>CAOKZL010000541.1:0-1245876 GCA_948472985.1 Iguana delicatissima | reverse complement strand
TGGCCTGTACACATGTTGTTCTGTGCCTTCAAGTTGTTTCTGACTTACAGCAACCCTAAAGCGAATCTGCTATGGGGTGTTCTGGTTCTGAGAGTGTGTGATGTGCCCAAGGTCACCTAGTGGGTTTCCATGGCCGAGTAGGGAATCAAACCCTGGTCTCCAGGGTCATAGTTCAACACTCAAACCACTACACCACTCTGGCTCTCATGAGGCAGGCCTGTCTAAAGCCTGTCCCAAGCTTCTTGAGAGGAGGAGCTCTCATGATAGTTCCAGACTCCCAGGAGATTAAAGATCTTGCCTGGGTCACTCAGATAAGGCCCTCCTCTCACAGTATTTGAGGTGGGCTTTATATATACCTGTCTTGTAAGCAGGAAGAGTGGTTGCCAGCCTTGCTCTCCAGAAACAGAGCCCCCCAACTTTTGGTATATAATTTGAGGCCATTTTGCTGCACACCAAATGCACTTGACCACATAAATAATACAAGCATACTTGGCGACACAGCTCAATGTTGTGACTCAGTACAAGGCAGCCTCATTTGCAAATACAAACTTAAGGTTATTGTGAGTTTTCTGAGATCATGTTAAGTACTCTGGGGTATTGTAATAACATGTAAGTATTATAGAGTTACTTTTTATATATATATATATATATATATATATCTATATCTATATCTATATCTATATCTATATCTATATCTATATCTATATCTATCTCGGACATGTTTGGAATTCATGTTATTGGAATGAAGGAAAGCCTGAAACTATGGCATTATGAAATCTCTCAACGGACACACACCTTCCAAAGATGTTTGGTACATAATCTGAGTCCCTTGTGTTGTCTACCAAATGGCTGAGAGTTTGTCTGTTGTGAACTTGGCCGGCTCCTGCTTTTCCTATTTTCACTGGAACAAAAATTTCAGGATTTGGTGCTGCTCTTTCCCAAGACAAAAACATATGAAAAATAGGGGACCCAGTCCTGACTTTATGCATAAAGATTTCCCATTCAGAACATTTCCTGAATGTTTAGACACTCATGGAAAAAAGGTGATGGGTACACTGTTTTAAGGGGGAGGCTAACAGATAAAGAGCTGCCTTCTGCCTCACCCCACCTCCATTTGACAATGCATTCTGAAAAGCTCTAAAGTCAAAGGTTAACAAATGCCTACATCTGTCATAAGTGCATTGAGTTCAAAATGCATACATGCCATGCCAATGTTAAGTCAAACATCAGGAGGTCACTGATGAGAGAAATGGGTGCTGTAGCAAGGGGAAACTATCAGTTCCCAACAGATTCCTTTCCTATGCATCAACCTTTCAAACTTGGTTTTTAATAAGTATAGCGTGACAAGATCTTTAAAAAAATGTGCACTTATAATCCGAAAGCACAGGAAAATAATTTCTTTTAAAAAAGAGGTGTAAAAGAAAAGATGAGAAAACAGAAAATACTGATATCATACAGATCCACAGCATTAAAAAACACAAATTACGTTCTTTAGCTTAAAACAATCAACATAATAAAGAAAAATACAGTGAAATGCTTGGAAGTAGTGGGATGGAAAATGCACCTGAGATGAAATTGCTGCCCGCAAAGATGAATGAGTAATCTGTATTGAAAACAGGAAGGGAAAGGGGGAAAAAATAGAGAGAGAGAGAAAGATCAGTGCTGATCGTAAGATTAGGAAAATCTGCACACACCACATACACAGGGAGAAGAAGCCAAAATGCAACATACAGAATAGTGGCATCAAGAAGGGCAAAGGCAAATCAAAGAAGTAGCAATGCTGTCACAGAAAGTTCCAACACATCATACAAATGTACAAAGATCCTTCATACTGATCTGGGCCTATCCTGCCCACAGCTACCTCCTCTTACTTCCAGTAGTTACCTGAAGTCATCACAATATTTTCCTAGTCCTGATGCATGAAATCTTTTTAGACAGAAATGTTAGGAACTGAACCTAGAACAGACATACCATACACGGAAAGCTAGTGCTCTACCAGTGAGCCACAGTCCCTCACTTCTCTGACATCATGCACTGTGGTAAGCTAATATTTACTAATAAAGAATTCTTTTAAATCAGAGCTTTCCAAACTTTTCATGTTGGTGACACACTTTTTAGACATGCACCATTTCATGACACATTAATTCAGTAAGTAATTCAGTAAATGGAGGCAGCCCCTCTACCTGAGCCTGGCCCGCCGCCACCCTCACTGGGGTCTTCCTCGGACTGAGGTGGTGGCAGAGGGAGAGGCAGCCCCTCCATCTGGACCTGGTTCACTGCTGCTGCCACCGTCCTTGCTGGGGTCTTCCTCAGACTGGGGTGGCGGCAGAGGCAGCCCCTCCACCTGAGTCTGGCCTGCCACGGCAGCAGGACAAGGCAGCCCCTCCACCTGTTATGCTCATGCGATACACCTACACACTGCAGCTCACACACTAACGTGTCATGACACACAGTTTGGAAAACTCTGCCTTAAATACTTGTGAAAGTATATAAGTTATCCCTTTGGTACATAATTGTGGTAAAGAGAGAGTGTTATGTAAAAGAAGTTGGCTTTTCTCCATGCAGAATACAACTGGTGCATAATTTTGATTGTATTTAAAGACAGAATTTATTTATTTACTTACTTACTTATTTGAATACCAAGGGTGGGCAGAGAGGATGCCCTGCATTAGCAAAAACAAACAAACAAGTGCCACTGAAAAGCAGCAGAAGTCTAGGAATGTTTCTGCACTATATAATTGTAGCACTTGAAAACTCTAACTGTCATGGAAGTCCTGGGATTTGAAGTTTGGTGACGATTCTCTGAATATTTATAATTCTCTGTTGGATCATTTGAGTGCTGCAGTTCTGGAGAATACACAACTTCTCTCTAGAACTTGATTCTAAATATTATCAGTTAAAGAAGTATCAATCTATTGTAATCAGGTAGTATACACTAAGCCTCAGATTCCTTTGACAGAACACTGCCAGATGCTACCTGGGTGTTGGGGCTTAGCTTGTAAAGCCCTGGCAGCAATTAGGTTTATAGAAGGGAGATTTCCAGGGCTCAATCATAGACTATCTCAGGCTGTTCCTTCCTCTCTTGCTTATGCCCTGACAAGGTAGAGGATGCAAGCAGAAAGACATGCTTGAGAGACGGGGTTTCCATTCAAGATTCAAAGCTTAGAAAAGTTACTGTTTTCGACTGTAACTTTCAGCATCTCCATGCCAGCAGTGACCAAGCTTTATCCACAACCTACTAAAGGAGCCTTTAAAACACAGGTGGGCAATTGCGGGGAGGGGGCAAAAAGCCAGTTCTCCCCCAGACCCTTCTATGGCTCACACTTTCCCCCAGGCAAGCTCAAATACCTTGGTTTTCCTCTCAGTCCTTTTAAAAATGGTGACAGGAAACAAAGGGATGTCTCTTCCAGTTGCTATTTTGAAAGGCACCGTAGAAAAAAAATGAGGGTATTTAGAGATAGTATGGGGTTTTGAGGTACTCATGGGGATGAGGTGGGTATTTCTGCATGTTTGGGGAGGGGGCTTTCTGAACGATTTTAAGTCAAAGATTGCCTGAAAATCATGCCAGAAATTTTCTTTAAATTGAAATCTTGGAGGAGGGGCTTTGGGGAACTAGCTGGGGGCTTCAGGGGCCACAAAAGTGGGGTTCAGAGGCCATACAGAGGCTGTTGGCTGCCATTTGCCTAGCCCTGCTTTAAATTATTATGTTTTTATTTACCTGTTTAACTTAGTGTGATCATATTTTAACAGACATTTCTACCGAGGGCTTTTAACCCCAATTATCTCCTTATAGCCTTTCCAGAACACCAAGAACCCCTCATCTATACAAACATAATCAGGTTAGACAGTCTTACAACAGCAGGTGTTAAAACATTTCAGCTTCATCTACAGCCATTTGATATTTCATCCAGATTTTGGGTGGGGGAAAGGAATTTGCATGTGTACAATGTACCACATTACACACATAAACAAAGAAGCCTCTATCTCTATCCTAATCTATGTCTTTGATGGAGGTGTAAATCTATTAATATTTTACTTACAGGAAATAAAAAGTCCATGTGAAACTGTGAGATAAGAGGGGAAATCATTATTTGGCAGCTCCAAACAAGACCTGCAAGTATGTAATTTAACCCCAATGTTATCTATTCTCTGCTGGCAAACTATATCATTAAACCCACATTCACCCCATCCCAGTCAATAGCACTGGGCTGAAGAAAATTTACTAAATCCATAGAGAAAAGACAGCAAAAGCATTTAAAGGGAGTGTGGCACAAGATGACTTGTAATAATGTGCTAAATCTAGGTTGGATAAAGGTCCAAAAAAAGGCATTACTGTTATGTGCCTTCAAGTCATTTCCAAATTACAGTGACAAACTCCAAACTTTGCAGTCTCTGTTTTTGTGCAGAAAACACACACAGGAAAACTTGATGGCATTGTTTTATGCAAAAATACAGTAGCCCCTCCACATTCATGAGGGTTCAGGGTGCAGAACCCACATGAAACTGGAAAAACCATGAATAACTTCCCCCTTTGCAATTCCCCTCCAGAGCTCCCCTCTCTTATTCCTTTGCCTCTCATCCCAGCATTGATGGGAGGAGGACAAAGTAAAGGGCTTGCGGATACTTTCCCCTCAGTCTGGTCTTCTGGCATTCCAGCTACTTCTGGCAGCCACCTTGGGAAGGGAGGGGTGGGAGCAAAGAGAGCACCTGACCAAGCAGCAGCCATTACACAGCAGAAAGTACAGCCGCATGGCAGAGAGGACATGCCTCCAGCAATAGAAGGGGGCTTTGCTCTCCCAAAAAGGAAAAAAAAAGAAGTCCATTTTAAACATAAGCCTGGCAAGCCTAGGGTGAGGAATGCAAGGGAATGGGGGGAGGCAAATGAGGGGGAGGCAAACACATGCCTTGTGAATAATCAAATTCGCAAAGGTCAAATGTGGAATGTGGAGGGAGGACAATATATGTATTACCACAAATTGCATAAAGTTGCAGAAACTGCAGAAACTTCACACAATTTGCACAACTGCAGATTCCTGCGCAGAAAAACTGCATGTGACTTTCCTGCATGTTCTTTTATTTTAAAAAATGTGCATGAATCAAGAGTTATTTTGCACAAAAGAAATGTTTTCTTATCCCAAACACATTTTCTTTGTAGGGAAATGATGGCAGGGATTGTGTCAATTCTCCCCAACAACATCCCAAAGTGTACAGAATATCACAGCTGGTGAACTTTTTCTCATCAGGGTGTCCCAAGTGTTAAGACATTTCTTTTCCGCCAAGGATATGAATGCTAATAAGTATTGTTCACACCCCTACACATAAAGTTTGTTTGGATTTAACACTGCTACATGAATGCTGATTGGAAGAAGAGCCATCAGTCCATCTGGGAGGAAGATGATGTCACTGCAATCTTAACTGAAATGAAAAGAGTTGCAAATCTAATCTGCAAATTTAATTAAGATGAAGAAGAAAAACTGGAAAAAAAGGCTATTCTATCCAGTTACTGAAGGATGAGGGGTTGGGCAAAAGATCAATTTATAATCTCTGGATTAAAACTTGAATTTCAGTGGGAAGAGAACTAAACCAGAATACAGCACATTTCCAACATCTAATCTCAGAATTTTGATGGTTGAGACGTTGAAGAAGAAACTGTATATATAACCTAGAGGGAAATCAGAAGCGACTTCATCACCTTGTGCATTTTCCCCACCCCACTGCAGCCCATCATCAACCAACTTCTAGTCACATGGTGCAGAAATTGAGAAATACACAATGTGATGATGTCAAGCCACACACTTCAGAAATCAAGCACTGGCAGGCAAGGGGGGATATAGGTATGAGGTTAATATTGTCAACAGCAAATCTTTGTTCAGCATCATCTCTCATTTACCACATTCTCTGCTCCTGCTTCACATTATTGGTTGCTGATGGAAAAATCTGCTGAAATGTGTAATGTACCAATGTCATTTTGTGAGTTTGGGTAACTAAATGTTATGGGGAAAACTCAATGCAGCACAACAGCTTTCAGTAAGAACTCTATTTCTGCTCTTATTTCTGTGTCAACCTAAGAATTCGCCACGAGACAAGGACCATCACCTAAAATTGGTTTCACTGAATTGAGAAGGCTTAACAGAGCGACAAAAGTTTCTCCCTACTAAACAGAAAAAATAGTTAAGGGGAAGGAAGGTAGAAGTTCTAAATCCACAAGGCCTGAGTAAGAGTAGAGTATTTGAGAATGTGTGAGCCAAGAAAACCTCCTTTTGCCTCTCTGTTTTGCCTGCACTCATCTGAAGCAGTCATCTTACCTCTTCCCTTGCTGATATAGTAGAAGCAGGGGTGTTAGGCACAGAACTCTGGGAGGTGCTTGGTCCTGTTCCCGAGGAACTCTGGGAATCTCCATCTCCAGCAACATCATGAATCTCCCGGGCAAGAATTGCAACGTCTTTCACCAAGGTCTGGCTCAACCTGGAAAAACAGCACAAATAACTTGAGGGCTGATGAACGTTTGGCTGCGTATCATAGGAGCTTAGTCCATACATTAATTTTATCTATAACAAGGACCAGTTAAAAAAAATAATTGAAAGAACATTGTGTACTCCTTCATTGCACACTTAACCAGCATTCTTCAACCCGGTGGCAATCTTGTACAAAAAATAGCAATACTGCACAAGAAAAATCTTACATGAGCAAACTCTTGCCCCAAACCTAATGACCTTGCACAAAAAATAGCCCATGTGATTTTGTTGTGCCACCTTGCTGTTTTCTGAGCAAGTTTTTCTGTTGTGTAATACTTATGTTATAACATTGCTGTCCTTTAGACATATGTAGCCATCTGGAAACAGTATTTTTGTTTTCCAAACCCCATAGTTCTCAGGCAAAAAAACAGTTCTGTGTAGAATAATTTCCCAGAATACTTTGGGGTGATATATGTACAGAAATATTTGTTTTCCCAGCATCAGGGAGAAAACTGTGCAAATTATTAGTCCTCTCTTGCCATGATGAAATAGTCAAATATTAGCATCCCTATTTCACATCTAGCTAGTACAGTATACTCCAGCTGACTATGGCTTTCCAAAGCTTCAGGGAGCTGTCTGACCCTATCCTACTATCAGCAATTCTTTTGGAATATAGTACACATTTGGACATTGAACTCTCTATTTTTCCTATTAAAGTAAGAGATGAAGAGATCATACTCTGGCTTCTCCCACCTGTTCTCATGCAAAGCCTGTCGCCTATCACCTTACTTCATCTGCTTTGGTCAGTACCTCATCAATGTGCCAGAAGAGTAAAATAAGCCTGAACATGTAAATTCAATCCTAATGAACTCTATTATGATGCCATTTAGAATGTTCTGGTTTTTGTTTTTAAAGTCCACATCTGTGGGTTTGCCAGAACTTGAGTCTGTTTTAATGAGGATGAAATGGAATGATTTTTAGTTGATTATTTACCTTCATTTGTTTTTAAAAAACTAATAAATTGCATGTCAATACATTTGCTTTTTCCAATATGGATCCCTGTTTGGCCAATTGTAGATTAACTTGCTCTTCAGCCTGATAAAGAAAAACTGCCATTCATTGTTCAAAAGTACCTTTATTGTTTGCTTTAAAAAAAAACCTGATTTATTTTGAGATAATACAAGTAATATAGGATTATTTAAAATTAAACCAATACACTCGTCGTTTTCTGCTTCAGTGATGAAAATTGTCCCTTGCTGACTAAAACTTTTGCTTGCACTCTTGAGAAGTAACCCTTCAGCACCAGGGCAAAATATTTTAAACAAGAGTCACATTTCCTTTCCAAATCCACACAGAAGTAGATTTACTATGTAGGAATTCTGCAGTGCTTTCACCTCAAAAACTGAACCCCCTCCCAAATTCAGCTTCTTGCCATATCATATGAACCTACTAGAGCCCTAAAACCTGCAAGGGAAGGCTTTCTTTCAATCCCAGTACTGTCCCAGTCCCACCTGGTGAGGACATAGGAGAGAGTCTTCTCAGTGGTTGCTCCCACCCTCTTGAACTTCCTTCCTTCCTAAGGCCATTTCTGTACGATGGGGCTGTGCTGCTTCTGGGACAAGATGGCATGGTCAGCAGGTCGTGCTTCCATATGACATAGTCACTGGCCTGATGCCATCTCATCCTCAAGCATTGCGTTTCCACAATTTTTGCAAAACAGAAAAAATCCGTTTTGCACCTGCAACCAATCCCAGCCATGTGGAAGCCACAGAAGAGCAACGGTGATGCTTCCTCCCATAGCATAGCAATGGAAGGTGCCCAGCTGCAGATGGAAGAGGTGGTGCCACTGCGCTCCCTCCCACATGGAGCACACAGGTGTGGAGGGGAGTGTTGCTGGTGCACATCCTTCTCGACCTGGGACTGCAGCACGACAATGCAGAACAGTATCATAATGTAGAAATAGCCTAGGCCAGCCCCTTCCTTGATCTCCTTTTGCTGGCAGGCAAAAACATTCTTATTTAAGCAGGCTTTTAATATGTAAGCAGGTGGGCCTTTAATTTATCTAAATATTTTTAAAAACTGTGTATGTTGTTATAATTTTATGTGTTTTTTTAATGTTTTTAATTGTTTTAAATGTTTTACTAAGGTTTTTAAATTGATTTGGAAGCCACCTTGGGTCCCACTTTAGGAGAAAGGCAGCATACAAATAAAGTAAGATAAGATAGGCCTTTTTTTTTTCCTTTCTTTTCCAAACCAGAAACAGTTGGAACAAAAACTGTCCCCAACAATCTTTTGCTTTTGCCAATGAGGTACTTTTTTTGTCCCACCCAATGTAATGTATTTGGAGAGAGAGAGAAAAGCCCATTCCCTTTTTGGTGAACCACGATGCTGGGAAACAGAAGCAACGTACTGTGGATGTCTGCAGGTTGGCCCCATTCTGGGAGGTCTGTAATTCTCAGGAAATCTAAGAAGTGAACGTTATAGCGTGACCTTGACCCTACGAACAACCATAACTCTGACCCCAATCCTCACTACACACAGAAATCTTATAGGGTCAAAAGATATTACACAACTCACTAAGTCTATACTTTTTCCCCTTAGGGGCATAAGGGCTAATCAACTCTCACCTTTAGTTGATTAATATACTAGTTAGTGATCTAATCTGAAGCCCTACTTTTTAAGCAATGACCATGATTCTACACAAGAAGTAACCAAAATATTTTTCAGCTGTTTCCTCGGAAACAAAAAGGTACATGCATGCACGCGTGGGCACACACATGACTGAACCAGTATTTAGAACTGTATGACTAATTGAGGTTTGTCTAGGGTTGCATCAGTTTTTTTCTAATGCCTCAATTACGTGACTAAGCCCAACATAAACAAGGGGCGAGATTTCTTTTTCCCTTTGAAGTCTTGCTTGCTATTCTAGACTGTGCTTCCCTTTTGATTCAGAAACTACAGCAGCAGAGGTGGAAGACTAAAACTGCAATTATAGGGTGGGCTTCCCACAAAACTGAATAGAGAGCACTTGGGATCCCAATGCCAGAAGAATTCCAGGCAAGCATCCAGTTTTAGCCTGTCCAAGCCTTTAAGTGCTTGTGGTAACACTGATTTCTTTTCCAAAACAGTACCCCTTTTTTTATTTCCTTTGATTGCACCCGGTGGGATGCAAAACATCTTTAACCTTTCAGTATGCACCATTCTTTAAATGGAAGAGTCTTTTTCAAACATAGGGCAGTGGGGGTGTGAGAAATCAAAGAACAATGGCCACAGTGCTAGGTATGAGCTGGTTTCTCAAGTTGCAAGCATTTACAGAACACCAAGCACAATGTAATACTTAAATTCCTAAAAAGCTGCCAATCCTTAAGTGCCCAGCTGTGCCATTATCAAGCATACAATGCCACTGTCTTCACGGAAAAATCCAATTGTCCGATTTCCTCAACTACAAGAGCAAGATTTCATCATGTAGCACTTTCAGCCTTTCTTTCATTATAATAACACAAACTCCAAACATTTCTGATATATATTATTTTTAAAAGGAAATGTATAAATAATGATGATGATGATGATGATGACAACGATGCAATTTGGTGTTATTATAGTCTTACTGCAGTTTAACACTATACACAACAGAGCAGTTTAACCTGGCGATAGCACTCGATGTCACTCTGATATCATAATTCGGCCATACTATACCACCCCTCTCCACGTGTTTGTGAGGCCCCCGGACAAGCACAAAACTAGGCTCGGCACTTAACTGCTGAAATAACAATACAGGGATGCCAGAAATAGCCAGATCACAGCTTCAGGACCTCCCAGCAAACACCACATTATGTATACGCGCTACCTACAAAAGGCTCCCTGCCCCGAGCAGGCAACTTGACAAAGGCTGAGCAATCTACTGTCAAGTGTTGCGCATTTACATACTGGCTACACCATTGTTAATTCAGCTCTGATTTCATCATGCTTAATTGTGACCTTTTGGAGACATTGTCTCACACCCAAAACTCATTGTTGTCCCCGAGTAAGGCATAGCCTGCAGTCACTCTTCTCCCTATAAAAACCCCTGATTCCGAGACCTTCCTCGGATCACTCCCGAGTTCCAACCGCCTTGCTGCCACATTGCTTGGCGAGCTTCCCCTCAGCTCCATGTGCTGAGATACATCGAACTCCAGCATCGCTCTCTATCTTCTTCTGGGCTCCAGGAACAGGTTTCGTATCACCGGAATCAACTATCCCTCTGAAAATCCCGCTATCTTACTCACACCTTTATTTCCCTTAATTATCTGTGCATGTGTTGCTTACATTGTGTGCCTGTATTTAATAAAGATCATTCATTGCTTTCAAACCGGTCTGCTTCTTGACTTGGCCTGACTCCGTAGACATTGGGTTAAAGATCCTGCTAAGTTACCCTGCCTCTCGTAACGCTAAAGCAGTGCTCTGAGCTAATTTTCCCCACCTATAGATGAGCACATTTTGATGTCCCTCCCGGGACCCCCCAGCAAACAGGGTAACAATAGTGTTCCAGAGAATTTAGCATGATCTCAGTAAATAACCTTAAATTGGTTTTAGGAAATGAGGCTCCCTTGTACTGAGTCAGACCACTGAAATATGTTGCCAAGTATTATTGTATTATTTATTAGGTCAAGTGTACTGAGTACTGCTTGGAGCCATACTCAATGCACCAAAAGGGCTCCACATGGCCTCCTGTCTTCCTGCTCCCTCTTTCCATTTTACCTTCAGAAGCTTACCTAAAATACACAAGAATGTCTTCTCTTCTCTTCCCACCCCCTTTGACCATCTTTTCCTGCCCTTTCTTTTACTTCAGAGAGTTGCTCCTGGGGTGAAAAGTCCCATCACATTGCCTCTTTTAATGGCACATAACTATATCTTTTTCCCTTCATCCCTTTATGGACCTATCAGAATTTTAAGATTCGCTTTCTCTTGGTCCCACTACCATCCAGGCTCACTTGGTGAGGACACAGGAGAGGGCTTTCTCAGTGGTCCTTGCAACTCTCTTCCATGGGAGGCCAAGCTGGCCCCTTCCCTGCTCTCTCTGAGCCTTCAAGCAAAACCATTTCTGCTCAAGCAGGCTTTAAATGTGTGAGCAGGAGAGCTTCATACTTTTATTAGGATATCCTATTTTTCTTTTTTTTTTAACTTTTGTATGTTTTTATAATGAATTTAAGACTGTTTTTATATGGTTGATTTTAACTGCGTTTAAATAACATCGTAAATCTTTTTAACTGTTCTGGAAACCACCATGGATTCCCATTCTGGGCGAAAAACAGCATATAAATGCAATCTATCCATCAATCAAAAATATTTTCTCCACGTCTGCCACTTACCCACGGCTTGACTCACTGCTCAAAACTCCCTCCTACCTGGCTATTTCTGCGATCTCTGCCGTCTGCGCCATGAAGTTGTAGGGATCATGTTCATCAAAATCTTCGTCTTCCGTTTCTCTGCTGTTGTTGAGCTTCTGCTTATTCAACCCGGAGGCTCGGGCCCTGGGCGTCTGGGTGGCTGTTGAAGTATGGGAGCGTTTGTGTTTAGGAGAGCTCTGGTTTGAGCCATACTCCTCCTCGGAAGTGGAAGTATAATCTGAGCCCTGCTGTCGCCGCCTTGAAGCTTATAAAAAATGAATTGGTTTCAGATGGCAGGTGAAGAAGAAGAAAAGGCAGAGGAAAGACTTTCAAACCAGCCTCTTAAAAGGAGGAAGAAATCAAACGCTAATACAAAACAGCCCAAGGAGGAGAGAAGGGGCTAGAAAACTTCTGTGCATAAGAGAAGAGTAGCAAGGATTTTGGACGGATAAAAATTTAAACAATTCTTGTTTCAACTGTGGGTGGATACAGATGTTCCCTTCATCATATATTTCAACACACATCTGCACTTGAAAAATGGGAATATCTTCATTACTGCTTGGGAAGAGTTCTCTTAAGATGCCTACTATCCATGTGCCTTACAAAAAGCAAGATTATGTCATATGGCTCTGTTGCTGGCATCATGTGCCCATTTTGCTGTGTCCCTCAAGCTCCCAACTGTGCGTAGGAGCTTATATAGTTAAAGGAATCAAACAACTCCCTTGCTCCAACAGCTCCACTGGTTCCCAGTCTGTTTCCTGGCATAATTTGAAGTGCTGGGTATGACTTATAAAGCCCTACACAGTTTAGGTCCAGGCTATCTGACAGACCGTGTCTCCTCCTATGAGCCCACCCAGACCCTGAGGTCCACAGAAGAGACCCTTCTCTTCGTCCCACCACCTTCACAGGTACAGTTGATGGGAACACACAAGAGGGCCTTTTCCACAGCTGCTCCTAGACTTTGGAACTCCCTCCTTAGGAAGGCCAGAATGGCCCCTTCCTTGTTTTCCTTCTGTCAGTAGGTAAATACATTTTCTTTCAGACAGGATTTTAGAATGGAAGGCTTTTAAAGGAAGGGATTGTAACAGTGATATCATTTTTAAATCATATTGTTCAAATATTTTAAAAATCTTTTTAAAAATATGTTTTTAATATAGTTGACAGTTCAATTCTGTTTTAATGTTGAATTTTGCATGTTTTAAATTGTAATTGTTTTAATGTACAAGCCACTTTGAGCCCTAATTTTGGGGGAAAGGCAGGATATCATTAAAGTTAATAAATAGTAACAAGAACTGTAAGAATACAGTGGCTTCACCCTTCCTATATCTTTCTAAAGTACAGAGCAGGGTATGGAATATGCAGTCCTCTGGATCAGTGCTTCTCAAACCTTTGTCTTCCAGGTGTTTAGGACTTCAGCTCTGACACACACACACATATCGCAGCACCTTAACCAATGCCTAGTGATTCTGAGAGTTGAAGTCCAAAACACAGAAAGGCCCAAAGTTTGAGAACTACTGTTCTAGATCAAAGGTGGGCAACAGTGGCAGATCTGGGGCTAATTATCTGTCTTTGTATCCTCTAATTGGCCGTATGAACTCCCAAATTCACCCACAAGAAACACAGAAGTCTACTTCTCACTATGAACAATGAGTAATTTTTAATGTCAAACAGTGTTATCTTTGCAGGTCTATTTAAAAGGAAAATCACCACTTCCAGAAAGATGCAATTTGTCGGAGGGAAGCAGGGTTGCAGAAGAAGATTAGTCTGGGGAAGTCGAGACCATAAAAACAACCTTATGAGGTGAGTACAACCCTATGGGGCTCACTTTGCTCACCTTGCCCTAAACGTTATTACTCTGGAACTCCCATCTGCCCCAGACAACATAGTCTGTGGTGAGATACCACAGGTATTTCAATCCAGCAACATCTGGAGGACCATATATTCCCAACCCCTAGTGTGGGACTTGTGGAGTGGGCCCCATAGAACACATGACGTTGAGGGCAGTCTCCACAGCTTGGCCTTCACCTCCTCAATTGTTCATGAACCCTCCTCATTGGTAAAGCACAGGTGAGGACAGGAAGATACCAAGAAGCAAGCTACAATCAAACCAAGAGAGCTCCCATTGTTGCCTTTTGGTCATCATTTTATGGACTAATCTATTCCAACTCACTACAGTACTGAGGAGAATTTACCATTCATTCATTTATTTATTTATTTATTTATTTTTCATCAAGTGCAGAAGTGAGAAGAAACATATGGCAAAATGGTTATCTACTTCTGTCCTCTCTTCCCACAGTTTAACATAAGAGACTGGCAGAATATTGTTTTTATGGTTATAAAAGGGTATATGATTGAGAATGGTAGCTTCTCCCACAAATTAAACACAGACATGAGGAAAGCACTCTGTGTGAATCTTGCGCTGTTTCCTGTATTGAAGCCACACAGTTATTTCTTTCCGTTCATGCCTATGAAATGAAAGAAATTCCCATTTGCAGGAATTTTCTAACACGGTGACATGGTCCTTAATTTCAACCATGCACGGAAGGCCCCGGGGAAACAACAGAGCAGGTTAGACTTCCAGGTGTTTTCCTTAGCAAATTTTCAATTCAGACAGATTTGGTTCCAAACAAAGGTAAGTGCTTCAGAGATGAGCAGGAGAGCAGAAAAAAGTGGCTTGTTTACACATTCAGAAGAGCCCCAAGCATTGTAAGAGGTGTTTAATTAAACAGCTTGGTCTTTAATCCAGCAATGCTCAGACTTTATGGTTGGCTCAAGGGTAATGTGACAAGAAGCTTATAGGTGAGGATCTTGTATCAAGATTGTAACTGGGACCTTGTACATGAAGAGCAGGTGCTCAGCTGGCTCCTTCTCTAAATTCCTTCATGTGTCAAATGACAGCCATGTTAAATCATCATTATGTGGTTATTTACTTCAAGATAAGTTGGGAGCCCCATCATTATCTAAGACTCTCCTTCCTTACTTTATCCACCGATAAAGACCATTTAACAAATAATGGAGGGGACAGCTTCGGTTATCTCAAGACTGTGTAAACAAGCTCTATGAGTAAGAAATAAAATGTCAACCAGAATGATAGCCCCATTTTGGCAGTCACTCATATTATCTAAATGAGGCGGTTCACCGTAATTACGTCCACAAGATCCCACACTGCCCTGCAGCCTTCACATGGTACATTTTGCTGTACAGTTAAACAGGCATTACATCCCTTATGCTCTAAACCAGATGTCCCTGGTGGTCAAGGGCAGAAAGAAGTTTCCCTGGATTGGTCCTTTTTTGAACCCACAAAAGATCCTGGGCCTATTCATACTACACAATCATAGTACTATTATTCCACTTTAATTCCCATGATTCTATTCAGCTGAATCCTGGGGTTTGCAGTCTGGTGAGGGACTAGAGTTCTCTGGCTGATAAATCAAAATAGCCCTTCTTAAACTGCCAATGAGAGCCAGCATGGCACAGCGGCTTGAGTTTTGGACTACAGCCCTGGAACCAGGGTTCAATTCTTCACTTGGCCATGGAAAGCCACTGGGTGATCCTGAGTGCTTCACACACTCTCAGCCCAAGAAAACCTCCTGATAGGTTTGCCTCAGGGTTGCCATAAGTTGGAAATGACTTGAAGGCATGCAACAACAACGACAACAACAACCTGCCAATCCCAGGATTCCATGGCATGTTGTCACAGCAGTTAAAGTAGAATAATAGCACTATAGTTGTGTAGTGTGAATAGGCCCCCTTTCTCAGTTTCAGCACTAAAGCTATTGTATTTGCTCAGAATATAACAATTTCATAAAAGATCCTATAAGGTACCCTTGATAGGAACAGGGCTGTATTTAAACTTACTCATGATAACTCTCTTCAGCCCTTTTGTTTCTGCCCATTTATTCAGAAAAGCAAAGACATGATTGTATACATCATTAGTGGGGGCTGATAAGCGATACACTATTTGCCCTATGAAGCACAGCCTATTAACCACAAGGTCCACAACCTTTACAAAGCAATTAGTGATGTTAGTTATGTTAATGACACATTGTTCAGTAAGAATTCCCAAGTTAATTCTCCACTAACACCTGTTAGTTGTCACCACAAAGCAACGGAAGACAAAACCAATTCATTTGAAATGACAAGTAGGCAAACTTAGGCCACTTCCACACTACACTCTTATAGCGTGATTATTCCACTTTCAACATCCTATGGAATCCTGCGGTTGGCAGTTTAGGGAGGGGGCAGTCGGCCCCTCCCTAAACTGCCAACCCCAGGATTCCATAGGATGTTGAAAGTAGAATAATCGCACTATAAGAGTACAGTGCGGGATGGTCTTTAGAGTGGAGAATCTCAGGAAAAATGAGACTCAGAACATTGCCCAATCATAATTCACAGTGCTGCACTGCAAAATGCATGATAACTCAATCAGCAGAGGGTTGCACTGTTCATAATATGCCCCACTGTCCCCTTCATATTGTTATTAGATGGTGCCATTAATTTATATACCATCCACACATTTTAAATCATGTGAGTGTCTGGCACTAAGCCAGAGAAAATTACTTCTTCATACTTCAGCCCCTAAATTATCCCAGCCAGTACAGCCAGTGGCCATTCTGGTTGAGAAACTATAGCAGTCGTAGTCCAAAAACGTAATTTTTCCAGGCTCTTGATTTACAGAATCATAGGGTCACAGAATCATAGAGTTAGAAGGGACTGCAAAGGTCATCTAGTCCAGTGGTTTGCTGTGCAGGAACACGCAATTAAATCACTCCCCAAAGATGGCCATCCAAATTCTGTTTAAAGATCTCTAAAGGTAGCCTAAATACCCTAAAGGCACCAGATCCTCTCTGATTTTGGAAGTTAAGCAGAGTCAGTCCTGGTTTAGAACTTGGATGAGCAGCCATCAAGGAATACCAGGTGCTGTAGGCTATATTTCAGAGAAAATGGTGACCCCCATGAATTTCATAGAGTTTTCTTAGTTTGCACAACCACCTCATATTCCTTGCCTAAGAAAACTCTATGAAATTCATGGGGTCACCATTAAGTCAAGATGTGATTTGAAGGCACATACAGGAATGCAAAGATGGAGAATCAACTATCCTCTGAAGCATTCTATTCCACCATTGAACAGTTCTTATATTCAAGAATTTGTTCTTAATATATAGGTAGAATCTCTTTTCTCTAATTTGAACCCACTGGTTTGTCTTCTAATCCCTGAGACAGCAGAAAACAAGCTCACTCCATATTTTACATGATATTATTTCAGACAGTTAACATTTTAAACCTTGTAAAACAAAAGGCAGTGACTGATCAGTAATAAGAAATTGTACTTCCTAAGCTCTCCCTCTAGAGTGCATCAGATCACAGCAGCTTCCCACACTCTCAGTTTTAGTTTGTGCTGAGAGCCAAGCTTGGATGTCACTTTTGGACTCTTAACTCCCAAAATCTCCCAGCCAAGGATATGGGAGTTGTAGTCCAAAAATAACTTTTCCAAGTGATGGCTAAATATTCCAGAATTAGCAAGCTCCTACAATACAATGCAGAATGAAGTTTCCCTCTAGACTGAGATAGCTAACACATAGGGGATGGGAACTAGCCCTATGTTACTTGTATTTGAGTCCTCCATCAATCCTCTCATCACTTCTACTGCCAAATTTGCTACTACACTGATGGCAAAAAAACCCAACCCTATAATTTCTCTTTTAAAACCAGGTGTGCATTCCCAACATGCCTCTTTCACAGGGAAATGAAGTGTCATGACAGCATAAAGTTGTTGCCATTTAGCACGCCTGAAGAAGATCTTTATTCATCATAGGTGACCCGGATATAAGAAGCTATTGCATATTCAGAAACTGCAAAGCAATTTGAGTCAGGAGCATTGAGGAGACCTGAGACTAATAAGCATGGTGGAGATTTCAAAATACTGGGGACAGAGGATGGCTGTCAATGCTTCTGAATCTGGACATTGCATTATAATAGCAACTGATAACTCTCCATGAGATAAAAAGCAAGGGAAAAGAGAATTATCTTTGGATTATACAAATTCAGAGTTTAATATAAAATAGTAGGGAAGTCTAAGGATTCATCTCCAAATAATTCCTTCACTTAGCTTAATTTTTTATTTTTTTATTTTTTTTGTAAATTGAGAATTTTTGGAAAATCCTAATTATAAGCCATTTAAAGGAAGACACACACAGCTACTTACTGGAAGAAGAAGAGTACTTGACACTGCTTGAGCGTGTTCTGCTGAAGGGCTGCTTTGAAGCAGTTACTGCCGCTGCTGTTTTCCTAGCAGCATTTCTGGCTTCTGAAACAGGCGGTTTTCGGGTGGAATAGTACGACTCTGCACTGCGCCCAGAGAACGTTGGTCTCGGAGGCGCACTTTCAGAGTCACTTGGTACTGTGAAAGACCCAGCCCGTTTCCTTGGCATGGCAAGGATGTCCAGCCTCGACAATTTCTTGGTCTCCACAGCTTGTTTGGAAGGCGCTCCTGTTCCCTCGTGATGAGACGCTGCTTTCTCTGTATCGGCGCTCTCGTTGTCTGAGGTATCTCCTAACCGGGCACGGCGAAGTTTTGAGGCCCTTGTGGGCCTTGGAGTAGATAAACTGTTTGACCGAGTGAGGACTTGTTGAATCTTTTGCACCGTTGGTGTCACTTTGCTATGCTCTTCTTTGGTGGACTGTGAGAAAGGCTTCTTTCTGGAGATTGGCCTCGAAGTGGTTTGCTCTTGGTCAGAGGAAGCTATTTCACTCGCTGGTGAATACGGGAGACTCCCACTCCGTTCATCGTCTGTATAATCCAGAGACCCACCCGTCCCTGCGCTGCGTTTTACTTGGAAACGTTTCGCATTCTCACCTTTGTTTCCTGTCTCAGGTGGCAGAGTTTTCCGTTTCTCAGATAGCCTTTCACGTGCGCTCGGTTGAACACTCTGGTCTTGGACAGAGGGTGCAGAAGAAGACTTTTCTTTTTGCAAGGTGGTCACAGGTTTACGCTTTGGTGGGTGGCTCGGCAGGTTTTTTCCACTCACCAAGCTCACGGTACTGGCTGTGTCCACATCCGATTCTCCAGATAATGAATCTTCTAACTGGCCTAAAGTATTTTCCGGAGCATCTAGCTGGTGATTCTGGCAGAGGATTTTGGCTTCCAATGCTGCCAGAGCACTTTCAGTGTCTTTAAGGAGAAGATGGGTGTCTGGGTTATAATCCATACGATTTGCACGTGCAGCTTCGAGGTCTTTAAGCAGAGGGTGACTTGAGATATGCGGTAACCTGTTCTGAGGAACGTTGCTGCTCGATTTCTCTTTGGTAAAGCTTTCCTGCCGAACAAAAGAAGATACTTCTTTTGTAGCTGCAACTTCCTGCTGTGGAAGTGGAAGACCTTGGTGTAGTGAAATCACCATTTTACCATTTGAGCTAACGTAGGTATTGTTAACCCCTTTGACGGCTGGCTTTCCACCTTTGAAAGAAGCCTCCTCTTTGTCCATCCGAGAAGGAGAGGGGCTGGAAGGAAGCTTTGAAGGAATGCCCACTTCCTCTTCCTCATCACCAATATAGAAGGAAGTTGACAACGGATCACTTGATGCTCTCAGCCCTGAAAGCCTTGGCACCGTGTGCTGACGATTTTTGGTTTTTGCATTTTCAGCTCTTGCCTGTTCTGAAATTTTGGTGCCATCTTGGACTTTCCTGCCTTTTTCCACGCCAAAGCCATCATCAGATTTGCTTGCATCACTAAGGCTATCGGGATCCAAATCTTCCTGAATTAACAGCCGACTGGCAGGATCTATGTACATTTCTGCCTCTTGGTCATTGTCAGCATTCCTCGGGGATGTTTCTGGATAAGGCTCCTGACAAATTAATATGGTTGGTGTCGGGCTTTCAGATTTGTCTCCAGGAGGGAGCTGAGGAAGGAGACGTCTTGTCCGTGCCGCGATGGAGTTCTCAGAGTCTCCCGCTCTGTAACTGAAGTCTTTCTCTAAGAATGAATAAAAGACATTGAACAAATTCAATGAAATAAGGTGTAAATATTAGATATTTGCTGCAATGCAATGTGTTATATACTCATCTAAGTCTTAAGACCTATGCTACATGTTATGCTGACTACAGGAAAAACAGCCCAACTTTCCTTGCAAAAAGAAAAAAAGTTACTTCTTCGGACACATTTGATGGGGGAATGTGGAGGAATGTCGTCTAAAACTGACATTCCAAGTTCTGCTTGGCTGTCTGAACTCTGACAGCTCCCTGCCTAAAAGTAAGGGATGCTAGAAAAGAGCTTGCAATCATATCTGGAAAGAAGGAGCATTTCTTTCTTTCCATATTCATCTCCAATTTCCATTGTTGGCTCATTGCCTAGAAGCTGGGAAACGGAGGAACAGATGAAATGGAAAGATTAACTATTATTGTCATTGTCATATTTATAATACTTATTTCTATCTTGCTTTTTTCCTAAAATTGAGCGTCAAAGCAGCTCACACTTCAAAACAACGCAATTTAAAAACATACAAATTGTGCAAATTAAAACAAGAATTAAACTGTTAACAAATTAAAACAGCTTTAAAAAATTTTTTTTAAAAATTTAAAATTAAACTAGTACAGCACTCCCAGCACACTGTTTTAAAACTTTCTGCATTGACATCTGCCTGAAGAAAAAGATTTTAGCCTGCCACCAGAAGGATAACAAGGAGGGGTCCATTCTGGCCTTCCTGGGAAAGGAATTCCAGAGTCTAGGGGCAGTCACAGAGAAGGTCCTCTCTCACTTCCCCACCAACTGTGCCTGCAATGGTGGTAGTACTGAGAAGATGACCGCAGAGCCCGGGCCGGCTCATACAGAGAGAGATGGTCTGAAAGAAAGAAACCCAGTCAATCACTTTTCTTTTACAAGTCCATTCACCCTGTTTTGTCTATAGAGAAGGTGGCTTTAGGGAGACAGAGTTGAGCTCATTTTCCTTGCAGCTCCTAACTGTTAAGTCAGTTCTTCTGCCAGTGCAATGGTCTAGGTGGCTGTACCAGAAATCTATTTTTCAAATTATTTTAATTTTTTTAAAAAATTACCTTTCTAGCAACTATGAACAGAACAACTGACCAGCTTTTATGGAGTACAGCCTCATTTGGTCCATCTAAGGCAGTGGTTCTCAACCTGTGGGTCCCCAGATGTTTGTGGACTTGAGCTCCCAGAAGCCCCAGCCACTATGGTCAATGCTCAGGGCTTCTGGGAGCTGAAGTCCAAAAACATCTGGGGACCCACAGGTTGAGAACCACTGATCTAAGGCCATTTCCGCACTACACTTCCAACATCCTGTGGAATGCTGGGGTTTGCAGTTTAGGGAGAAGCATTCAGAATTCTCAGCCAGAGAGCTCTTTGGCCTCAGTAAACTACAAACCCCAGGACTCCACAGGATGTTGAAAGTGGAATATAACAGTGTAGGGCTGAAATGGCCATAGATAGAAAAATGAGCCCATTATTGCATTACACTACATAAACCAAGGCAGAGTTCTGACACATTGTGTCAGACCTCGGGAAGATTACTTTTTTGGACTGCAACTCCCAGAATCCCCTCATCCCTATGGCCACCAGCCATTCAGGATAGGAGATCCTGAGAGTTGTAATTGAAAAAAGTAATGTTTCAAAGCTTTGCTCTTGAAACGCAGTTTAACTGGAGTTAAATACCCTCAGTGTGTGGTTGTAACAACATTTTCTATTTTCTGCTGCACTGCATTTAAAAGGTTTTTTAAAGCCATATTGCTTCCAATATCTTGATTCTATATTTTCTTTAAGACCATTTCCCCATATTTGTTTTAAATCTTCTATGATTCCTGTAGATTCTGATGGTAACAGATGTCAGAACAAAAGTGAGCAACTGGGATTGATCAGGGTGTGTGTGGAATTTTCTATCAAGGGAGAGAGATGCCCAGACTGTCCCAAACGCTAAAAACAACAAAAACAAAACCCAGAAGTAGCCAGAGGTTCACTTCCAGTTTTGAGCAGGGAGAAGGAAATTTTTTAATGTTCAAAGCTTCAGTGCATCCCTGCAACTTACTTTAAAACTGAACTGTCAGTACTTTGAGGTTTCCAGGAAAAGCAATCTACACCTTTTTTGATTAGAGAAAAGGTAGTTCTGGAGAAGACTGTATGTCTGTATGTGCCTTCAAGTCAGCTGCCAACTTACAGTGACTCCATGAATTTCATAGAGTTTTCTTAAGCAAGGAATACTCAAGAGGTAGTTTTACCAGTTGCTTCCTCTGAAATACAGTTGGCCCCTCATTTGATGGGATTTGAAAATTCCTGCCTCTTCACCTCAGGCGCTTCTTTTCTGGAGGAACCTTCCCTCTTGGAGGCGCCAATCAGGTCATGCAACTCTATAAAAACCAGCCTCTGGTCCTCCTCCTCCTCCACTAGCTGCTGCCCGGCCAACTAATGATGGATCGCAGCCCAGTTTCTCAGCACCACAAACTCTCTCCTGATGCCCCTGAGGAAGGAGCTGGGTGAGAGAAGAAGCATCGAGCCGTCATGCTCACACATACACTTTCCCCGACCTCATTTGGATCTGGGTCCCTGCTCTTTGCATAATGCCTCAACCCCCTTCCCACAGACACTCGCACACATTTTGATATTTGCAGTTTTTCCACTTTTGCAGTGGTCCTGCGCCCCTAACCCTAACAAATGTGAAGGGTTGACTTCGTAGCCTACACCACCTGGTATTTGTTGGCAATCTGCCATCCAAGTACTAACCAGGGCTGGCCCTGCTTAGCTTCCAAGACCAGCTGGGATCTGGCACCTTTAGGGTATTTTTGGCCCTGAGGGTTACAAAAACAGCCAGTGGGCTACATGCAGCCCAAGATCCACAGTTTGCCTCTACTAATACAATGAAGTTGTGCTGGCAGTTTAGGTGCCACACAGGATGTGTCCCCCACTGCACACTCTGATGGAGTTGTAGCCAATTCACATTGATTTAGACAGGCAGACCTTTTGCTTTTAATATGTGATTGGCACCTATAGATAAACCCCCATAGCCCAAATAGTTCATTTGATTTCCAGTAACACATTTGGAAATAGTTGGCTACATCTTAGTTTGCTACATAAAGAACACTTTCTAGAAAAAAAACCTCTCTTATGAATTGTTGTTGTTGTTGTTATGTGCCTTCAAGACTTATGGTAATAAGGCAACCCTATCACGGGGTTTTCTTCGCAAGATTTGTTCAGAGGGAAGTTGTCTTTGCCTTCCTCTCAGGCTGAGAGTGTGCGATGCACCCAAGGTCACCCATTGGGCTTACACAGCTGAGCAGGGATTCGAACCCTGGTCTCCAGAGTCATAGTCCAATGCTCAAACCACTACAGTAATTTGTTGTGATTAAGGAACACTGGATACAGAAGTGGGGCTACTTTACAGCATTTTTAAAGGTAAGGTCCTTTGGCAATAGGAGAAAGACTATAGTTACCTGTTCCAGGCTGAGAGGGCTGCTGTTGGGCATCTCCAGGGGTAGGAGAAGATCCTGAGTCTGTATAGCTATCTGCGAGGCTTGCCCATCTTGATACCCATTTCTGTCCACCCGGAGAGGAAGGTGGTAACTGCAAAGGAGTGAAGGAAAACCACACAGGCTTATCATTATCATCAAACCTTCATCATAACGTCCAGCATCATTCTGGCACTTAACTTTTGGTAGCAGCACTCTATGTATGGTAGTGAAAGCTGGACAATGAAGAAAGCTCATAGGAAGCTCATCTGAAATGTGGTGTTGGAGACTGCCAAAAAGACAGATAATAGATCCTACAGCAAATCAAGCCTAAACTCTCCCTAGAAGCCATGATGACATAGCTGAGGCTATCATACTATCATGAGAATACATGATTCATTAGAAAAAAACAATGCTGTTTGACAAGACTGAAGGTAGTAGGAAAAGAGGAAGACCACATTACAAACAGAGTCGGTCAAGGATTCCCTGGCCCTCTTCTTCAAGACCTGAAACAGGCTGTTGATACTGTGGCAACTTGCAGACCTCTCATACATAGGTCAGCATGAGTCAAAGTTGACTTGCTGATGGTTAAGAACAACAGCATCACACTACATGCCTCTATTTTCTTTTCTGCCAGCATATTGGGTTGGATCCAGACTGGTTCCTGCATGTATGGGAGAACTCCTTCCATTCACAGATGAGAGGGGGCCCCATGGAGGCTTTCTAGTTGAGGAAAGGGCAGCAAGTTTTTGCATTTTTGCCTTTTTCCCTTACCCCATTGCCATCTCCCATGCTGTTCCAGAGTATGTGAAAAGTGCTGCTCTGCACACTTCTACTAACATCTCCAGAACAGTACCAAGCACAAGCCTGGATGCAACCCATTATCTACAAATGAATAACATTTGCAAACCAATGATCAGAGAAAACCTCACACCTCAAATATAAAACACAAAGAGAACAGAAAAGCCATAGACTTTGGCCATTTCCACATGGGGCGAGGGAATTGCCCCATGCCAGTACTCACCAGACCTTTGGGCTCGACGTTTGAGTCCAGGCTGGTCCGGAGCAGTGTGTGGCCGCCGCGCCGCACTGCTCCAGAGACAAAAATGGTGGCTTCTGGTTGGTGCAGGCTGTCCACCAACCGCTGAAGCTCGCCAGCCTAAAGCCCACCCCCAGCAAATCGCAGGCTTGCACTGGTGAGAGCCTGCAAATCTGCACCTGAGCGCGGGAACGGAGTGGCATGCTCCATGCTTTTGAAAGACCTCTTTCAAGCAGTCTTTCAAAAGCATGCTGGACGACCACTTCGGGTCGTTCGGGAGCGGGCTGAGGTGTGGATCTACAGTAAGTAGATCCAACCCAGTCCACTCCCAGGTGCAGACGTCCTCTCTGGAGGACACTCTGCACCGTTTCTTTAAGCCCTTGCAGAAATGGCCTTTATGTCAACATGGATGCCAGCAAAAAGCTCTGCCGAACAAATATGCTATGCAAATTTGCAAATAAGCTAACTTATGGACAACAATATTTATTTACATTTTTAATTTATAAAAATATTTCTATCCCACCCCATATCACAAAATCACATACAAGGGGCATACAAGTAAAATTGATGTAAACTGGTTAAAACAACTTAAAACCATAAACTCACTTAGACTAAGAAACCATATTAGCAAGTTAAAAACAGGATATAAAAGGTTAAAACAGTTTAAATTCATGTGCATGGACAAGAGCTATTGGTATAGTTTTAAATACACACATGAATTAGAATTAATACACACACCTTAGATGATTTTAAAATAATTTCCAAAGGGGGATTTTTTTAATTAAAAAGCCATTATTTTGGAGAGATGAGGAGAGTTGATTGTAGTAATAGCATTTCACGAGTCGTGGTATTTTTTTTTTTTCTTACATATTAATTTTTTTGTAGGTGATGTTTTTTTATGTTGAAGATATCTTTTGAAAACACTTTTGTGCCTAATTTTAACTGCTTAAGCTGGTGCATCTGGGAGACAAACCTACTGCTGGGTTTCAAAGGGGTAAAACCCTTTCCAAAAAAACCCCCTAATTTCCAATGGTTTTATTCCAGAGTAGAGGGGAAAAGGATTGCATTATTACTCAAAATGCAGACTAAAAGTGAAATGTTAATGCTGAACCCCCCATTAAGTTCAAAGGGCTTGTCCCATAAAAAGGGAATATAGGACTGCAAGCCTAAACACTTGGGGGGGGTCTCTGTCACTCAAAAGGAATAGACAGATATGCTCTGTCAAGTTAGCAGGTGATAATTCCTACATTAATCAGCAATTTCCAAAAAAAAAATAACCCCCAAATTCAAATTCGAATACATAATTCCAAACAGACTTTCTTATAAAATATGCATTTACAAACATATCTTACCTAAAGTAGACCTTTCTAAAGAGGTTTTATGCTAAACTGCATGCCACTATATGCATTTTTTTTGTAAATTTTTGTTTAAAATTTAAAATATTTTAAGTGGATTGACTGGGGTTGATTTTTTTTTTTTTGTACTGTTTGGTACTTTTTTTTATTATTTTAGCTATTTTTGTTGTGACTTCTATTGCAAGCTGGTTTAGGTCCCATTTTGGGGAAAGAAAAACTGGATAAAAAATAAATAAATAAATAAGCAAGCAACCCTTTGGGGGTTTTTTTTGAAAGCAGAAAGAAAGGAAAATAAATAACCCAAATAAATAAATAAATAAAACATCCCACTGTGAATGTAACTGTTTGAAAAAAAGAAAAAAAAAACTTCCTTATTCTCATAAGACACACAAACATATCACTAAGCGTCTCAATCTCCATTGGTTTCACGGGAAAAATTTTAGTATGTGCCCCAATCTGTTTAAAATTTCTTTTATTGATATCAATGAGATTTCAGAGTGCTTAACTTTGATTGGCCTAAACTCTAAATTTCTACCAAAAATAAATTACTGATCGTTGCAGTTTATGCCCCGTTAGAAAAAAAAATTTCTATCAAAACCTATTGGAAAAAATACTAGATTTGGATAATTATAAAATAATATTAATGGGAGACTGGAACATTTTTAAACCCCTAACTTGGATAGAACCAGAAAAAAGCAAAAAGAAGGGGGGGAGAAAAAAACCGGGGGAATTTTAAAATCTTTTTTTATTTACTGGAATGTCTGTCCTTGACTAAAATTTGGGAGGCACATACATGGATCAGAGGGGGAATATACCTTTTTTCCAAGCCAAAAACGTGGTCAGGAATAGCTTTTTGCATCCACATTAATATTAAAAAACATTGTGAAGAGGGAAAACCCCTTTCCCCAGAGTTTTTTCAGATCATTGCCCTATAGTTTTAAAATTCAACATAAAGAGGAAAATACCTAATTGGATTTTAAATTTATAACTTGTTGAAAAATGAAATAATTAGGGGAGGGGGAAAACCTAATTGAAAACCTTTTTGGAGATCAATCTAGATAAGGGTAATCAGTACAGATAGTTTGGGAAACATAAAAAGTAATGAAGGGGTTTTTTTTTTTTTTTGAAAAAATCAAACAAGCCGGGTTTACAAAATGTAAAAAAAAAAAGAGATTAAAATACAATGGAAATTGCGGGAAAAAAGAAAACAAACTTAAAAAAAATTCCCAAACCCAATGTACAAAATGAGATAAAAGCACTAGCTAAACAATTAATGAAAATTTAAAACCAAAATGAAATTCATAACAAAGACAGTTTGAACACGCAAAAAAAACCGGGAAGATGGCCCCTCATATAGTTTAAAAAAAGGGGAAAAAAAAAATGTAGCATTAAGGGAATCAGAGGGGTCAAATTATTTACTATCAACTAGAAAAAATTTAAAAAAATATTTTGTTAATTACTTGGAGCTTTTTAAAAAATAGATTGCTAACACAAGAACAAATAAATAAAATAAAAAATTATCTGGTTTAAAATAGAAATCACTCAAATTTCAGACAAACCAAGAAAAGTTAGAAAAACCAATAACAAAACAAAAAATTTAATTAAAAAAAATTAAAAATGGAAAAAATTTTTTTTTGGGATGGTTTTTGGGATTTTATTATAAAACTTTACGGGAAACCCTTTTTTTTTTCCTCTGTTACTACAGGTGATAAATTCTATTAGTAATCAAAAAAATCCCAAATACTTGGAAGGAATTAAATGTGGCCCTGATCCCAAAAAAGGAAAAAAAGCCCCCATTAGATAAAAGAAACTGTAGACCAATTTTTTTTTAAAATATAGATTATAAAATATTTGATCAATTTTAGCAGACCGTTTAAAAAAAATTTTTGGAGAAATGGGTACATGAGGATCAATACGGACCCTTTCCCTAAGACTTTAAAAAATAATATAAGAAAAATTTTTGGATATAATAGAATACTATCAAAAACATAATCAGAAAAAAATAGCATTAATCTTTCTAACAGGGAAAAAAGCTTTTATAATGTAAGTTGGCCCTTTATGCTTGAAATCTTAAAGAGAAATGAAAATGGATGTTAGATTTATTGATTGAAAAAAATCAATTTACAGTGATCAGAAAGTTTGTTTAATTATAAACAAGGGAAAATAAAGAAATTTTGCAAAAATAGAGGCACAAAACAAGGGTGTCCATTATCCCCCTTTACTTTTCAAAATATGTTTGGAGACTTAAAAAAAAAGTAAGAAATAATTCATTAATCTGGGGCACAAAAATGAGAACATGAATTAAAGGTCAAAGATACGCAAAATGTTTTGGAAAAATTTTAAAAAACCCCCTTTTTAGAAGTAAAAAACCCTCTTAGAACTGTTAAAAAAAAAACTTGGGAAGTGGCAGGTTTTAAAGTAAATAAAGAGAAATCATTTTTTATCACTAAAAATATTTTTTTATGCTCAAGAATCTGAACTAGCAGAAATCTCAGGCTTTAAGATAACTAAAAAAGCAAAATACTTAGGTATAATAATAACAAAAAATAATTCTAAGCTCTTTGATAATAATTAAAAAAAAAGTTTGGAATGAAATAATAAAAGAACTGAGAAATTGGAATGAACTAAATTTTTCCCCTTTTTAAAAAATATCCAAAAAAAATTGAATGTATTCCCTAATTTTTGATGTTACTTTTTCAAAATTTACCAAATTAAAAAAATGAAAACCCTTTTTAAAAAATCTGGGATCTAGAATTATGAAAATTTTTTTGGGAAGGGAAAAAACCCAAATTTAAAAAATAAATATTAAAAGAGGAAAAAGAAAAAGGGGGGGACCTAATCTACCAGATTTAAAACTTTTTTTATGAAGCTTCCTCTTGATATTTGGTTAAAAGTTATTTTCCTCATCTAATTCAAGATTATTGAATTTGGAAAGGGTTTAATCCATTATGGATGCCATGCATACCTATGGATGAAAAACATAAGATAAAAAAGGAATTTATGGATTACTGTGTTAGAAAAAAAAATTCTTAAGATTTGGTTAAAAGTTAAAATAAGTTATATCGACGGTTCCCCTACTGGGTTTCCCCTCATGAAGCTTTTTTTGATTAGAAAAAATACAAATGAAAGATTGGGTCACATATAAAGATATACTTAAAAAAGAGGAAAACAATATAAAATTAAAAAATAGAGAAGAGTTGGTTACATATGGTTACATAACACATTGGCTCCTATACAGACAACTGGTAGAAAAATATAAAATGGATAATAAAAACATGGGAATATCATTAGAAAAAAATGAATTTGATAAAATAATGAAACCAGGAACAAAATGCCTGTTAAATAAAATTTAGAAAATTCTTTTAAAATTTGGGAAATGGAAAAAGAAAAATGGAAAGCAGTGGAACCCTTTTTCCCCAAGTTTTTGGGTTTCCCGCTCCCAGAAGCCCTGGAAAAAATTTTTTCCCTAGTGGCTGGGGCTTCTGGGAACTGAAAATCCACAAACATCGGGGGGCCCCCAGTTGAGGGCCCCCTTGGGAAAAAATAAATGATAAAAAGGGCTCAAGAAAGAGGATACCCAACTACATTAGAACAATGGGGGAAAAGCCTGGGGAAAAAAAACCAAAAATTTTTTAAAGGAAGTAAAATTTTTAAAGGGAAAAATTTTTTTAAAATGTTTTTAAAATGGAAATTAACCCCTTTTCAAAAAAGAGTAAAAACAACAAACTTGCTAAATGTTGGAAATGCCAAGAAATCGGGTCTTTTTTTTATATTTGGTGGTGATATAAAAAAACGAGAAAATTTTGGGCCCCAAACTCATGAGCATATTCTAAGCTTTTAAAAAAAAAAGTCTCCAATGTCACTAGAGGTATACTTACTGAATATATTTTTTTTTTAAATTTTGATGTGACATTAAAAAAAAATATTCAAAATATTGTTTTATGGGTATAGGGCCAAATTTTATTCCCTAAAATTGGAAAAAGAAAAATAACCACCAATTGAAGATAGGATGTTTAAACTATATGACTTGGGTGAAATGGAAAATTACATTTAAAGTTAGAAAATAAACTAAAGAGTACTTTTTTAAAAAAGAATGGGGAATTTTAATTCCCTTTTTGGGAAAGGAAAATGGGGAGCGTTGTTCGCAGTAGGATTTTTCGAATAAACCTCATAAGATCGGTCACATAGATTTAGTAATGTTAAGATTTTTTAATTTACGTTTATAAAACTAGTTACTAAATCAAATAAATTTATAGAGAATAAGAAACTTATTTTTAAAGAAGGTGTTGTTTGGACCCCGAGTTTTACGAAGTGCAATATAGAATATGGGCAACTATACTCATAAGCCAGGATCAAAATATATATGACTAAAACACCTAACAGAGAAGAGAAAGGAAGTCATTATTTGTTGTCTTAAGTAACCAAAAAAGTTGCAATGTAGTAGGTTTTAAGTCGGATACAGAAAAGGGGGGGAAATATGGTAAAGAACTCCCCCTTATTTTCTATGTTTTGATGTACTTTTTGTTTTTTGCTTTTTTTATTTTTCCTTTTTTTTTTTGTTTTTTTTTATTGTTTAGTTATGTCTTACCTTCTATTTCTTATATGGAATATTAGGTCTTGATTATATTTGCATGTATGTATAATGTATGTATAGTATATGTTATCTCTATATTTTATTTCTCACATTCATTTATTCACTCAGATATCATATGTATGTTTTTAATTTTTTCCAATTATAATTCAATAAAAATATTATTAAAAAAATTTCTACCCCAAAAAACAGGAGTTGGAATCATTTTTTTTTATCTTTCCTTTCCTTTCCCTTTCACAACTCCCCCGAATTTGCATGTTGACCTAGGGATTCTGGGGGGGCTATACTTCAAAAAAATAAAGCTCTGTCAAAAAATATATGGCCAATGGAACCCTTTTTATATGCAGTAGAATCCTAAACATGTTCAGAATTGAGCCTTTCTAGGTTTCCTTTGACTTACTTCTGTATAAATAAGTATAACCCGGATTCCCAAACCCTTTTTTTTAAAAATTTACATGCGGCAATAAATGTAAGGCTGGCCTGTGGCTTCCTTTCGTTTTCTCGACCAAGAACAGAGGGGGGTAATTTTGCCACCAATATAAATTATGCAAATATTACGCTAGTTTTACATAATTTATTTTCCCTTTTTAAGTCATGAGGAGGAATAGGGAGCCATGAAGGGCACTAAAGTCACGCTCCTTGACTTCTGGAAAATAGTCACTAGATTTGTTGTTGTTGTGTGACTTCAAGACATTTCTGACTCAAACGACCCTAAGGAGAACCAGTTACCACTTCCCAAATCAATAAATTCATTTGCTGTTTAGCCTTCGGGAGCTATTTGTATACCACCTATTTGTTCATTTTGCACAAACCTGCTTCTAATCACAGTTTCAAAGTATGGTTTGAAGCCAATCATGGTTAGCAAGAAGAGCAGTGCAGATGTCATACTGCATTCTGGTTGAACTTGCTGTGTGCCTTTACGTCATTTCAGACTTATGGCAATGCATTTGGGGTTTTTTAGGAAGATCCTGTTCAGAGAGGTTTGCCCTTGCCTTCCTTGCCTAAAGGGTGACAGAGTGACTTGCCCAAGGTTTTTCCCCGTGGGTTTCCATGGCTTAGGGGGTTCAAACCCTGGTCTCCCAATGTCCCCAGTCCAACACTCAAACCATTACATCAATCAGGGTCTCAGCAAGATTTTTAGTTCCATTCAACCGCATTTGAATTTTAATGCAAGAATTTAGATATTTTTATTGCCCCTGGTTTGTTTTGGGGGGGGGGGAAATTAAAAAAACACTGACACTTATAGCAAATTCCAAATTTAGAAAATTAAACCTTCATGACTCTTTTTTACCTGGATGCTTTATTATGACCGCTAGCCACTTTGGAAGCAATGACCTGCATCATAGTCACTTTTGGGCTCGAGCCATTCTCTCCAATTTTTTTAAAGATGGGGTCCTAGGTCTTCTTTTTCACCTTTTATAACAGGCCTGAAGGATGAGGAAATTCTTGAAAATTCAGGAGATTCCAAAACACCAAAAACCTGCAAAATCCCAGAGACAGTAGAGAAGACTTAAAAGAACATCAGGGATTCCCAGTCCACAAAGGAAGCATTCCTACCTTGGTCTGGAACAGAAGTTATCAACCTTTGATTCTCCAGATATTTCAGACTTCAGCTCCCAGAATTCCTGGCCTCTGGCCATGCTGGCTGGGCACTGACATCCAAAACATCTGGAGGGCCAAAAGGCAGGGTGAGAAACTTTAATCCTAACCCAAGTCAGGCATGCAAAAAAGGAGAAGTTTAAATGATATGGGCGGAAAGGAATGTGGCCCGCTCACTGTCACTTTCGTTGTGAGACAAATGACAGTTCTTGAAAGCTTCTTCTACAGTCAGTCTCCACTCAAGCCAGAACCCTGGAAGATATGAGTTCCCACTCAAAGCAGACCTTCCAAGATGATCAGAGGCGGCTATCTTCCTCTCACTTTGCTTTCAGCCCTTTTTGCACATCTAAATAAAACTTAGGAACTGAATAGTCTATTAGGAACTTCTCTTATGTTACCCCATTGGCCAAAGAAATATATCTCCATCGACCCTTTAACACCTTTTCTATCAGCATGTTAAAGTCAGGGTGACCAGAAGCAAGTGGATACAGACAATTGTTGCCCTCCATCCAGGCCTTGATGAGGTGGGAAGCACTATATCACCTCAACTATATCATTATTGTAGAGACATCTTCCAGGGTTGAATCCATGGGAAAAGTGTTTGTATGTGCCTTCAAGTTGTAACCCCGTGACAGGCCCATGCATTTCATAGGGGTTTTTGAGGAAAAGAATACTTAAAGGTACTCAGAATACTCTGAAATATAGCTTACAGCACGTGGTATTCTTTGAAGGTCTCCTTGAGTATTAATCAGGTCTGACCCTGCCTAGTTTCCAAGATCATCTGAGAGGAGGAGGAGAAAATAGCTAGTTCCAAAAGGCTATAGCTATGATGCATGGCATGCTAACACAATTTGGTACCCACCAAGAAGTCAGTTCACCAACTATACATTGGGACCTGCCATTTGACTTATAAGTTTTTCAATTCTTGACATTTCAGTCAGGCATAGATGGTTTATAGACTGCCCAATACAATAGGTCAGCTGGTTTGGCTTGGTAGGTCTCAGACTGTGAAAGACCAGCTAAGGAAAGCAGTAATGCATCTCTTTTAGATATGTCCTACTAGCGCATTTAGCCGGTGTTGCCCGGAATTTTATTTTCTTCTTAAGAACTCACCAAACTGTCTTCTCCAGTACCTGTAACTTTTCCCCATATTTCCCAATGCAATCTGTATTCAGAGTTATTAACATACAGAGATTGGGTTCCTGAGGGAATACAATGTCCTCTTCCTTACTGCTAGGCCTCATCTCCATAGCAACTGGCCTATTCCAGTACCTGTAACTTTTTCCCATATTCCCCAATCCACTCTGTTCATAGTTGTTAACATACAGAGGTTTGGTTTCTGAGGGAATACAATGCCTGTCTGTTAGGCTGTTAGGTCTCATCTCCATAGCAACCAGCCTGAGGCCCAAGAGCTCTCTGGCTGAGAATTCTAAAGGCCCCTTCCCGAACTGACAACCCCAGGATTCTATAGAATCTTCACAGCCAGCCAATCATATGAGGTCTTCTCACCTCACACAGCCAATCATGTAGGTCTTTGCCTGCCTAACACAGACAAACAGACAAACTCACAAACTTTGACTTTTATGTAGTAGATATCTTAGGAATGGTTCTCTCTGACATTTGAAGAAAATATTTTTCTTCCAGCTAGTTTTGCAAGAAAAAAAGTTTTGGCATGGCCTCCTTTTTTGTGCACGTATATATACATACACACTCACATAAATAAACAGAACCTGGTTGTGTTTGTCTTTGTCTTGCATAACTGCGAAAATTCTCAAAGGACCAAAAGACACAAACTACTCTGTTTCTAAGAAATATGCAGTTTACCTGATCAATCATTTTTCGAGCTTCTTCTACTTCTTTATCCTGTGACTCTGTTTCAATCGTGTAGGTGCCAGTTTCACTCAAGCTGTCCTCTTCTTCATGCTTCTTAGTCTTGACCAACTTAGGATCAGTAGCTGGCAACTGGACTGTTTCTGGGGCTGATGGTGCTACTACTACCCGTGGAGTGAGCGGTGCTGGCACCGGAGGTGGCTTCTCTGCACTGACCTTTCCAGACTGAGAGCTCTCCCTTAAACACTCAGCAGCAAAATCCTGAGAGATCTTTGACTTCCGCCCAACACTGCCATGACTTTTTACCGACATCTTTGACGTGGAAGATGAAGACGAACTGACCCGTTCCTCCGTCTTCTCTCTCTTAAAGGAACCGGCTCTTGGAGTGGTGAATGAGTTGGATGGCCCTTTGGATCCTACAGTGGGCAGGTGCTGTGATGGCTGAGAACTCCCTGGCTTTTCAGCAGGCACATTAATCTTGCGTTTCTCAACTTTGGTCTTCAAAGTGGGATCCACATCATTCTGACTAGAGTGGCCGCTGTGGGTGAAAGACTGCGATCTTTTCTTCCGGGGTGTGTCGTCATCAAAGAACTCTATAACAAAGGCTTGCTGATTGTGGAGCAGCTCCTGAGGGTCACGCCGAATTTGGCGCTGGAGCCTGGCTTGTTCAGTTATGTGGTCATTGGCAGGGGTCTCCTTCTCTGGTTTGGGTACTACTGGGTCTTCGGAGTCACTCTGGGTCCCATCTTCATGTCTGTTGCCTGTGCAGGTGATACAGAATTATGGGTGTCCTGGGATGAAATACACTTACTTTTGTGCCAGCCAGAGTTTGGGAAAGTTAAATTTTTCAGACTACAGCTCTCAGAATCCCACAGGGAGCTGTACATTGAAAAGGCAACTTTTTCATGTTCTGGCCCTTTCATGTCCACTAGAAAGGCATTATTTTCCCAAGTTTATTCAGTGTATCATATATTTATGTTTCTATTTCTAGCCTTCTGAGGTTTTTCTGATACACAATGGTGAAAACAAGCCCTCCTTCCTCATCCTTTCCCTCCAGGCAAGTTCACCTACCCAAAGGGGCAGCTGTACTGGTGGCAGGGAGGACCTCAGAAGAAACTTTTCAGACTCTCATTTTAGCTACAAATGATGTTTATTGCTGTGGTTCATAGGATCTGTAGTTTTCTTAGCTTTGCAGTTCAAATCATTAGTCAGGAACCACAAAACACTAAAAAGAACCATAGAACACTACTTCTGCAGGGGGCATACTCCCCAGAGCTTGGAGAAGTTCCTTTTTTGGGAGACTATAACTCCCAGAATTCCACAGGTACCATAGTAGCTGAAGAATTCTGAGAGGTATCATCCAAAAAAAGGAACACGCACAAGCTTTGATAGGGAGGAGAAACTATCACCATTTCAAGTAAAAGCCCTCATTGGCAAGCCCCCCTTGTTCCAGGCCTTGTGAGAAGCATTATGTTCACATGAAACAGTATAAGATCCAAGGACAACAGCCTGCTATAATAGCAGATCAAACTCCATTTTCAACTTTGGCCACATTCCAAAAGGCTTAGGAAAACTTTCTTATTCTAAACGAATGAAACTTCAGCACTAGTCTCTTCTCTCTTTTCAACCATAACTGTTAATTCGCATTACATTGGTGCTTACCCTTCAGAGTCCTCACGTGAACTGGGAGGTCACTTTTGGTACTGTACACATCATCTCCTGGTGACTGCCTTCTTATGAGACTCGGGTCATTCTGGACCAGCCAGTCTGCTACTTTGCTCTCTGCTGAGATCATATCCACGTGACTGGCTTCCTTTCCAAGGTTGCGTCTCTGCCTGAGTGAAAATTTAGTGACGTGATCTTTTATCTTGATTTTGCCTGGGGTGCAATCATCAAACTCAATTGTAAATGAAGCGTGACTCTGTACAACTGGCAGCACTGTTGTGTCAATGTCTTTGGTGGGGATTTCGTGGACCTGTGCCTCTGGAGATTTCACTGGTTGTTGGAATTCTTTTGTTGGGATTTCAAAGTAGCTAGGTTCCCGTCGGAATGCATATAGAGCATCACCTTGAGAATCCTTGTAGCTGGTGATATTGCCATTGATTTCTTCTTCATGTTGGACTATATCTTTTGTTCTCTCTACAGGGTAAAAAGCAAAACCATTAAAGATGATGTGATGGTGGGGTGGAGAAAAATAGATAAAATTGAGGCTAGCAGAGCTGCTGCATTTCTCCATGTATCCACAGAGACCTGTGAAATTACTACAGATGCATTTGCACTATACAGGTATAGCAGTTTGATACCACTTTATCTGTCATGGTTTCATCTTACAGAATCCTGGGATTTGTAGTGTGCAGAGCTACACAGAATCCTTTGTTGCAGAGCTCTAGTGCACTCTTCTAAACTACAGCCCATGGTTACCACAAGGGTCTTTCAGGCTACTCTGAAGAAGCGTGAGTTCCTGCAATATAGCTCCTTGGATTTTGCTGGTTGTTGTCACCTCGTATCTGCTGTTTCCAGTCTCTGGGGGTGGACTATCTATAGCGATTGTAGGATTTCTGGCAGACTGTACCTCCCTGTATGAGCCTGCCCAAGCCTTGGGATCCTCAGAAGAGGTAGTCCCACTACATCACAAGCACAACTGCTGGAGATGCACAATAGGGCCTTCTCTGTGGCTGCCCCTAGACTCCAGAATTCCCTTCCCCGGAAGGCCAGAATGGCCCCCTCCTTGTTATAGCAATCAAAGTTCTTTTTATTCCAACAGGCTCCAAGCAGAAAGTTTTTAAAGATCAGGCAGTTTAGCTGTATTAAACTGAATGATTTTAATTGCTTCTTATCTTATCTATTTATTTATTTATTTACTTACTTACTTACTTACTTACTTACTTACTTATTTACTTACTGCATTTATATGTTGCCCTTCTTCTAGAGCGGGACCTAAGGTGGTTTCCACAACTATCAATTAAACGCATTTACAATAAAATTTAAAAACAATTCAAATCAATCATTTCTTTTTATCTTTTTTACTGGTTACATTTTATCTTTTTAAGTGTAGGTCTGAATCACTTTTATATTGTGAATAATTTAATTCCATTTTAATGTTTGCACTTGGCATGCTTTCATTTGTTTAACTGCTCTTTTTCAAATTGTAAGCTGCCTTGAGCCACAATTTTGGAGGGAAGGCTGGGATACAAATATAATAACAACAACAATGGTTGCAAAGATTAAAAAAAAACAACCACCTTGAGCTTCGGTTTGCTGAGTCTTATGGTTTGAAGATTTCTTCCTGAATGGTTTCTCCCTGAATTTTTTTTCAAATTATCAGAGTTACACTGAAAAGGTGCTATTTCACTGATGCTTTATAACTCTAGGAGAGAGAGGAAGGAAGGAAGGACGGAAGGAAGGAAGGAAGGAAGGAAGGCAAGCAGGCAAGCAGATGAGATAGAAATCTTTGTGTTCCAAAATGTGTCTTGAAATTAAAAAGAAACCTACTCAATTTTTAGAATAAAATGTTGCATTTGGTGCTGGGAATTACCAGAAAATAGTCGAAAAGCAAAGAGCTACAGTAACTAATACAACCTCACAAAACATTTGCCCTGTCTAGAGGAACCCATCGATGACTAAATGTGCAGCTAATCAGAAGCTTGCAGACAAAACAGCCATCCAAAGTAAGCACGTGTAATTATTCTACTGCACATGTAATCCACTAACTATATTCCACTTAAACTAACAGTATATTTGCATTATCCAATTATAACAGTTATCGTTTCAACTGTCCTGACTTCATCTTATGAAATTCCAGGATCTGTAGCTGGCTGAGGTGCTCTGAATTCTTTGCAAGAAAAGTCCTTGCCCATTACCTTGAACTCCAGCACTAGGCTCTCTAGCAGAGAATGCCAAGCACCTCACCAAACTACAAATCCCAGGATTCTGCACAACAGAGCCATGGCACATAAAGTGGCGTCAAACTGTTCTAAGTATATAGTTCAAATACACCGTTTGTCACTACATAGATCTCTGTTCGCTGCTTTCTTCTTTTGGTAACGGACATTCTATTGTAAGGGACATTGTGTTGTGAGATAGATAGATAGATAGATAGATAGATAGATAGATAGATAGATATCACCTTCTATTCTGTGACAAATGAAAGGCAGGGATGTGTAAACTCTGCTCCATCTAGACCAGTGGTTCTCAACCTGTGGGTCCCCAGATGTTTGTGGACTTCAGTTCCCAGAAGCCCCAGCCACTATGGTCAATGCTCAGGGCTTCTGGGAGCTGAAGTTCAAAAACATCTGGGGACCCACAGGTTGAGAACCACTGATCTAGACCAAAAGGTGAGAGACATTGAATTCTAACACCGATATAAATTATGTAAATATAGCAACTTGTTTTGCATAGTTTATACTTCTTCTCCACTTGCCACAGGCAGAAGAGGCACACCACTGGAAAACCAGGCCTTTTTCTCCTCCCTTTCCTTTTCAGAAGGAAAAGAGACTCTGTGCTCTACCATTCTACACAACTCTATGGTGCAGAACTACTACAGCAACCTCAGCAGTCATCCAATTTGGGGAGTAAAGATTTTAGGACTCAATATGCGGGGAGAGTGATCAAAGTGTCCCTCCCACACTGAGAATCGATTGCCCTGGTATAAAAGCTTAGTAGATTACTGTGAGATGCTTTCCTGAAATCATTTTCTGATTAATCAGTCTGATAAAATTGCTTGCCATTGGCTTGAGCCAAAGCACACTGGAGGAACATGGAGGAACAGCTGGGGAGGTAGACTTTGTGATCCAGCACTGCCGCATGAGACTCAAATGACCTCAGTACCTGGGAGTGCCTTTTACAAGCTTCAGTTCTTACAGCAGATTCTGACAACCTTGCCTAGACAAGGATGATCTGACTACAACAGTTCATGGTTACCACCTGCCTGGATTACTTCAACTACAATATATCTACAATAACTGCAACAACTGCAATATCTCAGCACTTCGAACTCCCACAGCAATACCCAGTGACTGGACTGGCACAGAATGATTACACCGAAGCATCACTCTTTCATTTTAATTCCTGTGCACACAGTTCCTATTTCCTTCATGTTTTGTATATCTGTTGCATCTAACTGGGTCTGGAATTATATTCCAGTTTTCTCCCAAATTTGGAATTCAAAGTGGCTCACAACAAGATGGAAACAAGCATAGAAAAAAACAGACATAAAGTTGCAGTGTTTACCACCATTAAACATACTCGGATATATTTACCTGAATACTGTTCTTCTGCTCTTCTGTCACCTGTTGACTCCAATTTATTATTGGCATCATCCTCTCCCCACCACGATGGCTGACCATAAAGGGGTGTGCGGTAAGTAGTAGTTGCCTCTAGGGATAAAAGAGGCACACAGACAAATAAATACGGAGATATATGTCTGCTGGCAGCTTGTTGGTTATGATCCCGTATCCTCCTTTACTCAAAGGATGCCTTTTTTTAAAAAATTAAGAGGCATTAGTTTTTTTAAAAAAAAAATAGCAGCATTTTATAAGTCAGCTGTTTACTCCTTCCATCCATGATGTTAGCAGTCCCCTTTTAACCAGAATGCCCAAACAACTTCAATCCTTGTTTCCAAAATTGGGTCATTTCTGCACTAGACTGTTATAGCACTATTATTCCACTTGCGACATCTGATGGAATCCTGGGGTTTGCAGTTTCGGGAGAGTTTCAAAGCCAGGGAAGCTGATTTTAGGTAAGCAGGTTTATTGTTTTCACAAATCAACACTAACTGATTATTGTAAAGACCTGAAAGTCCTGTATCACCTCACCCAGCCCTTTGAAAAGCCCAGAAAAGCCCATTCTAGGTTTGCCTTAGGATCACCATAAATCAGAAACAACTTAAAGGCACACAACAACAAACTGTATCCGAAGAAGCAGTTTTATATCTACAAAAGCTCATGCTAAAATAAAAATCATTAAGTCTTAAACTAGGTACTGTTACATTTTTTCTCCTCCTCCTTTCCTCCTTTTTATGAAGGAGAAAAGGTTATCAAATCAGTTCAATATTATTTTCTTTTTAATTCCTATCAGGCTGAGCATAAAAAGCCAGTTGTTCCAACAGAACTATTGTCTAAATTTATTTGTTCTTAGTTGCTTTCTCAGAGTTGTCTCTCTAGTGGCTCATCCAAACCTGATTTTCCAGGAGCTAATTTGCACGAGAGTAGCTTGTACTGACCACCATAAAGACTTCAAAGGGTGAAGTGTTTTTAGCACAGGTTCTGCTTTTCTCTGATTTTCTACCTGGGCACATGCCATGTAGCGTCTAAGCTGAAACACAGCCTGAGTTTTAAGGATGGGGCGGGCTAGAACTTAAAATACATTATTACTGTTCTCTCTTGCAAATATTTGTGACGCTTCTGCTGCAAGCTCTTTCCATATGTGTTCGGACTTGTCCACTGTTCTTCCATTGTTATTAGTAATTATACCCCACACAGCATTTTGGCACAATAGGATATTCAGCAGCAGGATTCAATAGGAGGATATCTTAAAATACTCATTTTGCTTCTTATAAATCATACTTTTGGGGTAGCATGTCATTATGCCCATTTCACAGACAGGAAAGTTGAGGCCAAGAAAAGGAACAAACAAGACCGTAATCTAAACTTGTGACTGCTTCCGAATCTGGCAGTCACATGTATAGTTCCCTCTTCTTATACATACATACATACATATATACATATATATATACATATATATATATATAGTGTCACTTCCTCACATTTTAAAGTTATTATAGTCTGCCTTTCACAGCCACACTCTACAGAAACATGGAACGTCACAAAACTGGAACTGAGAAAGTTTTATCTGATCAGAGGTGGGCAACTTACAGTCTTACACATGTTGCTGGACTGCAGCCTATAGCATTCCTTCTTGCTGGCCATGTTGATGTGAAATAAAGTCCAACCATATCTAGAGGAAAATTATCCATTTCTAGATCTTACAAAGTATAGCAGCAGAATAAGACACTTGGCTGCTATCAAAAAACGGCAGCTACCTGGCTAACATCAGTTTTAATTTGGCCTCCCAAATTTCCCCACTGCCAGGCATCTACAGCTAAGAAGAAAAACAAGTCTATGAGAGCTGATGTGGAGATTTGGGAGTGGGGACTGAATTCCTAGGTTTTATAATTAATATTCTGGGTACTTGAAACTGGGATTTTTTTTTTCCAGCCCTGAAAACATGCTGTCAATTAAATAATTTATGCTTTCATCCTCGGACTTTTGTGGGGATTTTTGTCTGGTTTTGTTCGGACTCTTTACTTACGAAGTTCACAAGTATCTCTTTAACGGAGTCTCAAATTGCCAGCTCAGGATATCACCTGTTAGAGATCAGCCAAAGAGATGTAATGTGAATTACACACATTGAAGTAAATGTTTTAGGGAAGAAAAGATATCTGGTAACAAAAAAAAAAGTAACATTAACTTGTTAAGTTCTAATTTTATGGGGCAAAACCACAGGGATAATCCATCATCGGTGGAAATACTTCATCCCAAACTAGTTTTTGCAGGCAAATGAAAGAGCTTGATTTAAATCCCCACTGAATCAGTTTTTGAATGAAATGTAAACCAATAATGGGGATACTCTGCAACCAGCAGAGGAACACATTACATGACCAAGTAAAAATAAAAAGAAGATGGAAACAGTACAGATTCGTTCAAGGAAGAACCATTTGAAGATGAATCTACTATTTCAGAAAGTGAAATGGAAGCTGCACTCAGAGCACTTGAGGAAACAGATCACCAGGAACAGATGGCATAGCAATAGAGCTACTTCAGGCTACCGAGACAGAATCTACTCTAATTCTAATTAAAACCTGTCAATAAATACAGAAAACAAAATAATGGTCCACAGATTGGCAATGCTCAATATGCCTTTCAGTCCCTAAGAAAGGGGATACCAGGGATTACAGTAAACATTAATTAATTTCCCACTCAAGAAAACAGATACTCAAAATTCTACAACAAAGACTTTTATCATATACGGAGCAAGAAATGCCAGATGTCCAAGCTGAGTTCAGGAAAGGAGCAGGCACCAGGGATCATACTGCAAACATACACTGGATAATGGAGTGCACCAAAGAATTTCAGAAGAAAATCAGTCTGTGCTTTATAGATTACAGCAAAGCCTTTGACTGTGTATATCATAAAAAACTATGGATCACTCAACACTGGATTATCCTGATGCATAACCTGTACTCAAAACAAGAGGCTACTGTCAGAAAAGAAAATGGAGAAACTGAATGGTTTCTGGCAAGAGGGTCAGCCAAGGCTGCATTTTATCATCCTATCTGTTTAGCCTGTATGCTGAATATATCATATGTAAAGCAGGATTAGATTTGGAGGAAGGACATCTGAAAATTGGAGGAAGGAACAGACGACACAGTACTACTAGCAGAAAATGGCAAAGACTTGGAACGACTACTGAAGAAAGTCCAGGCAGCAAGTGCAAAGGCAGGTTTACAGCTGAACATCAAGAAAACAAAAATAATGAGCACAGATGAGTTACATAATCTTAAAGTAGATGATGAAGACATTGAAATAGTAGAAGATTTTCCATACCTTTACTTAATCAGAATGGTGATTGCTGTCAAGAAATCAAAAAAGGCTAGGATTTAGAAGGGCAGCTATGAAGGAACTAGACTAAATCCTGAAGTGTCAAGATACGTTATTGAATACTAAAGTTAGGATTGTCCAAATCACTGTATTTCCAATTTCTATGTACAGGCTTCCATCGCTTATCTGACAGGTTAGGGACCTGAACACTTGTTAAAAAACAGAATTGGTTGAAAAGCAGAACCCATTGTTACCCTGACTGTTGGGGGTCCCTTGGGGGACACGTTGGTTGGCTCCAAAACTGCAAAGATTGGGGAAATTAGCAGAGCACTGGCTGTAGCAAAACGAGGGGCAGGGTAACCCAGCAGAATCTTTTACCCGATTTTATGAAGTCAAACCAAGTGAAAAGCCAGACAACCATACCAATAACTGGATTTTATTAATGAATGTATTCTCACACACCAATGCACTCACTCACTCATGCACACAAGGCCTATTGAGAAAGGAAAGTGGTGAAAATTGATAGAGAATTCAACAGAGAGGGTGTAAAGGCAGTGATACTGCACCTATCCTGAAGTCTTCAATCTGGGAAGCAGTGAGAAGAACGGAGCTCAGCAGAGAGAAGCGGCTGAGGGGATCACTCAACTAATGGAATGCCGGTCTGCTAGCATGGTGGGGAGTTCTCCAAAGAGACCCTCAAGAACTGGGACTACTTATAGGGCAGAACGTACCTCAAGGGCAGGCCCTCTCCCGGGAGGAACAATGGCCAAAATAGAGGGAGAAATGCCGGACAATGGCAACTTGGTAGTTTGCATGATTGGTTTATGCAGATGGACCTTGCAGTGTAGGGTTTACTCACGTCGGAGTTGCTCAACCTGGGGAAAACCCCATAATCCACTCAAGTTGGCTACTCCTTGCTTGAGGTGTTATCACCGTGAACTGGCCTGGCTTCGGTAGACATTAGATATCATTTTGATATCACAATTCGGTCTTGTTTTGCCACCCTCAGCCAAGTGTTTGTGAGGCCCCCGAACAAGCACGACGCTAGGCATGGCTATTAAATGCTGAATCATTTCTGTTTACACCTAAGCAAGCCAGACACAGCCAGATCTTGCTTTAGGAGACCTCCCAAAACAAATGCTTCATTAACGTTGCATGCTAATACAAAGAGCCCCCTGCCCCGAGCAGGCACCCTGGCAAGCTGGACACTCCACCGCCCAGGCACGCTGCATCTGCATACTGGCCATCTCATTGTCAATTAGAACTTAACCCAATCATGTTAAATTCTGACCTTTCGGAGACATTGTCTCGCACCCAAATATAAACCCCAAGCTCCGAGAGCTTCCTCGGATTGCTCCAGACTTCCATCCAGCCTTGCTGCCGCTCTGTCCAGCAAACTCCCCTCGGCCGCCACGCCGAGCTTCTTCTCTTCAATTGGACTTCTCCAGGACTATGAGAAAGGTGTCGTATCACCCATTTCCCCCCAAAACTCTCATCTCCTATTTCTAGTTAGCTGCGTGGTTGTGTTTTCTTCTGCGTGGTGGCCAAGGGAAGTTCGCTCGACAGAGTGGCAGCAAGGCTGGATGGAAGTCCGGAGCAATCCGAGGAAGCTCTCGGAGCGTGGGGTTTTTATGGGGGAAAATATGACCGTGGGCTAGTCTGTACTTGGGAGAGAACAATGAGGTTTGGATGAGAGACAATGTCTCCGAAAGGTCAGAATTTAACATGATTGAGTTAAGTTCGAATTGACAAAGGAACGACCAGTATGCAGACGCAGCTTGCCTGGGCGGTGGAGTGTCCAGCTCGCCAGGGTGCCTGCTCGGGGCAGGGGGCTCTTTGTATCAGCGTGCATCCTTAATGAAGCGTTTGTTTCGGGAGGTCTCCTAAAGCAAGATCTGGCTGTGTCTGGCTTGCTTAGGTGTAAACAGAAATGATTCAGCATTTAATAGCCATGCCTAGCGTCATGCTCGTTCGGGGGCCTCACAAACACTTGGCTGAGGGTGGCGAAACAAGACCGAATTGTGATATCAAAATGATATCTAATGTCTACCGAAGCCAGGCCAGTTCACGGTGATAACACAGAGACCATTTGCCATAAGTAAAAGCCAACAGCAATTAACAACAACTTCAGTGGGTTTTGACTTGCAACTGGACTCCTGAACAATGTGCTCTGTGTCAAAGATGGGAATCGTGTGACTCGCTGGATGTTACTGCACCGCAATGCCCAGCATTCTGCACCACTGGCTATGCTGGAAAGGGCTGCTGGGAATTGCAGTCCAACAACATCAAGGGGGCTGCATGATTCCCACCCCTGGTCTATGCCTTTCAGGAGGCTGAGAAATCATACCATCTAAGTTAAGGGATTTTTAAAACCCAGTTCTCCAATACCCCTCCCCAAACACTTTTTCTCTGAGGTTAGAAGTCTTTATTGTTGCCACTGTTGTTGCTGGGTGCTTCTGACTTATGGTGGCCCTAAGTTGCTTCTGACTTACGGTGGCCATGGGATTATCCTGACACAATTTGTTGAGAGTGAGTTTGCCAATGCCTTCCTTTGAGGCTGAGAAAGTGTGATTTGCCCAAGACTACCCTGTGGATTTCCATGGCCGAACAGGATTCAAACCTTGGTCTCCAGAGTCCTAATCCAAGATTCAAAACACTACACCAAACTGGCCTCTTACTTTATCCCATGTCTTCAGAACCTAGCCACTCGCAATTTCTTTGCAGTCTGAATGTGCGGAGGATATGGCTTTTGACAAAACAGCAGCGGCGAGACAGGAATGCTTAATCCTTCTCCCATCCACTTCCTCTTATTCCTCAACTATTTGTCCCCTAGCTGGGTTTGACATCCTTTTTCCCACTGCAAACTCCAGTCTAGAATTTAGCAGAGAATATTTCATTACATCAAAGTCCTAGCTTTCAGAGATTACTCAGTGGGCACACATGGTGTGTGATCTGTATGCATGGTGTATGAAGAAACAGAAAACTGGAGGAGAGGAAGTGAATTATTGTATCCTAGGGGAGGAAATGACTAGAACCATGAACAAGACAACTTCAAACTGCAGAGTCTACTTTACATGAAGTAACTGAAAGCAGAATAAATGGATATTCTGTGTGGTCTCCTATCACACACTGATTAGAAATGGGTCTGCCTTGGATACTCAACCGCATCATGGGCAAAGGCATGGGGAGGTTATCTTTTTAGACCACAGTTCCTCCCAGAGTCACTAGGCAGCACAGTCAGAACTTGGAACAGTTACTTGGCTGGGGAAATTTTGGGAACCATAGTCCAAAACCATTTTTTCAGGGTCTTGTTGTGTTTTGGTTGTGTGCCTTCAAGACATTTCCAACTTATGGCAACCCTAAGACCAACTTATTACAGGGTTTTCTGGGTTGAGAGTATTTGAGAGGCCCAAGATCACCCAGTGAGATTTCACAGCTTTGTGTGGAATTGAACCCTGGTTTCCACGGTTGTAGTCCACTCCTCAAACCATTATATCACGCTGGCTCTCACTTTCCAACTTCTGCTTTAGACTATGTCCCAAGGCCAAAGGATTTAGCCACATATACACACATACAAAAAGATACCTAGAAGCAAAGGAGCAGATGAGGGAGGAATTCAACCAGCAGCGCACAAAGCATCAATGAAAAGTAACTAAGCTGCTCTGTCATTTTAATGGTATTAAGAGCCAGTCTCTTTGAGTGTGGCTCATTAACCACCCATGCACTGCCCCCATCAGCACAACTTTCATGCCAGTCTGTCCAGATGGCGCCAATTCATTCAAGCACATTTCTTGGCTCATCAGTTCAAGCAGACAACCTAGGGAGGGGTAGGGTGGCTAAACAGCATCCATTTAAATGACAGCATCGAGGTCAGCTGGAGCCCTTGCCTAGATAAATATTGAACTATCGGTGACAGTGATACAGTGAAAGCAACCGAGAGGCATGCCTCCTCTTCACAGATCAGTTCCTCCAGTTGCAATTTATTCAAAAGACTTGGGTGTGGGGAGTTCAGAGTGTGGAAGCAGACCTTGGATAAATTACTTCATTGGACTGCAATTCCCAGAAATCCCCCCCCCCAAAAGAAGGTTGCTTAAAAGCAAAAAACAGTCCTCTGAAACAAAACTGGACATGGCTTGGAAGTCCATTTCTGTTTTTTGCTTTTACTTCAAGCCTAAGAGAGATGGAATTACAGAGCCTAAAACAATAAGAAGTGAGGAAAGGTGAGAAAAGAAATCCATGGTTAGAGGGAGCCCTCCATAGCCCTTCATGGGTCGGATTATATCAGTGGACATTGCCACCATAGTATCTTTGGCTACACAGAGAAGGGGAAGAGGATCAAAGCACTCCCAGTTAGTGGCTGCAAAGGCTGGCTAGCGGTGCTCCAAGTTTTAGCATGCTGCTCTTGTTCCTGATTGAGAGACTGGCTGTTTATAAGAATGCCTTCAAATAAAGATTGTCTAATCACTGCCACAGAGTTTCCCAAAATTCTGGGAGTTGTACTCCAAAAACGTAATCTTCTTCAGCTCTGCTGCAGGAATCCTGCAGCCTTCCCCAGTGCCTGCAGCAAAGAGCATACTGTTAAAAGTAGGTCAAGGGAAGTAATAGTACCACTCTATTCTGCTTTGGTCAGACCCCACCTGGAACACTGTGTCCAGTCCTGGACACCATAGTTCAGGAAGGATATTGACAAGCTGGAATGCGTCCAGAGGAGGGCAACCAAAATAATAAAAGGCCTGAAAACCACATCATATGAGAGAGGCTTAAGGAGCTGGGCATGTTTAGCCTGCAGAAGAGAAGGTTAAGAGGTGACATGAGAGCTTTGTTTAAATATTTGAAGGGAAGTCATATGGAAGATGGAGCAAGGATGTTTTCTGTTGCTTCAAAGACTAGGACATGGAGCAATGGCTTCAAACTTCAGGAAAAGAGATTCCACCTAAACATTAGGAAGAACTTCCTGATGGTAAGAGCAGTTCAACAGTGGAATGCGCTGTCTCCAAGTGTGGTGGAGTCTCCTTCTTTGGAGGGTTTTAAACAGAGGCTGGATGGCTGTCTGTTGGGAGTGCTTTGATTGTGTATTTCTGCACAGCAGGGGGTTAGATTCAATGGCCCTTGTGGTCTCTTCCAGCCCTATGATGTTATGATTCCATGACAGAAAAGGCTTTGGCTGCATATTGGATTGGCCAGACCTGGGAGCCATTCCATATTAAACATTATGATTCCACTTTCACTGCCATGGCTGCATCTATGGGGAAATTTGGGGAAAGCATTACAACTCTCTGGCTGAGAATTCTAAATGCCCCTCCCTAAACTGCAAATCCTCACTTTCCATAGGATGCTGGCATGGCTGTTAAAGTGGAATTATAGTGGTATAATTGTGCAGTGGGAAAGGGCCCTATGTGAGGATGACTGGGAAGCATATTAAATCAACACAGCAATGTTTTTGGAGGAGAACAACACTCATCCCCTCTCCCCAGCAATCCTGCTTAAAAGTCAATGAAAATAAAATGAATGATTACAAAGTGGGCATTGTACCAACTTACTCCAGACAATGAACTTGAGAGCTGAGCTAAAAATACTGTCTGGTCAAATCAGTGAAAAGAGAGTTATGCATTAAATTAGGGCAATGTCCCAAGAGACGGCTTTTAACTGATGGCTCCTGCAGCTCTGATCACAGCAGCAGTTCAGTCGATTTCCTTTGAATCCAAAACCTGTCCACACAAGTCCTCCCCCAACAAGTGTCCTTTATGACTTCACAATGTTAAAAAAATAAAATAAAGGTCAGGAAGGAGAAAACCTGAGAGTCTAGCAGAAAAGAAAAGTGGAGCATTCCCTCTGCAGCTGAAGACCCTGATAGACCATTTGTAACAAAAGCATTTGTTAAGGAGAAAAATCCATACTGCTGCAGTCTAGCCTTTTCCCCATCCATTATTAATAGCAATGATTCCACATGCAGCAGACAGTTATAACACACTGACAGCATTTCTCCAAGAGGAGCAAATACCGTCAGCCTTCCACATTCCCTAGGGCAGTGGTTCTCAACCTGTGGGTCCCCAGATGTTTTTGGACTTCAGCTCCCAGAAGCCCTGAGCATGGACCATAGTGGCTGGGGCTTCTGGGAGCTGAAGTCCAAAAACATCTGGGGACCCACAAGTTGAGAACCACTGCCCTAGGATTAGGGATACAGAACCCTTGCAAAAGTGGATAAACCACAAATGCCAAAATGTGTGTGAATGTCTGTGAGAAGGGAGCTGAGGCACGGTGGGAAGAACAGGCTCCCAGGGTTGAAACCATGTCAGGGGAAAAAGAGGGGAAAGGGATAAGTTGATATGGTGGCCCTAAACTTCCTTTTTCTCACACTCATCTCCTTCCTTAGGTGTATGGGGAGCACTGGGAGAGGGTTCGTGGTGCTGAGAAACCAGGTTGCAAGCCATCCTCAGCCGGTCAGACAGCAGCTGGTAGAGGAAGAGGAGATGAGTTTTTAAAGGTCTGCAGGGCCTGACTGGAGCTGCTGAGAGGAAAGGTTTCCCCAGAATGAAAGCATTTAAGGTAGGAGGAGCAGGGGTTGGAGAAACTTGCAAATAATCATATCTGTGAAAGTTAAACTGCCAAATGTGGAGGGCAGACTGAAAGAAAAGAAGTCCTGCTTTAATCTTTCAAGGTTTAAATAAATCCTAAAACATATATAATTTAGATTAGAATCAGAGTTTGGAAGAAGCGTGCCACACTGTCTAGGGGATTCTGGAAGATGTAGTACAAAAAAGCTCTGACTAGAATAAGGCTCTTTCTCATCTTGATTTAGCTGGGGAAACCATATAGAGAAAAGGGCAACCAAAACTACTAAGGCAGTGGTTCTCAACCTGTGGGTCCCCAGATGTTTTTGGACTTCAGCTCCCAGAAGCCCCAGCCACTATGGTCAATGCTCAGGGCTTCTGGGAGCTGAAGTCCAAAAACATCTGGGGGCCCACAGGTTGAGAACCACTGTACTAAGGGGTAGGAGCACTTTCTGCACTTTGGGAGGTTAACCCTCTCCTCCCCAACCTAGTGCACTCCAGATGTTCTTGATTACAACTCTGATCCTCCTGAACCAATTTGGCCAATGGAGAGGGGTGATGAGAGTTGTCCAAAACAACCATAATTAAATGGAACCTATTCACAGGAGGAAGGAAGCACTTAGGTAATAACTGGTGCCAAATAAGAATCAGTAACACACAAAGACAAGAAAATATGTATACACACACACACTAGAAAAGCTCTCAAGCATGTATCCTTCATTTGGGGCATTTGTTTGTTTGGGCAGCTAAGCATTACTTCTAAAGAACCAGGTAGTAACACAGGAGTACAAGAAGACTATGTTCCTCTAGTGCTGTGAGCTCAGACTGGCAGTGGCCCTCAAGGGTTTTAGGCAGGATTCTTTCCTGCTTCTACCTGGAGATTCAAACTTCAACAACCGCTAGAACTGTGGCAATCAGTTTAGCTGGTGATAACGAGAACTTAGGAAATCTGGTTTACACTGAATCAGGCTATAGGTACACTTAGCCCTGTACTTTCAACTCTCACTGACAGTATCTCTACAAGGTTTCAGGCAGGTTTATTGGATAGCCCTACTGGGAAATCCCTGGCATTTTCTCATGGTCTTCCATCCAAGGACTAACCAGGCTCTAACCCTGCTGAGTTCCCAAAACCAGCTGAGATTGGAATGTCAGGTTTGTATGGTGGGAGAGTCAAGTCTTATTCAAGAATTCTATCTGTTTGGAATTCCTACTTCTATCGTCATTTTCGCTTTCCTCCCCATGACTTTCTGATGTGCCTTTTGTGTCCAGAGATACTCTCCTTGCTATCCTAAATGCTGGAAAAACAGTTGCTAGGTTGTATCAAGAACCTAAGAACAAAGGTTTCCAATGGATCCATCATCAAGCCCAACAGCACCAGCCTAGGTGACAGAGCTGTTGGGCAGTCCATTTCCTCTGCAGCTAGAACAGCCGCAACATGCATTCATCATTGGGAAGACCCTTTCCCTCAGGAGACGGCAGAGATGCTTCAAGCTAGCAGTTCTCCGCAGGATGCACTCAGAAAGATCAGACACATACCTCACTTATAAGTGATGTATGTAACTTTGCAGACACATATCTAGGATGATAAGAATGATTAGCAGCAAGTATTAATCTCTAGTTTAATTTTAAGGATTAATAGTTAGGTGTAACTACTTGATAAATGTATGCTGTTTGCAATAAGGGCAGGAACAAATTTTTAATTATCTGTAGTCCTTTTTGTTAACTGTAGTTCTGTTGGGATTTTTTTAAAATTGTATTGCATTTGTTACATATTCTTAGTTTTATATATTGTTATGTAGTGCGGCTCTTGTTTGGTTTTTTCATCTTTTGTTCAATAAAAAATTTTTATCAGAAAAAAGCGGGGGAAGGAAAAGAAAAAGAAAGAACAGATACAGCGTTTCCAGCTTAGACTTCTCTGTAACTTTCCTTGAAGGGTTTGGTTTTATCAAGCTTAGTCCTATTCCAAGTACTTTCACTAGGAAAATACTTGTGAAGCCAGGTACCTTCACTAGTAAGAAAATGTTGCAGATCTTAAACCCTTAGAAGAAAAAGCAGGTGCCAAAAGGTTGTACTCAAAATTACAGACATAAGAAACCAAGGATCCTTTGGACACTATACAGCTACTATACACTATACAGCTATACCACTACAGTCCCACTTTAACTGCTGTGGCTGCATCCTGGAAATCCTGGAGCTTATAGTTTTGAGGAGACACCAGTGTTCTCTGGCTGAGAACTCTATATACTCCTTCTTAAACTATAAATCGCAGGATTCCAGAGGATGACACCATGGCAATTAAGGGAGAACTGCTGTGCTATAATTGTGTAGTGTGAAATGGCCCCAAGTTTTTAGACATATTTGTTGGGACACGGGAGGGGGCCCTGATATTAGCTGCTCCCAGACTGTGAAGCTCCCTGTTACAGGCAGCTAGTTCACCCCTTTCTCTTTTCCTCTTCTGCAAAGACCTTCCTATTTAACCAGGGAATTGGCCATAAACTTGTTGTTACAGAGTGATTTTTGAATGGGGCATGCTCTATTATTTTCTTCTGATTTTTTTGCCTTGTTTTTAACATAATACTTTCCTAAATTGTTTTTAAATTCTTTTAAATTGTTATGCTTGCTTTCCAGCTGTATTAATCTACACTGTAAGCCACCTTGGGTTCTGCACTGAGAGAAAAGTGGGGCCGTTATATACTGTATTTGCTGGGGTATAAGGCTCACTTTTTCCCCAAAAAATACTGTTTGGAAAATGGGATGTATCTTATACACAGGTGTGTCTTATACGTTGGCAAATACAGTGCATTAGCTCTGGCCAGGGATGGAAAGAATATTTGAAAAAAAAATTATTGAAAAGAATGTTTTTCAAGTATCAAGAAGACCCAACAAGAAGAATCCTGGATTGATGAGAATCTTTGCAATTTGGGTCTTATTCTGCACATAATTTGTACAGGGTTGTTTTACACAGAAAACAGCATCTCCTGCACAGCATTTTCCACACATAAAATAATATTCCTACACAGAATTATGCTGCGACTGGGGACATTCCATGCAAAATTCACACAATGTTGATTTGCGTGAAAAACTGCATTTTTTGCATAACAGATTTTCCTGAGCAGACAAATTAGTGATGAATTACATCCCTATATCTGGCTAATATATATATATATATATATATATATATTTGGCTCACAGACACACACATACATATATTACCCAGAGCTGAAAGTCCTCTGAGAATGGTTTCATAACCCCTGATCTGAGAAGCACACACATGCTCATTCTTTCTGCACCACCAGCACCTTCACCTTTGATTGAACAGGTTTTACAAGTTTTTGAAACAATTCAAAAAAACCTGCCAAAACCTGTTTAGCAGAAGCAGAATGGGATAATAATCCTAAAAGCAGAAATCCCTCTTTGACAGCACCTTCCTTTTCTCCAAGAAAAAAAATACTCCCATTGTCATAAGACTACAGTGCTAAACACATTACCTAACTAGCTAAGTCCAACAGAATTCAATGAGACTTCCTGCCAAGTACACCTTCATGTTCAACTTGCAGTTCAGCCAGTAGTGAAGCCCTGATTGACACTGCTGAAGCATTTTAGACCTGCAATGTATTCATGACACCATATTCGAAAGCCTATGCTGCCTCACACATACGAACCACTTATAGTCTGCACTGGTGCACAAAATGAAAAATTCCAAAATCTACCTCTGGTTCCTGGAAAATCTTCTGTTGGCTCAGGAGGAAAAGGAGAAGACTCGGAACGTTACAGTATACAGGCACATGCCTCAGTGGCGCATGGCACACTAGACCTAGAGGATGATAACTGTTTCCTAATCTAATCAGAGGATCAGCTAATTCTGAAAGCGTAAGACAAGAGTGATCCTTCATAATCTTTTTTAAATGAAACAATTTTGGAAAAATCACAAAGCCTAGGAAGCTGTTGCTTTGCTTTCGGTCAATAAATAAAATATACTGAGGACTTAATAATTCCAGGGCAAGTAGTTATGTTTGTCAAAGTTTGCTTCGCAGGCTCCTGCTGTTGTATATTAGATACAACACGTGTCCAGGCAGGTTTTCTCCATCATACTTTAACATTTTACTAAAAGCCAAAACACATGTTATTTTAAAAATTTCATGTCATTTTTTGCTCAATAAAGTGTACAAGTCTTTGATCCAGATTATGTCCCACAAGCACAGGAAAGGGAAAATAACCCTCTCTTTCACTATCCTCCCAAACCAGAACTGGAGGAAGTTGCACCTGTGAGTTGTACATTACAAATAGGAATAAAATTACTTTTAAAAAAATCATAATTCAGTGATACAAATTTCAGGTGTAGGAAGGCTATCTGGACTTAGAGATGTGAAGGCCTAGAAAAAAATAGGGGGGAAAATCAGAGGGAAAAACAGAATTCCTCTCCCCTTCATTTTTTCTGAAGCTGTTTTTAATGGAAAAATTCCTACCTTTCTTCTTATACAGATTCCAAGGTGGCTTACATCTGAATAAAAACAAGTTACAGCTAAAAAAAATATTTTAGAATGATGAAGAAAATGTTTAAAGCAAGATGTCCATATATTTGTGTGACTGTGTGTATGCGCCTTCAAGCTGCGTGTTGACCTATGGTGACCCCACGAACATCATTGGATTTTCTTAGGCAAGGAATACTAAGAGGTCATTTTGCCAGCTTCCTTGTCTGAAATAAGAGCCTACTGTACCTCAGATTCATTGGCGATCTCCCATCTAGGTACAAATTAGAGCTCACCCCGCTTAGCTTTCAAGATCAGGCAGGATCTGGTGCTTTTGTTGGATTTTATGGCTGTTGTATGCTTTCAAGTTGTTTCTGACGATGGCAATGCTGAGGCAAACCTATCACAGAGTTTAGACCATCCAAATTTTACTCTCCCAGAATTATTATTATTTTATTACTATTTGTTGTAAGACAATATACACTGTGTAGTTTACTGCAATTTCTGGTCTTAATATCTTTTTCTCAGTTCTTTCTATGGGAATGAATGCTTTATATGTTGCTTGGCACTATGGAAGACTGGAGGAAACCAAGTAATTTTCTTTGTTTTTCCAATGTTGATAGTTTCTTCTGTTTTTATGTTCTTAAGGTAACAAAGTGCCTTTCAACCTGTAAAGGGTGTTTAATATCAATTTTTTTTCAATTTTTCTGGGAAAACGTCTTTTTCCCCGGTTTCAAAATTTCTGGAAATTTTCCACCTATAACTGGGCCTGCTCCAGAGACCAGGACAAGGAGCAATGGATTCAAGCTGCAGGAAAGGAGATTCCACCTGAACCTCAGGAAGAACTTCCTGACGGTCAGGGCTGTCCGGCAGTGGAACATGCTGCCTCCGAGTGTAGTGGAGTCTCCTTCTTTGGAGGTTTTTAAGCAGAGGCTGGATAGCCATCTGTTGGGAATGCTTTGAGGGTGTTCCTGCATGGCAGGGGGTTGGACTGGATGGCCCGTGTGGTCTCTTCCAACTCTACATTTCTATTTCTATGATCCTATGGGTGGGAAGGGGTAAAGACTCCCAGATCCATACTAGAACTTTTGCATTCACTCTAGAATAAAAAAGGCGTAGCTACAAGCTGGGTCTTCAAAGTAACATGTGCTTTGAAACTAAGACATACTGCGAGAAATTGCGAGAAACAGTGAGAAACTAAAAAGAATTATGTTATTTTGTTTGCCTTGCTTGCTTGCTTGCTTGCTTGCTTGCTTCTTTTTCCTGATCTCTTACTAAAGAGAGAAAACCAACAAACCAAAGTCCTTTGATCACCAAAGTCCTTGCTTTAATTTGCTAGAAGCAAATTACTAAATTACTAAATACCTAGAGGCTTAGCCCAGCAGTTTTCTCTCAAAGCTGCTTTGCTACCATCACTAAGTAAACCCACTTTGCTGCTAAAGGTATTATGCTGTTCATTCCACTTAATGACTTAAACCCACTGAAAGAAACGAGATGAAAAAGAGGCCTACGTGAGCTAGAATAAATGCCCAAGCTGCAAAACCACACACCTGACGCATGCACCTTTTGCCTCATAACTGATCTTGGATAGAGTACTGTAGAATCTTTCTGGGAATGCACTACTTCAGCATCAAGGGGAAGGAGTGGTACAGTTAAGGCTTTCCCCATTTGAAGGTTTGCACAGCTATGGGGATCAAGCAATCTGAAGGAATACCCACCAGCCTATTTTCTGCTTTCAGATAGGACATCCCACAGCATTATTTGAAGGAAAGTTTTTCTTAGCGGTGGGACTCCACTTACAAATTTATTTCTATCCTTTCTTACGTTTTGGTGATGGCTGTTACTTATTATTATTATTTATTATATCATGCTGATTATAATCATAATTATAGCATGATGATGATGATGATGTAGGTGGTGATGAAGAGAAGGAAGAAGAAAACATCAGTTATACTAATATCATCACCACCAATACTACACATTTAAGTTTGTTGTTCAGTGCCTTCAAGTTGTTTCTAACTTATGGTGACCTAAGTCAAACCTATCACATGGTTTTCTTGGCAAGATTTGTTCAGAGGAGGTTTGCATTTGCCCTCCTCTGAGGCTGAGACAGTGTGACATGTGACATGTAACAGTCACACAGTGGATTTCCATGACCAAGCAGAGATTCAAACTCTGGTCTCCAGAAACTTAATCCAACATTCAAAATCACCATACCATACTGGCTCTAAAATACATGGAGGAAAATGTAACTTTAAAGTGTCAAAATTATTTATTGATCTATTTAATTAATTTATTGCTTTCTTTTCTCTCAACATAGAATCCAAGCTGGCTTACAGCATAGATTAAAAACAAAGGACAGCTAGAAAACATCCCCCATGAGTAAAATTAAAGGATAATTAAATAAGCTATCCTATTTACTGTATTTGCTGGCATATAAGACTCACTTTTTTCCCTGAAAAATACTGTTTGAAAATGAGGTGCGTCTTATACCCTGTTATGTCTTATATGCCGGCAAACAGTATTTGCCAGTGTATAAATGGGGTGCGTCTTATGCACGGGTGCATCTTATACGCGGGCAAATACAGTATTTATTTATTCTTATTTTACTTACTTAATTCTGATATGGGGCACATGGCAGCTTTAAAAACTAGCAATCTAAAAGAGTACAAGGGCATTTTAAAAATTAACAAGAAGAATACAAGCACAGCTCATATACTTCATTAAAAACTCTTTCGCAGAACTGGTTAACTGCCAAATCCTTGTCTCAATAAAAAAAAAGTCTTTACCTGCCAACAGAAGGAGACCTGAAAACACAGCAGCCTTGCCTACTGTGGAAAAGAATCCCACAACTTAGGACTAAGAAGGCCCTATCATTTGTTCTCACCAAACAGACTTGTGAAGGATGTCCCTGAGAATCTTCAGAACTGAGCAGACTCATATAGACAGACACAGTTTTCAGACAATTTGAACCCATTCCATCATTCCAAATCTTGTGGGGGGTTTTATGCTTCATCTCACAAACTTTCAAGAATATTTTACTTAGAATCATAGGATCATAGAGTTGGAACAGACCACAGGGGCCATCCAGTCCAACCCCCTGCCATGCAGGTACACACATCAAAGCACTCCCAACAAAGTCCATCCAACCTCTGCTTAAAAACCTTCAAAGAAGGAGACTCCATCACACTCTCAGGCAGCATATTCCACTGCTGGACAGCTCTGACCATCAGGAAGTTCTTCCTGAGGTTCAGGTGGAATCTCTTTTCCTGTAGTTTGAATCCATTGCTCCTTGCCCTAATCTCTGGAGCAGCGGAAAACAAGTCCGCTCCCTCCTCAATATGACATCCCTCCAAATATTTAAACACGGCTATCATGTCCCCCCTTAACCTTCTCTTCTGCAGACTAAACATACCCAGCTTCCTAAGCCACTCCTCACAGGACATGGCTTCCAGACCATTCACCACTTTGGTCACCCTTGAATGGGCGGTCACATTAATATTTCCAAAGGAAAAAAGAGGATGGCATGCATGTAGAAAACTAAACATTTTCAACATATTCCCCAGAAAACATCTGTGTGGTAATTCCATGGATTCTCAGGTTCTGAGGCTAGAATTTAGTTTGCAATTTACCTGGGACTAGGGATAAGAAAATCTGTCATTTTGCTTTTCCCCACATTCAAATTTTACACCTTCGACTTCTTTCCATTTCAAATATGAAGAAATGGGCAAATTTTGTATATTCATCAAGAAAGAACTAGAGCTAGGTTCCCCCTAATCTGCACTAGCCAAATTCAATAAGTCCAGCCACTTCCAGCATGGAGAAGCCTGTATTGTAACTGCCCATCATATAAGTGTGAAAGATCAAATGTCTCAAAGAAAAATGAAGCAGCAGTCCTAACTCTACATCATTAAGATCACTGAACGAATATCCACTGAACAAATACCCACAGATTCAAACTCAGACTTTCAGGAGTTCATCACTCCAAGCCCTTGGATCAAATGATTTAATCTGTCAGTTTCTGATTCTCCCACACTTCTTCTTCTCTCAAGTCCCTTCCCACTACAAGTAGGAAGAAACTTCTGAATTTTGGTGAATTCTTATCAAAAGCAAATTGGACAAAATTCTCCCCTACCCAAAGCATGGAATGTTATTTTTAAAAAGTAATTAATTATTGTGAATTTTTGGAAATAGCTTTTTGCTGTTACTTACGCATAATTTAAAAAGTAGAATGTTAATAAAATGCATTCAAAAATACAAATGGCCAGAAATACTACCAAAAAGTAACTTCTAGCCATCAGCTTAGCTTGTAAAGGGAATGTCATTAACCCCTTATTAACCAAAAAAAAAAAAGTAATCCATTACAGGTATCCTCAGCACTTGTAATCCATCAAGATAAACCCCACTGCAAGATGAACTAAATCCACTGAATCAATGGAAACATGGCAAGTCAACACTTATGTAAGCTCTACTAATGTAGTGAGTCTACTCTGTTTAGAACCAGTCATTGGATTTTGGCCCCTGAGGTATGTCTAATTGCTATCACAACTACAAGAGACTAGTGATGTAAAAAATATGTGCAAATTGTCTCATCCTTGATGAGAAACTGACCAACTGCTGTGAATTTTTTCCCCCTCACATTTCTGGACTTCTTTGGGAAAAAAATCACTTGGCACAAAACCTTTAGGTTTTGCATAGAATGCAGTTATTTAAGCAGAAACTGTATTTTGCACAAAATATCATCAAACCATCTAAAGACAGTGAGTTGGTTAGGCCCGACCTTCTGAATTTATCTGGTCAGTGGAAAAACATAATCCGCCTTCTACTCCAGCTGAAATCTGTCTTGAACTCCATCCCCATCCCCAAGAACTGATCTCAGAGACTCTGAGAGGCAAAACATGGCCATTTCCATGTGGAAATGGCACGTGTGCATGCCAACCCTACAATATGTGTTAAGTCCAGCTACACGTGGCCTTTGCCCAGTCAAATGTTCTTTATTCCCACTCATTTCCCATGCTCCAACGCTCTGAAGGGAATGCAAAACATGGCCCTCAAGCAGCAACATACAAACAGCCACACATCCATGGCAGCCACAAAGCCATAAATCTGTGTAGACATAAGGCCAACTCTCAAAGATGTTCTACAAGCAAAATAAGGAGTGTCAACAGGTGTGTATGCAAGCATCAGGACACAACTAGCAAGCATAGTCCTGCTGCTCCCCCATCCCTACATGTGTTCAACTTGTTGGTGCACACCACTTATGTTCAGTATGGGTGGGACTCTGAACACACATACTGTTCCTTTCAGTTATTGATAGAACTACCCAGAGTACTAAGGACTTCATGCTGCAAAGAGCCGATCCATATGACAAGACATGTAGTTGTGTAATCTCCAGTGGCTGCCAAGACGGTCAGGCAATGGACGCAAAAATTAATTACACTGGGGATTAACTCCAGGGAAGACAATTATGTCTTGCGACACCAGACAGAGAATCTGGTTCACATTACGGCTGCTGCCGCTGGGTTGTTTCGTTGGAGGCTGAGGAAAATGGTAACCTCCTTTCACCCTCTTTGCCTGTCGCAGCTAATCACAGGGAAAAGAAACAGGTCCTGCCAGCTTTGTATGGCTTGCTCCTAGCCATGGAGTATGGTACCTGTCACATCAACTGCCACTGTCACAGGTAAAACTGACATAAATATACACGCTATAGCAAGTGGTAGTGTGTGCTCCCTGAACAGAAAGTAGGAAATGAAAAAGAAGTACCTCTCTAACACAGAGAGAGAGAGACAAGAGAGAGAGAAGGGAGAGAGAGAGCTCAAGTAAAAAACCAACAGGGAAAGGGCAGCTCTAATACCCGATCATGGCTTAGAGGGGATTTTTACAAGGACACAATAAACAGCACAGAAGATTAAGGTCACGAGAATCGCTGTAACTGGGACCAGCCTCCATACGGTCTGTTAAGGATCACTTCCCTTCCTTTCCTGCAAACAAAACAAGTTTTACCATCAGATGGAACGGATACATGCTCTTCTAACCCACAGTTGCTCCACGGGGAACAGAAGGCCTTCAAAATGAGGCTAACAAAGGACAGAAGAGGTCACCCGGCTTTCTTAGCTTAACCAACTCCATGCCGTGCCTTTTTAAATATCACTTATATGAGAGGAGGGGTTGTAAATAAAGCCCAGAACTTTATAATTACATTGCACTATCCTCCTCACTCTAGTACTTCTCTTCTTTTCAGCTACACATATGCCACACAAACATTCCCCAATCCAATGCTCTCCAGAAATCCCATCATCCTCTGTTAATACAGGTTTATTGCGGATAACAGGAGCTAAGTTTCCACACTGGACAGTGGTGGAGCTTGCCACCAGTGGGGTAGGGGTGGAGGAGGAGGGGCGTAGGCAGGGCGATGGCACACATGAGCGGGGCAATTGGGTGTGTGGGTGGGGCGACAGCATGCAGGGGGGCAAGCAAGGAGTGGTGCTGTCCCCAAAAAATCACCGCCCAGGGACACTACCCCCATTGCCCCCCCACTCCCTACACCAGTGACACTGGAGGGAGGCTAGCCACGGAAGAGACTAAAGGATTCTAAATACCCCCCCACCAAACTACAAATCCCAGAATTCCATAGGATAGGGGCATGGTAGTTACTGATATCAAAATGCTACAACTGTGTAATGTGAAAGAGACCTATGACTCACCCAAGCCATCCATGCTCTTTTTACAAAGAAATAGAAACAGCAGAGGAAAAAAGTGGACAAACCTGCCCAGCCTGTAACTCTTTGGGGAAGCTCATTCCCGCACACTAACTAAGGGGGAAATAAATGACAGAATACAGCCTTTATGGAAAACACCAGTATTGTCAGTGGTAACACCCAGCATGGGTGGGAGGACAAAGAAGAGATAAAATACTTTGGGTGGAGGAGGAGTTTTGATTTGTATGTTTAACTCTTACAGAAGGCAAAAAATCCTTTTAAATAAATAATAAACTTGCTGACAGAGAAGTAATGAGACCAGCATATTTCATATTAAAGATTCCATTCTCCTAAGTAACATTCTGCTGATTTTAATGGAAAGCACACTGAGGACATTTTCCTTTCCAGATCACAATACAGTTATACTATGAATGTGAAAAAGTGCTTTGGGGTTCACATAAACACAGGAGAACAGTCACTGAGAAATGATAGGAGGAACTCCATCCCACCTCACTCCACCCAAAAGAATCAGAGAGTTGGAGAAGGCATTGTAAGCCATGTAAGCCCAGTTTCCCCAGCAGATGACTGTGTAGCCTTTCCCAGGAAAAGGAGAGAGATTTAGAAGATACAAACTCCTCCATAAACAGAATTAACACCATTCATCCATGTTTGTAACAACAAAAACAAAAATTGCTGCAAAAATGAAAAATAGCGCTTTATGAACTATAGGATTAGCTACTATTTCCATTATCCACAGCATTCTATTCACTCAACAAGTCTCATAAAGAGAGGAAATTGCTCTGAAGGCTGCTAACAAAACAGATGAAAAAGGAACTGAGAAGAAGGAGCTGAGGCACACTAAAGTTAGACATTATGAAGAGGCAGGGCAGGGCTTCCACCAGGAATCACTTGAATCTAGAATGTTCTGATCATGAATCTGTGCAAGCACAAGACCCATCTGTGTGACCACAAACAAAAACAGTTCTTACCATCATTGTATTTCTTCTGATGCTCACCTGAAACCTGCCTTCATACATCTTAAACCCACTAGATCTATCTCCACCCCCTGGAAGAACAAAGAACAACTGTTTGTTCTCTTCAAATAGATCTTGTTTAATAAACGTCAACAAGAAAAATCCAAGTTTTACTGTGTCAGTCCCACAACAACACTGTCAAAGTGCAAAATCAGTGGCCTAAACGTCCATTGTAGGGCTGAAGACTAATCTATGGCAAACTCAAAAGGAAGGGGACAGCTTAGCTAACTGGTTTTTCTAAGCTGGTTACCTGTCATAGCTTTCTTCTCGCCTTTCTCCAGCTTGGCCTGGGGTGAGTCAGTATCTCCACTGTGTTCCATCGGCTGCTCCGCCCTTTTCACTGTCGTGCCTTTAAAGCTCATCTGAAGTTGGCTGGTGTATTTCTCATGCTGAAAGGAAAAGGTAAGACAAATAATGAGTGCTGTCGAATACGGAGCAAGAAATGGTTGCAATGGGATCTCAGAATAACCTCACAATAACAAAATACAGATGAAGAGAAGTGCCCCATAATTCCAGAACAAGGGTCTATTATCTTGTTGTCCTACATCTTGCATTATCACCCACTATTCTGTTGGCTAGGTCTGGGGCAACAACAACTCCATCTCATCCTAGGTGGAAGAATATCACTCCCTCATAAAGCTCCAGTCATACTCATCACAGAGCCAGTCAAAATCTCCTTTGTGTGCAAATAGACTGAAGAGCCCTTACTTCCTTTCCCAGAGAAGAAAACTAGGCCATTTCCGCACTACACTGTTATAGTGCTATTATTCCACTTTCAACACTCTATGAAATCCTGGAGTTTGCAGTTTAGAGAGGGGCATCTTTGGCCTCAGTTAAACCCCAAAATTCCACAGAATATTGAAAGTGAAATAATAGCACTAGAACGGTGTAGTGCGGAAATGGCTCTAGTTAGCCAGCTGCTCTTCAGATGTTAAGATTTGCCTCTACAGCCATGAGATCTTGAAACCTTCAGAGCCCACATGAAGAACTGTGGTCTTACTTGGTGCAAACATTGGATATTTTTTGATGGAATTAACATCAGGTCAAACGATATGAGCCATTATTCAGTTCTCCTGTTTCTTTAACTTTTTTTTTAAAATTGCACCTAAAGGCCAGCCCCCACTTCAGACTGCTATCATAGTGCTGATGTAGAATGGATTAACCTTTGCCCATCTGCACTGTCTTCCTGATGTAAATCACAAATGTACACACCTTTTGCTATCTGCCCTGTTAGTCTCCTAACCACGCAGACAGGAGGTGTTTTATGAAGAAAACAATGCCGGGTGGAAATGACTAAATTTTGTCTCCATCCAATCCCAACCCTCATCTGCTTTTTAAAGACAGGATTAAACAAGTGAGGGTCCTCGCTAGGAACTCCAGTGTCTCTATCTACTCAGCCCTAGAATTATAGCTTTTGACAAGATAATGAAGCAGAGAGAACAAGATGGACAAGTGTTTCCTGTTCTCAAACACACCTGTTTCAGGTGTTTGAAAACATGGAACAAAACTTGTCTCTCCCCTTCCTACCACACCTGAACTGGGCAAAAGTACACAAACCTCCTGATACAAAAGACCAGCTCCTTCATTTGCTAAGGCAGGATTGCCATGTTTTTGTGCTCTGTTTTGTATAAGGTGAGAGATGTACCAGAAGAGACAGCAAGAGGCCTTGGGGGAGCTGCGACTTCAGAACTGAAGCAGCCCAAAACTGCAAACTAGTCGAGACTCTTTTCATTTACAAGGAGTGAAATCAACTGGAAGGGAAAACTCTGTCTGACTCTGCTTGTCTTTATGTGTGCTCGTGAGCAAAGTACAATGTGTTTAGAGAGAAGTGCAAAAGGCCTTGAATATACAGCCCTCCAACAAGTTCAGAGTAGCATACATGGCTCTCTTACTCCTCACTATAACCCTGTGAGATAGGCCAACTTAAGAGAGATTGACTGCCCTAAGTTAATTTCATGGCTCAAGAGTGGACTAGCCCCCAGATCACTGAGATTCCAGTCCAACCATCTAACTACTATAACACACAACCTCTCTAGCAGATCTAGCACCTCTCTTCAGATCCCTGTCCCACGGCCTTTCCACTGAAGTCCATGCAAGTTCTCCTATCTTTACTCGCAAGTTTTTGTTAACTGAACTGTCCACATCATGTTTCAACCAACAACAGAAAGGAATCAAGGAAAAGTGCCATCTTTCTTTCAAAAAATGTTACGTCTTTTCTTTGTTTGGGTAATCAAGAAGAGGCTTATATCCTGCACCACAACTTTGCATGAATCAACAGCTCATATAGGATTATCAACATTCTCAGTTAACTTTTTTTAAAAAAATAATGTCTCTAAAGTTCAAGATAACAGGGTAATAATCTGAAGCCCTGTGTCCTAAGGGCTAGGTGGAGGTACCACTCAAGGAGCCGCCTTGGCAAACTACAGATCTGCCAATACGTGTGGTGGGGATTAACTATGATCCAAGATTTTTTTTTCAGCACAGTACATTGGGAACTTCTCATGGGAATTCTGTCTTGAAAGAAATGGGAGTGGTGGTGAGAAAGTGCACCTCGGCTTTTGCACAGCACCTGTTCACAGCAACACAGCTTATACAGGAGAAACCCTTGATGAAGTGTGCTCAACCCATGACACATTCATGAGGGGTGGGAGCATGACAAGTCAATTCCAGACTTTCAGCTTGAGATTCAGCCAACAGAATCCAAAAAGCATTCACGGGCGTCAATGTGCTGGATAACTGATTGTATTGTACATGAACATGGAGAGACTAGCACATTTATTTTTCCCCTTTTGAATTCCAAGGCTGTTACAAGAAGTTTGGGGCAGAATCTTTAGACTGACAACAATTCTGTGATTAAACCTCCGAGACAGCAACCGACTCAAGACCACCAAGTGAGCTTCAGTGAGCGCTTGCCGTGACTGAGTTCAGGGGTGTCTGGCTATCCAAAGTGCCAAGCCAGTCTGGAAGAAGGTTGCTACAAAACCAGAATAGCACCTCAGGAGAGAAACCCAGCCCAGCAGTGTGTGGGAGGGGTTTGTGGCTGGAAGAAAAAGTTATATAAAGCCAAATCCTGTAGGTATCAGATTCCTTCAGAGAGAGCCTAGCAAAGAATGAGGGAGTAGAATCCCTTAGTCAATCAGTGTGACTGTTTTGGGATGTTTAGTTCCCAGTGGAAGTGCAGTGAGAGGCAGAAGAGTAACTGAATGCTAGTAGGATCTGGTCAGAGAGTGTGACCAAGATTGTGGGTTAAGCCTTTGGTGGGAGTTTAACCAAAAGACTGCTGTATAATAACTGTGCCTTTTATGAAAGTCTAAAGATAAAATTGAACTATTCCTGAGCAGAGAGTTACCCGTCGTATTGTCTAAAATGTGCACTGAGGAAATATATCAGCCTTGGCCTGAAGATGAAGTCCAACACACTACTTTATCTTTGTTTTTATCCTAATAAATGTTATAATCTGTCTTTGTAAACATCGACTCAGCTTGAGTTGTATCCCATATATAAAGTAACACAGAAAACACGCTATCCTAAAATTATTAAGTGGTGCTAAATAAACATTGAAAACCCTCACCTTTTTATGCAAAGGTGGTATTTGTTATAATGGGGGAAGCAGAGCTGTGTGGTAAAGACAGGGCCCGTTATCCAATTGAGAACTGCCACACCAAGCTGAGAGAAGTAAGGGCCTGCCACACTTGGGAAATTCAACCCAGCTCTGAGTTCAACACTCTCTTACACCACAATAGCTAGTTCACTGGAACAGTGGAAAGAGAGTCAAGACTGTAAACAGGAAGATTTGGGTTCAAATCTCAACTCCACTGATTCCAAACTGAACTGACCAGTTCAGAGCATGGATAAGTTACTTGTTTGGACTGTAGTGCCCAAAATCCCCCTGGTCAGCATAGCCAGTCTCTGATGCAAAAATCTATGGGGATGAGGTTACACATAAACCAATTTAGGAGCTAAAAAACATGTAGTCTTGAATATATACACATAAATATTAAATAAACAGAAAACAACTCCAAGAAAGCTGCATAAAAGTAATGTGAGATTTAAACAGAAATAGATGATATTTTAAATCAGGTAACTGACTATTTAGGAATAGTAACATCCTGGAAAAACTTGTTTCATAAATATATTTCTTCAGATTCCGCAGCAGTTTCTCTCTTTTCTTTCTCTTGATACAAATATAAATAGAGTTAGTCCTCAAGGCAACAGAGCAGCAAAATGTTAACTTACTCCAATCAAAACAGTAGCTTCACGATGTTCTGCCCTCATCTCTTTCCTTTGTCCCAAATTCTATTTACATCTGACATTGTATTTTGTATAGAACCTCTGGTGAAGGCACAGACCAGTAGCTGATGATTTATGGTCTAAAGTGCCCCCTGTACAGCTACAGATAGTGGTCTCCATGTCAATGGGAGGCTCATCCACTTCAGGTTTTACTGTGAACTTTCATCTTGCAGTGATCCAAGACGCTGAGCCTCTTTCAAGAATAGGGTTTGACACCTTTTAAAGATCAGATTAAATCCCAGAGTGGATGCATCACCCCACTGACATAAAAGACCCTAGTGCCCATCAGGACTAAATTCTGAATTTTCACTTGTTTCCTAATATACAAAGGTATACAACTGCTTACCTTTAGCGCTTCTTCTGGGACTTTATGCTGGATGTGTTCCAGCACATACATATTAACATGTAGAAAAAAACATTTAAGGAAAAACAAAGGTTTAGGAAAACTCACCTACTATTACATTAACAGAAAACAGTGGGAACTTATGTCCCACAAAAGTAATTGTATCTCAATGAAGAGTCATGTCATACAATTCTGAAACAGATAAATCTTCGTAAAGAGTGGGTAGAATGGCAGTGTTATGAAAGAAGAAGGGGTACAGACTCCCCCTTTAATATAGCTGTTGTTGTTCTTGTCGTGTGCCTTCAAGTTTCCGATTTATGGCGACTCTAAGGCAAACCTATCACGGGTTTTCTTCTGGGGCTGAGAGTGTGGGACACATCCAAGCAGCCATTAAAGACCGGGAGGTTGTATGCATTGTAAAACTGATCAAATTATCAGAGTTAAAGAAGAAAGATAAACAGATAATTTCTTAGCCAACTATTAGGCTTATAGTATCTGGGGATGATGAGATATAGGATACCTTAGCCATCTGTATTATTGAAAAAATGAGAGCCAGTCTGGTGTAGAATCGTAGAATCATAGAATCCTAGAGTTGGAAGAGACCACAGGGGCCATCCAGTCCAACCCCTTGCCATGCACGAACACCCATCAAAGCATTCCCGACAGATGGCCATCCAGCCTCTGCTTAAAAACCTCCAAAGAAGGAGACTCCACCACACTCCATTGAGGCAGCATATTCCACTGCCAGACAGCTCTGACCGTCAGGAAGTTCTTCCTGAGGTTGAAGTGGAATTTCCTTTCCTGCAGCTTGAATCCGTTGCTCCTTGTCCTAGTCTCTGGAGCAGCAGAGAATAAGCCTGCTCCCTCCTCAACATGACATCCCTTCAAATATTTAAACATGGCTATCATGTCCCCTCTTAACCTTCTCTTCTGCAGACTAAACATACCCAACTCCCTAAGGAGTTCCTCATAGGGCTTCATGGCTTCCAGACCCTTCACCATTTTGGTTGCCATCCTCTGGACACGTTCCAGCTTGTTGACATCCTTCTTGAACTGAGGTGCCCAGTTCTGGACACAGTATTCCAAATGAGGCCTAACCAATGCAGAATAGAGTGGTACCATTATCTCCCTCAATCTAGACACCATACTCCTACTGATGCAACCAAGAACTGCGTTGGCTTTCTTGGCTGCCTTGTCACACTGCTGACTCATGTTCAGCTTGTGATCTACCTGGTATAGTGTTTTGGGTTTTGGACCTGGGCTCTGAGGGCCAGGGTTCACATCTCCACTCAGCCATGGATACCCACAGAGTGACTTTGGGCAGATCACACGTTCTCAGTCTCAGATGAGGACAAAGACAATTCTCTTCAGAACAAATTTTGTCAAGAAAACTTCATGATAGGTTTACCTAAGGGTCACCATAAGTCACAAATGACCTGGAGGCACACAACAACAATAAAATTGCTAAAACGGTACAATCAAGTGCTAAGATGGTAAATACATTTTTTCTGTTTTTCAGAAGTGCTTGAGCCGCATTGTGTTTTTAAAATACGAGGATTAATAAATTATTATTGGTGGTGGCGATGGAAGAGGAGGAGAATGTGTCAACCTCTGGAGACAGTAAAACTGAACACAGATGGAAAAGATTACAAAATATAAAGCCGTTCCAAACAGAAATAACTCAATGATACTGTTATAGGTAGGATCACAACAACACAATCCCATGACATTCCATTACTTGGAATATGCAAGTGATCCAACGATACTTCAATGATGTCTAGAATCTTGGATAGAATCCAAACGACTGGATGGTCCAACACTCCAGTCAAGAAATCTGGTAGACTGTGAGACTGAGAGTAAAACTAATACAACAATAAAGAAGCAAGAAAATGACAATGATGATGGAGAAGAGAAGGAAAGCATTACAATTTAAAAAGCCCGTCACAGAACAGGATCTAGGATTAGCTTGCAACTAAAACAACAACCTGTAACCAACCTGCATCTTAAAAAAAACAACTCACAATCATTTCTCAAGGAAATAAAGTGCTCAACAAGAAAGAAAATGTGTGATTCAGAATCACATGAGGAGGGAAAGTTAATGCTGTGACATCATCCAACCTTGCTCCTTTCACCAACCTCTTCTTCCTCTTCACTCAACCTATCCATCCAGTTGGAATTAGATCAAGCCATACCTCCATTGGCAGGAAAAAAATTTGTATCACTGCCCCAATCAAGGACATGTCCTTGTGACACAAAGGCAATTGTTTTTATTCCAAACAAATCTCCTTAGGAAAATGGCTCATAAGCTATGCTTTTAAAAAGAAATGGCAGTAGAAGACAGCACCTAAGGCTGCAGCTTTCATTGGTCCACCTTGCAGAAGCTTAGGTGAAAAATAGCATAAACTCCAGTGCAGAGCCTGGAAAATAACCATTTTTCAAAAAAAAATCAGTTCCCATTGTCATTACTCACTACAATCTGGAAGGAAGTAACTTGGCTTACTGAAGTTGACCAATGAGATGATGGCATAAAACCTGATGAAGTTATGTCAAAATACCTCTTAAAACGCCACTTTTAAAAGTAACTGTTGAAGCTAACTTAAAGCTACTACTTATTGTATTAGTAAATAACTCCATATTCACTTATCACATCATTTGAAATGCAGTTTTTTTGCACCTTCATTACCAAAGAAAATAACTAATTATGAATAACTGTGCTGCTTGTAAACTCTTTACTTTGGAGCTATGCTCCAAGCCTTGGCTGCCACCCACAGTAACGGCAAAACCATACAATGGCTTCCACCTCAATGACGTAGTGAATTTACTCCGAGTTTTAGTCTGACCTTTAACAGAGCTATCCAAGAGGCTAAACATATTTTAAGGGGTAATGTGTAGCTGTATGGATGGCTCCTACAAAGTCTGGACTAGAAGAGACGGTGGATTTGCTGTCCCTGCTGGCATAGAATGACGGAATCTTAGACTTGGAAGAGGCAGCAAGGGCCATATAGTCCATGCCTCTGCTATGCAAGAATACACAACTAAAGTATTCCTGAAAGATGACCATTCAACCTCTGTTTAAAGACCTCCAAAAAACGAGAATCTACCACCAGAGACAATCTATTCCACTGACACATAGCAATCACAGTAAAATTCTCTCTAACGCTCAGATGGAATCTCTTTGCTTGGAACTGAAACCTCCTAGTTCATGTCCCAGTCCTGCAGCAGCAGGAATAAGTTTGCTCTATCTTCTACATGATATGTCTTCAGATATTTAAAGATGGCTACAATGTCATCTCTTAGTCTTCTCTTCTCCAAACTAAGCATACTCAGCTCTCTAAGTTGTCTTCACGAGGCCTGGTTCTCCTTCATCTGGTGGTATTCCAGCTTGTTAACATGAGAGCACCCAACCACCAATGTAAATGGGCGGGTAGGAGACAAATGCTTAAAACAGGACAGCAGCATGTGGTAAAAAGATTTGTTCAAAAGATTTGTTCATGTGATGAAGAAGCATTCCCATTTGGCCAAACAGAGAGTAAATCAGTAAGACTCACCAAATAAACAAAATCAAAGGCCCACCAATAAAGGTTCACAGTTGGGAGGGACAGAGAAACCAATCAATCACCATAATGAATCCACAGAATCACAGAAATCTACAGTCTGTCCATCTGCCTACCTATCCCTCCCTCCCTCCCTCCCTAAAGCACCCTTAACAGAGGGCCATCCAACCTCTCTTTAAAAACCTCCAAAAAAGAAGACCCTTCAAGGCAGTCCATGGCATGGTTGAACAGCTCACACTGTTAGGAAGTGGCTCCTAATCTTCAGCCAAAATTCCTTTCAAGTAATTCAAATTCACTAATTTGGATATGAACTGCTAGTAGAAAACAATTTTGCCCATCTTCAATGTGACAGCCTTTCAAATATTTGAAGATGGCTATCATATTATTTATCTTCCCCAGGGAACTTGGGAGTAGAGCTTCATGTCCATCAGAGGAAGAGCAGTGTTTGAGAAATGCTGGCAGGTAGGTACAGAGGTCAAGTTACACTGTTTGAAACACACCTAGTGCACCCACCAGTCATGCTGGAATGGCATTTCCATCCATAACAAACAACACAAGGGAACATCCCATAAAAAGAACTCATAGAGTTAACTCTAACAAATTGAGTGGAGAAGACTTGGGCTGGTCATATTCACAGCTGCACAGAAGAGTTGGTTTGTTATTTGTCCATGAGCTGAGATGGGGGAAGCCAGAAAAAATCATTTGGGAGAGTTTAAAGATGCAAAAAAGAATTGTAAATGTTGCAGCTAAAGAAGAGGGCAAGGACAGGACACATTTTTGGCACAGTTGGGAAAACCATCTAGTTTTTGCCATAGCAGACAGATGCTTGTCCTTCTGTATGAGAACACTGCTGACTCAGGCAATGTGAAATACAGTGTGAGTCATAAAGGGCTGAATGAGAAGGAACCTGGCAGAATGCTTTTTAAAAATATGACTAAGATGGTAGAGAGTAGATCTATGATTTAGTTTGCAAGTTATTTCATTTTAGCAAAACAGCCTCTGTAATCTGTCCTTCTACCAACACACACACACACACACACACATTTATAAACCACAGTGACCTCAACACACACACAAGGACTTTGGAGAGACCTATGTCTTCTGCCAAGATCTACTGAAATGCCAGGCATACTATAATCTATTATAATCTAATATAAAAACAGAAAGGGAAAAACACTCAGAAAAACACTGCTTTGCCATATCAAGGACATATGACAATAATGCCTGTATTTATACAAGCAAACACAGAATAGATGATGAGGTGAAAAGGAAATAATGAGATGAGGTGAAAAGGAAATAAAAAAATATCAGAAGTGAGATAGGGATCATGGCATCATTCAGGAAGTTATGTAAAATCAATGCCTTACTAATCAGGAGGAGAATTTTATCACTGACCTGGTTATTTTGAACTGTGGCTGTTTAATGAGAAACAGTCAATGGGAACAAGGGAGGGTGAGAAAAGGATGAGAGGGTGCACATGTCTGGGATGCACACCAGAGACTGAGCCACTGTCATACATAAAGACTCATCACACAGAGACAATGGGACTAGTAAAATGCGGGCTGGACAGGGCTACTGCTAGTTGGATTTGTAACTGGTTGACCGACCGAACCCAAAGGGTGATCACGAATGGCTGCTTTTCATCCTGGAGAGAAGTGACTAGCGGGGTGCCACAGGGTTCTGTCCTGGGCCCAGTGCTGTTCAATATTTTTATCAACGACTTGGATGAAGGAATAGAGGGCATGCTCATCAAATTTGCAGATGACACCAAATTGGGAGGGGTTGCTAATACGCCAGAGGACAGGATCAAAACTGAAAATGACCTGGATAGATTGGAGAGCTGGGCCAAGGCTAACAAGATGAAATTCAACAGAGAGAAGTGTAAGGTCCTACACTTAGGTAGAAAAAATGGAATACAGAAATATAGGATGGGGGACACGTGGCTGGATAGCAGTACGTGTGAAAGGGATCTAGGAGTCTTCATAGACCACAAGCTGAACATGAGTCAGCAGTGTGATGCGGCAGCCAAGAAAGCCAATGCAATTCTCGGCTGCATCAACAGGAGTATGGTGTCTAGACCGAGGGAGGTACTGGTACCACTCTACTCTGCTTTGGTTAGACCTCATCTTGAATACTGTGTCCAGTTCTGGGCACCCCAATTCAAGAAGGACATGGTCAAGCTAGAGCAAGTCCAGAGGAGGGCGACCAAAATGGTGAGAGGCCTGGAAGCCATGCCCTATGAGGATAGACTTAGAGAGCTGGGGATGTTTAGTCTGCAGAAGAGAAGGTTAAGAGGGAACATGATAGCCATGTTTAAATATTTGAAGGGATGCCGTATAGAGGAGGAAGAGGGCTTGTTTTCTGCTGCTCCAGAGACCAGGACAAGGAGCAATGGATTCAAGCTGCAGGAAAGGAGATTCCACCTGAACCTCAGGAAGAACTTCCTGACGGTCAGGGCTGTCCGGCAGTGGAACATGCTGCCTCGGAGTGTAGTGGAGTCTCCTTCCTTGGAGGTTTTTAAGCAGAGGTTGGATGGCCATCTGTTGGGAGTGCTTTGAGGGTGTTCCTGCATGGCAGGGGGTTGGACTGGATGGCCCGTGTGGTCTCTTCCAACTCTACATTTCTATGATTCTATGATTCTAAGCCATCTTCAGAGCTGTTCTAGAGACAGGCATAACCATGTGCTACATAATTTTCCTACAACCATATCTGCCTCAGACCCACAAACATGGCCAAAAAAAGGGAAAAGAAACAACAGGAGTGTACCATAACAGAACAAAGTGACATTATTATTTTTTTTTACAGACAACAGATTTCAAAAATAATCAGAAGTAATCACACATTGTCTTCAAATAGCCATTAAAATGAGTACTGGGTAAATGTTACTGTTCTGGATAAGAATTCCCTGCTGGGCATTAGTAATACAAAAAAGTAATCTTTCCATCTGCTGAATATAATTTTGGCCACTTGTCCATCTTGCTTTATCCCCTGTTCAGATTCCAGCTGTGAAATAAATTGGACCACATACTGTGTTCCCAGAAAACTTTGCAAGGCATCTCTTGGCAAAGAGATGCTCAGCTAACAGGACAAAGACAGTAAGCATTTTTGTGGGGGATTGGTGGATGAGACAGAATAAAGTGAGATTGTATCTTGTGGGTTAAGGCTGATTGTTTGGCTGAGCTGTTTAAAGGACTGTATTTTGTGCTTTGAGCCATATGCTCTGCCTGAGTACATAGTTGACAGGAGCAGGGCTTCTGCTGAGAGGAAGTGAGTCACTGACTTGTTAGGGTTCAGAGCTAGCAACTACTAGCACTATATAGCCTTTCCCTCAGTCACTGGAGCTCAACAAACAGAATGAGGACAACAGGCATTTTGCCTTTTGCAGGGGAGTCTGAGGGACAGGCCTAGAATGCTGTTACACTGCAGATATAGGACTGAGCATGGATGGTGAAGGACCTGCTGCAGTGATCTGCAATACCTGCCCTTGCTTGACAATGTGAGAAGCTATACCTGCAGTAAGTGCTGATATAGGTATGAATTAGAAATAATAAAGTAGAAATAAAGTAGAAGCTGGGGGCTTAGGTCAGAGGAACGGAGAAAGATTTAAGAAGGGTAAAAAGGTCACGAGAGCCAACGTATCACGTAGCTAGGATGTTGATCACGTAGCCAGGGTGTTGTTTATTTCCGGGGTCTGAGCTAGTAACAGCATGTGGTATTTGTGACCCCGGAGGGGCGGACCGAGACATGCCTGCGATCTTTGCCTGTGATCTTTGTGTATGCTGTGAACTTTGTCTATAAAAGAGCTGTGAAACTTGAATTCAGGGCTTTTGGTCTTTTGGAGAAATCCAGCCAAAAGCCCGCGCGTAATAAATTACTCTTTTTCTTGCTCTGTGGTCTCTGTGTTCTCTGGGCTCCTGCAACAGTGCAAGCTGGCTGCAATGCTGAAGGAAAGGTACAGCTGCTTGAGGCCTGCCTAGTTAACACTCAAACTTATCACGAAGGCTGAAGACCTTCTGAGCAGAGAACAGCAGACTCTTCTGAAAGGACACAGGAGATGCCTCTAAAGAAGAGGATGTTTCCAATACACAGGAAGCATACTCTTGAAAGAGAACAAAACTATTATGAAACATATTGTGAATTTGGAACTACAGAATCAATTCCAAACTATCCCCTTGACCAGTGATTATGGGACACAGCAACAACAGCCTTAGTACTCTGAGCTCACAGAGGGCCCATAACCAGTTTGGTGGATAAAAGGGCTCCTGTCAGTCTGTACCCAGAGGAAGAAGCGATGTGTGGTGCTGGTGAGAGGAACTGAGAGGAACAAAAGTGGCAGCGCATGGACCAACAGGGGATCTCAAGAACCGTGCTGTCTTCCAGGGCTGAAAATTCCTGATGTAACAGAGAGGGATGACAAGACCCATGAAGCTCACTGATTGCTATCCTATCTCTCTGATCCACATAGAAATAAAAGATACTTCAAAATATAGCTTTCAACATACTGCAAGTGATTATAAAGCTCTGCATAGAAAGTTAAAGGGCCTGGGGACAGAGGTTGCTACGTCATCACTTCTTCCTGAATGATATGGTCCAGGAAGACAAAGAACACTAGAAGTGAACAACTGGGTCTACAAGTGATGTCCTTGGGGAAAAATGGCTTCTTGGAGCATGGTATGTATTTTCATGAAGAAAGTCCTCTGGCAAGAGATGGGTTGCACCACACAGTAGTTGGTAAGAACCTATTTATTAAGGATCCCACAAACCTGATCCGGAGGGCTTTAAACTAAGTAATGCAAGAGAGAAAAAACAGAGTGTATTACAGAAGGCAGAAAGACACCAAAAATGGGGACGATAATTTCAATGATAGAAGAGAAATTAAGGTGATAGTAGAAGAGTTCACTAACAGTTTAAAAAAATAGCTGGAGAGAATGCCCTACGATCTTAGATGTCTCTACACTAATGCACAGAACGTGGGAAATAAACAACATGAACTTGAACCCTTAACATAGCAAGGTAAATATAACTTAATAGACATCACAGCATAGTGGTTTGAGCATTGTACTACAACTATGGATGTCAGAGCCATGGAAACCCACTGGGTGACATCAGGCAAGACACTCTCTCTCAGCTTCAGAGGGAAGCAAAGGAAACCCTCCCCTTGCACACAAATCTTGTCAGGAAAAGGTTTGCCTTAGGGTCACCACAAATCAAAAACAACTTGAAGGCATACAACAGCATAACTTGAAACCTCATGACTAGACTGTAGTAACAGAAGCTATAACATATTCCAAACAAAGATGAAACAGGAAGGGAAGAAGAGGAGTATTACATATCTAGGACATATATACCTGTGAAGAGACACATGACTTGCAGCAGGAAAAACAGGTTGAGAACATAAGAATAAAAATTAAAAGGGAGGGAAACAACACTGACACCATTGTGGGGTCTACTACAGACCTCCAAGACAAGACATAACGCTTGGACGATGTGTTCCTAGAATAGAAGACCAAACATTCCAAAGAAAAAAAGAGAGAGACAGAGAGAGAGAGAGAGAGAGCAGTAATAGATTTCAGTTAGTCTGATATCTGTTGGAAATCAAACTCTGCCAAGAATGTCAGATCCAATAAATTCCTCCCTAGCCTTACAGACAATTTCATTGTCTAGAAAGTGGAAGAGCCAACAAGTGGATCAGCTATTTTGGATCTGATGCTACCCAACAGAAATGAACTGGTCAAAAGAGTGGAAATAATGGGAACTTTGGGTGAGAGTGATCATATACATCCCAATATCCTGCCCAATGCTCCCGAATGGTTCTTAGAAAAGCAGCTGCAAAAGAACATGAAGATCATGGCTGTGAACTTCTGGGTGGATTGCATCTTAAGACAACCAGGCTTAGTCATGAGTGGTAATTACTGACGTTTTAATTCTGCAGGCCAGTCCTTCCCAGATGTTGTTGGACAGTGAATCCCAGTAATCCTAACAGCATAGCCAACGGGAAGAAATACTGAGAGTTGCAGTCCAACCACAACTAGAGGGCTATATGAATTCCAACTTCATTGTAAACAATAAGATACTTTTTTAAAAAACCACCAGTACATAATGACAGCATAAAATGCAAAAGGATATCATAGCCGAAGCGGATCACATCATTCAATTTTAGCGTAATGTACTTCTGGTCAGGAATCCGTACGTCGTTCACAAAAGTCTATAGAAAGAGAAGGATAAAATGGCATTAGAAGGTCACAGAAAGCAGAAAAGAAAAGAGCAATCAATATGGAACACTTTTTGCAAGAAACCCAATCCAATTTAAACCACTCATCTGCTCAGACCTTTGCCCAGTTATCAAATATTAGATGCATCCATATCAGGTGGGCAGTGACTCCATTTCTGGGTTTTTGTATGAAATTTAAAAGAGTTATCTGAGGTGCTGATATTTCTCCCTCACGGTTCAGTACTTTGGGCAGCTCCTTTAAAAGCTGGATGAAAATTCGGTGCAGATTCACTCTCTCATTGACATAGAAGTCAGCAGAACCACTGCCAAGTATTGGCCAGCACTTCCCTTCCCTCCAGCCCTCACTCCCTTCTCTATCTCTACCCATGCTATGGCTTCCAGCAACTTCAGTACACTTTCCATCCCAACTGTGAGGGCAGAGAGAAGTAGCAACCATACCAGCCCCTCACTCTCTCTGGATGTTTTCATCATCAGAAAGATCCATAACGTTGCTCATTCTAGCCTACAAAAAATGTCATTTTAGAACTCAGAAGGAACAACAATGGTAACAACAAATTCTTTCTCTGTCAGTTGAGGGTCAAAAGCTTGTAAGTACGCCTTGGCAAGAAACCTTACAACTATCCTTTAAAATAAACCATTTTTATGACCCCACATTCAGGAGAATAACAACAAATATTTAGCCTCTCTCTGCCACTTGAGGGTCAAAAGCTTCTAAGATACATCATCTCAATAATCCGTGTAACTACCCTTTACTGTAGGCCACTTCTATGACACCCACATTCCTAGGAAAGAAGTAAATTTCAAAAAACAATGCCCTTGCTAGTGAGTTGTTAGCTAAAGAGAAATTTAAATCAATGACTTCCTGTTTCATGGGCCATTCTCTTAGTTGTTATGGTACAGTAACATAGAAAGTGCTGTGTCTCAGATAGAAAGAGGAACCAGAGGTTGCAGGGAGGAGAAAATACTTTTTTGAATTACTTACTACCCCAGAATCGCCAACTGAGCATGACCACTGGGCATGCTGAGTACAAGTCTGGGAACTGTAATACAAAACCATAGCTTTTCTCAGCTCTGAGAAGAGTGCCACCTCTTGCCTGAACTGACATGTAAAACCTACAAGGGCTCAGATGTCCAGGGAGGAAAAAAAGAATTACAAACAAATGTCTTTATTCAGGATTGTGTTTCAATAAGGGAGTTGAGGTTTCCAGATGCTTGTTGCTTTGAAGTGGTTAATCCTTCTTCAAAACACACTCCAACAGATAAAAACAGATTTCCCTTATTTCTTCTCCTCATAATTCCACACCATCTAAGGGACCCCCTTTATTTCTATTGCTACTATACAATGTGTGGTTGTCAGCCAATGTTTTGCTGAGATGGCATCAGTCTTGCAGGATTCATCAGACAGTTTGTGGAGGAGGAGATCCACTCAGAACTCACACATCTCGGAGTTTGTAGTCATTCAGCCAGGGAGACTGAATGCTGCAGATGTGCGCCTTGTGTCTGCAGATGCAGCCAATGTGCAGACGCACTGTGGCTTTATTCCTTCCCCACACTGCACCGAGAAACTACATTTGCCAGCTCAGGATTGTCCCAGGCTCTGAAATTTCTGGCCAAAACCCAACACCTGGATGATGTCATTAAGTGTTAGTCATGAGGTACCAACCACAATTGCCCATAGCATGTCATTTAAAGACATACACAAACAAAGGACAAGATTTCCTATTTAGAAATTTGAAGACAAAGATCTTCCTTAAAGGGGCTATTTCCAGGTTCAAGGTGACATGAGGGGATTTTTCTGTCTCAATTACTTGGGAGATGGAATAAGGAACATTTAATTTAGCCTATTTGATTCTAGCCAGAAAGCAGATGTACAGCAAAGCAGAAATTCGGCCCTAACACCACAGTGACTGAAAGTAAAGGAAGAAACTAACTAAATAAATACATACTGTATATATCCATGTATCAGCCTAGAAATTTTAGTCAAAAATTGACCCAAAAAACCTTGGTTGACTTACCCATGGGTTGACGTACTGTACTGTACCTTAACTCTTATCAAAAAAGGAACCACCCTCTTCTATGAGTGGCAAAAAGAGCGAGATTTTAGGAGAACCTAAAAGAAGCACTGACCCCCTGTACTCTCTCTACTATTGTCCACTTCAGACCTTTTCAAATGTCTTGGCAGGAAAATGGTGGCAGCAGCAGTCATGATGGCTGGCCCTCTATGGTGGTGGTGCTGCTGGCGTTTTCCCCTCTCCATGGAATGACCCTCAACTTATCCATGGGTCATATCACAATCCATAATTTGTACCCTGGGCTTACATATAAGGTGGATCTATACACAAGTATATACAGTAGGTCTCCAAAGCCCTCTCCTCTTTCAGGAGCTCAGCCCCCCAAAACTGGAGAATCTGCACCCTCGTGTCCCACCTGGAGATGGCCCATGAAAACTGGAGACTCAAGCCAAGTAAGTTGCAACCCTACAAGAAACATACAGCAGTTTGGTAAATTTAATATGCTAGATAGCTACTGCTATCAGGTAATTCTGTTTCTTTTGTATTAGAGCAGGGTGTTCTCACACTTTAGCCTGTCAAGTCAGTTCCATGACTCAAGGCCCAGATGTTTAAAATAAAACCTGGTGGAGGCCTCACAAAGATAAATAACATAAAATAGCATGCACAGACAGTTTGGCTGGAGAAGCTCACTTTCTAAGACAAAGACAGGAACATCAGGGAAATAGTTCAAGTAGAATAATATGGGTACACTACAGATTTGGAAAATTTAAGAGGGAAGGATCCAAGGATCCAAATATCCTTCCCAGTTTTTAAAAGGGTCCCTCTGCAACTCCATCAGTATTCAAGAAATGTCCCAAGCCATCAGCTATGGGGACTAAATCCAGTATTACAATGGAACCAGACTTTAGAAAGCACAGATAATAGTTCCTGAATCATTCAAATGGCTTTTATATACAAGCCTGTCTCTTGTTGTTTTAGATTAAATTTAAATACATTATCATTGCCATTTTATCCTTGGGCAGAAAAAAAAACCTGGAGACAGTCCAAACTGACTTTTTTTTATTTTCAAACATCTCTGCAATTTATCAATGAATAAATATTGACTCAGCACCTTTTCTTTAAGAATAACAACACAGTATACAGAAACAGATAATGATTCAGAGAAAAGGCAATGAAAACATCTTTGTGACCATCGTATGGGACAGCCAGTCACCACTCTCCACTGACCCTTCAGCTGCAAAAACAGAAAGTCTTTCCTACACATCTGACACTCAAGCGGGGTTGAATATTTCACAAAAACATCATGAGGGATCTTCCTCTAGGTTCATGAGTTAATCCCTTTAGAAACAGCAGGATCCATCTAGACCAGCTTTCCCTAACATGGCACCCTCCAAGTGTTTTGGCCTACAACTCCCATCAAGTACTTTTCTCTGTCCCATCAACCACACAGGTACATTACCGATGGAAAGTCAGGAGAGGGCTTTCTTGGTGGCTGCTCCCAGACTCTGGAATTCCCTTCCTACAAAAGGATAGACTAGTGCCCTCCTTGCTATCTTTCTGTAGGCAGGTGAAGACTTCTTTTTGTTTCAGCAGGTCTTTCAAGACTGAACATGAGTCAGCAGTGTGACACGGCAGCCAAGAAAGCCAACACAATTCTTGGTTGCATCAGTAGGAGTATGGTGTCTAGATTGAGGGAGATAATGGTACCACTCTATTCTGCATTGGTTAGGCCTCATTTGGAATACTGTGTCCAGTTCTGGGCACCTCAGTTAAGAAGGATGTCAACAAGCTGGAACGTGTCCAGAGGAGGGCAACCAAAATGGTGAAGGGTCTGGAAGCCATGAAGCCCTATGAGGAACTCCTTAGGGAGTTGTGTATGTTTAGTCTGCAGAAGAGAAGGTTAAGAGGGGACATGATAGCCATGTTTAAATATTTGAAGGGATGTCATGTTGAGGAGGGAGCAGGCTTATTCTCTGCCGCTCCAGAGACTAGGACAAGGAGCAATGGATTCAAGCTACAGGAAAGGAGATTCCACTTCAACCTCAGGAAGAACTTCCTGACGGTCAGAGCTGTCTGGCAGTGGAATATGCTGCCTCAATGGAGTGTGGTGGAGTCTCCTTCTTTGGAGGTTTTTAAGCAGAGGCTTGATGGCCATCTGTCGGGAATGTTTTGATGGGTGTTCCTGCATGGCAGGGGGTTGGACTGGATGGCCCCTGTGGTCTCTTCCAACTCTAGGATTCTACGATTCTATGATTGTTCAAGGGGAACAGGTCTTGCATATCATACTATATTGTGTATTTATTGCTTTCTTTTTAATGGTCATGTTCTGAATTGGTTTTAATTTTACTGTTAATTTAATTACATTTTTAACTTTAGCCATGATGTCAACTTTTAGCTATGTTTAACTGTTGCAAGTTGTCTTGAGTTCTCAACAGGGAAATGGCTGGGATATAAATATCATCATCACCTCCACTGTCAGCAAGACCCATGGTCAGAAACACTGGGAGTTGAAGTCCAAAAATCACTGGGGGGCCCAAGGTTGGGAAAGGCTTGTCATATATGACTCATACAGTTTCTAAAGTGACAAGTCTGAAACCATAGGGGAGATCTGTAGCAAGGAGAGCACCTGAATTCCAGTCCTGAATCTGTGCTGTCAGCTACAAGAATCTGCTCGTTCAGTATTGTGCATATGCAAGAACATAGTTCACTTTTCTTATTTTTAATATCAGCTCCAAAATATCAGTAGATTGCAAACAGATGCAAACCTGTACTGGCATGCTAAAAAGCTTAGCGGCACATGGCTGCATTTGATTTGGACATATATGGTACTGAGAAATTCTGAGAATGATTAGTCTTTTGCAAATGAGACTTGCAAAGCAAATGGACACAGAAAATTATTTGCAGCTTTACACTGCAGAGTTTAGACCGGGGCAGGCAGAGATGTAACTTTGATTCACTCAAAATTGTTTTACAGAGAGAGAGGAGAGCAAAGCTTCAAAAACATTACTTTTTGTACTAGAACTCTCCGAATCCTTCAGCCAGTGCCCATAACTGTCTGACAATTCTGGGAGTTTTAGTACAAAGTAGTAGGGGTTTTTTTTTTCAACAACAGGGCACATTTTGATCCTTATAACATTTGATCCTTATAACTATTTTGCCATGGTCCATGTTCCAGGTATGTCCCTGACTCAAGTTAAACACTGCCTGATCTCTAGTTACAATTAAGAGGATAGGAATGCCCTAAGGGCTCACATGTTCCATTCTGCTTCCTTTCCCTCCCACAGTGTCTCCTTCTCTTTCTTTTTTTTTTTTTTTTTAATTTGGAGCTAACCAGAGTGCAGCATGACATCTGCACTAGCGTTTTTGCTCATCACGACAGGCTTCAAATCATAATTTGAAGCAGATTTGTATTGCAAAACTAACAAATAGCTGGTGTACAAACAGCTACCAAACACTTAACAGCAAAAGAGTTTGTTAAATTGGGAAGTGGTCATTTCGGCTCTAACCGAAACCACCAAGCCATCCCTAACCTGGACATGGCATTCAGCTTGGAAAACTCTGGCCTGAAATCTCCACAGTCAGTAGGAGAACAGATGAAGGACTCAATACAGCTGATGTATATCAAAGAGTTGGATTTTTAATGGGGTTGGCAACTGGAGTCCTCCAGATGTTTCTGGCCTACAGCTTCCATCCACTCTAACCAGCACAGCCAAAACTAAGAGTTTATGGGAGTTGTGGTCCAAAAATGTTGGAAAGCCACAGTTGTCCACCTGTCTTAGATTAACTCCCTGGTCTAAACATCTACCAGTGGACATCTCCTGCATCTTCCATGAACTGAGCTTCAGCTTATTGTTACCCAGTCTGCTCATTGCTGTGATATTCATATGCTAGGGTTGTAAATCCTAACTTGTCTCCCTCCCACGGGTGAGACCAAGAAACTGCACTTTTTTTTCTTTTTGCCTACACGATGCTGAGATATTTTGTGCTGATATTGACATGGATGCCTGCATTTGTGAGAACTACTTCGATGCAAATTGAATTAATTGTGCAAAAACTATGACAGCTTCTGTCTTACTGCAAGGACTGTTAAAATAAGTTACAGTGGCATCTCCACTTTCGTGAGGGTTTGGAACGTAGCACCCTCGTGAAAATGGAAGAAATGCGATTAACTCCCCACATCCCACAATCCCCCTCCCATTCCCTTGCTTTTTGCATGCTGGGTCCAGAGGCAAGGGAATGGGAGGGGGAGCTCCAGAGGGGAGCAGGAAGGACTGCGTAATCCTCCTCCTCCCCAATTCCCTTTCCTTTTGCCTCAGCAGGAGTTCCCAGTGCCGGGGCCAAAGGCAAGGGAAGGGGAGAGGAACTCCAGTGGGAAGAAGGAAGGCTCACATGAGCCTCCCCACAACTCCACTCCCTTACCATTGGTACACTGGATCCAGAGGAAAGGGAATGAGAGGAGAAGCTCTGGTGGGGAGAAGGAAGGCTTCCGTGAGCCCCCCCCCGTGCCTTTGCCCACTGCCTGGGCACAAGTTCTCAGTGCCGAGGCTAGCGGCACCGGTATGGGAGGGAGCTCCAGAAGAGAGGTGTGTACAAACCTCCCTCTGCATCCCATTTGCATCTGTTGGATCAGTCAGTCCTTTTGAGATTTCTCCAAGTGTGCTTTAAAGGAAAATACAGTAATTTTGTCCAGACTTTTTGTCAGTTTTTTTGCAAGAATTCTTGTGGAGGCTGGCAATTTCCCAGTGGACATCTTCAACATATCAAAATACCCTATCTCAATGAGAATGAGAAATTTTGTGAATATTCCCATTCCTGCCATATCCTGATGATTATTTAACTCCTACTCCAAGATCTGGCACCAACTCCAAGGCTTGCCAGAGAGTCACAAGAATACCAAGGTCGCAATCAGACAAGACATGATATCCATCTATTTCCCAACAAAGTGAATCCACCAGTACAAGGAAAACCATTTTTGATCACAGACCAAATTGTTTTCTGTATCTTATCATTGTACTGGTTCTTTCTCACACAACTGGGCCATCTAGCTCAATATGATCAATACTGACAGGCAGCAGTAATTTCAAGTTTCAAGGTCCCCTCCAGGCATAAATGGCAATGGTGAGGATTGTACCTGGATGCCACATCTGTACTTTACACTGAGCTGTAGCCACTCGCTAATGTGAGGACCTTCCTCTCAACTGGAGTTTTCTAGGGCACATGCTAGTCATTGCTTGTTCTACAAAGGAATAGCTGACCCATCTGGAAACAAGACTTTTCATTATACAGTGAGAAGGAACTTCAAAGGCACATCACAGTGATAAATCATTGAGCAAGAGTATGAAATGCAGGGCTGTAAGTGCTCACTTAGGAGGCCTCAAAACCCTAAAGGCACCAGATCCCATCTAATCTTGGAGGCTAAGCAGGGTCAGTTCTACTTAGTACTTGGATGAGAGACCACCAACAACTACCAGGTGCCACAGGCTATGTTTGACAGGAAGGAACTGATAAAACCACCCCTGAGTATTACCTGAGAAAACCCCATGAAAATCAAAGCAATAGCAATAGTATGTGTATTTCTATACTGCCTATCAACTAAGTGCTCTCTAAGTGGTTTACCTGTATTTTAGATAATTGCCCCCAACAAGCTGGGCACTCATAACCTGCAGAAGGATGGAAGGCTGAGTCAACCTGGAGCCCTACAGGATCAAACCCACAACATTGTGGCTGCAGTACTGGCATTTAACCACTGTGCCACCAGAGTTCCCTAATCCTAAATCATGGAGTCACTACAACTCGACAGACAACTTGAAAGTACATAAACACACCTACAAATGCTCGCTTGATTTGTCTTTGCTTGGTAAATGAAGAAGATACAGCACCCTCCAAAATCTCCTTGTTGAAAAATCATGAGACTATTTTGTTCTCTTTAGGGGAAAGCAATTTCTAGGAGATGTTGCACATTGCTCAAAAAGGCCCAAATGGGGAATTTGTTGTTGTTGCATGGATCACTAAAAACAGTAGTATTGGACGGATTGTCTGTGTCTTTACAATCAATCAGCCTGTCCCCTTGCAGTTGCTGCAGTGCATTTATGCTTGTGCATTTCACTTAATGAAGGGACAGAGATATGCTAAGTATATTTTGTACAAATTGCAAAAAACAGGCTGGGGAAAAACCTGCTTGGTGCCTCAGTCCCACACTGACAAGAGATCTCTCAAAGATCTAGAGATGCTGGAGTGGGCAATTGTCAGGGATCAGGGGCCAACTTTGCCTCCTCAGCAGACTTTGGAAGGCTACACCCCACTGTCATATTCTTCACAAAAGAAAATCAAAATTCTGGGCCCCTAAACACCATCTAGGAAGCATGAGGAGCAATTTCATCATATTGGAGAGAATTGGGCAATTTTAGGCCGAGAAGTGTCCTCTTTCATAACTAGAACTAACTTCTAGTCAACTTCTGGTTCATTTCCTGTTAGAGAACAAGGGGCCCCAAAACCACGGTAAAATTCCCCCTCTCCCATCCCTAGAGGAAATCTGGGAGCATCTGGAGGCAAAAAGGGGGATCCTGAGGGCCCCAAAATGGCCCTGCAGGGCTACATAGGACCCACGTGCCACATTTTCCCCATCCCTGTTCTAATGCCTAGATAAACTTACATGGTTTTCATACAGCATGAACGCTGACTCCAAAAAGTCAGCCAGGAAACAACAAATTTCAGTGCTATTCTTCTTTCCTCACTCCAGGGCTCACCTTGACCCAACCAACATTCTGGCCTGGGGCAAAGGTGGTATGCCTATCCTTTAGCATGAGTCACTGCTTCCGCATGAATCTCTCAGGGAAATACAAGCATTTCAACCGTACAAGCCCTTGGACAAGCTCACTAAGCTCACCGTCCCTGCATTCCTTCCTCGTTACAAAGTTTAACTGCTGATATATTATTTTCTTGCAAGCAATTTTGCGGCAGCTGGCTATTAGTAGCAGTTAGTATCTCTAAGACATTTGTTGTAAGGGAGGAATTGGCCACTAAACACTTCTCCAAAAAATGGTTTCTCCTGCAAAATGCCCCCTTTGTAATCATTGCCCGTATTTGTTTATTTAATGAAAAAGAGAGAAGTGTAAGGTCCTACACTTAGGTAGAAAAAATGGAATACAGAAATATAGGATGGGGGACACGTGGCTGGATAGCAGTATGTGTGAAAGGGATCTAGGAGTCTTCATAGACCACAAGCTGAACATGAGTCAGCAGTGTGATGTGACAACCAAGAAAGCCAATGCAATTCTTGGCTGCATCAACAGGAGTTTGGTGTCTAGATCGAGGGAGGTACTGGTACCACTCTACTCTGCTTTGGTTAGACCTCATCTTGAATACTGTGTCCAGTTCTGGGCACCCCAATTCAAGAAGGACATGGTCAAGCTGGACCAAGTCCAGAGCAGGGCGACCAAAATGGTGAGAGGCCTGGAAGCCATGCCCTATGAGGATAGACTTAGAGAGCTGGGAATGTTTAGTCTGCAGAAGAGAAGGTTAAGAGGGGACATGATAGCCATGTTTAAATATTTGAAGGGATACCATGTAGAGGAAGGAGAGGGCTTGTTTTCTGCTGCTCCAGAGACCAGGACAAGGAGCAATGGACTCAAGCTGCAGGAGGGGAGATTCCACCTGAACCTCAGGAAGAACTTCCTGACAGTCAGGGCCGTCCGGCAGTGGAACATGCTGCCTCGGAGTGTGGTGGAGTCTCCTTCTTTGGAGGTTTTTAAGCAGAGGCTGGATGGCCATCTGTCAGGAGTGCTTTGAGGGTGCTCCTGCACAGCAGGCGGTTGGACTGGATGGCCCCTGGGGTCTCTTCCAACTCTACATTTCTATGATTCTATAAAGAGTTTGGGAAGGAACTGCTCATTTATTAATCCTCCAAAATTTATTCAATGCCATCATTTATTTTGTCATCTATCTACCTGCCAGAATGTGCTATAGACATAATTTTGAAAAATGAAGAACACCAGACTGTAAAAACAAAACAAAAACAAGTTTTCTTAACACAGAGACACAGAATATAGGTAGATAGATTTTTAATGGGATAGACAGATCTAAAAATATACTAATTAAAAGCCCAGCCTCATAATCTACTTCCTCAGCCTGCAGAGAGCAGGTGTGAAGCAGGCCCTCTCACTGTATACACTAAACCTCCTGTCCTTGCCCCAGTGAGACCAAGCTATTCACATCAAGCACAGGCCTCTCTATGGAGAAGGGCTGCAGCTGAGTGATAAAGCACATCCTTTGCACATAAAAGGTTCCAGATTCAATCTGTGAGTTCCCCAATAAAGATCTCCAGACTGGGAAAGACTTCTGTCTGCAAATATGGAGAGTTGATGCTAGTTAGTATGTTTAATAAGAATAACAAAAACAGCAAAAACTGTTTTGGACTCCAGGGCATTTCTGACATTAAGTTCTATTCCCCTAAATCAGAGGTTGGCAAGAGCAGAGAGTTAGGAAGGATGCTGCATCTGCATCATCATTACCATCACCATACCTCTGCTGTTGTTGTTGTTGTTATGCTTTCTTCCCAACATTAGCCCCATGAGTCACCTTGGAAGACCACACCTGCTCCCACAAAAGAATAAAATAAAATAATATTTTTGCCCCAAATGTTTCAGGAGGCATGGGCGCATTCTCACCAGGTTTTGGATTTCCAAAAAAAAGGGGGGGGTCCATCTCTCCTGGGCCTAAATGGGCTCAGAGGTCACACAAAATGCAGTGGAAATGCATCCCCCAGTGGACATTTTGGAGGATTTCAAGGCTATCTTTGTAAAATTTATGCAAAAATTGTTTTTGGCCACTGGGATACCCATGACACTTCCAAACATGGAGGAAATTCCTTCCATATCCCCTTGAGTGAATGCATTTGGGGGCATTCGGCTGCAAAACAAAACAAAACAAAAAGGTCACTAAGGGTTCTGCGAGAGATCATGACGGGGGGACCATTATTTTTTGTGTTCCAGAGATGATAATTTTTATGTAGGGGTCTCCTGAAATCTAACAATTATTTCAGTCATTCCTCCAATACTGCCCTAAACTGTAATTATAACTGTGCAGTTGTTTGCACATAGCTGTGTTAGCAACTGATCAGGCCTGACTCCTTCTGTTGTGCTTGACTGGTTATTCCTAACAGATCTCCTCTTATTGGCCCCCTGCTCCTTGGTTTTCTCTTTCTGCAGTTTGAAGGTCTTCATCTTCACATCTCCTTTTTGACCTCATTCTCCTATTGGTCCCTTACCTCTGCCATTGTGTTATCATCTTTTCATCTCCCTTTAATTGTTATTATTTCATTCAAGAGTAAAGTTTGGATTTCATTTACCTCAGAGTGGCTGGATGGGAACCCACTTTCTGGACAGACAGAAAGGAGAAGGCAACATATGTTGAAGCCAAAACAACAGCTTTGAAAAATTACATTTTTTGGACCATAACTCCCAATATCCTCCAAACAACATAGCCATTGAATGCTACATGTTAAGAACAGGAGTTCAAAATGGAAGATTTTGAAGCCCTTGCCAATACTGCGCTGAATGACCAAAACTCTAGTGTTAGAGTTGCCAGAGTGAAAACAACACCTCCTGTATCTTTAAGTGTCGTGTAAAAGCCAGAATTTCAGCAGGTGTTGCTTGTCATGCAAGCAGATAACAAGCAATACCTGTTGAAATTCCCTCATTTACCTAACCATTGAAGGTACAGGAGTTGTCTCCAGTTTTCCTTCTGGCAACCCTCTTCAGTATATTATATTCTTAGGGCACATGCCTCACCCTGGAACATGCAAGGCTGCATATGTTGGCAGCTGGTGCCTTCCATGATAGCGGACAGTGAATCTCCTTCAGGTTACAGATCAAACCTCACAACAGCTACTCATGTTGCTAACATTCTCTCACCAAAAGGGATTCAGTACATTAGATAATTCCTTTAAAGTTTGGACTAAATCCCAGGAGAGATTATCCATCCCACTGACACGGAAACCACCAGCCACTACTGAGTGCACCAACCGTTAATAGAACAGCAGAGTCACCACAAAGGTGGTGCTGGGGGAAACTGTCGCTGCATAGTTCTTGAAATGAAAGACTTGGCCATATCAAAGTTTTTCATTTCAAGGACCATCCAATGGCTTCCACACCCCCAGACCATCAGCATGGTGACTCATGCTTCTAGTAACAGTACATAATACTAACTGTTGTACTACTAACATTAAATAATATTACATATTAGTCATGGTAAGTATAACATCTACAGTGAGCTACTGTACCAACCTCCTGCATATGTTAACACTTGAGCCCTATTAATATTACATACTGGAGCCTGTTCTGATATTGCAAACCCAGTTGTCAAACCATAGTTTTGAATCTTGGGATCAGAAACATGATGGGCACCCATGTGCTCTATTCTCTTCCAAGTAAATTTCCTTGTCTCACTTCCTTGGTTATCTCTAATCATAGTTTGTGGTGACCTCTGATTAAAGGAAAACATGATCAAAGACTTGCCTCCTAACCATGATTTTAAATTATGGTCTGAAATCAATTTGCAAGTCATGATTTAGGAACAAGGTGTTAATACTGTAGGCTCATTCAGGAAACATGGGAAAATATGGTTAGAAAAAGACAGAATCAGACTTGTGACATCAAAATTAGGTCTGCATGTTCCTTTCATCCTGGTTACGATGCAACACACAGAATGTCACTTATTAAACTAACCCTAGATAGGGCATATTAAGAAACTCCTGCAAGACCACTTGTTACCTTTCAACCAAAGAAGCAAGAAAAGCCAAACCCCTCCTCAACAACTAACCATGATTCACTGCAGATATTATGCTTTATCACGGCTAATGCAACCAGCATTTGAAACTTCAAGCCATGATTTCAGCTTCTGGAAAACCATGGTTGAGAAGTATTCAGATGTAATTTTTAACCGTGATTAAGGAAACCAGAGCTTAAGTTTTATGTCAACACAGGGTCTCTGAGGCACACCCATGAAAGCAGGATGACAACAGGAGGAGGCATAGGCTGAAGTGCTATGCCTCTAATCCATACTAAAGCTGCCTCCACATGAAAGAACAGAAGCCTTTATCAGCATTTTTTCCAACCTAAGTGCTTCTTAACATAGAAGAGACTATCTCAGTTTCTGGCTGGTCTAACCCGAGACTTGGCAAAGTTTCACTTCTGGACTATGATCCCCAGAATCCCCTAACCAGCATGACTTCTATCCACTAAAAACCTAAAAAATACTTTTTTTCCAAGCTCTTGTATAATCAAACATTGCAGAGAACCTAGCAGTGGTATGCCTAAGCTGAACTTATCTATCTGACATGACAAGCTCAAGATCCCCACAAAGTTAGTATCTTCCTTTGTATGATCAAGCTTACTTGCACTATACCCAAGATACTCCGTTCTTCCCAGGCATACATCCCTTCTCAGCAAAGCAAAAGAAAAAAGCACAATCACAGGAATGAAACCTGTGTGCATACAATGCAACTTACTCAGCAGCCAATCTAGCTACTTACCCCATTTAAGCTTCCCAGATCCTTTACCCAGTGCTCATCTTTCTCCTTGTCGTAGTTGATGACAGCATGCTGCTTATCCACACTGCGAGACTGGGGACAAAAGCAAAATTAAATGTGAGGTTTGCAAGACATGAGATGATTTCAACAGGTACAACGATGAACTTGACATTAGGGAAAAACAACCTACTGAAGGGGGTAGAAATGCAGCCCATGGGCCAAGTGAGACCTCCAGGAACCTCTTTGCAGCCTCCAAAGCCTCCCAACAGAGTTTTCAGCCCTAGACATTGAAAAAGCACCACAAAATGTGGCAGCTGACTCCTCTTACCACCAAAAAAATTCTAAGCTGAATCCCAGAATCAGAAGTGATATTATCCGAGTAGTAGTCTATGTGGGCTCACAGGGGGAATGATCCCTGCCTCTTTTATAATTGCTTACCCCCAAGATAGATACAGGACATCCTATAACATTTCAAATACCTATTTTATTTGTCACAGTTGATGAGTAAATGCACTCTGGCCACAGATATCCAATGCATCAAACAACAACACTCATTCTGATGTGTACTAAATCCTCATCTCATCTTTGTACCGAATCCTGTGTGGTTAGATGGGCTCAGTTTTTAGAAAACAGTAAAAAAAATGGTAAACATCTGTCTAGGTCAGATCTGGGCATTGTACAGCCCCCGGGCCACATACAGCCCTTTGATTGGCTCTGACCGGCCTGTGTAAGGCTAATTGGAAATTACAAAATAAACATACTTTCTAAGGCCCTTTCCTCACGGTGGGGGGGCCGAAACGGGGCCGCGCACACAGGGGCAGAACTACCCGCGAGCGGGCTGCTCCGTCCCTGCGGAGAGCACGGATCCGCCATTCCAAACGCCGCCGAATTTCGGCGGCACTCGGGCGGGTGGCGGCTTCCGGCAGCGCTCCGCCAATCAGGACATGTGGCCCCATGGAAAAAATAATTGCCCACCCCTGGTCTAGGCTGTACTATTTCTGAATATAGTAGCATGAGGGGCTCATATGATTGTGAAATGCCCTTTTAAAAAATGATATGAAATGAAAAATGGAGCACCATGGGTACATGTGTTTCAAGAGGCACTTCTACATGCCAAAGAGAACTGATGTCACATACAGCAGCTCCTAGCCATCACCCGTCAGTCTTCAAAGGGGAAATTCACATAAAAAATTTTTCCCTTCAAGTCTTATCTGTTCTTAGTCAACAAACTACAGTCAGCCCTCCCCATTTGCTGGGGTTAGGAGCTCAGGACCCCCACAAAAGTGGAAAACTATAAATATCAAAATGACTGTCTCTGTGGGAAGAGGGCCAAAGCACGGTGGGCACAGCACCCAGGGTCTAATCATGCCAGGGAAAAGAGAGGGGAAAGGGGTGGGTGGGCACGGTGGTCCTAGATTTCCTCTCTTTCGCTGATCTTCCTTGGGTGTGGAAGGGGCCATCAGGAGAGGGTTTGTGGTGCTGAGAAATCAGGGTGCAAACTGGTCTCAACTGGCCAGGCAGTGGCTGGTGGAAGAGAAGGCAGAAGGTTTTCAAAGGGCTGTGCAGCCTGATCAGAGGTGCTGAGGGAAGGTTCCCCTGGGGGAAAAGTGCATGAAGTGGAGGAGCAGGGGTTGGAGAAACTTGCAAATAATCAATTCCGTAACCTGCAAATGTGGAGGGCTGCCCGTATTCAGAAAAACTTTAGATTGGAAGCGTCATGGGATCTCTCCTCAAGAAAAGTTTTGTTTCAAATATTGTTTTACTCCTTCACGAGTAATTTTGATACAGACTTCATAATGAACACTGCATCCTAGCCAGTACGGTACACATGAATGTCTATTCACAGAAGAGGACTCGCTCTCCCCCTCTGCATCCCTCTGGAAAAGTTCTGGGGGGCACTTGGGGTGGACTGTAGAAGACAACTCCATTCAGCTGCCAGACAGACACTGCTGAAAAGGATCAGTGCTAATTTGAAGTGTGGACACTCAGGCCATTTACACACTACAGTCTTATAGCGCAATGATTCCACCTTCAACCTCCTATGGAATCCTGGGGCTTGCAGTTTCGGGAGAGGCCAGCTGGTCCGTCCCGAAACTGCAAACCCCAGAATTCCATAGGGGGTTGAAAGTGGGATCATCGCGCTATAAGACTGTAGTGCAGAAATGGCGTCAGTCTGACTATGCACATAGCCACAGACTCTAGAAGGGTTCAGAAATGCTGGCAGCTGTGCTGACCCATATCAGCACACCAATTCCAGCAGTTTGTATTTTCATCAGGAGCAGGGCTTTTATAAAGCTAATGGTTCCAAATAGCCCATCCAAGACCAAGCCACCCCAACACACTTTGCTCTACAAGACTATCTCTCAACAACCTAGCATGTCTGGAATTGCAGCAAAGATCAATAGGGAAAAGGAGGGCTGGCAGATGACCTTGTTGGCCCTGCTGATGAGAAAGTCCTAATGTGAGCCCTCCTTCCACCACCACACCAAAGTCAACCCTACAAAGGCCAACAGTTATCAGCACCAGGAGCAGATAGCAGAAGGGGATCTTTTTTTTTTAACAAATTAATCCAATCCAAAAGGTGGGAAAGATTTCCAATTCATATTTATTTTTATTTATTGTATTTAATGTACATCTTATCTCTCTCCTAATGTAGAACCCAAGGTGGTTACAACCAGTTAAAAGAAGCCACAGTTTAAAAAAAAAACTATGACTACAGAAGTTAAAAACAATTAAACAAATCTATTAAAAATATAAGCTAAAAGAAATTTAAAACATAATTTTAAAGTATGATAAAAGTAATAAAAAAATAAAAAAATAATCTTAAGATAAAAGCAGAGATGCTTGCCTGGGAACCAGGTAGTATTCTGTTTATATTAGCCTAAGACTTTTCTATTCTCTCAGGCTTTTTCATCTCAGCTCTGAGTCTTATTGGTGATTCCAAACTGGAACAGATCCATTATATCAGCTGCTGAAAGATGAGCTAACATGTAGGTAAATAAACTGATTCAACGAATAAGAGGATTCAGGTGTCCATTTCAAATCTGCTGGTGCTTTTTAAGTCTTTTCACTGCTTGTGTCCCTTGCTGTTGGTTTTCCTTTCCTTTGGTTTTGTGGTAGTTTTAATCACTTTAACCTTTCTAAACTTTTTTTATTACATAAAACGTTAAAACACATGCACTCAATTCACCTACTGACTTACGACCACCCTGTGAAAGCCACAGTGTCTTCTTCAGCAGGGAATATTCAGAAGTAATTGGTCAGTGTCTTTCTCTGACAATAGCTTATATAATCTGGTATTTCCTAGAGATCTCCCTTCTAAATTCTAACCAGGAGCTCATTCACACTACACAATTATAGTGGTATTATTCCACTAGTGTCAAGGAACCCTGAAGTTTGTCGTTTGGTGAGGCACTGGAGTGCTCTGACTGAGAATTCTAAATGTCCTTCCTGAAACTGCACATCCCAGAATTTCATAGGATGGAACTATGGTAGTTCAAGTGGAATTATGATGGTATAATTATGAAGTTTGAATGGGGCCCAAGCCCACTAAGCTTTCGAGATAAGACAGGATCTGGTACTTTCAGAGTATTTCATCAGCATTTATTACATATCTAGGAATTCTATGCTTCTAACTTTTAATTTGTGATCTGCTCAAAATACTTGGGACTATGGGGCACTACAGAAATGCAGTAAGGAAACAAATATACTTGGGTAGTCCGCAGCACATTGAGCACTGGGCTACGACCCCAGAGACGAGGGTTCAATTTTCCTGCTTGGTCATGGAAAACTGTAGGTGACCTTGGGTGTGTCACACATTCTCAGCCTCTGAAAACCCTCTGATAGGTTCACCTTAGGGTCGCCTTAAGTTGGAAACAACTTGAAAGATCTCAACAACAAGGCCCAACAAGACAGAGTGTCTTGTCTCTCAGTAAACATGTTTTGCACTGCACTACCGATGAAAGCAACAACATGGAGCTGTCATTTCTTCACAGCTATTGAAAAGATTCCCTCTCTCTATATTGATTCTGAGAAAAAATCAAGATTCTAAAAAGGAGGACAAGGGGTGAGTATCATAAGAGTGCAAAGTGAGAGCCAGTATGGTATAGTGGTTGGACCTTTGGACTACGACCTAGAGACCAGGGTTCAATCCCCACTCGGCCATGGAAACCCACTGTGTAACCTTGGACATGTCACACACTCTCAGCCCCAGAAGACCCTGTGATAGGGTTGCCTTAGGATCACTGTAAGTCAGAAACAACTTGAAGGCAGACAACAATAATGAGAAAAGGCCTCTTGTGTCAGACAAAGGGCCTATCATCCAGCATTCTGTTCCCAAAGGGGCCAACCAGAAGCTCATGGGAAACGACCTCAGAAATTTCACAGGGTTTTTTTTAAGGCAGGGTCTCCCTTCCATTTACTAACCAGGCTTGCTTAGCTTCCAAAATCAAATGGCATCCAGTGCCATTGGGGAATTTCTTTTGTTGTTGTTGTTGTGTGCCTTCAAGTCTTTTCCAACTTACAGCTCTAAGGTAAACCTACCACAGGGTTTTCTTGGCCTCACCATTGCCTTCCTCTGGAAGAGTGTGACTTGCCAAAGGTCACCCAATTGGTTTTTCCATGGCCGAGAGAAGAATCCCGGTCTCCAGAGCCTTAGTGCAACCTAGTCCAATAAATAAATATAATAAGAATTTTTATATTCACTGTTTGTATGCTTTTAATTGTATTTTTTAAAAAAATTGTGGGCCAAACAACAACAGCAATAATAAATCAATCAATCTAATATATAAAAGTCAAAGTTTATTTGTCTATGTCAGGCAAAGACCTCATATGATTGGCTGCCTAAGAAGATTTTATGCCAGAGCTTTCCAAATGGTGTGCTGGGACACATTAGTGTGCCGCCTGAAGTGTGTAGATATGTTGCCTACAATCTTGGAAATGTATGTTATTATTTCTAAATCATATATTTTTAAAAAATATATGAAAGGTTTTCATGAGATATGTTGAGTCCCCATACGTTTTGTTATTACAATTCATGTATGTGTCTGTATCTCTTATAAGCAGTTAGTTTAACCTCCATTTTGCTGGTAAAACTGAATTACTGTGTCATAAAATGATGCATATCTAAAAAAGTGTGTCACTAACATGAAAAGTTTGGAAAGCTCTGTTCTATAGAATCTTGGGGTTTGCAGTTTAGGGAGGGGCCTTTAGAATTCTCAGCCAGAGAGTTCTCGGGCCTCGGTCAACTGTGTCTGTCTTGAATAGGCCAGTTGCTATGGAAATGAGGCCTGACAGCAAGGAAGAGGGCGGTATATTCCCTCAGGAACCCAACTTCTGTATGTTGATGACTCTGAATACAGATTAGATCGGAGAATATGAAGAAAAGTTACAAGTACTGGACAAGACAGGTTGGGGAATTAGAGACACAGGATCTCAAACCTTTCTAACAAGTATTACCTATGAGAAAATAAAATCCCAGGCAACGGCGGGTACATATGCTAATAAATAAATAATAAAGACAACCACAACAACACTCAAACCACTACACCATGCTGGTTCTCAACCAGGGAATTTAGGCAGCTTTTGTTATATATTATGTAATACACATGTAGCTTCTTCCTATATGCTTCCGAACAACTGATACATAATTATCTCTAGTACTGGAGAAAATATTGCCATCTTGACTAATAGCCAACAACAGTCCCATCTTTCAAGAACTTCAAGCCGCATCCAAGTTCATAGCCATCACCATTTCTTCCTTTAGAAAATTCTACAGTTTAACTGTGTATTGTGAGAAAACGTACTGTAATTCCTCTCACGCGTCTCCGAATCTCCCACCATTCAGACTGTATCCACATCACACAGAAGCAGTTTGCTTTTAACTGTCATTGTCACTCCATCCTATGGAATCCTGGGATTTGTAGCTTGGTGGAGGACTTCAAATTCTCTGCCACACAGCTGTAAAGAAGTTGATCTCAAACTTTGATTCTCCAGGCATTTGGGATTTTCAGCTCCCTGAATTCCTGAGCACTGGTCATACTAGCTGAGACTTCTAAGATTTGGCATCTGGAGAACGAAGGCTGAGAACCACTAGCAAAGTATCGTGAGCCAGAGCACTAGAGCTCTTTAAGGAGAGAAAATACAAATCCCATAATGTCATACACTGGGGCTGTGACAAAGTGCCAACTCTGCAGTATAAATATACCTTCAGGTTCAGTGAATACATTCAGTGGATTATATACGTGGAACAGACATTCAAGTATAATTACACAGGCTCACTTTCGATAGCCTGTTTTATGTCTACAGCCTGTTCATTAGCTGTACACTTAGCCATCTGTGACAAGTAAACATTGCCTTTGGGCACCCCAAGAGGTCATCACTGTCATATGAGAGAGACACAAATCTACTTTGTGCTGCTTTGTGCTTGTCTGCAGTGCCCGACATTTGAGAAAATGTGGTATAACAAGTGATCAGTGATGGGATATGACACCAACTAGTTTTGAAAGGCCTAAGTGAGCATATCTTTTATGCTTTCATATTTCATCGTGGCTAAGAAGGCTGAGAGTTGGCAAGGTTGGGCACCTGCCACTACCCCCCACCTCCACCCCATACTGATTCTGGAGCTATTCTAATTCTTCAGCCAATGCTTAATTAAATTACAAAATTCCATAGAGTTTGGGGAAGTACAGCTCCCCAAAACCCACCACCTGTGAAAAGTCTAACACTTAAGTCACTACGCCTTGCTGGTTCTCACATGGGCAGAAAGAGTATAGTAGGCCAACAAGCATATAACGTGAGGGATCCATTCTGGGACCTTGTGTGTATGCAATTTTCATGTATAATGTGGAACCCTTCAGCAAGGACACAGCAGTAGGGATGTGCACATGCTGAGGCTGGTCTCTCATTTGCAAGCAGGAGAGCAGTTCTGGCATGCACACACACCCTGTTGCCATGTCCCTGCTGAAAAGGACATGGCAGCAGGGCTGTGTGTGCACAAAAACTGCTCTCTGATTTGTAAATGCACTCATACTTCCACCGCAGCCATGTACCTGCCAAAAGGGACACAATAGTAGGCCATCTGTGCACATGGAAACTGCTCTTTGAAAATGACAGAGCGCCCTTGTTGCACACGCGCACACACACCATTGCTATGTCCCTGCCCAAAGGGGCATGGTGGCAGGGCATGTGTGCATGCTGTAACTGCTCTCCTGCTTGCAAATGAGAGATCAGGATTGGCAACTCCACTGCCTGGTGGCCTTACTGTATATAATGTGTTAAAAGAACTTGTGTTAAATGCAGTCGAGCTGTATATACTAAAATATATACCTTCTTGAAAGGTCTAAAAGGCAGCTGACAAATCTAAAATCCAAATGCCGTTAAGGCAATGTACAAATCAAGACACCAGTGCAAAACAAAAGCAGAAATTAACAAGTCATCCATCAAGCAGCAGTATATTTATGGTTAGCACAGCAGTTTGGTTCAGTTCCTCTCATAGCATACTGGTTTCTCCTACCCACAGATCAGGATAATTTCTTTTTTCAGACTACAACTACCACAGTCCCCATGCCAGTATCATTACTACCATGTTTGGCTTGGAGATTCTGAGAGCTGCAATCCAAAAAAAATGACATTCTCAAACCCCAGTCCCAACACATATTTTGATAACCATAATGCTACACTAACCAGTTTGCTAATAAAAGACATTTGTGTCATGCAATCCTGTGCAGATTTATTCAGAAATCAATCCCATTGTGTTCAGTGAGGCTTACTGCCTGCACACTAAACTTCCCAAAGACACTTGCAGGGGAATGCTTAATCCCTTCCATAAAGTTCCTCTTTGGCAGTAGCACCTATGACTAATGCTGGATATTCTGGCATTAACTGGAATGCCTGGAGCACTGATTGGACATGTGTGAACTCCACAAGTCTGGGAGCATTTCCAAATCTAAATACAGCACTCAAAGCAGATGCACCACTGAATTTCTGGCAAACAAAAAGATGGCAGGATTCAGCCCGCAACAGGCTCCATGCATCAAGCCTGAACTTTCAAAAAGGAGGTGTAAATATAATCTCCGTTTTCCACCAAACATCCAAACAGCAATCTGAACTTCAGCACTAACTGCTTCTTAATCCCCACAAGTATTTTAAGCATTTCTAAGCCATGAAGGAAGCACAGAAGGTTTCTGCAATGATTAAGCTTCTCCCTCAAACTATCAAAAGAGATTCAATTTCCATGCTTTTAGGCTACCAGCTTCTTCTGCCCACTACTGTCCACAGCAACTGATCCAGATTAATGCAGCAAAACAAACTGAAAAAAGGTTACACATAGGGCATGTAGTAAAAGACAGTGAATATCCATAGAAAAAGATTTAAAAGAAAACTGATTGGGAGGTTCACTTCCCTGAACAGAACAGCGAGCCACAGGCTCTACCATTGAGTCTAATGGCTGCTACTAAAAATGATGATGACACTGTTCGCATTATATTAACAGTATTGTTATTATGTTGTTATTATTTGCCATCAAGTCAACTTCAACATATGGTGAACCTGTCAGTGAAAGATATCCAAAAACCACTGGTCAATAGCAGCCCTGCTTAGGTCTTGCAAACTTAGGAATCTGCTTTCTTTGACGAAGTCAATCTACCCACAGTGTAGTCTCCCTTCTTTTCCTACGGCCTTCTACCTTACCAAACTTTATCATCTTTTCCAGTGAATCATATCATCTCATGGTATGTCCAAAGTACAACAGCCTCAGTTTAGTCATCTTGGCTTCTAGGGAGAGTTCAGGCCTGATTTTTCACTAAGACCCATTCATTTGTTATTTTAGCAGTCCATGGTATCCACAGAACTCTTTGCTAGCAATATATAACACGACAGTGAATTGTACAATACATTATTGGTATTACTCTCTCCTATCCTATTCCACTGCCTCTTCATGGTATGACCGTGACCCTGGTTTCTCACAGCTATGCCAGCAGAGCAGAAAGCTCTAGCATATTCAACAAAGCTGATAATATTTGAGTGCAGTCCCAGAAGTGGGTTGTATGGTTATTGTCCATGGACCAGCTTAGCTGAGCACAGAGAGGTGGATCAATAGAAGGATGGCCACCAGCTGAAAACCTGGCCAAAGTAACAGTGCATGAGTTAGTGCCAATCTGTATCACTGGAGAAACTACCCACATCAGTGAGATCACAGATCTTCAAATTATTTGAGGTATTTTTGTTGTTGTTTTGTTCTGTAATTATTATGTTATTATTAATCTGAACCCTTGCTCTTGTTCAGAATGGAAATAAGTTGTGCTGGTTTGATATAAGACAGAGATATTTACCTGGAGCATCAGCTCACAGTCTTCTCTGCCAACAAATATCATCTCCCGGGGGAGCCGGTGGCGAATGCCTGTACTGCTCACCAAGAACCATGACGTCACACTCATTTTGGCGTTTGGCACTTCAACTTTTCACCATCCTAAAGAAAAGAAAGGAAAAATCCCAAATAAGCTTGTGAACAAAACCAAGATTCAACTTAAACAACTATGTTCGCTGAAAACCATGTGAGCTGAAATGCAGCTATGAAGTCAAATCATTAGTCCATTTAGTTCAGATCATCTACATCAGAGGCAGGCAAATTATGACCCATGGGAAGGATGATATCTCTAGACCTCACTTTTGTGAGTCCTGAAGCCCCTCAACCACCCACCCCCACAAATGCATGAAAACACCAGAAATTTCTCTACTCAATGAGAACCCCAGGACTTCATCCTACACCCAAATACCACCATTATTCTCTGCAGTCCTTCTCAAAATGAGAGCAGGAAGTGAACTGATGTCTCCACTTCTTCTCACCGCTTTGAGAGGGACTACAGAAGAAATAAGAAGTGTTTGGGCATGATGGAGGAGGAGCTCGCAGGTGGTCTGGGAAGTAATTGGCCCCCTGTTCCCCATGTAGTTGCTCACTTCTGATCTACATGCAGAATGGGAAAGCATGATCCTGTGGCTGCATGTGCCACCCAAAGCTCTTCTTGTAGTCCTCAGCCCATCCAAACTCTCCAGATTGCTCTTCTTCTGGCCCCCAAGAAGGCCAGCTGCTTGTCCTAGAAGTTGCCAGAAAAGGCAATTCACCTTTTAAATAGATTCAGGCCTCTCCCATCTCTGCGCTGTTTACCTTTATTTAAAACACCCGTTTTTCTAAACGAGCAGTAGACTTTCAGCCATTCCCAAATTTGTGGGTTTTTTCATCTCATTAATCCCCCTGAGCGTCTCAGAGCATGGACCTGGGACCCAGCCTCCATTGACTGGCAGTGACTCTCCAGGGCTTTCAGAAGTCAATAAGTCTTCCCCATCCCTCATTTGGAGACATCAAACATGGGCTCTGTTCTCAGCTGTGAACAGAACTTGAGACTTTGTCTACCAGTGTTCTACTGGGTCTCGTCAACTGACAGTTGATAAAGTGTACATAAAAGAGAAGCAGAAAATACAGATAATTTAAATCAGTATGAGAAGCAGAGCTTAACATCAGCTAAAGCTCATTAGAAACAAGGCCTGGAATCAGGCTCATTAGAAACAAGGCCTGGACTGAAAGTTGGGGAAGGCTTCCATATACTTAACAGCTGTGTAGAAGAGAGAATTTCAGCAGATGCCGCTTATCACAAAACAAGGTAAGTAACAAAAAACAACTGCCAAAATTCCCTCTTCTATACAATCATTAAAGGTACAAGAACCCTTCATTAGAAAGGACAATGATGGCTGGTACAGCAGAAGGCAACAATAAACAGATAAGTGTTGCCTCCGTGCTCACAGAAATAGGTAGCAACGGTCATAACTCTGAACTAAAGCAATCTGAGATCAATCTAAAAAGAGTCTTCTTTCCTGATAACTGTCAACATTAAACTATAAAAGCATTTTACCATTCTTCTGTCTCCAAAGAAGTTTACAGAACAGAATTAAACACCATATAACAAAAATCAAAACTAAAACCAGCAAATCAAAAGGAGCGAAGTGTAAAATCTTCAGTCATATACTAAAACTCATGTGGAACAAGAATATTTTTTATTGCCCACCTAAACAAAGATAGAGCTAGTCTTACCCCTGAAAAGGTAATGAGATTTCCAAACCCAGGGTGCTACCACAAAAAATACCCCGTCAAGCTAACAACAAAACTTCTGTTAGTGATGAGACTCCAAAGACGATCTCAGCATACAGGCAAATTCATATGGCAGTCCTTCAGGTATCCTGGCCCTAAACTAGAACACATTATTCTTAGGAAGCTGGTAATGCTTTTAGCTGTTCCTTTGTTTTTAGTAACAGCATAACACAGAGAAATTTAATGAATACTACTTTCCTCGCCTGCTCTCTGCATACCTGTGGTAAGAGCACTTGAAAAATGCCAGGGAGATTTGGACTCAACCCTCTTTTCAAGTCACTGGATGATTTGTGCTGGTTACTGTCTTTTAGCCCACAGTTAGGAAATTTTTTGGACTACAGCTCCCATAATCCCTTACCATTGGCCATGTTGGGAGGGGTTGATAACAGTTGCAGGACGATACACTTGCAGGCCTAAAGTTCCATATTTCCTCTTTAGCTTAGGCTACTTTCAAAGCTGTTATAAATACAAAATTCAGGCTGGCATCCTGCTAGTGACTTTTGTATGTGTAAATTATCCAACAGAAAGAGACTGAACATTTTTGTCCTGTGCAGAAGTCTACATTCAGTTGAAATCTGTGGAAGCCTGGTAGCAGAGGTGGAAGCCCAGTTCCACACACAAATGTGCACTACAGATTGCAATCATGCATTCCACTTTTGTTTGCACAATGTTGCAATTCACTAATGCACAATTATCGCACAACTCCATGGATGTAAAGATACACTCCACTTCATTGACAAAGGATTTTGGCCTTGGAGGGGGGTCAACATATATTGCCCTGAGAAACTTGGGAGTAAGGGGTTTAGAACTGAAAATGTAATGAATAAATACATTTTTCTATGTTAAGGAACACCTTAATTTTATTAATTCACAGAGCTTCAAAACATTATTTTTTCAGATGAAAACACCTGAAATCTTTATCACTAGCCATGCTGACCAAGGAATCTTGGTCCAAACAAGTAACTTTCTGAACTTTACAAATCCCCTGGAAGGCCAGGAGATTAACACACCAAGGAAAGCAACAGATTAAGCAGGAAAGACATTTCACAAAAGGGGTGCCAGAGAGAAAAGATCTCCTGCATGAAAGATTCCATTTGTTAATTGGATCCATTCCATCTGTACCTCAAAGAAATCAAAGAAATTTCTTCCCATGCCCCCCTCTTTCATACAAAGCAGTGTCTGAACAGAGCTAGGAAAATTTACTATTTTGAATTATAACTCTCAGAATTTCCCAGTAAGCATGGGTGTGACATGTAGTGTGTGTGTGTGTGTGCGTGTGTGTGTGTGTGTGTGTGTTCTTATCTTTATTTACATAAACTGTGCCCCAACTTTTCTAAAATTATTGCAGGGCAGTTCACAACAAATATTAAAAACAGTTAGCAACAGGACTGTTCAGTTAGCCTCTTTTTTAAAAAAAGACTGGTAAACACAACAAGGTAAAAACACAATCCATAACAGCAGCAACACAAATAACTATCACCTCTACCTGTGTCATGAGGTCGACACAGCAAAGACTTCACACAAAATTCCCAACATATGCTGAATTTTGAACAACCCAGCCTCTTCACTTCATTGTGTTTTTTAAAAGAGAGTGGTAATTTGCAAACAAAGATAATTTCATAACCCTTTAAAAAGGTATCTGAATCACAAATACTACTCAGACCTAAGTTCAAATGCCAGGAAAGAAAGGATGGTGTTTCCATGGAAATGGACTTCGATTATCTCTGCCACAAATGTAACACAGGAAAACAAAGCAATAACCAAACAGTCATTACAGTCAGAACCTCCACATTCGCTAGGATTAGGGGTGCAGGACCCCCGCAAATGTGAAAAAAATGCAAATATCAAAATGTGTGTGTGTGTCTGTGCGAAAGGAGGTTAAGGTGTGGGGAGAATGGACACCCAAGGTTCCAGCCAAGTCAGGGAAAAAAGAGGGAAAGGGGTGAGTTTGCATGGCAAATCCTATACAGTAGAGTCTTGGTTATCCGACCTTCGTTCATCCGACATTCCGGATTATCTGACGTCACAGCTGCCTGGGGGCGTGGCTGTAGGCATTTCCACACACCCAGACACCCCCAGACACGCCCCTAGACATGCCCCCAAAATGCCACGGGCCTCCAGATTATCCGCATTTTCGGGTATCCGACGATCAGCCCGCCCGTTTATGTCGGATAACCGAGACTCTACTGTACTTCCCTCTCACCCATCTCTTTCCTTGGGTGTGGAGGGTACATTGGGACAAGCTTTGTGGTGCTGAGAAACTGGGCTGCTACCATCCTTAGCTGCACGTAGAGGAGGACAACTAATAGAGGTGGGTTTTTAAAGGGCTGCAGGCCTGACTAGACCCCCTAGACTAGAGGGAAGATTGCCCCAGAAAAGAAGCCTCTGAGATGGGGGGACAGGCTTTGAAGAAGCACACAAATAATCAAATCTGTGAAAGTCAAACCTGCAAATGTGGAGAGACAACTGTATACCTGTTTACTAGATGGAACTACAGTGTCTACTGCAAGGCTATAGCTATGGCAGGGGTGCAAAATTAGGGCACTGCCCTCTTACGTAAGAATTTCTCCTGATGAAATTTTGCTTCAGTCCCAAATTGTCTAGCAATCCAGTAGCTTAAACTTTCAATTAAACATTTAGAAATAGTTTAGGAATCCAAAGCAAAGGGTAGGCAAAGGTTCCAGCAGAATGTGAATACATCAAACACAGGAGCCCTGGGTGTGAGCAGTTTTCAGTATCTCACTTTTTCCAATGGTAGAAATTTGGGGGTTGAAGAAAAAATTCACGGAATGAGGACAGAATACTGACTTGGGAAGGCAATGCCTTCATTCCCCTCCCAGCTACACTCCTGGCAAGCCAGGCAAATGGGTTAGTACTGCGCACAAGTGAAAGAAGTTACCACCATTAAAATGTCACTGAATATGTATTGCACAGAAGACAGGGCTGCAGTCCAAAACATACTTACATGGGAATAAGCCCTACTGAAATCTGTGGGCTTTGTTTCTAAGACCACACCTAAACGACATGGTTACATCAGTTTGATATGACTTTAACAATCATGGTTTCACCTTATAGACCCTGGGATCTGTAGTTTCACAAGGTCCTTACAATTCTCTGACAGATGCTCTAGTTCATTCCGCTAAACTACAGCAGTACAGCTCACAAGCAGAGAATACTAAGGTCCTCATGAAGCTACTGATCTCAGGATTCCATGGCTGAGATTGTATTTGCCAGTATAACTACACCAAAGGAAAAGGCGGTAGTTTTGGTGTTGCTGGTGACAGCCGCTGAGGAAAAGGCATTGTGGGTTTTGTAACAACAGAAGAGAAGAGGCTTTTGCTGCCATTTGTCTACTGCCCATAAAATGTGGTAAAAAAAAGTGACTTACACAGACATGTGACCCGTACAGTGGCACAAGTCACCAGCGGGATTCCAGCCCATAAGACAGATGTAGGAAAGTTAAAAGTGGTATCAAAACTGCTATATGTAGCTGTTATACAATACAGTGGGTTTAGAGTTGTGCTGCACTAGGAAGCCAATGGTTCAGATCTGCAGTGAATTTAATAAGAGGCTAAACTAAGTGTGCAACTTCCATGACATCCAGCAGAATTTATCTATATTCTCATGAAAAAGTGTTTCAGGTTTCCAGCTCTACTGGCAACTGGTGGCATAGTACATAAAGAACTATGGAATTTTGTTACATAAGGATGCAGGTATATTCTACCAGAACTGCCTTCTCCAGCTCAGTTGGTACCCTCCATCTGTGTTGGTTTTCAGCTTCCCCCATGCCCCAGCTGGAAGGGCTGCATGGCGCGTGATGAGAATTCTACTGGGAATTCTACTCTAAGGAAAGTTGTGCTAGATGTTATAGAGTTAAAAAGCAAAGACAAAGATGCAGCCAGTGTTAGATTTGCACACAAGGGCCTAAAATCTGTTCTTAGTTCTGACTAGAGTATACTCATTGGATCCATGGGATTTATCTGTGTGTTAACTCACTATTCAACAATTGACTGAATTAGATCTATTCCAGCTGGAACTAACCAAAAGGATGCCAGTCAATGCAGGTAAGCTACAGCTTATGGCAAGAGTTATTGGGCTGCAGCTCCTGTGAACCCTCATCAATGGCTCTGTTGGCTAAGGCTGCTGGGATCTGAAGTCCATTAACAGCTAGAACCAGGATGGTGTAGAGCAGGTCTTTCCAAATAGTGTGTTGCAACACGTTAGTGTGTCACCTGAAGTGTGTAGATGTGTCGCCTATAAGCTTGGAAATTTATGTTATTATTTATAAATCATACATTTTTAAAAATATATGAAAGGTTTTCATGAGATATATTGTGTCCTCATACATTTTGTTATTACAATTTATGTATGTGTCCATATCTCTTATAAGGGGTTAGTTTAACCTCTGGTTTGCTAGTAAAACTGAATTACTGTGCCATGAAATGATGCAGGTTTAAAAAGTGTGTCACCAACATGAAAAATTTGGACAGCTCTGGTGCAGAGGTTTGAGCACTGGACTATGGCCCTAGAGACCAGGGTTTGATTCCCCACTCAGCCATGGAAACCCACTGGTGACCTTGGGTACATGACACACTCTTAGCCACAGAAAACCCTGTGATAGGTTCTTCTAACTCAGAGACAACTTGAAGGCACACAACAACAACTGCTAGAGGGCCACAACTGGCCAACCTCAATGGAAAGCCTCAGATTATAGGAAGCTTCTGAATAAAAAAACAACAACATCACTAAATTTCAAGCTTTACACAATTGATTGTTTTCATAACATAAAACCACCTCTTAAGCCTAACATGGTTTAGGTCTCATCATCTAAATTTGCTCCTGGCAGTCATTTTAATTTAACATACTTCTCCTTTAATTCTTGGCATTCTTAGACAAAATACAACGTAATCTGTTGGCCTCACCCCATGTCTCCCTCCCCAGTCTGCAACAAGAGAGTAAAAATACTGAGCTACTTTACAGGGCTGTTGTGAGGATTTCATAAACAATATATGTGAAAAGCTCCCAAGTCTCATGGAGGGCTATGTCAAAGCTAGGGCTACATGACTAGGGCTACTGGAGTGAAAACCTGAGAGGCCCCCCATACCTTTAACGGTGTGTAAAACAGGAGATTTCAGCAGGTGATGCTTGTGTGACAGAAAGGACAAGCAACACCTGCCTCTGGTGGTTGTTGTTGTTGCTAATTGCCATCAAATCAATTTATGGCAATGCTGTGAGTGGGAGACCAACAAGTCATCCTGTTACCAACAGCCCTGCTCAGATCTTGCAAACTCAGGCTTGTGGCTTTCTTTTCTACACAACCATTAAAAGTAAAAGACCCCTTTCCAGTTTTCACTCTGGCAATTGGACGCATAACTAAACTCAGGCCTTATTCTTTCCTCCTTCTGACACTATGTTTTCCCCTGCTCCCTCCTTCCTTTCTTTTCTGGCCTGCTCTTCAAATGCATGCAACCAAGCTGCAGGGACATGTTGGCATCTGTTGCTAGGAGGAAGGGAATAAACATGCCATACCAGCTCCTATTGGCCCACAATGCAGACACAAGTCAGAGCAGTAATTGAAGCTTGCAGCATTTTTTCCCCTTTTTTATTTTTTTTTTTCCTGCAATTTGCCTGCTGTATCTTTAATCAGCTCTCTCTAACCCTGGGCAGTGCTCGCCATGGCCATCGCTCCCAAAAGGAAGGGAAGCTTTAAAGGCAAACACATACGCAGACATCACCAATCAGGACCACCATAATCCAGTTGATTTCTTCCTTATTCTATTTTTGCAAGCCTTCAGAAATAAGAGGGAGAAGGAGAAGAAGCAGAGGAGGAGGAAAAAGAAAGGAAGGGCTGAGAAGAGGAAGGGGAAAGAGGTGGGATTTATACAACGAAGCACATGATTTGGAAGGCAGAGCCATCACAATAGCAGGGACAGCCAAGAGCCAAACAAAAAACGTGCTCAGGGATGGCTAAGCTCTGAGCTACCCAGGGTGGCTGGCAGCCACTCGATGCCAGTTCAACTGGCTGGGCCAGGCGATGCCTCCCAGCTCTGCCACCACGACAAAGCCACTGCCAGCAGCTATCCACACCCTCCCAGGCAAAGAGAGGAGGGTGGGGAAAAGCCAGACAAACCACACGCGCTGCCACACCACCAGCCAACCCATCCTCCCTCCATAAAACCCCAAGGTGCCATAATAAAGCTGCCAACGGGCTGGAGAAATCTCAGCTTCTTCCACCAAGCATTTGGCGGGTGGGCAGAGGAAAGCAGGCGGAGGGAGGGAGATGTGATGGGGGATAGGGCAACGAAGCGGCTTCAACCCTCTGGCAGAAAAAGGACTAGACTGGCGAGAGAGACCTGCTCTCTTTGTTTAGAAGGGCAGCAGCAGCAAGAGGAAAGCGGGGATCAAAAGTCCGGGGGAGACTCTGAAAGAAAGAGGGGGGCCCGGGGGGGATCATGCCTGCTTGGAGGGTAGCAGAAGGACCACAAAACCCGAACGTGGGACTGGAGAGGGAGAAGACAAACAAACAAACAGGCAAGGCTGAATGTTCCTGGCCATGCTGACTAAAGTAGACCCATACAATGAATGGGATTTACACCACTGTCGGTTCACCATTCAAGGGCTCTACTCTAGTTGGGACTCGCAAAAAGGATTCAGGCTGAAACGACCACTTTCGTGGTAACCCTAGCTAATTTTTTCCTCCTCCTTCTTCCTGCCCCTGTTGTATTTACCTCCCTCTCCACAGCGAGGAAGAAAGGGAGGCTTCGATCGCCCCCCGGGGCTGCCAAACCCCGCCGCCCCCCGCCAGCACCTGCACCCGGGGCGCCACCGTCCCCCCACCCGAGGGGTCTGCATCCCGGCTGCGAGACGGCTGGGGGACGGGTGGGGAGAATCCCCGGACACTTGACAAAAGGGGGCTCCGGGCTCTCAGAGTCCCCGCCGCCGACCCGCCACCCTGGGCTTGCGATGCTCCCTGGCTCTTTGTTGCGCCTTCGCGCGACGGACCCCGTCTCACCTGGCCTGGGCGGTTCCAAGGGCGGCTGCGGCTTTTTTCTCGACGACGCCTTCCCCGCGTCCCCTCTCCAAAGCCCCTTTCCTTCTTCCCTGCAACTGCATCGCCTTCCCTCACCTTCCCAATCCCTACCTTTTTTGCGGGACTTGGCCAGTGTCCTCCTACCCTACAACCCCCAACCCACATCAGCCGTCAACCCCCGCCGCCACCCAGCCGCGATCCCGCAGCAAAGGGCCGGCGCACCCTCCGCCTCCTCCTCCTCCGCCTCCTCCGCAGTCCCTCTCGCCCGGCTCCTCCCGACCCGTCGCCGTCCCAGGCCCCCAGGCTCCCCACAGGGGAGGCGGGCCGGCGCATCGCGACGCCGCCAGGTGCTGCTGCTGCTGCTCCTGCCGCCTGGGCCGGCGGGGAGAGGCCGCAGGCCAAAGCTGGGAGGCGGCGGAGGCGGATCAGCTGTGCCTGTCTGCGGAGGGAGACCGGGACCCCCGAGGCACCAGAAGGCGCTGGGCTGGTCGTTTTCATCGCGGGGGGGGTGGAAGGGAGGCGGCTCTGTCTCTCTCCCCCGTACCTGTCCCCAGCCTTACCCTGCCCGCAGAGGCGGCGGCTACCTGCTTTCCGCCCTCCAGCGCTGCGCCAAGTGCGGGGCGCCCGATCCAAGCCCCCAAAGGTGGGTAAGGGCTCAGGATCTCTCCCCTCTCCTTCCTTCCTGCCGCGGCGGCGGTTAAGCCATGGCTCCCATTTGTCTCCCTCTTTCCTCCGGGATCCTCCTTTTCTCGTTTTCTGGCCAGGAAGGAGGAGACGGAGGAGGAGGAGGAGGACGCAGAAGCTGCCCCGCCGCCGCCGCCTGCGCTTTCCTCGCCCAGCAGGTTCCAGACGTCAGGGAGAAGAGGCGGCTCTCCGGCTCCCGTTTCTCCTCCTCTTTCTCCCGGCGCTTCCCAGCTCCAGCTCCAGCCCCGGCCCCGCCCCGGCTCCAAGCCCTCCTCAGGTTAGATCAGGTGACGCCGGCGCGGGTGAAACATTAGCCAGGCGCGGCGCGCAGCAGGGGCCGCGCGGGTGGGAACCGCAGCGGCATTGTGCCGGCGGCGGCGGCGGCGGCGGCGGGCGGGCGCGTTCCGTCTGGGGGCGGGGTTGGGGCGGAGGGCTCCAAGGGCCGCCTCTCGCCGGCCCCCTCCCTCTCCCTTCCCTTCCCGGGGCTGGGGCTGGCGCTGGGGAGGATGAGCCGTGCCGCCGGACCAGGAGCCCTTCGTAGGAAAAAAGCACCCACCCGCAGGGGGAGCGGGGTTTGCGCCTGTGGGCCTGGGCCGTTTCCGCACCAGCCTGGTATAGTGCGATTATTCCACTCTCAACATCCTATGGAATCCTGGGGTTTGCAGTTAGGAAGGGGCCGGCCCCAGGATTCCGTCGGAGGTTGAAAGTGGAATAATCGCACTATAACAGGCTGGTGCGGAAATGGCCTTGGTTGGTATCAGTGTGCTGGGAGGCAGTTTATGCTTTCCTTGGTTTGTTGGCCCGCCTTTTCTCCGCGCACTTTTGATCTTTGCAACAACCCTGTGAGGTAGGCCAGGCAGACAGAAGGGGAGCCACGGACAAGAGGAACTTTCCTTCAAATGAAAAAAAGGGGGGCATTACCTGGTTTCCCTCTTTAGCCTCACAACAGCCCTGCGAGGTAGGTCAGGGTGGAAGGGAAAGAGAGGGAGAGGAGGGACTTCCCTCCAAAGTGACAAACCTGGCTTTCCTTCTCTCCACTTTGGGCCTTTCCGCACTACACTGTTACAGTGCTATGATTCCACTTTCAACATCCTGTGGAATTCTGGGGTTTGTAGTTTACTGAGGCCAAAGAGCGCTCTGGCTGAAAATTCTAAATGCCCCCTCCCTGAACTGCAAATCCCAGGATTCCACAGGATGTTGCAAGTGGAATTATAGCACTGTAACACTGTAGGGCAAAAAAAGGCCTTTGTTTCCACAACAACCCTGTGAGGTAGGTCAGGCTGAAGGAGAACAAACAACACAAGGGACTTTTGTCACTCAGTGGGACCTAGAACCTTGATTTCCCAAGTCACAATCCATACTCCAAAACTTAGCATCTTGGATAGCCCAGTACTGCCACACCCTATGGCCTCTCTCAGGTTCCAAGAGCCTTCAATTCTCGATTAGCAGTGTAGATGGTGATCATCTGAATGTATCCCTTCTCCTCTAAAAATAGCTGCAAAAGAGCAGTGAATTTTAAAGATTTTCTATGTCATGGCTGAGCCGTATCTTGAAATGGAGACTTTTAGTCAAGAAATTAGAAGAAAGCTGAAACTTGGGAGGGCAGCTGTAAAGGATCTAGATAAGACCCTCAGCTACAAAGACCTATCACTAATAGGACTATCCATGCCACAATATTTCTGATTTCTGTGTGTGGTTGTGAAAACTGGATAGTGAAGAAAGGTGATGGGAAGAAAATCAACACATTTGAAATGTGCTGGAGGAGACTTACAGCGATACCATGAAGATAAATCAATGGATCTGACAGTAAATCAAGCTGGAACTCTCACTAGAAACCAAAATGACTAAATGCATTCTATCACGCATTGGATATATTATGAGACGTGACTCTTTGGAAAAGATTATGGTGTTTAGTGAAGTTGAAGAAAAAGGAGAAGACCCCATTACAGGGGGATTGACTCAATCAAGGCAGCCTCTGCTGTGAGACTGCAAGACGTGAACAAGGCTGTTAACTTGCAGGTCACCATAAGTCAAAACCAACTTCACAGCACATAACAACTCATAGCAGAGGCAGAGGACACCTGGATTTTCCAGGCAACGATGTATTGGTACATATTGCTGCCCCTTCAGTAATCTGTAGTACTTTGGGATTGCATGGTCTTAAAAAGTCAGTTAATGCCCATTAGAGCCAAGGTGGTGTAGTGGTTTGGGCATTTGATGATGACTCTAGAGACCCAGGGTTCAAATCCCTGCTTGTGCATGGAAACCCACTAGGTGACCTTGTAAGGTCACATCCTCTTAGCTCCAGAGGAAGGCAATGGCAAGCCCCCTCTGCACAGAGAGAGCCAGCTTGGTGTACTGGTTTGAGCATTGACCCTGGAAACCAGAATATGATTCCCTGGTCAGCCACAGAAACCCACTGGGCATGTCACACAGTCTCAGCTCCAGAAATCCCAATGATAGTTTTGCCTTAAGAGTCACCATGAGTCAGAAGGGACTTGAAGGCACACAACGTCAACAAATAAATTCCTCGATGCAACCAAGTACCATCTGATTTTGGAAGGTGAGCAGGCCTTATTAGTAAGGAAGACCTTCAGCAAGTACCAAATGTGACAGGCTGTATTCAGAGGAAGGCAAATGGCCAACCACCTCTGAGTATACCCTGCCTAAGAAGAACCTATGAAATTCATGGGGTCACTTCCTATGAGCATCTGGTTGGCCCCTTTGAGAACAGAATGCTGGACTAGGTAGTCCTTATGTCTGACACAGGAGGCCTTTTGTATCTTATGATAGTTATTCCCTGTTCTCTTTTTTAGAACCTTAATTTCTTCTCAGAACCAAACCATTAGGATAAAAAGAGGTAATCTCTTCAATAGGTTTGAAGAAGTGATATGGGCATGTTGTGATAGATTCCCCTCAGGGTCACAATAAGTTGGAAAAGACTTGAAGGCCCCTCCCTAAACTGTAAACCCCAGGATTCCATAGGATGTTGAAAGTGGAATAATAGCACTATAACAGTCTAGTGCAGAAATGGCCATGTTTTGAGATAGTTCAGGGCTCTATTATGTCTTCATCTGAGTTTGCACACAGCTGCCATTTCTGTTTAATATAACTGCTCCTTTGACTCTAGGTGGCCCTAGGTAAAGGTACTGTGCTTTGCAGGTCTATCAGAGGCAACTCACTGGTGTTCAGCAAGGGCAAAAGCTATTCCTTTTTCCTGTCTGTGCAGCTGGTTAATATCCACAAGCATGCGCCTCTTGCCACTGACTAGCCATGGAGCTAGAACCCAGAGGTATCAAGTTGCAGGGGCTGGCAGAAGTACTGGCAAAGATTTATGCTATGCCAGGATTGAGCAGACTGTGACCAAAACTGACAACAACCACAAAAAAAAAAAAAAAACATAAATTTATTTCTTTACTCAGTTTATGTCCCACTTCTCTCCTGGTATGGAACTCAAGGAGGCTTACAGCAAACTAAAACAAAGTACAGCTAAGACCTATTAGATGTAAAAGTTTAAGAAAACATTTTTTAAAAAATCCATTAAAAACACAAAGCAATTTAAAAACACATTGCAACACAGCAAAACAGGACAAAAGCATAAGATACCCTATTAAGACTCTTCAGGCACAATAAATTAAGAACAAAAGGACTGGCTAAAGAAAAAGAGGTCTGCCTGCCAACAGCAAAAGTGCAAATGGGGGTGAACCAAGCCTACCGTGGAAGGGAATACCTTGGTTTGGGAGCAGCCACCGAGAAGGCACACTCCCTTGTTCTTACCAAATGCGTCTGTGATGGTGGCAGGATACAGAGAAAGTTCTCCCCTTAAGATGTTAGAAGTTGAGTCGGTTCATATTGAGAGATTTCATATCCAAACACTGCTTTAAAAATATAGTGCCAGTCTGTTAAACAGTCCTATCTCAATAGCCAGGCCTTCAGTTGCTTAAAACGCACCTAAATGAAAAGATCTTTGCCTTCTAGCAGAACAATGCTAGAACGTGGCCAACCTAGCTTCCTGCAAAAAAGAGTTCCATAACCTGGGAGCAGTCACCAAGAAGGCCCTCTCTAACATCCTCACCAAAAATACTTGTGAGAGGATGATAGGACCAAGAAAAAAAATCTCCTAAAGACCTCAGACCCCATACTTGCTTTGATAAGTATATGTTGAAGATATAACTATTTTTACAGGTTTTCCCAGTATAGTTTAACTTCCCATGTGTTTTAAGGATGAGGGAGGTATTGAACAGAATCATATTGATATCATTGTTGAGTGCCTTCAAGTTGTTTCTGACTTAAGGTGACCCTTAGGTGATCCTATAACAGAGTTTCCTGAAGCTAAGAGTGTGTGACATGCCCAAAGGTCATAGTCCAATGCTCAAGCAACTATAACACGCTGGCTTTCTGTTATTGTCAAAAGCCTATCTAAGTTCTAGCTCTGTTACACATACGGTTGTGCTCTTTTGGCCATTGTGCAATAGGCAGATTCAGTCTGTGACTGCATAAGCAGGATTCTACAGTTATAATCATTTCAGATGGGACCTTATTCTCAAACCTCAAGTAGAGTAGGACCATTTAATCAGATAGATTTACTTATCTGTTGATTCATTCAACAACTGATTCAGTGGATCTGTTCTAATTAGGACTAATCAACAGGATTCCAGGATTCTCGGGTGGTGCCTAACTGTTTGTCAGTGCCTTCAGTGTTCCATTTGATTCACTAGGGTTGCGGAAACAACCACTGTGCATTTCCCATTGCCCAGTGAGACAACAGGCAGGTACATTGGCAGATACCCAATTTTGGTATTCCACAGAACGGTGGTAGAGTGTAACCCCTGCGTAACTATATAAGTATAGATTTGTACTATGTAAACATGATGTAGGATCTTGGCCATTGCATATTGTTTTGGGTTGTTGTGTGTTTTATTGTTGTTGTACACCAGTCTGAAAACTATAGGTGTAAATGGCCTATGAATAATCATCTGCTATATGAAAGTCAAAGTTTGTGAGTGATCTTGTCTGTTTGTCTGCATCAGGCAGATGCAGCCCTCATATGATTGGCTGCGTGAGGCGAGAAGACCTCATATGATTGGCTGGCTGTGAAGATTCTATGGAATCCTGGGGTTGGCAGTTCAGGAAGGGGCCTTTAGAATTTCAGCCGGAGAGCTCTGAATAGGTTGGTTGCTATGGAGACGAGGCCTAGCAGCATTCCCCTCACAAACCCAACCTCTGTATATTAACAACTGTGAATACAGACTGGATTGCAGAATATGGACAAAAGTTACAGGCACTGAACAACATAGTTTGGGGAATTAGAGACACAGGCTCTCAAATGTTTGTATTTTAACCGCATCTAATTCCAAAGGTAACGTAAGGTACTTCCTAAAGTATTTCTAACAAGAATTACCTATGGGAAAATAAAATCCCAGGCAATGCCGAGTATATATGCTAGTAAATAAGTGAAAATTAGTAGCTTGTTATCCTGATTTCTGGAGGTCCCGTGAGGGACACCTAAATGTGCTCCAATTATTTGGGGAATGGGAATTAGCAAGCGCACAAGCTAAGCAATACGAGAGGCAGGGCAACGTAGTGAGATCTTGAACCCAATGTCTACAGGGTCAGGCCAAGTCAATGAGCAAACAGAAGTAAATAATAATTGTTTTCCTTTATTTTGATAACACAATCACAACGTATGTATGCAAAACACACTTGCACAGACCTAATGAAAGAAAGGTAGGAGTTGGATAGAGGGTTTTAAGAAGGATTTTTGTATGGGAAATACTACACCTGTCCTGAAGCCCGGGTAATCTGAAGAAAAATCAGTAGGAGCGGAGATTCTCAGCACGTGGAGCTGAGAGGAAGGCTCGTCGAACGGAACGACAGCAAGATGGGATGGAAGTCAGAGCGATCCGAAGAGATGCTCAAAATCAGGGGGTCTTATAGGGGAAAATGTGCCTCTAGGCTAGTCCGTTCCCAGGGAAAACAATGGGTTTCGGGCTGGAGACAAAGCCTCCGAAAGGTCAGTATTTTGCATGATTGAATTATGACAGCGTTGTCAATAGCGTAGCCAGTATGCAAACGCAGAGTGCTTGACAATTGAGTATCCGGCTCGTCAAGCTGCCTGCTCAGGGCAGGGGATCTTTTGTAAACATCGTGCATACATAATGTGATCTTAAGAAGGTACTTGCCTGGAGGTCTCCTGAAGCTGCAGTCCGGCAAATACTGGCCTGCCTGGATTGGTTTTGAACGGTTCAGCTATTTTCGGCCGTGGCCATGTGCGTGCTTGTCCGGGGACCTCGCAAGCACATGGAGAGGAATGGGTAAAGAAGGCCAAATTATTGATATCAAATGATATCTAATATACCCCAGGCCTGGACTAGAAACTACAGTAACAAGCACCTTGGACACAAAGAGCAATCGAAAGGCACAGTTTCAGCTGCGAACCAGAACAAAGAACAAAGAAACTGCCATCTTGGTCTAAATGAGGAGCCTACTCATCTGCTTTTTTTCTTGACAGAGAAAATGACCAGCATAAGCATACCTCTCTTCTCCTCCCCCTCCAAACATGCTTGACATAACGCAGAGTTTGACCCTGCAAGACCCCTGTGGCAACCAGGAGCAACATTTATCATTCAGGCGTAAGCAAATGTGAACTGTTTTGTGATCAATGCGCATATTTGAAGGCAAAAATAGGAAGCGTATGTATTATTTACAAAAATGTTGCAGCCAAAAAAAAAAAAAAAAGAACCTCACGGCATGTCTTTGCTGGTAATAAGAGTACTCAGTATTCCTGGCAAACAATAATTCATGAAACGGAGCCCCATTTTACGCACGCTTCATGTGTACTGTGTAGCCAGAGTGGAGAAAGAAAGGAAGCTGCAGCAATCCGTTCTGCATATAGTTTCACTTGCTGTTTATTGCTCCGTTGCCACTGTGATTGGCAGTGATGGTTATTATGACCAGTATGGGTGCATATAAGGGAACAGAGAGCACTTTGCTGAAGGAGCACATATTTATTTGCAGAGATCTCTGTTTTGTAGAATCTCTCTCTTACAGACGCACACACCTAAACCTACATCTTATTTAGGTCCCAAATAGTATTTTAGAAGACAGCCAGAACAGTGTAGTGGTTTGAGCACCAGACTACAGCTCTGGCAACCAGGATTTGAATCCCTGCTAGGCCATGGAAACTCACTGGCTGACCTTGGGCAGGTCATACTCTCTGGCAGTAGAAGGCAATAGAGAGATGTTTGCTTGATCACTTCTGGTTTTCTAAAATAATGGTGGTTGTGCACCTCCAAGTCACTTTGAACTTATGACTACCCTAAGATGAACCTACCACGGAGTTATCTGGGCAAGATTTGTTCAGAGTGGGTTTGCCTGTGCCTTCCAGATCATTCTTCCATCTAGCTTGGCATTGCCTCTGCATACCAAGGTGGGAATTGTGCAGCCCATGGATTGTAAGCCCACGGAGGCCATTTCTGGGGCTGATGTTGGCCTGTATGTGCACATCCTCTACCTCCTTGACACTGAAGAACAATCGATTAAAAGTGTAAAATTCAACCCAGGGGGAAAATCACAGCATGGAGCACAATTCTTCATTTAAGTGCTATGCAGGTCCCTCCTTCCCTGACACAAGGACCTTATGTAGACCTCAAAGAGCTTTTTACAAAAAAGAGGGGACTGAGCAAATGTTTTTCTATTCCCTGGCCAATATAAACCCTAGTGCATTAATAGAACCGTAGTTTCCAAGACAAAAGAAGTCATAGTCCCACTACGTTCATTTTAAGAAGGACATAGAGAAGTGAGTGTGAGTTCAGAGAAGGGCAACAAGGATGATAAAAGATACAGAGGACAAAACACAAGGAAAGGTTGAAGGAGCTGAGCATGCTTAGCTTGGTGAAAAGAAGACTGAGGGGTGACATGGTTGCACTCTTTAAATATCTAAACGGCTATGACAGAGAGGAGGGGACAGGTTTGTTCTCTGCTGCCCCAGAGGGTAGGAACAGGTCTAATGGTTTTAAGGAGGATAGATTTTGATTGAATGTTGAAAGGAATTTCTTGACAGTAAGAGCTGCCTGACAATGGAACCATTACCTAAAGAGGTGGTGGAGTCTTTTTTTCAGGATGTCTTCAAAAAGAGGCTCAACAGGTCCTCCTGAGGGTGCTGTAGCTGGATTTCCTGCACTGAGTGGGGAGTGGGATTTGATGGCTTATGGAGCCTCTTTTAACTCTGATTCTACGAAAGTGTATGCTGACTGGCAATGGCTCTCCAGGGTTTCAGGCAAGAATCTCTCCCAGCCCTGCCTGGAGACTGAGCTTGAGCCCAGGACTTAGAATCACAGAATCTTTGACCATTTTCACATGGCGTTGCTGTCCCAGGATGGGGATGTGTGGCTGCTGGTCCACAAGTCATGCTTTTGCACAACTTCATCACAGTCCGGCTGCCCACACATCCCCAGCTGTCACAATCGCGGTCTATACCATTACTGGGGAAAAATCCAGTAATTTCCCCAATTGTGCGATGCTCCCATTGCCAGCGGCCATGCAGAAAGGGAGGAAGCATGATCTAGGCACTTCCTCTCCCAGTGCAGCATGGGAAGTGGCTGGCTGCACTGCAGAAGGAAGGCACATGTCACTCGCACTACCCTTCTGCAGGTAGCTGGCTGGTGCAGAGGGGAGCATTTGGGTCGCACTCCCATCCTGGCATCACAATGGGACAACGACAAAAAAAGAGTAAAGTGCAGAAATGGCCTTACAATCTGACTATTGGAGGCGACTGGAAGAGCCATCTAGTCCAGCCCTCTCTCACACAAGTATAGATAGCTAAGCCAAAAGATGCCCATCCAGCTTCTGCTTAAAGATGTCCAAAGAAAACAAGCCCAATATCCTTCAAGGCCGTCTATTTCACTCTTGAATCGTCTTTCCTAATTTTTTAGGTGGATTCTCTTTTCTTGTAATTTGAATCCATTGTTTTGTGTTCTGTTGGTTATTTCTTCCATGCAACTCTCATCATCCTCATTTAAGAGGATCTCAGAAAGATACCTGAAAAAACCTGTGACCTGCAAAAGCTGCTGCTAATAAGAGGAGCAGCAATTGACTAATTTCAACATCTGCTAGCTCAAAAAGACTTACTTCCCTTATCTTCACTACAGTCTCCTGGCCAAATACCTGCTCCAGAAGGCTTCTCAGTCCTCTAGATCAATGCTTCCCAAACTATCTGATGTGGGTGAATGACATTTTTTTTCCCTCAACGTGCTAAGGACTGCTACCGTATTTGTGCCCATTGCCTACAAAGATATCTTTATTTCTTGGAAACTTTCCTGGGAGCATCATCCAGTGGCTCATGGACCATCACTGCTCCATGGACTACCACTCTGATCAATACTGCTCTAGCATAGTTTTTGAAGGTACATGGGAGACTATAAGGAGGAGAAAGGATTGCCCCTTCCCAGTTATAGTGATGGGAGCCGTCATTGGAATATGATCTCTTTTGATCTTGCCAAACGCTAGATGGGCCAGAGCTTAGGAAAAATTACATCTTGGGACTACAGTTTCCAGAACTAGCAGCTAGCTTTCACGTCCATGAGGTGGTGAATCAATTCTGGGTTTAATCTGAACTTAAAGAGATATATCCTAGGTACTGAGCCTATTTTGGACACCACATTTAAAGGTCTAACTAAAACTCAGAATTGATTCACTGCCTTTCTGCCATGAGAGCCACAACAATCATTGCCAATTGTGGCATTATGAGAGCCATTGTGCAAAAACTGACTTTTACAAGCTCTGAGATGGACATATAATCTGAGTTGTTACAGGGCTGTTTCATTCACTCATAGTGCATGCAGCATCTATGGCCTGCTCACATCAGTGATGCAGAACAGCAGGGCAGGATGTTACACGGACACTGCCATCCCCTGGGAGAGGAGAGTCAGCTGAAAGTTACAATGATCTAAGTGTGTGTGTGCGCGTGTGTGCGTGCGTGTGCTCGCATGCATGTGCCTTGTCAACCTATGCTGACCCCATGAATTTCATAAGTTTTTTCTTAGGCAAGGAATACTTGAAGGTGGTTTTGCCAGTTCCTTCCTCTGAAATATAGCCTACAGCACCTGGTATGCATTGATAGTCTCCCATCCAAGTACTAACCAGGGCTGGCCCTGCTTAGCTTCTAAGATAAGATGCAATCTGGTACCTTTAGGCCTTATACAGAGCATTGAACAGAGGCAAGGAAACAATAGCCTTTGATCAAATGGAGCCATGCACAAAAATTGGTGCACAGAAATCCTTTGTCTAGGTTCACAGAAACCCCATACTTTTAAGAGATACTGATTTTCCATGAGTAACATTGTGGTTCCTTGAAAACATATGTGGAAAATCTCCAAGAGAAGATCATTAATGAGTAGACAAGATTGTTTGAAAGACAGCTTGTCTGCTAGTATCAGTTTCCCCCTACATTGCCCACAAAGTATAACTGACAGGGCAGACCCAAGACATTTTGCTGGCTGAGGCAAAATGGCAAATAACCCTCTTCACTCTCTAAGTGCATAGTACCCAAAGCCAGCCAAATTATTTGGGCACACAAGGCAAAAAAATTCAACGAGCATGTCTCCCATCCCTGGCTTAAACAATAGCAATAATAAGCAACCATTTGCTGTTCTTTTCATACACCCATGATGGTGCTTCGGGCAGGTGCCTCACCTTCCTAACCAATTGGACCATCCCTGCCTAAAAGCACTACTAGAAGGAAAGCTTGGCAGGCATTTGAAGTTCTTCCAAAAGAGGCCTGAGTTCTGGTGTATCTCCAGTAGTAGCCTCTTTATGATACTTGTCTAGCTATTTGCCCAACAGTGGTGCTATTGATGGATACGGGAAGCCTTTTGGGAATGTTTGTAAGCTGCTACATTCTCTTTTATCCCCTGCCTGCATGTTGTTGGGGTAATGCTGAAGATGGTGTTAACTCTTACACCTTCTGAATATATTTATCATTGCAGTATCTGAACTCCAGCTTTAGCCTGTTACTGTTGTTGTTATGTGCCTTTAAGCTGATTTCAACTCATGGTGAGCACGTCATATGGTTTTCCTGGCAAGATTTATTCTCAGGAGGTTTGCCATTGGCTGCCTCTGAGGCTGAGAGAGTGTGATTTGCCGAAGCTCACCGAGTGGGGATCTGAACCCTAGTCTGCCACAGTCCTGGTCTATCATTCAAACCACTACATCACATTGGCTTTGTAAAAACTCAGTCAAAATCATATTGCTGCCGAATTGACTTATTTGCTAGTGAAAATAGACTTTTTCTGTTGGGATCAGCTATCTCTTCTAGCAACTATGTTCTTTCCTTTCATGACATCTTCCATGTAAAGGGCTGTTTACATAAGTTTTGTAACTTCATTGATTTAATTAATTGTTTATCACATTTTCATTTTTTTTTTCTTCCCTCTGTAACTCCTGAATGTCTTCCAGAGTGGCTTACACATTTCAGAAACAGCTCAGAGGCTGACAGACACAACACAAATGGAAAGGAGACTGGGAGGGAGGAAAGGGGGAAAGCAAACTCAGGCACTCAGTTCTTGGTTGCAGTATTGAGCAGGTTGTCAGTTCAGTGGTTGTATATTCAGAAGATCATAGAGCTGGACTGAAGCACAGCGGAAGGGCTGATGTTTATTCTCCCCACTGGTGGCAATCTGTTAAAATCTCCCACCGCAGCCACATGGCCTCATGCCCAAGAACATGCCCCGTGCTGAAAAACTTGGCAACTTCTGGATTTTGTAGGGGTAAAATGCTATTTTGAAAAACTATTATTTGGGACTTTAAAAGGGTCTATATCCCCCTAATATTTAAATAGCCAATCGTAGCTTAAATCACATTGTTAGCCCAGACTAGAGTAGACCCATCAAACCAATGGGACTTATCTCAGCAGTCAACAATGAATTCTGTGGGTCTATTCTAACAGGCTGGACTCATCCTTGCTCTCCTGTCACCAAGTTAGAATATTTTTATGCCATCAGGCCTTAAGAAACTGACTGGAGTGGGCTTTTAATGATATGCAGTGCTGTTTTTAAGGTTCGTATAGAGCAGTGGTTCTCAACCTGTGGGTCCTCAGATGTTCGTGGACTTCAGCTCCCAGAAGGCCCAGCCACTATGGTGAATGCTCAGGGCTTCTGGGAGCTGAAGTTCACAAACATCTGGGGACCCACAGGTTGAGAACCACTGGTATAGAGTCTTTTAATGAATGCTAATATTTGTAATGTTTAATTTTTTAAAAAACTTTATTTTTACAAGCAAGAATCCAGAAATTAATTCACAGTACCAATTGTAATATTACATAGTATTCTGAACAGAAAATATAAATAAAACAAACAGATAATAGAACATTGTCTAAATTCATTGCATCTTCCATCACATATACTATACTCTATGTTTTATAATTTCTCTCCTTGTTGTTCATCTTGATATCGCTAAACAACTTTTATATTTATACCTTTATTGAAACTTTTCATAGAATCACAGAGTTGGAAGAGACCACAGGGTCCATCCAGTCCAACCCCCTGCCACGCAGGGACCCATATCAAAGCACTCTCAACAGATGGCCATCCAGTCTCTGCTTAAAAACCTCCAAAGAAGGAGACTGCACCACACTCCCAGGCAGCATGTTCCACTGTCAGACAGCTCTGACCGTCAGGAAATTCTTCCTGAGGTTTAAGTGGAATCTCTTTTCCTGTAGTTTGAATCCATTGCTCCTTGTCCTAGACTCTGGAGCAGCGGAAAACAAGCCCATTCCCTCCTCCACATGACATCCCTTCAAATATTTAAACATGGCTATCATGTCCCCTCTTAACCTTCTCTTCTGCAGACTAAAGATACCCAGCTCCCTAAGCCGCTCCTCATAGGACATGGCTTCCAGACCTTTCATCATTTTGGTCACCCTCCTGTGGACACACTCCAGCTTGTCGATATCCTTCCTGAATTGAGGTGCCCAAAACTGGGTACAGTATTCCAGATAGAGTCTAACAAAAGCAAAATAGAGTGGTATCATTACCTCCCTTGATCTAGACACCATACTTCTCTTGATGCAACCAAGAATTGCGTTGGCTTTCTTGGCCATCATATCACACTGCTGACTCATGTTCAGCTTGTGGTCCACCAAGAATCCTAGATCCCTTTCACATGTACCATTATCCAGCCACGTGTCCCGCATGCTATATTTGTGCATTCCATTTTTTCTGCCTAAGTGTAGGACCTTACATTTCTCTCTGTTGAAACTTAGCTTTGGCTCACCTCTCCAATCTATTGAGGTCATTTTGAATTTTGATCCTGTCCTCTGGCATATTAGCAGCCCCTCCCAATTTGGTGTCATCTGCAAATTTGATCAGCATGCCCTCTATTTCTTCACCCAGATCATTGATGAAGATGTTGAGTAGCACTGGCCCAGAACAGAACCTGTGGCACCCCACTAGTCACTTCTCTCCAGGAAGAAGAGAAGCCATTGGTGAGCACCCTTTGGGTTCGGTCAGTCAACCAATTACCAATCCACCTAACAGTAGCCCTGTCCAGCCCACATTTTGCTAGCTTCTTTGCGAGAATGTCATGGGGAACTTTGTCAAAGGCCTTACTGAAATCAAAATATGCTATGTCCACATGTTACATCCACAGCATCCATATTCTACATCCACAGCATTCCCTTTTGTATGGTTTCAATCTATATTGTTTTTAAATACATTGTTAGCTGCCTTGAATGTCATCATTGAGAGAAAGATGGGATATCAATTAATAAAATTGTTGTTGTCATCTGTCATCATCGCTGTTGTTGTTATTTATTCCATTCCTCTGATTATCTCCTGCATTGTCAGCCCCATCTCCCCCATTTACTTGGCAGCCCTAACAGACACAGACTTCTGGTTTGAATAAACCCATCCATTCCTGAAAATAATAGTCTTAATTATGTTTTTTTTAATATTATAATTGCTTTAATATGGCAACTTTCTAGCTTTGCATCTGATTTATTAAATCTAGTTGTGAGTTGTAAATCAAACAGACAAATAAATAATTGGAACCATACATGGCCTAGCCCTGATTTAGAAAATGAATAAAAAAGCAGCTACGATAGAGTAGCCTCTCCTGACCTGGGAACATTAGGAACTATCACAGAATTACCATTTCCCTGATGGTGCAGCCTCTCTTGACACTTACCTGGGAACATTAGGAATTACAACAGACTTGCCATTTCCTTAAATACTGTTAAAGGAACTGGCCAACAAATCCTTTGTTAGGCGGCTTACCTGTTAATAGTCCAGAATGGTTGGCTGATAGAGGCTGACCATCAAAAGGTGATAAGAACATAGGAAGCTATGAGTCAACCATTCTTCCAAATAGCCCACTGATATTGTCAATTTAGATTGGCAATCATTAACTCGCTAGGATTTCAAGCAGGATTCTTTCCTAGTCTTATGTAGCCATTTCTGCTTTTTTTTTCTTTTCTTTTTTTGGCATTCTTTGGTAGATCCCCACCCAAGCTAAGCAGAGCCTCTCTTAATTAGCTTCCGAGATGTCTTCAGGATTGCATGGTGGCCATCTTATGGCACCATTAAGATCTCTCTTACCGATGGAAGTGCAGGAAAGGGAGAAAATGTGGCCCAGTATGAGGAGAGGGAACTAGCCTAGAAGGAATCAGATACAGAAGTAGAGTGTGAGAAGGTGTGAGAGCTATGACTTAAAGGTATCTATATATAATTTTTATTACTATAAAACAACATAGAATACATGAAAATAGAATAATAACATAACAAACATAAAAAAAGAAAAACAGAGAATAGATTATACCTAACACTCACTCTCATTCTCTCTCTCTCTCTCTCTCTCTATATATATATATAAAAGTCAAAGTTTGTCTTTGTTAGGCAAAGACCTTATATGATTGACTCTCTAGCCGAGGACCTCATATGATTGGCTGCCTAAGAAGACTCTATGAAATTCTGCAGTTTAGGGTGGGGCTTTTAGAATTCTCAGCCAGAGAGCTCTTGGGCCTCAGACAACCGTGAGTGCCCTGAATAGACCGGTTGCTATGGAGACAAGACCTAGCAGCTAGGAGGATGACTGTATTCCCTCAGGATCCTAACCTCTGTGTGTTAATAACTCTGAATACAGATTGGATTGGGGAATATGGGGGAAAGTTACAGGTACTGGACAAGACAGTTTGGGGAATCAGAGACACAGGATCTCAAATCTTTCTAACAAGTATTATGTTACCCTGTTTTCTGGGGGTCCTGGGAGGGACACCTAAATAACCTTGCAATCATGCAAATTTGGGGAAATTAGTCAAGAGCACTGGTTGGCAAAACCAGTAACACAGCGGAATCTTGCAACCCAGTGTTTACGGGGTCAGGCCAAGTCAAGAAGCAGACCGGTTTGAAAGTAATTAATGATCTTTATTAAATACAGGCACACAATGTAAGCAACACACGCACACAGATAACTAAGGAAAATAAAGGTGTGAGTCAGATAGCGGGATTTTCAGAGGGATAGTTGATTCAGGTGATACGAAACCTGTTCCTGAAGCCTGGAAGAAGATAGAGAGCGATGCTGGGGTTCGGTGTGGCTCAGCACGTGGAGCTGAGGGGAAGCTCGCCAAGCGATGCGGCAGCAAGGCGGTCTGGAACTCGGGAGCGATCTGAGTAAGGTCTCAGAATCAGGGGTTTTTATAGGGAGAAGTGTGACTGCGGGCTATGCCTTACTCGGGGACAACAATGAGTTTTGGGTGCGAGACAATGTCTCAGAAAGGTCACAATTTAGCATGATGGAATCAGAGCCAAATTAACAATGGTGTAGCCAGTATGTAAGTGTGCAACGCTTGACAGTGGATGGTTCAGCCTTTGTCAAGTTGCCTGCTTGGGGAAGGGAACCTTTTGTAGGTAGTGCGCATACATAATGTGGTGTTTGCCGGAGAGCTGAAGCTGCAATCTGGCTATTTCTGGCTTGCCTGTATTGTTTGAGAATATTTCAGCAGTTAAGCACCAAGCCTAGTTTCGTGCTTGTCCAGGGGCCTCACAAACACGTGGAGAAGGGTGGAATAAGGCCGAATTATGATATCAAATTGATATCGGGTGCTATCTCCAAATAGGCCTAAACTGCAGTAACAATTACCTATGAAAAAATAAAATCCCAGGCAATGCTGGGTATATACGCTAGTATGTATATAAATTATCTTCAACCAACCATGCAGTATTAGTCATATTTCTTTGACTGTATATTAGTGGCTTTTATTAAGTAATAGTTTATCTATATTAATAAACTTCTTGTACCTATCTTATCTTTAGCCTACCTCTCTTCCCCTGTAGTGTTAAAAGAAAAATCTATAAGATGTTAACAATTCTTTGAAAATCATTTCTTCCTTCAAATGATTCATTTCTCTTTATTTTATCAATTTATATTTATAAATAACCTCATATTTATTCTGTCCTCTTTTTTACCCCTTCTATCTATATTAGAATAATCTTACCAATAATTCAAATCCTTCTAACAACACCATCTTACTAAGTTAATTCCCCAGACAGACTTAAAGGTAAATTGAAAATGCCTCACTATTTTGTCAGAAAGTCAGTGTGGGATGATAAATCGCCTGCACTGTAGAGATGTTTGCTATTTGACTCCATGTGTTTTCTCTTCAAGCAAGCATCCCCCAAATCCCACATGCTTCCAGTCGGTGATTCTCCCTTCCAAAGGAAACAGTTCATGCTGCTCCTGGGATTTCTCAGAGAAGTAGAATATGAACATGTGGTCCCAGGACCAGCTCATATATTACCAGTGGGCTGTCTTAGCTGATAAAGGTGGATGAAATAGAACGGGAGCTGAGAAACCATTCCTCAATTGGAACATCTGATCATCTCTTTAAAGCTGGTCAGCAGCAGGTCCGTTTATAGAATTTTTTTAAAACTTGCTTTTTCTCCAACCTGGCTCTTCTAGATGAGTAGCACAACAACTAACCATGCATGGTGTAAATGATGGAAGTTGTAGTACATGTTGTAGTCCACTCCTACAAAATGAAGGTACCAGGCTGGAGGAGGGGAGCTATGGTGAATGATTAACTTGATCACTTCACTGCCACTGACAGAAAAGCACATGGTTGTCATTCTTGGATGACACAATTTGTCAAGGGAGATCAGAGAGGTGCTAGAGGAGAACTGAAATCTGATCTAAAAGGAAGGGCCATCTGTTGTTCATCTCCTGCTATAGGAATGACAATGTCCCGGCCATTCATTATCAGCACTACATAAATAAACTTGTAATTTCCTGTGAGTAAGGATTGAAAGAATGTGTGCAAATGTCCTCCTCTTTAATGAGAAAGGGTATCTTGACACCCCTTTGAGAAAATGCTCAAGTGTCACAAGATCTTCTGCAATTTGTACCCCTTTTTGGCACAACTACCATACTTTTGGTTTTAAAAAACCAAGCAGTGAAAGCTGTTTTCTTTTTTTATGAGTGAAAAAACAATTGCATAGACAATAATGGCCAGTGTTGTACATCAGCTACTTAGGCCATTTCCTCACAGGGCGAGGGACTCGCCCCGTGTGGGTACTTACCGGACCTTTGGGCTCAACGCTTGGGTCCAGGCTGGTCCGGAGCAGAGCATGGCTGCCGCTCTGCACTGCTCTGGGGACGAAAATGGTGGCTTCCAGTTGGTGGAGGCTCTCAGATTATCATCCTTCAGCTTTTATTGGAAAGCCATCCCACAGAAGTTCCTTTATCAGGTGGGGTATATAGTGGGTCTCCACCAACTGCTGAACCTCGCCAGCCTAAAGCCCGCCCCCAGCAGATCGACCAGTGCGAGTCTGCAAATCTGCACCAGAGCGCGGGAATGGAGTGGCACGCTCCATGCTTTTGAAAGACCTCTTTCAAGCGGTCTTTTGAAAGCACGCTGGACGACCACTTCGGGTCGTTCGGGAGTGGGCTGAGGTGCGGATCTACAGTAAGTAGGTCCGACCCAGTCCGCTCCCAGGTGCAGATGTCCTCTCTGGAGGACGCTCTGCACTGTTTCTTTAAGCCTGTGTGGAAATGGTCTTAGTTACAAATATATAACTGTCTCCTTGCCCAGTCCTCCAAGTCCATCTTAAGAGCCAGCAGCTGCATTGAGCAAAAGAGGTCTGCTCAGCTGCCAACCGAAGCTGAAGGAAAATAATGTTTCCAGACCCTTCCCAACACCAAGTGAGCCTGTAACAAGGAATTGTGACCGGTATCCTGTTTCTAATTGCCACAGCCTTGCTGGCTAAGCAGCAGAAACATCCTCCTCCTTGTGCCCTGATTGCAAGTTAAACAAACCTCTGTTGCTCAGTGCTGCTGCTAGCTGTTAAGATGGGCTTGTGGGGAACATTCATGATCATGGCAATAGGCAGTAGATCACAACTACAATGTCTTACTGAATACAGAGCAGTTACATTTCCATAACACTAAGTTAAGAATCCATAAGTGCAATGCAGAATAGCAGCCAATGTATTTTCCACAAAATACACTGTTTTCCAGCCAAAGAAAGAAAAGCGTTTGAAAAAAGAAAAGAAAAGACTACCAATAGAATATTTCTGTGGAAAAAATGGGGATTTTTTTAATGGTGCCAATAAAAGCTTCCCACTAGTACCATCCTAAACTTAATTTCTTGGATTGGGAAACATTTTATTTCATAGAAGAAAAAGGGAGGGAGAGTGAGGGAAAAATACACAAACGAAGAAAGAGAACAGTGTAGAGGAGAAAAAGGAAAATGCATTTTATTACTGCTGTTAAGCAATCTGGACATGGTGTCCTTTTTCATGCACCAAAACTCTGCCTTAGATCCTGGTCTTGTGGCAGAGGGGAGTGGGGGACGCATGCTTTGACTTTTGAGTTTTCCCCTGCCACCTGCCCTGTGTTGCCCACTCCTGTTTTAATTAATTTGTTTATCACCTCTCAGGCTTCTCTGAGACAATGCACAACAGATAAAAACATTTGAAATACCAAATACAGAGATAAAAACTTTTAAAACAAATTTTAAACACTCCTTAAAAATAATTTAATAAGGTATATGGGGCAGTGCAGTACTCTGGCCCCAGAGCATGTCCACCCCTGCATTAGTGCATCAGGAATCGTATCTTTTCTTATGGATATTTCTACTTACTTCATGTTGGAACTACAGACTGTCCTTCACATTTGCAGGTTTGACTTTCCCAGATTTGATTATTTCCGAGTTTCTTCAATCACTGCTCCCCCTCCCCGCCCACTCCAGGCATTCCTTCTCCAGGAGAACCTTCCTTCTTTGTAGCTCCAGTCCTGCCATGCAACCCTTTGAAAACCTGCCTCTGCTCCTCTGCCACCAGCTTCTGCCTGGCCAGCTATGGACAGCTTGCAGCACAATTTCTAAGCACCCCCACATACAACCTAAGAAGGAGATGGGAGAGAAAGAGAAAGTGTAAGGCTACCATGCCAGCCCATCCATCCCTTCCCTCTCCATTCCCTGACCTGGTCCAAGGTGTGCCCACGACGGTTGCCCAGAGGTGGCCTCAGAGTGAGGCAGAGGCATCATGATGCCAAAGTGGCAAAGGTAATAACATTCAGAGCTGTTGACAGGAAAGGAAAGGTTGAAGAGTGCCTGGACGTGCGGTGGCTGCTGCAAAAGTCGCTTTCTGCATCATTGTTCTGCTCTGCCTTCTCCTCAAGAAGGACAAGGACACCGAAGGAAAATTTTGTAGCAGCAGAGTCTCTAGCATACATGTTTTGGAGGCCTAGAGGTTTTTTCACTTCCTTGGGGATTCTGTGCCCTTAGCCCCAGTGAAAGTTGAGGACCCACTATGTACCCCACCTGATAAAGGAACTTCTGTGGGATGGCTTTCCAATAAAAGCTAAAGGATGATAATCTGAAGAAGAAGAAGAAGAAGAAGAGGAGGAGGAGGAGGAGGAGGAGGAGGAGGAAACAGCAATCATCAATGAAATCAAAACAACATGTGATGGAGCAGGATTTGTTGTCATTGATAAAACACACAGTATAAATGTCTGAGAGACAGTCGCATAGGGACGGGGGTGTGAGGGAGGGCGATTTGCCCCAAGCAGCAATGTTTTGGCACATCCCAGCCCATAGCCACAACCCCGTGTGCTCTGACCACTCCCCCACGCACCACAGCCCTGCCCCTCATGCCGTAGCCCTACCCCGCCCCCTCCAAACAATCCAAGCTCCGCCATTGCTGAGAGAATCGTTCAAAAGTGTTTTCTCTGGTGTTGAAAATATGTAAGAATACATACAGAGTGGGATGTCACCCCCAGGAAGAGCTTGGAGATTAAAGCACCAGTGTTTTAATAAAGTATGCAGGTGGCCTTTCACACTCCTGCTCTTGTCATTCCTTTAAATCTGTGTGCAGATTGCTACACATAAACTTATTTTTCCACTTCTCTGAGATCCTTTGTTACTCCTTATCCCCATCCTATCCCTCAGCTAGAGCTTGGCAAGCCGGACCTGGAATCTCCACAATGGTTGCTAAAGCAGATTTGTACACATGGAGGCCAATTACTTTAGGGGCTTCTGTAACCAAGTTTAGGAACTCAGCACTATTTTGATGGATTTGCAAAAACAAGAAATGTATGTTTCTTTTTTTGGTTTTGCAATATGAGCATATGGAATAGACACGCCTGTTTAGTTACTCCATAAGAAAACAGTACCAGCCACTATGCTTTGCTAATGTAAATACTAAACATTCTTACAGGAGACCCTTTCACTGGTATCTGTGATAGCAAAGAGACTGAAGGATGGCCTCAGGAAATAGTTGCAGTATACTGATAGCCTAATATTTTATCTTGCTTTTCCAACTTTCCTTTTTCTTGTTTCTCTAACTCTCCATATTAATCTCTCTCTCTCTCTCCCTCTCTCTCTCTCTCTCTCTCTCCCCCCTCCCTCCCTCCCTCCCTCTCTCTTCACCCAGTGGACTGCTGTGGAAGTGACACATTGCTCTTGCCAAAGCTCAGAACTGATCGATTGCAGATGATTTTTGAAAATGGGCCGAGGAAGACGTGAAATTATGCAGCAGGCTGTACCCTGGCACCATGCTGCAAATTTTGCACTGGTGAGATTTTTAGCCAGAAGTTACTGCCACTTTCCTGATGAAATGATTCTCTGCTCGCTCCCTCTCTCTCTCTCTCTCTTTTTTTTTTTAACCAGAAAGTTAACTGGTATGCAACGAATACTGTCTCATAGCCTGAATATACAGAAGGTCAGATCTTGGTAAATCTCCTTTTTTGACTGCAACTCCCAGAATCCCACAGCCAACATGGCTGCTGGTTGGGGAAGATGTAATCCAAAAAGGAACATTTCTAAGCTGTGCAAAATATTGTTAATAGGCTGGCCTACTGACCATGAAAAAACAACAATAGCCTGTCTTGCTTCTGTGACTGTTGAATCATGCATCTCTGTCATGCCCTACTTCCAGAGCATGGCCTCTGACTCAGAGTCTGAAACAGAGAGCATGCCAGAGGCTGAAACAGAAGGCATGCCAGGGCTTGCTGTACGGAGAGAGGTTACAATACCAGAAACAAAATATAGGGTGGTGCCAGCTCCAACTGAGAGTCCTGCCTCTTCAGATACAGAAGAACACTTACTTAGACCCAGCTTCACACAGCACTGGCAGCAAAGAGAGACCCAGCATCACTCTTTCAGAATTTATAACCAGCAACAACCAATCAAAGCACAGCTGTGCTAGGCTTTGGATCTATTTAGCTGGCGTCTTTCCCCTCCAGGAGTTGTCAGAGCTTATCTGGCCTGCTACCTTGTTAGATGCCTTGATGAATGCTTGGATTAACCTTGGACACTCCCTTACTGTGAAACCCTGTGGAACTTTGTTTATGTTGGATTTTATTTATGACTCCTTGCTTACTGCCTGGAAGTAAGTAACAAGCTGGGAGATATTCAGTTTCTTTTGTTTGATTTATCAGCTGTGCCAGGACTGAGATAGGACAATCTCACAGCCCATATACAACCAGGGTGTGTGTGTCCAGTACAGTCCATGGACCCCCAGACCCTGCCCCCAAATACATTAGGTGTACAGTCTGTGGCTGGTGGGTAGCATTCTGATACAGCACTCAAGCAGAAAAAATAGGGATCAGAAATGACCAAGGCATCATCCCAATCCAACATGAAGGAAACAGAGCATTCACTGGGATCTGTGTTGGACCATTTGTGGATTTGCAATAGCATAACTGCTGGGGACTCACATTTACAGTCATGAATGACTAAATATGACCCAAAAAACCTACCTTCACAGACTCACAGCGTGCTGGACAAAATATTTCCAAAGTGCTGACGAACAGAGCACTGAGAAATGATATCTGCAGTGTATGTCCAGTTGTAGGGTGCCTTGGGACAAGCAGTTGTAGCAGGACTCCCAGGATCTCTCCAGCTGCCTGTTCTCAAAACACCCTATAACCAGGAGTGTACTATGGATGTCATTTCCCAGTGCCCCAATCTCCAGTGCTCCTAGGCTGCAGAAGTAGGATATGTGGGGCGTCATCAGTTATTATTGCAATGGTGGTACTCCTTCATCAGAGTTATGATGGCAACACAAGATCTTGGCCTAATGTTTTTAATGTGACTTTAATGGGTTTTTTCCTAGCTGTCATTTTAATTGTATTTGATTTTAACTCAAAGATCCAGTGTTGTCTAATGGTTTGAGTATTGCACTAGGATTCTGGAATCCAGGGTTCATATCCCCACTCAGCCATGGAAACCTGGTGGGTGAACCTGGACAAGTCACACTCTCTCAGCTTCAGTCAACCCCTGTGAACAAATCTTGCCAAAAAAACCCAGTGATAGCTTTGCCTTAGGGCCCTGTAAGTCAGAAACAAGTTGAAGGCACAGAAGAAGAATAAATAGTTAGCTGCCTTAGTTTTCCTATTGGAAGAAATGCAGCATACAAATAAAAAACATAAATAACTTTATGCTCACAGAGTTAGGTGACCATTGTGCAACACCACAATGATTACTGAGCTGTGACATTGTGCAAATGGATGTACAGCCCTCTGCACATGCCCAACGTCTATATGCATAATAATTCTTCGCGAGCAACTTTTCTGCAACTTTGAACCTAATAGGTTCCCAATTGGACATAATTGCCCAACCGCACACAGAAGACAACCAATAGGATTGCAATCATGACTCCCACTACTGGAAACATGGTGGTGTGTAGCTCTCACTGCGGTCAGGATAATCCAAAAATGGCCTTCTGAATCTCTGCATGAGCGCAGCCCTCTTTAAACTGCAGCCTGATTTCATAAAAGGTGTGGTTGAAAGGACAGTTGTTTTTATAGAAGCTTAAAGCTCAAGTCTGTGACAACACCTTCTGTTTTTGTTATGCAAAGATCTGCCAATGTCCTCCTTCTGTTATGATTGCCTTTGGGGAAAGAGATAGTTATGAATAATACACCCAAAGGTCATTATAGCTTGGACAAAGCATCTGTGCTAACCAGGGTGAGATCATTTATTCTCTGCAGTACACAGATTTTGAAAACGGGCACCTCCTGTATTCTCTTCTGTGCTAATTTCCTCCCCCTCCCCCAAAGAAAACCAGAATTTCCATTTTCATAATTTATTTTATTTGTGTATATCTGGGGGGTTACGGAAGGGATTTGCAAATCTCCAAAGCAAGGAGGAGCAATCAGAAGGATGTCTGATATATTAAAAATGTCAAGTACACTGCATGGGTAGAAGGACTCCATAGAGTTTGCATGCATCATCCAGACAGCTGCTCCGGATTTCCCTCCCTTTCTTTTAATGAGCAATGGACAATCATTTGGCAGTCATCCAATCGTCTCTTATACAGGCAGACTCCCTGGGGAAGAGGCCTGTCCCCTGCTGAATTTTACCTGCAGGCTGACAGCCAGGCTTAGGGTAACCTATGCAAAACAAGAAAAGGTTGCCTGCACTCCTTAGGAAGTATGTCTAGAAGCTGTATAAAAGCAAACTTGTTTTCTGCTGCTCCAGAGACTAGAACTCAAACCAGTGAATTCAACTGCAAGGAGATTCCACTTAAGCATTCTTTACCGTAAGAGCCAGTGATGTAGACTCAAGTTGACTGACTCGGACTCAATTCAGACTTAAGTCATATTACCCTGATTTCTGGGGTCCCTTGGGAGACACCTCAATGTGCTCCACGTGACGGGGAATGGAAACCAGCCAGAGCACAAGCAATAGCAATGCGAGAGGCAGGGTAACCTAGCGGGGTCTTTTACCCAGTTTTTACGGGGTCAGGCCAAGCCAAACACCAAACAAAAAAGGCCAACAAATGATTTTATTGAATGCAAGTCTCACGCACCGATGCGATCACGCACGCATGCACCCAAGAGCTATTAAGAAACAAAAGAGAGGAAATTGGATAGGGGAGGTATTGAAGGGGTACAGCTGCACCTTTTCCTGAAGTCCGGGGTCTGAGAAGGCAGCGGAGAAGTGAGGCTCAGCACAGAGAAGGCTGAGCGGATCACTCAATGGATGGAGCAACGGTCTGCTGGGGTGACCGGGAGTGATCCAAAGAACCACTCAGAAACTGAGGCTATTTGTAGGGGAAAAGGTACCTGGAGAGCTAATCCTTTCCCGGGGAGAACAATGGGTGTTGCAATGGAAAGAAGCTCCACAATGGTAACTTCCTTTGCCTGATGAGATTACAAGGTGTTGCCCAAGTCTCAGGATCTTCGGCTGTGTTAGTTTGTGGTGTGACTTCATGTAAATGGTCCTCGCCTGATGGAATGTTTGCTCAACTTGGGGCAAACACGTAATCCCCTCAAGTCAGTGTCTCGGGGCTGAGGACCCTTTGTTTATTGTGGATTTACACATCTTGAGGTCTCCTGGGGCTACATGACTGGGGATTTACTGGCCTGACCTGGTTTTCGATCCTTGCTGCCTACGTGCCCATCTGGGTGACCTCTCAGGCACATTGAATCATATTTTAATATCAAAATTGTAGACCCTGGGATAGGGTTTTCCAGTGAGATAACAGTCACTTCAGTGATTTGACTCTGACTCAACTTGGCAATAAATGATGCACTGACTTGACTCAACTCTTGTATATCTTTAGTGACTGACTTGCTGCCCTTGGTTCAGTAACATAACCCATTCATCCAGAAACCTCACAACTTTGAACAATACTTCCATCTCGTTTTGCCTACTGGTCACATGACGATCTGTCTCAAGCCCAAAGTGTGGGAACATTTCTTAGAAGGAAACAGCAAATGGGTTGGGCAATGAGCTTGAGGCAGGCTTGAAATTTGGTCAGCAATCTGTCCCTGCTGTATGTCAAAGGAGCCATCTAAAACTTTTCCTACGAGCAGAAGACAAGATTCCCCCCACACACACACTCAGTGCAGGGTTCATTTCTCAGAGGGGAACAGGAAATGTGTTAGACAATGGGATTGAGGAGGCAGAATCCTTCCTTCTAAAGCTTTTGAAGCTTTAGTAATGGGGAGTAAGAAGGATCCTATTCCCCAATTCTGAAAAATTCTCCAGCTTCAGAAATGGGAAACAAGAAGGAGCCTATTCCTCACTTCCAAAGCTGCGGATGGCAAAATCACAAATGTGGAGGGCTGCTTCTGCTAAAATTGTTAAAACTAACTTTATTCAACTCTGTCCAGAAATTCTGGAATATAGGCTGGGATATAAAGTTGGCTTTAAAAGTTGGCTCCCAGACTTGACTTGAAAGTATCTTTGAGGACTTGACACTTGACTTGAGACTTAAAGGTAGAGAGTTGAGACTTGATTTGAGACTTAGGGCCTTTCCGCACTTTGGGGGGGAAACGGGGCAGTCCATTACTCACCGGACTGGCACGCTTCCCCCGATGATCCACGACAATCCGGAGCAGTGCGCGCCTGTGCTACACACTCTCTGGAGATGAAAATGGAGGCTTCCAGTTGGCGGAGGCTCTCCACCAACCAGAGAAGCTCGCCAGCCGGAAGCCCGCCCCCAGAAGATCTGCTGCCTTGTGGTGGCACGAGCCTGCAAATCTACACTTAGGGCAGCGACGGACTGGGGCGCGCTGGGCTATTGAAAGCCCTCTTTTAATCAGTCTTTCAATAGTGCGGGGAACCACCAGTTCTGGCATTCCAGAGTGGGCTGAAGTCCAGACAAACATTAGGTAGTCCGGACCTAGTTTGCCCCCAAGTGTAAACATCCTCGCTGGAGGACGCGCCGCCCCGTTTTAAATATAAAATGCGGAAGAGGCCTTAGAGTAAAAGACTTGAATATATCACTGGTAAGAGCCGTTCTACGGCGTCACAGACTGCTTCAGAATGTGGTAGCATCTCCTTCTTCGGAGGTCTTTAAACAGAGATTGGATGGGCATCCTTCAGGGAGTTGGACTAGATGGCCTTTGTGGCCCCTTCATTCACTGATTCTCTGATAATCAGAGCTCAGAAACTTACTTTTTAGAAGTAATTTGTTCTCATGACTTTTGAAAAGCAATCCACTGCCATTTCTAGTTGAGCTTACTAGAAAAAGTTCAAGTCCATTACTTCATTACATCACTTGCTGCATTGCTAGCTATTTTTGGCATCGCTTTCTGCTACATTTTGAGGGGGAATCTCTTAGGACTAGGAAGAAAATGGCATGAAATCCTGACAAATTCCAAAATGTTGTGTCTGTATCTTTTTAGTGGGTTTTTTAACGTGTTTCTTCAACTGTTTTAACTTGCACTTTTATAATAGAATTGCTCAACTGTTTAAAAAAACTTTTGCAGTAATAGTTTTCTAGCTGTACTTTGTTTTCACTTGTTGTAAACCTCCTTGAATCCTGTCCTGGGAGAAAATGGGGTATAAATCAAATAAATTAATTAATTTGAATAAATGAATACTTTAATTCCCCAGAAATGTCCTTTAAAATAACAATTTGGAATTACAGTCAGCCCTCCACATTTGCGGGTTTGACTTTCACAGATTTGATTATTTGTGAGTTTCTCCAACCCCTGCCCCCCTTCACCTTAGGCATTTCTTTTCTGGGGGAATCTTCCACCTTAGCAGCTCCGGTTAGACCATTAAGTCCTTTAAAAACCTACCTCCTCCACCACCAGCCACTCCCTGGCCAGATAATGATGGCTCACATGTTACCCTGATTCTGGGGTCCCTTGGGGGACACCTCAATGTGCTCCAATTAATGGGAAATGAATACTAGCCAGAGCACACACAATAGCAATGCGAGAGGCAGGGTAACCTAGCGAGATCTTTTTACCCAATGTTTATGGGGTCAGGCCAAGCCAAAAACCAAGCAGATTTGTCTAATAAATGATTTTATTGAGGGGAATTCACTCATGCATGCACACAGGATACACACAATCACACATTCACACAAGAGCTAGCTGAAAGAGAAAGAGAGCAAAAATTATAGAGAGGCTGAGGGATTTGGGGGAGATTTATAATTACCAGTCCAGAAGAGTACTTAAGAGCAGAAATGTATTTTGGCTTAGGTAGGGCCTAAGGGCAGTTCTCATTCAGGAGCCAGATGGACAGAGTGACGGGTAGACCTTCAAGAGACTGCACTGGGCCTCCTGGAATCAGGGGTATTTGTACCCTGAAAATGGCTTGTAGCTGTGAACGTTCCAGATGCAAGACAAAGGGAACCTGTTGTGGACAATGGGTCTTTCGCCTGTTGATGGGCTTGGTGCTTTGATTGACAAAGACATGATGAATGTTGTCATAGCTGTCTATTGTGGGTGCTGTGAGGACAGAGGAAAGAATCCAGGTGAACAAGGGATGGATATCTGTCAATCAGTGTCCTGGTGGGCTCCTCACAGTTGGATTCCCTGGAAAAGTCCAGCTTCTATTTAAGCCTATTATCCACAGGAATGATGTGTATTTCCCTGACAAATGACTCAGTCTTACCTGGAGGAATTTTGGAGTTGACCTGTCCTTCTCACATTTACAGTCAAATTCTTTCCTTCACTCGGTTTGACCTCTCTGTCACCTCTCAGGCTTGGATTTGATATCAGAGCCAACAAAATGTGTTGCCAATTACATATGATGCCAATTAGGTATGGTGCCCATCCAAACCATACTGATATTGGGGACCCCCCAAGCCGGGCCTTACACACAGCCCAATTTTTCAGCACCACAAACCCTCTCCCAATCCTCCCCAACACACCCAAGGAAGCAGATAGGCAAGAGAGAGAAAGTATAGGGCCACCATGCCAACCTACTGCCTTTCCATCTCCTTTCTCTGACCTGCTTTGGACCCTGGGCGCCCACCCTCCACACTCTGCCCTGCCCCCTTTCCCTAGACACACAGACACATTTTGATATTTGCGATTTTTCCACTTTTGTCGAGTCTTGTGCCCCTAACCCTAATTAGAGGTTAGGGCCTTTTCATACTACACTGTTATCGTGCTGTTATTCCACTTCCAACATCCTATGGAATCCTGGGCTTTGCAGTTTAGGGAGGGGCCTTTAGAATTCTCAGCCAGAGACTTCTTTGGCCTCAGTATACTACAAACTCCAGAAATCCACAGGACGTTGGAAGTGGGACAATAGCACTATAACAGTATAATGCAGAAAGGCCCTCAGCTACGTCTGAGATCAATAGAAAATATTAAAAGATTATGGGCTAAACTTCCAAATACAATATCCATTGTTGGAGCTCCTGCTGTTTAAAGCTTGAGAAAATTACTTTTTGTACTACAGCTCCCAGAATCCCCCAGCCAGCCTGGTCAGCAATGGACAATAAAATGGTTTAGAAGGCCAATCTGGAGGCCTGTGTATCATCACATATGACAATGAGCAATGGATATGTTGTGTGTTTTGTTTTGTTTTTTTAATATGTGAAGGCACCAGATCCCATCTTGGAAACTAAGCAGAGTCATCACTGCTTAGTACTTGAATGGGAGACCACCAATGAATACCAGGTACTATAGGCTATATATTTCAGAGGAAAACTGGAGAAGCCACTTCTGACTAATCCTTGTCCAAAAAAACTCCTATGAAATTCATGAGATTGCTGTAAGTCGACAGTCAGCTTTAAGACACCCACAAACACATACGCACATTTAAGATGACTTTTGTTTTACATTGACATTTTAATTGGGATGATTGTTATATACTTTTTAAAACTTTTGTGCCATGTATTGTTTTACCTGTTTTGACTTACATTGTAAGCCACTTTGGATACCACATTGAAAGAAAAGTGGGATATAAATCAGATCAACCAATAAAAAATATAGAGAAGGGCTATGGTTCAGTGGCAAAGGACCTGCCCTGCATGTGGAAAGTTACAAGCTCTAACCCCAACATCGTCTCTAGTAAAGGGGGAAAGAACGAGTCCTCTCTGAGGCTGAGCTTTGAAGTGACAAGTTGCAAACTATGACAGTTGCTGGAATCCTATGCGCTGTGTTAACAATATGTAATTTTAGGTATACCTAACTATGCAGCAGAGGCACTAAGAAACTGAATTGCAAATATGAGTAAGAAGAATGCCCAATGTGTATTGGGACTGATGCAATGCACATCCAGTTGTGCGTCAGTCCTGTTGTGCATTGGTCCCATTGCCTTCTCTGCTAGATCATAACATAACAGCAGCCTTCTACTGGATACAAACATTACAGAACTGGCCAATTCTAACTCTCGCAGACATAAGCCTGCTTTGGTCAAACTCCACCTGCAATACTGTGTCCAGCTCTGGGCACCACAGTTCAGGAAGGATGTTGACAAGCTAGAATGTGTCCAGAGGAGGGTGACCAAAATGGTAGGAGGCCTTGAGTCCAAAACAGCATAGCCATTTTTATGTCCACCAGGAGCAAATCTTTTGTAAAGCTAATGGATCTTGTCCATCAAAGATCAAACTACCGCAATATACTTTGGATTACAAGAGGGATATCTCTTAACAGTGCAAGGCACTTAAAATGGCACCAAACTGGACAACCACTATGCTATGTGGATGCCCTGTTTCCCATTGTGTAACAGGAAATGAGCAATGTCTGTTTCTGCCGTCCAGGTAAATCATGTGGTATGTAAAAAGCATTCATCAATAGTTACACACAACCCAAGAATTCACAATTTTAAGCAAAATGATTATACAGTAATCCCTCCACATTCAGTAGGGTTAGGGGCACAGTACCCTCATGAAAGTGGGGAAAAAAGTGAATCATTCTAATCCCAAACCATATTTAACACAAAAAAAAGTATGGTCACTATACTCAAGCCACTGGGGATTCCTTTGAGGCATCAGGGTTTCTTCACAAGGCAGAAGTGGGTGGCTGATGGGGCTTCCTGCCACCTCCACTGCTGCCCTATACCATTTTTAATAGGGACTTACTAGCCTTATTCACAGTTTCTCAGTTTCACAAGGCTTGCAGTCCCTTTTAAAAATGACATAGGGAGGCAGCAGAGGTGACAGCAAATAATCCATGAATAATCAAATCCACAAAAGTGAAACCCGCAGATGTGGAGGGCTGACTGTACTTAACAGAACTCTGCTTCTGCAACTGTGAACTAAATACATCTATTGTGTAAAGTCCAAAAAACTACAGCGACATGTGTAAAGGAACTTACATCTGCCTGTGCTACCAACAGCCATTATTTTTAGTATCTCAGAGACTCTTGATTGTTCACATGTTACCTCAGTGGCAGATCCCATCCCGAGGGGATATAAAATTAATATCAACTATGACTTCTATGCCAGAGAGGCTGGCTGGATGGGTGTGCAGACAAAAAGGTCAAACGACCAAACCTAGATCAAGGCCAGGAAAATCTCCAGTCGCGTTTCCCAAGGAGACCTCAGGTTAGACACGTCCACACGAACAAAGGGTCCTCAGCCACAAATAGCCCACTTGAAGGGATTACCAGGTTTCCCCCAGGTTGAGCAACTCCAACTTCGGAGAATCCTACAAGGGCAAGGTCATTTACATGAACCAATCATGCAAACCATCAAGTTACTGTTGTGCAGCATTTTTCCTTTTATTTTGGACATTGTTCTTCCCAGGAGAGGGCCTTCCCTTGAGGTATGTTCTGCCTTATAAGTAGTCCTCGTTTTGAGAGTCTCTTTGGAGAACTCCCCACCACGCTAGCAGACTGGCACTCTGTTAGTCAGGTGCTCCCCTCAGCCGCCTCTCTTCGCTGAGCTCCTTCCTTCTTACCGCTTACCAGACTGAAGACTTCTGGACAGGTGCAGTATCACTGCCTTTATTCCCTCTCCGCTATATCCCTTATAATTTTTCACCTCTTTTTCTTCTCGATAGGCCTTGTGTGTGTGAGTGAGTGATTGCTTTGGTGCGTGAGAACATATTTGTTAATAAAATCCATTTATTAGTACAATTGTCTGGCTTTTTGCTTGGTCTGACCCTGTAAAAATTGGGTTGGAGGTCTCGCTGGGTTACCCTGCCCCTCATTCTGCTAAAGCTGGTGCTCCACTAATTTCCCCAGTCTTTGCATTTTTGGAGCAAACCAAGGTGTATCCCAGGGGACCCCCAGAAGTCAGGGTAACACGCAGAGTTATTACAGGAGCTACTTTTCAGAAGTAAAATCAGCCACAGATCCGGAAGTAATTCAAAAGTAAAACATTGCTTTGAATGTCCTGAAAAGTCAATGGACAAATACAAAATGCAATTTGAGACTTGTAAATCAGTGTCCTGGAAATTTGCACAGTGCTGTTGGCTGGAGGGCAGTCACACCCGGGATGTCAAAGAGGCTTCAATTTTGTGACCAAGGTCACTCAGAATCATACTGGCAAGGGAATCAGGATTCTCAGGCTCTTAGCACAAGGCAGCATTGGAGAGGCGAATGGGTCCTGACAGATAGTGAAAGAGTATATGTTGAACATGACCCATTTCTTAAACCTTCTGTGCTGGATCTCCCTTTCTTGGTGGGAAAGTGATGGAACAAAGAGTGACACTAACCTTGAACAGATAACAGCTCATGGCGAGCTGTACTGTTAGGAAATGTCATCAGAAAGCACATCAGACAAAGGGAGAAAGATATGTAAAGGCAGCATTAAGAATCAAATCTCATTTCATTTTCCTGCTGCAACAAAAATATCCTATGAAGCTATCTATTTAAAAAGGCCCATATATGCATCTTGCACCCATTCAATGATGTAGCTATAATGGGAACGAAATGAGGGCATCGCTCTGCTAAATGAGAATTCTGATCTCCAATGAAATTCTCTTTCAGTACCCAAATTTCTAGCAGTGCTGAGAGTGGGACACTCAAAATTATAGAATCACAGATTCTTAAGAGCTGATGGGGACTACAAGGGCCATCTAGTCCAACCCCCTGTCATTCAGAAATACACAGTTAAAGTGCTCCTGAAAATTGCCCATCCAACCTCTGTTTAAAAACTTCTAAAGATGATGGAAAATTCACTACCCTTCAAAGCAACCTATTCTACTGTCATACATCTCTTATAGTAAAGCAGTTCTTTCTAATGTTTTTATGGAATCTCTTTTCTTGTGTTTGGAATCCATTTGCTCATCTCTAGAGCCGCAGAAAACAAGCTGGCTCCATTCTCTACCTGACATCCCCTTCCAATATTTAAAATGGTAGACTGTGAGTCATAGATAATCATAGCAGACCTTGGTATGAAAATTGTTCACACATAAAACTCTTAGATTTGCTGTGTTCACCTTCCCTCAGGAGCAATGCCAATCCGTTTTCTTTGCATCCCTAAGCAGTATTTCTAAATGCACACAAGTTTTACATTATTGTGATGCTAGAAATTTGGGGCCTGGAGGAAGGTTTTCATTTGGCAAGCAGAATTCTTGTTTGGAAAAGCAACGGCCTCATTTTACACCCTTCCCAAGTACCCTGGCACCTGCTGAAAAAATGGCATTGTTCTACCATTTGGATTTAAACTAGATTTAAAACTTCAGCTTTAACTTTCAATAGCCAGAAGCCTGCATCAGCTACTTAGCTAACCAAATAACTTCTCTTGGCCTGACCACCACCACCACCACCATCCCAAACCTAATGGAAATGTCATTCTTTTATGCTCCAATCCCAGCAGAATGTACCTCCTTCTTCCCATGCAGGTGAGGCCTGGTTAAGCAGGTTGTGAGAGAGAGTTATGATCATGGCAATAGTGTTAAAATCATGACTAACAGTGAATATGGAACAGTTACCTAGCTTTACTCATCCGTAAGTGTTTTCTATTCACAATAACTCCTTGTAACAATTGTAAATTCCCTCTCCAACCTACTTAATGGGGCAGCAGCATCGGGAGAAGGACGTCCATTCTGCCAGTGTTTGAAGGATATTTGAATGATGTTTCTGCCGGGTTTAAGGGGGTCAGGCCAGGAAGAATTACTTAGTTAAGCATACTCAACTTAGCTATTAAGAGGTGACATTAGCTATGTTTAAACATTTGAAGGGATGTCATATAGAGGATGAAGCAAGCCTCTTTTCTGCTTCTCCAGAGACTAGGGCATGGAGCAGTGGATTCAAACCACAGGAGAAGAAATTCCACCTAAACATTAGGAAGAATTTCAGATGGTTAGAGCTGTTTGACAGTGGAATATGCTGCCTGGGAGTGTGGTGGAGTCTCTTTCTCTGGAAGTTTTTAAGCAGAAGCTAGATGGCCAGCTGTTGGGAACGCTTTCACGGTGTAGCTCAGATCTGCACAACTTGGCAGTAGGTAAGGGCCAAAATTAAATGGGATAAACTTCATAGAATAGAATCATAGAATCATAGTGTTGGAAGAGATCCCAGGGGCCATCGAGTCCAACCCCCTGCCATGCAGGAACCCACATCAAAGCATTCCCAACAGATGGCCATCCAGCCTCTGCTTAAAAACCTCCAAAGAAGGAGACTCCACCACACTCCGAGGCAGTATATTCCACTGCCGGACAGCTCTGATTGTCAGGAAGTTCTCCCTGAGGTTCAGATGGAATCTCCTTTCCTGCAGTTTGAATCTATTGCTCCTTGTCCTAGTCTCTGGAGCGGCAGAGAACAAGTCCGCTCCCTCCTCAATATGACATCCCTCCAAATATTTAAACATGGCTATCATGTCCCCTCTTAACCTTTTCTTCTGCAGACTAAACATACCCAACTCCCTAAGGCGTTCTTCATCGGGCATGGCTTCCAGACCCTTCACCATCTTGGTTGCCCTCCTCTGGACACATTCCAACTTGTCAATATCCTTCTTGAATTGAGGTGCCCAGAATTGTACACAGTATTCCAAATGAGGTCTAACCAATGCAGAATAGAGTGGTACCATTACCTCCCTCGAGGTCGCAGACAGGTTTTCAGTGCCTCACTTTCCAAGTAAAGTTATAATATAATAAACTTATAATAATTACTTTCCAAGTAAAGTTATAATAATGGTATAATAATGATATAATAATAAAAAAATTCATTAAGCAGGCAGTTTGTAATTGCTTAGGAAGCAATGCTGTAATCACTAGAAGCCAGCATGGATTTCTCAGAAATAAGTCATGCCAGACTAATCTTATCTCTTTTTATGATAGGGTTACAAGCTTGATAGATGTAGGGAATGCTGTAGATGTAGTATATCTTGACCTCAGTACGGCCTTTGACAAAGTTCCCCATGACATTCTTGCAAAGAAGCTAGTAAAATGCGGGCTGACAGGGCTGCTGTTAGGTGGATTGGTAATTGGTTGACCGACTGAACCCAAAGGGTGATCACCAATGGCTGCTTTTCATCCCGGAGAGAAATGACTAGTGGGATGCCACAGGGTTCTGTCCTGGGCCCAGTGCTATTTAACATCTTCATCAATGACTTGGATGAAGTAGTGGAGGGCATGCTGATCAAATCTGCAGATGATACCAAATTGGGAGGGGTTGCTAATACACCAGAGGACAAGATCAAATTTCAAAAAGACCTTGACAGATTGGAGAGCTGGGCCAAAGCTAACAAAATGAATTCCAGCAGAGAGAAATGTAAGGTCCTACACTTAGGCAGAAAAAATGGAATACACAAATACAGGATGGGGGGCACATGGCTAGATAGCAGTACATGTGAAAGGGAGCTAGGAGTCTAGGTAGATCATAAGCTGAACATGAGTCAGCAGTGTGATGCGGCAGCCAAGAAAGCTAACACAATTCTTGGTTGCATCAGTAGGAATATGGTGTCCAGATCGAGGAAGGTAATGGTACCACTCTATCCTACATTGGTTAGGCCTCGTTTGGAATACTGTGTCCAGTTCTGGGCACCTCAATTCAAGAAGGATATCGACAGGCTGGAACGTGTCCAGGGGAGGGCAACCAAAATGGTGAAAGGTCTGGAAGCCATTCCTTATGAAGCTTAGGGAGCTGAGAATGTTTAGTCTGCAGAAGAGAAAGTTAAGAGGGGACATGATAGCCATGTTTAAATATTTGAAGGGATGTCATGTTGAGGAGGGAGCAGACTTGTTCTCTGCTGCTCCAGAGACTAGGACAAGGAGCAATGGATTCAAACTGCAGAAAAGCAGATTCCACTTAAACCTCAGGAAGAACTTCCTGATGGTCAGAGCTGTCCAGCAGTGGCATATGCTGCCTCAGAATGTGGTAGAGTCTCCTCTGGAGGTTTTTAAGCAGGGGCTGGATAGCCGTCTGTTGGGAATGCTTTGATGGGTGTTCCTGCGTGGCAGGGGGTTGGACTCGATGGCCCCTGGGGTCTCTTCCATCTCTATGATTCTATGATTCTATGTTTTTTATTTGCAAAATAACTTATAGTATAATTAATGATTAAACTATTTTGCAAAGAAAATAAAGCATATTACTAAAAAGGGAAACTAGGGAAGTTTTTCCTAATGTTTAGGTGGAACTTCTTTTCGTGCAGTTTGAAACCTCCTCTGTATCCTTGGGCCTTTCCACACTACACTGTTACAGAGCTATGATTCTACTTTCAACATCCTATCAAATTCTGGGATTTGTAGTTTCCTGAGGCCAAAGAGCTCTCTGGCTCAGAGTTCTAAATACCCCTCCCTAAACTGCAAATCCCAGGATTCCACAAGATGATGAAAGTGAAATAATAGCACTATAACAGGATAGTGTGGAAAGGCCCCTAATCTCTCAAGCAGCGGAAAACAAGCTTGCTCCATTTTTTACATGACATCCTTTCAAATAAGAGCTTCACAAAAGTTGCTTTTGGTGAACTACAACCTCCCAAAACCCCAGGTAGCATGATTACTGACTGGGGAATTCTGAGAGTTATAGTCTTAAAAAAGAATGCTTTCAAACTCTGGATAAGCTCATATCTCATCAGAGTAGACTTAGTGAATTATTGCTCTTATCTGCCTTCAAGTCATATCCGACTCATGGCAACCCTAAGGCAAACTCATCAATGGATTTTCTGGGGCTGAGTGTGTGTGATCTGCCCAAGGTCATCCAGTGGCTTTCCATGACTGAAACGTTCAAATCTTGCCTCTGCTACAAACTCACTTGGCAATCTTAGGGAAACTTCCTTCCTTAAATTTCACCCACCATCACCAATATACAACATGGGGAGTGCCAATACTGATCATTTCTGCCCTGCACTGTTATAGTGCTATTATTCCACTTTCAACATCCTGTGGAATTCTGGGATTTGTAGTTTACTGACGGCAAAGAGCTCGCTGGCTGAGAATTCTGAAGGCCCCTCCTTGAACTGCAAACCCCAGGATTCCACAGGATGTTGAAAGTGGAATAATAGCACTATAACAATATAGGGCAGAAATGGCCACTGTCTTACCCTTTTGACCTGTTAGGACGACTGAGATAATGTAGATGTGGCAAGTTGTGATTACATAAAACCAGTAAATAGGATTATTGAAAAGACAAAAGAGCTATGCCTTAAGAAATGTAGCAGTGTGTAATTTGCAAAAGATTTGCAAAAGATCAAAGGGGAGGTGAACAATTTGGTGTGGCAGAAAAAAAATTATTTATGAGGAAGGGGGAAGAAAATAGATTTGGAGGATAAACAAGGGAAATACCAGATAGGGGGGGCGTGGAATTTATGATGGTGCATGCTGGAATAGACCTAAATTGCATTTTAAAATGCAATCTTTAAATGCAATTTAATTTTTCCAGTGCAGATTAGGAGGGATAGGGGGTGAATGAGGACACTGACCTGTAATAAGCTGCTTCCCCCAGAAGGTCCCAGTTTGCCATGTAACTGCCCATGTTGGCTTGCTCAGGGAGACCACTTGCTTTCTTGCCCCCTCCAGCCCCAGCTGGTCTTCTCCTTTCCCTGGGTACTTCTGCCCTCACCGCCCATCCAAGGGAAACAGAAGGAGAAGAAGCAACTGATGCCATCTCACGCAAGGGCATCAGCTCGCTCTCCGCTGCCCCCTGGAGGGAAGGAGGAGGGAACGGCCCAACCAGGTTCATTCAAAACCTTCAGGAACCTAATTGCTGCAACCTTTTTCAGCCCTTACACTCACAAACGATGCAGGCCACACAAAATCCTTTGGCAGGCTGCATGCAGCCTCTGGGCCATATGTTATGCAGGCCTGGTGCAGCTGATCAGATTTCCAGCCCATGTTTTTAACATATTAATGGAAGATTTATACTGGCTCATAAGGAATGCATTTGATGTATACTTTTTTGCCTGTTTTTTGCATATCTTGCTTATAAGTATATATACCTGTTTGTATAACTTGTTTGGGAGACCCAATGTGGGTATAGTGGTTAGAGTGCTACACTAGGACTCCCCACTCAGCTGTGGAAAGCCACTGTGTGATCTTGGGCAAGTCACAGTCTCTCAGCCACAAAGGAAGGAAATGGCAAACCTCTGAATGCATCTTGATAGGGTTGCCGTGAATAAGTTGGAAGGCACCTGCCAACAAATATTTATTTGAACATGTAACTACTTTAATGCCCCATATATTTGTATATTACGAAAGAGAAAAAAATCTAAAAATTTCCTGTGAAAAATCCAGTTTGATTGGGCCTCAGTTCTACTGAGTACTTAGTCCAATGGGCAATCTTGCCAGTTCTCATACCCTCTCTCTATGGCCCAAGCAGCCATGGCAACTCACAGCTCACTCATATGCCATTGCATCTTCAAGGTCATGAATTATCCCCAGGCAAATCTGCCTTTGAGTACGCTTTATGGGAAAGCCACTCCTGAAATCTAGGAACCCAAGACAGAAATCCTTAACTGCCTTGCCTGGCACTCAGAGGCCTTCTGCTTTATAATCCTGTCAGTGGGACAGTTCTCCACAGTTCTCTCTGCTGTTTTTTTCCATGACACAAGCCAGCCTGGCTGCTTATGTTATGTAAAGTTTACTGATGTACTTGTTCAAGCCTTTTCCCCGGTTTCCTCCCAGCTTCTCAAAGCAATGCTAGTCATGTTCTAGCTGGCAGCTGGAAAATGAATACCCAAGACTGCTATGCTGAATACCTTTTTCTTGATGTTTTAAACCCAGACTTGCCAGATCTCAGTGTCTGGCCCTGAGTCTCCAGTTTTCATGGGCCATGTCTTGGCAGGAGATAAGGGTGCAGATTCTCCAATTCTGGGAGCCTCAACCCCAGGCAAGAGGGAAGGGCTATGTGCATACATCTGGCTCAGCTAGGAGAGGACCAGCTTGCTACAATATACAAGACTTAATTGATTTGTTGCTACAACTTGCCAAAACTCTTGAGGGACTTTATGTATTTCATTATTTAGATTCCTCCTTCACTCTCGGTCACTGTGGTGCCAGGGCTGACTCTCTGCTCTGCATCCATCTTCCAGCTATTGGAAAACAGGCTAAGTTAAATGTTCCTTATTCCATCTCCCAAGTACGTGAGAAAGAATAATCTCCTCATATCGTTATGAACTGGAAACCATCCCTTTAAGGAAGATTTCTGTGTTAAAATTTCCAAATAGAAAAAGTATATTCTCTCTCTCACTCTCTCTCCATGTGTGTTTAAATGACAAGCTGTGATCAACTGTGGTTGGTACTTAATGCATAGCGTTTATTGACATCACCAGAGGGCACTCCTATGTCTCAGGTTTTGGTTCGGAAGCATCAGGACCTGGGAAAATTCTGAGCTGGGCAACCCTAGTTTTTTGCTGCAGTATGGAGAAAGTTGCAGTCACACTTAGGCCATTTCTACACTAAACTGTTATAGTACTATTATTCTACTTTCAACATCCTGAGGAATTCTGGGGTTTGCAGTTTATGCAGGCCAAAGAGCTCCCTAAGTAAGAATTCTAAATGCCCCTCCCTAAACTGCAAATCCCAGGATTCCATAGCATATTGAAAGTGGAATAATAGCACTATAACAGTGTAGTGCGGAAATGGCTTTAGGCTCTTTGGCTGTGTCTGCACACTTTGAATGAAAATCTGTACCATTCAGTCTCTCTGACTGAATGACTACAAACGAAGATGTGTGAGTCACAAATTATGTTAGGGTTGCATTCCTAGACTTACAATGTAAATTGAGACTGATGTAAATGGAAGGAACTGGTTCCCTTGGGAATCATTGGAGACTGGGGGGATGTGTTCCTACAGGGCTGAAGTATGCAAAAATCTAGCAATTTTACTCAATTCACCAGCAATTTTAAAACATTTTCTAGCATAAAACATCAGAGCTTGCCTTTGCCAGGCTAGAGAAATGTGCAGATTCCCTCCCGAGAGAGACCAGGAAAAGCAGCAACTGCTTATCTCAAGGGAACTTGGCTGGGGTGAGCTGGCTTGCCAAAAAGTGGCAGTTCCTCTTCAGAGCTTCTGGTTGCTTATGTGGGTGATATATTCTGATTTAATGGGTGCTGTACATCTTTTTAACTGGTGCACTTTTAAACTGCTTTTAGTTCCATTGTTTTAATGTTACAGTTTGTTTAATCATGTTTTGCTAATATGCCCAGTTGCTAGTTCCACTAAAGTTTGTTGCTCTTATGAGCCTTCAGGTCAACTCTGTCTTATGGTGACCCTATCTTATAGGATTTTCTTGGCATGATTTATTCTGAGAAGGTTTGCCATTGCTTTCCTCTGAAGCTGACAGGAGGGTTCCATGGCTGAGCAGAACCCTGGTCTTACTGAGTTTTAGCCCAGCACTCAGACTACTATGGCCATTTCTGCACTACACTGTTATAGTGCTATTATTCCACTTTCAACATTCTATGGAATCCTGGGGTTTGCAGTTTAGGGAGGGGCCTTTAGAATTCTCAGTCAGAGAGCTCTTTGGCCTCAGTAAACTACAAACCTCAGAATTCTACAGGATATTGAAAGTGGAATAATAGCACTATAACAGTGTAGTGCAGAAATGGCCTATAACATCTTTTTTGCACACCGTTTCTAAAGCGAGAGGGCCCCTTGAGCGTCACATAAATGGGAGGAGCGGTCTGCATGACGCTCAAGGGCCTCACGTGGATTGCGCATGCACCTTTTCATTCTCAGCTTAAAGCCAAAAATGGTACGTGGTCATGCAATGCTCCCAGGGCCTGCGCGCACTTACCTGCCATGCGGTGCATCAGGAGTCAGGCCAGTCGCGCTTCCTGCCTCAGTGCTAGCCTGCAATTCTCAGGTTGCGCTGCGGTAGGAAGGGGTGGGGCGTTTGCCCGGCGCTCACGCAACCAGGAAGCTGCTGCAGAACTCAAGCAGCAGGGAAGCGGCAGCGTTCCTGCTGAGGCTTTTCGTGTGAGACGCCCCACACAGCCGCACGAATGGGTAACGTGCGAAAAGGGTCATGCTGGATCTCTCCAACTAGACTAGAATCATAGAGTTGGAAGAGGCCATCGAGTCCAACCCCCTGCCATTCAGGAATATGCTATCAAAGCATTCCCAACAGATGGCCATCCAGCCTCTGCTTAAAAACCTCCAAAGAAGGAGACTCCACCACACTCCCAGGCAGCATATTCCACTGTCTAACTGCTCTTACCATCAGGAAGCGCTCCTAATGTTTAGATGGAATCTCTTTTCCTGAAGTTTGAAGCCATTGTTCCTTGTTCTAGTCTCTGAAGCAGAAGAGGACAGGTTTGCTCCATATGATATTCCTTCAAATATTTAATCATGGCTATCATGCCACTTCTTCACCTTCTCTTCTCCGAGCTAAACATACCCAGCTTCCTAAGTCACTCCTCATAGGTCATGGTTTCCATTTTGGTCACCCTCCTCTTATCAGTATCCTTACTGAACTGTGGTGCCCAGAACTGGACATAGAATTCTAGGTGACATCTGACCAAAGCAGAATAGAGTGATACTATCACTTCCCTCGAGCTAGATACTATACTCCTATTGATGCAGCCGGAAATCACATTCGCTTTTTGAGTTGCCACATCACACTGCTGACTCATGTTCACTTTGCGGTCTACTAAGACTCCTAGATCTTTTTCACATGTACTGTGGTCAAGATGTCTTATATCTGTGTATTTCATTTTTTTTCTGCTCAGGTGTAGTACCTTATACTTCTTCCTGTTAATTTTTGTTTTGTTTTGTTTTGGCCTAGCTCCCTTATCTGTTAAGATAATTTTGAATTCTGATCCTGTCCTCTGGATCAGTGGGCACTTGGCCCACTGAATTAATGGGAACCTGGCAAGTCAACATTTGTATAGCTGGCCCTCTACATTCACTGAAGTTAGAGGTGCAGGACCCCTGCAGAAGTGGGAAAATGGCAAATAAATGTGTGTGTGTCTGTGGGAAGTGGGTTAAGGCACGGTGGGCAGAATGGGCACCCAGGGTGCAAACCAGCTCAAGGAAATGAGAGGGAAAAGAAGTGGGTCGGCATGGGGGCACTATACTTTCTCTCTCACACCCATTTCCTCCTTCAGGTGTTGGGGGGCATCAGGAGAAGGTTCATGGTTCTGAGAAATAGGGATGCAAACCACCTTCAGCTGGCAAAGCGGTGGCTGCTGGAGAAGGACCAGAGGCAGATTTTCAAAGGGTTATGTCACCCTGATTTCTGGGGTCCCTTGGGGGGCATCTCAGTGTGCTCCACGTGATGGAGAATGGAAACCAGCCAAAGCACAAGCAATAGCAATGCAAGAGGCAGGGCAACCTAGTGGGGTCTTTTTACCCAGTGTTTACAGGGTTAGGCCAAGCCAAAAACCAAACAAAGATGTCCAATAAATGATTTTATTAAAAGTAAGTCTCACGCAGCAACGCAATCACTCACACACTCGCTCAAGACCTATTAAGAAGCAAAAGAGAGGAAATTGGGCACAGGGTTATTGAAGGGGTGTAGTTGGGGTAATACTGCATCTTTTCCTGAAGTCCTGGGTCCGGGAAGGCAGCAGAGAAGTGGGGCTCAGCATGGAGAGGGCTGAGCGGATCACTCAACGGACGGAGAAACGGTCTGCTGGGATGACTGGGAGTGATCCAAAGAACTGTTCAAAAACTGGGACTATTTGTAGGGGGAAAAGTACCTGGAGGACTAATTCTTTCCCGGGGAGAACAATGAGTGTTGCAGGGGGCACGAAGCTCCACACTGGTAATTTCCTTTGCGTGATGGGATTGCAAGGTGTTGTCAAAGTCTCAGGATCTTCGGCTGTGTTAGTTTGTGGTGTGACTTCATGTAAATGGTCCTCGCCTGATGGAATATTTGCTCAACTTGGGGCAAACATGCTAATCCCCTCAAGTCGGCTTCTCAGGGGCTGAGGACCCTTTGTTTATTGTGGGTTTACACATCTTGAGGTCTCCTGGGGCTACGTGACTGGGGATTTTACTGGCCTGACCTGGTTTTCGATCTTTGACCGTTGCTGCCTACATGCCCATCCGGTGACCTCTCAGGCACATGGAATCATATTTAATATCAAATTGTAGACCCCGGGATAGGGTTTTTCCATCGGAGTAACAGCTATGTGTCCTGATTGGAGCCACTGAGAGGGAAGGTTCCCTTGGAAAAGAAGCACTTCAGAGGGGGCAGGGGTTGCAGAAACTTGCAAAAATTCAAATCTGTCAAAGTTAAACCTGCCAATGTTAAGGCCCAACTGTATAAATGCCATTGACTCAATGGCTCTAGCCTAGTTAGGACTAGCAATTGGATTTAGGCCTATAATGCCTTGGGGTTTTGTCTGTAACATTTTCCCTGTGAGACTCCTTAAATTCCAGTTTTGGCAGAAGGGTGGGTTATAAAGCAAGTATTTAAAGAAATGTGTGTCTATACATTTCAGTTGAGCTGTTCCCTTCCCAAGGGATTTCCTTTCAGACCAGCAGAATGCCTTCAAGTTAAAATCTTGGCAACCAAAATATTACACTCCCTATGTTTGTAGAGACTGGCTGTGCTGTTATGGGCCATGTCCGCACTGGACTGTCATAGTGCTATTATTCCACTTGCAACATCCTATGGAATCCTGGGGTTTGCAGTTTCGGGAGGGGCCAGCTGGCCCCTCCTGAAACTGCAGACCCCAGGATTCCATAGGATGTTGCAAGTGGAATAATAGCTCTATGACAGTCCAGTGCAGACATGGCCTTGGTTTCCTTTCAGGAGGTGCCTAAAAGAAACTCCCCTGCTGAACTTCAGTGCTATTTCAGCATTGTAGCTCCTGGACACATTAGAGCATATCAGCACCACATAACGTACGTCTGTAAACTTTCAGGGAGTTCACTGTTGTACCTGGATAAGAATGTTTTGGCTTCATGAACAATAACATTCATTATTTTTTTTAATTAGTAATTAAATGCTGAGGAGAGCAGGTAAGTTTTGGTTCGTCTAGGAAGGACACATCAGAAACAAGAATAGCATTTCTTATCTAGGGAAAGCTTCCCCAGTCCCAAGCACTCCCAACGTGTTGGACTGCTGGGTTACCCTGAGAGGTGGGGGACTTTGAGGTCCACCTACAATGCCAGCATCTCAGAATTTGGAGGAAGTATAGCAAAAAGGAGGTCTGCAAGAGGAGGGTAACAGCAGGATCTTTTCACCTATGCTTACCAGTACTAACTGTGGAGAGGGCTCCAGTTAAAAGTTAAACAGAGTATTTTGTTTGGAATTAACAAACACACAAGAAATCAGACACTCTCAGGAACCATTCAAGGCTATAAGAAAGTGAGGGAAGGAAGGCTGGCTAGAGGAAGATTGGGTTGAAAGGATGATAGTTACCAGTCCTGAAGAAGAAGGTCAAAGTGGAGGGGCTCAGACTGCGTCTGAGGGTAGCACGGAGGAATGGGAAGCTGAGGTACCATGTGCAGTGTAATACACCCAGTGTACTACAATTTGCTGCGACCAAAGCTGGGGGTTTTGTACCCTATTTCCTACCTTGAAGAAGAGTGTATGGACAAAGTGGTATTTGCTTTCTCACAGAGGTGACAAAAGAATCCAGAATGGGCTGATTGTCTTAACTCTAGGTGGCAAAACATTGATGGGAGTCATGACAATCTCTTAATGTCTGGTTGGGCAGGGGGTCTAGGAAAGATTTCTGTACGGCGACATCACAGGATGGTCTCTGATTGCTTCACCTGGGCAGTTTCACCTTCCGTTGTATTTGGGTGTGCACATAGCCTGCGGTCTTGGACTATCACAATCAATATCCTGTGGAATTACAGCAGTTAGCAATAGCAGTTACATTTCTATACCACTTATCAGTGCTAAACACTCCGTAAGTGGTTTACAATGTGTTTAGCTAATTGCCCCCAACAAGCTGGGTACTCATTTTACCGACCTGCAGAAGGAAAGAAGGCTGAGTCAACCTGGAGCCCTGCAGGGTCGAATTCACAACATTGTGGCTGCTATACTGGCATTTAACCATCAGGGCTCCCAGGTTTGTAGTTTACTGGAGTTTACTGGGGAATTCTGGGGTTTGTAGTTTACTGAGGCCAAAGAGCACTTTGGTTGAGAAATTCTAAATGCCCCATCCTAAATTGCAAACCCCAGGATTCCATAGGATGTTGCAAGTGGAATAATACCACTATAACAGTGTAGGGTGAAAATGGCCAGTTTAAAGTAGAATTTAAGACACTGGAATCACAACAGCCTCTAGGTGAGTTTTCTTTTTGGCTAGACTGGCTGCTGGTTAACGAGAAAGAAATTTGGTGAGCAATTCTTCCATGGGAACTCACAACAAGAAGGTATCTGGGAATCTTTCCATGGGTTTGAATGAGATACCCATCAGACAGTAGGGAATAGTCTTGCCAAGAAAACCCTGTGATAGAGTCACCATCAGTTAGAAGCCACTTGAAGGCAAATAACAACAGCCTTCTCATCTAACCATGCGTTTGGAGAGTAGAACAGCTCGGTGCCAGACCATTGGTCTTAGGTATGGAAGATCTCAGGTCCAATTCCTGACAAGTCCAGTTAAAAGGGACAAGTAGCAAGTGCTGAAGAAGACCTCTTTCCACTGGAGACCCTGCAGCAGAGTTTGACAACCTTATTTTGGACCACAGCTCTGAGAATCCAAGAGCTAGGATATCCAGTGGCTGTACCCTGGAAGTGCCACTTCCAGGACTTTTCCGCATTTTATATTTAAAACAGGGTGGCGCATCTTCCAGCGAGGACGTTTACACTTGGGGGCGAACTGGGTCCGGACTACTTAATGTTTGTCCGGACTTCAGCCAGCTCCAGAATGCCCAGAACTGGTGGTTCTCTGTGCTATTGAAAGATCGATTAAAAGAGGACTTTCAATAGCCCGGCGCGCCCCAGTCCGTCATTGCCCTAAGTGTAGATTTGCAGGCTCGCGCCAGTGTGAGGCTGCAGATCTTCCGGGGGTGGGCTTCCGTCTGGCGAGCTTCTCCGGTTGGTGGAGAGCCTCTGCCAACCAGAAGCCTCCATTTTCATCTCCGGAGAGTATGTAGTGCAGGCGTGCGCTGCTCTGGATCGTCGTGGATCATCGGGGGAGCGTGCCAGTCCGGTGAGTAACAGACTGCCCCGTTTCCCCTGCAAAGTGCAGAAAAGCCCCCAGTCAGACATAAATAGCACTGAGTTTGAAGCGGCTCAAGACCACTATAGGCCTATTCTTAAACTTTTTAGTTTAACAATCAAATGAAAGCTATGGAACCCAGCCCCAGAAAAAAATACATCTGATCACAGACACACAAAATTTTGCATGCAATTTGTATTTTTGCTTGTGAAATCTGTTTCCTTCACGTAGAGTAATCATGAATTTAAAAAAAACCTACTCAGAAAGGATAGGTTTTTACCTTAAAATTCACATTGACAGGAGAAATTCAGTGTAACAGGGAGGAAATCAATGAAAAATATCAATTAACAATGATTTTTTTTGCATCCTATCAATAGACCCCCTTGAAGCCCATTCATGAACTTCCTAGGGGTACACAGACCCCCGATTAAGACCCCCTGGTTTATTAGCATATTATTAGATTGCTGTGTACCTCCAAGCCATTTCTGTCTTATGGTGACCCCACTGCAGACAAGATCTGTTTAGACGGAGTTTTTCTTTGCCTTCCTTTGAAGAGGAGGGAGTGTGAGTTGCCCAAGATCACCCAGTGCTTTTCCACAGCCAAGCAGGGATTCAAGCCTTGGTCTCCAGAGTTGTAGTCCAAAACTCAAACCGTTACACTACACTGGCTCTCTGGCTTATTGTTAGATATGCATGTGTATACCTTTAAATCACCTGTTCACTTATGGTGATCCCATGAATTTCATGGGTTTTTCTTAGGCAAGGAACACTCAAAGGTGGTTTTCCCAATGCCTTCCTCTGAAGCATAGCCTACAGCATCTGGTATTCATTGGTGGTCTCCCATCCAAGTAGTAACCAGAGCTGACTCTGCTTAGCTTCCAAGATCAAACAACACCTGATGCCTTTAGGGTGTTTAGGCACAGTCATTGTTAGATAGTGGGGCTATAACCTTGGTGAAGGATGCTCCTGCATTATCATAAAAAACCACTAGAGGGTACTCTTGAGTCGCCATTAAGCATGCGTGCTTTATCAGACAGCTTACCTTACATGTGTTTTTAACAAGCTTACGAGAGAGAGATTAATAGAATCTGACGCTTTTACGCTCAGGGAAATGCATAATGTGAGAATAATGTAGGATTCTGATAAGCATATTCTTGCAGCTTAAAGGATATTAAGATTCGATATTTCTCAAAATATAATTCTGCTACTTTCTAGAGACTGTCTCTAAAACAGTGAAAGGGATCTGGCTGTATCAGGAGATGGTTGAGGTTTCATGGATTTTTTTGCAGTCATAAAGTTCATATTAGATTTAGTGCTAGTATGCTATGGAAAATACAGAGTGATGTTGCCAGAAATTCCTTTGCCAATCTCTATACCCATGATTTGTTGAGATTCTTGTTGTTAACTGCTGTCAAGTCAACTTTGACTTACGACAACCCTATAGATGGGAGACCTCCAAGTCACCCTATCAGCAACCACCCTGCTCAGATCTTCCAGACTCAAGGGCATGTCTTCTCGATTTATCTGCCCATCTGTAATGCAGTCTGCTTCTTTTCCTACTGCCTTCTACTTTCCTGAGCATTACTGTCTTTTCTAGTGAGTCATGTCTTCTCATCATATGGCCAAAGTAAAACTGCCTCAGTTTAATTATTGGCTTCTAGGGACAGTTCAGGCTTGATTTCCCCTAGGACCCATTTATTTATCTTTTTAGCAGTCCAGGCTATCTGTAGAACTCTTTTCTAGTGCCACATTTCAAATATGTTGATTTTCTCCCTGTCAGCTTTCTTCACTGTCCAGCTTTCACAACCATACATAGAAACTGGAAATGCAATGGCATGGACAATCCTAACTTTAATATTCAATGATACATCTTTACACATGAAGATTTTGTCTAGTTCCTACATAGCTGCCCTTCCAAGTCCTAGGCCATTTCCGCACTACACTGTTATGGTGCTATTCTTCCACTTTCAACATCCTGTGGAATTCTGGGGTTCGTAGTTTACTAAGGCCCAAGATCTCTCTGACTGGGAATTCTAAATGCTCTTCCCTAAACAACAAACTTCAAGATTCCATAGGACGTTGAAAGTGGAATAACAGCGCTATAACAGTCTGGTGCAGAAATGGCCCTAGTCTTCTGATTTCTTGACTGTAGTCTTCATTCTGATTAATGACCAAGCCAAGATACGGAAAATCTTGAACTATTTCAGTGTCTTCATCATCTGCATTAAGGTTTTGTAACAGTGGAAGAGCTTGGAGGGTATTGGAGGGGGGGCGGGAGGGGGCTGGGCTACAGTGTGGAGGCGTGGCCACGGTGCATGGGGGTGTGGCCGTGATGCGTGGGGGTGTGGCCAGGGCACACGGGGACATGGCTATGAGCCAGGACCCCCTGAAAACATTGTCACCCAGGGCAAACCTCCCCCATCACCCCCCCCCATTCCTACGTGACTCTTTTATAAATCATCTGTGGTCATTATTTTTGTTTTCTTAATGTTCAGCTGTAAATCTGGCTTTGCATTTTCTACCTTGACTTTCTTCAGTAATTGTTCCAAGTCTTTGCTGTTCTGCTAATAGCACAGTGTCATCTGCATATCTTAAATCGTTGGTGTTCCTTCCTCCAGTTTTCACATCTCTTTCTCCTGGCCCTAATCCTGCTGTTCTCATGGTATTTTCAGCATATAAGTGTAACAGATAGGGTGATAAAATGCAGCCTTGCCTGACCCCATTGCCAATCGTAAACCATTCCGTTTTTCCATATTCTGTCCTTATGGTAGCCTCTTTTCCTGAGTACAGGTTGGGCATCAGGACAATCCAATATTGTGGCATACCCATTTCTTTAAGAGTGGCCCATAGTTTTTCATCACGTATACAACCAGTTATTGGGAGAAGGCTGTTAAATTATTCAAATGTTGTTCATGTTTCTAAGGACCCATTTACACTATGGAAATATAGTGCTATTATTCCACTTTTAACTGCCATGGTTCCACACTATAGAATCCTGGGGTTTGTAGTGTGATGAGGCATTAGAGCTAGCATAGTATAGTGGTTTGAGCATTGGATTACAATCCTGAAAACCAGGGTTCAATTCCCTGCTCAGCCATGGAAACCCACTGTGTGATGTTGGGCACATCACACACTGTCAGCCCCAGAAAACCTCATAATAGGTTCACATTAGGGTTGCCATACATTGGAATCGATTTGAAGGCATGCAACACAACAACAATAACAATGTACCACACATGGTTTAAAAGTATAGGAGCAGGGCAAGGTTGGTGAATGGCTACTGATTGCCAAAGACTGTACTGAAAGTCACCTAGAACTCAACTCATCATTGTGAAAAGAGCCTCAAGAACTCACAGTCCCTGGCATGGGCCAGATCGTGAGATGCAGGCATGCACTTATACGTGCAAGGAACATCTCTAATCACCTTGTTCTTAATGGGTCCTGTGAATGTGTGGGAAGTGAATATTTAACATGGCTAGTGAAAATGGCAGAACACAGGGAGAATTGGATTGTTCAGAACTAACAGGAACAAACTGCCAAGGAAAATGAAGAGGAAACACTCTAGAAGACAGTCACTGTCAGGAGCAGATTAATACAGAAGGGTTTCCAAAACTCTCCAACAAAGCAATCACTTCTGATATCTGCATGAGGATGCCCAAACAGGAAACCAGCAACAAGGGATACTGCATGCCAAGAAGGGAGTCAAGCTAACTGCCAATCACAACATGGAGAAAGGAAAGGTGCCCCTTCTTCAGGACTCATTGCTCAGGAGTATAGAGACACCTGCATGCCAGCCTGACAAGATGAATGGGGAAGTGTGCCATCTTCCTGGGATATCACTGACAACTTGCCAAAATTCATCAAGAACACAGATCAGTACCCCTTTCTCCTTATTCCTGTGGACAGTTATGACACTGCAAGAACACTTTTGAGCAGATCGCCTAGATGGCCCTTGTAGTCCCTTCCAACTCTATGATTTTATGATTCTAAGAATCAGACATTTTCCTAATTTCTGTCCAACTCTATCCAAGAGTCTCATATCATCACAGTTGTCTCGATTGTTCTGAGGAATCAGCACCGCTCTTGTTCAATCTGTTGTAAAGACCTTCCCTCCAGGGCAATCCATCCCACTGCTGACTAGCTCTTATAGTAAAGAAGTTCTTCTTAAATATTTAAGTAGAATCTCTTCTTATGATCTGAATCCATCATTTTGTGTTCTAGTCTCTAGAGCAGCATCTTCTACGTGGCTTCTCTTTGGATATTTAAAAATGGCTATCATGCAGTAATGTAGAGTTAGTTGATTGACTTGGACTCAAGTCAGACTAAAGTCACTTCAGTGACTCAACTCAGATTTGACTCAGCAATAAATGACGCAAGGACTCAACTCGAGACTTGTATATATTTAGTGACCAGCTTGCTGCCCTTGGTTCAGTAACGTAACACATTCATCCAGAATGTCACATGACGATCTGTCTCAAGCCCAAAGTGTGGACACATTTCTCAGAGGGGAACAGCAAATGGGTTAGGCAACAGGCTTCAGATGGGGTTGAGGCTTGCTCAGCAGCCTGTCCCCACTGCACATCAGAGGAGCCTTCTAAAACGTTTCCTAAGAGCAGAAGGCAAGACTTGTGCCCAGAGTGCAGGGCGCATATCTCAAAGGGGAACAAAAAATGTGTTAGGCAATGAATGGGCTTGAGGAGGAAGGTATAAGGCCCCACTTTGGGGGTCCCCAAAATCAGTTTGGATAAGCACCATACCTAATTGCCATAATATTGCATTGGCAACTGTATTAATTGGCTCTGATATCAAAATCAGACCTGAAAGGAGATGGAGAGGTCAAACCAAGAGAGGAAAGGAATTTGAAACTTCCTCCAGGTAAGACTGAGTCATTTGTCAGGCAAATACACACCATTCCTGAGGATAACAGGCTTAAGTAGAAGCTGGAAGTTTCCAGGGAACCCAACTGTGAGAAGCCCATCAGGACATTGATTAACAGATATCCGTCCCCTGTACACCTGAACTCTTTCCTTGTAGCACGCACAATAGACAGCTATTACAACACCCATCATGTCTTTGTCAATCAAGCACGAAGCCCATCAACAGGCAAAAGACCCATTGTCCACAACAGGTTCCCTTTGTCTTGCATCTGGAACCTTCACTGCCACAGGCCATTTTCAGAGTACAAATACCCCTGATTTTAGGTTTGCAACTCGCAGTCTCTCGAAGGTCTACCTGTCACTCTGTCCATTTGGCTCCTGAATGAGCACTGTCTTTAGGTCTAAACAAAAACACAGTTCTGCTCTTCAGTACTCTTCTGGATTGGTAATTATAAATCCTCCCAAAACCCTCAGCCTCTCTATCCATATTTTTTTCCTCCCTTTATCTTTCAGCTAGCTCTTGTGTGAATGTTTGATTGTGTGTATCTTGTGTGCATGCATGAGTGAATTCCCCTCAATAAACACATTTTTAGCTTACTTTTGAATCTGGCTGGTTCTTTTCCTGTGTGAGCCTGTAAACATTGGTAGTAAGACCTCGCTAAGTTACTCCCCTCTTGCAAGCCTCCTCTCTGAGCTAATTCATTCCCCACTTTTGCAAGGGGGCACTGGCATCATGGAGTGGCCCTTATGGCACGTTTTGGGGTAACAAAAGATACTTCCTTTTAAAGCTCTTGAAGCTTAAGTAATGGGGAATAAGAAGGATCCTATTCTGCCCTTCTGAAAAAGCCTCCAGTTTTAGAAATGGGAAGTAAGAAGGATCCTATTCCCCATTTCTGAAGGTGCAGATGGCAAAATCACAAATATGGAGGGCAGATACTACTTAAATTGTTAAAATGATTTTATTCAACTCTGTCCAGAAATTCTGGAATATAGGTTGGGGTATAAAGTTGGCTCCCAGACCTGAGACTTGACTTGAAAGTATCTTGCAAGGACTTGAGACTCAACTTGAGACTTGAAGGTAGAGACTTGAGACTTGGAGTAAGACTTAAGTACATCACTGATATCATGTTACCTCTCAGCCTTCTCTTCTCCAGGCTAAACATACCCAGCTCCCTCCATTGTTCCTTGGTCTCCAGACTTTGGTTTCCAGACTTTAGTCATCTTGGTTGCCCTTCCTGATGGCTGGACCTTGTGTCTAGATCTGCAAGAGGAATTTGTTTGCTTCACATATTAATGCAAATGTAAATTATATTGTGGTTTTGCGCCCCTGTACAAACTGAAATTAATTTTTATACTAAGTCAGGGGTAGGAATTGTGTGGTTTTCCACATGCTGGAAGACCACAGTTCCCAGCGTATCTTGCCACTGGCCATGTTGACAACTGCTGGAAGTTTCAGTCCAAGAACATCTGGAAGAAGATAGTTTGCCCACCCCTGTACGCTAATCATACTTCTCTGAATTCTCTCAGCAGAGTTCTCCAGTCAGAAGTGTAACCAACAATGTGTCTCTTGGGGGAAAGAGGACATCAAATTTGGGTATTAGTAAACATAAAATTTAAATTACAATCCGTTAGGAAAATTGCTTGTGAGAAATGTGTATCAGAGGCAAAAATTACATTAAAAATGCATACAGTAGGAGGAAAGCATACACAAAGTCACACACATTTTCTTGAGAATCTTTGGGTAAATACTTTGCAGATTTCAGAATGAAGCAAATTTAAGATTGGAACAATTTTCAAAGTTTGAAACAAACGAGATTTAGAACTGGAAAAAGATGGAGGGGGAAAAATGAGCAGAACAGAAAATTCAGCCATCATTCCTTGGATCTATGCTCATTTAAAAAAAAATGCCTCAGCTCAATAAAAAAAATCATATGCACAAACTTCTGGCTAAATAACAAAACCAAATTAATAACAGAGAAGCAGCAGGTCCAAAAAAACATTAAATTCAGAAATGCATGACAGGCAATTGTCATTACAATGGAGATTTCTCCAAAGAACAGTCTCCTCATCCCATTGCCTAGCACATTACAAGCTGTTTCCAAATGGTGCAGTGCAGGATTGCTGTTCGGATTGTAACCACACTGTATTTTATGAGTATAAAGGGACTCCCATTTGTAAACTACCATCTATAATCTCTACCACGGGGGTAGGGGCTGCCTCTGAAAACTGATCAGAAACTGCAACTGGCACAACTCTTAAATGGCATTGGCCACTTGGAGCCCATTACACTAATTTTAAAGCAATTACACTGGCTTCTGTAGACTTTCAGGGGCAAATATTGCATTAATCAGATAAAATATGGTAAAATATGGTTATGTACAGTGGATAAAAGAATAAGGTAAGAATCTGTTATTAGGTACATGACCATTGTTGTTGTTGTGTGCCTTCAAGTCATTCCCAGCTTATAGCGACCCTAAGATGAATCTATCATGGGGTTTGCTGGGGCTGAGAGTGTGTTAATTGCCCAAGATCACCCAGTGGGTTTCCATGGCTAAGTGGGGAATCGAACCTTGGCCTCCAAGGTTGTAGTCCAGCGCTCAAACACCACACTGGCTCCCGTAATTGATCTAGTAAATGCAACATTTCCCCCTCAGATTCCATAACATCACATGCTGTGTATCCTGTCCATTCATCTGCCATATAAAACTCAGTGTTTGTCTGTGAGTTTGTGAGTTTGTCTGCCTGCGTCAGGCAGGTGAAGGCTTCATACGATTGGCTGGGTAAGGCGAGAAGACCTCATTTGATTGGTTAGCTATGAAGATTCTATGGAATCTTGGGGCTGGCAGTTTAGGGAGGGGCCTCTAGAATTCTCAGGTAGAGAGCTCTTGGGCCTCAGGCCTGTTGCTATGGGGACAAAGTCTAGCAGCAAGAAGAAGGGCAGTGTATTCCTTTAGAAACCGAACCTCTGTTATGTTAACAACTCTGAATATAGACTGGATTGGGGAATATGAGGGAAAGTTACAGGCACTGGAATAGGCTGGTTGCTATGGAGAGAAGGCCTACGAGCAAGGAAGAGGCCAACCTCTATATGTTAATAACTCTGAATACAAATTGGACTGGGGAATATGGGGAAAAGTTACGGGTACTGGACAAGACAGATTGGGGAATTAGAGACACAGGATCTCATAGAATCATAGAGTTGGAAGATACCCCAGGGGCTATCCAGTCCAACCTCCTATTATGCAGGAACACTCATCAAAGCATTCCCAACAGATGGCCATCCAGCCTCTGTTTAAAAACCTCCACCACACTCTGAGGCAGCATATTCCACTCCTGGACAGCTCTGACTGTCAGGAAGTTCTTCCTAAGGTTCAGGTGGAATCTCCTTTCCTGCAGCTTGAATCCATTGCTCCTTGTCCTAGTCTCTGGAGCGGCAGAGAATAAGTGCACTCCCTCCTCAACATGTCATCCCTTCAAATATTTAAAAATGGCTATCATGTCCACTCTTAACCTTTTCTTCTGTAGACTAAACATACCCAGCTCCCTAAGCCACTTCTCATAGGGCATGGCTTCCAGGCCCTTCACCATTTTGGTCGCCCTCCTCTGGATATGTTCCAGCTTGTTGATATCCTTCTTGAATTGAAGTGCCCAGAACTGGACACAGTATTCCAAATGAGGCCTAACCAATGCAGAATAAAGTGGTACCATTACCTCCCTTGATCTAGACACCATACTCCTATTGATGCAATCAAGAATCACATTGGCTTTCTTGGCTGCTGCATCACACTGTTGACTCATGTTCAGCTTGTGATCTACCAAGACTCCTAGATCCCTTTCACACATACTGCTATCCAGCCACACATCCCCTATCCTATATTTGTGCATTCCATTTTTTCTGCCTAAGTGCAGGATATTACATTTCTCTCATTTGAAATTCATTTTGTTAGCTTTGGCCCAGCTCTCCAATCTGTCAAGCTCATTTTGAAATTTGATCCTGTCCTCCGAGGTATTAGCAACCCCTCCCAATTTGGTATCATCTGCAGATTTGATCAGCATGCCCTCCACTACTTCATCCAAGTCATTGATGAAGATGTTAAATAGCACTGGGCCCAGGACAGAACCCTGTGGCATCCCACTAGTCATTTCTCTCCGGGATGAAAAGCAGCCATTCGTGATCACCGTTTGGGTTCAGTCGGTCAACCAATTACCAATCCACCGAACAGCAGCCCTGTCAGCCCGCATTTTACTAGCTTCTTTGCAAGAATGTCATGGGGAACTTTGTCAAAGGCCGTACTGAGGTCAAGATATATTACATCTACAGCATTCCCTACATCTATCAAGCTTGTACCCTTATCATAAAAAGAGATAAGATTCATCTGGCATGACTTATTTCTGAGAAATCCATGCTGGCTTCTAGTGATTACAGCATTGCTTCCTAAGCAATTACAAACTGGCTGTGTAATGAATTTTTAATTATTATACCATTATTATAACTTTACTTGGAAGTAATTATTATAAGTTTATTATATTATATTATAATTTTACTTGGAAAGAGAGGCACTGAAAACCTGTCTGCGACCTCGAGGGAGGTAATGGTACCACTCTATTCTGCATTGGTTAGACCTCATTTGGAATACTGTGTACAATTCTGGGCACCTCAATTCAAAAAGGATATTGACAAGCTGGAATGTGTCCAGAGGAGAGCAACCAAAATGGTGAAGGGTCTGGAAGCCACACCCTATGAAGAACGCCTTAGGGAGCTGGGTATGTTTAATCTGCAGAAGAAAAGAGGGGACATGATAGCCATGTTTAAATATTCGAAGGGATGTCATGTTGAGAATGGAGCAGACTTGTTCTCTGCCACTCCAGAGACTAGGACAAGGAGCAATGGATTCAAGCTGCAGAAAAACAGATTCCACTTATACCTCAAGAAGAACTTCCTGATAGTCAGAGCTGTCCAGCAGTGGAATATGCTGCCTCGGAGTGTGGTGGAGTCTCCTTCTTTGCGAAAATGTCATGGGGAACCTTGTCAAAGGCCCTACTGAGGTCAAGATATGCTGCGTCTACAGCATTCCCTACATCTGTCAAGCTTGTAACCCTATCATAAAAAGAGATAAGATTCATCTGGCATGACTTAATTTTGAGAAATCCGTGCTGGCTTTTAGTGATTATGGCATTGCTTTCTAAGTAATTACAAACTGACTGTTTAAAGATCTGCTGTAGGATCTTCCCTGGTATTGATGTCAGGCTGAACAGGCAATAATTATTTGGCTCCTCTTTTTCCCCTTCTTGAAGATGGGGATGACATTTGCCCTCCTCCAGTCTGCCGGGACTTCTCCTATTCTCCAAGAGTTCTGAAAGATTGCTGCAAGTGACTCAGAAATGACTTCTGCCAGTTCTTTTAATATCCTTGGGTGTAATTCATCTGGCCCTGGAGACTTAAATTCATCTAGTTTAGCCAGATATTCCTGTACTACTTCTCTGCTTATTTTGTGCTGCATTTCCCTCGCTTCCTCACTTGCTCCCCACGCCCCAGGTTGGGTACTTTTATCCTTTTGGGAGAAAACTGAAGCAAAGAAGGTATTAAGTAATTCTGCCTTCTCACTTCCCCTTGTTATTAATTGGTCATCTTCTCCACGCAGTGACCCTATCATTTCCTTGTTTTTCCTTTTGCTGTGGACATGTCTAAAAAAGCCCTTTTTATTGTTTTTGATGTCTCTGGCAAACCTGAGTTCATTCTGCGCTTTAGCTTTTCTGATCTTCTCCCTACATCTCCTGCCTATTTGCTTGAAGACTTCTTTGGTGGTTTCACCATTCTTCCACTTCCTGTACATGTTTCTTTTAACACTTAGCTCAGCTGAGAGTTCTTCAGTCAACCATTCCAGTTTCTTTAGACACCTGCCATTTTTCCTCCTTATTTTTCAATTGTGCCTTCAGTATCTCACTTTCAAGAAATTCCCATCCATCATGAACTCCTTTCTGTTTCAGTATTCTTGACCATGGGATTTCAGCAAGTAACTCCCTAAATTTAGAGAAATCAGCTTTCTTAAAGTTTAGGATGCATGTCTGGCTACACTTGGCTTCTCCTTCCCACTGAATGACAAACTCCAAAAGAGCATGGTCACTCCCTTCTAAAGATCCCACCACCTCCACCTCATCAACTAGGTCATCCCTGTTGGTCAGGATCAGATCTAAAATAGCCAATCCCCTTGTCACCTCTTCCACCTTTTGGACCATGAAATTGTCTGCAAGGCAAGCGAGGAACCCGTTGGACCTTGCGGTCTTTGCAGAATTTGACTGCCAACAAATATCAGGATAATTGAAATCTCCCATTAACATGGCATCTTTCCTTTTTGAATGTGTGGTCATCTGCTATTGTTTCTCACTCCCTTAATTCTTACCCAGATGCTCTCGACTTGGCTTCCCAGATTTAAGTCATGGATCTCTTCACAGGTGAAAACATCCTTGACCTATAAGGCTACTCCTCCTCCTTTCTTGTTTGGTCTATTTCTGTGAAATAGGTTATACCCCTGTATTCCTATGTTCCAATCATGAGAGTCATCCCACCAGGTTTCAGTGATGCCTATTAAATCATATTTATTTTGTTGTACTAAGAGTTGGAGTTCCTATTGCTTATTCCCCATGCTCTGTGCATTAGCGTAGAGACACTTGAGACAGTGTGCCCTTCGTGGAAGTCCTGAACTATAGTTACTTTCTCTCTCTCTGTTGGTCTCTAGTTCTACTTGGCCTGCCCTATCTATATCATTTGGGCTATTTTTTGCAGCACTCACTGAATCTTTGCCCAGAATAATACTGTCCTCCTCCCTAGTCAAACTCAGTTTAAAGACCCGCTGATCCATTTTGTGAGACTGTTAGCAAAAACATTCCAGCTGACAGTTGTAAGGTGCAGGCCATCCCGTGCCAGAAGACCATCTTTGTGGAAATGGAAGCCATGATCCAAAAATCCAAATCTCTCCCAGCGGCACCATCTTCGAAGCTAGGTATTGATCTCCACTATTTTTCTTTCCCTTTGTGGGCCATGTCCTTCCATAGGGAGAAGAGATGAAATGACAACCTGCGCACAAAGGTCCTTCAGCTTCCTACCTATAAGCTCGTAATCCTTTGTGATGCAGTGAAAGCTGCACCTTGCCATGTCATTGGTTCCGACGTGAACCAAGAAGAGGAGGTTACAGTCAGTGGGCTTGACCAGTCTCGTTAGCCTCTCTGTTATGTCATTGAATTTGGCCCCAGGGAGACAGCACAATTCACAATTGATCCTGTCCAGGTTGCAAATGGTCGGTTCTGTTCCTCTCAGCAAAGAGTCCCCAACCACTAGAACTCGTCTCCTCTGAAGCTTGTCCAGAGTTACTTGACGAGCAAATTTCCTCACAGCCAACTGAACTTTCTGTCTGTGCTGAGACTGTTGGTGCTGATGCCAGGTCAGCTAGGACTAACGGCTGCTAGCTCCTCCTCCCAGCTAGTCAGTTAGACCATATGCTCAGGGAAAGCACATGGCCAGAGAAAACAAACGAACAAACAATCAATCAAACACAGCCCCAGAAGCCTGTAAAAGACACCCGGTCAAGATGTCTTCCCAGACGCAGTTCACCTTCCGCTCTCTCCTCTGAAAATGAGCTTGAAGGCCGCTGGGAGCAGATATAAAGAACTGCTAGCTCCTCCCACTAGCAAGTCAGCGAGTCAGCTAGGACTAATGGCTGCTAGCTCCTCCCCCAGCTAGTCAGTTAGACTGTGCGCTCAGGGAGACCACAGGGCCAAAGAAAACAGACAAATGAACAAACAAACAAACAAACACCGCCCCAGAAGCCTGTAAAAGACACCCGGTCAAGATGTCTTCTTAGAACACAAATCTTTCTAACAAGCATTACCTATGAGAAAATAAAATCCCGGGGAACACCGGGTACATATGCTAGTAGATCTATAAATCAACATAAGCACCACCTTACAATAAGATTTAATAAGGTAAGAATCTCTTGAGAGCGAGTGTGGTATAATCATGTGAGTGCTGGACTGAGAGTCTGGGAGATTAGGGTTCAAATCCCCACTTGGCACAGAAACCCATTGGGTGATCTTGGGCAAGTCACACTCTCTCCGCCTGAGAGGAAGGCAAAGGCGAACCTCCTCTGAAGAAATCTTGCCAAGAACACCCTGTGATACGTTCACCTCAGGTAGCCATACGTCAGAAGCGACTTGAAAGCACATAACACAAGACTCTTCTTATCAGCGTTCAAGTCAGAGTACAAATGCAGTGACACAGAAAGTATGGTGTAGTGGTCAGAGTGCTTAAGACATGGGAAGCCCAGTTCAAATCCCCATTTGGCCAGGAAGTACACTGGATGACCTTGTGCCAGGCACTGTCTCTCAGCCTAATCTACCTCACAAGGTTGTTCTGACATAAAAATAGGAAGGAGGACTGTGTCACCTTACATTCCTTTGACAGATATTAATTTCACAAACAAGGAGCATGAAGTTCATGACACTTCACTGGTCATGAAGGTCATGTCTCATCTCTGCTTCACACTGTATCCACATTCAAGCTGTTGGACTGATTTCTTTTTTTCTTTTTTTTTGCCACACCCACACCATGACAGAAATGGTCACCAGCTCCACCCAGAAAAGTGATTAACCCTGAAATAAAACTTCATAATTCACTAGTTTCCACTGAGCAAGTACAATTTCTAATTTCTGGGGTAAGTAATTGCCCTTCGAAAGGACAAGCGAAACCAAATATTGCAGAAAAGAGTGCTACTGTTCAGGATCAGAATGTGAAAAAGTTACTTTTTTAGACTACAACTGCTAGAACCTCACAGCCAGCATGGCTTATTGTAATCGAGGCCATTTCCACACTAGAATGTTCTTGTGCTATTATTCCACTTTCAACATCCTAGGGAATCCTGGGGTTTGCAGTTTAGGGAGCGGCCTTTGACAGATCAACAACACAGATCAACAACACATTTAAGGCGCAGAGAAAAAAAAGATAAAAGCACAATACTCTTTATTAAAAGAACCTTCCACCATGCTGAGTTAAGAGCTAAAGGCCCACCCAAATAAGAAAGGCCATTTCCACCCTATACTGTTACAGTGCTATTATTCCACTTTCAAGATCCTGTCTAATTCTGGGGTTTGTAGTTTACTGAGGCCCAAGAGCTCACTGGCTGAGAATTCCAAATGCCTCTCCCTAAACTGCAAACCCCAGGATTCCATAAGATGTTGAAACTGAAATAGTAGCACGATAATAATATAGTGCGGAAACGGCCAGTGTCTCAGTTTCTCTTCCTCCTTCCACTTTCCGCCTTTGTCCTTGGCTTATTTCAATTGTTGCAAACAGAGTTCAAAATGAAAAAGCAGATTGCACTCAGCTCCGAAGAGGCTGGGAGAGGGCAGGAAAGGATAGAATCTTGCCCTTCCCAGTAGATTTAGGTAAAAGCAAACTGCTGCAGCCCCTCTTGGGTAGTCTGTTATTCCTCAATATCTTTTTCAGTCTTGACCACCACCTTATCATGTTGCCTGGCTGCACATGTCACGGTTTTCATTTGTGGAACATTGGAGGACATGGAATAATAGTGCTGTAATTGTGTGATGTGAGTGGGCTCCTGGTAACTTTCAGCATCCACCCGTGATCTTAGCAGTGACACTGAAGGAACCTCCTTCCAAGCTAACATGGTGGTTGAGAGACTGAGAGTGAAATGCTCAGGTTTTCCCATGTCACAGTTTTGACATGGTGATTACCCAGCCTGATCCAAGGGGACAGAAATTATTATTCAAAAGAGAAAGAAATCAAATGTATAATGCTTGATTCCCCATGACAGTTTTGCAGGCCTTGAACAAAAGGTTTTTCTATTATCTCAGTGACTCACTTCCTGTCAATATTTACCGGGTTCTTTTCGATGCATCGCGGAAGCAGCTTGTTCACATCAACTGCTGGCTGCCAAAGTTTCTGCCCAGTTCATTATGCTCAGTGGTTTAATTTGAGTCATGAGCATGATTTGGCATTCAGTGTCTCCAATACTGGGTAATACACTCAAGCCTAGGAAAGTGAATCAGCAATTCTACTTTTTTAAAAATTGCACCAGTCTCCAGTGCCAGTCACGCTAAAGGACATTATTCATGACGTGTCCCACACCATGTTCACAACCAACCACCCTCCTCCTCTTATAAGAGTATAAGGAAGTTCAGCTCCCCAGTGAGCTGAACTTCCTTATACTTTTTCCCTTTGACCTACCTGAAGTGGTACAATGAGGGGCGGGAAATGCCCCACAAATAAGAATTTTGCACTCCCAAAAATATTTTTCCTTCAGTCTCCAAATTGCTAGAAGTGCAATAACTTAAAACTCCAGCTGAGCATTTAGAAATACGATTTAGGCATCCAAAGAAATTATTCAGGCAAAGTTACCATGGGAATGCAGACGCAGTGAACAGGGGAGTTCTACACATAAAACTTTTTTCAGGGTCTCATTCTCAGCAATACCAGAAATTTGGGGACTGCAGGACAACTTAATGGGGGAAGAATTCTTACTTGAGGAGGGCAATCTGCTTATTTTACTCTCCTGCCTACCTCATAGGGTTATTGTGAGAATTAAGTGTGTGGAGGAGAAGAGCCATGTATGCCTCCCTGAGCAATTTGGAAGAAAGGTTATAAATGAGAATAATGAATAAAAAGAAATAATAATTAAGAATAGCCTCCAACGGATCAGCTTCAACAGCCATCCAACCGAGCATCTTCTCTACTCACTAGATATTTCTGGGAAGCCTACAACCAATTGTTGTTGCCACTGCTGTGTACCTTCAAGTAATTTCTGACTGATGGAGAACGTCAGTGAACCTATCATGGGGATTTCTGGAGCTGAGAGTGTGTGACATGTCCAAGATCACCCAGTAGGTTTCCATGGCCGAGCAGGTAGTCCAACTCTGTTTCCAGGGTCATTGTCCAATGCTCAAAACACTACACCATGCTGGCTCTCACAAGCAGTTGTACTCATGTCCTAATGGCAAGCTTTCTACAGGCAACTAGTTTTCAGCTCCCTAAATGGAATGCTAGTTTGGCCTTGCAGGGCTCTTCTTATCTTCCTAATCAGGGCAGAAAGGCAGGAGCCCAGCCGTCCTCAACCCAGATGTGGTAGACTACAGCTCCCCTCACTGACATTTCAGGAAGATGGAGTTTGTAGTCTAACACATCCCAAGGGTGCCATGTTGAGATAAGCTGCAGCCACTCTCTTTCACTGTTGCTTCCAAGCAAAAGGCACCCAGCTACATATTGCCTCTGAAGGTGGAGAATTCTTAAGAACTGAACAACACAGCACATCACTATGCCATCTTGAATGCAGCTGCTCTTGTCTGATTTTGGAAGCTAAGAAGGGATGGGCTTGGTTGATAAGTGGGTGGAAGATCCCCAAAGAATGCCACAGATCTCCAGGCAGGGCTAGGAAAGAATTCTGCCGGAAACTCCAGACAGTTCTGCCAGTCAGAGCTGACAGTACTGAACTAAACAGACCAATGGTCTGACTCAGTATAATATATCTTCCTGTCTTGTTCTGTGTTCTGACATAAGAAGAGTTCTGCAAGATCCAGCCAAAGGCCTCTGTTTGGACACAGGGAAACCCATGAGTGCAACTGATAGTGAAGGCCATGCTGCTTCTGGCATTAGATGGATTAGATTGGCATTATATGTAGCACCCCTTAATAGTCCTTCATGAATCTGTTTAATTCCCTTTTAAAGCTGTCCACATTGGTGGCTGATGCTATCATCTTTCAGGAGTGTATTCCAGTTTAACTATCTGCTATGTGAAGAAAAGTTTCCTTTATCTAATACCCTCCAAGATTTCATAGATACAAACTGGGAAGCAAACTGGGAAGCTGGCCAAGCAACAGAGTGTAGTCAAGATGGAAAAGTTCTTAAATGAGGAAGAACACACAAGCTAGGAGAGGCTGCAGCCATTTGCTTCTGCCTGACTCTCCTGGGAAGAGTAAGGCCATTTCCGCACTAGCCTGTTATGGCGCGATGATTCCACTTTAACATCCTCTGGAATCCTGGGGTTTGCAGTTTCGGGGGGGGCAGCTGGCCCCTCCCGAAACTGCAAACCCCAGGTCCAGAAGATGTTGGAAGTGGAATCATCGCGCTATAACAGGCTAGTGCGGAAATGGCCTAGACTTCACTTCCTCCACCCCTTTCTGCTGAGTTGAGTGCAAATCATTTTTGCACTCTGAACTCAGTTTGTAGCACTGTGAACTCAGTTTGAAGTAAGCTGAGGACAAAGGGGGAAAGTGAGAGGAGGAGAGAGAAACTGGGACATTTTAAAAACATCTGAAAAAGGGGGATGACAGAGGATTAATCAGGACTGTCCCTGCCAAATTGGAACATAGTAGGTATATCATCTGTCCTGAACTGACCACCCCTCAACTTCAGCAAATAACTTTTAGTTCTATCAGCAAAATCCATTAACCAAAGGGAGACAATCTCTAATCTCTCTGTAAAGCTGTCTGATCAAGTAGCCAATAGAAAACCATTAATTATGTGCTGTGTGAAAAAGTACTTCCTTTTTGTATATCCTGAATTTACTGCGATCAGTTTCATCACTCAAAAAGAGAGAAGGGGGAAATGTTTTGTCTACTTTCTCAGGGCCGTGCACTTGTCTCTCAAGAGGTTTCTGGGTTTTTCCCTTCTAGTTCCCAAAACTAAAAAGCTCAGAATGTTTTGGGCCAAACCAGAAGTACATGGACTTGTTTACAAAAGACACGCTTAGTGGTTTGGCTGAGTATAATAAAGTGTGCGGTAGAGAGAGATGTGCTCAGACAAACTGAAAGTGCGCTGAAGACTCCTGCAATGCAGCAGGAGACTTTGAAACACAGGCTCAGAGCTGGAAACCATGTTGAAAGAAAAGGGCTTTGGGGAAGAACCACAACTGAGTGGCAGAATGCCTTGCTTTCCATGTTGATGGTCCCAGGTTCAGTCTGAAATTTGGCCTTATGAGCCTAATCTGATAGCTTGCCATGCCTTCCTTTGAAACCATTTTAATACAACATGCAGACTACACAACTGTTTGTATTGTCACTCTCTCCTTTTTAATCCTGGGACCCATTCACATTACAGAATAATAGTACTATGATTCCATTTTAACTGCTATGTTTCTGTCCTGTGGAAGCCTAGGTCTAGCTGTTTAGGGAGCAACATTTTGAATTCTTAACCAAAGAGTTCTAGTGCCTTGCCAAGCTACAAACCCCAGGATTCAACAGGATACAGCCAAGGCAGTTATAGTAGAATCATAGGCCATTACTGCACTAGCCTGTTATAGCGCAATGATTCCACTTTCAACATCCTCTGGAATCCTGGGTTTGCAGTTTCGGGAGGGGCCACGCGGCCCCTCCCAAAACTGCAAACCCAGGATTCCAGAGGATGTTGAAATTGGATTCATCACACTATAACAGGCTAGTGCGGAAATGGCCATAGTGTTATAATTGTGTAGTGTGAAAGGGCCCCTGAATGCGCACACACACACACACACACACATATATATATTTGCTTCATAAACAAACTTTGGTTTCCAAAGCTTACGCAGAGGTTTTTCTGCCATTTTGGTTGGCTTAGTAAGGAATTACCTCGCTTTGGATTTTGTCTTCTGTCAACACAAGGCTACCCCTGTACCTGTAGAACTACAAAGCTGGAGAACTGCTGCCAAGCAACAGTTATCCTGGCTGAGGATGATAGGAGAGCTAGTCCCATACACCTCGAGAGTACCAGTTATTTTAGATAACCAGAACTAACAGACCAATGGAGTCTTTGTTGGGTAGGTTCCTCCAAGAGCCCAAAATTCAGTCAAATAACCTGTATTTCCTGGCTAATTCAAGCTTCAGACCCATTTCTGTCTTTTCATAGGGCTGGGATGGACAGAAAAGGGCCCAGAGGGTGATACATAGTCTGGTATGAGATGCCGTTATCCTGCCTGTCTCTGCTTGTGGGCTAACCTAGCTTCAAAGAAAGGTGGATCAATTATTCATTAAGTGAAAATGAAGACTTTTATGATACCAGATGTTTCTCAGGATGTTTGACACTGCCCATTAACTCACCCTTTGGTTTTAATTGCTTTAACTAATGGTTATATTCAAGGTTAAATAACTTCTAATTCTTTTTTCTCATAGTGGCAGGCAGGATAAAGAGCCCAACTGACAGAGCCATGTAGAGATGAGGCCCAAACAGAGCATGAATAGTGGAGATTTATGATTAGATCTCTCCTTCTCTTTTCCTTTTCCCAAAAGCAACAATGGGAGGACAATTTGGATTGGATCCATGCAATGGGCAGGTGGGTCGATCCTTCTTCCTCACCTTTGCACATGCCAGTTCCTTGATGCAAACTGTTGTAAACTGATGTAAACTGCAAACCCCAGGATTCCATAGGAGGTTGAAAGTGGAATCATTGTGCTATAACAGCCTAGTGCGGAAGTGGTGCAGGTCTAATGGTTTTAAGTTACCAGGAGGACAGATTTCGCTTGAACATTTGAAGACTAGAAGGAACTTCTTGAGAGTAAGAGTGATTCAACCAATTACCGGTGGAGTCCTTTCTCTGGACATTGTCAAAAATGAGGCTGGACAGCTACCTGGTGGGGATGCTCTAGCTGGATTTCTTGTGTTGAACAGGTGGTTGGGCAGGAGAAGGATACTTCTTCGTCTTGTTGTACCAAAATATCTTAGAATTACAAAGAAATGCGCTCGAGAATGGGGAAAAATGTTGCAGCTGACGCTAGGAATTACCAGAAAATAATAAAAGACCACAGATATTTTTAAAAAGCAAACAAAGAAACTGAGAAATACAGCAACAAGTATGACCACCTCCTGACACATGTGCCCAGTTTGGAAGACCCTGATATCTAGAAAAATTAGCCAAAAATAAATAAATAAATAACATGTCTGAAACAGCCAGTTAAAACCCACAGGGCATATAAGATACATAAGCTATAACCAGCCATCCCAACTCACAGTAAAACGCCACTGAAGATTAACTGCTCAAGCACCAAAAAAAAATAAAAAATATTCCCTTAAAAAATTTGACTCAGGACAACACTCAGACTTCACTGTTATAGCACTATCTTCCAATTTAATTGCCAAGCAATATCATATGGAATCCTGGGATTTGTAGTTTAGGAAAGGGGTATTTAGAATTCTCAGATAGAGAGCTCTTGGGCCTCACTAAACTACAAACCCCAGAATTCCACAGAATATTGATAGTTAAAGTGGAATATAGTGTTGTGACAGTTAAAGTGGAATATAGTGCCATAACAGTTGTTACCCTGTTTACTGGGGGTCCCGGGAGGGACACCTAAATAACCAAACAACAACACGCAATTTTGGGGAAAGTTAGCTGGAGCACTCACTTAAGCTAGCGAGAGGCAGGGTAACTTAGCAGGATCTTGCAACCCAGCGTCTACGGGGTCAGGTCAGTCAAGCAGCCAGACGGGTTTAAAGTAATCAAACGACATTTTATTGTATACAAACAAATATTGAAGACACCACAGTCACACAGCTAACTAAGAGATTAGAGACTGAATTAAGGATAGAGACCTTCGGGGGGAAATGGGTGATACGACACCTGTCTCGTCGTCCTGGACCTTGTGGGTGAAGCCGGGGGTGCAGAGAAGAAGCTCAGCTCGATTAGGTGTGGGGAGCTCGCCAAGCAAAGCAGCAGCAAGGCGGGATGGAACTCAGGAGCGATCCGAGGAAGGTCTCAAATCAGGGTTTTTTATAGGGTGAACTGGGACTGCAGGCTATGCCTTACTCTGGGAGAACAATGAGATTTGGGTGGGAGACAATGTCTCGGAAAGGTCACAACTTTGCATGATGGAATCAGAGCTAAATCAACAATAGTGTGGTCAGTATGCAGATGCGCAGCGCAACCAGTGGACAGCACAACCTTTGTCCAGTAGCCTGCTATGGGCAGGAAGCCTTTGTTAGTATCGCACATATGTAAAGAGGTGTTTGCCGGAGAGGTCCCTGAAGCGACGAACCGGCTGTGTCTGGCCTGTCTGGGTGGGGAATGGAATGTCCAGCAATTATTGGCCGTGCCTGTTTGTGTGCTTGTCCGGTGGCCTCGCAAACACATGGAGCGGGGTGGCAGGGGAAAGCCGAATTGTTTGATATCAAAGTGATATCGAGTGCTATCTCCGGGTAGGCCTAGACTGCAGTAACACAGTGTAGTGTGACAGGCTTACTACATGGTTCTTTAATAGCACTGAGTGCCCCATGTTGAGGACTGCACACCCAGGCACAGAGAGTAAGAGGGTATTCACTTAATTCAAAGTCATGCTGCAAAGATACAGAGATTGCCCCTAACAAAATGCAAACCTGGAAAACCTGTTCAATTCTCTGACTGATTTGGATCAGCTGTACTGGAGGGTGTTTAAGCCGTTGCAGGTGGCTATGTGGTAGATGCCTCTGTGAACCTAAATGGAGTTGATATAAAGAATGAAACTAAAGGGAGCTAACCCAAAGTGTAAGTATAGGAAAAGTTTGTGAACAGAAGAAGTGGGTTTTCTGCCTTTCATTCAAATAAAATTTGTTAGTGGTTCTTAACCTGGGGTCCACATTGTCCTCACACGGGGATCTGCAAAAGCTTAAAGAAATGTTACGAGCCTTTATAGTGAAAGAAGGAAGGAAAAAACAAATGTGTATGGAATCATTCCTATAAAATATGAGTGTGTGCATGTACTTATTTTTCCTTTCTCTCCAAATGTGAAGACTCTTCATGAGCAACTTTAAATAAATATTTGATGCACTTTAAGGTTTCAAATCTTGAGTTTAGTCTTTGTCTGTGGTAACAAAAGACATTTAAAGGGGGTCTATGGTAAAGGAAATGTTAAGAACTGCTGTGTTAGGTCCTGAGATTGGCTGTTTATGCTAGATTGCTGCCCACAGCCTTTCCAGAGAAACCTACTTGCCCATTTTTTTGTTCTTTTCATTGCTCTATCAGGTGAAGATCTTTTTTTCTAGCAAGGAAAGCATTCCTTAAATGATGTTCTCTTGCTGCTCCACGAATTTAACTTATGTTTTATTTTCTGACCGTGCACTGGCTCAAGATCAGTTATCAGCTAGCTTTGATATCTACTCAGACTGATCAGATTTTCCATCAGCTATCTGAAACAATACATGTGCAAATATCTGCTAAAATACAGTGAAAGCCATACAAACAAGCAGCAGAAGAAGAACACAAAGAAAAGACTTTCCTATTCCTTGAAAACTTGCACTGGTGAATGAATTCTGGTTCAATATGTTCTGGTTAAAAGATAGATGTTGAGGAACAACCAAGTCTCTAAAAGAAGGGAATGCCACCAACAAGTAGACCCTGCTTCTCATTTTATTTTTATAATGTGTACATTGGTTCACCCATTCTGTTCACAGAGATTCCGACTAGAATGAAAGGAGGGAAAAATGAGTCTTAGCCTATACTCAACCATTGTGATGTTTTGTGTTTATTTTTGCTGCCAAAGTGGGCCCATTTCTGACATCATCATGTTTGTTGCCACATTACCTTGCACCTCGTCTTGATTAACCCAATGACATAAAGATGTGTTTCAACATGACTCCTTTCCCAGGGAGGTTCAAACCCACCTAGTGGGGAGTGGTCTCAGCAGCAGTAGCTCTGAATAGTGGGTGAAAAGTGACATTTTAAACCCTCCTGGTACACAAAGGAAGATAAATGGCTCTGTAGAGAAAACAAAGAGCAAGATGTCATCATACCCAAACTGTGTTTTGTATTAAGGATCAACATGTCTTAAAGCAGGCTCCTCCACCTGTCTGAATACAAAGTTACTTTGAAATCTGCAACATCAGCGTCAGATTCTAGATGCTAAGGAAATGTAATTTTGCACTCCAGAAAGAAAGAAGGCTGCAGATCCTTGAAGCTTATGCAGATGTTCCATGGTCTGGTTTATGTAGATGGACCCTTGAAGATGCAATCAGAGATAGAGAACAGATGGCCTTCCAGGGGTTGTTGAGCTACAGCTACCATTAGCTGCAACCAACATGGCTGGTAGGCAGAGATACTGCGAGTTCTTTTGTCTTGCAACAGCTAGAGGTTGCAGGTATGCTACCTCAGAGTGTGGTGGAGTCTCCTTCTTTGGAGGTTTTTAAGCAGAGGCTGGATGGCCATCTGTCAAGAGTGCTTTGATTGTATATTCCTGTGGGACAGGGGGTTAGACTGGATGGCCCTTGTCGTTTCTTCCAACTCGATGATTTTGTGAAGTCCTCTTTCCAAGCTGCCACCTCTCTTGCACTCTGGCAGCACTCAGTTTCTTCTGAAAACAGCAAAGAAGAGGAATCATAGAGTTGGGACTAGCATCATCTAGTCCAATGCTTCTCAGGCTTTCTGATGCGATGGACTGGCAATCCCCCCCCCCAGTGTGCCAGGGACCAACACTAAATTTGTGTCTATTGAGTACAATTGTTTTTTTGTTTCCTCAGAATTTGCCAGAGGCTGGCGGCCAATGGCTTGGGGACTGGCAGTGGTCCATGGACCACCACTTTGTATAGTAATTATGTAGGCGGAGGATGTAGTCTAAAACCCTCACCAATGCAGAAAATCCATAGCTTAAAGAATGTCTCACAAATGGCCACCTAGCCTCGGTTCACAGACTTCCAACAAATCAGAGCCTTCTACCTTTAAACAGTTCTTCCTTGTGTGTACAGATATAAAATATTTGGAAATTTTAAAACTATGGGGGAAACAGTTTTCATGTGTGTGTTTTTTTCAGGGGGGAAATGGATTTTTTAGAAAATTAAAGCTGCCATATCAGAAGCCTTTACATGATGAAAATCACTTTGTTATTTTAGGAACATAAAATGCACTGTGTATAACTTGGCTTGGCAGACATCATGTTTGATATATTAAAGGTACAGTTTATTCAGAAAATAATTACAAATTAATCTACTTTTTAAAATATTCTTGTTACAAATGGAGTGACTTTGTTTTTGCCAGTTTATGAGGAGCAGGCAAAAAGAAACCCATTAAAAACAGAAGAAACCATCAATATCAATAAAACAAAATTATTTTGTCTCCTTGAGTCCACCATAGCGCAAGCAGACATAAAGCACACGTTCATACAGAAAGAACTTATGAAGTCAAGAGCAAGAATTACAGGGATGTGAGGTAACTGGACATAAACGTACATAAAATCTACTTGCTACATAGCTTTCAGAAATAATGTGTGTATATATAAGGAAATATGTGTACATTGTCTTGACAATATTTTATTCATCTTTCTAAAGTAAAATATTCTATAATCCCTTTTTAATTATTTTTTCTGGGGAAAAAATCAGGAGGGTAACCCTTTTTCTGTTTCTTTTTTCCATTTTTCTCTGGACTGTCACATCTCTGCTTGTACTCTTCCTCACCTCCAGTTGAAATCTTCCTTGTAACCTGAATCTACTGGTTCAGTTCCAACCCTCTGCATGCAGCAGCAGAAGACAAACTAACTCCAATGTGGCAGCCCTTCAGATATTTGAAGATGGCTATCACTTCTCAATTTTTCTCTTCTCCAGGCTAGGCATATATAATTCCCTCAAATGCTCTTCATCATACCATTTGGTTTCTAGATCATTTACTGCCTTTGTCTCCCTCCTTGCCAAAACAGCCATGGCTGGCCACTGAATCTGGCATCAGGTTCAACAGTGACATCAGGACATCATTGTCCCCTGTACCTGAGGATACAGCTTGATACATGATCAGACTGTATATCTCATGCAGCTTTGTTCTTCAACAGAATGGCCACTGGGCTAGGTAAAATGCATGAGAAGCTGCCAGAACTTGAAATCATTCCTTTTTTTTTTTTCTGGACTATAATTTCCAGAATCCCCTGTGGCCATGCTGGCTGGGGGAGACGGGATTCTGGGAATCATAAGGCCAAAAAAGTAACATTTCCAAGCCTGGGGGCTATCACATCTGTCTCCCTCCCGGCATTTGCTACCTAAGTTGGTTGCCTCACTGTCTCTAATAACAGCATTGGCTATACCTAACAGCTCATACAGTTTTAGCTTGCTGATGCTACTGATTTGCAGAGCTCCAGTGGAAATCTGAATGACAAAGAAAAAGCCCATTCTAGTCCTTAATAATGTGTGGTGTCTGTTGTACATGGTCCTTCCAGGTAGGCTAGAGTTGAGCTCATCCGCTTCAATTATCTGTCCCTCTGTCCATGCATTCACCTGTATTTCTTGCTTCTTACCTGTGACACAGTTGTAATACAGTGATGCCAGTCATATGTGGTCTCCTGTTTAAACTGCAATTCTATCAGAGTGTATTATGATTCATTTACTAAGCAAGAATGCCAACACTAGGTGGTCGGAAATGGTCATTTGTCCATTAGTGGATCACAACCTACCTTCTGCCTATGGTTGTTCTCTTCACTCTATCCCAGCCAACTAGCAAAGTATTATGGATAGCACAAGTTATTACCCATCACTAGAATCACATCTTGGGTGACCATGTCAGCATTCTTTGTTTTATTTGATGAATAGTCTACCCCTCCAGTAGTTCCAGTTTGGCAGAGAAAGTCTAGATTTTAAAATACCCAGTTTTTCTTCCCTTTTTCCAATCTCCTCTTCCATCCTCAACTGACTTCAACTGCTACAGGCTAAATTTAAACTGCAAAAATAATTTGCACTCAGCTCAGCAGGGAGAAGAGGGGGAGCAGAAATTTGCCCTTTCTGGTAGGCTCAGGCAGAAGCAAACTGCTCTAGTCTTTCCTAGCTGGTGAGTTCTTCCTCATCAATAACATTTGCCATCTTGGCCACATCTGTCCTAATTTTCATCTGTGAAATGTTGTAGGATGCAAAATAGGTAAAATGGGCCAGAGCTTGCTCTGTACTTGGCTTCGAGAACTTACTTTGCCCTTCTCAAATGTCCGTATATCTATACCTGTACTATAAGTTACCTTGTGATCTGCATAGTTCCTGGATTAATGTTGTCAGACTGAACTTCTTTTCCCTCAGGGAGTCCTTGAAAGGACTGGGTAGATCACCTCCACTCTGTACAATTTGTGCATTCTTCCCATTGTTGCGTCTGGGGGCCAAACAGGTTTTTGAAGTGCAAATCTGTAACTGTAAGTCCCATTTAACCAAAGATGTGACAGCAGCAGAAAAAAAAGAGTGCATACACCACAGGATATAATTCTCTCTCTTCAAAATTTTCTAGCTCGTATCTGGTTGTTCCAAACAGAGGAGACCCACTGAAGCAATATTGATTAAATGATATATTGATTCACCATTGTTTGATTCAGTGGGCCTACTCTGGTCAGGTATAACCAACCAGTTTTGAGCCTCTGTCTCTCCAGCTCCACACACAGTGAAAAGAAATTCTCTTTCAAATCATGCAGTTATAACATTGGTCCTCTCCACCCTACACTGTTCTAGAGCAATTATTCCATTTTCAACATCCTATGGAATCCTGGGGTTTGCAGTTTATGGAGGGGCCTTTAGAATTCTCAGCCAGAGAGTCTTTGGCATCAATAAACTACAAACCCCAGAATTCCACAGGATGTCGAAAGTGGAATAATAGCGCTATAACAGTGTAGTGCAGAAATAACCCTAGAAAAAAACTGCTATGGCAACATCCTATGGTATCCTGGGGTTTGCAGAGGATTGCACAGGAGGGAACCACAGTGGTTAAAGAGGTATCAAACTGTTATAACTGTATAATGTGAAAAATACCTAAATCTTACAACTCTCAGCACCACTGTGTCCAAAGGCACATTAAGTCTCACATTAATCCTGGACAGTTGTGAGTGGGTAGGTTGTGGGCAGGCCTTTTCAGCGGCTGCCCCAGGCTCTGGAACTCCCTTCTCAGAGAGCTTAGACTGGTACCTCCCTACTCTCTTTCCGTAGCTTGGTGAAGAAGACCTTTCTGTTTCAATCAGCATTTGAGGACTGATCATGCAAGGACAGCCCTGCCTAAACAATATGCTGGATTTTCTATCTGTTATCTTTGTTGCATGGGGTTTTTTCTTATGCTTTGTGTTTGAGTTTTGATATTTTATAGTTTAATCACTTTTTAATTTTTGGATTTTGTGTATTCTTAACTTTTTTAAAAATTTGACGTTAACAACAACTACAAGAACAGATGCATTGGAGCCTGTGTGATGCAGTGGTCTGAGTTTTGAACAAGGCTGTTGGGATAACAGAATTTGAATCCTGACTCAGCAATGGTCCCTGCTGGATGACCGTGGGCAAGTTTCACTTTTTCAGCCTGTGCTGCTGTTTGCTGTCAAGTTGAATTTGACTTGGCGACCCTATAAATGAGAGATCTCCAAGATTCTTGCTCCTCACCAGCCCTGCCTACAACCTCATTGTTTCCTTCATTGAGTGTGGATTCCCTCTTTTCCTATCACCTTACACTTTTTCAAGGCAACGGGAGACCTCCTTGGAATACAGTTTGCCAGGAAAAGGCAATAACGGGGTCACCATAAATTGGAGTTGACTTGGAGACACATAACAATAGCGACAGGTTGATTTGGACAAGAAAAGCTACTTGTCCTGTGGCAAGCTGAATTTTTTAAGGCTGCGATAGCTCATATACAGAAAGGTTTTACCGAGAGAGGTGTTCTTAGCAATTGCCCCACAAATGTGGAATTCTTTCCTCAAGGAAACACACAAGCTGACCTTTCACCATCTATTAATAATTTCCTCTTCATCTGAACAATCTTTCATAGGCCAAGTTTAAATGCATTAGGGGTAAGATTTTTAACACTCACTTGCTGGATTTGATTGCTCCTCTTTGGCAAATGTTACATATATCTGCTTTCTATCATACTTAAAAATTTAAATCATTTTGAATTATTACCACCCATCCTAATGTCTTCAAGATGGAATGGAACTACAGTGTTGTCCAGGGGTGGAAAACCTTTGGCTGTCCAGATGTTTTCGCCTACAATTCCATCGGCCGCCCCAGAGAGCCCTGTAAGTGAGGGATTGTGGGAATTGTCATCCAAAACATCTGGACAGTGAAAAGCCTTCCAGTCCTGGTGCAGACTCTATGCCTTTAAAGAAGAGATGAACCAAAAACACTTGCAACATTTCAGCAGTGTTTGAAAATCACTCTACTTTTCAATTATTTTTGCCTCTCCCCAAAAAATCTGTTCACATGTCTCCAAAAGCCTCACAAAAAAAAAACTTCTTTTGTTTATTCACTCTCAGCTGCCCTCTCTTGCCCTCACTGACATCATCCAGTTAACGCTGATTGGCTACATCGAGTCCTGATGTCATCTCGTTTATCATGTGATCCCTGATATGATAAGATCATCGATGTGGCTAATCCAGGGAAGAGGAAGAAACAATTCCAGGAAGGGGGCAGGGGGACATCTAAAGCACCTGCAGCCAGCAGCAAATGGAAGAAAGCAATTCCAAAAAAGTAAGATTCATACAATACTGGAGTGGAGAGGGATTCTAACTTGCCAAAATAGCTGATTTCTCCTCCTAAATCAGAACTCCACCACTTATCTAATTCAAACAGAATAAATTAAATACAAGTAACACCATTGATTTATTATTTGCTGGCTAAAAATTACCAGTTCTGTGCTATATGTAGGTTCTAAGACTGAGGTCCACCTATTTGGAGCTAACCTGCCCAACTAATTCCTATACCTGTTGCTTGAATATCAGATTTCTGGGTACAGACCTAAGCATTTGACTCTTTGTTCTTGAGCTCATTCTTTCCATCACAGGGTCCAAAGGAATGCAATCTGTCCAGATGCCAGCACTTCTTAGGAAACTGGAATAGAGCAGCTCTGTGGTTTAAAGGGCTTACTCATAAAGGAGAAACCAGGGAAAGCTAGGAGGGTGTAAGGAAACTCAGTGCATCCTAAAGGTTCAACTGGTAGGCAATAAGACCACATAGAAATACAGGAAAATAGGGAGCTCCCTTAAAGCAGGTCACTTGTCCACGGCCCTTTCACTCTGTACAGTTATAGCACAATAAGTCCATGTAAATTGCCATGCCTGCACCCTTTGGAATACTGGGATTTGTAGTTTGGTGGGACACTAGAGCTCTCTGGCTCAGAATTCAAATGCCCCTCCCTAAACTGTAAATCCCAAGATTCCTGTCCCTGCTACTGGCAGGGACAAGCCCAATTAATCTTCTATCATCCTACTTTTTTCCAGCTGCTTTTAAAATATCCCAGTCTCTCTCTCTTTCTCCCATTTTTCCTTTTTGCCCTGGCTTATTTCAATTGCTATAAATGAGTTCAAAGTGTAAAAGTAGCTTGTGCTCAGTCAGCTCCGCAGGGGTGGAATTTTTATTTTATTATATTGTATGCTGCTTTTCTCTGCTTTTCTCCCATTTCACTTTGCAGCAGATTCAAGTAAAAGCAAACGGCTGCAGTCTCTCCTAGCTTGTCTTTTCTCCCTCATTAGTGCCTTTTGCCATCTTGACCATGTTCTGAGGTTGCTTGGCCACACGTGTAGCCGTTTTCTTCTGGGGAATGTTGGAAGGCATACCATTGAAGTATACTAAAATCCCCTTTAACTTTACTAGGTATGGATGGGGAACCTCTGGCCCTCAAAATGTTATTAAATCTCCAGAACCTACCAGCATAGCAAATGGTCAGGGATGACGAGGGTTAGAATTCACTGTCATCTGGAGAGCTCCACATTCCCCACCATTGACCTGCGCCAACATCAGTGGTCCAAATTATGAAAGAAGATATTTGACTATAGTAGCACTTAGAGCGCAGAAGTAATTTCTAATTCATTCCTTTCCCTAGTAACAACAACAACAACAATAATAATAAAATTTATTTATATCCCACCTCTCCCAACAGATCGAGGCGGTACTACAGCAGTACATAAATACATTAAAAGCAATTAAAACATAACCCATCCTCCCCTCCCACCAACCCATCTAAACCCCCTAAAACACATTAACTATTAAAAACAAGAAGACAGTTGGTGGGAGGCGGTGGAGCACTAGTCTGGAAAGGCCTGTCGGAAGAGAGCAGTCTTGACCGCTTTTTGAAAGCAGTCAAGACTGGTAATATGCCGGGTCTCTTCCGGCAGGCCATTCCATAACTTGGGGGCGATAGAAGAGAAGGTCCTCTGGGTAACCGCAGCCAACCTGGTTCTGACTGGCTGCAGTAAATTCCTCCCAGAGGACCTTAATGTGCGGGGTGGATTATATGGGAGAAGGCGATCTCGCAGGAAGGGCTTTAAAGGTAAGAACAAAGTTATAAGAACAAAGTTATAACCGGATCACACTGAGATTTTAACCAAATGAAAGATGGATTAATTCCTTTTGTTGTGTAACTGTAACTTTTAAATACTTTTACAGTTATAGGGTTATGACTTCGCTAAAGGGAGGAAAAAGACTCTAACAAGGTTCAAGGTCTGCCTTGTGCTGCTACCTCATGCTACGCTGTGAGTATTGAGGCAACAAAGAAATGGGCAGAGAAGAGTATTTTCTTCCACAGGCTAACAGCTTGTAATTTTCAGAGGTACTTCTTTTAAAGTTACAAAAAAACAAACTATTAAATTACTTTAGAGAAAAAGTGTTACTTTCTAAAATTGTAACTATAATGGTAATTAAGTACTTCAGGGCTTGGAAATGTAACTAATTATTTTTAAAAAATAAGTTTCCAACCTTTAGCAATACTCATGCGATCTGTCTATCCCCACACAATTTTAAAGCTCATATAATGTGACGGAGTAGCCAAAAAAAAGCCCACGTGACTCTAACTTGCAACAAGAGTTTATTTTCCAGATCGAAGAATGTAATAACCACTCTACTCTGCTTTGGTTAGACCTCATCTTGAATACTGTGTCCAGTTCTGGGCACCCCAATTCAAGAAGGACACGGTCAAGCTGGAGCAAGTCCAGAGGAGGACGACCAAAATGGTGAGGGGCCTGGAAGCAATGCCCTATGAGGATAGACTTAGAGAGCTGGGTATGTTTAGTCTGCAGAAGAGAAGGTTAAGAGGGGACATGATAGCCCTGTTTAAATATTTGAAGGGATGCCATGTCGAGGAGGGAGAGGGCTTGTTTTCTGCTGCTTCAGAGACCAGGACAAGGAGCAATGGATTCAAGCTGGAAGAAAGGAGGTTCCACCTGAACCTCAGGAAGAACTTCCTGACGGTCAGGGCTGTCCGGCAGTGGAATATGCTGCCTCGGAGTGTAGTGGAGTCTCCTTCCTTGGAGGTTTTTAAGCAGAGGCTAGATGGCCATCTGTCGGGAGTACTTTGAGGGTGTTCCTGCATGGCAAGGGGTTGGACTGGATGGCCCGTGTGGTCTCTTCCAACTCTACATTTCTATGAGTAGTAGTGCTCTCTTTGCTTTGGTTAGGCCTCATCTGGAATACCGTGTCCAGTTCTGCATGCCACTGTTCAAGAAGGATATTGACAAGCTGGAATGTGTTCAAAGGAGAGCAACCGGAATGTTAAAAGGTTTGGAAATCAGGCTCTATGAGGAACAGTTAGGGAGCTGGATCTGTTCAGGTTCAAGAAGAGAAGATTGAGAAGAGATATGCCATATTTTCAGACTGGGCCATTTTAGCCCCAGAAGTGACCCTTTTCTTAACAACAGAAAGCAACACGTGCCCAGCAGGCCGCATTTTGCCCACCCTTGGGCTAGATAATAGCTCCTTGTTCCCTGTCCAAAAGAGACACACAAAACATATGTCACTAACGGGGTGCTACCCTGTGCAAATAGAACACTGGATTAAATAGGCCTCTGGTCTCATCCAGTACAGGTTTCCTTACATGCAGGTGAGCCACTTGGGATCTGCAACTACTTTACTTTTGTGTTGATAATGGAGTCGAAATTTTATTACCTTGCCCTTCGTCCCTGGTCCCTATGTGGCCAAGAAGAGGATTGGCTTCTGCCTGCATTGACATCCCTCTAGATCAGTGGTTCTCAACCTGTGGGTCCCCAGATGTTTTTGGACTTCAGCTCCCAGAAGCCCTGAGCATTGACCATAGTGGCTAGAGCTTCTGGGAGCTGAAGTCCACAAACATCTGGGGACCCACAGGTTGAGAACCACTGCTCTAGATCATCTTAACTGAGAACAGAAGAACGTCTAAAACAAAATGTAGATCTGTGACTCCAATGCTGTCACTTTGCTTCTCATGAATTATTTTATAAACATCTTTGCCTGATGAAGAAGCCATTGAAGCTTTGATCGCTTGCATGATGTGCTTTGTGCTTTTCGGTTGACCAATATAAATATCGCTCTTTTGTGGATTTTGTTGTATATTGCCGCATGGCCGACACCCCTGAATATGTTTACTGGATAAATGTTTTTCTCCCAAGGCACTTCCAAGAGATGAAGACTGCACTGTTAGTGATTAAAACTGAGCTACTCTACTAGGACTCTGCATAGCACAGAAAAGAAGACAGAAGTGGGGGAAAGAAATTTAAGGAAGAGTGGGAGGGTGAGGAAATGGAAGATCTTGAGGAACTAACCAAACCAAACCAAGCTGTAGAAAGAAGCCACCATCTAAGAAAGGGCAAGAGGAATAGGCCTAGACTGGTAGCTGAATGTTTGTCTGACATGACCCTTCACCTTTTGAAAATGTTATCAGCTCTGGCCAGCATAAATTGTTTTTGGCCAAGAAGTTGCCACTATTTTAGATTTTTTTCCCTCTCCTCTCCCTGCTCCAGACTTTCTCTCCACCTCCTTCTCTGGCTTGTGTTAGTCCTTGCATAAATGGAAATATTGCAGAAGCTATTGCTTCTGAAACACAGAAAAAGCCAGGAATATTAATGGGTTTATTTGTTGTCGTTTTGTTCAAACCAGGTTGGCAAGTCTTAATTTTCTAGGGCAAATCACTCCGAAAGGACACAAGCACCAGCTGTGTGTGCAGAAGTGTGCAGCTGTGCTAAAGAAGGGGTGGAAGAAGCAAACAGGGGGGAGAAAAGATTACAATAAGCAAATTGTTTAGCTCCCTCAATTAAAACCGGGTTAGCAAATATTTTTAATGTGGGATGAAAGAAGCTAGTCAGTCACTTGAGGAGACCTTTGTTCGGCTGCAGGATTGAGAATGGCAGCGCTCTCAGGATTTTGGGGCCGTGCCTAACCTCCCAGCTATACTGAGATAATAAAAACAGTTTTCGTGCCCATAGAACTTCAGCTGATGCAGACAAAGGCCGTTGCAGCTTGGCTGTGTTTGTGTTTGCTTCCACAGGACTCAGTTCTGGAAAACATGGAGGTGGAACAGAGAAGAAAAGTCTTTCAAACATGTGCAGAGTGCTCCCATCCTAAGACATCATCGCAGGCAGCTTTAGTGGGGAGAGCAGGTTCCCATTCCATCGATCGGCCCTTCTCACACAAGTAACTTCAGAAGTAATGAGCATCACTGTTGTGACTCTTATCAGCTCAGAAGGCATCCCACAGATGGTACAGTTCCCCTTTAGCTACCTTTCCTGACAGCCTCTCTCCCTATCCCTTGTTATTTCTGGAATTCTTAAGAGAAAAAAGTTCATGTTATGAGGGGGAGAAAAGGAAATGAATAACCTATGTTTTCCTCACTGTGCAAGTATATGGAGAACATGTGGAGAGGCAAACAGACATTGGCAGTGTGTAACCACCCCACCCCTTGTAAAGCCTTGACTACTTCATCCTCACATGTGAAGGCATGTCATTATGGTGGTTTTCTCCTCGCTGTGGGAGAAAATGAATATTTCTTCTCAGTATTCTCCCTATATTCAAATGTTCTAAAGTGTTTTCTATGCAGAAAAACACTTTTCCTGTTTCCTGCTCAGGAAATGGTGTTTTCTCTGCAGATAATGTGTTGCTGTTGTTGTTTGCACAGAAAACAGGGTTTTGTTTTGTTGTTACACAAAATAATTCCTTAGCAACATTTCAAAACATTTGAATATTGGGTGAAAATTATGTAAGATGTTTGCTCATCTATTATTCTTTCTGAGAGTATCCTGACTGTTGGGAAACCCATTTTTCACAAATAATAATAACTGCGAACCAACAATAACCAATATTCCTTGAATGCCTACCACACCCCCCCACACACCCATACCTGCAAACAGAACCCAAACATCTTTAATCATTTGTAGTATCTATTCTGACAATATCAAAGGATGTAGGGCCCGTGAACAGAAAATACTGAGGAAGAACCACCTGCTTGGTGAAGCAGGTGGAGTGGCTGTCAGCAGAAATGGGGAAGGAAGAAAAGGAAAGCAAAATTGTTATTTAAATACAATGAAGGTTAGGAATATTTGCAATTATCACAGCTTATGCAGCAGAGGTATTTAAAGTGAGAGTCCTCATAGCCTTTGGTGTTTTAAATAAGCTAGTCAGTTAATGAGTCCTCATTTTTGCTTTTTAAAATACAGTAACCCTACTAAAAGTGCCTATGGAAAGAAGTGAGGATGTGTCCCCATTCTCTGGTCTTTTCAAGGACAGGCAAAGGCCTTTCGATTCTAGTGAGCTTCAGGCAGCTGAAGACCAAGAAGGGTTTTTTAATGGATGGGTGCTACTGTTGGTGAGTTTAAAATTACATGTTTTACAGTCTTCTCTCCACCTTTGTGGGTTCGACCTTCGCAAATTTGATTATTCATGAGGTGGATGCATGCCTTTACTCCCATTCTCTTCCTCCCTTTCCCTTGCGTTTTGCCAGGCATGGAGAAGGAAGGCATGGAGAAGGAAGGGAAGTACCCAGACAAATGCATGGGAATGGGAGGGAGGCATGCACATGCTTTCCTTCTCCCCTCTGGAGCTCCCCTTCCCATTCCGTTGCATCTGGCCCTGGCACTGAGAAGTTACACCAAGGCAAAAGGGAAGGGAATGGTGGGGAAGGCTTGCGTAAGCTTTCCTTCTCCTCTCCAGACCTCGCCCGTCCCATTCCTTTGCCTCTGGTGCCAGCACACAAAAGGCAAGGGAATGGGAGAAGGATCATAAGGGGTGGAGTTATTCATGGTTTTTCCACTTTCATGAGGGTTCTGCACTCCAAATCCGCATGAAACTGGAGGGGCCGCTGTAATTGCAGTTGTACTATTGAACTTTAATCCATCTTAAAAGAAATTTGTGGCATATAAATCAAATAAACAAACAAGAAGTGCCAGAGCCAGGGGAAATGAAAGAACTTGATATGCATCTATGGTATATTTTATTTTGAAGCCATTTGTTTGGGGAGAAATGACTTGCCTTCTGGCAAATGGATGTTATGTTAAAGCACAAAATTGTGGTTTCAAAGGCGTGATGTTACATTTTTAGGCTCATACATATACCCCACCTCTACCTTCTCCTATTGTTCTTGAGTTAGCTGCTTGTGCTTTAGATTCATCCATTTGCCTTATATCAAATCAGTATTTTACTGCGCTAGTAAATATGGGCATTGTCATCATACCCTCAAGGCACGATTGACCCAGCCCAAAGCAGCCTTTTTGTGGCTGTGCCCAAATTAATTATTGCTTTTCTAATGAATTCAAAAAAAAAACTTGATGAATTTTTTTTGACCATGGAGTCCAACTGGACAGACAGGCTATTAACTACAGTCAGCCCTACACATTTGCAGGTTTTACTTTTGCGGATTTGATTATTCACGGATTATTTGCTGTCACCTGTGCTGTCTCTCTATGCCATTTTCATAGAGATTGCAAGCCTTGTGAGACTTGGGAAACTACAAACAAGGCCAAGTCTCTCTTAAAAATGGTGTGGGGTGGCAGTAAACCCCACCAGCCAGCCACTTCTGCCTGGTAAAGGAACTCTGATGCCTCAAAGGAATCCACAGTGGGTTGAATATGGTAAGCATACTTCCTTGTGTGTGTTAAATATGGTTTAGGAGGGCCTAGAGTTATTCATGTTTGTTTTTTTCACTTTCACGGGAGTTCTGTGCCCCCAACTCTAGCAAATGTGGAGGAATTACTGTACTCTAAATTTTCAAAATACAGTAGAGTCTCGACTATCTGTCCTTCGGTCATCCGACATTCCGGATTATCCGACGTCGCGGCTGCTTGGGGGTGTGGCTGTAGACATTTCCACGCCCCCAAACATGGCGGCCGCTACGGGCCTCCGGATTATCCGACATTTTCGGCTATCAGCCCACCCGTTTATGTCGAATAATCGAGACTCTATTGTAGTATAAGCTCTAAAAATTCAACCACCAAAGGGCTGTTTACTTGACATAGCTTACATACTCAAACCTTAGGCAAGCTTGTACAGCCCTTCGCTTTCAAACTATACCTACAGCCATGATGGATCGCAAATATTTTCACACCCCATTGGCCTTTCATTTATGTATATGTGGGGCCCCAGAAATTGAGGATTTGCCGCACTACTTGTTCTCTTGTTCACTATAGTCTGAACCAAAAACTAAATTTTCAGGAGCTATTCTGTTTTGCTTATGTACAAATACATTTTCTGCAAAGATCTTCTATCTCCTGTCCAACATTTACTCCGCCCACAATGCTTCTCTTTTTGTCCAGGCAGCAATGAAAATCCGGGCAAGATTCATTACTGATAGTGCAGTCGATTGCTCCAGGGATGCTCTTCTTTAATTTTAGAATTGCTGTTTATACTTAATGTATCTTAATTGTATTGGATGCCTCTTTTTCTTATAATATGCAAGACTTACATGCTGTTTATTTTATGTTGCATTTTTATATTGTGTTTTTATTGTTGTATTTTGACGCTGTATTTATTGATTTTATTACTGTGTATGCAAATAGTCTATGGCCCAAGCATTAATAAAAGTACTTCTATCTGTCTATCTGTCTATCTATCTATCAATTACTACTTTTACTGTTTTAAAGTCTTATATTTAAAACAACTCTCCATCCACCTTGTAAATCACATTCTCTGTAAATGTATATGCTCTAAAGCAGTGGTTCTCAACCTGTGGGTCCCCAGATGTTCGTGGACTTCAGCTCCCAGAAGCCCCAGCCGCTATGGTCAATGCTCAGGGCTTCTGGGAGCTGAAGTCCACGAACATCTGGGGACCCACAGGTTGAGAACCACTGCTCTAAAGAGAGATGGTTAATTTAATACTTGCCAGTGTAGCATAGTGATTTTGTGGGCTGGACTATGATTCTGGAGAACAGGATTCAAATCCGCACTTAGCCATGGAAACCCACTGGGTGACCTTGGGCAGTCAAGTTGCACTCTCTCAGCCTCAAAGGAAAAGACAGACAACTCCCCTTTGAACAAATTTTGCCGAGAAAACCCCATGATAGGTTGGCCTTAGAAATACTGTAAGTTGGAAATGACTTGAAGGCATAAAAGAACAAATAATATCATGTAGCTTTTGGACATAAATGTTTGTTACCTGCATTTGACACGAAAAGTAGGGAAAAAAGGTAACTTAAAATGTTCTGAATATAGTTTGTCACAATACATAAATATTTCAGTTTTATTCATGTTTATATTATTATAAATTGTTATAATATAAATTATATAAATATAATTATAAATTAAATTATTATAAATTATTATGAATGTGAAAAAAGAAATCCATGTGGAGAGGGACAGAAAGAGCACTAACATTGCAAATAATTCCTATATATTTGATTTTTCAATTTTAGTGTCATAGTATCTTCAACTCTTCAAAGCTGGAGGGGGGAATTATGTATTGCATTTTTTTCCTCAGGTGAAACAATGCATAACACTAAGACAAGATGTCATGGTTAACAGCCAGGGGGCTGGGGTCATAAATGAACCTTCTGCCCCCATGCTTCTCAAGTTGATATGCATAGTATGTATTAAGAAGAGACATCTATTAAAAGACATCTATTTGTCACAGCACTTGATTTTTCTCAACTATGTATCTCACATTTAGCATATTTACTTGTGACTGGACACTGGAAATAACTGTGGGCTTAAATTGTACATCTGATTGCTGAGGCATCTATCTCTGAGGAAATCCTGTTGTGGGAGGGAAAGCAAGAGAATTGCCTGGAATATGCCATTTCCTTAATGTCTTAAGTCTCCAATTCCTGTTGATCAGCAGGAAACAATTGAGCATCAAGGAAGAAACAACTATAGAGTCTCACAGATAGCTCTGCATCTACAAGTTAAACCTCTCCTTCCTTCATCGCCTTAGTGAAAGTCATCCCTACCCAGCTGATCAAGCCAATCATCCTTTACCCTGTTGCTCAGTGAAACAGATGCTTTTGTTGTTGTGTGCCTTCAAGTTGTTTCCAGCTTATAGCAATCCTAAGGTGACCCTATCACAGGGTTTTCTGGGGCTGAGAGTGTGTGATGCACCCAGAGTCACCCAGTGGGGTTTCGACAGCTGAACAGGGAATTGAACACTGGTCTCCATGGCCATAGCCCAATGTTCAAACCACTACACTTGAGGGGGATGCTACAGGCCATCAAAAAAAATCAGCAATAGGTTAAAGATTGCCCACTCCATCCTATAAAGTCCAGGTGTTTCAGACATGATGAATCCTGATGATTTTTGATTAATCAACTTACCTGCTATAAATGTCTCAGTTTTTACTCAAACACTGGCTAACCACCATTCCATCGACAGATACAACAGAACTTTCTTCTCTCCATCCTCTCCCCCAGCCTCTATGCCACACCAGTATTTACTACACAGACTCTCCCTGTCCTACATAGGGGTGGGTATAGCACGGAAGTAGGATCACCATCCTCCAGTTCTGCTGGATCCCATTGTACCACCTGTAGAATGTCCCACTGGGTACTGCTCCACTGTTCAGGGAAAACAGTTGATAGTAACCAAGGAGTAACCAAGGAGTTCTTACCTGTGGCATCTGGTTGCTCCAACATCAATGGAATGACATGTTCTCTCACTTATGATCCAAGCTTTAAAAATGTTATTCAAAGTGCCAGGTTTTTATTTTATTTTATATTATATTTTGGTTATACAGTTTAGCACCCAGGTCCTTTAAAAATCAGACTAAAACCAAGAGCAGACTCTCCACCTCACTGACAGCAGATTCACCAGCTGCTACTGTTTATTAGACAGCCATGAGGCAAAACAGAACACTAATCATCAACCATTTGTCATGTGAAGTCAGAACTGACTCAAGTCATATTTTAACTTTTGAGGGAAAATAAAACAAGAGAAACTGAAAGTGGGGGAAGTACTTATATGACAGACCTTCCAGTTCCCAGGCTCTGCTAGCTTGCTGCAGTGAGAGCATAGGCCTTTTTCTGCATTTTTCAATAGGAATTCGGTTTTAAGTTTCCACTCCTACTATACTAGTGGTGGGTTGGGGGGATTATCTACAGCAGCTTCATTCCAGGAGGATGGTGCTTGGAAATTTGAGGGGGAGACTTTGGTTCCGACAGATCCACTCCAGACTCCTTTTACCAGCTACAAATCCACTAGCGGTACCTCTACACTCACCAAACTTTCTGTGGGTGTATAGAACTTCTCTCCCATGGTAACCCTACCAGTTGGAAGTCAGGTCTGCCAAGCTCAGAAAGGAAGTCATTAAGGACCCCTCCACACATTTTATGAGCATATGGAGGGATGACCAAAGATGAACAAGTTGCTTACCTGTGACTATGGTCCTTTGAGTGGCCACCTGTGAACTCGTACATAATGGAACATTTTGCTTGCACAGCTGCATTTGGAAACTTCTGGTGCTAATTCACAATTTTGGCTGTAACCCTGCCCTCTCTCTACTACATCCAATACTGGCACCTTCTCACCCAATCTCCACAGTTCTTTTTGACATGCCGCACTTGCAGCATCATAGGTAAACACAGTAAAGCAAACCAGCTCTAGACTCCAAGAGGCAAGTACCCTATGAAGCCGCAAACACTGCAGATGAAAAAGAACTGAAGAGACCGGGTAGAAGTTACCAGAACTGGGTTCAACAGAGAGAGTTATTGCCAAAAGCACAAGCCAGCTCTAGAACTTTCTGAACATGAAGCCGTGCAGGCCCACAATGACCAATTATGTATGAGTCATAGAGACCACCAAGAAGAACAGTGCTTCTAGGCTGTGGAACTCCCTTCCACAGGAGGATAGGCTAGTCCCCTCTCTGTTCCTCTGACAGGATGGGTTTTTTTTTATTTCAATGAGCATTTGGTGATGAACTGATTGTGTAGAAGGGTCTTTTAATGGGGGTATATCTTTACTGGTACACTTTTGAATTATTTTTAAGTTGATTTACTTTGGTGGGCGTTTTAATATGAAATCTTATTTTTTAAATTTCTGTATCATCATGTTTTCAGCTAAATCTTGCTTTAACCTTGTTGTAAATTCCCTTGGATCTCATGTTGGGAGAAATGTGGAATGTTAAATAAATAAATAAATACACATAGGCTACCCCTTCCAACTGCTAGAAATGCAATGCCATCTCACCCAGTTCACATTTGCTCAGTGGCTGGGAGCAAGGAGTTACATGCAACATAGCCTATTGTTAGTTACCTTTTGGGTAGCAAGATATGTAGAGAAGTTACATTTCAAAAGCAATATAAACATGTTAAAAGTCACTATACTAGTGTAACAAATAATAGCTTTTTAGTTACTTTCAAACACAACCTTTAAGACTTTTTTTTAAGAGTTACCATATTCATTTTTCCTTCCCTCAAAAAAGAACCACAAAAGTAACAAGTATAACAACATAATAAGATTTCTTACCAATACCAAAATGAGTTAAAAGCATGATGTTACTTTGCAAAGGCTATAATGACTAAAAGGACAGAAATGACTTCTAAAAAGTAATTTTCCAAGGGCTGTATCTGTTGGATAGAGGTGGAAGCATGGACAGTTTCTGCACTTCACAAAGGACCTTGAGTATACAATATCCCCTTTTTGTTTATAGGAATTTCCCATTCAAACATCTTTCTCTCACCCACATCCTACAGATGTTCATCAGAGGAAGCTGGAGACAATGTATAGTCTTTGTGGTAGATAGGAAATAACACAGATGCCTAAATACCCTAAAAACACCAGTTCCTGCCTAAGCTAAACAGGGTCACCCCTGGCTAGTACTTGCATAGGAGACTTTCAACGAATACGAGGTGCTGTGGGGTGTATTTCAGAGGAAGAAACTGGCAATGCCATCTCTGAGTGTTCCTTGCCTAAGAAAACCCAATGAGAAATTATGAAATTGCCATAGGTTCACAGGTGACCTGAAGATGTGCATGCCTCCAGGAAGCAGCACCAGTTGATCTTAGTCATCCTATTAGTAGCAGCTCAAGGCTAATCCTACCTACCATTTGCAAACCATGGTGGCATAGAATAGTCTCCTGAGCATGTATCTTCAGATCATCCAACACATTGCAAGTATGAATGAAGCACACAAAAATCCAGAAGAATTTGTATCACCTAGGCAGCCTGTCGGGGAGCTGAGACACAAAGCAATAAGACCTAGCCTCCATCTTGCATAATGCATGGAATAGTCCCACCTTTATAGATTGGATAGGGATAGTCAAATGCACAGATCTTGCAGTAGGGAAAGAAAGGACCCTAAGTCCCCAAATTCCCAGCAAGAGTTTCCATGTTTTACACAGGGCTGTGGAGTCAGAATTTAGAAGAGATTTTGGACGGAGTTGATAGATATGTGCCAACTCTGACTTGAAAACACAAACCTACAAGTATCCAAACAATATATGGTAAAGGACTTCTGGCCAAGATGGCGCAGCTGGTAGCCTGAATCGCTGGCTCAGGGCTACCTGCTGCAAATCCAAAGGGACAACATCCCCTGGGGACCCTTGGGGTCTCCTCAAGAACTCCCCCTTGGCAGGTAGGGGGAGCAGAGCAGTTCACCGTCCCGAATTGTCCCGGTGCCAGTTGAGAAGGGGTGGGGGAACCGGCACGGAAAGGATGGAGGACAACGCTGAATGCCGCAGATTCGCAGCCAGTTTTATCTGACAAGCGCCAGCGAGAACCTTTTTAAAATGAAGAAGGACTCAATTAAGCCATCCAGTTGAACGAACAAGCTGAAGAGAAGCAAGATTTTAGAAGTTAAAACTGACCTTTTATTTGGTATCCTGTGTGGTTGTGGAGTGTTGGTGACAGGAGAGGTCTGGAGGCAGCAATGGTGGACGCAGTCTGGATTAGGCGAGTGGAGAAGCAACTTTTCCCTCCTCTGGAAGCAACCAACTGAGCTTCCCCCTTTGTGTCCGAGCACCCATTTGGTTGTTAAAAACTTGGTGGGAAGTCATATATTTGGCTGAAACTGCTTTTTTAGGACTTTTGTTTCAGGCACTTGCCTTTAACTTTTTTTTTTTTTTTTTGGATGACTGTGAGAAAGGGGAAGCGGGAGGAGATCAAGAAGCAGAGACTTAAAGATTGAAAGGGGAGGGAAACATGGCACAGATGGTGTTCTTTTAAATAGGATAGGAAAATCTCTCCTTGTTTTTTGTCTATGAAGAGCAATGTCTGGTGAATGGTCATCTATTTTGTAATATTTTATGGAATTTATAGATTTTCTGTGGATTAGCCTCATCAAGAGAGGTGAAGAGATAAAGTGATCAAGGGAAAAAAACTTTAAAACAGTTTTGAAACAGAAGTTTATGAACAAATGAATTGTAAGTAGTCTATGAATTTAAACAGTGGACTATACCTGACTGAGTTTTCTCCCTTCCTAATTAATGAATGAATTTTGAATGAACTGCTTTGAGAAACTTGTAAAGTGAAGGTATTATAACTCTGGTTTGATTGGAAAAATTATTTGATTGACTGGCCCCTGATTTTTTAAATGGATTAGCCTCAGGAAGAGAGGTGAAGACATTAAAAGGGAAGTTATTGATTTCGATGAAAGGTGGTTTGAGACAACAAGAAGTATAGACTATTGATATAAACTGTTATAATATAAAATGATATAAACTGCTATTAATAATTTTTAATAGTTAATGGGTTAATCAAGATGAAATGGAATGGTACATGAATTGAAATTATAATGAATTAACTGATGGACATTTTTTAAAAATTAAAGAATAGTAAATTCAATTTTGAATCTTTTTCTGTAGTGAGTGATAAGTGACAAATGAAATAGATCGATAGAAATTTAAGATTTTATATTGTAGATTTATGTATTGCTGATTTTATACTGTAGATACAAGTTTTTTAAGTAGTAATTATTGGTATATAAAAATTATAATAATCAATGTAACAATTGATATACTTCAAAGAACAAGCTGATTGAATGTTAGTCTGATTAGAGGCTTGACTCTTCAGACTTTGGACTATATATAGTAGGGAGTAGTAAGCCAAGGCTACAGGTCAAAAGATGACAACACAGACACAAATCCAACCACAAGTTTTGGAAAGGCTACAGGCTCCAAAACAATGGAGGCTATTAGAACAGGCTATTAGAAGAGTTTCAAAAAATAAGAAATGATATGATGGAAGAACTAAAAGCAAGGAGGACAGAGATAAGAACAACGAGAACAGAAATAAAACAAGATTTGAAAAAGGAAGTAGAAAATCTGAATCAGAGCTTGTAAAAACTTACTACATATTTATCAACAATGGACCAAAAAGTGGAAGACATTCACAGGGGAAAGCCAAAAATTGGAACCAGGTGAAGCAGATGAAGAAAGAACAGCAAAAAGATAAACTATAATGAGATTGGAAATGCATCAACGAAGCAGATACTTGAAATTAAGGGGTCTCCCTGAACAAAAAGAGGAAACACCAAAGAGTAACAGATATCTTGGCACCATACATAGGCCACAGAAGAGTGAGATCTGAACATGAAATAAACAAGACTTTCAGAATTGAATCAGCAGTGGCAAAGTAGAGGGATCTACCCTGAGATATCGTAGTTTATTTTACCAGGGAAAAGATTCGGGACCTAATCATGGAACTAAATTATAAAGAAAAATTAATAGTGGTTGAGAATGAAATTAAAATTTTTAAGGACATACCGCCAACTGTGATGAGGGGCAGAAGAGAGTATGCATTCCTGGTAAGGAATCTCCAATCTCGGGAAATAAGATATAGATGGGAGATACCAGAAGGGCTTTCTTTTTTCTTTGAAGGCAGAAGAATGAAGATTAACTCTGTTCAGCAAGCAATGGAATTCCAAGAGAATTATTTGAAAACTGGATCTAAAACAACAAGGACTGAAGATAAGAAACCAGAAAAAACAGTGGAAACTACACAGATGGGAGTGGCAGCAGCAGATGAATCTAGTCCAATGTCTGAAGAAGAGTCAGAATCGGTAGAACCAGAAAAGAAAAAGAAAAAAGGGAAGTAAAGACAGTAGAATAATAAACATGAAGATAATCTCATGGAATGTACAAGGAATAAACTCACAATCAAAGAGAAGACAAATTTTTCACCATTTAGAAAGATTAAGACCTCAAATTATAGTTTTATTAGAGACTCATATAAAGAAAAACCAAGAAAAGTATTTATACAACTCTAAACTAGGTTAACGTTTTACCTCGTCATATGGAAAGAAGAAAGAGGGGTCGTAATCTACATTGATAAAGATATTCAAGCAAAACAAATTCTGGAAGATGAAGAAGGAAGAATACTGGGCGTAGAAATTTTGAAAAATGGTAAAAATATCCTTTTGGTTGGAGTCTACGCTTCAAATGAAAAAAAGGTGAATTTTATAAGAAGCTGCGAGAAAAAATATTAGTATATGAGTATGAAGACTGAATCTTGGTGGGAGATTGGAATGGAGTTTTGGACGCTAAATTGGATAAAACAACCTCTCAGAGCAAAGAAGTCTAGTAAAGAGAGGGAAATTGCCAAAAGTTTTCTTTGAGATGTGTGAAGAATTATCTGTTTTAGATGTATGGAGAACTATTCATCCAAATGTTAAAGATTTTGCTTTTTTCTCTGAAGTACATCAATCTTGGTCTCGAATAGCTATGATTTTTATCTCTAAACATTTGTTATCAGAGATAAGGAAGACAGAAATATTGCCTAAGGTCATTTTGGACCATCGTCCAGTGACATTGCAAATACAAGACAAGACTAAACAATTTCAATGGAGATTGAATGATAGTCTATTGAATGATGAAGAGATAGTAAAACAAGCGAAAGAAGTGTTAAAAAATTATTTTACGGAAAATATAAAAGAAGATATGAAGATGAAGACAGTCTGGGATGTATTGAAGAGAGTTTTTTTCATATAGCAATGACAAATTCAAAATAAAAAAAGGCAAGAGAAACACCAAGTGTTATTGATCAAACTTCAAGAGAAAGAAAAAGAACTTAAGTAAAATCCACTGCAAAAATCATTACAATTGGAGATCAAGAAAACACAGAAAGAGATGGTGACAATTATAACTGAGGAAATAGAAAAAAAAGATGAAACAGATGAAATTGACTCATTTTGAACATACTAATAAAATTGGGAAATGGCTAGCATACAAACTTAAGAAGAGGAAAGACAGGAATATAATCCTTGAATTGAAAAATGGGAAGAAGTTGATTACTCAACACGAAAAGATAAAACAGAAATTTGAAGAATATTTTGGGAAATTATTTTATGAAACAAAATCTCCTCGTCAATATGGGAAAAATCTGTCTGAATTCCTTAAAAAAGTAAAGATTTCTAAAATATCGTTGGAAGCACAGAAACAGCGGAATAAAACAATATCACTTACTGAAACTGAAGAGGTCATAAAGGATTTGAAACTGGAAAAGGCACCAGGACTGGATGGTTTCACCATATTATATTATAAGAGATTCATAAAAGAATTGATTCAACCAATTCAAGCAACCTTGAAGGAAATAGAGAAATATGGCAAACCGAATCTGGGGAGAATGAAATATACTATTGATAGCTGAAGAGGATAAAGACAAAAAAGAAGTTAAAAAGTATAGGCCAATCTCCTTCTTGAAGGTAAGACTACAAAATTTTTGCAGCTGTGTTGGCAAAACGACTGAAACAGATATTACAGGACAAGATTCAAGAAGGCCAAACAGGCTTTCTCCCTTGTAGACACATGAGAAACAGTGTAAGAACAATCTTAGACATGATTGAATATTATGATAAAAACCCAGGGAAGAATGCAGCACTCATCTTTTGGATGCAGAAAAGGCATTTGATAATGTTTCCTGGGATTTTATACATCAGGTATTGAGCGAATATGACCTGGGAGAAGACTTCTGTAAATGGATTGAGGCAATTCATCATGACCAATCTGCCAGGTTAATAACGGAGATATTACGACAAACTTTGTAATAAATAAGGGGGTACGGCAAGGGTGTCCGTTATCACCATTACTATTTATAGCTATTTTGGAAGTATTGTTGACTATAATAAACGAGGACTCACAGATACGAAGCTTGAAAATAAGGAAAAAGGAATTGAAATTAAAAGCTTTTGCAGAAAATGTAATTATATTTTTGGAGGATCCACAAGAATTAATACTAGTAATTAATAATTGATGGAAATTTTACAAAGATATGGACAAGTGGCAGGATACAAGATAAACAAGGAAAAGACAATGATGATGACATTAAACATGACTAAAAAGAGCAAGCCGACTCGGAGAGAAGATCTGGATGTCAACTAACTAAGAAAACAAAATATCTAGGAATTATTATAACGAAAAAGAATCAAGAATTATTCGACAACAACTATTTGAAGACATGGAAAGAGATAAAAAAATGATACGGAAAAATGGAAAAAATTAAATCTATCTCTCCTGGGAAGAATAAACGCTTTTAAAATGTCTTTATTACCTAAGCCCATGTTCCTTTTTCAGAATTTACCAATAATAGGAAGAGAGAAGATATTTAAAGAATGGGAAAAGGACCTACAAAAATTCATTTGGCAAGGGAAAAAACCAAGAATAAGATTTAAAACACTTCAGGATGCAAAAGAGAGAGGAGGACTCGACTTACCATCATTGAAAATTTATTATTATGCATGTTGCTTAGACTGGATTAAAGACTGGATTCAGTTAGAGAGAACAACTATAATAGAATTGGAAGAAATAAACAATAGATTCGGATAGCTATGATAGATTAACAGTGAACAAAGAGTTTAATAACCATTGCATCCGGAAGACATTGCTAAAGGTTTGGCTACAAATAAAGCGGAAATATTATACAAAACTTCCAATATGGACTTCACCACAAGAAGCGTATAGAATTGCCCCAACAAAACAAGGAAATGTACCAACATACCAAAAAATACTGAAATGGGAGGGGGAGAAACCAAGAATGTGCACAGTAGAAGAATTAAAGGCTGAAGGATATGAGTTAAACTGGTTCCCGTGGCGACAACTTAAAGAAAGATTTAAAATGGATCAAAAACTGTATGGATTCGAGAGAAAAGAAAATGAACTAGATTTATTGATGAAGGGAAACCAAAAGAAGAGAATCTCTAAATTTTATAAACTATTGTTGAAAAGAGAAATGGAATCAGATGTAGTTAAAAGATACAATGGTCAGATGGGCTCAGAATGTGGGACTTCCAACTGAATTAGAAGCTTAGGAGAGAGCACGGAAAACTGACATAAAATTTACACCAAATTTAAATTTAAGGGAAAATTTTTATAAAATGCTTCATAGATGGTATATGACCCCAGAAGGATTCCAAAAAATAACTAAAACTGGGAGTGGGAAGTGTTGGAAGTGTGATGAAAAGACTGGATCCTTTTTTCATGTGTGATGGACTCGTAGGAGGGCAAGAAAATTTTGGAAGCGGATACATGATAAAATTCAAAGAATTTGTAATCTGAATTTTGAAATGACACCGGAGTTTTATTTGCTAAATATGTTAGGGCAGCACAGGGAGATAAGAAGCCATCAGAAGATATTGTTATATTTGATAACAGCTGCAAGGTTGATGTATGTGCAATACTGGAAAGAAAAGAAAGATATAGATTTGGAAGAGTGGAAGCTAAAAGTTCTGGATATGCTAGAGATAGAAAAATTAATATTTTCCTTGAAAAACAAACCTATCCAGAACTTTGAAAGGGAATGGAAAGGAGTTTTGGATTGGATAAAGACATAAATGTACAAGAAATGAAAGAAATAAATGTAACTGTTTTTCTCTTGTTAATGGAAATGTAATTGTTCTTCTCTTGTGTAAATGGAAACAAAGTAGATTCAACTGGAGAATATAAGCTTGGAAGTGGAGGGGGGATACATCCAATAATGGTGTATATCCACTTTTTTTTATTTTTGCAATTAAATCTTTAATAAAAATATTTCAAAAAATATATTTTGCCACTTCTAAAAATTATTAAATATCTAGTTTCTTGCATGTTTACTTACATAAAGAATTAAGGGAAGTTTTCTTATTCAGGAATTTTAATCAAATTATGTGTTTTATCCATCTAAGCAGTCTGATGATTCACTTAGTTGAAATGAATTGCTCTGCTACCTTTTTACTACAGTAAATTTGATAAATAATTAATATCCATTTGCCATATATGAAGGAGTCACAGCTGGACAGTGAACCATTGAGGAGTCGAAGGTCTAGCGTATTGACTCCACAGCCCCGGATTTACAAATGTTTCCAAGTGTCGGCGAGAACTATTTGAGACCCTAAATAACTTGGGATCAGGTTACTTTACAGGCCACTCGCATCGTTATGATCTTGCTCATATGCTTGAATCTGCTTTGGAGACCTTGCTGGCAAAACTGGTGAGGTTTAGTATGAGACGGGCCTTTTGCAAGTGATGTCCCTGTTATTGTGGAACTCTCACTATACTTAGTTCCTTCCATACACACCTTTAAGAAGGTCTTGAAAACTTCACTTCAGCTTTTCTTAAACACCGCAAATGGCATGTGAGGGGCACTAGCCAGAACCCTGATGGGGATTTACATCTTCCTAAGCGGATTTCCTTCCGCAGGAATGGAAACTCGATGCTTCTGTAATACCCACACCCAGTAAAGGGCTGCTATTATATTACTCATGGGAGCCAGCAAAATGTGCACTGGCACCAATGTGCATCAGCACCATTGTGCAGTGGGACAACTAGGAAGTGCTGATGGATGTCAGGACACACTTGCCAGCGTCCTGTTACACATCTTCATAAGTCACTAACAGGGTTTCTTACCACTTCTGCTACACAGCTGGATATATTTTGTGATAAAGGATTCCATCCATAATTTTCTTCTCAATCTCTGTGCATCTACCTATCCAAAGTGTACCTGGCGTTATATCTCGCTGTACATTTTTATGAAGGCTTGGTTCCCCCAAAAGAAGTTTTTATATATATGGGATAAACAAAACAAAAGAAAGATTTCATTTATAACTCTAACATGTTTTATTTAATAAAGACAGCGGTTCTAATCACGATTGTCACAGTTTTTCTTCCTTTAAAAAAAAGAACACATACCAACACACGTGTCAAAAAAAGAGAACTCCACACAGAAACTAAACACTAAGGGAAGTCTGTGGAAATCGTTCTTTTTATGAGATTGTCAAACCTACACTAAACACAGCATAGAACTAACACTGAGGGGAACAAGGGAAATAATTCACTATAAAACAGTGAAAGAACTTTTTTTTAATATATAAAATATAGTTCAATCCAATAGCTTTTCTACATACTGTATACTATAAAAACTCTCCCACAAAAATTAGTGTCTTTAAATATACATATTTGAATCTGAACTGCACCAAGATTAAAAGCAATTAAAATAACTGATTTCTCTCTGGTTCTTTTCTTTCTTTCAAAACATTTAACTTCACAGTATCATTTTGGAGAAGAAGACAAATCCAGTGTTTTTTAGTTTAAGTAAAACAGTATTAAGGTAAAATTGCGGCTCCAGTGAAATCAAAACCAAAACGGAGCCAAAAAAGGTTTCCAATTAGGCTCTTTGCAAGACAGAGCAGCTGCTGAATAATAATGAACAACCTTAAGTGTGCAATGTTTTAGTACTTTTCTACAGAGCAAGGAACATTAAAAAAAAAAGAACAATCATGCTCAGAACTATTGCAACCTTGTTTTAAAAAAAAAGAACAAACATCAAAAAGTTTTTAAAATAAAAGTGCAAACTTTTTTAAAAAAGAAAATCAACCCAGAAAGATTGATAAGGAACGGTCTAACAGAAAGAGGACGCTTCGACAATTCACTTAGGCTGGGCACATCTGCCAGCTTTTACACTCTAGTTGCATGCCTTTTACTAATGTTTAAAACCCCCGAAAAAGACTCAGAAGCAAACTTGTTTGAACTCTGTTACACCAATACACTCCAATGGTATCAATATGGCACTTAACATTTATACTTTTTTTAAAAAAAATCCTTTGTAGAGTTGTTATTAAGAAGAGGAATAAACATCCCTGTCCAGAGACTGAGGCATTAATGTTCTCACACATTTTACCCTATTCATTAAAAAACAGGATATAGGTCTGTTCATAAGACCACGTCCCCACTGTAAATTACTGGGGTCATCCCTCCAAACATGAGAAATTTTGTGCTCAAATGGCAGATCATCCACCCATTATATGCTCACTGGGATCATCAGGGGGAAAAAAGAGGACTACATTCTATACACTCTTGTGTCCTCTCATTTTTAAAACATGTGAAGAAATAAAAGTTAAAGTTACAGTTTTCAAGCTTGTTATTCTGAAAAAGCTCCAAAGTAAGCATTCCATTAAAAAAAATCTAATAAATACTATATCAAGTATCATCAGGAGGAAAAAATATAACTTAAAATTTAAACAGAAAAGAAATAACTTAATTTCCAAAGGTTTTGTTCAGTGCTATTTCCAATCCAAAGGGAAAAAACCATGAAGTAAGACCACAGTACCATACTCACATATCACAGGCATAAAAAAGCACTCTGGTATGCCTTGCATGTATTATCAAGAATATTTGTACAGTAACAAATGAACTAGATTTAAACATACTATAAATAAGAAGTAAAATTTCACATTATATGTGCACTCATCATTTAAGGGAAGGATAAGAGGAGCTTGCAAACTATTTGAATATAAAGGAGTTGGCTTTCCACACGAACACCCCTTGCCCCACAGTGTTGCTACAGTGCTGTTAGCATTGCTCCTTCATAGCAGGATTTCCTAAGCTCTGGACCAGGAATGAAAAAGAGAACATGCGCGAGCCGCTAGAAGGGAGGGGATCAATGCACAAGTCTGCATTTGTTCCTCGTCTAGCTGAAGAGGCAAGTCTTTTTTCTTTTTCTTTTTTAATTTTAGAGGCTTGCCTCTTCAGATGCAGGAATCATCAAGGCAAAAAGCAATCAAGGCTTTGGCTTGGCATGTGATGCTCTCCCACGGCGTTGTGCCCCCAACCTCTTTGTGGGAATCCCAATCTCTGAAGGTAAATGCAAGGTTTTCCGCAGCACAGCATAATCTGCCCTTTAGGACAAAACTATTTTAGTGCTTCCATAACATTAAAGAAAAGGGTTTTCGCTTTAAGAGAACCCCAAAATGTCAGTATATGTCAATTAACACTCCTCCTCCATCTGGTCATTGAATGCCAATATCACAGAAATATATTCAACGACAGGCTACTATGTTTAAGTCTCAGAGATTCAAAAATATACTTTGCATGGGTATGAGAAGGCATAACCTGACATTCAGTGACACAAGTAGACAAGAAGACTCTAGAACTGGGCAGAAATAAATGGTTTTACTCTCCCCAATTTTTTTTTCTAATTATACACACTTTCAGTCCTTCCTCACCAAAACATTTCAATCATACTACACACATACAGACCCTTCCCCCAAAATGTGACAGTTCTTTGCTCACCTGGAGTGAATCCTGTGAACAGCCAAATTCAACTACTTCTGTAAGCCATTTTGCTAATCAAGAGAACTTGGCTAAATATGAACTATGAAGGTACACAGTTAAAATGCAGTCCTGTGGTGAACATAACTGGACCGCAGCTACTTCAGTGTAGGAAAGAATCTTTAATTTTAGCATCAGCCACTTCTGATGCCGGAGGATGGTACCAATCCACCACAAGAAACAACAATTTTCCAGAATGCAACAAGACATCTCAATACTTAGAAATGCTAAAGGTTAATCTTTGAAGGAAATGTTATCTAAAACTGCCTGCACATTACAAAACCATGTTTATATATTGGGGTTCTTTTCCATTTGAAGGAAACTGTACTTCAATGCAACTCTCAGATGGCCCCTCTCTTTGCTGATCTGACCCCCTTGTAACTTCCTTGAGGCCCCATTCATTTGGACCCATCTTTTTTCTTCAAACCCCAGGCCTCTCTCCACCAGCTGTTCCAGCCAGATGTGCTCTCTACAAGGGTCAGAGACAGCCCAACTCTTCCACGAGTTTCTAAAGGATGTTTGGGGGTGGGGAGGACAGCAAGAAACAAGCAGAAGTGTGCTACCACCGCCTCCAAATTACTGCAGAGTTTGAGCTTTTCCTCCAATTACAGTTACCAGAATACCCTAGCCGAGGGGTGGGGTGGGGGTCCTGGGAACTGAAGCAAATACACACACACAAAACGTTTCTACACTCTCAGTTAGTGGCCTATTTTCTGCAGCACTCATTAACTTGGAGATGCTCCCAAGAGAGCCAACCCAAGAAGGTGTCAATGAAGAGTGAAAAAGAGTGTGTGTGCGCATGTGTAAAAGAAAAAACATGCTTAGCATAAGCAAATGTATGGCTATCTCTATAAGCAGAAGCATTCGCACACTAGCATACATGACTGGTGTGCAGAGACAATCAGTGGCTCACTGCACATATTTAACCAGGCATGTGAACGAGGAGTAGGCTTCCTAAGCTCTCTGCAGGAGGGAGGGAGAAAACAGCCTTACTTGTCCCTGACTCTTTCGCAGAAGTCTAAAATCTAGAAAAACTAAACCTGGGATGAGATGCAAAGGGCTACCCATGAAACCACTAGGAATCAGATAGCTACAATAGGAAGCCAGTTCACAGGCCGTAACTACCTGAATCGCAGTGGTTCTTCAAGAAGTCACTTCAAAATCTATCAAGGAAGTGGAAAAAGAGGGCCCAGTGGCCACCTGATGCCCTCTGGATGATATGAACGACAATCCCCATAAGCCTCTTGCCACTACCAGTCATGGTGGCTGGAACTGATGGGTGCTGCAGTCCAAACTATCCCTAATCTACAAGTAAAACAAGGTAAGTGAGGCCAGTTGTTGTATACCCACATGTAGCAGAAATTTGGGAAGGGAGTGGAAACAGATGCCGTAGCAAGCATAGGTTGCCCTTCACAGGCAAGGTTGAACCCTATAGGCACAAACATACATCACTGCTAAATGGGCAACTTCGAGACCAGCTTGGCTGTAAAGCTCTCTGCAGCGTTCTAGGCACACTATTCCTTGACAACGACAAACTGGAAGAATGACAAACTGGAAGAATGAGGGAACAAAGAGGAAGATATCATTTGAGGATCGGTGCCTTAAAACATACCCAATGGACCAAAGAGATTTCTCAAGCCTCACTACCCTCCTAGTGGAGATTTATTTCTCAAAAAAAGTGCTTTCCCAGAGGAGGAAGAGAATTAGAAAAATATATTAACTGGAAAAGATAGCTGTTGCAATTTATATAGCATTTAGTAAAAATAAACAATCTCACTGGCCATGGGTATCGGCAAGTGGGGACAAAAGGAGAGCATTCTCCCCTTTATTTCTGACACACACACCTCATGAAATTTACCTTCAGCTCCCAAATTTCTACCAACTGAAAATTTCAGTTGAGCATTTGTCAAATCCAGTGTAAGAATCCAAAGAAAAGGGGCAGGCAATGCCACCAAGAGAATGCAAACACAGTAAATATCAGTTCTGTTGTCGTTGTATATCTTCAGTCATTTCTGACTGATGAGTGAACAATTTTCAACGTCACACTCTTTGCAATATTAGAAATTTGAGGACCAAAGGAAATCTTCAGAGGGAAAGAACATAATTCTTATTTGGTGGGGAGGCAATGTCCTCCTTTTGCTCCCTCCTTTTGTTGGCCTCACCAGGGTAGTTATGCTGTGAACAGAGATGAAAATCTCAGCAGTGCCACAACGAACAAGGACATAGGCACAGCAGAGGCAAGGATGAGTAAGTCAGCAGCAGCTTGGCACGGGCAGTTGTCCAAGACACCTTTCCCAGAGTGCCTTTGCTCACAGAACTTCTTCCTCTGAAAGCCAGACATCTGAGAAATAGGCAGCATGGAGCTGGCACCCATCTTTTTCTGTTGCCGCTGCTGACTTCTCCTCTACGTATAAGTGTGGGAAAAACACAACTACTAGCATAACAGACCAGGTCCTAACAGGATCCAGACCAATGTCTGTTCTTCACCAAGAATTCTCTCCCTCTGTATCTTAAAACTGTAAGATGCAAGCCCAACACAAGTAGTTTCCTCTCCTATCATCAGCATGCCCCATTTATTGTAAGGGTCGAACCCTGAACATAGGGCCATTACTCTTTGATCACACCGAAGTTTTATACATATTGGATGACAGGGTATTCCATTCCAAATAAAACCTACACATCAGCAATGTGTGCAAATCAGGCCAGACAGATTGTACGCCATACACAGAGGGGAGAAAAAAATTAAGAGCAGTTCATTCAAACTGCAAATTGGCAAGAGAAAAAGCATTTGCAAAGGCAAAAGAACAGCAGCAAGGTGAGGCTGATTTGGTAAGAAGGGTTTCAAAAGATGCAAACTTTACCACCTGCTTGATAAAGGTATAAGAGAATCGTCAGAAGTAGCATTAATTCAAAGTCCTCTTTGAATTACAAGGATTCTCAACAGCCCCCTTGAGGCAAACACAGACACACATTGTTAAGTAATGTGAGCTCTGTCTTGGCTACCCCACCCCCTGCTTTTGAAATTATATTTGTTTGAAATATATTGAAAATAAAAAAGGTTGGATTAGAAGGATTATATCCAGAGTAGGAGAGATATAGAGACCATTAAATAGCTGCTTGAGAGATGTGCAATAAAGATGTGAATGATAATCAAGAGTGGGGGAGGCTGCTGTATGGACAGCACACTCCGTTTTTTCCAAGGCACAGTTCTGATCAAGAACTATACTTTCTCTTCCATGGGATTTCTCTACCCCATTCCCACCTTGGTAAGAGAGCACCCAAAAATGAGAAGTGCATTCAACTATCATTAGCATCAGAATAGCCCTCTCTATATAGCCAATTAAACCAATCCATTGGGTTAAATCAGCTTCCATCCAAGAATTTTGGATTAAGCAATCTGCAGATTTGCTTACCTGCTGCACAGAAATAAACACAACAGTATGGGTTAAGCAGTTGTCGGACCAGGGAATGGGGACCAATGCATAAAGGCAGCCCTTGTCCCATGAAATGCGGACCTGTATTCTCCCACCCCCCCACCCCCCCCCAATTTGTGATACCATTCGCCCAAAGCAAACCACCACATCGTGGGAAGTTGACTAGCATTTCTCGCAACACAAGAAGCATTCTCTCAAACCACCAACGACTTCACAAGGCCACAGTGAAATTTGCGAATGTGTCTGTACAAGTCGCCCGACTGCGTGAACCGTCTCTCGCACCACTTGCAGCCGTGCGGCTTCTCCCTGGTGTGGACCACCGCGTGGCGGCTAAGGTTGTGGGAGTACTGGAAGCTCTTCCCGCACTGGCCACAGGTGTATGGCTTCTCGCCCGAGTGAGTCCTCTCGTGCCTTTTCAAGGTGTACATGCAGGAGAAAGTCTTGCCGCACAGAGTGCAAGTGGGCACCGACCCGTCGGGGGACAGCCTAGTCCTGGAGCCGTCCTTATCGCGAAAGTGAGAGCTGAGATGCAGCTGGAGGACGTGTGGGCTAGGGAAAACCTTGCTGCAGAGTGGGCAAACGCAGATGTGGCCTGGGGGCACAAGGACACCCGAGGACGAAATGTCAGAGGAGTCCATGTCATCCTCACTCGCCTCCCGCTCTTGATCTGCTTCTTCCTCCGGCATGTGAGAATCGCCGTTCCCCGCAAACACACTTCCTAACCCTGTCATCAGACTCTTGGCAGAATTCTCAAAATGCTGACTCTCTGGGCTCCTCGCCTCCTCATCCGACAGAGACTCCGGCTCATCTTTAATCAGGGGCTTGCTACCCTCCTGCTGTTGTTGCTGCTCTTCCTTCTCCTCCTCCTGCGGCTGGCCGTTGGAAGCCAGCTGTCCAAAGATGTAGGAGGGGTGGAAGGAATCTCTCCCAGGCACAGGCTTGAAAGACAGATCTAAAGCACATTCTACATCACTGGGAGCCAAAGGGTGGCTAAGAGACCTTTGGGACAAAGGTCCCACTGAACTACCAACATTAGCTCTTGTCTTCCCAGCTGCCACGGTGTCCGATCCTGCCTCGGTTAACGCAGAGCCAACACTTACAAGTTCAGAAGACCAATCAGAGTAACCCCCGCTCTTTTCTTTCTCAGCTGTCAATCTTTCATATTCCACCACACTTAATTTTTGCTTATTATCCGGGCAGAACTCATGCCCCAAGGGCATTCCGTCATCCAAGCTCCTCGCATCCAAATGGGCCGCCCCGCTATTCATTTTCTCGTCCCCACACAATTCCTTATCTTTCAGCTTGCCCTTGCAGACTTTCACAATGTCGTACATGTGAAGGTAACTGGCCGCAGCCAGCACATCTTCAACTGGGAGGCTGTTGAACTCCAGCTTGCCTTCGTACATGAATTCAAGCAGCAAGCCAAAGGCTGGGGCTGTGACAATGTCACTGTTCAGATGCACAATGTCCCTTTTGTCTAGCTGGTCCCTGTAGAAAAGATGGAAGTACATGCTGCAAGAGGCGAGAACGGCTCTGTGGGCTCGGAACTGAGCGTCTCCAACTAAAACAGTACAGTCACACAGGAAGCCCTGGTGACGCTGCTGACTCAGACACTGCAGTAACTGCCGGCTATGGTCTGGGAACTCCATTCTTCCTTCATAACCTGTTCAAAACAGGAAAAACTTGAATACTACTATAAACCACAGGGCTTCTAAGCAGCTGTTAGCAAGCAAACAGATTTGGCTTTGGGGGGTAACTGGAGCTTGGGAGATAACAGTTCAACTGCACATTGTCTGTAATTTTTGTTTTAATTTCCCTTCTCTTTAAACGTCTCCCCACATCAGAACACCTGCTTCAGAAAGAAAAGGAGGGGGAGGTGGACAAACTAAAATTTTAAAGTAAAGTAAGGCTTCCAAGGAAGTAAGACCTGCAAGCTTTCTAACAGCAATGCTCAAAAGGTTTAAGGCCGGGGGTGGGGAGGACTTCAGAGTTTGATGCATTACTGGAAATCTTAACTTCAGGGCAACATTGTGGTAACTTTAATAAAAAATGGGTTTTGCACACACTATCCTCTCCTCCCCACAGCGTTAACTTCGCACTCGAATAATCATAACATACTGTTGTTTTTTAACACGCTTGCCCCTTCCAAAAAAAAGACACCAGACAGCAAACATGCACACACGACATCTGAAAACACAAGAGATCACCATGGAAAATATTAAAACACATGATGAAAAAAAGCAGGTGTTTTTAATACACACAGGAATACACACTCAACTCAACCACCTGCAATCAAACTCTTCCTTTATAAATTGGGGTGAGGAAATCTTTCAGGACACCCTTACCTTGAATAACTGGAAAGCAGGGACGGGAGGGCTCATGAGGAAGAAAAGACGCCCACAAAACAGAAACCAAAAAAAAGTTCTAGAAGAGCTCAAGTTTTTTGTTTTGCAATGAGGTGGCTGGGAAGAGAAGGGGCTTTTGCCAGCCAGGGAGGAAGGGAAAGACACTTCTCTGTATGTGTAGTTTGGGGGGGGGGGGAAGAGGGAGGGAGAGAAAGAAAGAGCCAGAGAGAGACAGGGAGAAGGGGAGAAAGAGCCGTATGGGAGGGGAGGGGAGGGGAGGGGAGGGGAGGGAGTGCTCCGTTTGCTAATTACACCGCAAGCTGGAGAGTCAGCTGCTCTGACTTCACTGCGATGGAAATGCTACCTCCAGCTGTGCCCCTTTTAATGCCATATGTTACTTCAAATCTAGCTACCAGCCAACCACAGCTTGCTGCCTTTTAAAGTTCCACCAAGCAACCCCCCTCCCCATTTATAGCCCTCGATTAAACCTCAAAACTTAAGCCGAGTCCTTCTCCCTCCTGCTCCTAAATCCTTCTCCTCTTTGCTTCCTCCTCTCCCCCCACCACCCCCCACCACCCCCACACACTCTCTGGGAAAGTCGCTTAAATAACAATCTTATTACTAGTTGCTCTTCATGGAGGACTCACGGCTTGACCTTTGGAGAGGTGCGGGGAATAGCTGCAGCAGGAGGAAGAAGGGGAGCGAAAAACCAAAAGTTCCCAAGTTTTGCAAACTTTCTTTTTCTCCTCCCTCCAACCCCCCCCCGCAGAATCCATCCTGGATATAGAATTCCTTCGGATGCTTTCCTTTAGACACTCCCCGCCTCTTTCCCCTGTACGCTCCGGACCCCACCTCTCCCCTCCCACTTCCCTCCCCTTTACACAACTTTGTAAGACAATCCCCCCCCCGGCGTTCCCCCCTTTGTGCTCTTGAATCTAGCGAAGGTTAAGGAAGGGGAGGGGAAAGCCCCAACAGATCCAGGAAAGGAGACCCAAAACAACGCGCCAGCCCGCCCGATCCTCCCAACAATTGGGGGGCAGGGAGGGATTACACCACCACGCTGAAGCCGAGAGTAAGGAGGTTTGGGGAGGGCAAGGGCAGGTTATCAAGGGGACGCGCCGCCTTCCCCACTCACCAGCCAGCCCGGGTGTTGGGCCGGGTTGGGGAACTGCATGTGCTCCGATCTCGCCCGTGCCTTTTCCCCCAGATGTGGATCTGTGCGCCCCCCGCGCTTTCCTTGCTCCGTGCGGTGTTTCTTGTTGCTGGCAACCCAGCGGCGGCACTCCTGTGTGTGTGTGTGTGTGTTGTAGAGCAGGTTGTTAGCCAGGACTGGCTCTCGCGATACTTCCCCCCCCCCGGAGAGAGAGAGAGACACAGTGTGTGTGTTTATGCGTGCGTTTTCCTTTCGCCTTCCTCTCCGCGGCGCACACAATAGCCGAGTGCCAAGCGCTCCTGCCGGCGGCCGGGGCGGCAGCGACAGCGGCGAGTCGCCTTGACGCCTCCGGGGGGCTGGCAAGCAAATTTAAAAAAAAAAAAATGGGGGAAAGGGGTGGGAAGACTCGCTCTCTCCCTCTCGCAGCCCGACGCCGCTTTCACTCCGCAGCCCACCCGGCTTTCTGTCCTCGCGAGGGGTCCTTTGCGTCGGGAAAGCCCCGATCCCAACTCTCCGGCCAGCGCCCAGAGGCAAAGGAAAGGGGGGCCCCGCGTCCGCACGGGCATCGTCGATCCCGCGGCAGACTCCCCGATCAGGTTCCTAGAGGGACGCGCCCCCCGTTTGTCCTCTCTTCGGCTGTGCTTTTCAGCAGCAATGCAGGGGAGGAAGAAGACCAGACGGGTGGGTAGGTTTTTGCTGTGGCTACGCGCGAAAACAAGAGGACTTGCATGCGGGAATGTAACTTTTGCAGAAAGGGGGGAGTTGCATTGGGGAAAGACGGGCTATTTCGCTACGGCGAGGAGTGAAAAATGGCTCTTTGCAACTCCGCCGAACTAGACGTCGTTCTTTGGCGCTCCCAAAGCCTTGGGCAGACAAAGAGGGGGTCCGCGGCGCTCCTCGCCTCGGAGGAAGCTCGGCGAGGAGCGGATCCTGCTCGTTTGCAAACACGACGGCGGGCGGAGCGGGCCCGGAGGAGCGGCGTCGAGGAGGAACTGCACGGAAAGCGGCTGCCGAGGGATCCAGGCGGAGGAGGAGGGAGGGAGGGCTGGCCGGCCGGCCGCGCAAATTAGGATGCGGCGCGGGAATTTCCGATTTTGACTGGCGCTTAGTTCGTCGGAAAGGAACTGAGCGCGAGGTCGAAGGCTCTTAGGCCTTTTCCGCACTAGCCTGTTATAGTGCTATTATTCCACTTTCAACATCCTACGGAATCCTTTCAGGCCCCTCCCTCAACTGCAAACCCCAGGATTCCATAGGATGTTGAAAGCGGAGTAATAACACTATAACAGGCTAGTGCGGAAATGGCTTTAGTTGCACAGGACAACCGCTGAAAGCCCCGATCGGGGTAGCGCACTAGATAGGACGGCGTTTGGGTTTCGTGGTGTGTGTAAGGGCGGTGGAAGACAAGAGGTGGTTTGATTCTGGGGAGGCGTGCTTAGGATCGCGCGGGAAGGGGGCCGACCCTTTGAAGTTAAGTGGGGCGTTGGTTCTAGGCGAAAGTGCTTAGGATCGCGCGGGGACACAACGGAGTTGCGTTAAGGCCAGCTTGTTTAGGATCGCGCGCAGGAGAAATGCGCACTTGGATTTTCAGGTGGCGTTTTGGGAAATCTTATGGAGGTTATTTCCCAACGTGGCAGCAGGCTTTATTTTTAAGTAGATCGCGGCAGTTTGGACGGATTCTGAAGGGGGGGTTGGACTGGATGGCCCATGTGGCCCCTTCCAATTCTGTAATTCTAGGAAGAAGTTTTAGGTGGGGTGGCATATAACTTTATACGCGTTTCCCTGAAGAATACGGTAAGCCTCGTAGGCTAGCGTGGGCGTTACTTCCGAGTAATAGCGCCTAGGGTCGCCTGGCGAGGTTGATTAAAGTCCAGCCTGTGCCTTACTCTAGGACTAAGCCGGAACCAGCACAATGGGCCTTACTTTCGAACAAGTCTTCCTTTTTTTACTCTTTAGGTAAAGAAATGATTTGCTCGTGATTGACAGAAATAACTGGGGACCGTTAAAAGTCCAGATTCCCTAAGGGTACCAATGCCTTCTGATCTTCGAAGCTAAGCAGGGTCAGCCCTGGTCAGTACTTGGATGGGAGACCGCCAGCGAATCTGGTGCTGTAGGCCTGGATTAGGCCGTTCTTTCTTGGTAGTAAATCCTATTTTTATTCACTTGGGTTTCTTTCTGAGTAGAAGGAATAGGGATGTACTGTTGGAAATGAGATCTTGGGTTATGGGCAAGGTAAGGATTGTCCGCCAAGAAAGGTAATCGATTTTTAATCATTTCGAAATAATGTCAGATTTTTTTCCCCAAAAAAGCTTACTAATTTGTACCTTGTTCCACTCTCACCTCTAAATTTGCCACTTGAAACCCCATTCGCCCGGGCAAATAGGCACAAGAGCTCACTGCAAATCCGCTTTTGCCGTTTTTTAAAAGGGGGGACGGTTCGGTTCAATCCGTTCCTTCTCATCGGGCATAGGAGGGCTTACTCCGAGGTAGGGAGCCACAAAACCGAATCATCTAAGCAGGAGCGTCGTTAAAATGTTGCTCGTGGATTAAATCCCAACATTTTGCAAGTCTGGCCATTTCCGCGCTGGCCTGTTATAGCGCGATGATTCCACTTGCAACATCCTCTGGAATCCTGGGGTTTGCAGTTTGGGAAGGGGCCGGCCCCTCCCGAAACTGCAAACCCCAGGATTCCAGAGGATGTTGCAAGTGGAATCATCGCGCTATAACAGGCCAGCGCGGAAACGGGCCCTCTCCCGTTTGCAACGATGCTTTGCGAAAGTCTCTCCTGCGGAGCTCCGATTCGTGCCCCCTCCCTTTTTTTAAAAAAAAACAACCCAAAACTTTTAAACAGTCCGAACGGGCCGCTTCCATTGTTCTGTCGCCCGGTGGGGAGGAGCCAGGAAGCCGAGCGTGAAGCGCCATTGGCCCCGCCGGTGCGGACGCAGTCCTTGCCTCTCCTCGGCTGGGAAGGGAAATCCAGGGATGTGCCCGAAAGCCGGGGCCACGCGGAGGGGATGGGGCCACGTGACCCTCACGGGCTCGGACTCGCTCGGGGGCCAATGAGCGTCGCCCTTCGGGATCGTCCGGAGCCGAGTTTCGCGTCGTCCCGGCGGAGTCGGGTTCCCCTTGCTCGCCCGCTGATTCCCCACCTACCGCCCCTTGCTGGGTGAATTTGAACTTTTGGACTACGATTCCCAGAACCCACCAACAAGTCTGCAATGTCCGCCCCGCGCCTGGACGTGGTGTGACTCCGACTCCCAAAACCCCCCAGCCATTACCTAATCTTGTTCCTGACCATGGAGAATATTTGAGGCTACAATTTCCAGAATCCCTCAGCCAGCATCATCTTAGTCCAGAAATGTCTTTCCGAGGCTACAATGCCCGGAAACCTCCCCCCCCCCAAGAAATCTCTTTCCACGCTTTAGCGGGGAAATCGGACATTAGGAACTTTCAAATCGTGCCCGAGGTATGGCAATTCTAAAACGAACCTATGACAGGATTTTTTTGGCAAGATTTGTTCAAAGGGGTTTTGCCGTTGCTTTCCTCTGAGGATCAGAAAGTGTGGCCGCTTCTGCACTGCACTGTCATGGTGCTATTATTCCATTTTCAGCATCCCGCGGAATCCTGGGGTTTGCAGTTTAGCGAGGGGCATTTAGAATTCTCAGCCAGGGAGCTCTTGGGCCCCAGGATTCCACAGGAGGTTGAAAGTGGAATAATAGCACTATAACAGTGTAGCGTGGAAATGGCCCTTGACTTGGCCAAGATGAAGTTTCCATTGCAGAGCAGGAATTTGAAGCCTGGCCTCCAGAATCCTAGTCCAATGCTCAATACGCTACACTGGTTCTCTTGAAATCATCAGGCTACAAATCCGGGAATCTCCCAACAAACATCTCATCTTAGTCTAGAGCCCAGGGATGTTATTTTTTAAGAATTCAACTTCCAAAATCCTCCAGCCATCACCTAATTTTATATTAGCTCTTGAGAAACTTATTTTTGAAGACTACAATTCCCAGAATCCCCAAGCCAGTATCATCTTATTCCAGAACCCAGACTGTTAGTTCTGAGACTACAACACCCAGAATCCACCAACGGCCACCTAATCTCAATCCAGATCTAGGGAAATTAATTCTGAAACTGGAATTCCCCAGCCAGAGAATTATGGGCCATTTCTGCAGTATACTGTTACAGCATTATTCTACTTTCAACATCCTGTGGAATCCTGGGATTTGTAGTTTAGGGAGGGGCATTTAGAATACTCAGCCAGAGAGCTCTTTGGCCTCAGTAAACTACAAACCCCACGGGATGTTGAAAGGATTTTCTTTTCTAATTCTAATTCCCAGAATCTTCCTGCCAAAATGGCCACTGAGCTGTAGGATTCTGGGGCTTGTAGGCCATAAAAGTAACTTTTTCAGGCTCTGTCGCAGCATCTTATTCCACTTGAACTCAACTTTTTAACACAAGCAAAACTGAACTCGCTGGGGAATCCCCTCCATATGTGGCTATCTTTTATCTCTCATTTATTTATTAAGAACAGTTAACAAAGTCTCTGGTAAAGAAGCTCTTGGTTATAAAGTCTTTTGATGCCCGTCCAGTCCCCTTTTCTTCCTTGTCTGTCTCACTGGAAGTTTGTTGTTTGTTTGTCTTTGTTTTGTTTTGTTTTTTTAGCAACATCAGCACTGGAAGAATTGCAAAGGAGGGCTGGAGAAACGGACCTCCAGCATTAGGTTGAAGCAGTATACAAGAAACAATGCAATGGCACCTAAGCCGGGAAAGAATGGGATCCTTCTCTAGTCGATCCTTCTATATTGGCATGTACCTGCTTACAACAGGCAAGGGAAACAGCAGCTGCCTCCAGAATCCCTAACTGAAGCCATTTCCACACTATACTGTTATAGTGCTATTATTCCATTTTCAACCTCCTATGGAATCCTGAGGTTTGCAGTTTAGGGAGGAACATTTAAAATTCTCAGCCAGAGAGCTCTTTGGCCTCAGTAAACTATAAACCCTAGAATTCCACAGGCTGTTGAAAATAATAATAATAATAATAAAATTTATTTTTATCCCGCCTCTCCCAAATGGATCGCGGCGGCATTACAGAACATATAAATATATTAAAACATCAAAATGTAGCCCACCCTCCCCACCCACCAATCCTACCATCCCCCTAACACACTAACTATTAAAACAGATTAAAATAAAATTAAAAACTAAAATTAAAAACAAAAACAATTAAAAACAAAGGGACAATTGATGAGAGGCAGTGGAACACTAGTCTGGGAAGACCTGTGCTGGGTCTCCTCCGGCAGGCCATTCCATCACGTGGGAGCGACCGAAGAAAAGGTCCTCTGGGTAACCGCAGCCAACCTAGTTCTGATTGGCTGCAGTAGATTCTTCCCAGAGGACCTTAATGTGCGGGGCGGATTATAGAATAATAGCACTATAACAATGCAGTGCGGAAAGGCCCTGATTGTGTATGAGCAACAAAACAGAAAGCCGGGGGGAAGCAGATAAGCCTGCCTCACCACCTATCATCAATATTTTTTTTAAAAAAAGATCTAGCCGGGAAAATGGAAATAAGAAAAGTAGAAGCTGGTGAAAGAAAAAAATTATCTATGGATTGGTTTTAGAGGAGCTTTTCAAAGGGTCCTTGGAATGTTCGAAATGTTTTCACTTATTTATACCAGGTTTACCTGACCTGTTTGTTTGTTTAATTTTGAATGTGCATATTGTTAGGTTTGAATAAAAGCTTGCTGAAATATATTCAGTTCATCTTCGTTTCTGGTGGCATAGGAACCTACCTTTATTCTTTCCATATTGTTTCTGTGTGTTAAAGGAGTAATGCCCAGGGATACATCTACAGTGTTAACTGGAGTATACGTGAAAATAGAGTTCACGGTTAGTCTATTGCCACTGAAAGCCAGATGGAACAAGTATTCCGTTAATTTTTTAACATGTGATTAATTTGCCGCTTTACAGTTCCACCTATTGGGACCTGGGCTGTTGTTTACTTACCCTTCGTCGTGCAGCTCTGATTAAACAACCCACATTTCTCTGAGTTAGCACCAGGGAACACTCCAGTGAATAGATAATAAAGTGTATAGATAACGCAAACAAACAGCAATAATGAACGAATAAGTGAATAATGAACATCTGTTTCGTAGAGCTGGAAAAACAGCAAAAAGCAAAACCCAAACATTCAACTGTTGGACTCCAACCGATTTGATCTAGGCATTCAAAAAGTGGCAAACTCAAGAGATGTAACAAGTTAATGCTGCAGCTTCATTTGGGTGGAAAGATGTATCACTGAATGCCAAATCGGGACAATCGATGACGTAGTATTTTCATTTTCAATGGGTGGTTGTGAAAGTTGGTGGACAGTGAAGAGAGCGGGGAGAAGAAAAAAAGTCAACTCATTTGAAATGTGCAAAAGCAGAGCTCTACACATATGGTTCTTAAAGTTGTGTCTGATTTTATAGCAAGTTGTTTATGCATCTTGATGGATAACATATTGAACCCCATCAGACAACCCAGATCCTTACGCATGTCATTATCCACTTATTATAGGAAGACAAATGTGCTCATCTGATTCAACTGAGGTGTAATTTTTTTTTTTAACAAATGCATTTTGTAATCCTACACAATGAAGAAAAATAAAATTTGTAGAATGGGGGAAAAAATTCCAGAAGAAGTACAGACACAATCAAGGGCTCTTTCACACTATGTAATTACAGTGCTATGATTCTACTTCAACTGCGACAGTTCAGTTCTAAGAAGTTCTGGGATCTGGAGTCTTGGGCGGGGTTATTCACAATTCTCAGCTAGGAAGCTGTTGTGTATCACCAAACTACCAAGCCCAGAATTCCATAAGATGTTTCCATAGCAGTTAAAGTATAATATAGTGCCTTGATCATATAGTGTGAATAGGCCCTGAGGTCTTCCATCAGGGTTGTGTAGCATCAGCCTCCACATTTGCAACTGCTGCAGTTTGGGGGCACCTTTTGTCTCCAAACTATGTAGAACTCCCTCCCAAATGCGTGAAGACACATGAAAATACCCCTACCCATTAGGAACAGCATCCAAGAACCTTCTACAAAACCTAAATACCTTCATTTTCCTTTGTAGTCCCGCTCAAAATGACAACAGGTAGTTGTCCTCCTGTGTGGTACCAGGTATTTACCTCTGCCCATAACATGGTAGTAGATCCCATTGAACACAACAGGTCTTACTTCCAAGGAAACATCCATAGGATTGTTGGGCAGGGATGAGGACCTTTAACTTTGAACATCAGCTTTCAGAAGATCCAGCCGGCATGGCTAATGCTGAAGGATGGTGGGAACTGTAATGCAAAGTATCTGTAAGGCCAAGCGTCCTTATTATCACATTACGTCCATAATTCTTACTATCGTTTGAGAGAGGTTAGCATTGTCCTAGCATCACCCTTCTTTATAGAGGGTCATATAACGAGTTAGTATTTGCATGAGTGGATTTTTTTTAAGGGGGAAGGGTTAATACTTTGAACCCTTGACCCAGCTCACCCTATCCACACAGCCCTGCACTTTACTTTTAAAAACCATAGATGCAATATACAAATCACATTGAATAACACCTTGCCTAGTTTGGCTCGTCAGCTGCAATCCTATACATAATTTCTAAAGAGTAAGGCCATTGGGCCCAATGGCATTTACATCTAACTAAATAAGCATATGAGTGCTCTGCTAGCCACAATATGGCACTAGCTTTCCCTTCTTAAGGAAAAAAAAAAAAGGATGCTGTACTTTCCACCAACTGAAGCTTCCCGAGACTGTATTTTTCAAGGGCAATCTCACGCAGAACTCACTGCAGTAAAAATCCTTTACATTGGACGGCGTAACATGTGCAAATCAGCTCAGTAATAAAAAAAGAAAGCATGAGAAACACATCCTGTTGAAAGACGAGCTTGTAAAGTGATGTTGCTATATTTAAAAAATTGCATAATGCATTGTGTTAACAATTCCCGGGAGGCTGGTTTTTGTTGTTTCTTTAAAGTAAGGCTGGATATTTTTTTTTTTTTTTAAAGGCACTCTGGTGTATACAGAGGAGTTCAGCTGTCTCAGTAAGTATTTAGCCATTCCAGAGTGATGTCATCTTTTGAGAGGATGCTTGCTTCAAGATCACCTCATCTGGATGGATGCTGGCCCACATCACACTCTAAAAACCCTTCTGTGCACTCAGCTGGATCTATATAAGTAGCTATGCAAGAAGCAGCAGAGTCTTATGTGTGTGCCATTTAAAATGACAGCTGGGAAATCTCATTTTTGAAGGCTTCCAGGAGATGAGAACTCTACAAGTAGAAAAGTAGCATGGCAGGCTAATACCTTTCCCTCTCAGTGTGTCAATTTTTAATGTTAACTGCATTGGAATTAAAGTTGTGCCTAAAACAGTACCAACACCACCTCTATTTTGTCTAGGCAAAGGCACATTACACCACTGATATTAATTCTTGTTGCAACAAATAACATCTGTTAACCTTATCCTCTGAAAATCAAAGTTTCCACCAAGACAGTTGGGCTGCTTCATAATATGATAAGCAAGAAAAAGCCAAACCATCTTCTGTTCTGAAACTGAATTATACCTAATTTAATCCAAGTTTATCCTGTACAGAATGTATCAGCAACATCTGCTAAGTGTTGGGAGCATTATACATTAAAAATTGGAGTAGAAATCTGGATGGGGGAAAAAACTGAAAGAGAAACTGTTCCTTTAAATCAAGGATGGGCAAAGCGTCACCTTCCGGATGTTGTGGACTACAATTTCCATCAGCCTTAACCAGCATAGCCAATGTTAAGGAATGCTTGGAGTTGTAGTCCAACTACATCTGGTGAATCACCCTGTGCCATTTTAAGGACAATTCCCTAGCCATGGAACTCCACTGAACTCCACAGAACTCTCTGGATGAGAATTCCAAATTGTTGTTGTATGCCTTGAAGTCATTTCTGATTTGTGGTGACCCAAAAGTGAACCTATCACAGGATTTTCTGGTGCTGAGAGTATATGATGCACCCAGGGTCATCCAGTGGGTTTCCATAGTCAAGCAGGGAATTGAACCCTGGTTCCCAGGATCATAGTCCAACGCTTAAACCACAACACCTCATACTTCACAGCTCAGGGCAATTTCCCTACTTCAGGTTAACTATCAAGGGCCATTTACACACTACAGTGTTATAGTGCTATTAGTCCACTTTCAACATCTTGTGGGATTCTGAGGTTTGCAGTTTACCGAGGCCAAAGAGCTCTCCGGCTAAACTACAAACCTCAGAATTCCATAGGATGTTGAAAGTGGAATAATAGTGGAATAACAGTGTAGTACAGAAATGGCCAAAGATTACTGACACACTCGAGTTGTAACTGAGTGATAGAATACATATTGCACATGCAGAAAGCTCCAGGGCTTGGCATTTCCAGGTGTGTTTTGTTTGTTCAAACAAACTTTCAATGTGGGTGGCAAGGCAGCTTACAAAAGGCTAAAGCCAGATTGGCTAAAAACCTGGTTAACACTAAAGTTAAAGCAGTTAAACAAACCATCACATTAAAGGACCATTCAGTTTTAAAAAGTATAAAATCACCCCAAATCACAACAACGTAAGTTAAAAATACAGCATGCACAGCCCTGTGATGAACTGATAAACACCTGTTTGATTAGAAAAGTCTTTGCTTGCTGGCAAAAGGAGAACAGAGACATTTAGAAAGTTACGAAGCGAACAGGAGTTTCAACAATCTCTTGTCCAATATTGTTGAAACTGACTAGCAGTCTAGTCACTAGATGAACCAATGGTCTGTCCCCATGTAAATGTAATGTGTGCATTTCACACATAATTTGTCAAGCAGCAAATGTGGGGAAACAACTCCAAGTCACCTGTTGGCTTATGGTTAACCTGTGAATTTCATAGGGTTTTCTTAGGGAAGGAATACTGTGGGCCCTCTATATCGATTAGGGTTTGGTTCCAGCCCCGCACCATAGACACCAAATTTGTGTATGCTCAAGTCCCATTGTGTACAATGGTGTAGTAAAACGGTGTCCCTTTTATAAAATGGCAAAATCAAATTTTGCTTTTTGGAATTTTTTTAGGGAGGAGGGAATGTTTTCAAGCCATTGTTGGCTGAATCTGTGGGTAAAGAAGCCACAGATATTATAATAATAACATCATCACCATCATCAACAACAGCAACAAATTTTATTTATGGAGAGCCAACTGTACTCAGAGATAGTTTTGCCAGTTATGTCCTTTGAAATACAACCTACAGCACCTAACGTTCATCAGTGGTCTCTCATCCAAGTACTAACCAGCATTGTCCCTGCTTGGCTTTTGCTTTACCATACCTTAAAACACTGGGCTAAGTTCCGACCAGAGCAGACCTATTGAATCAGTGGGAATTTGGTAAATCAGCAGTTACTGGTAAATACATTCCACAGAATCTAGTTGAGACTAAGAACTGAATTTAGCCTCAGTGTTTGAGAGCCACTTTAACTGCCATGGCTCTACCCTACAGAATCATGAGATTTGTAGTTTCATGTGGAACTACTGCTCTCTGGCAGAGAATTCTAAATTCCTTATGAAATTGCAAATCCCAGGATTCCATAGTATGGAGCCATGTCAATTAAACTGGTACCAAAATGCTAGAATTGTGTAGTGCAAAAGAGACAGTTGTTGCCCTTTGGTAGCAATCCTTTGAGAAAAGGTCAGAACAATGGAGCCACTGGGATTATTTTTGCATCCCTCAGCCTGTGTTGCCATGCCCAACCACCATTTTCCTGGCTTCCAAGAATCATAGAATCCTAGAGTTGGAAGAGACCCCAGGGGCCATCCAGTCCAGCCCCCTGCTATGCAGGAACACCCATCAAAGCATTCCCAACAGATGGCCATCCAACCTCTGCTTAAAAACCTCCAAAGAAGGAGACTCTACCACACTCCGAGGCAGCATATTCCACTGCCAGACAGCTCTGACTGTCAGAAAGTTCTTCCTGAGGCTTAAGTGGAATCTCTTTTCCTGTAGTTTGAATCCATCGCTCCTTGTCCTAGTCTCTGGAGCGGCAGAAAACAAGCCCGCTCCTTCCTTGACATGACATCCCTTCAAATATTTAAACATGGCTGTCATGTCCCCTCTTAACCTTCTCTTCTGCAGACTAAATATACACAGCTCCCTAAGCCATTCCTCATAGGGCATGGCTTCCAGATCCTTCACCATTTTGGTCGCCCTCTTCTGGACACATTCCAGCTTGTCATTATCCTTCTTGAAGGATAGCAATTCACTTTTTAAACCAGTTGCAGTGCCACTGCCACCCCATACACATACTGTGTGACATTTTTAAAGACAGTTGATTTTCAAAACCAAGGGCCGTTTTACACTACACAGTTATAGCACTATGATTCCATTTTAATTGCCATGGTTGCATCCTGTGGAATCCTAGGGTTGCTAGTTTGCTGGGGGACAGGAACTCACTGTGAATCCTAAATTGCTGTTGTTGTTGTGTGCTTTCAAGTCACTTCCAGCTTTTGGTGACCCTAATGCGAAACCATCACCAGGTTTTCTGGGGGCTGAGAGTGTGTGATGTGCCCAAGGTCACCCAGTGGGTTTCCATGGCTGAGCAGGGAATTGAACCCTTGGTCTCCAGGGCCATAGTCCAATGCTCAAACCATGACACTACACTGGCTCTAAATACCTCTCTCTAAACTGCAAATTCCAGAATTCCATAGGATGGAGCCATGGCAGTTAAAGTGGAATGATAGCACTATGGAAGGGCCCCAGAAATATACTCTAGTATTTTTTATGTGTGTGTATTGCATTGTATTCTATTATATATTTTGGGAAGTCCATGTAGCCCCAGGGGTGGAAAACTGGAACCCTGACAACCTCAGTTGCCCATCTCATACAAACCTCAGAAATATCAAGATCTGGATTTAAGATCCAGTCCTTGAGCATGAGTTTTACCACTGGTGTGTAGCCCTGCCCTATACAGTTAGTATGTTTGAGCTACTGAAAACAGAGAGTGTGTTTACTAGAACTTCCTGTGCTTGGGAACCACCTGCCAAGAAATCAGTTTCTCTTCCTTGTGTGTCCACCCCACCCCGCCTCGCCCTTTTGATTTGCTTATTATGGATTCCTTGCATGCTGTGCTTTTATTGGCTGCTGCCGTATTTCCTAACTTCCTGTCCTGGAAAATGAGACCTTTGTCTTTGTTATTTCATCTTCAAAGTTTCTTTTTCTTTTAAGCGCAAGCCATCCAGAGGAATAAATAGTAATTACAAGGACAGGTGATGTCGAGTTTTCGAAGGTCAGAAATGACACCAAGGAACCAGTTAGGGTTTTTGTCTCCTCCTCCCCCCGCCTTTTTTTTTCTTTATGTGGGATGGTTTGTATCTGATATAGTAATTTGGATACCCTCCAACATTTCACAGATGAAAACCAGGACATATGCATCCAAGCAATATCAGTGAGTCACATTCTCTCCCCTCTGAGGCTGAGAGAATGTGACAAGTGTGCAATTAAAAAGAATACACAAGATGGGAGAGGCTGCAGCAGTGTGCTTTTGCCTGAGCCTACTGGAAAGGGCAAGATTCTAACCCCCCCCCTTGGTTTTCCTCTCCTCCCTGCTGCGTTAATTCCCAGCAGACTACTTTTGCACTTTGGGTCTGCAGCAAGGAAAGTAAGCTGAGGACAAAAGGGGGAAATGGGAGGAGGAGAAAGAAACCAGGACATTTTAAAAACAGCTGAAAAAGTTGGGCAACAGAGAATTAATCAAGACTGTCCCTGCCAGTGATGTCATTAAGCCAGCTCACATAGGTTCACTTGAATCGCTTGTTAAGATTATGAAACCTTGTGGAGGTTAAAAGAGGAACCAAGAATAGTGAAGGGGAGGAGAAGGAAGAGACTAAAGTGGATAAGAAAGATGGAAAGGTGAGTTCAGAAAAGATCAGATCCTCTGGCACCATGGGGAGAACTGGGGAAGGAATCAGGTTAATTATTTTGAATGACACCACTTGTTGCTACCAAATCAGGATGGTTGGAGGGTGTATATATACACACACACACACACACACACACACACACACACAAATATACATATATATTCAGCTAGTGAAGACAAGACATTTGAGTAGCGTAGCACTCCTATAGGAGAACTAACATTATGTAGATAGGAAAACAGGAAACTATTTCTGTATCTGTGCTGAAAGAAGTGAGGGACAGGCCAGTGTTTAGACCAAAGTTTGGAAAAGTTATAAAACACCTTGGTCAGCATGGTCAGCCACTGGGATTTGGGAGTTGCTTTCAACTGTGATTTGAGCTACAGCAGGGGTGGAATCTTGTGGTGTGTGGGGCCTCCCTGGAAACTCCACCCAGCCCCAATTAATTTTTTTGTTTTCAGCCCCCAAATCCCCCGTGGGCATTACTGTTGCATTTGTGTGCCTTCAAGGTGACCACCCTATCCTAGAGTTTTCTTGGCAAGGTTTGTTCAGAGAACATTTGCCACTGCCTTCTTCTAAAGCCAAGAAGGCACGACTTGGCCAAGGTCATCCAGTGGGTTTTCATGGCTGATTGAGGAATCAAACCCTGGTCTCCTGTAGTCCTAGTCCAGTACTCAAACCACTTCCATGAGAGACTGGTTTGCAGTTTGAATGCTGTTCAGAAGGGATACCCTGAAACAGGGGAAAAAATCCACCCTAAAAATGTCAATGTGAGATAGTACAGTGCAATGCATGGGCACTGGCAATGCGGAATTGGCCCTCTGAATTCCAGCTTGTGCCCACCCCGATCTGTAGAAATCAGAAGGGGAAGCTTCTCACTGCTTAATAGTCAGTGTTATCCCTGCTACAGTCCTCCCTCCACATTTGTGGATCTGACCTTCACAAATTTGGTTATTCTCGAGGCACATGCTTGCCTCCCTCCTTTTCCTTCTCCCATCCCTTGCATTCCTCATCCCAGGCTTGGCACGCATGTGTTTAAAATGGACTTTTTTTCTTTTTTGATGAGCAAAGCCCCCTTCCACTACTGAAGGCACAGGCTGTCTGCCATGTGGTTGCACATTCTGCCATGTATTGGCTGCCGATTGGCCAGATGCTCCTTTCTCAAGATGGTCACCGGAATAAATTAGAACTCCAGAACTCCCCTCTTCTCTATCTGAGGGGAAAGTACTGGTAAGCATTTTAGGTTGTCTCCCCGACCCTGCCCTTACTGGAGACAGAGGCAAAGGAATGGGAGGGGGAAACTCTGGAGGGGAATTGAGGGGAGGAGTTAGTTGTGCTTTTTCCATTTTTGTGAGGGTTCTGTGTTCCGAACCCTCATGAATGTCTACTCAAGCGCTGATCAGTTTAACGCAGAAACAGGGGAAATGTAATTCTTAGCAATTTGGACATTTCCTCACCAAAGCTTACAAAGCACAGCTCAGTTCTGTGCATGCTGTCTACTCAGGAACAAACCCCCAGTGCAAAAAGCACAGCTCAGTTCTCTGCATATCTTCTACTCTGATAGTATTTAAGACTGAATACCTTTAAATCACTTCTCAGATGAAAGGAAAAGAAGATGGAGATGATGATGTTGCAATAGTCCTGCAGTTTACTTATATCTCATCTTTTGCTCCAAAACCAGGGACCCATTCACATTACTTAATTATAGTACAATTGTTCTACTTCAACCTCCGTGGTTCTGTCCTATGGAATCCTGGGATTTGCAGTTTAAGCAGGGGCACCTAGAATTCTCAACCAGAAAACACTGGTAGCTCACCAAACTCCAAAACCCAGGATTCCAAAGGTTGGCATCATGGCAATTAAAGTGGAACAGTAATGCTATGATAGTGCAGTGTGAATGCACCCAGGACTCAAGGCACCTCTGCTATTGCCTCTGAAATAACAGCGGGGCTTCCCGGCATTCTTCCAGAATCTGATTTTTACAACAAAAGGTAACTTTACATTCAACAGGTGAGTATCTGGCAGAGCTTGTATGTAATGGCTTATAATTATATAATTAGATCTATAATATAATTAATAATATAATAATTAATAATATAATTATTTATATTAATGTGTGGTTTTCAGTTTCATACACAGAAAAGAACAAAGTAAACGATTACATTCCCCATTCTTCCATTGGTGTATTTTTTTTCTCCCAAAGAGTTGTGCAGTATAATTATACAATTAGATTATTAGATCACCACTTCTGTCATTTCCTTACAACACTGTTATAGTGCTCTTATTCCACTTTCAACGTCCTGTGGAATTCTGGGGTTTGTAGTTTACTGAGGCCAAAAAGCTCTCTGGATGAGAATTCTAAATGCCTCTCCCTAAAGTGCAAACTCCAGGATTCCATAGGATGTTGAAAGTGGAATAAGAGCAGTATAACAGTCTAGTGCAGAAAGGCTCTTAGATCTGCTTCATCAGATGCATGGACTGAAGTTCCTAGGAACAGACCTTTATAGCTATGAATGAGCAGCTATGAGTGGCATGCTACCTGCTCATTCATAGCTATAAAGGTGTGTTTCTAGGAATTTCAGTCCATGCATCTGATGAAGTAGACTGAAGTCTACAAAAGCTTATGCTATCAACTTCTTTCTCTAAGTTGGTCTCAAACATGCTACAAGATCCTTTTGGATACTGATCCAGATTAACATGGCTGTGTCTTTGAATTCTAGTGGAAATGCTATGTGTGTAAAACAAAAAATGATTCTTTGTGGGCAAACAGAAGTGCCAAAAGAATAAAAAGGCGCCTTTCCTTTAAAAATTCACAGTCTGTCTGTCAAGAGGGGGAAGTTTGCTCACCTACAAAAAATGACTGCCATGGCAGACTTGTTCATGCTGTTTTGGCCACCAGCCTATCGTAACACTGGGCTGCCATTTCCCTTTTGCTGCCAAGCTCTGGACAATGTGTGGTTTTCAGCTTCATGCACAAAAAAGAACAAAGAAGTAAATGATTACATTCCCCATTCTTCCATTGGTGCATTTTTTTTCTCCCAAAGAGTTGTGCAGGAAAATAATTTGTTTAAAACACACACACAGAGGCAACACATCTTGCTGAAAAGGGCACAAGAGGCAGCTGTGAGCAGAATTGAGCACTTGTAATAGAAATTAACAAAAGAAGGAAGCTATCAAGAGGGCAGTTTTCACACAGAGTTTGGCAAAGATGGTTGGGTTTTCCCCAGTCTCCTGTGAGCATCATAACAACCAGTTGTATGTGCCAGTCTGGAGGAAGGGAATTAGTAACATCTCAGAGGAAGGAAGTCATACTCCACAGAAAGAGTGGCGGACATCATGGATGTGAACTAAATATTGCTGTATGACTGATACCGGTTTAACTGTCATGGTGCCTCCCAAAGAATCATGGGAAAACTGTCATTTTAAAACTTAATGCATAGGTGAGGCAATGCACATAACCACAGTACATCCAACAATAATGATGTCCATCAATCATGCATTGAATGTATACAGTTTTTAAAATGCTGTAAATGTTATCATAGAACCCTAGAGTTGGATGAGAGCACAGGGGCCATCCAGTCCAACCCCCTGCCATGCAGGAACACCCTCAAAGCACTCCCGACAGATGGCCATCCAGCCTCTGCTTAAAAACCTCCAAAGAAGGAGTCTCCACCACACTCCGTGGCAGCACATTCCACCACTGGACAGCTCTGACTGTCTGGAAGTTCTTCCTGAGGGTCAGGTGGAATCTCTTTTCCTGTAGTTTGAGTCCATTGCTCCTTGTCCAAGTTTCTAGAGCAATGGAAAACAAGCCCCTTCTCTCTTTGATATGACATCCTTTCAAATATTTAACCAAGGCTATCATGTCCCCTCTTAACCTTCTCTTCTGCAGACTAAATATCCTCAGCTCACTAAGCTGCTCCTAATAGGGCATGGCTTCCAGACCCTTCACCATTTTGCTTGCCTTCCTCTGGACATGTTCCAGCTTGTCAATATCCTTCTTGAAATGAGGTTATATATAAAATGAAGTTATATATAAAAGTAAAGAATTCATCAAATACAAAATGTTTCTGCGTAAAACTGACACCTTCGGTCACACAAAGAAGAGTACAGTAGGCCCACATATAACGTGAGGGATCTGTTCCAGGATTCAGTGTGTTATATGATTTTCACTTATAATGTGAAACCCTTTGTTTCTTAATTGAAATGAATGGGGAAGGGATCATGGACACCGAAAAGTGTCAGTATTGACCTTCTGACGTATCAGAAGTGGAAACTTCATCCATTTCAATAGCAAGGCCACTTTACCAGCACGAGGTAGCAGCATCCAGGAGCACCAGATACCACAAGAAGAGGATCCAGTATGAGATAGCAGCAGCCAGATACCGCAAGCAGTGTGAGCAGCACTGGCAGTAAGACCAGTCTGAAAGAGCAGCCCAACAGTGGACTGTGCTGTCTCAGAGTGTGGTGGAGTCTCCTTTGGGAGCTTTTAAACAGAAGTTGGATGGGCATCTGTTGGGAATGCTTTGATTGTGTCTTCTTGCATGGCAGGGGGTTGGACTGGATGGCCCTTTGGTCTCTTCCAGCTCTACAATCCTTGGACCATTTCCGCACTAACTGTTATAGTGCTATTTATTATTTCACCTTCAACATCCTCTGGAATCCTGGGGTTTGCAGTTTAAGGAGCGGCCTTTAGAATTCTCAGCTGGAGAGCTCTTGGGCCTTAGTAAACTACAAACCCCAGAATTCCACAGGGTGTTGAAAGTGGAATAATAGCACTATAACAGTGTTGTAAGGAAATGACCTAAGTGGTGATCTAAATTCTGCTTTTAAAGACTCCATTGAAGAATCTGCCTTCTGAATTTATTGGTTCAAATCCCTTTTTATATATATATATAATTTCATTAAAGTTTCAGCAAATAAAACAAACAATTATCTCTGCAATGTTTACATGCAATGTTACTTCTTCTTCCTTTCCTTTCTGGATTACAATTATTAATATTTCCTCTATTTGTTATACCGCGTATTGCAATAAAATGTTAATAATCAAACTTAATTCATTAGTTCCTGCTATATTTCTCTACTTTACTTGTTACATGATATTTCTATGATTATTACCCTGTATAGTAATTGATATCATGAATTATGCATTGCCTTCTGTCTACACCCAACCCAAATCCGTAACAATCTTCCACTCTTTATTAATGTCTTCATCTGATTCCCCTTTTAATCTTTGTGTGAGAATATCTGCATTTCTATTTTCCATAAAAGTTGTCCACCACTGTTCAATAGTAGGTATAGTTTCATTTTTCCAAAGTCGTGCATATTCAATACGGGCCGTCGTCACCATGTATAGTATTATTCTCCAGTATTTCTTCACTGACGTCCCATCTAATATATGTGTCATGTTTAGCAAGTAGAGTTCAGGTATCATCCCAAAATTGAATCTTCAAAACTGAATATACTTTCTTATGTATTTCTTTCCAGTATTTTTTTGCTTTGGGACATGACCAACACATATGTCTCAGAACACATATGTACCAGAACTCTCTTGACATTTCCAACATTGCCCTGTACCTGTCTTATAAATTGTCTTTAATTTTTCTGGTGTCATGTACCATCTATGAAATAGTTTGTAATAATTTTCTTTTAAATTTTGAGCAGCGGTAAATTTCTGTGTTTGTTGCCAACTCTGTTCCCACCATTCTAACTGTATTGGATGTCCAACATTTTGTGCCCATTGTATCATCGCTGCTTTAACTGTCTCCTCCTCACATTCTTGGTGTAAAATTTCTTGATATAGATGTGCTAATAAATGTGGTGGATTTTCTCTTAGCAATCACAATAATTGGGTTTGCTCCTTTTGTTGTATTCCGTAAGTTTGTACATCCATTTGAAATCTTTCCTTTAGCTGTCTGTAGGGAAACCAGCTTAATTTTATTCCTTCAATTTCCAATTTCTCTCTTGATTTCATCTTCATACCACAATCTTCTGTCGTTTCTAGTGGGTCTTCATATCGTAACCATTTGTCTGTATCTGTCCATCTTCCAAAGAAAGCTTCCTGCAGGGAGACCAAGCTGGGTAACTGCCTTATGTTCTTCTTCTTATATTCGCTCCATATTTTAAGTAGCGATTTCCTTACAAAATGATGCGTAAAGTCTTTATCTATTGCTGCTTTTCCATAGAACATGTAGGCGTGCCATCCTACTCTTAAGTCAGCTCCCTCTAACGCCAGCATTCCCATATTTTGAAGATTCATCCAGTCTTTTATCCAAGTGTATGCCACTGCCTTGTAGTATACCTGTAAGTCCGGCAGGCCTAGACCTCCTCTCACTGTTAGGTCCGTCTTAATTCTCCATTTAATTCTTGGTTTCTTCCCTTGCCATATAAATTTAGTTATGTCTCTCTTCCATTGAACAAAAGGTTTGATATTTGTAATGATAGGCACATTCTGAAAAAGATAGTTCATTTTTGGAAGTACATTCATTTTTATCACCAATATTCGTCCCAGCAGGGATATTTTGAGTCCATTTTGCCAAATCTTCAGTTATCTCCTTCCATTTTTTATCATAGTTGTTGTGATACAATTCGTTGTTTCTTTTTGTAATCCAAACTCCTAAATATTTGGCTTTCTGTCCTTTATTAAATCCTGTTGTTTGTTTGAATTCAGCCTCTTCTTTCTCCTTCAAATTTTTTGTTATGTACACTGTTTTTTCCTTATTAATCTTGAAGCCAGAGTAATCTTCATACTCTTGAATAGTTTCCATCAGTCTTTGAACACTCCCTGAAGCGTCGGAAAACAAACTCATACCATCTTCTATGTGACAGCTCTTCATATCTTGAGAAGCATGCAACAATTCCCCTCCAGGACCTAAGACTTTTTCTTCCTCAGATGAATACTAGTCTTTCTCCACCAGTCAAAAGGCATGTATGTGTAAGGCTGGCTACTACAATCCTAAGGACAAGACAACAAAATGGTGGCTCCCCACCATCTCTAAAGCCTGCCAGCTCTTACTGACTAAAGCAAGAGGTGGACGGCAATTTTAACACGTTTAGCCTGCTGGAGGCGGAGCCTTTTGGGAGAGGGTCAACCCCACCGTCTCTGAATATGGGGGAAATTTTGTGTGCCAACTCTAAACTTTTACAGTTAAGAGGCACAGTCCATCAGGTTTGTAGCTGTCTCTAATTCACTTCCATAATGCCCAGTTTGAGAACCTATTGCCTTCTGCAGAGTTACACCCAAAGAGTCTCACTTGGGTTTCCTGAAGCCTCCAAAGCAGAAGCAATGTCAACCCACTCAAGCAACTGGAAAAGTGTTTCAGTCACATGCTAACCTCACCAAAGGATTCACTTAAGAGTTTTCTGTTGTTCTGCCTGTTACCTCTGACACTTTACATTCAAGAAACACATCTTCCACCCACAGAATCCTCTGTGCCATTCAGTTATGCGCAGCTCCAGCTCATCTTTATATGAATCTATCTCCAAACAACTTTCCAAACTCTTCTCTGGGTAGAGACCATCGTCTGCTGGTGGAGGTCTTTGGACTGGAAACAATGGCAAGTATACAAGTGTGTGCGGGCAACCCCATGAAGTTTTCATAGGCATTTCAAAGGTAAGGAATACTCAGAGGTGCCTTTGCCAGTTCCTTCCTCAGTGAAGTAGTCTACAGCACCTGGTGTTCATTGGTGGTCTCCCATCCAAGTACTAACCAGGGCTGACCTTACTTAGCTTCTAAGACCAGATGGGATCTGGGGTCTTTAGCAAAAGCCGAGTTTGGCCCCACATTAGGAGAAAAGAAGGATCTACATAAAATAAAGTAAATACATCTATAAATTTATATAACATGAAACGTGTTTTTTTAAAAAAAAAACAACAACAGGACAGCATCCTATGAAAGACCTTTCTTTTAAAAGTCAGTTTGCAAAAGTCTGTCAGAATGGAAGGACAGTCATTCTGGCAGTGTTTATATAAGAAGGACTTGGTAATTAGGCCACAGCTAGGTAGGACACTGAGACTGTGGCCATTTCCACACTATACTGTTATAGTGCTATTATTCCGCTTTTAACATTCTGTGGAATTCTGGAGTCTGTAGTTTACTGAAGCCAAAGAGCTCTCTGACCGAGAATTCTAACTGCCCCTCCCTAAACTGCAAACCCTAGGATTCCATAGGATGTGCAAAGTGGAATTATAGCACTATAACAGTGTAGTGCGGAAATGGCCTGTATAACAAGAGGCCAGAATGGAAAGAAGCTGTTGGAGACAACTGATTTCATCAGTGGTAACAGCCCTGCTGACTCCTATATTCCTTGCTTGCACCCTCAAACCTTTGACCTGGACTGTGGATTCTGCCCTCTCTGGACTCGGGATAAATACAGACTCAGTTTATCTAAACCTGCTAATCGAACTGACCAAGGGAAACTTCGCCTGCTAGGACAAGAAGCCACTCAGGAGGCCCTCCTTTGTATCCCCACCAGACACATCTGTGAGGGTTGTGGGACCGAGAGAAGGGCCTCTCCAGAAGAACTCAGAGACCAGGCAAGCCCCTATAGGAGAATTAACACTGTAGGTAGAAAAACAGGAAACTACCTCTGTCCCTGTGGTGAAATGAGTGAGGGAAGGGCCAGTGTTTAGACCAGAGTTTGGAAAAGTTACAAAACGCTTCAGTCAGTATGGTCAGCCAATGGGATTTGGGTGTGGTAGTCCAAAAAAGGAACTTTTCCTAGCTTTGCACTTAGCTCCATTCCTGCATAATTGGGATTCTAAATCACACAGCTCCATGGCCTCTGTCAGCATTTTCACAAAGGGCTGTGGTGCTTTGAGGGTGGGCATAGGACCATTTGGAGACCCAGGTCCAAATCCCCACTTGGTTGTGGAAACTCACTAAGTGACATTGGGCAAGTCATACTCGCACTGCCTCAAAGGGTGGCAATGGCAAACCCCCTCTGAACAGTTCCTGCCAAGAAACCTTCATGATAGGGTTGCCATAAGTTGGAAAAAAAAGTTGAACACACACGCACACCACAACAACATTTTCCTAATTGAGGCATGAACAGGGCTCTTGATTTCCATATTATTCTCCAACATAATGCAGAAGAGAGCAAGAAAGTAAGAGAATCCTCAACAATAAACATGCCTATTAGTAAGATATCAGCCACCATTCAGAAATACACAGTATTTCATTTTTTAGATTTTTATTTTCAGTGTTTCCATATCAGATTGGGGGTCCAGCTCCTTTCTCCAACACACAAATTGTCCCACTCATCCTAGCCTTCACATAATTCCTAAACAACTGCACCCCGTGTGTAAAATTATTGTTGATTGCAAATGTCTGATTTTCCTAACGCTGAGATTACAGCAAACCATTTCAAAATTCCACCCAAAAGATGGCAGCAATGTTTGGGTAAAGAGTCTGAAAGTTTGGTTCTGAAAGAGAGGTCAATAATAATTAAAAAGGCCTTCAAATGGTGATTAGAACCCTTAACCAATCTGATGGATTAATTAAGAGAAAGAAGGAGGCTGGGGGAGAGGCAGAGAAAGATTAGAATGACATAATTGGCTGAGTAAAGTTCATTAGGTGAATGTGAAAGTGTTAAGTATATAACATTGCTGAAGCATGCCACTTAACTTCCTAAATGACAGATACCTTAGACGACATTCCTGAAATTAAGTTAAATTAAGATAATGAGCCCTGGGAACCCAACCCTGAGCCAAGCAATTGAAGATCATTTGACCCGGTTTTCAATCTTTTTTATCAGGGATAAAGACAAAGCACCCAAGTGTCTGGCTAAATTGACCAGAGGACAGTTGATGAACTATAAATGAATGCCCAAGTTTAAAACGGGACTCGACAAGACTGGGAAAGGAAGACCCATTAACCTTTCCCATGGCATTGTAAAGAAACAAAATCAAGAAGACCAACCTGAAAGGATGACTCTGGGTTGTAATTATTCAAAGGGGCTTCAGAAGCAATTATTATCTCAAACGATATGGCAAAGATAGCTCAGCAGAAGGTTGACATCTATAAACGACACAAAGCGTCTTTGTACTTGAGCCATCTGGTTAAGACTGGATTCTTCACCAGTGTTTTCATTACTACTTTTAGTTTTACTTAAGAATGTATTCACTACTTTTCTGCTGGGACAACCAACAGCCCCTCTCTAAACTGCAAGCCTCAGGATTCCATAGGATGTTGAAAGTGGAATCATCGCACTATAACAGTCTCGTGCGGAAATGGCCAATGTCTTTAAGTGGTGGTGCATTGAGTCTCAATCACAGTTGTTCACAAATTATCACTCAAACACACACAATTTCCTGTTTGGAGATTAGGACAGAAATCTCAGTTAAAAGAGGCTGTTCTCAGATTAAGATGAAATGGGGAGGTTATTCCTTCTTACCTGCTTAAAGGAATGAGATAAGAAACATTTAGTCTAGTTACTTGTTTCTAGCCAGAAGGTGGATTTAGCTGAGTGGAGGCTGAGCCAAGGTGCCACTAGGACTGGGAGGAAAGGAGGAAGCCAATGAAGAGCATACATAGAATCTCCTGGAGCGTTTTTGCAAGCAGCAGAAACAAATCAATTAATTATTGGAAATCGTAGCAAGCTGGTGCTGTCCTAGTTGGAGCAAGAGATACGCACAGCACCTTTTTCGCTTGCCTGGAGCTGACCCCCCCGCCTCCATGGAAGAATTTGTACCTTTGTCTCCTATCTGGAAGCGACCCATGAAAGCTGGAGACTTGGGGCCATGCCCTGAGATCTGGCAACCCTATCTAAAACATTTATGCTGCCTCAGAGTGTGGTGGAGTCTCTTTCTTTGGAGGTTTTTAAACAGAAGTTGGTTGGCTGATGGGAATGCTTTGATGGTATATTTCTGCATGGCAGAGGGTTGGACTTGATGGCCCTTGTGGTCTCTTCCAACACTATGATTCTATGATTTATGAAGAAATATGTGAAACTGGGGAAGTTCTTCTCCAAAAACAAATAAAATGAAATACTTACTCATCCCTACTCTCTTTAGATAAAGAGAATCATTCTAGGAAAAGAAAGGTTCAGATAGCCAAAGGAAAGATGGAGGCTCAATGATTACTTGGTCCTAGTTTTCCCATCATTCTCTGATGGGATCTGCCGCAATTCTCACCTTTGTATAAACATGAAAGGTGTTCTCATTTGCATATCCTGAAGGTGACACTTTTGGGTCACTGCACAGTTTAGCTGACGTTAAACCAAATGTTAGAAACAGACCCATGTTTTGACCTTGTTGCAGAACTGGGGCATGATTCCAAAGAGTGAGGTTGCCAGATGGATGGATTTTTTTGTGATTTCTGCCTGTGGGAATGTGGCACTCCATCCATTCTGGAACGGAGTCATTTCATGGCTGGTCCTGTGAGTCAAGGCATTCCTGCTGACATTTCTCTTCCAAAAAACCCCCAAAACAAAACAAAACAAAAACCCAAAATATATACACTCTATACACTCTACAAGTATACACCCTAGGATGCAAAAAGGTCTTTTGATAATCATCAACAGGAAAGGAGGTAACATTTGCTACAATCACCCATGATTAGAGAAAGTTCATCTATGTTCAAAGCTGTTTCATTTCTGCGACAGGCTATGAAAACATCTGGCTAAACATCTGACTGACATGGTTCCAACTCTAGCAGAACTGAATCAAAGCATCTGTTAGAAAGACAGGAAAGAACATTCCAATTCTTCACTAATCATTAAATATTAACAGTTTTATAGGCAGTTTTATAATTTTCATAATGTATTGATTATTTTATCAGAAATAATTTCAAATCACTTTCCTTCCCTCTGGAACCTCCAGGGTGATGTATGATAAAATTGCATGGGCCTGAATTCACATTAAACTGTGACAATAAATCCATACAACCCAAAAGGAAAAGGAAAGACAAAAGGACAATGGGAAAGAACAAAGTCAGCCAAGCAACCCAAACACATACTCTCCAGTTGTCCCAATTTGGCAAGGGGACAATTAAGACTGACCCCAACATTAAAGGAATAAACACTATAGTTGGGACTAGCAATCAAATCTAGGCCAATATAGACAAGAACAGAAACAAAGCATTACTTTAAAACACAGTCAAAGGATAAAGGAAAGGTGTGTGAGTATCATTTTATCACCGTTTCCCGTGGCTCAGCCTCAAATGGCTTCCAGATGCAGCCAAAAGGCAAGAGCACCCCTAGAGGCTTGGAGGACACTATTGGCCATTTTGAGGTTTAAAAAAAAAGGAAGAAGAATATTTGGACTTCAGAATTTTGGTTGAGGAATGTGAGGGTTGGTGACCCTCTTCCCCAGAGACCAGAGCAAAGGCAGTTGAAAGATGGAGAGAGGGCCTTTCTCCAGCTGCTGGACCAAGGAACCATGGAGCTGTGCCTGGCTGCTCTTCTCTCCCTCAGAGGCCCGATCAATGGCAGTTGGAACACGGAGACAGGGCCTCTCACCAGGCAGTGGGACAAGGCACAGTGGAGCTACACCTGGCAGCTCTTCTCCCCCTCAGAGACGAGAGACCAGGCAAGCAGAGATCAGACCAAGCAGCCCAAAAGAAGATCTTAGAATAGCAGGAGTCTCGTAAGTCATTGGTTGGACTTTGGCGGTGAGTAACAGCATCATTTACCCAGTGGCGTATCTAGGTTCAACAGCGCCTAGGGCAAGCATGGAAGTTATGCCTCTAGGTGCTGCTTCTCCCACTGCTGCCACCCTGGGCCAAGGAAACCCCAGGAAGGGCTGGGGAATGGGCAGGGGCAGGCCAGGTCCAGGTGGAAGGGCTGCTGCTGCTGCCACTGCTGCCACCTCTGCACTGGGCCAGGTATGACCCTGGTGAAGGCGTTGCAAGCAAAGGTGGGCCAGGCCGGAGAGAGAGAACAGCTGCTGTCACCACCACCACCTCCACACTGGGCCAGGAACAGCCCCAGTGTGGGGGGCAGTGGTTGGCCAGGCCTGGGAAGAAAGGCTACTGCCACCAACGCCACTGCCACATTAGCCAGGAATGACCCTGGTGGGGGTGGGGGCAGCAGACCAGACGCAGGTGGAGGGGGGGTTCAGCTGTTTTATGGCCCCTAGCATTGGTGCCCAGGGCACATGCCCCAGTTGCCCCACCCAGGATATGCCTCTGCCTTTACCTCATTTAAAAGTAGATGGTGCAGACACTGAAACAGCTAAAGATCTTAGCTTTAGCCTTAGCTCAGTCATTAATAAAAATGGAGACTGCAGTAAAAAAAGAAGAATATGGTTAAGAGCTGGGAAGGCAGCTATGAAGGAGCTACATAAGATCCTCAAGTGCAAAGATATATCACTGCACACCAAATCAGCATAATCGAAGTCCTAGTATTTCTGTATTTGTAAGACCTGACCAGGATTCTTTAAGGTTTCTCGTTCACAGAGTCTCAATAAATCAAGATCAGCTTTACAGCAACTAACAACAATAATAATATCATGGCATTGGAGGGGATCTCTGGTAATCTAATCTACTCCTTGTAAATTAAAGAAATCTGCTGCTACAAAATCCTTTGATAGGCATCTGGCTAAAAAACATTAATGAATTCATCCACTTCTGAGGTAGTTTGTTCTACTGTTGAACAGCTCATATCAAGTTTTTCCTAACACTTAGTAAAAATCCCCTTTCATGTAAATTCATCCCTTTTGGCTTGGTCCTACACTCTGGAGCTACAACAAAGGTAATTTTTTCCATCGTCCACATGACCACCTTTCAAATATTTGTAGATGGCTATCACATTTCCTCTTCATTATTTCTTCTCCAGGGAAAACATAAGCAACTCTTTCAACACCTTTCACATCAGTGTTTTCCAGAACTTTATCACTTTCTGAGATCTGACCAGATGAGGTCTGTTAGGAACAAGCACAACCACAACTTCTCTGTGATTCTGAGGTCATTCACTGGCCCTGCTAGAAAGTTTCTCCTTCTTGGATGAATATCCCACAAAAGCAGATGCATTTTAATTCCTGTCTTCTTTGAGGAGGAAGAAGAATTCCTCTCAAATGAAGGTTTCCTAAGAAATGCTATTTGGATGAAAAGACTGTCAGACGTTCTTGGGCAGAATGCTCTCATTCCTACTTCTGCCATCAAATCTGTGCTGAATAGTGTCTCAACAGTCCAGAATGATTTTGGGATACAGAATAAATTGGAGAGTAAAGGAGCAATCTATCCAGACTACAGAGCTGTAGCACTTTGATACCACTTCAGCTTCCATATCTCTGCCCTATGGAATTCTGAGATTTGTAGTTTGAGGAAGGCATTCAATTTTCTGTGAAAGAACTCTAGTGCCTTATTTCAGGGAAGTGGATTAGAACTCTCTAAGAGAGAGAATTCTGTCTATCCTGTGAACTTGGTGAAGCACTAGAGCTCTCTGGCACTCTCCAAATTCTACATACTTCATCAAGCCACACTTCTCAGAGTTCCACAGGATAGAGACATAGCAGTCATACTGGCATCATGCTGCCATAAGTATGAAGTATGAAAGAAACCTCACAGAACTGTGCATCAGTTTCAGCAATGAGTTCACTGCATTGAGTTCATTGAATGAATTCACTGCATTCCACAGCTGCCTGGCATGTAGAAAACCAATCCATGCAGCCTTTTCACCAACAAGAAAGACAAAGGTTTTACCCATTGTATTTCACATGGTTCGTGGCTATGAAAAAGGTGCGAGTGCCTTGTGGCAACCCAAATTAAAATGTATGCAGCATTCACAGACTACTCAAAGTTGCTAGGAATTCTGGTAGCTTTGTCTTTTCTAATTTGACTAGTTCCCAAAAAGGCATTTCTCCACGTGCGCGTTTTTTAGTAGCTGTTCGGACCAGTTTTCTTCAGTTAGCTATTAGCAGGCAGGTAGCGCCTTTCAGGGACTATACAGCTTTATGAGATTTGACTCTCTCAGCACTTGGAAGAACGGGATCAGAATGCTGATCAGCTTTTAAATACAAACATGTTGGAAGAAAAGTGGGAGGGAACTATAAGAAACTTATAATTCAAGAGGACAAATGTCCTGTTACTCAATGTAATGAATCGGCGACTGATGGAAGAAATGCATTTGGACTTCTATGTAAGAAAGCCAGGCTAGATTGTTGGAGGATTGTTAATTTTTTTGTTTTACTTTGACATTGAAATTAGTGTTCTGCCACTATTACAAGCCCATTGTGATCGGCCTCTTTGCACAATCGCTGGCTATCCTTAAGAGAAATTTGTAATGTTTTAGCCAAAGCAGTGACTCAGCAATGATCCAAGATCCTTGTCCTAACTGCGCAACTCCCCCTCCCCTGGCATAGCTCTGCAGTTTAATGATAGCTGCTGGATTCTCAGAATTGCGCATTTATTATTTTCAAGAGGAATGTATGGTAGTGTGGTCTGTTTGTGGGGAGAGTGATGGAGTGGAAGATGAGTCAGGGGGGAATTAGAACAACCTTGTATGACTTAGCTAGTGCTTCGGTTTTGATCAAAGGCAGCAGCACAGCAATCATTCTAGGCGGGGTGGGAGGAGAGAGAAAATCCTGCAAGACTGTCGCAGTCTGCTCTTGGCTACAGGCAGCTGCAGCAAGCATCAGTCTTAGACGGCAGGCACAGCTTTGGAAAGCTAACTTTTAAAAGTAATTTGTTATTATTGTAGTTAGAAGGCTCCATCAAAATAGTCCCCCCCAAAGTAACTACTTTCTAAGTTATCAGAAGAAACAGAAATAGAACATAACCTTCAACATCAGACAGATGAAAACTGGGAGACATTTAGAAGAGTGATTGATTCCAGGTAAAACAATTGGCCAAGGTAGCCAGTAAGGCATAGAAATCATAGATTCATAGAGCTGCAGGAGACCACCAAGGCTATCCAGTCCAATCCCAGTGCCATGCTGCAGTCAAAGCACTCCTGACACATGGCCATCCAGCCTCTCTTTAAAAACTTCCAAAGGAGACTCCAACACACTCCGAGGCCATGTATTCCACCATTGTCTTCCCAATGTTTAAGTGGAATCTGTTTCCTGACATTTGAAGCCATTGCTCTGTGTCCTAGTCTCTGGAGCAGCAGAAAAATAAGCTGACCCCATCTTCCCTATGACATCCTTCCAAATATTTGAATGTGGCTATCATGTAAACTCCTAACCTTCTCTTCTCCAGGCTAAACATCCCCAGATCTCTAAGCCGCTGCTCATAGGGCATGGCTTCCAGACTCTTCACCATTTTGGTCACCCTTCTTTGCATATCCTGACTGGAAACAACTGAGCCTCCCCCGTTTCTGAGCTTGCAAAATTTCTTTTTTGAACTACAGTTTCCAGAATCCACCAATCAGCATGGCCAAAACAGCTCCCCAAAAGTAACTTTTTCAGCCTTTGGCCTATCACATGCTTGGTACTAGGGGCTGTTGATGAGATTTTTTCAGAGTTCCAGAAAGATACTTTTGGGACCTAGAATTCCAAGAATCCTCAGCTGAGATATAACCTTTGCGAGTGTTATTTTTAAAAATATGTTAAACAGTCAAATGTTTGTAACAATTAAAACCAAAGCTCTGCCACTGACATATGCTACATCCCATCATTCCTATGTGTAATGCAGTTTACAGAGAAATGGTAGGGAGTAGGAGATATTACAATAAAATAACTGCTCGTTTTTTGAAAATTTATTTTGTTTCTGCTATTTCATAAACAAACCCCAACCCCTACACAAGGGAATATTATGCAGCAAGCAACTCCCTTTGACTTCTTTCACCAGGCAATGATACCTAGTTTCAAACAGATCATTGCCACCTTAAGAGGTAGAAGCTTGACATTTTTTCTGAAAAAAGAAATTTTGTTTTTACATATTTGAAATAGTTTCACCCAGCCTTTTCAGCCTATGAGGATTTTAAAGTGGCAGCCCTTCTACATGCAAAGCACATCCTCGGCCACTGAGCTACAGTCTTTCCCATGAGGAAAAGAGGAAATTTCAGCAGGTATGCAGCCTGTTATACAGTACTGAGAAAAACTGCAGTAACTGAGCTTTCTTCTTGCATAACATGAGTGCCACGGACATGCCCTCCTCCTTTGTACCTGCTTATCTAAAAGACTAGTGTTTCTCTCATGTAATAAGAAACCACTGTCAGCGTGGCCTGTTAATGTTTTGTGAAGCAAAATACTATATATGGAATTTGAAGAGAGAATTAAGGAAATCTAGGGGCTTCCCTGAATACTGACAGGTTTTAATATGTCTGGCAATTATTATATTACAGCATTTTTATTTTTAAAAATCCTTTAGTGACTTGACCAACCTCAGCAGGGGAAAAATTGATCTTTGGTTCCTCTTTATGACTGTTGTATTCTCATCTTACCGCATAGTTGATTGCATCTGTAACAGAGCTGCCAGAGCAAATCATTCCACCTCACTACTGGGGTTACCAGATCTCAGGGCCTGGCAGTGATGTAGCCTCAAGTCGATTGACTCACACTTGAGTCGGACTTAAGTCGCTTCAATGACTTGACTTGGACTTGACTCATCAATAAAGGATGGACAGACTTGACTGGACTCAAGACTCTTTTTTTTTTTTTTTTAGTGATGGACTTGCTGCCCACCTCCTCCTCCAGCCTTTCCCCAGTCAGCGGCAAGGGAATGTTATGCTGAGGACCCAATCAGAGCTGCACATGCTCTTTATCCCCACCTCTCCGCCTCTCCTTTGTTTCCCGCCTTTCTCCAGAAGCCATTTATAGGAAAGCAAATGAGTGGGGAGAGTTAAGAGGGGGAAACAGGGCTTTGCACCTGTTCTTTAGTGAGTGTGGACAAGGAGTAGTCTCTTCATCTGGGTTGGGGGGGTAGGGGTTGAAGTCCCATCAGTGTTAATGTAAAATGCGCCTCCTTCTCCTCTCCCTTCCCAATCTAGACACCTCCTCCCTCTGTCAGAAGCAGTTTCCTTAAGTTTTCCTGTTCTTCGATAGCTGAGGGCTTCCACTCAATCCTGCTTGCTCCCAATGTAACCCCTCCCCAACAGATCACCAGCACCTTTTTTTTGTTTTTGTTTCTGTTAAAGTTGGCTCCCATACTTGAGACTTGACTTGAATTATCTTGCAAGGACTTGAGACTTGACTTGAGACTTGAAGGTAGAGACTTGAGACTTGACTTGAGATTTGGAATAAAAGACTTAAATACATCACTTGGGCCTGGGCCGCCTTCTGTGATAATCAGGTTGAAGAGGAGGGATCTCAGATCAAGAGCACTGCCTTAGAAAAATGTATATCTAGATGTTTTTCTCATTTGTTAGACTTGAGGTGCAATCCAAAATCCCTTCAGTGCCATTTAAATATTCACGTGTGGACTTGCACTACACTGAGCCATATACCCTCCCATTCCCTAGGTGGGTAAAGACTTTGTGAAACTACTCAGTTTCACAGCTACTCAGCTCAACCTGGCACGTGCATGAGACCATTTAGAAAGAGGCAAATTCCAAGCAGAAAAACAAGCCTTTGCCCATTTTTTTTTTTTTTGGATGCCAGCTCCCATAGCTCTGCTGGCTGGAAGATTCTAGGAAGTGCAGTCCAAAAGGTCATTCCTTCCCCTCCCCAGCCCAGCCTTTTCTGTAGTGAATACATCATACTATATATTGGACATACCCTCCCTACACATTTGTGGGTTTGACTTTGGCTAATTTGATTATTCGTGAGGCAGATGCATGTCTCCACCCCCATTCTCTTCCTCCCATTCCCTTGAGTTTGGAAGGCATGCGTCCGGACAAAAGGCAAGGGAATGGGAGGGCAGGCTCACACGGGCTTTCCTTCTCCCCTCCGGAGCTCCATCCTCCCTTTCCCTTGCCTCTAGCCTGGCAGAAAAAGGCAAGGGAATGGGAGGGGAAGGTGGGGAGGAGTTATACATGGTTTTTCCACTTTTGCAAGGGTTCTGCACCCCAAACCCTCGTGAAAGTGAAGGGGCCACTGTACTTGATTTTCTTCACTGTCAGACCCAACGGTTGTTGTGTACTACTCTCAGAATCACAGCCAGCATTTCTGTCAATCCCATTTTCTGGGTATATGGTTAGTCCCAGAGAAAACAGGAGGCTGAGCTAAATAGGCCTTTGGGCTGATCCAGCATGGCTGTTACTATGTTCTTAACCTACTTTGTTTTTTTGCCTTTCCTGTCTCCCTGGAGATGTGAACTGATTGCAAGGCCATTGCCACACTAGACTGTTATCGTGCTATTATTCCACTTTCAGCATCCTATGGAATCAACTCAAAGTCCCCTCCCTAAACTGCAAACCCCAGGATTCCATATGATGTTGGAAGTGGAATAATAGCACTATAACAGTCTAGTGCAGAAATGGCCCGAGATTCGGTTGGGGCCTTGATTTAGTGATCTGGAAAACAGCTCAATTCACGAGGAGGGGATGATTCAATTCAGTCAGTCATCTTTATGGGGAAGATAAAATAATCTACTGCATTTCAGGAAAGTGTTTGGTTTGCAAAGGGTGGCCTATCTCGCTGTAGTTGAAGATTGTTTAAATGCTGCAAGTGCAGAAGGTGGTAGTGAACATGTCAATTAGCCTTTGTTTGTCATGTGCCTTCAAGTCATTTCTCACTTATGGTTACTCTAAAGCAAAGTGATCACAGGGGTTTCTTGGCCAGATTTGTTCAGAGAAGTGAACAACAACAAAAAGTGTGATTTTGGTCACCTGAGAAATCATGTAGTTTGAGGAAGTACTTTATGGAGATGAACCCCCAATATATGAACATGGTATGGCTTTTAATAACCAAAAATTGATCAAAGGACATGATTATTTCTTTGGGATTCTTAACACATTTCAATTTGGCTTCACACCTGACAATGGGACAGTGACAGCTTTGGTTGCCTTGATAAATAACCTATGAAGGGAACTAGACAGGGCAAGTGTGTCCCTTTTGGTTTTGCTGGACCTCTCAGTGACTTTGGGTACCATCAGCCATGGTATCCTGGGTTGTGTCTCTGGCATGGGATTCAAGGGCACTGTTTTACATTGAATCCAGTCCATTTTGGTGGGGGGGCACTCAGAAGGTGGTCCTGGGGGATGCCTGTTCGACACCCTGGCCTTTGGTGTCCCTCAGGGATCAGTTCTGTCCCCCATGCTGTTTAATATCCAATTAAACTTCTGGGAGAGGTTATCCAGAGTTTTGGGGCTCAGTGTCCCCAGTATGCTGATAACACCCAACTCTATGGCCCTTTCCATCCAAGGCTAATACAACGCAGTAGCGTTGTATTGTCACTTTTATATCTGCACGTTGAACTGGTTTGATGTCGTTCTGTCCTCCATGGTTGCACACAAGTTGAAGTCTTAGCGCGGTTAACATCGACGTTAAACTGATGTATTGCAAAAATGGAAAAACTCTGATGTAAACAACCCAAACCATTTCTGCTGCATTTTTTTCCTACGTGCAGAAGCGTTTCATCGATTCACACGCTTGCGCTAAAACGTAGCAATAGTTTTTACAGCTTTTTTTTTTCCAAATAGACCAATCAGCGGCAGCAAGGCGGAGCGAAGGAGGGGAATAGGAGTTCCATGAGAATTGACAATGCAGAAGCTACAAACGATTTTCTCTGCTTTACTTCAATAGAAACCAGAGGGCATGCAGATAGGAACTGGGGTAAGTCAGAGTAAAATACACCGCTCATGGCATGCGGTGAAACGCTCCTCCACTCTAGTGCGAAAGTGGCCTACGTCTTCTTTCCATCTGATTCCAAAGAAGCTGTCTCTGTACAAAACTAGTGTTTGCTGTGAGTAAAGGACTGGATGAGAGTAAACAAATTGAAACTTAATCCAGAAGGGACAGAGGTGCTCCTGGTCTGTCACCCGGCAGATCAGGGAATAGGGATTCTGACTGTGCTGAATGGGATTACACTCCCTTTGAAGTCACAGACTCACAGTTTGGGCATGCTCCTGAACTCAGAACTGACCCTGGATGCCCAGGTTTTGGCAGTAAGTCAGTAGTGTGTTTGTACAGTTAGAACTAGTGTGCCGGCTGTACCCATTCCTTGAGCTGTCAGCTCTGGCTGCAGTGATAAGTGCCTTGATTACATTCTGTTTGGATTACTATAATGCACTCTTGGAGAGGCAATGTGGTCTAGTGGTATGAGAGTTGGACTACGACCCTGGAGACCAGGGTCAATTTGCTACTCAGCCATGAAAACCCATTGGGTGACCTTGGGCGCATGACACACTCTATGTCTCAGAGAGCCCTGTGATAGCTTCGCCTTAGGGTCACCATAAGTCAGAAACATTTTGAAGGCGTACAACAACATACAGTGCACTTTATTTGGGACTGCCTTTGGAAATAGTTCAGAAAATTTGGTGGGTTCAAAATCTTATGACCCCTCCAACCCTAACTGAAACAACTTCTTTGACTATCAGTCTATCAATTGATGCCCATAATGGAGATTTTCCAAGTGAGCTTTGAAAATAAACTCTTTCATAGGTTTTTAAAAGCAACCAAGAAAGAGCCCTTGGAAGCAAAGGGTTATAGAGTCTAGAATCTTGAACATGACTGGGTGCTTAATTATTTTATATTTTAGCAAATGTGTAGATCACTGTTTCCTCTCCTCCAAAAGGGACTTGTGTACCAAATTAGACAATGGAGCTCAGATATCTCAGCTCATACATATTTTTTATCGAGAAGTGGTTTTGAAAGGAGGTAGTCTGAAGTAAAGACACAGTATGCTGGGAAGACTATGCTTAACCTTTCCACTAAGCACTTATTTTCAATTGCACATCCTTACTATGCAAGGTTCTTTTATCCCCTTCAAGTATTTCTGGTTCCAAAGCAAGATATCTTGCAACCTGCCTGGTGATGGAAATCTCAATGTGGCAGTGAATAAAGATTTCTTTTCTTTTGTTCATCATATTGCAGCTATAGACCCAGAAAAAGAAACATGAGCTCTTCTGTTGTTCAATGTTACTGTTAACACCATGGAAACACCTTCTCTGTGTTGAGCTGTTAGGATAGTGAAGGGTTCTAAAAGGGGCCCTTCCCCTGAGTTTAAGTACATCAGTAGTTTCTACCAACATTTGACAGAAAGCTGTGATACACCTGAGCAAAACCTGGAACTGAAAAAAAAAAAAGGTAAATGTGTCCATTTTAAACATCTTTCAACTTGTTGCACCTTTGACCATTTTTATCAGATCTCTTTGACATTTGGCACAGTGGTAGACCTATTAAAATGGCTAACGGAAGTCAAGTTTCAACATATTAGCTGAATCGGTATAATTTTATAAGCAACACCATGTCAACTTATAATGGCAAAATCTTTTGTTTTGCAACCCAACTTAATTAAAGGGCATAATTCTGCTCTTTTTAATTTATCTAATTCTTGCCACAAAAGTAGCTAAAGTTGTTAAATCCTGGCGGGGGCTACTTTAGTTTTTAGAAAGAGATGGGGTGAGGGTAAGAACAGAAAGAAGTACAGTCATCCCTCTACATTTGCTAGGATTAGGGGCACAGGACCCCCGAGAAAGTGAAAAAAACCGTGAATAACTCTAGGCCCTCCCAAACTATATTTAACAGACCCAAAAAAGTAAGATCAACCCACTGTGGATTCTTTTGAGGCATAAGGGTTCCTTCACAAGGCACAGAAGGGTAGCTGGTGAGGCCTACTGCCACCTCCACTGCTGCCTCATTTTTATTAGGGACTTACAAACCTCATTTGCAGTTTCTCAGTCTCACAAGGCTTGCAGTCCCTATTAAAAACGGCATAGGGAGGCAGCAGAGATGACACCAAATAATCTGTGAATAATCCACAAAAGTGAAACCCATAAATATGGAGGGCTGACTGTATTCAGCAAGATTACATTATATGCCTTGTTTCTCTGTAACGAAAGCAATAACACCTTTAGCATGCATGCACACAAACTCATTTATCATCTGATCCTAGGAACATAAGAGAAGACCTGGTGACTCAGATCAAAAAATAGCCCAGTGCTATCTGATGTGATGGAGCAGGTATTTTTTCCCCCAATGTGCCAGCGACCAGTATTATATTTGTGCCACATTGTTGTTGTTGTGTGCCTTCAAGTTATTTCCAACTTGTGAAGACCCTAAGGTCAATCTATCATGGGGTTTTCTGGGACTGTGTGTGTATGTGAGACACACCCAAGGGCACCCAGTGGTTTTCCATGGCCGAGCAGGGAATCAAACTCTGGTCTCTAGGGTCATAGTCCAATGCTCAAACCACTACAACCATGCTAGCTCTCTCCCCTGTTATAATTGTAATACTTGTATAGTTTCCTGGAAACTCACCACAGAAGCCAATGGCTTATGGACTGGCACAGGTCCACAGACTTTGAGTAGCCCTGTCTAATCAACCCTTCTTCTTACAGTGGCTAACACTAGATGCTTCCAGGAAGCATTCAACCAGAGCTTGCCAGCAATAGAATTCTCTTAATGTTCCTGTTCCAGCAAAAGGCATTCAGAATTCAGAGACATACTGCCTGTGCTTCAAAGGTTGGAAAAGCTATTTTTTGGAGTACAGTTCTCAGAATGCCCTAGCCATTAAAACCACTGGTCATGCTGGCTAGAGGGTTCTGGGAGGTGCAGTCCAATAAAATAAGTATTCCAACCTCAGCTCTGATTCTAAAGCAGTGGTTCTCAACCTGTGGGTCCCCAGATGTTTGTGGACTTCAGCTCCCAGAAGCCCCAGCCAGTATGGTCAATGCTCAGGGCTTCTGGGAGCTGAAGTCCTAAAACATCTGGGGACCCACAGGTTGAGAACCACGGTTCTAAAGGCTCCAAACAGATATCATGACAATGTATTAGCTACCTCTTCCAGATTTTGTATTATTGTGTATTGTTTGAAGTGATAAGGATTGACAAGGACTCCCTCCAACCCATCATCTAACCCACCATCACCCATCATTTATCACTGATAAAAATACTGAAAAGTGTCAGCGTTAGCACAGAACACTATGGCACTCAACTCAAAACTTACCTCCAGTTTGAAGAGTAGCAATTGATGATGACTCTTTGAACGTGGTTTTACAACCAATTATGGATCCATCTGACAGTGTTTCCATCTATTCCACCTTTAATTGTTTATCAAATGCTTCACTGAAATCCAGATAAATGACATCGACAGCATTCCCACCATCTACTAAATGAGTATCCTGATCAGAAAAAAAGATATAAGATTAATTTGGCAGGATTTGTTCTTGATAAACCCAAGCTGGTTTCTACTAATCACTGCATTATCATCTAGAATAGTCCAAACTGACTCCTTTATAAATCCATTCTAATTTTTTTCCTACTGTTGAGGCCAGGCTGGCTGGCCTGTAGTTCCCTGGATCTTGTTTTTGCCACTTTTTGAAGAGAAGAACAATGTTTATCCTTATCCTGTCCTTTGGCTCCTGACCTGTTCCCCAAGATTTCTAAAAAATGGTGGCAAGTGGTTCAGCAAGTATCTATACATGTATGTATATCCCAGAGTTCGGAAATAAAGGCCCCTCCCTAAACTGCAAACCTCAGGATTCCATAGGATGTTGAAAGTGGAATAATAGCACTATAACAGGCTAGTGCAGAAATGACCAAAAAGTTACAAGTAACTACACATTTCCCACCTACCTCATAATGAGAGTGCAACAAAATGAAATTTCTGACATTATTCTAATGAGTGGAAACAAAGTTGATTTCCTGGCCTAACAAGCAGCACTTTCTCATTAAAGTAAGGTATGTGCTTTCAGGTTGCCTGTTGAGGACCCCTTTGATTTCATAGGGTTTTCTGGGAAGCAGAATAGTGTGAGGTGGTTTGCCATTGCCTTCCGCTGAAATTTAGCCTACACAGCACCTCGTATTCCTTGGTGGTCTCCCATCCAATTGCTAACTAGATCTAAGAGGGTCTATTCTATTGCCTTCAGGATATTTAAGCATTTTCCCTCCTCCTTACTTTCAAAGGGTATTTAAAGCACTCTGACAGGAATTTCCTTTACTCTTTGTTGCTTTGGATAGCATATTGGCAATAATGCAGAATATAAATAAGTAACAAATAAAATAAATTTTCTGGGAACTGTGAAAAAAAAAGAAGCTCTGTATGTGGAAAGTCCTGGTTTTAATTCCAATCAGGTGGTAGCTGAGTGGAATCTGGCTCTTCTGTTTGACCTTAGAGAACAACTGCTGGTCAACGCTATACTCTGAACTAAATTTAGACATGTGGAAGAGGAAATGTGCATTCTCCAGATGTTATTGGATTGCAGCTGCCTAAGGATGTTGGGAGTTGCAGTCCAACAAGAAAGCCCTATGATTGCTACCTCTGCTTTAAGTACATCAAGTTTAAGAGGGTCTCAGTGCACTACCCCCTTTCCAAAATACATTTCCAGTCTTATCAGATCATTAAAGTCTGTATTAGAATCCATTTTCCTTGTTTACTTTTCAATATCAACTAAGTAAAATTTGAAATATAGGGTTTACTAGTAGTAGTAGTAGTGGAAGAAGACATTGTCAGAATCTGTGGCCCAAATTGGAGTTTATTTAGCTTTTTTGCAAATCCAGTACTATATATCCTGAGCTAGATAAACAAATAACCTAACCTTGGAAAGATGGTGACTCTCTTATGTTCCTAATATCACTGACCAAAGAATGGGTCTGGTCCAAGACACTTTGTAGCTTGAAGAGAAGGACAAGATGATGCCCTTCCCCTGAATTCCATCTACAGATTGGCAGCTGAATCTTCCTAGGACACTGGGAACAGATCGGCGTTGTCCATAACAGCTGTGGGGCAGGAGGCTAGTTGGAAGGTGGGGTCATGGTTTGTTTAATTTAATTTAATTCAATTTTCTCCTCCTTGCCCTCTCTCCCCCAGGGCTGGGCACAAGGTGGCTTGATGTTGTTAACTGTTGTCAACTTCTCTTTGACTTATGGCAGTGGTTCTCAACCTGTGGGTCCCCAGATGTTCGTGGACTTCAGCTCCCAGAAGCCCCAGCCACTATGGTCAATGCTCAGGGCTTCTGGGAGCTGAAGTCCATGAACATCTGGGGACCCACATGTTGAGAACCACTGACTTATGGCAACTCTAGGAATGAGAGATCTCCAGGTCACCCTTTTGTCAACAGCCCTGCTCGGGTCTTGTCAACTCAGGGCGGCCTTGGCTTCTTCGACTGAGTGTATCCACCTGTAAAAGTGGTTTACAACACATTACAAAAATAAAATCTACTATATAAAAGTCAAAGTTTGTGAGTGATCTTGTCTGTTTGTCTCATCAGGCAGGAGAAGACCTCATATGATTGGCAGGGTGAGGCAAGAAGACCTCATATGATTGGCTAGCTGTGAAGATTCTATGGAATCCTGTGGTTGGCAGTTCCAGGAGGGGCCTTTAGAATTCTCAGCCAGAGAGCTCTTGGCCCTTGACAGTTGCTATGGAGATGAGGCCTACCATCAATAAGGAGGGCAGTATATCCCCTCAGGAACCTAAACTCTGTATGTTAACAACTCTGAACATAGATTGGATTGGCTTATATGGGGAAAAGTTACAGATACAGGAATAGGCTGGTTGCTATGGAGACGAGGCCTGGGAGCAAGGAGGAGGACAGTTTATTCCCTCAGGAAAGGTAATTCCTAAGGTGTTTCTAACAAGTATTACCTATAACAGTGGTTCTCAACCTGTGGGTCCCCAGATGTTTGTAGACTTCAGCTCCCAGAAGCCCTGAACATTGACCATAGTGGCTGGGGCTTCTGGGAGCTGAAGTCCACGAACATCTGGGGACCCACAGGTTGAGAACCACTGACCTATAAGAAAATAAAATCCTGGGCAACAGGTAAATACGCTAGTCAGTTATAAATATTGAAATTATATGTTATCTTAGAGACAATCATTAAGCATTTTACAACACTCTCTTAAATAAATACATTAAAATATTAAAATTCCAGCACTTCTATTTAGGCCTCCCAGATTTCAAGATCTGGTCCCTATTCTCTAGTTCTCAGGGAGAGGAGGAGGAATCTTGGAGCAAGAGCAGTGCCTTGAAAAGGATGTGTACACATATTTTTTCCCATTTGTAAAACTTGTAAGCAATGGTGGTTGAAACATAGGTGCTTATCACTCTAATCAGTTGCTTCAGTTCATTCTGTTCATTGGAAAACTGCTTCTCCTGTACTCAGAAAGATAGTGGAATGGCAATAGGTCCCCCTTAACTACATGAACCATATCCACAGTTTCACTTACCCCTGATCTTCTCCAAGACCTTGACTAACACTGCCAACCACGATCCTTGCTCTTTGCAGCCAGACCAAGAGAGGGGCATGGTGAGGTACTGCTGGGTTTTCCTGCACCTCTCTCAGCCAAGGAAGAAGACAAACACTTCTTCCTCAGCCGAGAGGGCACAGGAAACCCGGCACAGCTCCCCTTCTGCCTCTCTCAGCCATGGAAAGAGACGGACTCTCCTTCTTTGGCCAAGAGAGGAGAAAAGAAGAGGGCAGTGGCATAGCCAGACGTGTTTAATTTCATTTCGCTGAGAGAGGCACATTGGGTCCCAAAGAAGGGGCTGATTGCCAAAGAAGGAAGGAAGGAAGGACCTGGTAGTCAGACTGCCTCCATCCCTTACTGCCTTGCCTGGCCTAGGGATCAAATACAGGCCATTTCTGCACTACACTGTTACAGTGCTATTGTTCCACTTTCAACATCCTGTGGAATTCTGGGGTTTACTGAGGCCCTCTAAATTCCCTTCCCTAAATTGCAAACCCCAGGATTCCATAGGATGTTGAAAGTGGAATAATAGCACTATAACAGTGCAGTGCAGAAATGGCCATAGTGTTTGGTATTATCCATGTTTTTTGCAATCCACGTTACATCTGGGAATGTATCCCTTGCAGATATGGGGGGCCTACTGTGTTTACTCTTTAAACGTTTCCTGAACCCTGTGTTTTTCTGGGCCTTAGTCCTAATTGGATTACATTAGAATCATGCTATTGCACTACTCCTCTTATTAAAATAAATTCAATAATGTAAAAAAAAAAAAAAGGCTGGAAAACAGAGAACAAAAGGACAATGGTTCTCTTGGGAACTCATGGGAATCCTGGTGTCCTCCCAGCCCAACCAACAGAAGTAGGCTGGAGTTTCTTTGCTGAGATTCCCAGGAAATTCCCTAGGGAGGAGCAATGCAATCACATCCACACTGTGCTCACTGTGCTTCTAATATTGCAATAAAGCAGAACAAGACATTTGCACCCAAAATGGTTACTCAACCATAGTGGGATGGAAAGGTCATTAATTGACTATTTTAGGTGGTAAAATAATCTATTTCCAAATGACCCAACAGCAGGACAGCGTCAGGCGTATCAGGAAGTTATGGGATAATCTCCAGGCAAAGATGACACTAACACTGTATAGTTGTGGTATGACAATGTCATGTGATAAGTTCTTATAGAATCACAGAGCTGGAAGAGACCACAAGGGCCATCGAATCCAACCCCCTGCCATGCAGGAATACACTATCAAAGCATTCTTGAGAGATGGCCATCCAACCTCTGTTTAAAAATTTTGAAAGAAAAGAGACTCCACCACCCTCCCAGGTACTATATTCCACTGACAAACTACTTTCACCATTAAGAAGTTCTTCTTAATGTTTAAATGGAATCTCTTTTCCTGACCTATAAAGCCCTGTGTTCTAGTCTCAATGTATTGTTCTTATTGAGATCAGAAGAGCTCAATCAAATACAGTGGTGAAAAAAATGCAGTTTTAGTTATGAAATCGGGTGCCTGGGATACAGCAAACCTGGCATCCCTCAGGTAACTTTCTATTGTTGTCCCCAAATCATAACTTTCTAACTGAGGCAGACAAAGGGACATAGATGCTGGGAAGGGGGGTAGATTTGGACATTGCCCCCCCTAAAAATTCTGCCCTCAAATGAAAATTTCTGTCAGTCCCCAAAGGTGTAGCATTGTACCAAGTTAAAACTTCAGCTGAGCATTTAGAAATGTTCATGCACTCAAAGAAAAGGAGCAGGCAAAGTTATCAAGGCAATGGGAACACAATAAATTTTCAGTATCTCATTCTCTGTACATATTTGCGGGGAGAAATGGATTCATTTTGTGCCTCCCCCATAGCTTGGGCAACCACCTCTCTGCCGAACCTCGCTATAGTTTCCTAGCACTGCCCAGATTTAGAAGTTGTTATCTGCTGTCAAGTTGATCTTGATTTACACTCACCTTCTGAATGACATTTTCCAAGAGGGACTGCCTCCCACTTTACCAAGCATTTTAACTTTTCTGTCATGATATGCCCAAAGCAGGGCTGCCTCAGTTTATTCGTCCTTACTTTGACTGTTTGCTCTAAGACCTGTTGATTTATCTTTCCATGGCAGCTGTAGAATTCTCCTCCAGCACCATGTTTCAAATGCATTGATCTTCTTGTCAGTTTCATGAATACAGAATTCTAAAGCTAATAGAATTAGAAGTACCTCAAGGGAACTTCAAATCCCTGCATTCCAGAGAGTGGAGTCAGGACAGTTAAAACAGTATCAAACTGCTCTAACTGTAGAAAGAAGATACAGATAAGGAATAAGAATCTCTGTTGGCTTCAGTTCTAAAATGACATGCTTCTTGAAAGGATGTGGCAGTGGTGAACACGAGTTGGCAAAAACTGGTAAAGAGAGAGTCAAGGATTAAGGCTGGTTAATTTTACCTTATCTCCTACCCCTCAAATTTCTTAACTGAGTGGTTTTCCAGGTTTGGTTCCTTTCTCCGCTGTTGTTATTTCATTGCGCAGCTCTTGTTGTTTCCACCTTGCACATCCTTATGACATGAATTGCTTGGATCTCTATCCAAATGCCCTATCTTGCTGCCTGTCTACTCAGAAGTAAGTCTTCCCAAATTAATTGGCACATACTCCTGAGTAAGCATAGGTAGGATTCAGATTCCAAGTTTGCAATGATCAGAATCCCTTCACTTGAATTCACTGGGCTTTATTTGCATGCAAGAGGTGCATAGGATAGCAGTGTGAGCCTAACTGCATGCCTACTCAGAAGTAAACCTTCCAGAACATCACAAGGAAGCCCAACAGAACTCTCCCACCTGCAGAGAAAAGTGGGCGTAGGACTGCAAACTTAAGTTGCACTCATCAGAATGAAAATGGTAGTAAAATTAATAATACTGATACAAACAGTTACGGTATAAACACATTGCGAGAAAGTTAATAATAGTAGTAGTAATAATAAGTACAGTTTTAACTGTGTGAGTAAGGAGAAGAGGCTGCCGTTCACTGAGAATAATAATAAAAATAAGGAGGCAATGAATGAATGAAAACTGGGAAAATAAATGAATGATTCTACCAATTATAATATACACATATTGAAAGGAAGTTAATAATAATATAGCAATAGTAGTAGTAATAATAAGTACAGTTTTGAATGTGTGAGTAATGGGGAGTTTATCTCTGTAATATATAAGAGTCCAAGTTTGTTTGTCTGTGTCAGGCGAAGACCTCATATGACTGGCTGCCTGAGAAGATTCTATGGAATCCTGGGGTTTGCAGTTTAGGGAGGGGCTTTTAGAATTCTCAGCCAGAGAGCTCTGAATAGGTTGGTTGCTATGGAGATGAGGCCTAGCAGCAAGGAGGAGGACAGTATTTCCCTCCGGAACTCAACCTCTGTATGTTAATAACTCTGAATACAGATTGGATTGGGGAATATGGGGGAAAGTTACAAGAAAGTTTGGGGAATTAGAGAGACAGGATCTCAAATCTTTCTAACAAGTAGTACCAATGAGAAAATAAAATCCTGTGCAATGCTGGGTATATATACTAGTTAAGAATAATAATAAAAAGGAGAATGAGTGAATGAAAACTGGGAAAATAAGTGAACCATACTGTCAATGATGATATACACATTGTAAAGAAATTTAATAATAATAATAATAAAAAATTGATGCAATAACAGGGAAGTTTGCTGCAGATCTTTTTTTTTAATGCACGACTATATTAGAGAGATCGTTTCCACACTAGATTGTTATAGTGCTATTATTCCACTTTCAACATCCTATAGAATCCTGAGGTTTGTAGTTTAGGGGTGGGCTAAACTGCAAACTCCAGGATTCCATAGGATGTTGAAAGCGGAGTAATAACACTTTAACAATCTAGTGTGGAAAGGGCCGGAGAAACAGAAAGAGGCTGCCGTTTATTGAGAAGAGGAATAAAGAGGGCAACGAGTGAATGAAAACTGGGAAAATAAATGATACTACCAATGATGATATACACATGTTGCAAGGAAATTTAATAAGAATAATAACAATATTGATGCAATAATGGGGAAGTTTGCTGGAGAGTTCAAAATGCGTGACCATGTTAGAGAGAAACTGAAAGAGGCTGCCGTTTATGATAAAAATGACTGAGAAAAAAAAGAAGTGGAAAAAATGAATGGGAAGTGGGAAAGGAGCCTGCCAGGCGGTAGGACCTGGCGGGCTTTCCGGGGGAAGAGGGACACACACACACACACACACACACACACAGAGTGGGAGTGTGTAGGCGAGAGAGAGTCAAAGAAGGGAAGCTGTGGAGGAACCGGGAGCCGCAGCGGCGAGAGCAAGGCGGCGAGCCCGCGACGCCCGGCCGCCGCCGGCGCTTCTCCTGCTGCCCAAAGGCGAGAGGGACAAGGCGGCCGGGCCGCGGAGCCAGCCTTCGCTCCTGCCCCGCACCCGCCCCCCTCCGCTCTCCATTCATAGCCGGGCCGGGCGGCGAGGCTCCGTGGACTGATTGCTTGCGCGAGAGCAGCACCGCCGGCAGCCCTCGCAGGACGACGGGGAGGAGGCGGCGCCGCCGCTGCCGCCGCCGCCGCCGCCGTAGGCCTCGCGACGCCGCTTCCAGCCCTCCCAGGCGTGTAAGTGGACCCAGCCGGCTTAGCCTCCCCGGGTTCCAGAGGGGCTGGGCTGCGGGGGGAAGCCGCCTTCTCCGTGGCGGCGGCGGCGGGGCCTGCCTTTATATTGTCATTATTATCATTATTATCAACTCCCACTGTATTTGTCCTTCTTCTTTCTCGGGTGCCCCCCCCCGCGCACTGCTTTTGGCGCATTGTCTGGAGAGCCGAGGCCATGCAGCGCGCCCCTTGTCTCCCTCTCGGTCCGCCGGTGGGGGCGGTCCGAGTCCCGTTTGCCCAAAAAGTGACCCTCCTTCTTTTGCAGGCCTTGTCTGACTGGAAAAAAAATCTGTGTATTCATCCATATAATATATATTTATATTTTTAGTTCTTCTTCTTCTTTTTTTAGTGCATTGCAGGGGCTGCTCCTTTTGCTTTCTTTGCAGATGCATTGGGGTTTAGAGGGAGAGCGGGCGGGGGGGATGCTGGAGAAGGGGCAAAAAAAGGTGGCGGTGGTGAATTGTGCAAGCCGTGTGAGAAAGTACGAGGGGTCCAAGTGCCCTCTCCGCACCCGCCTTGTTTTTGTCGCGGCTTGAAACTAGCATCCCCCCTTTTTTTTGTTTTCCTGTTGTTGTTGTCCTTTCTGTTTGGCACTGTGGCGGCCGCCTCGTCGCGGGGTGGTTTTTGAACGCGCGAGGGGTTGAAATAAAAACGCACACGCACAAGTTGGAGAGCCTGGCCCGAAGGGGGGCTTGGTCGGGGTCCCGGCTTTTCCCCAGAGCTTTTGGGGGTGTCCTTCGCCCGCCCTCGCCCTCCTCCCGCTTTCCTCTCCCGTTTGTTTACCCCAGGCTTCCCCATTTGCTGGCCACAGCTGTTTCAGAAGGAAGGAGGGAGGCTGGAGCTCGGCTTGCCTGCCTTGTTCACTTCCTAGGTAGCCGGAGCCCTCGCCTGCTCCCCCACCCCATAAATTGGGGAGGAACACCCGGTCTTCCTCCCCCCCACTTCTCAGGCTCCCCAAATCCACCACCATGAACCCCAGAACTCTCCAACTTGGCCCAGTTTCCCCTTTCTGTTTTGGCAGTCCAGCCCCCTCTGGTTGAAAGGCAGAGCAGGAGGGCCATCTCTGCACTGGGCTGTTGTACACCTGGCCCTCCACCTTCGCTAGGGTTAGGGGCATAGGACCCTCACAAAAGTGAAGAATTCTCAAATAACAAAATTTGTGTGTCTGTGGGAAGGAGGCGGCGGCACAGGTGGGGAAAATGCGCGTCCAGGGTCTAAACCAGGTCAGGGAAAGGAGATGGTTGGCAGGGTGGTCCTGCACTTCCGCTCTCCAGCCTGTCTCCTTCCTTAGGTGTGTGTGGGGCATGAGTACGGGGTTTGTGGTGCTGAGAATTTGGGCAGAGAGCCATCCTTACCTGGCCAGGCAGTGGCTGGTAAAGGAAGAGGAGGACCAGAGGTGGGTTTTTAAAAGGCTATGTGGCCTGATTGGAGCCACCCAGAGGGGCGGTTCCCTCCAAAAATAAGCACCTGAGGTGGGAGGGCAGGGGTTGGAGAAACTCGCAAAAAATCAAATCTGTGAATGTCAAACCTGCAGATGTGGAGGGCTGACTGTAGTGCTGTTATTCCACTTTCAACATTCTATGGGATCCTGGGGTTTGCAGTTTAGGAAGGGGCCTTAGGGGATATTGAAAGTGGAATACTAGCACTGTAACAGTCTAGTGTGGAAGTGGCCCTAGTTTAATGTTGTTGCACATGATGGTTTTGGACTATACACCCCATCCCAGGATGGATGGATGAGACAGAAGTGTGTTTCGTGTGTTTTCAGGCAGTCAGAACTAGCCACAGCGCCTCGTAAGATGGCCTCTCAAGTTGCAGAGCAAGGCTTGTGGCTGAGTGCATTTGTGCAGGGGTCCTCGAAAATTACTCTCTAGAGAGAATAACATTGTCTGTTTCACCACTGCTTTTAAAAAGTTCTGGAGAACTTTAGAATACTCTAATTTTCAGATTTTTAAGTACTAGTGACTACAGTTCTAACGTCATACTTTTAAGAAGTACAGGTGTGTAAGGTTTTTAAAAAAAAACAACATAGTGATATTCCTGAGAAATTAAGCATGTGCTTTGAGAAATAAATACATAAACTTGTGTTTTAAATAAACTTGTGTTTTAAAAGCCTCATGAAAGATCTCAGTGCTAAGTCTCTACAGGCTGTGCAGGTGAGATCCATGTTATGGAGGTGAAAATTCTCCATTGATTTCTGTGGCAGTTCCTTAGATATAAACCTCCATGATGTTTGCCTTGGAGATTGTTAATACATTCTTTTTTCCCCCGCACAGGCAGTTCTGACTTCGTCTAGAGGTGTATTTCTGTGAATCAATGTAATATTTGAGGTCACTGCTTTCAAGAGGGTAGGCAAAAGTTTTGGTAGCTGCTGGCAAAAGAGCCACAGTGGGGAAGGATTTGGCTACCCACTTCACATGAGTCACTAGTAGTGGGATAGAGAGGTACCACATGAAGGCAGAGGCTTCAGATTTTGTTCTACTGTGAAGCTCAATGGGTGATTCTGAAAGTTGCGGTCTCTCAGTGCACCCTGCTTCACAGGGTTGTTACAAGGATAAACTAAGGCTGGGGCAGGGGGATGGAAGAAGCTATGTGTGTTGTCCTTTGGGCCTTGTGGATTAAAAATAAATAAACCTGTGCACAATAAAGTTGGATTTGTCCATGTGAATGCATGTCTGAATGAGGTCTGGTCGTCTTATATAGACAGAAACCTTACTCTGCAGGCAGGGTATGCTTGCTGTCAGATTCTTGTTTGAGTAAGGTTTATTTATTTGGTCTTTGGCTTTTCTCTGGTTTGGATATTTAAGAAATAAACCTCTTACTCCTGCGGACTTGGGGCCATTTCACACTACAAAATTATAGGGCTATGATTACATTTCAACTGCTATGGTACCATTCTATGGAATCCTGGGATTTGGAGTTCAGGAAGACTTCAGTTCAGTTAAATTCAGGTTACGGAATCCTGGAATTTGGAGCCAGAGAGCTCTAGTAGCTCATCAGACTCTAGAATTCCATAAGATGCAGCTGTGGCAATTATATTGGAGTCCGAGGAGTTTTTTTGTGCCATTGTATTTATTTACAGGTAGATGTGTTTGACCATTAACTTCTTACTCTGAGTACACAATTGTGAGGTTTGGTTATCATGTTGTTAACTGCCATCAAGTTGACTTTGACTTCTGGTGACCCTATCAATGAAATCTCCAAGTCTTCTTATAAATAGCCTTGCTCAAATCTTGCAGATTCAGAGACATGTCTTCCTTGGTTATTGAGTCTATCCATCTGTAATATGATCTTCCTTTTTTCCTTCTTTCTTCTGCCTTACAAAGCATTATTGTCTTTTTTTGTGACTCGTGTCTTCTCATGATATGGCATGGGTAAGACAGCCTCAGTTTAGTCATCTTGGCTTCTAAGGAGAGTTCAGGCTTGATTTGCTCTAGGACTTACTCATTTGTCTTTTATGCAGTCCATGGTATATGTAGAACACTACTCTGGCACCATGTTTCAAGAGATTTGGCTTTCTTCCTATCAGCTTTCTTCATTGCCCAGCTTTCACAACCATGCATAGGATTCCTGACATGAGCAGACCGTATTTTGAATGTCCCAAAACCTTGGTACCATGGTATATTTCTTTTGGAGTACATTAATTGCTTCAGAAGTAATATAAGCAGTAATGGTGGGATGAGGGCAAGCATTTAAAATTAAGGACTAACAGCTCATGACCTCCAGAAGTTGCAGTATTGAAGTTCCTGTAGTATCTCACCATTGGTTATGTGGCTAGGACTGATGCAGTCTGAGAGCACTGGAGAGCCACATGTTTCCTCCATTTGTTTAAATGAAAGAAAGGTAAGTCAATCAGACCATATGGTATCGCACTTTTATTCTGCCAGCTTTCAAGGCCCAAATTATGGTAAACTCATATTTTTCACAGCAACTTTTTAAGGTAGGCCAACCAGAGAAGAGAGCAAATACTTGGCCCAGGGTCACAAACGAGCTTTATACTCAAGCAGGACCAGTATTCTGTGTGTTACGCGCATGTTTCCAAATGCTGTTGTTGGGGTCAGAAACACATATGGATCTCTTACATGATAAAGCTCTTTCTATATATTCCAGTGGGGATGTGTAAATAAGGATGTGTACATACTCCCAGCAGGGATGTGTACACAAAATATGTGTGTGTTTATGTACACACACACACATTTTGATATTTGTGGGGATGTGTACACAGACTGAGCTCAATGGAAACTTGCTAATCCAGGAGAAAGGGTGGGAATCTTGTGTCTAGACTGTAACTACCATCATTCTTCAACCTCGGCTGTGCTGTTGAGGGTTCGTGGGAGCTTCAGTTAGACAAATCTGGAAAACCACAGTTTGCCCATTCCTGCTCTGAAGGCTGGCTTCTTTTCTATATTTCCAGCTAGGGTTAAACAACATCTAAATTTGAATGGCAGAATGTATCTGTGGTGCCCTGATTTGAGAATGGTGCATGCATTCACCAGCAAATGTGCTATAGCAACAAAAATATAAAATCCAACAGTTTGTGTGATTCATATGCCATTCACAATTGCTTGCAGTATATACAAATCTTACTTTAAAAAGTCATGCAGGATGAATACAGAAAAAAAAAAAATAGAGTATAAATTAAATCTTTTCTTTTTGTACTGTGTTTGTCCATCTGTCCATCTACTTATTTTTTTATACCCTGTCTTTTTCCAAGACTGGGATTCAAAGTGGCTTATAAAAGAGAGAAAATTTCAATGAAAATACATACGGTTAAAAATATTTTAAAAAACATACTACAGTTGGTCCACTACTTTTGTGGGGTTGACTTTCATGAATTTGCATATTTGAGAGTTTCTTTAACCACTGCCCCCGCCACCACCTCAGGCATTTTTCCAGGGGAACCTTCCCTCTCTGCAGCCCTTTCAAAATCCACCTCTGGTCCTCTTCCTCCTCTACCATCTGCTGCCTGGCCAGCTAAGGATAGCTTACAATCCAGTTTCTCAGCACCACAGACTCTCTCCCAATACCCCCATTTACCCAAAGAAGGAGATGAGTGAAAGAGAGGAAGTATAGGGCCACATCCAGACCCATCCCCTTCTCTGTCCTTTTCCTGACCTGATTTGAATGCTGAGAGCCTGCTCTCCCTACCAGATCTCTGCGCTCTTCCTAAAGGCACACACACATTTTGATATTTGTAAGTTTTCCACTTGTGCAAGGGTTCCATGCCCTTAACTCTGTTGAATGTGGAGGGTCAACTGTATATGTGCAAGATGGTTACATTTTTACTCAGAGTATTTACTTAAATAAATAAGATTTTGTCCTGCCCGGCAATAATAAAAAGGATATTATCTTAATTAAATAGTTCTCGGTTTTATCAGTGTAATTTAAAGCCTCATGCGTGTGGAGTGTGTGGATTTCTTGCTTGTAGAAGGTGGTAGAGCACATGCTCAGGATGTAGCTGATACCAGCTTGATTTGTTTATTATTAATTATTTACGTCAATATTCTTCTAGTTTCTTCTAGTGAGCTCAAGGTGATATATTCAGCTTTTCTCCCTGGATCTGCTTGCACCCTCACAACAACACTGTATGGGTTGTTAGGCCGAGAGACTGAGTGACTCGCCCATGGTCACGCTGCAGGTCTCCTGATTTTCCCAGATCTTTGTCTAAAACTGTAACCATCATCCCATGCTGTTTTCCAGATTAAATCCCTGGCATTTCCAGGTGAAGTGCTTTCTGGTAGCCAAATGTAAGACCTATCATAAAATCATAGAGTTGGAAGAGACCAGAGGGGCCATCCAGTCCAACCCCCTGCCAGGCAGGTACCCACATCAAAGCACTTCCGACAAATGGTCATCCAGCCTCTGCTTAAATACCTCCAAAGAGACTCCACCACACTCCCAGGCAGCATATTCCACTGCTGAAAGTTCTTCTTGAGGTTTAGGTGGAATTTCTTTTCCTGCAGCTTGAATCCATTGCTCCTTGTCCTAGTGTCTGGAGCAGCAGAAAACAAGCCCACTCCCTGCTCAACATGATGTCGCTTCAAATATTTAAACGTGGCTATCATGCCGCCTCTTAACCTTCTCTTCTGCAAACTAACCATCCCCAGTTCCCTAAGCTGCTCCTCATAGGACATGGCTTCCAGACCCTTCACCATGTTGGTTGCCCTGCTCTGGACACGCTCCAGCATGTCGATATCCTTCTTGAAATGAGGTGCCCAGAACTGGACACAGTATTCCAGGTGAGGTCTAATCAAAGCAGGATAGACTGGTACCATTACTTCCCTCTGTGGACAGTATTGGCTTTCAGTGATCTGATTAAGGCCGTTGTATGCATTTGTTATCACTGAGGAAAAGAAAACCCTGTATGAGAAGTGTGCAAAGACTGGGAAGTTCTTCCAAATTGCTATGCTCTGTCCACAGTGTTCATTAGAGGAGTGAAACAGAACCACCTGTTGCTGTTTGAGCTTCAGCCTTGGTTTTCTGCACCTTGGAAGACCAGGCTCATAACACTTGACACATTTTATCACAGGTGATGCCTGATTTGAAGTGGTCATATAAACTTTTGGAGTGGCCATAGTGAGTTGATTGAGCACCTGCTTTCTTGGTATAAGGTACCAGGTTCAGTTCTCAGCATCTCCAGGTAGGGCTAGAAAAAGAGTCCTCTGCTGAAACCTTGAAGGTGGATCAATGTTCCAACTCCATATATGGTACCTTCATATGAGTTCTTCAGGCTGCTGTTTTTCACTGGTTTTGAAGCTCTGAGATTGCAGAGTGGCACAGTATGATTTCTGAAAATCTGCCCTGGTGTATCTGCAACACCTCCAGAGGGCCACTGCAGTGCTGGCATAGTGCCGTGGTCTGTGATGTGCTAGAGCAGTATTTGCTGTGCTCCATTCTTTGCGTGCACAGGCTGGGGATGAAAGTTAATCGTGACTGTACTTAATTGCTTGGTGGTGTGCGTAGTGAAGTGGACAGGATATTCTCACACATAGATGTATTCTAGATGGTTGCAGTCTCTTTAACTTCTGATCTCTTTTTTCGTGCTGGCATGCTGCTTCTCACTGTCAAATCAGTTTGTACTCTTTAAGTCCTCCCAACCCCAGTTTGTACTCATGTCCCTGTCCTTTACTACTCATCGCTAGTCTCTGCCCCTTATTTGTTGTGACTGAATGAAGAGATATTCCAGAAGGCCTCACCTGCTCACACAACAGAATAAAGTGGGAATAAAGTGTTAGAATGTCATGTCAGATAATGTGTGTGGTTTGTGGATGCTCTACATGAAAATGCACCTTCATATGAAAAGCACTATGCATATATCAAAATAAAATAAAGCTGCCAGGTAAAGTAAAACTTTCTTCCTAATCTGCTACTTTTCTGCATGCAAGGAGGCTGTTTCTGATGTGCTGCTTTTCTGTATATAGGGAGATTTGCTTTCCTTAATAGAGGTGGGCAAGCTCTTGTCTTTTTCACTCTAGGGCCTTTCCACACTACACTGTTGTAGTGCTGTTATTCCACTTTCAGCATCCTACGGAATCCTGGGGTTTGCAGTTTAGGGTAGGGCATTCAGAATTTTCAGCCAGAGATCCTTTTGGCCTTAGTAAACTGCAAACCCCAGAGTTCCACAAGGATGTTGAAAGCGGAGTGAGGAAAACCCACTAGTCTCCTGGACTCACTCTCCACAATTAAATAGCTGTTTATGAGACTGTTGTTATGAGAAAAGAAGAATCAGCGTAGTGTAGTGGTTTGGTTGTTGAACTAGGACTTTAGGGACCAGGATTCAAATTCCTACTTGTTACAGAAATCTGGTGAGAGACTTTTGGCAAATCATACTCAGCCCCAGGAGAAAGCAGTAGCAACCCCCCTGTGAACAAATCTTGTAAAAAACAACAACAAAAAACAATAGTTCATCTTACGATTGCTATAAATTAGAAGCAACTTGAAGGCATACAATAATAAATGGAGAAAGAAGATTGTTAAGATAAAATGCTTATATCAAGCCTGTTATAGTTTGGATTGTGGATATCAGGGACAGGAGTCTTTTTTGCGGCTAGGAAATTACATTAATTGCAGTGCGCAATTAATGGGATTTTGATGGTTAAAATGAGCAGAAGACCAATCTAGTGGTTTCAATTAAGTTTGGTTTCCTTAAAAGAAGGTCCCATGAGGCTCATATAATACTAGGCACAAATGGGAGCTACAGCTCCTGTTGGTTAATATTCACTCAGCTATGCAAGTTTGTACACATTATAGTGCTGAGATAGAAAGGTTGAATGCTCCTTTCTTTCCAAAATATTTTGGAAGCCAAGGAACTGCCTACTTCTGTGTGAGCAGCAAGTCAAATTTCTTTCACACTCAACTCCCCCCTTTTACTCCCATGTTACTTGAAAGTCCTTGCCAGACCCAGTAGGATGCAAGGGGAAGATGACATAGTCAGAGCTTGGACGAGTTACTTCTTTGGACTACCAGTATTCAGCCAGCCAGCATGACGAGTTGCTAGGCCAATAGAAGGGCTCTTCTCATGGTCTGGAAACTGCGCTAAGAGGAACAACTTAGGGAACTGGGTATGTTTAGGCTGGAGAAAGGAAGGTTAAGAGGTGACATGATAACCATGTTTAAATATTTGAAAGGATGTCATGTTGAAGATGGAACAAGCTTGATTTGTGCTGCTCCAGGGACTAGGACAGGGAGCAGTAGATTCAAGCCACAGGAGAAAAGATTTCACTTAAACGTTAGGAAGAATTTCAGATAGTTAGAGCTGTTTGACAGTGGAATGTGCTGCCTTGGAGTATGGTGGAGTCTCCTTCGTTGGAGGTTTTTAAACAGAGACTGGATGGCCATCTGTTGGGAGTGCTTTTATTGTGTATTCCTGCATGGCAGGGGGTGGGATTGGATGGCCCTTGTGGTCTCTTCCAACTCTATTGTTATTCTAAGCTGTGGAGTAGTGGAGGGCATCTCATGCATGCAGAAAAGTTTTGTGGAGTCAGACAAGCCAGTTGAAAGGTACCAACTCTGACTTCGAAAGAGAAAATTATAATATTGTAACAATTTAAGATAAATATGTCATTTTTTACAAGATCCAGGAAGGACATTAAAATACAAAGAAAGGTGGTGGGAGAGAGACCCCACTAGCCTGTCTCACTTTGTACACTGGCTTACCCTCCTCATTCTATGCTGGGTGCCCTCAATACTGCACCACTGCTGTCCTCCAGCATCCTTTATTAGCACGTTGTTGGCGGGATATCTCTTTTCTCCCAAGCCGATTGATTCTGTGCAGCTATGCCAACAGAATCATTCCTCTGGTACTGAATCGGATTTTGGCCTTTGTATGTAAGATGGGATAGGCAATTTCAAAAAGTTGGGGATCGGTTTTCTGCCCCAGAATCCTTTTGGGGGTGCTACACAGACTGCCAAAAATGGTCAGCCTCTCCCCGAAAAAAGAAAGAAACAAGCAAGCAAGTGGAAATGGACAGATATTTGCTATTTGAAAGGTGAATTGCTGTTCCAGGATTGAGAGAAGCAATTCATCTTTTGAGGTCCTGTCACTTTTCAGAGAGGAAGTTTTTCTTGAGGGGCATGAAGGGTTCCAACCAAGTGTCTCCTCTCCAAAAGCATCTGAAGTTGCAAGGCTAGGATGTCTCTTCTCCTGAAATCCTAGAGAACTGCAGCCTCTCTGGATAGAATGACAGGGCCAGATATATCTGTAGTCTGTCTTGATATACAACTGTTCTTTTATTGCACAGTTATTTTTCTGACTGGAAGGAGTTGGGGGGGGGTTCTTTATATAAAATCAGAAATCCAGCCATGAAAGACCTTTAAAATATCTTTATAGCCTTTTAAAAAGCAGTCTTTTGTATTATATAGCATAGTGGGCACAGTTGGAGAAATGGCTTCCTCTTATCTGTTGAGTTTAGAATGAGAAGGGAAGGGTTTTTATTGCAAGAAGGTTAAATTAGGGTGAAAAATACTCATGATGGTGTAATGACATGGCAAAAAAAAGTAGTTTAGCTAATCAACATTATGTCACTGGATGTTGGGCAACTGATTCTGTAATCCTTAGCTGTTGGGTATGTTGACTGGAAATGATGGGAATTGTAATCTGACACCAGCTGGAGGACCCAAGGCTGGCCACTCACTGGTCTAAGTAGTAGAAAGCCCCTACAGTAACTCCAGGTAATGCTAACCTGCATAGAAAAACTCACTTTAATGCGCCACTTAATAAGTTCCTGGTTGCAGGTAATCTGATTGTTTACCTTCTTCTGTAACCAGAATTCCTCTTCCTTTTTCCAAGTGTCTCTCTGTTTTGTTTTGTTTTGTTTTAAGCCAGCATGAATCATGGAATCTGATTTGTTGATATTGGAATTTATAGACGTACCAAGACAAACCTCTCAAAAATTGCTGGATTTTAATAAGTTTACTATGGGAAACCTTTTGACTGTTTAGATATTTTAGCATTGAAACTGGTGATGCTGGTGGTATAGAATTTTCTGCTGAAAGAGATGATTGTTCAAATATTTATCTCCGGATAAGAGTGAAGTGGGTGGAATCATTGCTGTTTCACCTGATACCTGTTGTTTTTTGCCGTACTTTCCCTTTCATTTGCTGTTGCTTCCTGAATCTCACACACGCTCCTGTGCATATTTACTGAGAATTAAGCTTAATTGATTTCAACCGAGTTTCTTCCTGAATGTGTATAAGATGGCAGCTTTATGGAGCAATCCTATTGGGGTAGAGCATGCAGAATCTGTGCCAGCAAAGTCACCAAATCCAAATCCAAATGCCTGTTTGGTCCCCTTGACAATCTTTTGCTTCCCCTTTTGTTCTATCCTTCTTAAAATTCTACCCCCATGCTCCAAGTGTGAGGGAAAATTGGTATGAAATTTCAACACATGTTGTACTTTATCCCACCTGGGGGCATTATTAGGGAAGGAAGGATCTTGGGGTCTTTTTATTTATTTAATTTTTATCCTGCCCATTCCATAATATGGGACTGAAGGTGGCTTGCAATATAAGATTTAAGCAATACACGATTAAAACATTATATGGTACAAAGGTTAAAAGCTAATCATTATAAGCAAGGTGACCAACTCAGAAGCTGAGTTTCAAAAAAGGTCTTGGAAGCCTGCATTCCATTGTGGGCAGGTCAAAGGCAAAAAAGGGTGGATCAACATACTTTAGCTCTTCCTGACAGTAACTAAACCTTAGGAAAGGAATTTCTAATCTTTTAGAATAGGGACAAAACCCACATATAAAAGCTAAGGAGTGAGGGAAGCGAGTCATCACATCTGAAGGTTCCCTAGCTTGTTTTACGAGAGTCTAACCACCCTTGTATGGATGAGACTTGAGGTTCTCAGCAGAGCAAAATGAATGGCCCCCTGAGAATACTAAAGTTGGTTGTTTCAGATTTAAGTGAAGTGAGATTTAGAATATTCTACACAGACAAGATTTACCAACCACTCTGCCTGGTATTTCTCTTCTTGCTTCCTATCACATCCAAATGCTTTTCCATGTCCAAAAAGCACATTGTTGAACATACAGGTATCATGGGGCATACAAAGAAGCTTTAAAAAACTGAATGCGCTACTACCTTTTTCCTGCTACATTTGCACCCCTTCGTAGTCACTGGCAAGGAAATAATACCATCTTCCTTGTAGCAATTTAGTTGCTTTGCAGAGATTCTGCTTTACTGGTCTGTCTCTTTGAAACAGCTCTGTTGGATATATCTGCAGTTCGAAGACTTTGGCCAACTGCTGAATACATTAACACAGTATAAACCACAATGAGGCAAAAACAGCACCTTGTTGACAGTTGCACTTTATGGAGCTACAAGGCTGGGGAGAGGGCGGTTTCTTTGGTACTCAGCAACCTGCAGTAGAAGCTTCTTTTACATCTTTGCACTTTGATTTACTTTTATATCTTTAGCATGGCTCTGTCACATGGTCGCTGGCTAGACAAACAGGCCACGCTCACCTCGAGTGCCCCCTGTTCACTGTAACTCTAGGAATGGTTCGCAGATGAGGTCATTCACTCATCCAGTTTTATTTATTCATTTATTTTTATAATTTGCACTGCTCCACTCCCTCCCTCAGTGAAGGTATTCTCTTTTATGCTAGATAAGTAACTGCAGAGATGAGAATGTTTTCTAGCAGTAGATCCTGCATGGGAAAACCCATGGGGCACTTCTGAGGCCCGGGGTTTAAATTTTGAACGGTTGCGTATTAACGAACATACTCCTTTATAGCCTATTCAGGATAAAGGATTGCTGTTGGCCAGTGTGCTGCATTGATTCCACAGCATTGTTCCTCTGAAGCTGTTCCTTCTCTAGTGTGAACTCTGCTGACCTTTGTAAACTGTTTAATTTAGAGCAGGGGTTCTCAAAACTTGTTTCTCTCCAGTCTAGAGCAGAGGTTGCCAATATAAGCAGAAGGTTAGCAGTGCGGTCCTGTGCCTTGTCTTTCCAGAGGTAAGCTTCGCTTGGCTCCCATATACTTTCTCTCACATTAAGTGTGTATGAGATTGCAGCCTTAAGCCGGGAGGCATCGCACCTTTTTGCATGGCAGCGGTAGCAATCACACAGCCCTTCAGATGTTGTTGGACTTAAAGTCCCAGCATAATGAATAATGAGAAAGGCTGGGGTTTGTAGTTGTAGTGTAGTGTAGTGTAGGGGTAGTTGTAGTGTAACAACATCTAGAGGACCACATGATTATCACTCTGGCTTATCGTTAGTCTTTTTAAAGTGAACTAACTGCTCTTCAAGCACAGAATCCAAAGATGTGTTAAATCCTCCATCCCTATATGACAGCCCCCACCCATGTACTATAGATGAGAAAGATGCAGTGATAATTGGAATTTGAAGTGTTTGTATTACAGTGGACCCTCAACTTTCACAGGGGTTGGGGTGCAGGATCCACGTAAAAGCAGAAAAATCACAAATATCTCTGGTTCCCCAAACACGCATGCCAAAGACACTGTTGCTACAAAAACCTCCTTCAGTGTCATCATCATTCTCAAGGAGAAAGAAAGAAGAAGAGGACAAAGACACTGAGGATGATTTTTTGCTGTAGCCATGGCAGGGGTTCATTCCTCTCCTTTCCTGCCAACAGTTCTACCCATTGCTTCTTTTACTGCTTTGGCACCATTGCCTCCACTGGCCTTCAAGCTTTCACCAAGATCTTTGCTCTAGATCCTCACAGGGCTGACTGCTGCTGCCGGACAGCTGTGGCCTCTCTGCCAGTCTCCAAACCTTCCACTAGAAAACGTCCTAGATCCTCACAGTGCTGGGCGGTGGCGGTGGCGGCAGCTCCTCCTTCTCTTTCTCCTCTTCCTTCTGTCTCTTCCCACCAACAAAACATGAATGAGGCTGACAAGTACTGAGATAACTGCACTCATGTGTCTTGTCTTTCATTCTTTGTATCTCTGGAGATCAGAGTTATTGACATCCCTGTGCACAAGTCCCTTTTTGGACAGTGCTTGTGATTCTCTACTTCTGAGGAGCAGAGTTATTGATTTTCATGTACACAAGTTTGTTTTTGGAAGGTGATTTGTGATCTCCTGCTTCTGGGGAGCAGAGCATGGAGAGGCAGGTGCTGGGTGAGTAGGACCAGCTACAAAAATCTCCTCCAGGATGGTGGTGGAGGAGATGGGAAGGCTTGGAGTGGGGGAACAGCAGGAGGAGAAGGAGGAGGAGGGACAAAATCTGAGCCAGAGCTGTCATTACAGTCCAGTACGTTCACCACCTGCACCTATAGTTACGTGACTAGTAAAGCATGAGCTACAAATTTGCAAATGATCAAATTGACGAACTTTAAACATGTGAAAGTTGAGGCTAACTGTACTCTGTTTCTCAAGTTTTAGACATAGGGTGGGAATCATGCAGCAGAAGACATTGGACTTCAAGTCCCGGAAGTCATAGAATCGTAGAGTTGGAAGAGACCACAGGGGCCATCCAGTCCAACCCCCTGCTATGCAGGAACCTACATCAAAGCACTCCCAACAGATGGTCATCCAGCCTCTGCTTAAAAACCTCCAAAGACTCCACCATACTCCCAGGCAGCATATTCCACTGCTGGACAGCTCTGACCGTCAGGAAGTTCTTCTTGAGGTTTAAGTGGAATCTCTTTTCCTTCAGTTTGAGGCCATTGCTGCTTGTCCTATTGTCTGGAGCAGCAGAAAACAAGCCCACCCCTCCTCGACATTACATCCCTTCAAACATTTAAACATGGCTATCATGTCCCCTCCTAACCTTCTCTTCTGCAAACTAACCATCCCCAGCTCCCTAAACCTCTTCTCATAGGGCATGGCTTCCAGACTCTTCACCATTTTGGTCACCCTCCTCTGGACATGCTCCAGCTTCTCAATATCCTTCTTGAATTGATTTGCCCAGAACTGGACACAGTATTCCAGATGAGGTCTAACCAAAGCAGAATAGAGTGGTACCATTACCTTCCTTGATCTAAACACCATATTCCTGTTGATGCAACCAAGAATTGGGTTGGCTTTCTTGGCTGCCACATCACACTGCTGTCTCATGTTCAGCTTGTGGTCCACCAAAACTCCTGAATCCCTTTCATGTGTACTGTTATCCAGCCATGTGTCCCCCATCCTGTATTTTTGCATTTCATTTTTACTGCCTAGGTGTAGGACCTTGCATTTCTCTGTGTTGAAACTCATTTTGTTAGCTTTGGCCCAGCTTTCCAACCTGTCAAGGTCCTTTTGAATTTTGATCCTATCCTCTGGAGTATTAGTAGCAACCACTCCCAATTGAGTATCATTTGCAAATTTGATCAACATGCTCTCCTCTCCTTCATCCAAGTCATTGATGAAGATGTTGAATAGCACTGGGCCCAGGGAAGAACTCTGTGGCACCCCACTAGTCACTTCTCTCCAGGATGAAAAGCAGCCATGGGTGAGTACCTTTTGGGTTCGGTCTGTCAACCAATTACAAATCTACCTAACAGTAGCGCTATCCAACCAGCATTTTACCAGCTTCTTTGTCATGGGGAACTTTGTCAAAGGCTTTACTGAAGTCAAGATATGCTACGTCTGCAGCATTCCCTTCATCTATCAGGCTTGTAACTCTGTCGTAAAAAAGAGATAAGATTAGTCTGGCATGACTTGTTTTTGAGAAACCCATGTTGACTTTTAGTGATCTCAGCATTGCTTTCTATGTAATTACAAACTGACTGTTTAAATGATCTGCTCTAGGATCTTTCCTGGTATTGATGTCAGGCTAACTGGGCGATAATTATTTTAATCCTTCTTTTTCCCCTTCTTGAAGATGGGGACAACATTTTCCCTCCTCCAGCCTCCTGTTCTCTAAGAGTTCTCAAAAATTATTGTGAGTGGTTCCGAAATTACTTCTGCCAGTTCTTTTAATATCCTTAGATGTAATTCATCTGGCCCTGGACAGAATTCATCTAATGTAGCCAGATATTCCTGTATTACTTCTCTACCTATTCTGACCTGCATTCCCCCCACTTCTCCGCCTGCTACCCGCTCCTCAGGTTGAGTACTTCTTTCCTTTTTGGGAGAAAACCCAAACTTCTTTCCCTTTTGGGAGAAAACCGAGGCAAAGAAGATGTTAAGTAGTTCTGCCTTTTTCTCTTCCCCCTGTTAGTAATTGGTCATCTTCTCTACGCAGCAACCCTATTATTTCGTTGTTTCTCCTTTTGCTGCAGACATGTTAAAAAAGCCCTTTTTATTGTGTTTAATTCCTCTGGCAAGCCTGAGTTCATTCTTTTCTTTAGCTTTTCTGACCTCCCTACATATCCTGGCTATTTGTTTGAATTCTTCTTTGGTGATTTCACTATTGTTCCATTTCCTGTACATGTTTCTTTTAACACTTAGCTCAGCTGAGAGTTCTTTAGTCAACCATTCTGGTTTCTTTAGACATCTCCCATTTTTCCTCCTTATTCGCACAGTTTCGAATTGTCCTTCATTAGCTCACTTTTAAGAAACTCCCATCCCTCATGAACTCCCTTCACTTTCAGCATTCTTGACCATGGAATTTCAGCCAGTAGTTCCCTAAGTTTACAGAAGTCAACTTTTTTAAAGTCAAGAATGTGTGTCTAGCTACACTTGGCTTCCCCTTCCCGTTGAATGACAAATTCCAATAGAGCATGGTCACTCCCACCTAAGGATCCCACCACTTCCACCTCATTAACGAGGTCATCCCTGTTGGTCAGGATCAGATCTAAAATAGTTGATTCCCTTGTTGCCTCTTCCACCTTCTGGACCATGAAATTGTCTACAAGGCAAGTGAGGAACTTGTTGGACCTTGTGCTCTTAGCAGAGTTTGACTGCCAATATATATCAGGATAGTTGAAATCTCCCATTACTACTGCATCTCTCCTTTTTATGTGTGGTCATCTGCTCCAGAAAGGCATCATTCAAATCCTCAGTCTGGCTTGGAGATCTGGAGGTCCTAGCCAGCATACCAAATAGTGAGGAATGCTGGCAGGTGTGGACCAACAACATCTGGAAGGCAGCATGATTCCCACCCATGTTCTAAAACATGCTTTTCCATTTCTAGTAATCATAAGAGAAGTGAACCTTCAACTCTTGCTAGAACCTGCCTTGCCACGCTTTGAGTAAAAGGTAGAAAAATGGTGGATGGATGGATCAATTATTTATTATCTTACCTTTTCTGCAGTTTGGGACTCAGGGCAGCTTAAAACAGGCAAAAGAAACTTAGTTAAAAATTCACATTGTACAGCAATTTAAAGGCAATTAAACTATTATAAAGTTAAAAACCATTATGATCTATGCAAATTATCTTAATTTTCATAATGCAAGAGGAGAATTGTCTAGAGGACACAAGACCCTTCAGATATTATTGGACTTGAAAACTTTATCAACCCAGTCAAGCATACTTGGTGGTGAGCAATGATGGGAGCTGCATTCCAAAAACATCTAAAGGATCAGATGTCCTTCATCTTTGGGTTTGGTTTCTGTTTATACCTCTGTTTACATCATTTGCAGTTGACTAGATTTCAACAGAAAACGTAGGTGGAAGTGTTGGTTTATTTTACAAATGCAACTGCTGACCAGCGTAGCAGTCATGAGCCAGTAAATACTTGGTCATAAGTGAAACAGTGCAACTTTGAAAAGATTTTAAGAATTACATGGTATCTTATTACTTTTTTGTCTGTTTGAGATTTATACCCAAGGAACAAAACAGTGTTGGCTCTGGTGAGTAGAAATGCAATTTTTAAACCATATATGGTGGAGTTTTATTAAGGTTCTGCGATTCTGGAAGGAAATTGTAAGCACAGTTAAACTTATTTGAGGTTATAAGGTATCATTAGGCCAGTGGTGCTTAGTCTTTTTTGGGTGTAACAGACCCTTTAGAATTTGAAGAAAGCTATGGATACCCCCTGCAAAAAAAAATCAGATAAAAATGTAAACTTAAAATTTTGCATAGTTTGGGATGAAGAAAAATTGTAGAGAATGCTTGAAGAGAAAACTATTGCCAAAAATGCATTGTGACAGGGGAAAAGCAGAGCATTTGCAAAATGCAAGAAAAAAATTGTAGGAATGTTTTGTGTTGTTGTTCCTCATTCACAGAGTCGCTAAAATCCATCCATGGACCCCTTGTTAAAACCTTAGATCCAGTTGTTATATTACTGAGATATGTGAAAGAGTTAAGTGGGTATCAAGTGATTTCTTGGAATTTATTTATTACGGCCAAAAATAGTAATAGTCAAGAAATGGAGAAATAACAGCGTACTCCTATTATTATAATTTGGTTACTGTAAGTGTGGAATGTGGTAATGTGGCTCAAGTTAACAGGAAAATGAAGAAGAAAGAGGTTTTCTTAATGATTTGAAACCCTTTTCAGAGTTTTGAGTCAGAAATACTATTTGAATAATGGAAAATATAAGGAATTGATTATATTTGCAATGATTACATAGACTTAAATCCACTTTCTAATCCCAACTAAAATAGATTGATTGAATTAATTGTTGAATGCTAACTCAGAATTTGTATAAATCTCATGGATTCAGTATGCCTAGTCTAGTTGGGCTTAGCAGTTGAGTTTAGGCCACAATTCCTTATGGTGCAAATAGCACAATTTTTTACAGTAAATTTATATGGTAATTATATAGAATTTTTAGTATTTTTTTAGGAAAAGAATTGATGGAGTCATTGGTAATTCAGATGCGTTAGTTCTTTTACTATTCATGTGTGTTGAAATATATACCATTTTTGTAAAATATGACTGGATTTAACTAAATTTATCAAGTTGTATTTACATTTAGTGATATCTAAAGAGGAAAAAAAGAAGAAAAGACGTTTATTTGAAAAGTGATTCTGAGGATGGAGGAAACGTGCTATTAATGCTTGGAAATTCCCCCAATTTGGGAGTTTGTGCTTTGTTTGGGGTGTGTACATTTCTTGATAACAGACTTCTTGGTTCTGTTCCTTAGTGGATCTGTATTCGTTTACATTCACTTGTGCTAACAGGCAGTGATTGGGAAGTTTCCTTTTATGGAAAGAAGTTACAGCCAAGAAGTATTGTTGCTAAGGTGTTGATATATTTTTTGTTTTGTGTTGTGTGGGTTCTTTTTTCTAGAGTAGTAACTAAGGGAAGAGGATCTACTTTTTCTCAGATATAGTTTCTTACATTAATTTGTCTTTCTACAACATGATGTAGGCTGTGGCGCTGGCTGCACTCAGTTTTTAATTGTTTCTTTTCAGAAGAGAGAAGCTATTTTCCCCTTTTGAAGTTTGTTTCAGGATCTGGACTTATTTCAAATCTGCTAACCATCATTTTTCAGTTCAGACAAAACAAAAAACTATGAAGGAATTGTGTTCAAATATGGATGTGTTTTTCATGCTTTTAAAGTTGTTTTAATTAATTGTTTTTATGATTTCATTTGTGCTGGCTGTAATTCATTTTTATGATGAGCTGCCTTGAGCCCATCTTTGAGGAGGAAGTCAAATTATAAACCTGATCAGGGTTGCAGCCTAAGATCAAGCGTGGGTATCCTCTGTAGCCTAGAGGGTCTGATCTCCCAATTTTTGGTTGCTCTGAACCTCTGGATGACTGTGCAGTGTTGTCAGAGCTACCATTTTATAATGCATCATTTCCCATCATCTCTCAGGCTATCTGGGGTGGGCTGGCTGTTTTGGAGTGGGGAGCCCTGCTGGTAATAGCCCTGCAAAGTGTTTTTTAAACCGTTAAAGGGGTTTTCTTTGTCTGAAAAATGCCTTTATTGCTGGGTTTTGTTTTGTTTTGTTTTTGTTTTTTTGAGGAATACAAGGGCCCTTGGGTGGTTGATGGGAATCCCAAGAGGCATACAGAAGCCCCCCCTCCCCAGCAAGGCTTTATGTGGTCTGTGATCCACATGATTCCCATCTCTTACCTAGATCAATCTTAGATCTAAAGGGAGTTAAACCTATTGGCCTACTTGTGCTAGATTTTTTTGCACAAGCAATAGCAGAAGAAACAGTGAGAGTTTTTGCACTGTTAGTCGCACAGCAGAAAACAATGCTGCATTCTACCCTTGCTTTAATTGTAAGTGTGTCTCTGGCAGGACAATGTTAGTCTCTTGTTTTGGAAAATCCCTATATTTCCTCTTTGCTTCACTTCATCATGTGGTTTTAAGTAAGCCAGTTCTTCTTGGCCTGAATCCTCCAGGTGTAATATGGAAAAAATAAAGCTCCACCTGCAAGTCTGGAGCCACCACTTAGCAGACTTAACAGCTTTTAACAAAGTTGAAGACCAATCAGCCTGTGATTGCTACCCCAATAAGATTCCACCAGTAGATCTCTTGGTAGTAGATCAGCCTTTTATTGCCCAAACCTTTCACAGTTTTAGTTAGAACAGTGGTACTTATTTCACTGACTTACCCCTTGGCAGCCCATTTCTATACACTGTACCCTTCACTGAGGTGCCCACACACACACACACACACACACATACACACACACATTAGTATTGGCATGACAGCACTCAAATGCTTGTGAAGTGGAAGAGAGTGAAAGCTGAACCTGTGAGAGGTGTGCCATGTTTGCAACACATTGTTTAGGGAGGGACTCCCCACCACTTGCCAAAATAACAAAGTGAGGGAAAGGGGCTTTTCTTGAGGTTAAATAACAAAGGAAACTTGCTTAACCACTCATCATAACATGCAGTTAATTTCACAACTTTTGACTTTTATCTTGGCTTACACTGATGATGTATGTGCCTTTCTCCACCATTATTCAATTTTTTTTAGTTCATACCGTGGGGGGTTACACATGCCCCAGGTTGGGAATCACTGGGTTAGATGATCCTCAGGCCACCTCAATTTATAAGGACAACTTTTCCATCAGTGACAGGACTTTTGAGGTAGACTGTGGTAAAAACGTGGATGTCAGGAAATCCCAAGCCTTTTTACTGTGCTTATCCTTTTTAACAGAGAACACTTTTTCCAATAATATTTTAACAATATGACTTTCATTGCCCTCAGAAGGGCCTTTATTGCCCTTTGTTTTCCCACCAGGCTCTCGTCATATTTGGGAGGGGATCCACTTTGCAGAGCAGATGTTTCCTTGTTGGACTTGAGTGGTAGGCGTACATTACGTTTCACAAGGCCTTCTGTAAAAGAGACCCTGGAGCTCTCGTCCTGGGTGTTCATTTGAAAACAAGAGTTGGCTAGTTGCTAGTTGATATTTTTTGACTTGTTGGCGGCTTATAGTGAAGCTATCACAAATTAGGTCATTACATTTGAAATGGCTGCCCAAAAGATGGTCATAATTACTTGAAGATGTCTGTGGTAGATTGTGAAGGGGAACATTTATTATAGGGTTCTTCTTTTTATTGATTCAGTTGTTAAAATTGATATGTTTTACTGTTATATCTTTTGTAGCTTTGTGTTTTGTGATCGCCTTTGTGCTGTAGGAAAGCCGTTCCTTCATTTGGTCACTGGATCTCTGTCAACCAGGAGGCTGAAAGATGGAAGAAGGAACAGCAAACCTACAGTTCTAAAGAACAGTTCTTTAACAAAGTCTTGCAAAACAAAAAATTGTAACGTGGCTCATCTTGGCTTAAATTTTCATGCTTAGGGCAATTCCCACTAGAATCTCAGAAGCCAGAAAAAGTGGGAGGTGGAAGAATTATGCAAAATAAACAGGCAAGGTGTGAAAATGTATATATATATTTCAGAATCTAGTTAATGGCACAGAATACAAATTACACTGTCATAGTATTTTCAGGATTTTCCCCCCATTCCTAAATCAGTGCATACAAATCTGAATGTTCTCCAGAGCTGTTTCCATCTTCTATCTCTACTTCTAGTGTTTGTCCCTCTTTTCCTCTTGAGTTCTGCCTCTCAAATCTGTGCCGGAAAAATGACAAATTTTTGAATATGTGGCTGTTGGAAGCTGGTGGAATGTGCTGAAAGTAAACATATGCCTTTCTAATCCCCGTAATACTGGGCTGCTTTGGAGCAGAGTCCATGCAGCTCTGTGCTTAAGTATTGATGTGTTTGTTTACCAAGTGACTCATAACTTGGCATTTGTCTAGCTTGGAATGGCAGGTGAGTTAGCTCAAAACTCATTTTTCTTGTGAAACCAACTATAGTAGCTTCATGATACCTAATCTTCTTGTGGACAAGATCCCAAACTGACAACAGCCCAGAGAAATTCCAGCAGAATTGTTCACCACATAAGTCCTGAGTACAGTCATTTGAATGTTAGAATGGAAGCCTTTCACACTATACACAGATGTCATTATGATTTCACTTTAACTGTCATCACTACATCCTGTTGAATTCTGGGATTTGTAGTTTGATGAAGTACTAGAGATCTCTGACAGGGAATTTTAAATATCTTTCATTAAACTGCAAATCCTGGGATTCTGTAAGATGTTGTCCTGATAGTTAAATTGGAATCATAGCACTGTGGTGGTGGTGGTTGTTTTTGTTGTTGCTGTTGTCATCATCTTTATTTATACTCCACTTTTTTCCCTATTAGGACTCATTGTTTAGTATGAAGGGACCCCAGTCTGCATGTACGACAGTGGTGAGCAACTGCAATGGGGAACAATTTTCTGCCTCAGGGACCTTCCAGTAGTCCCACATATTATTGAAAAAAGCCTCCCCCTCAAGGCAAAACAAAAGTGGAAGTGACCAGAAGACCACTTTAGATTTTGGAAAATTAGCAGAAAATTACTTGGTATTTAAACAGTGTGGAAAGGGGCTGCAGCCTACTTACGAGATGAGTTACCTCTTCTATAATTGCCTCTCTGAAGTTTTCCAGGAAAAGAAATTTGCTACTTATTTGGTCCAGAAAAAGGGCAGTTCATGGAATCTGGAGGGCTACAAAAACAGCCTTTACAGGCTACATGCAGCCTTAGAACTAAACTTTGCCCCTCACCATGGAAATAAGGCATGTTCTCTGAAATCACTCACAGAAGATTCACTCACCATATTATATTTCAGGTTCACGTGATTGCAACCATATAGAATTCTTGCCATGTGGAATGGCTGCCAAATGGCTTGTCAGTGTTCAAATACTTATTTTGATTTAAAGTCTTCTACTGGAGAAACCTTTTCTAGAACAGGATATCATTGAAGATGTCTCTCTGTGTGATGCAGCTTCTACCATTTCAACATTTGGAATCCCCAAATAATTACAATTTTGCTTTAGATTCTTTTTCTCTGTTGCTGTGATGGTGTTTTAAAAAAACAAAAGATCTCCTGTTATAACTCTGAATTTATTGCTCCGTGTTAACTCTGTTAGCTTCCTGTTAATTGTGGTGTTTTTCTCCAAATTTCTTTTTTATTAGGAGGAGCTGAGAAAAGGAAAGGAGGAAGAAGGGGAGAAGAGCTATTTTCTGTGAGGGCCAGGGGGTGATTTTTGGACGTTGAACGCTAGCTGAAGAGACATTTGGCCAATATGAATGAAGTAGCAATAGTGAAGGAAGGCTGGCTCCACAAACGAGGTAAGTACCTTCTTCTTCCATACCTGGAGAAATGTCAAATACTTAAAGCAGGAGTGGGCAACTATGGGAAGCTAGAAGGCTGCATTAGCCCTCCCCAAGAGATCAATGTGGGCATGTCTTCCATTGCACCCCCCCTGAAAAAAAATATGCTCCTAAATGCCTGCTAAGAGATAATTTCAGTCTGAGGAGAAGCCTTTTTTTTAACAGGAAGGAGGCAGAAGTCACTTCCGTTTTTTTAGAAAAATGCTTCTCTTGGGCTAAAATGGCCCAGGAGGTTTCCAAAAGTGGAGATTCCTCCCCGTTACAGGTTTTGTGTGTGTGTGTTTTTTTTATGCAAAAATACCCAATTTTTTTTAACTTATGGGGGCTTTGGGGCCACAACAACAGACCTGGAGGGCTGCATGTGGCCATTGGGTAGCACTTTGTCAATCCCATCTTAAAGATTAACAAATTTATTATGCTGTAAACTTCCATGGGTGTGGTCAGGTCCATGAAGGCTTATGCCATGATAAACGTGTTAGTGTACCATAAGGCTTTGGGTTGTTTTCATTGTAGACTAGTGTGGCTACTCATATGGAAAACTTAGAAGCATGATTGAAAAGGGCTTATCAAAACTGAAGACTTCCAGACACTTGTATGAAGGGAAGTCACCAAAAGATGAGGTTAGATCTCACACATTTTGTGTTTGGAGGAGATGGCGTGATAACATTTTTTGTTGACTCATTTATAGTTAACATCTTCTTGTGCCACCTACTTTTTTCTGATATAGATAAAATTAAAATATTTAAGGCAGAGCTTTCCAAACTTTTCATGTTGGTGACACACTTTTTAGACATGCATCATTTTGTGACACAGTAATTTCAGTTTTACTAGCAAACTGGAGGTTAAGCTAACCCTTTATAAGAGATACAGACACATACATAAATTGTAATAACAAAATGTATGGTGACACAACATATCTCATGAAAACCTTTCATATATTTTTTTAAAAAATTGATTTATAAATAATAACATATATTTACAAGATTGTAGGCGATACACCTACACGTTTCAGTCAACAAACTAATGTGTTGTGGCACACAGTTTGGAAAGCCCTGATTTAAGGGTTGGGAAAAATGCTAGAATAAAGAATTTTTCTGGGTACTAAACAAAAACTAGGCTCCAAATTAAGATCAGCCATAGAAAATGTATTCTTTCTGGTTCCAAATATACCAACTGATTTACTTAAATTTACATTCAGAAATCAAATTCATAATATCCAGACCTCTAAGCAGATTTGAAGAAATTGTACAACCAGCTGCTGATGCAATTGTAAATCTCACCTCCAGAATCTGTACATTGTTGGTAAAGTATTCTCTTCAAAGCCAGAGGGGTAAGAGAATTCTGGGTGAAAGACTAGAGATTAGATATAGATGAATCTGTCAAGAGTTCCATATGGAAATGCCTACTTAAGTCTGTTTCCATAGAGAAGGGGGAACACTTACCATTGGTATTTAACACCTCAACATTTGAGATATATTAATAAGCAAATAGATCAGTGGTTCTCAACCTGTGGGTCCCCAGATGTTCATGGACTTCAGCTCCCAGAAGCCCCAGCCACTATGGCCAATGCTCAGGGCTTCTGGGAGCTGAAGTCCATGAACATCTGGGGACCCACAGGTTGAGAACCACTGAAATAGATGGAACTGTGATAGTTTGCATACTTACCTGCATATGTCATGGGACTGTCCGTGTGTTTCAGAGTTCTGCAATAAAATTTTTGGTGAAATAAATAAAATTGCTAATCAAAATGTAATTTCATATCTGGTTATAGATTTATTCATGAGCAATGCTAAATAACTAGAATGCAAGGGCTTGATTGATTTTTTTCTGGCCGTACAAATGGAAATTCCATATAATTGGAAAAGTTCAGTAAATCGCTCCATGAGTAATTGAGAAAAAAAATTAAAAAAGCTTTCATACAAGGTGCATGAGGGAAGACATGTGTGATCAGAATCCAGACACTGCAGTTTTGGTTCCCATTCATAGACAGTGTTATTTGTAATATTAGTGCAATACTTTCTCCTCTTGCAAATTTCACTTTATGGAGGAATGTTATTATTGACTAGCATAAATAATACTAGTGTCCCTTCCCTCCTTTTTTATTATCCCATTTTTTAAATTGTAAAGGATATAATGGATGAGTCCCTCATTAGAACTGAATTATGTTCCATTTAAAATTGTTAAGAAAATGATTGCATTTGGTGTTTTATATTATTTTTTAAATTGCCTTTATTTTAGTTTGGCTCACCCATTGCACGTGCATCAGAGGACAGCAGATTGTACTCTAAAAATAGGCAAAAGAGGCACAGATGACGTGGGCCGTGTAGTTACTGTTAGCCTGTTAAGTATTTATAAATTGATTGTTTTAGTTCTTTTTGCCTCTTTGTTTGCATTCTGGAATCCATGCTGGTCACCATGTAATGGAGAGGCAGATTCAGAGTTAGATTAACATAATCACTGATAAAATTATTCTGTCAGTTCCACACAAATGAACAAAATCACGGAACTGCAACTCCAATAATCCAATAACAACAGAATACTAACGTTCAATAGCCTGCATGGTTTAATGCTAAAGTGATTTCTATAAACCGGGGGTGGGAATCATATGAACCTCTAGTGGACTGCAACTCCCAGCATTTCTCATTGGCTAGGGATGCTGAGTATTATAGTACCACAGCATCTGGATAGTTGTGTGATGCTGCATTGTAAATGCACTTCTGTGTAATGACAGATAGCTGTTGTGCAGTGGTTCTCAACCTGTGGGTCCCCAGATGTTCGTGGACTTCAGCTCCCAGAAGCCCTGAGCATTGATCATAGTGGCTGGGGCTTCTGGGAGCTGAAGTCCACGAATATCTGGGGACCCACAAGTTGAGAACCACTGCTGTAGTGGAACAAAAAGGATAGTTATCTTTTTTTCTTACGCTGGAGGGAAACTCTGATCTTACTGCTACTTGGATAAATTGGTCACATTTCTAAGAACTGGCAACCACAAATAAACAACAGAGGTTTTTTAGCTCATAACAGGATTCCTCTGAAAAGCAAAACAAAAAACCCCTGAAAGTGTAATGTGTGAAGTCAGTTGTTACTGGGAGAACAAACTCTAGCATTAAGAGTGCTGTTATTTCATGTTAGTTAATCTTCAGTAAAATCATTTATGAGTCAGAAACTTCACAAGGGAGTAGGGTTTATGTCACTGGTCCTGGGTAGGCTGAGGTCGGGAATTTAAACGGTGGATCATGGGCTGCCTATAAAGAGAATCAAGAAGCAAGCTAATTAGGGAAACCTTTTCCAGCCTGAGAACTGAGTTCAATTTCAGATTAGCTTTTGAGGGGGGCTGCATTTTGGTGGTGGGTACAGATGAAGGCAAAAATTCTGGCACAGATTTCCCCAGAACCCTGGGATTCTACAAGAGGTCACTAGGATTTCTGTGAGAGATCATGATTCAGAACAAAACAAAACTTTTTTTGAGACATAGGAACAAGAATTTTTATGCAAGGGCTCTCCAAGAACTAAAATTTATTTCAACGGTTCCTATATGGTAAGAAGATTGAGAAAGGTTATTCTAGCATATTTTTAGCTTAAAGCTCTTACTGCTAGTGGCTAAGCCTTAGGAGGAGAATTTCAACAAAGGCTAGGAGATCTGAATAGCTGTATCCTCTTATAGAAGCCTGCTTGAGCTCTAAGATCTTTGGCTAGGGCGCTTTCTTGACTCTACCAGTTTCATAGGCTCATTTGGTGGGAACACAGGAGAGGAATTTCTCAGTGGCTGCTACTAAACTCCAGATCTTCCTTCCTAGACGGATTCATTCCTTGTCCTTTCTTTAGCAGGTGAAAACCTTCCTGTTTCAGCAGGTTTTTAGAAACTTGATTGTTTTACATCTAATGGTTTTCTACTTTAGTGCGCTGTACTATTTTTATGTTTTGCTTTTAATGCTTTAAATTATTTTAATTTTGCAGACTATCTTATTCTTGTTATCTAAATATCTTTTTAGCTACATGTGGTTTGATTTTTTAAAAATTCTGTAATCTGTCTTGCATTTCACTCTTTGGGAAGAGGGATGTGTAAATAAAGAGGCTGATTAATTGATTAAAACAGCCTCACAGTGTCATGGGAAAGGAGTTGGAGCCATCAGAGGAATCCCAGAGGTTGAAGTTGAAGTCTAAACAGGGGTGAGGATTCTGTGACCCCCCAGATGTTGTTGGACTACAGTTTATATTTGGGATGGATAGGAGCAGGAGTCCAGACACATCTGGAAGGCCAGACCTTCCCGATGCCTGCTGTAAACAGCTCAGGGATGGTATAGATGAGTTTGTCCCATTTTATCTTTTACAACTAAATCCCAATGAGATAACATAGGCGCAGTTTATGAGCTTCATAACTGAGGCAATATTTGCAGGATTTCCTGGTCCCAGTCCAGAAGACTTTGTGTTGTACAACTTTAGTTTTTCTCAGCTTGCTGCCTGGAAGACTACACTAGCATTTGTAGTTTCAGCGGTGACTCGGCTGTGGAGCATGATTTTAATTATTGTACTAACAGTGTCCAGAATTGTGGCCTGTGTTTTTTTTTCTTTGTATTTCTGTGAGTGTGCCATTTTTAAACAGAGTGTTGTTCCATTCACAACAATGGTTGTTTAAAAATATACTCAGAAAGAATGAAAAAAAGAGAGAGGAAAAAAAGGGTGGCTTTGAAAAGACATCAGGGTTTTAAGTACATCAACCACAGGATGTTTCTAAAACCAGCGTCTGATATTCTGAGCTTGTGAACATGTTCAGGCTATAATTACAACAAGGGAGGCTTACAGAAAGAAAATGCAGACTAAAAACTGTATTTTCTTTAGAAGCGCTTTCAATTTTTTAAAAAAAAAGAGGAAAAGAAAACTAGTAGTTTTTAAGACATTCCTTCATTCTTTTATTTTTTTTTTAATTTACAAGTGCATAAGGAGAGAGAGACTGGATTCAAATGTGTGAATAAGTGTTGTGCTTACATTTTAGGCCTTCCCCTACCATTTTAGGTTTCAGTGGATTACAAGAACCTTCAGTAACTTTTCTGAGCAAGGTAGCACAGTGGGTGTTTAGATCTAGTCTTTTATCCAGGTCTGTTAAGATAACTGCTATGGATTATGGGCAGTTCAGTTTATAAAATGCTTTGGAACCTTTATGGGTTGCAAGTATTCACTTAAGCATACAGAATTTAGAATGTGTGTGATGTGTGTTGGTCCTAACAGACACAAATCTGCAGTTCAGCATAGTTTTGCTGTTTTCCCCTTTACTTTGGACTTTTGCTGTGCCATCAGTTGCTAAACCTTGCTGCATAAGAGCTAAACTATGTTTACTAAAAAATAAAAATGCAGGAGTAGCTGTGCTGACCGTGAAACGAAATCCAAAGTACATGTTGTGGTGATTCCTTTGTTAGGCCAACCAAAAGATGCAAAATACATCAAAATGATAGTTGTCATTATGTTTTCTAAGCTTGTGTAGAGCTTTTAGAATCATGTTTTGAAATATGCAGTCTTGATTATGTCAGTCACATCAAAAACCTAGACAAGCAGGCGGAAAAAACTTGGGTTCACAAAGTTTACATATTCTTTTTAGAGGAGTCCCAAGTGTGTTAATATTGTCAAATCATATAAATTATATCTTGCAATTTTCATTAAATATAGACAGTGTTTGGGGCTCCACATACCTGTTTGTTAAGATCATTTCAGTTAATTAAGGGCTTGACTGATGACTGGACTTGTCTGCTGCTCAAGGTAGCCCTGCAGACATTTTACAAAGCAAGAGAGGGCTGTTAATATTTCTGTACATATGTTAATATTTTTGTTGCTGTTTCTTAACTTATACCCAGCTTTTTTTCCAAGACTCTCTCAAGGTAGCTTACACATTAAAAAGATTACAACTAAAAACATACAAAAAGTCAACATGAGAACCAAATTAAACTATTAATCATAGTTTAACAAAAGTTAACAACACAATTTAAAAACAATGTAGCACTAACAGCCCTTTTAATAAAAGCTTTTAGTTCTAGAAGCCTGTCTGAATAGTAGTCTTCATCTGCTGTCAGAATTATGGCAAAGAGGGGGCCATGCTAATCTTTCAGAGGAGGGACTTCTCAAGTCTAGGGGCAGCCACTGAGAAGGCTCTCTCTTGTGTTCCCACCAACTGTAACTGTGAAGGTGGTGGGACTGAGAAAACGGCCTCTCCTGTGGATTTCAGGGTCTAGGCAGGCTCATATGGAAAGACCAGATCTGTTAAAAAGCCTGGGCCTAGGCCATATAAGGCTTTGTAAGTCATGCTCAACATTTCGAATTAGGCCAGGAAACAGACCAGTGGAGCTGTTGGAGCAGAGGGGTTGTGTGATCCTTGTAACCAGCCTCAGCAACGACTTCAGCTGCAGCTCTTTCTCTAAATGTCTAAATACATAGTGGGACTTTATTTTCAAGTGTGGCAACCTAAGAAGTTTCCATTGTGGCCTTCTGTGTGCCTTTCCCCTGCACTAAATGGAGAAATGAAATGAGACTCCTTCCTCTGTGTTTGTCTTGGTAGTTCCTGGCAAGGCTGTGAGTCAGTTGCTTAAAGGAAGTGCTACTTCCAGGACAGCAGATGTTTTGTTTGTGGAAAGACCAGTCATCTCTCTGACCTCAAGCCTGCAGCTTGCAGCTCTTATGAATGAACGCTTCAGCTCTCAATGGGCACTGAGTAGCCTTGTGACCCTAATTGCAATGGCCCAGGGTTTCGTCATAGAAATATACAGCAGCACTAGTTACAAATCACTTCCTCTGCATCTCTTGCCAAATCCACAACGCATGAAAGCATGCATGCAGCAAAAGCTGGAGCAGAAGGAAGGAAGAGGAGAGTGAACAGGACATTACTGGGTTGTTAAATATGGAAAATGTTGGGGCATGAAGGATTAAGAAAGTTTTCACTCTCCTGGCCCTGTCTGCTTATCGACAAATATCTCATGGATGAATGTGTGGTTAAGCGCAGTGTTGATTTTGCCTTTTGGGCACTAGTAATCACCCTGGGTCCTCATACTGTCTTAGATATTGTATTAATAGTGAACTCATTCTATGGCAGTAGGTCCTTGTGTGGCCAGAACAACACCGTCTGTAGACAAGAGGGAGGTAACAGAAGTCTCTGAAAAACTCCAAGGTTTGCAGAATTTAAATAAAAGAAGAAAAACTTGAGGGCATCGGAAATAGCCTGATGAGGTCTGAATATTCTCTACAGCAGCTGTAGATTGCTGGCTGACAGGAAAGGCTGGAACCCTGACTAAGAGCCCTCTATAATGCAACATTTTGTTACAGGTCCCTCTTGTAATTATAATGGCAGTACACATGGATTTTTTTTCCTGATGCTTGACATCTCCTTAGAGATGTCCTGCTATTTTGTGGTATGACTGTGATGCTAGAACTTCTGGCTTTTAACATGTGAAATGATGCTAATTTTGAGAGTTGTTAAGTTCCTTGTTTTCCCTGGCAAGTGAACAGGTAAATAAGTAGGGAAGCTCTTTATGTGAAGGAGTGTTAGATCAGTTAGTAGTTGTTATTTATGTTTGATATTGTACTTAGCATTTTATGTGTCTCTTTTGCCTGTTCAGAGTACTTTACATACTTTGTCTTGTAAGTGCTTCCATAGTCTCATTAAAAATAAGTCATTATTATTATGCCCATATCGCAGATGGGTGAGAAGAAAGAACTAGGTGCATCTTCCCTCATATCACTTAGCAAGCTCATGGCAGAGGTGCGATTCAGATAATGGACTCCACTCTCTTAGCAATTATGTTGTGCTTATTCTCAAAGGTAGGAGAGCCAGTAAAAATTCTGTGGGCTACAATAGTAGCTTCTATAGACTTTTTTTAAACAAGGCTGTTCTAATTATTATTTATTCACATCATCTTGGAAATGACATATGGGTTTGAAAATACACTTTCTTTTTGCTTTGGCGTGATCTCTTTAGAGCTACCATTTGTCCCTTCTTCACAACAGTCTTATAAAGATGTTTATGCTGAAAGATTGTGGTTTGCCCATGGGTGCCCAGTGAGTTTCTTAACTGAGTAAGGATTTGAAACTGTGGCTGCTTACTCTTAAGTCCCAACTATATTGATTGTGAATTTGCCTGATTTGGAGATAGGCGGTCAGCTTGTCTTGGACAGGTTGTGGTTATGGTGGTGTGCCTAAAAGCTATTTCTGACTTATGGCAACCCTAAGGTGAGCTTGTCACAGGGATTTTTGGGGCTGTGTGTATGCGTGACACACCTAGGGTCACTCAGTGAGTTTCCATGGCCATGTGAGGAATCAAGCCCTGGTCTCCAAGGTTGTAGCTCAAACCACTACACCACACTGGCTCTGTTGAAGAGGATTACTCTCCCTTTAAAGATCATAAATGGCCTACAATACAGGTATCTGCAGGAGTGATTTCCTCCATATGAACCTTCATGGCAGAATTTTCATCAGATATCCTCCAGCTTCAGAATGATGCTACTAGTAAGAGAGTCTTGTTAGTGGTGATAACCTAAACTTAGAAATGTCCTCTCTGTAGATATTTGACTTCTTCCTTATGCCTGGCTGTGATGCAGCATTTTGGATGTCCATGTCATATGGCAGGAGCCAGGTGTGAGTTCTACTGGTTCAGGCTAGTTTCACCATTGGCCACTTTTCCTGGAAGGGAATGACTTAGCCATGATGATACATACTTTTCTTACAGCTGGATGCCTTACATGAGGATAACGGATACTGAGTCAGAATGCCATTGCTTGGATACTGACCAGTGGGAAGTATTTTACATCAACTTTCTAGTGACTTCACATGGTTTTTGCTTGATTGATAGTTGCATTGGTACCCTGCCCTTTAGCCAGAAGACTCTCAGAGCAACTGGCAAATAGTTAATTCAAAGTACAATTCTGGTTTTGGTTATGGCCCATGCACCCATATATGGTTCAGATCTACCTGGGCTCCAAGATCTTCTCTCAACTCCATTACTTTCCTGGGTATGTCTGGTGGGAAGAGAAGTAGGAGAGGACCTATTTAGTGACTGTTCCCAGGTTTGAAACACCCTCCCTATCGCATTTTGGATGGCTCTGTCTTTGCTGTTTTATTGACAAATGAAAACCTCTATTCTAACAGGCTTTTAGGAACTAACTGCATGGTCTTTTAACAGTGTGCTATTTTGTTTTTATCTTTTCTAATCTTAATGGATTTTTTAAAAAAAATTAATTCTGTAAATCAGTTGCAAATAAGTTTAACAGTGGTTTTTTTTGGTACATTTTTACTTATGCCTTTGCATGTGCTTTAATTGTATTTGTTTTAAGATTTGTAAGCCATCTTGAGCCTAGTTTTGGGAATGAGTTAAGGTATAAATGAATAAATAATAATTACACCAAGAAGATTTTAGAAGTCCCTGCCCTTAGGTTCCCAATTTAAGTAAGGCACAACACACAAAGGAAAAGGGATAGGGAAGAAGGAGGGAGTTGGCACCACAGAAATAAATGGTGACCATAGCATCTTCTTGGGCAACAAGTACTCGAATGCAGTTGTGCTATTGCCTTCTTTTGAATATAGCCTACAGGATCTGGTAGTTCCACCTGCTCCCACTGCTCCTGAATTGTGACCAACAATATTCAGCAATGGTGATGCAGTGAGGTTGGAGGGACAATGCACCTCTCTCACATCAAGGGAATTGCCCGCTTGTGCCCTAAATGGATTAGACCTGGTTATATCTGCTCCTCTGTGAACTTGCCTGTGCTTCATCTTTGTATTTCCCGCAGTCTGAAATCTGCAGGGAAGGAAGAGTTTAGTACTGAAACTATGAAACTTACTGCTAGTGCTAGTTTAATTGTTCTCTCCCCATGCTGCCATTGAATTTCTAGAAGAAGGTGACTGATTTCAGTGATACTTTTGAGGTACTTTGACTAGTCTCTTCCAGAAATTGGTGGTAGCTGGTGTTTCAGTTGGGTTTCTTACTGATGTTTGTATTGATTTTTTAAAACTGATTTAGAGATGTATAGAAAGCTAGGCTGCTTATATGTATATGTATATGTGAACAAGCTTACCTTTCACAAGCTCTCTGCAAGTTAGACCCTTAAGGCTGGTACAGGCTTAGACTGGAGAAGCACCTAAGCTGAAAGGCATGTCTGGAAGGTGCCAGAGGAAAACTGAAGTGGTAGGCAAGGGAGATGGACTAAGATATAAAGGTCAGATTAACTTCAAAGGAATGTGCCCTTTTCATAACAAAAGGATCTAAGGAAATTGAGCCATTACTCAGGCTGTGGCAACTGCAGTGGAACCTCTGATAAACTGACTAACCACCCAAAGGTCTGCTAGTAGCCACAGTGACTCACCCAGGGATTGCTAGAGAGGTCCCTGGTATGTGAAGGTGGGTTGTCCTTCCACTGCTCTGTGAGATAAGAGAGTTTGTGTGCAGGTTGGTAATAGGGAAGAGATATTTACATCCATTTCACTGGAAGAGTCACAAGCTTGTGGTTTCCTTGGCAGACTCTGGTGAAGGTGGCAGAGTTCTGGAAATATTAAGTGAGGTTGAAGTCACAAAAACTCAGAGAAAGATGACCTGATAATGGCTGGACTGATTGATTATTCACATTCTGGCTTCAAAAGGCAAATCTCTCCTCAAATATTCTATTTAATGGACTCCTTTGTTCAGAGGCATAGCTGGGTTGGATTGGGTGAGACAGAGGGAATGCCCCAGATGGCCATCTAGTGTGGGTTGCCTGGAGCTGCCAGTGCTGTCTTTCTTGTGCATTCCTAGCATTTCCACACCTGTTCCTCGAGTTTGTTTTCTCTCCTCTTCGCCCCTCAGAGGCATCCCTTCTTTAGCTCCAGTTTCTTGGGAGTCTAAGGCAGGCTGCCCACCTCTTTCTTCAGCCCCTTCAAAAAGAGAATTGTCATTGCTGGTCACCTCTGGAGCCTTTGGTAAGTGTTTGCTGAGGCTCCAGGCCTACTCAGAAATTATACTTCTGCTGTGGGTGAGAACTTGGACCAAGTGTGTTAGCTCCATCCATTCGCCACACTGTATAAACAAAGGTGGGGAACTAGAGGCCATGTAGTCAGATCTAGCCCTCTGGGCTTCACTGAATGGCCCATCCCAATGTCATCATCATTTGGTAGATTTCTAGCTCTAAGAAGACTTCTCCGAAAGGTAGGAATGCATCTCTTGAGCGCACTTACTGCCAGTAGAAGTTTTAAGCTAAAATAATATTGGTATTTTTGTCTCTCTTCCACCCCGCTTTGTCTTTGGCCTTCCCCACAGCTGGAATGTGGTCTCTGAGAACTTCTTGGAATTTGTCCTTTAACCTCAAGGAGATTCTCAATTCTTGTTCTGTAAGATGGGGTATAAATTCTGAAGTGGACAGACTTTTCTGCTTCTGTAGACTCCTTGCATGATGCTGGATCCTGATTTTCCAGAGTTCAGCATTGCACAGAGAGCCTTTAAGTATGTCTGTGTAATGAGGTTGTAACAGTTGCATATCACTTTAATTGTTAGGTTTCCATCCTAGGAATTCCTGGGATTTGTAGTTTGGTAGAGGTACTTAGATTTCTTTGATAAGGAGATCTGATCTGTTCCCCTGAAGTACAATTCAAATACCTTAAGTGCCTTGTGTGCCTTGCAGAATTAAACTGATTAAATCCTCACCCTCTCTTTTTTCCAGATATGTGAATTTTAGTTCAAAGAAGTGAACTAGAACTCCCTAGCAGAGAGTACCTTTCCACACTACGATCCCCAAGATTCATTATTATGAAGCCATGACACATTGAACTAATATGAGACTAGCAACAAAGGGTTGAGTTTGTGTTTTTGTCCTTGCTCAAGGTATTGACAGAAATAGAATGGCAGGGGAGATACCATGATCATGCTTTAATTCACTTTCATCTGGATTTTATGTACATATTTGATACAAAGAACACACTCTCTACAACAAGGAAACCATAGTTTCCCCGAATAATGCTGTACATAAAGCAGACAATCTCAAGCTATCTAATATGAAGAACTGGCCTTTTTTTCCTCTAATATGCTACAGACTTGAACCATAGTTAGGCCCACTGGCTACATCTGTTTATTTCTTTCCTGGAAACTTGCCACGAACTGGTTGCTCATGGATTGTGGATTGGCGTTGGTCTACAGACCACCACTTTAACTGTAGTTGCTGTTTTTTTTTAAGCCATTCATGTCTTTAATTCTACATGTCAGTAATAATTTTTATTTAATTACAAGGAAGGCTGACAAGACAAATTAAGGCTGATGAACAAGCTGACTCACAAAACACTAATGGAGGAATAAGACTATTAATGTACTTCATTCTCAGTCAAGTCACATGATAGTGTGGGTGTGCATATTACTGGCTTCCTTTTGACTTTTCTAACAATGTGGGACAGGCAGAAAAATGTAGTGTGCAATCCAAGGTTCCAGCCACTCGGGCCCGGGCCCCACCAGGAATACCATTCTATTTCCCACATCCGTCTGTAACAGATATTCAGCATTCTGCAGCCACTGAGGCATGCTCCATCTTCTCATGCTCCATCTTCTTTAACTTTTTGGTGGCATCACACTCCTCTCACTTTAGGTTTTCTTCCTTAAATTTTTTCCCTTTCTGAAACTTCGGATTCTTTTTTTTGTGAGGATTGCACTTGCATGCAAAAAAATTCAATTAGAAAATGATTTGATAGTAAATAAAGTTGTTTTCCACAACAGAGTGCAGTAGTAAATTAATATGTGTGAGTGGTGCACATGTTTATGTGTCTTCAATTTCCTGGCGACTGATGGCAACCCCATGAATTTCATAGGGTTTCTTAGGCAAGGAATACTCAGAGGTTTTTTCCCCAGTTTCTTCCCTGAAATATAGCCTACAGCACCTTGTATTCGTTGGTGTTTTCCCATCCAAGTATAATCAAGGCCAGCTCTGGTTAGCTTCTGTCAGATGGGATCTGGTATACTTAGCAGTGTATAATGTCTATTTGCATTTTAATATGATAAAAAGTGATATGTATATATACATATATATGATATTTAATAACAAACGTTTGGTAAGATTCTTCTTCGTGGTCTCTGTGCCTCACACACTAGGAGCTTTCGCGCATGCACGGTACTTTTCGGAAAATTCTAAGCGTGCTTGGTGGGAACCACTCCTCCCTGCCTGCACTGAGCATGCTCAGCCCCCCGAGCAACGGTCTCCCTTCAGTTTTTTCTCGTCCGCCATTGTTGGAGGTTTGGGAGTTTATACTTTTGGTTCTTGGTTTTTTCTTCAAGTGTTTTTTTTTTCTGGCTTTGACTTTTTTTTCAGATTTCGGATTTTGCTGCTTGGATATCAGATTGGATTTGGTGAATTTTGGACCTGTTTGGGACTTTAATCCCTTTCTTTTTCCCCTTCTTCTTCATCTTCGTCAGCTATGTCTTCCCCTTTGCCTTCCCCGCCATTTCCCCTTTTTGTGTCTTCAGGACTTCTATGTCTTCTTTTTTTAAGCCTTGCGACTCGTGTGGTCGCAAGGTGCGTAACCGACAGACATAGCGAGTGCCTTTTTTCTTGGGTGAGACCCATAACCCCAAGGCCTCCCAATTTGCCAAGACTTTACCCCCCAGACAGAAATGGTGAACCTGCTCTAGATTTTAGTCCAAACTTTAAGTAAGCTTTCCATGTGCCTAAATTTTTGAGGCTGCTGTTCAGTATTTGAAAAGCTTGTTTAAATCACATTAAAACCCCAAATTATTTACTACTCTGCTGACATGGAAGCCACCAACTGCCCATGTCAAAAGGATTTGGAACTGATCTTAAGGCCCTGAATCTTGCAGAAGTTAAACAGTAGCTGGCAGCTGACCTGGCAACTCATTGGCTTGGGCTCCATAATTCAGTAATTGGGTTTAAATGCTAAAAGAGAGAGAGAGAATATTTTTTATTTGCATGTTGCAATTTTATGCAGGTATACAATAGGTAAGTGGCAGAATTACTAACGAAATGTAATCGAGTAGTTGATTAAAATATTTCAGTTTTTGGCTTTGTTTTATTTTCATTGTCATAGTCTGAGTATATTTGGATAGCACTACCCCTTAAGGCAGCATTGTAAAAAGATAACAATATGTCTGTTGAATTATTGTTTCAATAAGATCATACCACAATGATTTTTTTTTATTATTGTTTTGTGTCTTCAAGTTTTTTTCTGATTTACAGGAGCCCTCTGTGAACCTTTATGAACATTTCCTTGGCAGGATTTGTTTAAAGTGGAGTTGACACTGCCTTCTTCTGAGGCTAAGAGAGTGTCACTTGGTCAAGGTGACTTGGATTTTTGTAACTGAGTGGGTTTGAATACTGATCTCCCTAAAACCTACTCCAGCACTAAATCACCGTACTCTTTTAAAAATAATTACCTACATTTTATACGTTTTTAATTGATGTGATTTTGAAATGTTGTTTCAATTGTGTTCTGGTGTTACAATTTTTTAAAAAATTGTTTTAATGTTATAATTCAGTAGGAATTCTTTTAAAAGGGGACCTATTGAAAATAATAGAGCATTCCTTTCAGTGGATTTATTCTAGGTAGCCTTACTGTTGGATTTCGTCCAGGAGTGGATAACCTGGGGCTCCCCGATCTTTTTGAGAGCAACTCTCATCATCATTACCATTGACTATGCTATCTAGAGCTTCTGGGATTGGCAGTCCAACAACATTTGGAGGGCCATATGACTCCCAAAATCCTGATTCATCCTGCTAACATCACATTTACCCCCAGTATTTCCAGAAATGTCTGCTTTTTTTCTGGGGAAAAATGATTTTTGTCTGTGGCTTCAAAATTTCCCAAAAAATTTTTCTCTCTAGATATATATGAATGAATGAATGAATGAATGAGCAAGTTTTGCAGGGTGACTTCCATCAGTGACATGAAACAAGGTGTAGCAAACAGAACCATAACATTAAAACAGTATTCACAATTAACAATGTAGCTTCTACTATAGGCATTCACAAAGAACTGCTATCTTTTTCTTAGAGTATTGTATAGGCCGATATGATTGAGGCGTTCCTTCAGTACCCTTTTGATTGGGGTTGGTGAAGGGTGGCCTCGGGCCCCTTGGAGCCCCATTTTTTAGCCACCAAACCCCCTCCCCCAGCTTAAAATGTTCAGCAGGAACTGTAAATAACCGCTCAAGCAATCACAAAAAAGTGTCAGGTGGGGGACCCATAGCATCTTCAGTCCCCAGTAGCACTGAAATTCAGCAGTATTTCAGCCACAATTGGAAATATAGTGGCCCCTCCACTTTTGTGAGAGTTCAGTTTTTAGAAACCCCTTTCAAAAGTGGGAAATCCCAAAAACTCCCCCCCCTCCCATTCCCATTCCATTCGGGGGCTTCCCCCTCCTATTCCTTTGCCTTTTGCCCCCGGGGCACATGCCTGCCTTCTCTGCAAAAAGGAAGGGGCATTCCCTGGGAAAAGGCAGGGGAATGGGGGGGGGAAATTTGGGGGGGGAAGGCACGAATTAAATAATCAGATTCATGAAGGTCAAACCCACGAATGTGGGGGGGGACTGTAATGTAACTACTAGAAACAGTGTGTATCATATGGGGGAGATCTCTGTGCCCCCATAGTTGCCCTGTGATGGCATCAGGGTGTTCCTTTTGGTGTTTGTTGTAAAAACAATTATAAGTCAATAGAGCTCATGTGCAAATATTTGCCCTCTTCCTTATCAACATTTCACCTGTTCCCTCACTCGGTCTCACAACAGTAAACTAATTTTAGGTTGAGTTCTGTATCAAAGCAAGTTCTGAGACTCAAGTGTCCAAAATGTGGGCTATTAAACTGTTAGGTTGCATTTGAACAGCTGAATAAATTGAACAGCATTTGAATGGAATGGGCTAGCACAATTCTGATTTTGTCTCTGTCCACAATGCAATGGTCTTGTAAGTCTTGTAGAATTAGTACCTAAATCCAGTTGCTCATCCCACCTCATGTAGGCCCACTGAATTGAATTGCAGAATGGTAAAAAAACATGAATGTCACTGATTCAGTGAGTCTGTTGAAGTTGTGACCAGCCATTGGGTTTAGACCCATGTGTGCTAACTGGAGCAGGTGAATCAAGGAATTGCGGAGAAATCAGGTACCTGGAAGTAGCACAGTTCTTTTCACATGAAATGACATAAAAAAAGTCTATCCATCCAATTTTTGTATCCGTTGACAGTTTTTAAAATTGCACAAAACCCTTCATTTCATATGTCAGATTTTTTAAAAAGCCCCTTTCCCTACATGCTTAATGGCAGTATGTCAGAAAAGAAATAGAAGTGTCAGTCTTGCATCAAAATTTACATATGTTTCATTAACTCAAATGAAATAGTCTAAGTGAAATGTGAGTGTTATTATTTCCACACAGAGGGGACATCAGACTTTATTTTTTTTCCCAAATGCAATATATGTGTTATATGTTTTCAGTTGTTCAGAATTAATGATTTAAAAATAATGTTTTAATTAGATTGCTTGTTTAATGCTTTTTGTACATCCTGTTGTTTTAGCTACAGTAGAGTCTCGATTATCCATCCTTCGGTCATCCGACGTTCCAGATCATCCGAAGTCGCGGCTGCTTGGGGGCGTGGCTGTAGGCATTTCTGCGCCTCCAGACATGCCCCAGACACGCCCCAAACATGGCGGCCGCGATGGGCAAGGATAGCCCTCCGGATTACCTGACATTTTCGGCTATCCAACTATCAGCCCGCCTGTTTATGTCGGATAATCGAGACTCTACTGTATTTTGTTTTATATTGTGAGATGCTTAGGGTTTTTCTTTGGAAGAAAGGCCAGGGTATAAAAACACAGATATATAAAGAACAAAGAAACAAACAAACAAATTGTCACTTTTCCTAGCACAGATTTCCACCAGTGAAAGAGCTTTTGAGCTGAGAACGTGCTTGTATGATTTCGAAAGTATGCCTTGTAAGGGATAATTCAGTGGAGAGACAGTACAATTGCAGTATCAGATCCAGATCATGAGAGTATTGCATTGCAGACCAGAAGAGATTTTCTAATCTGTATACAGTATTCATTTTTTAAACATTTTTTTACCTTTGATCTATGTATCTTCATTTTGAGGGGCTTGTAGTCAAACACATGTGGAGGGGAAAGGCGTCAGGTTGAGGAAGGCTGATGCAGGCTGAGTTTTAGTTTCATTTATTCCAAGACGCAGTAATACTATATTTGTTTTATTTATTTATTAAAATATTCACAACCCTCCCCGCTATGCAGAGATCATAGGTTGATGTACGATAAAAATCTGAGAAATTTAAATAATAAAAATTATTTTTAAGAGGCTGAAAGCATGTTAAACAGTTTAGTATTTGAAGAAAAATTAAAACAGTTTAAAATGATTTAAAACCATATACATATGAGGAGTTGACTAAAATCAGTTAGGACCAAAGAAGTTTTAGAAAGCAACCATGTTTTCACTTGACATCAGAATGACAGCGATGTTGGTGCCGGTCGGGCCTGCAAAGGGAAAATGTTGCTTAACTAAGGTACTATAACACAGAGGGAGCTACTTTGTTTTATTAGTCTGGCTGCTAAAGTTTTGAACATTTTTGTGGAAATACTACTTTTACCAAAAAGTGTCCTTCAACGTATCTCTTAGGGGGCTGGGTTTAATTTTTCCCTGTCTATCTTAAGGCTCAGAGTAGGCCGTTTTTGAAAAGTAAACCAAGCAATGAAAAGGAAGTCAGCTAAAATATCCTGCTCCCCTGTAAAACATGCCAGAATGCCCCCTGCCATACTCTGGAGAATGATGGCGGGCATTTTTGATTTAAAAAGTTTTGTGGAATGCTGAGGGGTTCTTGAGGCCTCAGAGACAATGTTGGCAGATGTGCTTTACCTGTTCCTGACTTAGGCTGTTTCCGCATTAGGCTGTTATAGTGCTATTATTCCACTTGTTCCATGTTGAATCCTATGGAATGCTTGGGTTTGCAGTTTAGGAAGAGGCCTCAAAGGCCCCTCCCTAAACTGCAAACTCCAGGATTCCATAGGATGTTGAAAGTGGAATAATAGCACTATAACAGCTTAGTGCGGAAATGGCCTTAGATGTGTAAGGGATCAGCCCACCTATTGAGCCTCTTAGCTGTAGGGCAGAGATTGAGTCCCACATGAGTAATAAACTCTTACTGAATTTTAAAAAAAAATTGTAAGACTAAAATTTGGAGTGATGGGGGGAACATAAGGTTTTGAAGAAAAAAGTGCTCATTTTATAAGGGGAAAACGTTAGTAAGCTTACAGCATAATGGGCTTTTGTGATACTAGAAAAGTGTACTGTGCCAAAGTTATGGTAAAAATTTTGTAGGTTTTCTGGCTGCTGGGAACAGTTCCTTCCTCTGTTATAAGTTTTTCCAGTGTTCCAACACACCAGACTAGAATAGCTTATTTTTCTTTTGAATAAGAAAGAAAAGTACCCCAAACAGCCAACACTGCAAATGTTCATTTCTGAAATGAAACTGGCCATTCACATGACATGGCTTGCTTGAAAATAAACATGCTTCTGATAGTCTGGCTCTTGCAGAATGACTTTTTGGTTTACTTGCACCATTCAGAAAGGAATCCTGCTACTTTTCTTAGAGCAGTAAAGTAAATGAAGGTTGGGTGGAAACAAAAAGCAAAAGCTTTTTGCTTTAAAGCAGAGCTCCTCAAGTGTCTTTTCTGGCTAATCTAGTGGTAAATGAAGAACTGTGACAAAGAGTAGAATGTCCTCAAACTGTTCACCATGGATTTTATCGGGCTGTTGTTTTAATATAAACAAAACATTGGTATTCTGCTTCACAAACATTTTGCCCATGCAGTGGTTTATAACAATTTGTTTAAAACACAGGTGGGCAAATTGCAGCCTTGTGACCACATTTCCATCCCCCAGCTGGAACTAATTTTTGGTTCTTGACCTCTCCAGACTTTCCAGGCTGCCATTTTTCTGGCCTAATATGGAAAAAAAGGAAAATGGGGATATTGCCTCTCCCAGAAGCCTCCAAGAGTAGTAACTCACTTGTAGCATAGGTTGGAAGACCCTTCTTGCATTGTTTAACATAAAAAAAATAGTCATTTTTGTAAACCAGAAGTGGATCTCTGTCCACGTCCACCGTTGTGTTGATTTTTTGACAATTTAGCAGTCCATGATCCTCCAGAGAGTTCCAGGGGTAGAAAATTAGCCTGTGGGTCTTCTGTAGTTGTCCTCCTGTTTCATAACCAGGTGATCACAACAGTAAGCAAAATCTGCTTGATAGCCAGTAAAGCCAAAGCTTCGAGAATAATAAAGTTTGGCTAGGCAAACATGCTTCCAGCTGGATAATCAAGTTAGCTGCCTGATTAACGTATTTGGTGGGACGGGAAGATGAGTAGGGAGCTACCACAGACAAAGCCCTGTCTCAAATGGCTGTGCATATAAAGCAGTGGTTCTCAACCTGTGGGTCCCCAGATGTTTGTGGACTTCAGCTCCCAGAAGCCCCAGCCACTATGGTCAATGCTCAGGGCTTCTGGGAGCTGAAGTCCACAAACATCTGGGGACCCACAGGTTGAGAACCACTGATATAAAGGTTGCTGCCTTGCTCACTCTCCTCTTATTGTAAATTTGTAATCTGTGTGATAGTTGCGCAAACAGTGTTTTTAATGTATTTACCTTTGTCCCTGTTGTTGCTGTTATTTTCTGTCAAGTTGGCTTTGACTTACAGTGACCCTATGAATCAGAGACTTCCAAGGTGGGTGAGGGACACCTGACTTGACAAAAGTACATGTGGAAAGGATCTACTAAGAAAAGGGGTCTTAGTAGAAGGCCAGTGCAGTTCTGGGCTGCATCAACAGGCAGATAGTGTCCAGATCAAAGGATGCAATACCACCATTTTACTCAGCTTTGGTCAGACCTCACCTGGAGTACTGTATCCAGTTCTGGGCACTGCAACTCTAAAAGCATATTGACAAGCTGGAATGTGTTCTGAGGGGACAAGCAAGATGATGAGGGGTCTGGAAACCAAGTCCTATGAGGAACAGCACAGGGAACTGGGAATATTTAGTCTGGCGAAGAGAAGACAAGACTGAAAGGTGATGCTCTAGCCATTTGTAGATACTTGAAAGGATGCCATGTAGAAGATGGCGCAAGCTTATTTTCAGCTGTTCTGGAGACTAGAACATGAGCCAGTGGCTTCAAATTGCAAAAAGGAGATACTGCCTGAACATTAGGAAGAACCTCCTGACAGTAAGAGTGGTTCCCCAATGGAATAGACTGCCTCAAAGTGGGTGGTGGTGGTGGTGTATGATCCTCCTTTGGAGGTCTTTAAACAGATCTCTTGGGAGTACTTTGGTGATATGTCATGCATAGATGGCCCATGTGATTTCCTCCAACCTGTGGTTCTGTGAAGAGCCCCCATCATCAACTGCTGTGCTCAGGTTTGACAGACCTAGGCCTGTAGTTTCCTTGATTGAGTAGTGGTGTCTTCCTTTGTTCCCATGCTTAAATACATGTAACAGTACATATAATGGCTTGCAGTTCTCCTTTGTACCCTTCCACCCCTCAGTTCTTTTTCCTACCCTTCTTATTCTACCAGTTAGCCTGACTGACCATTGCAAAGTTACTAACAGCTTGCAGATGTAAAAGGGTAGCATGAATGAGTTTCTAAGGGGCTTGGTCTCCCAGTTTTTGAAGCACAAATATCTTCCTGGATTAAAATAGGAGGCATATGTCGCACTGTACAGAAAAAGACAACACCAGCAGTTCCTAATGATGCCTCCTAAGATAGGCATCCTGTTGACTATAGGAGATACTAGTTAATTTTGTCTCCTCTCATCCTGCCCTCTCCACTGAATCTTAAATGAGGAAACAAGATCATGCTTTCTGGGCAATGGTGGTTCACGCATGCTTGTGGTGTTGGCTGCTTTAGGGCTAAGACTAGGAGGGCAGTCCATATCAGTTCACATTTGTATGTGAACTGAACCTGATTTCATAGTTTCAAACCAATAACTTGGTTATCCTGCAAATTATACTGCTCACAGAATTTTGCAGTCGAATTGTCTGATCAAAAAATGGAAATAAAAATTATTATGAATACGTGCATACAAAAATGTGTAGAATAATGAAAATATGTTTAAAAAGACATTATGTTAAGATCATGACTTGCAGAAAATGTGCATAGTGGGCTAAATTGCATATGAAAAACCATGCATTATGACAAATGTATTCAGCAATCCTGTAAATTATTTAAAAAAAAAACTTCAGTGTTTATGAGGGAACTTATTTTCAGATACAAAGAAATGAAAAATTAGGAGAAATTAAATGGACAGATTTTTTTCTATCCCCTTCCTCAATCTGGGCAGCTCGACATACAGTTATCCCACTGCTGATAACCAGTTGATATTACTGCTTGTAGCTGTCCAAATGGGAGAGAAAGAGTTAAGGCCAAGCTCTTCAGTTCCTCAAGGTTTATGCTTCCAATGAAGCTTAACTTTCAAAGACATACTTGAAGCTTCTCTTGTAGAACACCTGTATACCTCACTGCCCCATGCTTTTAGAGTTAGTGAAGATCTCAGTGAATATGCTAACATGGTATAGTGGTTTGAGCACTGGACTACAACTCTGAAAACCAGAGTTTGAATCCCTGCTCAGCCACTGAAATCCACTAGGTGACATTGGGCTCTCTCTCAGCCTCAGAGGATAGGAAAGGCAACTCCTCTCTGAATAAATCTTGCCAAGAAAACCCCATGATAGGGTTTGCGTAAGTCAGATGACTTGAAGGTGCCCAGCAGCAAGACAACTATGTCCTTAAGAGCTTGTACATAAATATTTCCACTCCTGTTGTGTATTTTATTTATTGATTTACTTAATTTTTCTCTCACTTTTCTCCCATAAAGAACCTAAAGCAGCCCCCATGTCTCCCCTTTCTTGTCTCTGCAACAGCAGCAACAACAAAGTGCATGTGAATAGAAGGCTGTTGGATATTGATTTTTAATGAAAACTTGATGGTGGCATGCAGTTTGCTTATATTGGAATTACTGTGTAGACACCAGGCGGCTTTTCTGCAGCAGTGCAAGCTAGACCCGCATGCCGACAACTTCCTCTCTCAGTTGCCCACATGTACATCAGCCTAATGAGAGATTTGTTCCACAGCCTGGCTAAAATGGGTGTGACCATGGAAGGATTTTTTGTGGTCCTTCAGTGCTTCACTTTTTTCTCTATTCTAGAAGTGAAATGGGCCTAGAGCAGGGGATAGTGGTTTGGAAATACACATTTGTGCTAAGGCGTCTGTGTGTGTCTTTTACAGTGCCCTGCCCTCCAACTCCCATTTCCTGTCTGATTTCTTTTGCCAGAATGAAAATGGGAGCATTTGATGGTCTTAGTGGCGACAGCGGCCTGCAGCACAGCATTCACGGCTGCTTCATATTAATACCTAGGCAGGTCTTGTTTAAGCATTCATTCCTACAATAAGTTTCTATATCCTTGAACAAAGATCAGTTTTAGGTGTAAAATGCAACTGTGGCTAATCAGTCTTGAGCTAAACCACATCCAGGTTCATTGGAAGTGCTTTGCAAAACTGGAAAATAATTGGCTAGGTGAGGGGTTTTCCCCCTTGTTATGGGAAAGAGATTTTTATACAGAAGTTTAGAAACCTAATGGGACCAGATTGGGATTTCTGACTAAGTTTTTATTTTTAACTCATTTTGTATTTTTTTCAACTCGTTTTGTATCTGTGAGCCCACAGATTTCTTCCAGGGATGGCAGACAAGCAGTATGTTTTAGTAGCTGCTGAACTCAGCTTTCTTGCTTTGGATCTAGGTGCAGACCCCACTGAGCCATGAGAGTCCGCGGTGACCTTGGGCCTCTCTCGATGTCCCAATATGACCTGCTTCATGAGTTTGTTGTGAAGATAAAGTAGGGAAGAGAAGATTCTTTTATGCTACCTTGTGCTCTTTGGAGGAAAGGCAAAATGACAGACATAACTAACCAATAACTAAATCTCCTTTTGTATCTTCTGCGTGATGGGGTAGATACATTCATAGTGTGGTTAAAGAAGCAAATGTGTTCCTGAGCATTACTTCTTTAACAGAAAACTTGGTTATCAGAGGCAGAAATACTGGGAAAAGAATAGGGGTAGGTTCCTCCAGCACAGAAAAGAACAATTCAACACATTTTCAACAAATATTTTGTCCCTGTCTAATATGGAATACCTAAGTCAGGTATTCCATGCATAAGTATTTGTTTATTTCATATGTATGCTGCCTTTGTCCCAGGGGCGGCTCATGTCAAAGAGAAAGACAAAAAACTGGAGCATTTGAGAGACTACTTGAAGGCTTCTTCCAGAATGCATCTAGGGATGATTGTTTTCTTCTGATTTCCATTTTTGTGGCCACGCTTACAGATCTGTGCTTTAACATTCTGGGCATGAGTAGTGTGGCAGGCTTATCTGTTTTTCCGTTTTCTCTCTGTTTTGCTGTTCAGCCATATTCAGTAAGGGATTCTGGAGATAGCTGCTGTTTACCTTGCCTGTTGTAGGCAGGCACATACAGCTATAATAAGGTCAGCTAGAGCAGAATCCCTTTATTTCCAAGTTCAAGCCTTATTGTATCATTTACTGTACACATGCCACTGCACCAGGTTACTGAAAGTCTGTGTTTCTCCATGCTTCTTTCACTATCTTCCCAGCGCTTCTGCTACTAAAAATCTTCCAGCTAGACTGAGGATAAAGAGGGGAAGGGGGTTGAGCACTCAGGACTTTGTAAAATGGAGCTTCCTTTGTCAACTGAGATATGTTTATATTTCTAAGTAGTACAGGTGGTAGTACATATACTTACGTTTTTATGGAACTCTTTCCCTCTGTCTTGTGATACTTCATACTGCAGGCAGCTTTATAAATCCAGTGATGATGTTTTTGTTTGCGTGTATTGTCATAGCTTGTATTGGTTCCCCATCTTTGTCCCAGTGTGTATGGAACACCTAAGTGCTAGTGTCTTTCTTGGTCCTTGTCCACCTCCTTCATTTCTTTCTAGTATAGTTGGTGAGCAACTTGCCGGGTGTAGCTATCAGATATGAGGAATGAAATGGGAAGGAAGACTTGGAGAAGGATCTGTCTGAAAGAGTTTGGATTCAACTTCAGTGCCAAATCAAGGTATTCCTGCCTTTGTGGCAAACTGTAAGTTACTGTTTAATTAGAAGCAGCAAACTTCATCTTGGGCTTCGTTGAAGACTGGCGTTGTAACTGGGATAATAATTTGGTTTATAATGTGAGCCAAAGTTTGGTGGTTCAAATGTAGTTTGCTAAAGAACAAGAAACACAGTATTGAATTGTAACAATGATGAGGGAATCTGGGGAGAGGCAAAGAATTGGATCCTGTTATGGAAAAACAACGTGGATTGTCAGAGGAAGCTACCTTTCTCATGTTCAGTTTGATGAGAAGAAAAAAAAACTTGCCTTTGCTTGGTATCAGAAGAGATGTTAAAAAGAAAAGGGTATTTTCCTTGCCAGTTTCTGTAACTGTACTTCATTTGGTGGACAATCTCAGTGTGTTGATGTGTTGGCAGATGAGGAGTTGATATGATAGACAGGATTCAAAATGATTTATTCAGAGGTGGGGTTGTGATGCTTAATGCATTTGCAAGCATCATTAGCACTTTTTTCTTTTTTTGCAGAGTACCGGCTGGGAAACGGGGACACATATGGATGTGTCTTTGGAGACAGTTTTTTTGTTTGTGTGTTTTGTTTTTTGCCAGTTCACTAGGAATTTCACTAGGAATGGCTTGTCCATGTGGTCCAAAGAATACTCATGTGGACCAGCTATTTGCACTGAGGTCATGGATACCTAGGAGTTGGAACTGGTGCCGGAAGTACACACAGAAGCTCACAGCTCTCTCTTTCCTTTAATCTAGTGGTCTTTAAACAAAGAAGCCCTTGGAAGATTTTAATTCTTTATTGTGCAAGTGAAAATGAAGGCTTTGAATTGTTTGGGAGAAAGGGCGGGCATAAAATGATATCCTCTCTTCCCTCTCTCCCCACTCTCCATTACCATCCAAATGCTCCAAGGATTCATGTAATCTTTTTCATACTTTTGAACTGGAGAGAGAATGCAGAGGCAGTCCGGCATGCCTCATCAACATCTGCTTTTTCTGCCGATTGCATCAACCCTGCTCTCTTCCAAACTGTAATTTTCACTGTAATGATGGATTATGTTTGTCATATTTTACAGAAATCTGGGCTGCATATTTGGTTTTTCTCTTTTCCTCTCTCCAGTCCTTACTGTCCACCTCCCAACTCAGCCACAATTCCTGGGTCACTCCCTTTCTTTCTTTCTTTCTTTCTTTCTTTCTTTCTTTCTTTCTTTCTTTCTTTCTCTCTCTCTCTCTCTCTCTCTTCTCTCTCTCTCTCTCTCTTTCTTTCTTTCTTTCTTTCTTTCTTTCTTTCTTTCTTTCTTTCTTTCTTAAGTAATGCAATTGGATTCTTTTACTTACGACTCCAGAAAGTCAAATAAATCTGAAACTAAAGCTCAACTCGTGCAAGAAAAACTGCTCTTTAATTTTGTGATTGTCTGATGGGACCCTGCATCTTAGCGATTTATTTGTTGTTCCTTCCCTTTTAACGATGCCGCAGTCAAGAAGCGCGCTGTTTTGCTAAATGTTGTGTAAAAAGTAAATCGTGGCATAGCAGATGTTGGTATTTGGATGGATGTCTGTACAACAGGGGGACAGCCACAGTCATCTCTGTCAGCTGTCTTCCAACTCCACAGGCCTGCTGCGTGGTTACTTTGGTGTGTAAAAACAGCTCATTTTCGCAACTGGGGAAGTTTGGCATTATGTTTGGCACAGAGCCATCCTGCCTTGGTTTAACACAAGCGTTTATCCAGCAATTTTCTTAACACTGGTAGCTCCATGATAATGTGTATTAAACTTCAATAAGGAAGAGGAGAGAATTAGAGCAAAAGGCTGTTCAGCTTTGTTTGTTTGTTTGTTGCTTGCTTATTTGCTTGTCTCTCTCTCTCTTTTCGTTCTTTAAATGAGCCCATCAAGAACACTTGTCGCAATACAACATTCGTTCTCTCTTTGGTTGTTCTTTTACGGCCAAACTTTCATGTAGATAGATCACAACTCTTTCTCCGGCTCTCTCTCCCTTTCCCTCCCTCTCCCATTTCTCCTCCAGTTTTAGAGAAATTATATATCAATATTTTTTGAAAAAGACAGTAATGTTCAGTAAAGTGGAAAGTGATAAGAAAAGCAGAAGCCCACATTACAGATGTATTGATTCAGTGAAAGAAGCCAAGGCCTGGAGTTTCCAGAACCTGAGCTTACTTTCATAAGGTGTCCGCATGTCAAAGCCAACATGATGGCAGGTAACAACAACTTGTAAATATTGGGGAGGGAGGAGGTGCTGTGGAACACTGGATCATTTTCATCAACCTTTGTGGACAAGCTCCAATGCTTGATGATTTGGGACCTGCAGTAGATGTCTTGTTCTTTTTCCCACCTCCCCAGGGCTAAGTTAGAGAGTGAGCCATGAAACTCCTCAAAAGAACTGTTGTGAAGATAAAAACGTGGAGGTGAACTATGTTGGCTAAAGGCCATTGAGGGAAAATAGAATATGACTGTAATTGAAGAAATCAATACAATAAGAAACTTTTTTTTTTGCCTAACAGCTTGCATGGCAATCGCTCAAAAATGAAAAGATCTCCACTGTTTATCTTTGAACCATTGGTGTGGAAAGTTGTGGTCTCTTGCAGTCACTGAAGAACTAAACAGGTTCACAACTCAAGAAGTGAACTTTATAATGACTCCTTTATTATGGATTGGTTTCCATTTATTTCTTTTATTAATAGAAACTGAAATAGATCAACCAGTTCTCATGTCATCCTTTGGAATGACATGTTAACTTAGAGGCTAGAAAAACTGTGTGTATATTACATATATATGTGTATTACAGGAATGCTGACAAGTTGGAAATTTTATTTTGTTCTCGTGAATTTTGTTAAGTTATTTTTAAAAAAAGACAACAGAAAGGAGAAGAAGAAAAGAAATTAGAAAGGGAAAAGTGAGAATGAGACTAAAAACCAAACAATCCAAATTTATGTGGTCATTTTTTATTTTTGCTAAATTCTTTTTGGTACGTTTTAAGTTATAGTTGGCCTTGTCCCTGCTTTAAGAATAGAATCCAGTTGTTTTTGAAGATGTCCATTAATATGAATTTTCCCTTTCGAAAAATATGTTTGTTCATCCACAATAATGTCCTGCATTTTACGCAGCCAAGTTGTTAAAGATGGTGGTTGTGCTGCTGCCTCCTGTGCTTCTACTAGCAAAATTTATGCTGTGGTCAGCAAGCAGGTTGTTTTTAACCTTCTGATTTTTTCTCACTTTCCTCTTTAAAGCATCCCAGAAATACAGCTGACAGATTCAAAGAGCTGGAGTTCCAAGGAGAGCAGATTAAATATTCTTAGCTTGTGTCCCCACATGACAGCAGCTGCAGTCAGAAGGGCATCTTGGGGGGCGGGTAGGACTAGCCCTTTGTCTAAGAGGTTGGGAGTCTCCCTGTCTCTCCCTTTACACTTGTTCCTTGTTATCTTTTGTCTGGCTGCAAAAGCAGGAGTTGTGATGCAGCCGATCCTGGCTGAAGATGCCACAGCAGCAGTTGGAATATCTTAAGTCTTTGTGTGGCTCATTTTTTTTTCACACCCCCCCCACCTTCTGCCTCCTCGAAATTGCTAGCACCAGGGACATCCTTCAGGGTGGCCTCTGTAAGCTTGACCCCAGCGGCAGCGGTAACAGCAAAACTCGTGAGCAGCTGCAGCTGAGAAATGTTGGGACAGATGTAGGGATGTTGATAAGAAGAGAATATTGGATGTCTAAAAATTCAGGCTGCATGACAGCTACTGGTTCTTTCTTTTACTATTCACCACTTCCTTGCCAGTGCAGAATTCCTTGCATCAGACATATAGCACCACATTTTCCGTTTTCATTGAATTTGTAGCCTGAGCAGATTTTCAGGAATGGTTTTCGGGGGGGGGGCTTAAAAATATTGTTGTGAGCAGTGGCATGAGTAAAACTGCGAGAAAGCAGAATAATACAACAAAATTGCAAATCCAAAAAACAGTGATATTATTAATGGGCCAGCCAAAAAGCAAGAAACGCAACAGGCTTTGGAAGTTTCGCTGGCTTCTTCATCAGGCAAAGATGTTAAAAATCATACAGAGGAAGAAAAGGGATGATGCTACAGTCACAGGGCTATTTTTTGTCTCAGAAGTTACTTCTGTTATCAGTTAAGATGGTCTAGAGCAGTGGTTCTCAACCTGTGGGTCCCCAGATGTTTGTGGACTTCAGCTCCCAGAAGCCCTGAGCATTGACCATAGTGGCTGGGGCTTCTGGGAGCTGAAGTCCACGAACATCTGGGGACCCACAGGTTGAGAACCACTGGTCTAGAGGGATTTCAGTGAAGGCAGAGGCTTCCCTTCTTGGCCATGTGGAGACTGTGGACAGGGCAGTAAACAAGCAATAAAATTTAAAATCCATTAGCAGTGGCAAAGTGACTTCCATTGAGATCCAGGCTATTGCTGTCCTGTGCTATCCTGACTGCTCCGTTCTTAGGTGAGAACATTGAATTTCTCCAGAAGTTTCTGTATTGTTACATCTTAGGTGCTGCATAGGTAAAACTTGCCAGCTATGGTCCAAATGAAAGCATTTTATCTTTCTTGGAGGTAAAAAAACTCCAAAAGTTGAGTCCCTCCCTTGTATTAAAGGATTTCCCGTTGTGACTCAATTCAGTATTTTCAGATCCAGGAAACATATTCAGAGATAGCTGCATCTGCCTTGCAATAAAATAGTACAAAATCCACAAAAAAGTGTTACCTTTGTGGGGCCAACTGAAAAAAGCACAAAATACATCATGCAAGCTTTCAGAGCTTCACTGGCTTCTACATGAGGCAAGGATGATAGAAATCATACAGGAAAGAAAAGCAGGAGCAAGATGTTACTAATGAAAGGCATTGAGTATTAATGCAGAATACTGTGCCTCCAAGAGTATATATTTATTTATCATTTGGTATATTTAAGCTACTTATTTCCAGCATGGAACTCAAGGTGGTATATCAGGACAGGAAGAGAGGGTGATTGATAGGCTTTGTCTATACCCTGGGTAGGAAAACTGTGGTTGCAAGTCTGTTTTTGGAAGCTCTGACACCCCGTAGACTATCCTTTTTCTGGCAAAAGGGTATGAATTGTCTCTTGGAATTCTTTTGGAGCTGTGATTTGCCCTTTAAGTAGGTTGTAGGGTCTCCTTGTACTGTTTAACATCAAAACATAGCAGTTTTTCACAACAAGAAGCAGAATTCTGGTTTCGTATTTTCATTTTTTGAGCATTTTCATCGGTCTTTGTGGGCACCGGAAGGTCACACTGGCAGAAAATTGGCTGCCATACCCACTCTGATTGATCAGTCTGTTGATGATTCCATATTTATTCAGGGCCAAGGTGCTGGCTCACTGTATCATTAAGGCCAGATAAAAGGAGCAGGAGAGTGAGTTTAATTTTTCTTTTTCATTCCTGTAGCTATGTGACTTTTCCATGCAGTCCACGTTGGATTTTTTTTTTAACTGTAAGACACCGTAATAGTTCAATGTATTTACCACCACTTTTCTGTAAGAAGAATGTGCTGTGGTGCAGTACTTGAGTAATCTTTCATCAGTGGTGGCAGTGTGCATGCATTCTTCCAACAGTGCATGCAAGAATGCATTGGAGAGGAATATTTTTAGCTGTTTATTTGTTTGTTTTACCTGCAGGAGGAGTGAGTTTGCAAAAGAAGGCGTGATGACAGAACTGATGGAATTTGCAGGAGAGGGAGGTTTAGCCTTTCACAGGAGGTACATGGAGTGACAGATACCCCCACAGAGAACACAAAACCCTTCATAAGGGGTTGCCTGTGTTTTCTGAAATGGAGTAAGCAGACTTCAAGCTTCCAGGTTCTCTTTTGTTTCCTGTTCAGACCTTCAAGGTCCACAAACCTAAGTCAAATGAAAAACAGGGGCACAGAAGATGGGCAAATGCACCCAGTAAAATGAAAGAGTAGAGCTGAGACCAAGGATTTGTTTCAGTGTCAGAACTGAGCTCATAATGCTTTCACATAAAAACCTATATCCAGTCTCTACTCAAGCTTTCCTCATTTTAGCAGTATAATTATTGTTATTTTTGTTATTAGTGCATATTAGATACAGAACTCTTTACTCATCTATTGCAAATCACTGGAGATCTTGCGGTGAATCTCAGCGTGTTCAAAAACTGCACTACTCAAAGTTGTGATCCATGGACTAGTTCCAGTCCCTGCGCTGTCTGCTGCTAGTCCTTGGAGAGCATCCAGGAAAGAAGTACAGTTGTAGCGAATGGGCACAAACAAATACAGTACAATCCGTAGCCGACTGGAGGAAAAAATTGCTCCAATGTTAGATAGCTGAGAATCATAGTGTCGGAAGGGGCTCTGTAGGCCATCAAGTCCAACTCCTGCTCAATGCAGGAACTCCAGCTGGTGCATCCCTGGCAGGTAACTGTCCAGCTTTTTTTTTTTAAGCTGTCCATAGCAAGAGACCCCACCACCTTTCTAGGTAATTGGCTCATTTGTTGGACCCCTCATGCTATCAAAAATTTCCTTCTAATGTTTAACTGAAATTACTGTCCTGTAACTTAAGACCACTAGACCTGGTCCTGCTCTCTGGAGCAGCAGAGAGCAAATTTACTTATTTAAAGAATGCAATCATGTCCTCCGCTAGTCTTCTTTTTACCAGGTTGAACATGTCCAACTCCCTCAGCTTAAGAACCGCTGCTATAAAATGCATGTCCATTTTGCTGGACGTCGTTTCCCTCCCCTTAAAAGCTTGCTGGACGTCGTCTCCCTCCCCTTAAAAATATTGGGAGACCTGTTTCTTTCTGTCAGCTACATTTATTAGATGTTACTCCAGAAAATATTGAAAGCAACTTGACATAGCTAACTTTAGAGCAAATTCTTGTACACAAATAATATCTTTGTACAGCTATTTTCATGTAAAAGCAGCAAGAAAAGCCAAGACAAATTAACAGACACCCGCATTTTAGAAATCTAAATATGGAAGTAATGAGGTTTTCTTGGGAAATCATGCTGTGGGTATAAAAATGTGGGCTTGACTCAAAACTCCAGTTCCTTGGGTTGCATGGATTTCTTCCTGTGTTCTCTTTTTACTGCAGCTTTGTAATCTTTTGATATCTCTCATCTCAGTATACTAGAGGCAAAGTTAACTCCCACGTGCGTGTCTTAAAAGAACAAAGCAGCTTAACAGCTCCTGATATCCTTAAGAAGGAAAGAGAAAGAGAGCTCCTCATGTTAGTAGTTAACGAGACTTCGTTTGCATCTTTTTCCCATTGGAGGCAGCTGTAGGTTAAGGACTAGTCTGAGTAAGCTGTGCTGAAGGTAAGCATCAGGAGTTTTGTGTGCTGATTAATTCTCTTTCACTCCTTTGGGGATATCGTGTGTTGGTGAAAATTGATTGCTGTAAGCAATATGGTGGTGGTGTTTTTGTTTTTTTTGCTTTGACCTTCTAAACCAAAACACTGCAGAACAACAACACACATACACACACACCCTGAGTTGTTGCATTCATCCGTTTGTTGTAAAACAGAATTATTTACCTTGAAGTTCAGGAGATTTCAAGCTCTCTCTTAGAGTTGATATAGCACTGGATATTTGTTCATTCCCTCCATTCTTCAAATAAATAAACTCAGAGGGGTCTGTCTATTACTGAATTATCCCTTTTCATTCCAGTAATGCCTGTGTACCAGAGCAGAGGTGGCTCTGGAGTCTGGATGTGCCACCACCATCTATTTTTTGTAGTCCTCGAACATTCTCACTGCAGTTTTTCTGTAGTGAATATTTGTGTGTTTATCTGTGCGTGTTTTTTAAACCCTTCCCCTAGGGTTTTTTCCTCATCACCCCAAACCAGAAGTGAAGTTAGAGTAATTTGGATGTTTAAGGAAACTAAAACCCTAACTGTCACAACTTGGTGCATTCCACAAAGTTTTGTGTGTTTGTATGTGTATGTGGGTGCACAGGCATTGGCACACAGGCCCATTGAAGTTGCCAGGCTTGCCTTAGAAAGAAAATGATCTTGCTTGTTGTCCTCCAAAGTGTTCTCACAACGGATGGATGTGTATGTGTATCTCCTTTTTTCCTTCCCACTTCCAGGTTCAGAATATTGTCTTTATATGTATTTATGTATAAATTTCACACAGTCAGTGTCTAGCAAGCATTATTGCATTTCAAGGGAGCACAACAGAGGTGAATTCAGCTGGTAGTAGGCTGGAGTGAATTTTCATGGATTATTTTGTTTGCACAGAAAGGTGGTGTATCAGACATCATAAGTGTGCTAGCCAAGTGGAAGGGATGGATCTAGCTGTACTTCATGGTATGCACAAGAATTCAACAAGATGGGGTTGAGGGTTCAGCTGGGGCAGAGATTTCTGTCCAGTAATCAGCTGAATTTCAGTTACCTTCTTTACATACAGTCCTCCCTCCACATTTGTGGGTTTGACCTTTGCAAACCCAATTATTCACAAGATGCCTGGTTGCCTTTACCCCTCCCATTCCCCTGCCTTTTGCAGAGCACAGCGTGTTTACCTTCCATGGACCTGGACAAAAGGCAAGCAAATGGCATGGTGCAGCCCCATGCTGTGCCTTCTCCATTCGTGTCACTGCCCCCTCCTATGTGCTTGCTTGTTGCCCGGAAGGCAGTGTGCCCAGGCAAAACAGAAGTGAATTAGGGGGAGTACATATGTGCCTTCTCCAGATTCATGGCTGCTTTCTCCAATTCACCTGCCTATCGCCCAGGTGCTTGGAAGGCAGCACACCTGGGTGAAACACAAGTAAAGGGTGAGGGAGCCCTGCAAGAGAATGAAAGGGGAGTGGTCACTTGAGCAGGGGGGAGTTGTTTGCTATTTTTTAAACTTTTGTTAGGGTTTTTGCCCCAAATCCTCACGAAAGTTAAGGAGCCACTGTACATTCTCTGTTCTGTCTCTTTTGTGCACAAACATAAAATACGGCATCATATGAAAAATTAGCACATTTGTAAAAGCATGCAACAGAGAGTAGGCAAACATTCCCAAGGGCAGATGAGGCCAGGATGTTCTCTCAGGTCTTACCCCAGACATTTGCAGATCGCTTGTGATTCTCGGTTAGCTTGCATGCCATTTAAACAAGAGCTGGATTCTTTATTGGCTGTTGTAACGCCTGTGATTTTCACAGTATGGTGCTGTTGTGTTAACAGAAATGCTTATTTGTAGAGAAAAACTTAGGTTAATGCTTGTGCTTTGATTTGTAGAGCAAAAGATTATTAAACATGCTCCTGAAATCCACAGCAATTTTTGAGTGGTCAAAGAACAGGGGGTGATGGTTTGAAAAACGTTGATGTAGGCAAATGCTGTTACGTATGCCTAAAGCTTACTTGCCGTTGGGGGTGAGAATTGAGACCGCTAGAGGTTCTAGGACTATATACAGATGAGCAAGAAATTGGTTGTATTCACATTTCCATATGGAAATGACCGACAGTGGAATATAACATCTCTTGCTTTGGAAATCTATAACATTTGCAAGACTTGCTGTGCATTTTGGAGGGAAAAAGGCTCACAGAGCCATACGTGTTTCAAAAACATACAGATGGATGTTTGGGAAAAGGCACATAAACTTGGTCTGACAGCATAAAAATGCTTACAGTGTGTATCATAGAAATTTTTTAAAAGGCGCATGAAAATGTGACTGCTGCAATAACACTGAAAGTTTTCTTACCCCAGATTTCGGTAGCCAATAGCTGAGGCTGAAAGAACTATACTATCTGTTAAGAACTTGGCAGAGGTGAGATTTCTGCTAGGGAGTTCAACTTATTTCACATCTTTAGCTGCTATGTTAATTGCAATACTTGCTTTACCTTACAGAGGGTGTCTGTGTTTGAGGAGATAAACAACACTGACAAGGTTTCTCTTTGCTGTACTTCCCCACCACCACTGGCTTGATTCAGCTCCCTGGTTCTGTATGATAACTTCAGGTCCATGAAGTTCTGGGATTGCTGATCAACGGTTTCATGTGAATGAATGTTTCATTTTCAGTCAATATTAACTTTTATTGTTGCTTCCCCCTGTGAGTCATTATACAGTTCTGGCAGTGCTGTGTATGAATGCTCAGCCATGCAAATGGGTCATCAAATGTTAGTAGCCCTTTCCTCCCAAATGTTAGCCTACATGCTCACACCTATCTATGTAGGTTTCAATGGCAGTCAGTAAAGTAAACCAAAGATACCAGCACTTGTGTGAGCAATTCATACTCACCATAAATGACCAGCTGATTTTGCAAGCCTGCTGTGAACAGTGGTTTGTTCTGTGGCAATTGTTTTGTCTGTTCAGAATTGTATTTCTTTTATTTATTAAGACATGTTGTGTAATAAGCTAACTGTTAATAATATACCAAAGAATATTTGTGCCACTCTCATTCTTGTTGTGTTTCACTCTTTCCTGCCTGCATTCGAATTCTGCTGTTTTTCTCCCTGATTTTTACAAGGGAATGTGTGTTGTAGTCCAATACAAATGGAGGGCTAATGATCAGGGATGGAAAACTTTTATAGCAGAGCACTTGGATACTGACTGTGTTAGCTGATGATTCTGGGAGTTATAATCAAAGTAACTTTTTCACCCTCTGAACTGAATAGAGGAAGAAGTGTTTAAAGTTATAGTTGTATCTTGTATAGCTGCAAAAATCTATGAAGAATTGAGCAGTTTATCCATAATTAAGGCAGCTCCATGTTCAACAGCAGTCTATCTCAAGATATCGGATGTTAGGGATCAACAGCTAGGAAGGCCTTTGCCTTCATGCCTGATTACAGACTTCCTCCTGACTGGCAAGTTTTGGAAACAATATTGGGCCTATATTGGGGTGGGTAACTGCCAGGGCCTGCTGGCAGCTTTGCTCTGTCCACCACCTTGAGTAGCCAGCCCCCTACCCACCCACTGTACCCTCCCTGAATTTTTAAAAGCTTTTTCTTTTTTACTATATTACTCTGTGTGGAGTGTGAAGAAAACTGACAGAAAATCAACTTACCAGTACTTGAAATGTGATACTGAAGAGGAAATTTTGCATATACATTTGGCCTGCTACATTCACTAGGATTAGGGACACAGGACCCTCGCAAAAGTGAAAAATTCTCAAATAACAAAATGTGTGTGTCTGTAGGAAGAGGGCTGTGGCACAGGTGGGGAAAATGAGCATCCAGGATCTAGACCAGGTCAGGAAAAGTAGATGGTTGGCATGGTAGTCCTGTACTGCCTCTCTCCAGCCCATCTCCTTCCTTGGGTGTGTACAAAGCATGGGTACAGGGTTTGTGGTGCTGAGAATTTGAGCAGAGAGCCATTCTTACCTGGCCAGGCAGGTATATGCTGCCTTTCTCCCAGATGGGATTCAAAGTGGACAAGTAAATGGTTCCAAGATCAAATCAAGCCTGAACTGTCTCTGGAAGCTAAAATGAACGAACAGAGGCTAGCATAATTTGGACAGATCATGAGACAACATAACTCATTGGAAAATACAGTCATACTTGGTAAAGTGAGAGACGGAAGAGAGGAAGGCCACGTTGCAGATGGATTATTTCAATCAAGGAAACCACAGCTCTTGAGTTTGTAAGACCTAAGCAAGGATGCTGATAACAGGGCCTCATGGTAGTTTCTCATGCGTAGGATCACTGGATCACTGTAAGGCAAAGCCAGTTTGAGGACAAGTAACAATAAACTAAAATGCCGAATTTGACCCCTGAGAATATGAGGAGGAGTTAATTTGCTATGTTTGCTCTTCCCTCAGCTGTTTTAGGCCCCAAAGAGATATTTGTTAAACCAGAAAGTAAGCCATGTTTGTTTCCTGTCTTTTCCAAAGGCATCTCCCGGGCCTGAAACATCCCAGAGGGGCCCCCAAAACATGTTGAAATTCTTCTAAATTCCTGCTAGTAGTGCAAGTAGAAGAGGCTGAAGTCACTTTGATTTATACTTTGCCCACCCCAGGTTTCAGTGTTAGTTTTTTTAAGGGGTGGTCAACTTGATGCCCTCCAGAGATGTTGGACTCTCATCAACCTCAGCCAACATAACCATAATCGTGTTCAGGGTTTATGGGAACTACAGTCCAAAATGTGCACTGCTCCTGATTGAATCCAACAGAGTGGTTAGCGTGGTTCTTCAAATGCAGATGTCAGATGGTGCCAGATGGGTTATATCCTCTGTTTTTTAATTAGCTTCTTTCTGAATTTGTTGTAAAGTTGCTCCCCCATCTGCCCTTTGTATAAATGCTGCTCTGAATTTGAGACCATTTAATCATCTGCTGGTCCCAACACCCCCTCCTCTTCCCTTCACCCCCTGCCCTCAAATTCCCGGATGGTATGATAATGAATTAGGTGCCAAGTATATTGTTAGCTTTCCACAGTCTGGGCCGTGAGAAATAGTTCAGTATCTCCAGTTCAGCAGTCTGTGAGGTGGAGATTGTCCTTCTTAACCTGTTGCCGTTCTTGTCCATCGCTGCCTTGTATGATTGGAATTCCTGTTATATTGCCACCACTACTCCATTTTTTTATTGTGAAAAAAAACTCATAAAGAAAAGAAGGAAAAGAACAAGGGAATAGTAGATTTAAAAAAAACAACAACTTGAAAATAGAAGTACTGTGTAGTGGAAAAGTCTACATGTCAATTTCAGTAAAAGGCAACCCGATGTCCAGATGAGTATCCGTAAGACACTGGTATCTGTATGCCGCACATTCATAGTGTTTGAAAGAGTTGTAGCATTCTCAGGTTTTTGGAGAAGAGGAGGTGGGCATCTGTCTTTTCACAGTTGCAGTATAAGCTTTATCCAGTGGTATATAGAAAGAGGGAATAGAACTGAAGGAGTGTCTGGATTAACGTGGCCTTGCTCTGAGTTAGCTTGTGGGAACAACAGTCTCCCGTATATGGTCACTGAAAGGCAAAGAGACAAACTGAGCTTGCCGGGGTAGGAGGTGGGGAGAGGAGGACCAGGTTTGGGTGCAGACAATCTGCTGACTTGGGCTTGACCTCCCCTGTTGGGGAGCACCCCCAACTCCCGGCCGTCTGGATGGGCTCATTGAAATGCAGAACACAGCAGCTGAGGCGTTTGCAGCTGTCCGCTGGAGGCTGAACATGAACAGGCATCCAAAAGGGATGGATAGGCCGCAACAACAATAATGATAATAGTAATGACAAACAAAAATCTAATAATAATATTGTCTTTTTTATGCCGTCACTTTGGTTCACCTTTTTTGAATAGAACTCTTCATGTCTTCCAAAGCATATCTGGATCAACATTAACATATTTCAGTCTTTTCCCAGCTGCCCCCTCTCCTTTCTCTCCCCATTTCCAGCTGCCTAACAAAACAAGTCTGAATAGTTGCTGGAATTGGGATTTTTCTCCCACTGGCTGCCCCTGTAATGTATGGATGGGAGGGGAGAATAAGTGAACATCTCTTGTAGTTCCAGTGAAAGCAAAATACAAATGTGAACACAAAGCCAAGTAGGAATGTTTGAAAGGGAGGTGGTTTATTTCTTACAGCACTGAGTGAAGATAATCTGACCTGGGAATCAGAGTCCCTGGTTCAGGACTTGTGTCTGCAGGGAGGGGGAGAGCAGGGGGACAAAAGGAGAGCCTAGAGGAAACAGTGGCAGCCATGTTGATTCATGAGTTAATGTAGGAGAGTAGTCAGATTCTTACAGTTTTACAAGAATGGCATGCCCAAAGGAAGCTGAACCTTCCCTTTTACTCTTGGCTTGTTGTGTCCATTCAAGTTGTTTCTGACTTATGGTTACCCTAAGGAGAACCTGTGAGGGGTTTTTCTGGGGCTGAGAGTGTGTGATGTGCCCAAGGTCACCCAGTACGTTTTCTTGGCTAAGCAGGGAATCAATCTCTGGTCTCCAAGGTCAAACCACTGCATCGTGTTGGCTTACTTCCCCACAATCCGTTGTCCAGAGTACTTTTCTCCCAGTCTGTTTTCAGTACCAAAACTAGGTCATTTGGGCACATGTTAAGATGAACTCCATGCTCCCCTTCATATATAGATTCATGTTATAAGAGAGAAGATTCTGACTAAACATAAAGAGGAACTTCTGATGGTAAAACCTGTTCAACAGTAGAACAGACCACCTCAGAGGATGATGGACTCTTTGTTGCGTGTTTCTAAACTGTGGTTGCATGGGCACCTGTCAGGGAGGCTTTAAGTTTTGGTGACAGGGGGTTAGACTTCAAGATCCCAAGTCCCTGCCAACTCTATGATGCTGTGACCAGGCAGCTGGAGCACCTTTCTATGAATGAAGATTTTGGCTTTTGGGACTCAGGGAAGAGAAAGAATGAACAGTTGGGGATAATGGAGTGCAAGAAAGTATTACAGAGGAAAATCAGCTTGTGCTTTATAGAATAAGCAAAGCTTTTGATTGTGTTGATCATGAGGAATTATGGAGCGCTCTCAGAGGAATGGGTATCCCACAACATTTCAATTATCTTGGTGTGCAACCTGTACTCAGGATGAGAGGCCACTGTCAGGACAGAATATGGAGAAGCAGAATGTTTTCCGATTGGCAAGGAGGTAAGGCGAGGCTGTATTTTTATCTCTCTCTTTAACTTTTGCACTGAACATACCGTATGTAAAACTGGATTAGATTTGGAGGAAAGAGGCATGAATATTGGAGGAAAGAACATCGACAATTTAAGTACTCAGATGGCATCATACTCCCAGCAGAAAGCAGCAAAGACTAATGTGCCGTTCTCTTATGAGCTTCTGTGTGTGTGTTTTTTTAAAGTAAGGAAAACATGATGAAAAACAAACAGCAAAGCAACTTTTATTGCATTATCTCTTAAAACATTGCAACAGGTAATGACAACAGTTAATGGCTTCCTCCCTCCATCACCAGTAAAGGAAGCAAATTACTTTTAAAAAGTAGTTTCCCATCTCTGATTTATCCTTCTGTAGACCAGTTGTTGGGGAACACAAGTGTTAAGCTGCTATTGCATTCATGTCTTGCTTTTGGGTTTCCACAGGGTTGTTTTTATGTACTTAAAAGATATGGGCTGCCTAGAAACTCTTCTTAATTTCTCTGTGTCTGTATAGGTGGACTTTAAAGTGGAGATTGTTTCCTATGGTGTTGGTAGAAAATACATGCAGGAATATAACTGACAAAGTTGTTCATATGTTTGTTTTAACATAGGTGTGCAAATTGTGCCCTTTGAATAAAGGAAGAAATAAAAGTGCTTGAGAGACAGCACAGAAACTCCTGCTCTAAGCATTCCAAATAGGTTTTTCAGCCCTAATAGTATTTGTGAATGGATGTGTATGAGGTTGTAGGTGGTCATGCAAGCAAAACGACCCAAATTCAAAATAAAAATGTTCACTTGATGTCAACCTGTATTGGAGAAATGCATAGCTGTGGTTGAAATCTCAGTAGTTCTCAGCTGTGAGATCTGTTGATTCATTTCCTTGAAATGAACTGACCTTAAGTATAGAAAGTTTGCACATTCCAGTTGCTCAGAATTTTAAATAACCATCAGCACATACAGCCTAGGGAAACAGGATTAGGCCATTAAACTGAATAGCGTGAATGGATTTCTGTTTGCAAGAAGGAGTTGTGAGTGGAGATCACACAAAGAAAATACTGGAAACAGTATTGCAAAATTTCAATAGCTCTTGTCTTTAGTATTTATATAGCAGTTTGCATAAGTCTTAATGTGCTTCTCAGGTGTTCTGCAAATAATCCTTAGCAACAACTCCATAAGTTAGCTAGATCACCACTGTTACCTCTGTGGTACATGTGGCAAGGACCAGTGGATAGTCTTACATAAAACCACTCACAGTGGAACTGAGATTTGAATCAGTGTCTTTCTAGATAACAGTTCATTTGCTAAACCATTAACATTTCATCAGTTTCAATGCTGCATAGTAAGTTAAGCCATTACGTTTGGAAAAACTGTATGTTTTTAGTGATGTATGCTGTAGTTTTCTGTTGAGCTTTCTTGTTTAAGATAATGGTGGTAGTATTATGGTTAAGTGGCTGTTTCTTAAATGCTCTCTGCTTTGAATTGGAGGGTGCGGTTTTTGGCTTTGAAGTAGGCTTGATGCTACAACAAGCTTGCAGCAGTTGGTAAATAAAGATGGATTTCCTTTTGTTCTGCTGGTGCTTTGCTGTTCATTATTCTCCACTTACTTCCCAGGGAGTGGCAGCTGTTTCTGATGTTCAGCACTCGATCAGTTGTAGACAGCTCCCAATTTGGTTAATTCACTTGTGGTGGAAAGTTGGGTGTGAGAGACCATAATACAACCCTGCATTATTATCCAGTTCTCTCCAGAATTAACTTTTCATGGGGCAAAAAGAGTTTCCTGTTCTGAAATATTTAAGTGCATGTGTAGTTTTTTTGTGTGTGCAGATGTAGCATATCTTATTAGGATAGGGGTCCCCCTCCCCTGTTTTAGCATACTAAGACTGGCAGAAAGCATGAATTTAAAACAAAACAAAATTGTTGTGCATGTGTGTATATATTCATGTAAATGTACATTTTCAAAAAAATTTAGTAGCTCCAAAATGGCTTCAGGCAAACTGCTGCTGTAGATGAGAAATTTTAAATTTTCTCTTTAAAAGCAAGCAGGTTGAAAGAGTACATTTCAAACAAGCATTTTATAATCTAAAAAATAATCCATCTTCTCTGTTGGTTTCTTTGCACGGTTAGCATTTTGCTTGTGAAAACAAGCCAAGACATTACAAAACCATGAATCATAGAGGGAAAATATATTTTACTTAGTAAACTGTTTAGCTTTTTGTGCTGCTTGCTAATAATATGATTGTCTTTGTTTTACATCTGCTGTCTAGAACTGCTGCTTGATTACTTTTTCTTTCTTCAGATTTATCCCCCAAACCCACTTTTTCTGCGTGGCCTCTGGCATGTTTCTTTAATCCTTAATGCTAACTGAACCAAATTTTCAAGACCCATGACTGTTAGCCTACATTAATCATGCTCTACCTTTTTCACTATTTGTCTATTGTTTAGCCTCTCTTAGGTTGCATCTAGTTATGAGGAGCAGCAAAAACTGTGTAAGGAATGAAAAACATGGCACTGTATACATTTCCACGTGCCTGTCTCTGTTGCCTGGATTGTATAAATTATCTTTTCACCATCCCCTTTTCACATTACAGACTGAAGATGATGGGAGTTGCAGCCCAAAGCACCTGGGGTGCAGCAGGTTGGGAAAGACTGGCATAACTAATCTGCAAACCACACACACACACAATCCTGCTTTATAATGTAGACATCTGGTGCATCAGAAATGCTGTTTCTAAATGTAGAGGGACCATTCGGCCAGTGTTAAACATTTTTTAAAATTGCAGAGTCCCATTGGATTTAACCGAGTTCAGTGAATGATTAAATCCCATTGAAGTCGTGGGGGCTTGAAATTGCTTGACGTTTGTTGGTTTGTGACCATAAAAATGCATTGATGCACAGTTTCTAGGCTGCTTTTATTTTGTGTGTGTTTGTATCTTCAAGTTGCCTGTTGACTTATGGTGACCCCATGAATTTCATGAGGTTTTCTTAGGCAAGGAATAATAAGAGGTGGTTTTGCAAGTTGCTCCTCTGAAATATAGCTTGTAGCATTTTGTGTTCATTGGTGGTCTCCTATCCAAGACCCTTCTTAGCTTCCAAGATCAGATGGGATCTGATGTCTTTAGGGTATTATGTGGCTCTGTTTTTGTTACAACTTCCTATTCCTAGAATTTCCAAGCACATCTACAACCTAAATGAGGACAGGAGGAAATGATAAGAGACACATTGCAGAGATGGGCTGTAGCTAACTGGTTGTTCTTTGTGTGTGAAAGACCTTTCTCTAAAACCCTGAGGAACTGCAGTTATTCAGAGCTAGATCAGACATGGGAAACCTCTGGCCCATGGGCCAGATTACGCAAATGGGGCTTCCCAATTCATCCCACAAGTTTCTTCTGCTGTTCTGTCCGAACACTGATCAGAAATATAAATAGTTGCACAGAACACAATTGTGGTTTGCAGCTGCTAGACAGAATAGTGGTCTTGTTGGAGGTAACAGAGATACCAGCTCAGCTTACACTCAACATGCATGTGTTTACATGGATAGGAACAGAAAGAGAATTAAGACCTCCTCAGGTTGCTAGATTGTTCTTTATCTGCTCAACTTATGCTGATCTTCCATCTTAACTGGTCTAGTACTCTCAGGGTTGCTGATTATGTATTTTTCCTGTTTCTTTAAAGTTTTTCTTGGGCCATTTCTGCACTAGCCTGTTATAGTGCTATTCTTCCACTTTCAACATCTTATGGAATCCTGAGGTTTGCAGTTGAGGGAGGGGCCTTGATCTGGAAATGACCTTGACCTTCCAGTGTGAGAAGACATCTTCACTAGCTTTGTTCCAAGTGAAGGTGGTAAGCATGGATCTCTTCTGCCTAGTTAATTAGTTAGAACAGATCTGTCTTCCCTTTCAATCTCAGTGTATTTCTATTGATAAAGTTTTGCTTTCTTACTTAAACAGAAAAAAGTAGACTCCTTGTGATAGCATTCTAGGGAAAGAGGCAATTCTTTAATCACTGTGCTGTTCAGAAAGGGTTCAGTCCACACATCATCAGCACTGTGCCAGGAAACGGAGGCTTGGAGGAATGTCACACGAAGGAGTAGAAGGACCAGGAAGGTAACAGAGACTCTCACCATACACAATCGCTTCAGAGTCCTTGGCCTTACAAACCATGAGGAGCACCGGGAGGAGGGAACAGAATGTCAACTAGATCAACACTCCCGGCCTAAACAGAATGCCCAGGCAATCCTAGAAGAACATGCTTGTCGAGGAGCCCAGGACAAGCCTCACAGGAGACAAATTCTGGTTGTTGGAGACTCCTTACTCAGAGGAACTGAAACGGCAATTGCAAATCGGACAAGCTCAATCGAGAGGATTGCTGTCTTCCTGGGGCCAAGACCAACCACATAACGGAGAGGCTAACCAGGCTGGTCAAGCCCACTGACCATAAGCCCCTCATTGTGGTTCATGTTGGAGCCAATGACACTGCGAGGCACAGTTTTTACCACATCACAAAAGACTACGAGCTTATGGGGACAAAGCTTAAGGACCTTGGTGCGCAGGTGGTCATTTCGTCTCTCCCCCCTGTTCAAGGATATGGCGCACGAAGGGAAAGAGCAATAGCAGAGGTCAACAACTGGCTCCGCACATGGTGCTGCCGGCAACAGTTTCGGTTTTTGGAACACGACCTGAATTTCCATGAACGTGGGCTTCTGGCAAGGGATGGGCTGCACCTCACGAAACTTGGCAGGAATGTTTTTGCAAACAGTCTCGCAAGGAGGATTAAGAGGTCTTTAAACTAAGTTCTGCTGGGGAGGGAGACAATATTATTCAGGGCAAGGACTCGGTGAGTGCAGGGGGGAAAGGCCCAAATGATATTGGCCAAGTAGTACAAGCGTCCAATGGTGGGAGGAGTGGAAACTATAGTACAGGACTTCCAGGAAGGGCCCAGGGACTTAAATGTGTGTACACTAATGCACGGAGTATGGGAAACAAGCAAGATGAACTTGAACTCCTAGTACAACAAAATAAATATGATTTGATAGGCATCACTGAGACCTGGTGGGATGAGTCTCATGACTGGAATGTAGGAATACAGGGATATAGCCTATCTTGTAAAAATAGACCTAACAATAAAGGAGGAGGAGTAGCCTTGTATGTCAAGGATGTTTTCATCTGTGAAGAGATCCATGACTTAAACCCAGAAATCCAGGTCAAGAGCATCTGGGTAAGAATTAAGGGAGCGAGAAACAATAGGGATATTCTGGTGGGGGTTTACTACAGACCTCCAACCCAGGCTGAGGACTTTGATGACACCTTCCTCAACCAAATGACTGCACATTCAAGAAGGAGAGATACAGTAATAATAGGAGATTTCAATTACCCGGATATATGTTGGCGGTCAAACTCTGCCAAGACAGCAAGGTCCAGCAAGTTTCTTGCTAGTCTTGCAGACAGTTTCATGGTCCAGAAAGTGGAAGAGGCCAAAAGGGGATCAAATATTCTAGATCTGATCCTGACCAACAGGAATGATCTTGTTAATGAGGTAGAAGTGGTTGGATCTTTAGGAGGTAGTGACCGTGCCCTGTTGGAATTTGGCATTCAGTGGGAAGGAGAAGATAAGTGTAGCCAGACACTCATCTTAGATTTTAAAAAAGCGGACTTCTGTAAACTTAAGGAGATGCTGGCTGGAATTCCGTGGTCAAGAATAGTGAAAGGGAAAGGAGTTCAGGAGGCATGGGAGTTCCTTAAAAGGGAGATGCTGAAGGCACAGTCTAAAACTGTGCTCATAAGGAGGAAAAATGGAAGGCATCTGAAGAAACCAGAATGGTTGACTAAAGAACTCTCAGCTGAGCTCAGTGTTAAGAGAAACATGTATAGGAAATGGAAGAAGGGGGAAACCACCAAAGAAGAATTTAAGCAGGTAGCCCGGAGATGTAGGGAGGAGGTCAGAAAGGCTAAAGCACAGAACGAACTTAGGCTGGCCAGAGACATTAAAAACAATAAAAAGGGCTTTTTTAAATATGCCCACTGCAAAAGGAAAAAGAAGGAGACGATAGGGTCTCTGCGCAGAGAAGATGGTGAATTACTAACAGGGGGAAGAGAAAAGGCAGAACTATTTAACACCTTCTTTGTCTCAGTTTTTCTCCAAAAGGATACAAGCACTCAACCTGGCGGTTGGGGAGCAGATGAGGAAGTAGGGGAAATGAGGCACATAATAGGTAGAGAGGTGGTACAGGAGTACTTGGCCACACTGGATGAATTCAAGTCTCCAGGGCCAGATGAATTGCATCCTAGGATATTAAAAGAGCTGGCAGAGGTCATTTCGGAACCGCTTGCTATATTCTTTGAGAAATCTTAGAGGACAGGAGAAGTTCCAGCAGACTGGAAGAGGGCAAATGTTGTCCCCATCTTCAAGAAGGGAAAAAAGAGGACCCAAATAATTATCGCTCAGTCAGCCTGACATCAGTACCTGGAAAGATCCTGGAGCAGTTCATTAAGCAGTCAGTTTTTAATCACTTAGAAAACAATGCGGTAATCACAAGAAGTCAACGTGGATTTCTCAAAAATAAGTCATGCCAGACTAATCTTATCTCTCTTTATGACAGAGTTACTAGCTTGATAGATGAAGGGAATGCTGTGGATGTAGCATATCTCGATTTCAGTAAGGCCTTTGACAAAGTTCCCCATGACATCCTTGCAAAGAAGCTGTTAAAATGTGGGCTGGACAGGGCTACTGTTAGTTGGATTTGCAATTGGTTGACAGACCGAACCCAAAGGGTGATCACAAATGGCTGCTTTCCATCCTGGAGAGAAGTGACTAGTGGGATGCCACAGGGTTCTGTCCTGGGCCCAGTGCTGTTCAATATTTTTATCAACGACTTGGATGAAGGAATAGAGGGCATGCTCATCAAATTGGCAGATGACACCAAATTGGGAGAGGTTGCTAATACGCCAGAGGACAGGATCAAAATTCAAAATGACCTTGGTAGATTGGACAGCTGGGCCATGGCTAACAAAATGAAATTCAACAGAAAGAAGTGTAAGGTGCTACACTTAGGTAGAAAAAATGGAATACAGAAATATAGGATGGGGGACACGGGGCTGGATAGCAGTATGTGCAAAAGGGATCTAGGAGTCTTAATAGATCACAAGCTGAACATGAGTCAGCAGTGTGATGTGGCAGCCAAGAAAGCCAGTGCAATTCTCGGCTGCATCAATAGGAGTATGGTGTCTAGATCGAGGGAGGTACTGGTACCACTCTACTCTACTTTGGTTAGACCTCATCTTGAATACTGTGTCCAGTTCTGGGCACCCCAATTCAAGAAGGACATGGTCAAGCTGGAGCAAGTCCAGAGGAGGGCGACCAAAATGGTGAGGGGCCTGGAAGCCATGCCCCATGAGGATAGACTTAGAGAGCTAGGTATGTTTAGTCTGCAGAAGAAAAGGTTAAGAGGGAACATGATAGCCATGTTTAAATATCTGAAGGGCTGCCATATAGAGGAGGGAGAGGCCTTGTTTTCTGCTGCTCCAGAGACCAGGACAAGGAGCAATGGATTCAAGCTGCAGGAAAGGAGATTCCACCTGAATCTCAGGAAGAACTTCCTGACAGTCAGAGCTGTCCGGCAGTGGAATATGTTGCCTCGTAGTGTAGTGGAATCTCCTTCCTTGGAGGTTTTTAAGCAGAGGCTGGATGGCCATCTGTCGAGAGTGCTTTGAGGGTGTTCCTGCATGGCAGGGGGTTGGACTGGATGTCCCGTGTGGTCTCTTCCAACTCTACATTTCTATGATTCTATGATTCTAACAGCTCTAATCTGGTGTAAATCTACATCCTGGGTTGCGATCAGCCACTGTTGTCCCATTCTTTGGTGATATGAGAATCTAAGATGTGCTGTAATTGAACTGGTACTCAGGCATGAGAACCAGTGTGTTGCAGAATCTTTAGTTGTGGACCAGGACTCTGAGAGACCAGGATTCAGATCCTGCTGAAGCCTTAAAAACCCACTAGGTCAGTGGTTCTCAACCTGTGGGTCCCCAGATGTTCGTGGACTTCAGCTCCCAGAAGCCCCAGCCACTATGGTCAATGCTCAGGGCTTCTGGGAGCTGAAGTCCACGAACATCTGGGGACCCACAGGTTGAGAACCACTACACTAGGTGATCTTGGGCAAGGCACACTCTCTTAGCCTAAGGGGGAGACTGTGGCAAACCCTTTGTGAATAATTCTTGCAAGAAAACTTTTATGGTAGGGTTACCATAAGTTGGAGTTGACTTGAAAGCACATAACAACAAATCAGGGACATCTCTGTATGCACATAACTACTGTCACTGCTACTATTTGTTTTTTGCTTTGGGAACATTGATGTTTCTTGTTGTAAAAACATAAAATGCTAGTGTATATAACCAGCATTGCCTGGGATTTTATTTTCTGATAAGTAATACTTTTTAGAAAGATTTGAGGTCCAGTATCTCTGATTCCCCAAACTGTCCTGGCCAGTACCTGTAATTTTTCCCCATATTCCCCAATCCAATCTGTATTCTGAGTTAGGAGCATAAAGAGGTTGGGTTCCTGAGGGAATACTGTGCCCCCCTCCTTGCTGCTAGGCCTCATTTGCATAGCAGCCAGCCAGGCCCAAGAGCTCCCTGGCTGAGAATTGTAAGGCCCCTCCCTAAACTGCAGTTCCCGGGGTTCCATAGATTTTTCTCAGGCAGCCAATCATATGAGGTCTTCACCTGACATAGACAAACAGACTTTGACTATTATATCTTAGATGACACATGTTTATGTGCACCCACCCACCCACGCATGCATGCATCTATCTGGAAGTGCTAGATGTGCTTGCTGCGTTTTCGCCACATTTGCAGTCCTTTTAGGTGTGTAAAACTATCATTTTCAATGCTATATATTTGGTTTGGAGAGATATTGGTGTACTGCCAACAGGGAACACAAGCAATGAGTAGATGCAGAGGTGGCCACAGTTACCCATGCCAGTGGTGGAACGTCTGGATTTTGTTCCATATTTTAATGGAAATGTCCACTAGGTTGAAGCCATTTGAGGGATAGGATTCAGCACCTTTGACAGGTCTTTTGAAATCAGGGGTAAAACCCAAGAGCAGATTCACTGCCTTACTCATATGAATGCCTCTGTCTGCCTTTGTATAAGGGTGGGAAGATACTTTTGATTAAGAACTGTATATGTATGACAAAGGGAACAGAGGTGCTATATACCAGGTCAGACTTATTTGTTCTTGTAGGCTAATATTTACTCTGTGGTCTTGGGCAGAGATCTACTCTCTCATCTGGTCCATTTTAACTGGATCATTTTAACTGGAGATGCAGGGGATTTCATCTGGAATTTCATGAGTACAAAGTTTGTGATCTGCAACTCAGCTCTGGTCCCTCTGCTAGTGTAAATTTGACTTTGAGTCGTTTCTCCAGATGGGAAAAAAATTAGCTTCATCAGCAGCAGACTGGAGGAGGGCAAATGTCGTCTCCATCTTCAAGAAGGAAAAAAAAGAGGACCCAAATAATTATTGCCCCATCAGCCTGACATCAATACCAGGAAAGATCCTTGAGCAGATCATTAAACAGTCAGTTTGTAATTATTTAGAAAGCAGTGCCATAATCACTAAAAGTAAACATGGATTTCTCAGAAATAAGTCATGCCAGACTAATCTTATCTCCTTTTATGATAGGGTTACAAGCTTGATAGATGAAGGGAATGCTGTAGATGTGGCATATCTTGCCTTCAGTAAGATCTTTGACAAAGTTCTCCATAACATGCTTGCAAAGAAGCTAGTAAAATATGGTCTGGACAGGGCTGCTGTTAGGTGGATTTGGAATTGGTTGACCGACCGAAATCAAAGGGTGCTCACCAATGGCTGCTTTTCCTTCCAGAGACAAGTGACTAGTGGGGTGCCACAGGGTTCTGTCCTGGGCCCAGTGCTATTCAACATTTTAATCAGTGACTTGGATGATGGAATAGAGGGCATGCTGATCAAATTTGCCGATGACACCAAAATGGGAGGGGTTGCTAATACCCCAGAGGACAGGATCAAATTTCAGAATGACCTTGACAGATTGGAGAGCTGGGCCAAAGCTAACAAAATGAATTTCAACAGAGAGAAATGTAAATTCTTACACTTAGGCAGAAAAAATGGAATGCACAAATATAGGATGGGGGACGTGTGGCTCGATAGCAGTACATGTGAAAGGGATCTAGGAGTCTTAATAGATCACAAGCTGAACGTGAGTCAGCAATGTGATGGAGCAGCCAAGAAATCCAACGCGAATCTTGGTTGCATCAATAGGAGGATGGTGTCTAGATCGAGGCAGGTAATGGTGCCACTCTATTCTACATTGATTAGGCCTCATTTGGAACACTGTGTCCAGTTCTGGGCACCTCAGTTCAAGAAGGATATCGACAAGCTGGAGCATGTCCAGAGAGGGGGGCCAAAATGGTGAAGGGTCTGGAAGCCATACCGTATGAGGAACGGCTTAGGGAGCTGGGCATATTTAGTCTGCAGAAGAGAAGGTTAAGAGTGGACATGGTAGCTACATTTAAATATTTGAAAGGATGTCATGTCAAAGAGGGAGCGGGCTTGTTTTCTGCTGCTCCAGAGACTAGGACAAGGAACAATGGATTCAAGCTGCAGGAAAGGAGATTCCACCTGAACCTCAGGAAGGACTTCCTGACAGTCAGAGCTGTCCGACAGTGGAACATGCTGCCTGGGAGTGTCGTGGAGTCTCCTTCTTTGGAGGTTTTTAAGCAGAGGCTGGATGGCCATCTGTTGAGAATGCTTTAATGGGTGTTCCTGCATAGCAGGGGTTGGACTGGATGGCCCCTGGGGTCTCTTCCAACTCTAGGATTCTATGCTGAGGCTACATCCCCTTGACCCATGTGGATGATGTGTGTTTTAGGGAAAGGGTTAGTGAAGGCAAAGTTATTTTGTGAGGGTGGATGGGGCCAGAACAAAGTTACACATGCCACATATATGTTTATAATGTAGTGGGCGCAATCAATGAGTGTGGCATTTCTGCACAGGGAAGAACTACTCCTGTATCTACATGATTGGCTTTAAAAAGTAGCAGCTTCCTCTTCTACCTTCTTCCCCTTTCTTCACTGAAAACTACTGAATAAAAAACAGCAAGCAGGCCACTACTTGTCTGGAAATCCTTGCTGGAATATCATCATTCCTTGAGATTTTGGCTTAGAGTACGTCTGGGAATACTTCTGTCATGAGTGGTCTCACCACTTTTTGCTAGAACCTCTCTCTCTGGATTCACCCACTAGATATCAGTGCAAACAATGCATATTTAGAATTAATTTGTGCAAAAGATGTAGACTTTAGAAATCTCAGCCCTTTAAAGTACTAACTGGAGGATTTACTCCTACAGCAGGAGTGTGTAATAATGAAGGGGGGGTCAATTTTTTGCCCCACACGCCTGCAGGCCGCACCATCACATATCAGGTACATTAGAAAGGACATGCCATCACTTTTGGCCAATTTTCAACTTCTTTGGGTGCCCTGTGAGGAAGAGAAGCATACGGCCATATTTAGGGCCATTGTGGGTTTGGAGAGGGCAGTGTTTGGGCAAAAGATTATGTGAAAATCAGCAGAAACTTTTGGGGGTTCTGGGGTCTGCCGAAGTTAGCTTGTAATATAGAATCTACACTGCCATAGTAATTGTGCAGCTAGTGGACAATGAGGAGCTCCCAGGAAATCCCAGTGACCCCAAACCTTGATGATTCCCCACTGCAGGAATACTACTTAGGACCAGATCTGGCCTTTCCAACTTGTTTTGAGGGCTTGAAAAACAACCTTATTTTTTAAAAGATGGCTGAAATTGATAAAATATCTTTTGGAGAATGCCAAAACAGCTCCTGCAAAAGAGTACTGTGACCTTTCAGAGCTCCAAAAATGGTGGCGTGTGAACCTCCGGGCTCTGAAACATTGTAATGTACAGGCTAGCTCCAAGTTCACAGAATAGACATAGAGGTTTCAAAACCTTTATTCAGAACATCAAAGAAACAGCAGCACACACTGGCAATTGCCAAGACAAAAGAACCACTGGATTCGCAGTACTATCTAAGCCATTACATTTCAAAATTACTGTGTGCTGCTATCCAACTGGCTAATAAATCAAAACACCCCTTCTCCTGGGCTTTGCCTTCCGCCTCTCATTTTCTCACCCAGCTTACCAACAGAGTGACCTTACGGCTATGTTCGTTTGCCCTCATCACAAACGGATACCATAACATTCTAGGGTTCTCAGCATATCCCATCACCACCTCACATCATGCTTACCCCCCACCTGCCCTGTGAAGCACCTAAGCTCTACACCATACACTATTGCCTAAAACATGGCAGGGAGAGCACAGCCAACCCGACAATCCTGCCCACCACAGGTATACACACAAGGCTGTTCCTTGTCATGCCAGCCTTTAGTCATTTCAGCAGTGTTGTTTAGGTGTGAAAATGCAGTTCTTCTGTTGCTGTTGCTGGTATGCTTGGTTTGTTTTTGTTTTTAATGAAACACTTATCGATCCTGCTGATCATCCAGAGATCTGCTGATAGATCTGGATCTACTTTCTTCTGATCTCCAGCATATGACATCTGAAATAAATAGTATGGTAAGTGAATGTTGGCTCAGATTAAACACTCAGACTGCAGAAAGAGAAAGAATATTCTTGTTGCTGTTCTTGTCATTTATTTCATTGCTCCACTTCTGTGGAGGTGGTATGCCAGATGTTTGCCTGTGACTCCAACTCTTCTATTTTTCCTCTTTCCAGCTCTGACTCTAGTGGTAAGTGGTAAAATATATTAATTAGTAATAACAAGTTTATTGTAGTGAAATGGTGGCAGAAAGCATTTCATTGGCCCAGTGTGAATCATCAGGCTGCTTAAATTGATAGAATATAAATTTGATTAAAAATTCTGAACAAGAAAACTTTCCTAAATTCTTATGAAAGTCAACATGCAACAGACTAGGCAGTTAGTATTACAGTTTTTTCTTTTAAAGCATAAATTGGAGTTAGTTCATTTCTACGAACTCTGACTCCACCCAAAATTATTTCTGACTCCAACAGCCCTGCTGGTGATATTTCGTATTCTGGGATAAATATATAGGCTACATAGAAATGTCTCTTAGATTTTTTGTTTGTAGGTAAGAAGGTGGATGTTCCTCATTGCTTTTTTGGTAGAAACTGCACAGAAGAATTGAACTGCAGTGGCCTGAAACATGTTTTAATAAGGCTATGTAAATTGTATTTTTCTAATAAAGAAACACAAGTTCTAGAGAGAGACAGCGCAGAGACTCTTGTACTGAGTGTTCTGGTTGAGCAAGTCCTGTTGACGTCTAATGGGACTGTGTGTAAGAAAGAGACTGGGTGTCAGTGATGCAACCTTAATACTCCATCTTCTAGAAGTTAATTAACCTGCAGTGCAGATGTGGCCAAAACAGAATATGGTTCCGGTTTCTGAGTGTCTCATCTGGTTGTATGTCCTGATTCTCTGCTCTCCACAGTTAAAGCTGATGCTCAGTTAAAAAAAAAGCAGTGAGTTTATTGGTAGTGCCATTAAATAATTAAAAAGGAAGATTTGAAGGGTGAAAAATAGCTGGTATGGGAAGGAAGGAAGGAGTGCCAGAGAAAAGCTGCAGTGCTGAGTTTGCAGAAGTGAGTTCTGCTAGGTTGTCTGTCTCAGATCCTTGGAATAAAATTATATAAAGCAAACATACTTGGTAGCTAGATGGTAAAGTAGAAGGTGCAGGTGCTGTATGTGTACTGTTAATATGTGGTAAATTACCTTTTCTTCTGAGCCCAGGGGAAATGTGAGCTTGTAATATAAAATGCACCTGACTTTATGTTCATGGCTGCTGTTACATATCTCCTTAATTCTCACACCAGTTTCAAATATGCACGAAGTGGAAACTTCTTTGTCTTGTCATACATATATGGGTGGCTTGATCCGTGGCAGAGTGCTGGTTGGGAATGAACAAATCTGTCTGATACTTTTGTTTGTTTAATCCTTTTCCTTCATCAATTTGTGAATTATTAAACAAATCTGCACAAAGATTCACACATTTTATGTCCATTTTTCTTATGTTTTAGTCTGTGGATGTGTGCATGCTTGTGTGCACATTATTTTTCAAGCAGTTTTCCCTGATGTAATATATTTTTCATGTTCTTTTCACTATTTTCTATCCTTTCATGGGAGAACTGCATTGCAAAGCTTGGAAGAATGTGAATATTGAAGTGTATTTGCATTTTGATATATGCAGTACATCGGTTTGAGAGATGCAAAACTTGGTTAAATAAAAATAGAGTAATTTCTCATCTCTGATGCCATAGCTACTTCTGTGTTTTACACTTTTTATTGTGGTTTTGACCTCAGACTTTTGTAGTAATCTGATATATTGCTTTCAGGGATGTACTCAAATTCTACCATGCATGTGCTCATTTGTACACCTCTGTAATTTGTGCAATTACAAATGCTCTCAATAATCTTCGTATGAGATAGCATATGTAAAAGAAAGTTAAAAACAATTACCGAAATAGTGTTTTGCTTTCATTATTTATTTTCTATTTCCTCTGGTTGCTTCTTTTTCAGGTTACAACATAATGCTCAAGTGGCCTGGTATAACATTTAAAATTAAAATGTTGGTTTTCTTGTTAAAGTTATGGCTGTTGGGAGGTCTTCACACTTCCCTTTTCCGCTGAGAATAGTTCTATATAGAAGAGGAACTTTTTGATATGCTTGTATTTTATCTTTGTTCAGTGGTACAAAGCTATCCAGCCTCAGTATTTTCCATATTGCTAAAAACTGAGAACACATTTTCCCACACTGCTGAAAGCTGAAGGTTTTTTGATTGTTTGTTTTTTAGTTTTCTCCTTGAAGAAAATGGCTCCCCTTGTCGTGTATTGGATGACCCCACACACGCACACACAAAAATCCTGTGGTCTCTGCGCAAGCTCGACTGTGTTTTATGTATTTCCTGAATTCTTCCTTTTTGTTGGGTGCCTTCAAGTCATTCTGCTTTCAGCCCCACATCATGAGGTTTTCTTGTCAAAATTATTCATAGGAGGTTCACCATTGCCTTCCTTGAAGGCCGAAAGAGTGGGACTTGCCCAAGGTCAACCAGTGGATTTCCATGGCAGAGTAGAGATTTGAACCCTGGTCCCCTGGAGTCCTTGTCCAGCACTCAAACCCACCACACCACATTGACTTCCTTGAATTCTTACTATATTCTTATAATTCTCATTGTGCGCACTGTATTCTCATTATGCACATGAATACAGACATTCACTGTGAAAATTATGTAAGCATGGTTCCTTCTTACAGTAAATTCCTTCATTGGCTCTTTTTGTTTGGCTCCCTTTTCCACTGCGTGATCCTAACTGTGGCCATTTATGCACTAGACTGTTACAGTGCTGTTATTCCACTTTCAACATCCTATGGAATCCTGGGGTTTGCAGTTGAGGGAGAGGCCTCAAAGCCTGTCCCTAAACTGCAAACCCCAGGATTCCATAGAATATTGAAAATGGAATAATAGCACTATAACAGTCTATGCAGAAGTGGCCAGTGTTCTCATGATTAGAAGAGCTTCCTTTGTCCTTCCTCTCTTCTTGGAACCTGTGGATTCTTCTGACACTCATTCGTGGCCACCTGGCTCATTTTTCTGTTGTTTGCAACCAATAAGCCTGGCTGAGGTAGGAGTCAGACTTTTGCCTGCACAGATAGCCCCTTTGTTCCTCGCTTCAGCGTTCAAGCAATCAAACCTCAACACCTGTAACAATTCTTCTGCATTTTCTCCAAACTGGGAAGCTATGGTTTAAAGCTTCAGAACAAGGCGAAGTGTTAAAACATGTTTTAAAGTTGGTTGGTTCTGGCTTGTGCTTGGGTTGCATGCATGGGCAGAAGTCTCATTAATATCCAATGATCTGGGTTTCTGGAAATTTTTGGATTGGAAATTTTTCCAGAGCCTTAAATGTAAGTATGATTTGATTGAGCATTCTTATGTGAACTATGTTTACTAAACAAAACTTTCAGGTATCCCAGCAGCTTGTAAGAAATACCCACTGAACAGTCTACTGCAACATTTTATTAGGGGAAAAATGTGGTGTAACCATTTTGGACAGAATCTTGTTGGTGCACAAAACTAGCACAGTGATCTGTTATGCTTATATAATTTACTTTGTCCCTGCCTAGGTAAGGAAGAGGAAGAGGTAGCGACAGTCACAAGAAGAAGCAGCTGTTGATTTTCAAGGGGAGGTATTTAGAGTTAAAAGTTCTCTGGGAGGAATAGCTCAGAAAATCACTTGTCTTGTAGCATAGATGATTTTCTGATCTATCCTTCCACTGCATCTTTCATTCTGAGGGCAGCCCACCATCTCAGAAGCCAAGTGCTTAGAAATAGACAACTCAGAGCCAGCGGTTACCCCACATTCCGTGACTGCTACTTCAGCCTTTGTCATCTTTCTGTTGTCAGCACAATGTCCATGGCGTCTCTCATTGGGCCACTACTGCTGCTGTTGGCATAGTTTATGCAGTGGAAGGATCACATGCATCCACAGCTATATTTAAAAAAAAAGAAACAAATGTGTGTAGATGTTATACATTGACTGCCTAGCTGCATCTGTGTAAATGAGTAATGTCTTCTGTACTGACTTCCTCTTAAGCCCACCTTAAGAGGCATCAGATAGATTGGGTGAAGAAGGTCCATTCAGTTTCCAGTTGGAGCACAAGGGGGATGACATTTCTATTCTGTTCCTTACCATTAAGTCAGATGTCAACAAGGACTGGTGACAAGGGCTTGGTTCTGAGTTTCACTGCCTTGCTTGCTGGTGGGAAAGGGGTAGAAAAGTCATCCTTCTTGCACCCTGATTGGAAGCTAAATTAACTTCCTTGGAACATTCTGGTTGCTGGCTCTTAAGTTGGGTTGGGTGGCATTTATATAGTTTAAAATAAGACTACATAGTCTTGCTGAATAGAGACCAGTTACAGATCTCTTACCTTAGATTACAAATCTGTGACTGAAATACTGAATGTCGACCTTTATTATTTTATTTTTTAATTTTTCTTATTAGAATACTAGTGTTGCCCAGGGTTTTCATTTTCCTCTTAAGAACTCACCAAACTGTCTTCTCCGTTTCCTGTAACTTTGCTCTGTATTTCCCAATCTAATCTATATTCAGAGTTGTTAACATACAGAAGTTGGGTTCCTGAGGGAATACACTGTCCTCCTCCTCGCTGCTAGGCTTCATCTTCCTAGCAACCAGCCTATTCCAGTACCTGAAACTTTACCCCATAGTCCCCAATCCAATCTGTATTGTCTGGCGACAGTGATGTACTGGCTTTTGATCTTTTGCTTTCTGTTGAATTTGCGCAATGGCTTTATGTTGTTCTGGAAGTATTTTTTGTTTTGAATTTCAACATTAAGATTCGTCACATATGGAACACATATAATCTACTGTGTGAGGCGAGAAGACCTTGTAACTATGTTGTTTATGTCACTTTAATTTTTCTCACATATGCCTCTCAAATGTTTTTTTGCAACTTTATTGATGGTAGGCCTCATCTCCATACCAATCGGCCTGAGGCCCAAGAGCTCTCTGGCTGAGAATTCTAAAGGCCCCTCCCTAAACTCCCAGGATTCCATAGAATCTTCACAGCCAGCCAATCATATAAGGTCTTCTCACCTCACACAACCAGTCGTATGAGATCCTCGCCTGCCTAACACAGACAAACTCACAATCTTTGACGTTTATATACTAGATCTAAAATTTTTACAACATGTACTTCCTTTACGTTGTTTGTGTAAGTTTAAACATGGAAAGCACTGGAAACCAATGGTGTGTTAATTTTAGAAACAAAATGTGCTCAATATGCTATTGTCATCCACTCATCTACTTCCAACAGAGTTTAACCTTTTCCCGGAATTTAACTTCAGGCCATTGGGGGCACTGCTGAAGTTAATTTCAGTCTGAAGCAAATCTGATTCAGAAGTGTTTCATATTCTATTTTGTTAAAAAGTTCTGTTTCTCTGGATTCAGGAAATTTCATCTCCTTCACTAATTGTTGTTGTTAACTGTTGTCAAGTTGACTTTGACTTATGGCAACCCTATGAATGAGAGCCGTCCAAGTCACCCTGTCATCAACAGCACTGTTCAGGTCTTGCAAACTCAAGGCTGTGGGTTGCTTGGTTGAGTCTATCCACTGGTAGAATGGTCTTCCTTTTTTCTTGCTGCCATTCCAAGCATTTTTGTCTTTTCTAGTGAGTCACGTCTTCTCATTATATGTCCAAAGTATGACTCTCTTGGCTTAGTCACGTTGGTTTCTAGGGAAAGCTCAGGCTTGATTTGCTCTAGGACCCATTTATTTGTCTTTGTAGTAGTCTACAGTTCCTGTAGAACTCTCCTCTAGCACCACATTCCAAATGAGATGATTCTTTGCTTGTCATTTTCCCCCCGCTGTCCAGCTTTCACAACCATACACAGAAATCAGAAAGGCAAAAGCATGAACAATCCTGCTTTGATATTGAATTATTTATCTTTACAGTTGAGAATCTTGTCTGGTTCTTTCATAGCTGCCCTTCCAGGTTCCAGTATTCCACTCATTTCTTGACTTCAGTCTACATTTTGATGATGACTGAGCCAAAGTATAGGAAATCTTTGACTGCTTAAGTGTCTTCATTGTCTGCTTTAAAGTTATTTAATCATCTGTGGTCGTCATTTTTGTTCTCTTAATGTTTATCTGTAAACCCCTTCACTAATAGTAATTACTAAATTTTATTAAGCTTTTGAGAAAAAGATCAGCAAAAAAGAAGTCCTAAAAATATTCTGGAAAAGTTTCATTTGGCAAAGTTTTCCATTCTATATCATTAGTAATAGCTCAGTTATTGAGATATGATTGTCTGAACATGGCCTGCATGGTGATTTCCATGATTAAACATTGCCTGGCCAGTATAAATTGAGCCTTGTTTTGTGTTGAAAGAAAGCTGTGTATTTGCCAAAATGACCTCCCTGTTTCTCATCCAGCAGGGAGAGGTTCAGAGGTTTAGAAGAAAAGATGAATTACTTCTTACCTTGGAAGGTGATGTGAGCTATGCAATACAGTATTAGTGATTGAGTTGGTACTGCTGTGTAAGATGGTTAATCTTTCTGGCTGCACATGGGGTTGATATTTCAATGTTAATCTTTCAGGTCACACACATATTTTTCTCCTTTGACACACAGGCATACACTACACCTTAAATTACATCAAATCATGCTTCCCCATCCTGTAGTCTTTCAGGTATACTGGATGGCAGCTCCAAGACTTCCCCAGTCTGGGACATTGGCCAGAATCCTTTTGGTACATCATGCTAGTGACTGCACTTTTTCTAAGGTCACACGTAGCAGTGGTGAGGGAAAGCGGGCAAAATCTAGTGGCTCCATGTAGCCTGTTTCTTCAGGACCTTATTTCCTTCATAACAGCTGCGGCCTTTACGCCTCGTGCCACCACGCCTACACCAGCATGTTATGTTGACATAGATCATCAACAGAATTCTGGTTGTATGAGAGAACTACACAGATTTGTATACCAGTTAAGAACCCTCTAAATATGGTTCTGAGATACAGTGGGTTTTGAATCAGAAAATGTGCTGTGGGAAATTTTCCAGAGAATGCTCTATTTTTCCAGAGCTCTTGTTTTTCTGTGGAAAATTTCCCACAGCATATATACATACCTACATTTGTTCATAGTAGTCTGGGCTGTAGTACTGCACCCAGTCCTTTAGTAAAATAGAAAATTCAGCTAGCTGTACTGTATCAGATTATTCTCAACTTGGAACTGATAAGAGGGTGCAGATTGTGAGTGAAGTTCAAGGTACTACAGCTATGCTTCAGGAAATGAAAGTTGTATAAGATAATCCTCTTTAGGTATATGCCCTTAAGCATAGTATTCTTTCAGATGTAGCTCTTTTGTCTTAACTACAAGGGAAGTATTTGCCATTCTCTTCAATTTTTCAAATATTTTGATAACATAATTCTCACATACAATCTTTGAATGTGTTTACATATAACATTTAAACCAGATGTGCTAAATCTGATAACATAACAGAAAAAATTTTGGCAGATTTTCCAGTTCTACTTTTTTGTGGACAGCCCAGATCATTGTTTTGAACCTTTGTTACTGCAAGACCTAAGAAGCCCTCTTTGTACCAGATCAGACTATTTCTCCATCTGTTGCTATCTACTGTTGGCAGGCAGTGACTTACTGGTTCTGGTTCTACTTTTTTGTGGAAAGCCCAGATCATTGTTTTGAACCTTTGTTACTGCAAGACCTAAGAAGCCCTCTTTGTACCAGATCAGACTATTTCTCCATCTACTGTTGGCAGGCAGTGACTTACTGGTTCTGGGGCAAAGAAAGCTCTCATCCACCACCTACTTACCTGAACTTCTTAATAAAATATATTCCTTGACGATGCAGGAGAGAGCATCCCTTTTCCTTTGTAGCTGTGGGTTGAGAGAAGACATACAAACAAAAACTAATATGCTACTCAAGTGAGCACAACGGAGCCAGCTGGTTCTGTGTGTTGAGGGGAGCAAAGAGGATCAGCACGGAGGAGGAGGAAATAGCCTTACACCAGGTGGAAGTACTGGAGGCAAACTGCATCACAGAGGGAGGGGAGGTCTGTGGAAAAGGGGCGAAGAAGGAGGCCCATCTGTAGGGGTGTGTCTAGGGCAGAGTCCAAGTTCCCCAGGGAAGCATTTCTTGGAACATTATAGAACAGCTGGAGTGGAGAGCTGGAGGATGAGAGATAGGTGTGGAAACATGACACAAGTTCTGGCTGTTAAGCTGGGTGAATACAGCTTAGATGTGCATATTTGAAGGTTTGCTTTTAAAGCAGGCATGGGCAAAGTAATGTCTTGGAAGCACATACTCCCCCCACCTGCTGATTTTGCATCTCTTAAACTCCCCAGACTGCTTGTTTTTTTTCCTGGCCAAAACAGAGTGGTAAATTGCCAATCGTGGAAACTTCCAGGAGTGGCAATGCACCTTCAAAATAGGTTGCAGCCCTATTTTCTAACACTAAAAATAGCAATTTCACAAAAGCAGAAGTGGAATTTCATGTGATTTTTTTGGATTCGAAGGAGGGTATTTTGGGCAGTTTATGGAGCAAAAAACATTGAGTCTTGGACCTGCCACCATTGCCTGTGTCTGCTTTAATGACTGTCATTCCAAACAACACAACATTCCATTCCCATGATACTTACTGGGATGGAGGGTGAATGGGAGCATCCCCTCCTCCCACCCTTTTTGGTTTTTAAAGTAAAATAGAAATTGCATTTGGAAGACAGACATGGCTGGCAGAATATCCTGCATATGTGTTGCAGTAGTTAATTTCTATCCCAGAACCTGAATGGGCATGTACTGGGATTGATTTGTTTTGTAATAAAATCACATGCTGCATTTTATATTATGTGTACTCCATGCTGATTCCTCTTTGTTCTTCCTTTCTGGTATGTAAGGAATGGACTCTTATCTCTTTGCCTTAAAAAAGTACCTGAAATACCTTCTTTTGTCCTATCTGGAAGAAGTTGCCTATGCATATGAAAGGATAAAAGTGGTTTCTTTCTCAGTTTCTCAGAGAGGAATTGAAAAGATTTGGGGCCAGAAAGAACCTTGGGTACTTTCCATTGGCTCACAAGAGTCCCTGATAAACATTGCCCCAGGGAAATGTGAAGTTAGTGTCAATGGCTTTTATTCCATGTGTGAATTATTTGCCCCCTGGTGAATTCACAGCTGCTGCTTCGTTGTTCTTGTGCAGTTACCACCAGAAATATGTGGAATGAGATATGAAATGATAGCTGAACAGGCAGCACTTTTATCTAATGATACTCACAGGTTATTAGTAAATCTCCAGATTGAGCAAGAAGAATGATATATATTGATTGAGAGAAAGCTATCTTAACACCTGTTCTTCATCTGTAGCTTTTAAAAACTCCAGGTTTCATACATAGGGAGTGAAGCCCTTGTTTCTCATAGCACTCATTCAGGAGGGGAAAAATTCTCTGGAATTATGGAGACTTTCTAGTTTCTTTGTTTTTTTAATTTTACCTGCATATTCCCAGGTCTTCATGCAGTGTCTTTCTTTAAATACCCCAGGTTTCTCTCCCTCGCTCTCCCTTGTGTTTTCCTTCTCCTCCTTCCACTGATCACATGTCACGTCTAGACTCTTGCAAAATTTCAGAAATTGATTTTGTCTAATTTCTGCTAAGCCATTATTATTACTACTACTACTACTACTAGTACTATTTTATTATTATTATTTGGGAATTATAATCAGAGTTAACAGTGCTTTAATCATATTACACTATTTAAACATTAGAATCATTTTGTTTTGGTGAAAACATTCTTCTTCCTCTCACTCTATCTCTGTTGAATTTGTATCCTGGAAACAATAGCAGTGTTTTCTGGTGGCAGCCTTCTTAGCTTCTTTCAGGATAATACAAATTGCTGAGTAGAGAGAGATTTCGTTTTGGACAATACTAGGTGAATTTAAACCAGAGGTGGGAAACTGTTGAAGATTGGCAAGGGGCATTAGCCCCCTCCAGGAGCTTGGAGGGACACAAACTCCACTGCATCTGTTCCTGCAAAATAAATAAATAAATAAACATTTTTAATTTTTTTTGCCCTGAATGCCCCCCAAACCTTCTAGATAATATGGAGGCATTCTCACCATACCTTTCCGTGCTTCTAGGGGACAGATTGGGTCATTTTGATGCAAAAAAAATGGTTAAATTTTTTTTACAAAAATTTGTTTTGGCCTGACTCCTAGAGACTCCAGGGAGACTGTGGTGGAAATGCCTTCCATACCCCATGTAGGTCATTTGGGGGCCTCGTGGAACAATTTTTAATCCTTTTTGGAGCATTTTTTAGACCTTGGGGCCACATTTCATCCACCCTTGATTTAAACCGACTGGGTAGTAGTATTTAAAAGACCTCAGTAATACTGGGAGTTCACAGGAAATACTTTTGGATGAAGAGAACATCATGTGACTCTCAAAAATAAAATCGATTTTATGCAGGAACAAAACCTGGGACTTTCAGAGACATTTTTCTCATCCAATGATGGGCTCATAATAATAATTCAGTGAAACAAGTTGTCTTTGATTTCACGTACTTGTTTTAACATTACCATCTAATGTTCTTTGTTTATTCTTTTTCCTGTTACACTCTTTGTAGAATTTTGACTACTCCCTCCCTCCCTCTCTCCCTTCCTAAAATTTGGTTATGGCAATAAGAGAGTGCCAGCATGTATAGTGGTTTGAGTGTTGGACTTGGAGTGTTGGACTCCAGGATTTGGATGACCTTGGGCAAGTCACACTCTCTCAGCCTCTGGGAGGCAACTCTCCCCCTCTGAACAGATCTTGCTGAGGAAAGCCCATGATAGATTCGCCCTAGGACGGCCTTGAGTGGGAAATGACTTGAGGGTGTACAGTAACAATAGATGGCAACAAGATGGCCAGTAATTGCCTTGCGGAGAAATAATGCAAGGGAAAGTAGTAAAGCGACGGCGGCATTTCAGGAAACCTGTACATTCCAGGACATTTTCCACACTGTTGCATATATGCTTTCAAAGGTATTTCAGTTTTAATAGGGATTGGAGGGAACTCAAGGTTGAATCCAGCATTTTAGTATTGAAATTGCTCATTATTAATGGGGGCTGAAGATTGAATCCAGCATTATGTGGGAGTATTTGTGCTCATGCAGTAGGAGCTGCCAATTCCCTCACTATTCCCCCACCCTGTTTTAGAAGATCCCCAGTCCCCTGGTGCAAATTATTGTGTGGTGTACAGGGAAGGAAAATTCAGTGCAGCAGCCTTGTCTTTTCCCACTTGTCAGAAGACAAGTTTGGATTAAAAAACACTGCAGCTGCATATTAGGAAGAAATTCCACATGCGTTTGAAATCATGATGGACTTTTGTGATCCAGCAATCATCTACAGATACGCTGCTTCTCCAGTAGGTAAACCTGCAGCTGCTCTGAATGCAGTGTTATGTAAAAAATAAAACCTAGATATCTCCACATACGATTCCTGACTCCAGTGAATCCTGAGAGAGGTGAGAGCACTGGAGATGCATGCAAAGCTTCCCTCTCATACGAGGCTGATCTTTGTGAGTCTTTGCGCCAAGTATGTGTGCTGCTTCCGTTTAGTTTGGGACACTGGGTATAGTCTGCAACCAGTACTTGGAATTTTCACTGGCTTCAGAGCATCTAGATTGCTTCTGTTGCACAGGAGAAATCAGCTGCACGAGACGCTGTCCAGACCAGGAGCCTAGGAAGGACATAGGGAGCAGGAATTTAACCCTTTTTTCCCAGGCAATCCTTCCCCAAAGGTGTTGTAGATTGTAAACAGCAATTTCAGTGGCAAATTGCTGGTGGGTAGAATGGTTGTGGTATGGGGAGGAGAAAGTTCCTCCCTCTGGTCTGGACCTTGGTGTAACTGCTGTTGCTGGGGCGGGGGGAGAAAGAAATGAACCAGCACAAAAAGTGTGCTTAACATAATGCACCATGTTGCTCCTCAGAGGTCAGGTTTGCATGTTTCTTACTTGCTTAAATTTGACTGAGCTTGAGAAGCCAGCAGGCTAATTAATGAAACGAACCATTGTTTTAAAACACTTGCACTGCAAAATGTAAATGTAAAAAAAAATCTTCTCCTTGTCAGTATGAAAAATGACAATAGCAGAAAAATAATATGTAGGACATCTGCTGTGACTTCTTTTTGTTTTCTTTTTGTTTTTGTTATTTATTGTGGGGGAGAAGGAGGAGGTTATACAAGATTTTAAAATGTCTTCTGGGCAGATAATACAGAATTCAAAACCTAAATCACAAGCAGAACTAAGAAATAAAAATAGAGCTCTGTTAACAAATTTTGAAGATCTGTTTGTTAATTAACTATTACAAATAGTTAAGCCTTAATTGGTACAAAATCATTAAAAAAAACTGTTGTCTTGTTGCAGTGTGAGAATTGTACGTGAAATCACAGGTTAAATAAGTAAAGCATGTAGGCATTCAAAGAAATGCTAAGGTAATCTCTCTTTTTGAATCTCTTGGGTTAATATCAAGTTGGTGCTAATCCAATCATTTTAATCCAATCCAGTTATTAATATAATGATTTTAAGTTAGGGGAAAGGTTCCTATTGAGCATTAGAAGGAATTTCTTGATGGTAAGAGTGGAACTGATTACCTGGGCCATTTCCACACTACACTGTTATAGCTCTATTATTCTGCTTTCAACATCGTATGAAATCTTGAGGTTTGCAGTTTAGGAAGGGGCCTAAGGCCTTAGGCGCCTCCCTAAACTGCAAACCCCAAGATTCCATAGAATGTTGAAAGTGGAATAATAGTGCTATAACATTGTAGTGCAGAAATGGCCCTAGAGAGATGACAGGGTCTCTTTCTCTGGACATCTTCAAAAAGAGGCTGAACAGCTACCTGCTGGGAATGTTCTCGCTGGAGTTCCTAGACTGATTGGGGGCCTTGACTCAATAGTCAGTACAGCCCCTTCCACCTCTGCTTCTCTGAATTTACAAGGACTCTAGCTCCATGACTGAGACCATTTGTGTCCACAAGATCCCAAGTTCAGTCCGTGCCATCTCTGGGTAGTACTAGGAGATGCTCCTTCTTCTTCAAACCCTGTCTCGTGTCAGACAGTGTAAACCAGACTGAGGTAGGTAGACTAAGGATCTGACTCAGTATAAGGCAGCTTCCTGTGTACATGGTGCTAACCTGACTATATGCACATGCCAGACATGTCCAGATGACCTGTTTTGGGTGGGGAGGAAGTGAGTGGAGAGAAATTGATTTCACTCATGGCAGCCACCGCCACCCTTAAAACAGACTCGTGCAGTTACTATGCTAAATCCAACATCAATCCTACTCAGACTACACCCCTTAAAAACATCAGAAGCTGCCTTATGCTGAATCAAAGTGTTGGTCGGTTTAAGCTCAGTATTGTCAACTCTGACGGGCAGGGGCTCTCCAGGGTTTGCGGCGCAATTCCTTCCTAGCCCTACCTGGCGATCCCTTGTGTCCCCAGTTGGCCGCACATCCAAGTACTAACTGGGCCTGATCCTGCTTAGCTTCTGAAATTAGATGAAATCTCATGTATTCAGTGGGACTAGGTTGGAAATCCCATTCATATCACTGGGCCTACTCTAAGCGGACCGATGTTGGATTTAGGCCACTGGTTCCTTCTTGCAGAGTCTGTTCACAGTACAGAAGTATAATGCTATGATTCCACTTTAACTGCCTTGGAATCCTGGGATTTGTAGTTTATGGAGGAGGATTTAGAATTCTCAGCCGCAGAGCTCTAGCACCTCCTCTGACTACAAACCCCAGGATTCCGTACAATGTTCCATGGCGTTTAAATTGTATATGTCCCCTGGCCTGTGCAATTACAGCTTGAACACTTGCATCAGGCCAGAAAACATACGTGCAACCTTATATTTATACTTTTTGATCATAAATATTCATCATATTTCATCCAGAGAGAAGCCCTCCACTGGAACAAGGCAGACCTTAGATAAGTTACCCTTTTGGACTGCAGGTACATAAAATGGTACACTAGAATGGAACTTTTTTGAGCTTTGAATCAAGATGTAGTTCATCTTTATGTCAGGATTATTAAGTGGCTCTCTCAGCCTGTGATTTCTAGACTGCAACAAAATGGTGCAGTATGGACTGTTCCTATTCAAGTTTCAAAATATCTAGACATGTCCTGTTACATTCTCCTTCATTTTTCTGTTCCCATTCTCCTACAGTCACTCGTCCTATGCCTGCTGAACATGCTTACTAGTCATTGAGCTGAGATTTTGTTTGTTTGTTGAGGGGATACCCCCTTAGGAGTTTTCCCTAAACATTTGTTTGTACTTCTGCAAATTTTGAGGTTCCCCTGTGCTACCTAGTACTTTCCTCTTACACGTAGGTGATGCTTCTTGCCTATATAAGGAACTACACTCAAAGAGCAGACTGATTATTAGTATATACCTGCCTTTCAGAACCAAGCACATGCCCATCAATGTGTTGGGCTTTAGTTCCTATAATTTCCAGCCATCATGACTTCCTAAGTGGGGATAGTAGAAGCTGTAATTCAGATGGGGGTACAAGGGTGAACAAGACTTTTAGAGAAAGTTCTGAACTTTCTTTGACCAAAAAAGCAATTTGGGGGCTAGGTACTATAGCTATTCAGACTGTTGTTTGGATTCTGAGAAATTTAGGGGGAATACGGCTTCAGAATGTGAGTGCGTTTTGAAAAGACCACTCTGGAAGGTGACATTTTCTTTTCCTGACTCCTTTACAACTACTGCACAGGCGGGATACTTAGCTAAATGAAATATTATATGGTGATAACAGTGACAAAGCTAAAGGTTATTCCTCAGCATAAAAGCTGTAAAGTTTGTGTTTTTCATTTCCAGGTGAAGTGGATTGTAGCCCACTGCAAACCTATGGAATAATAGATTTGTTTCTCTCTTAAACTGCCACAAGGCTCGTTGCTGATTTGGTGGTGCATTTATGGTGGCACTCACAAAGCTTGTCCATGAAGGGAGGCTCCCTGGTGGGTGGCAGTGTGGCAAAGCACTTGGCCACAAAACTCCTGTCGGCATAGGCCAACTCGCCCAGTAGACTTCCCTACTACATCATTGTGATATTGTGTCCAGATTCTTTACTTTCCTTCCACAGAGCAGAATAGTATTCCTACTTCACAGGGAATCCTTATTTAAATGCCATATTTACAGTTCACCATTCAGGTCAAAGGCTAAACCAATTTCTTACGTCTTGATTCAGAATTTTTTAACCTTAATTCTTTATAACATCATTCTGAAAATAGGCCGTTCGTCACAATACAGGAAAGGTGGGCAACTGTGGCTCCTCCGCAATTTTTTCCCTATAATTCCCAGCAGCCATAGACAGCATAGCCAATGGTACAAGATTATAGGAGTTGTAGTTTAAAAACATCTAGTGGGCCACAGTTGCCCACTTGTGTGGTACAGTGTAATGAAGGATCTAATGATGACTTTCACGTACATAGTTTGTTCTTAGATTTCTAGTAGCTAATAAATGGAGGCTTGGAGGTCTCATAGAGTTGCTTCATGGCACATAACAAAAGCAAATACTCCTCCCCCCTAATTTTTTCTATGGGTGTGTATTTCCTCAAACCAAGTAGCTTGCTGTCCCTTTGTTCCATATCTACCCTGTCAGCCCTGTGAGGTAGACTGAGAAAGAACAACAACTGGTTAAAGGTCCACTCAGCTTCATGCATCAACAGGGGTTTGAACCTAAGTTGAATATTATACATTATCTTCCCTTGTGGTTTTTGTGATGGATAGGCACTTTCATAGAATCATAGAGTTGGAAGAGACCTCAGGGGCCATCCAGTCTAACCCCCTGCCATGCAGGAGCCCACATCAAAGCACTTCCGACAGATGGCCATCCAGCCTCTGCTTAAAAACCTCCAAGGAAGGAGACTCCACCGCAATCGGAGACAGCGTATTCCACTCCCGGACAGTTCTGACCGTCAGGAAGTTCTTCCTGAGGTTTAAGTGAAATCTCTTCCTGCAGCTTGAATCTATTGCTCCTTGTCCTAGTTTCTGGAGCAGCAGGAAACAAGCCCGCTCCCTCCCCGACATGACATCCCCTCAAATATTTAAACATGGCTATCGTGTCTCCTCTTAACCTTCTTGTCTGCAGACTAAACATCCCCAGCTCCAGTATAAGGGTTAATGCTCTTTATTTGAATTGAACATTTTGGCTTTGTTTATAGTATTTAGTCACTTTTTACAGAAATGTTTCTTTTCCTATCTCCAGGAGAATACATTAAAACATGGAGGCCAAGGTATTTTCTGTTGAAGAACGATGGAACATTCATTGGTTACAAGGAACGACCACAAGACGTGGACCAGCGGGAGTCTCCCTTAAACAACTTTTCAGTGGCTCGTATGTATTATCTGCCAATAATCTTCCAGGTCTCCCACTTACTAAAATGTTTTCAAGTGTGACTCAGAGTCAATAATTTGATGATACATACATACATACATACATACATACTTATTGTAATGTATATTGGGCACAGACTGTCTTACGCTATTGGGCCTTTTACTTTACTTAATTGCATTTTTCTCTCACTTCTTGGACAAAAGTTGTTGTGTGCTTGCAAGTTGGTTTCTGAGCTGTGTTTTCATTTTCATCAGAGTGGGGGGCAAGGTTCTTTTCTCCCCTCTAGCATGTATATAGAAGTCTTGAGGGTGTTGTTTAGGTCAAGCTACTGCATTTTGCACTGGTTTTAAGCCACAGGAGTGTTGAAGCAAAATCGTCATCATCACCCGATTTTTTTATTGGGGTCTTAGGCCTTTGGAGTGCTTCAGGGCCTGAAAATTGGGGTCCTGTGGGTCACACTTTTACCTCACCCGACTTACAAACTCCATGTGGGGAAAAATGGTTTTTAAAGATCACAAGGATAGATAGAATGAAGATTCACATGATTAGTGACCTAATTTCTGTAGTAACATCACCTAAAAAGAAAAATGCTGCTAGTGGCAAACCAGTGATCTGTGTACGCATTAGGCATTTCTTATTTTGGGGCCCTTCACATCTCTTATCAAAGTTTCTTACATCTTAGTACTGTTTTGGGGTTTAACCTCTTTAATCTCCTTGCTCTGGAACTGTCCCCCAGGTTATATCGGTAGGTTCTGGACTACTTTTTTAAAGTGGTTGCAGTAGTGTGTGTGTGTGATACTTTTAAAGGCAGTCCCCTGCCATGACAAGTGAATTCCACCATTTGTTTGCCATTTTCAAACAGTCTGTAGCAGATTCTCTAGCTGCCTTCTTCCACCTCGCTGAATCTCCTTGAACCACTCTCTTGTGGCAAATGAAGACTGAAGTTTCCTTTCTCAGCATTATTGATTCATGTTGTGGTGTCATCAAAGGGAGAGTGGGCTTGACACCTCCATCACATGAAATCTGACTCTCTTCTTGCTTTAAGTGCTTGGAGGAGAGTAAATATTTTGACATTCTAGGAAGTCGCTAGGATAATACTGGATGTGTCTCAACTACACAACAGCAATTTACATCTGAATGCCTCGGTGTCTATTCACATCAGAAACATTTGCACTGTCCTGCTTACTTTTGAAAAACCCAAGCCACCAAGAGGGAACCAGAAAGGGCTCTTTAGAATTTAAAATTTCATGTCTTTTAAATGTATGCTTCCACACCTTGATGAGAAAAATATATAGGGGTGATAAACAAGGATCTTAATAGTTTGTAACAGGCCCATTAAGTGTGGTGCTGCTTGCTCTTGTAAGAACTTCAACATAAGATGTTAAAAGAAATGATGTCTTTTTTTTGGTGGTAAATGTGCAAGTAAGTTCCCTTTAGAAGTAATGCCATGGTTAGGAATGAAGTTACTCCTTTGGTGTAACAGGTTAATTTTTCTAGTTACTTTCAAAAAGCACCTTTGGGTATTGTTAGGTTCATTTTGGTAGAAATCTTTTCAGTTTCATGCCAGTCTATTTTTAATCCTAATATGTTTTCTTTTAAAAACAAAAAGGGAGGGAAAAGAAATGAATGGGCAGTAAGTAACATAAATTAATTTTAAAAAATGTAGACAATGGAAATGAACTGCTTTTTAAACTTTGCTAGCTCTTGTTATCTCTAAATGCTCCTCCCGGCAACAAAAGAAATTACTTGTAATGTTGTCTACATTCTGCAAATGCAAAGCATTTCTTTCTATCCAGGCCAGGAGTCAGTACCTAATATTCACAGACCACTGTTGGGGCCACATCAGGGGTCATTGGTGCCAGTACATGGCCCACTGCTGCACAGTGGTGCTGATAAGATTTATTTAGTCCACAGGTGGAAAAGCATTTATACAGAGGGGAAGAAGCTACAGAGAAGAAAACAACAAACAAGGAAATTACATAGAAATACATAGTCGTAACGTAACCATATCTAGTCATAACAGTGATAAGGATAAAAGTTATGGAATTACTAACATCTTTGTTCTAGTTTGCAAAACTGCTTTTAAAAGAATTATAGCCTTCTGAGTAATTTTGGTATTTCATTCTTCCTAACACATTAAAAGTTATGGCTCTCCAAATAGACTAGAAGGGATACCAGTATTGAGTAGATCAATTTCCCAAAAACATGGAGCAGCCTCTTAGGACAACAGAGCTTCCTTCTGTATCCTTCCAACAGCCTAGACCACTTGTTTCTCTTCAGATTAAATAAATCACAAATAGCATTCTGTTAAAGATGTCGTTTGCACCATGATACCTGGAATGTACAAAGTACATGAGTGTCCCCACCAAATGAGTAGGGATGATCCTCTGCCTGTATGCTAGTTGCACCATTAGCTTTGTCCCACTGATTGCAACCTTCATGTTCAGACACTCCTTGGTGGAAGGAATTGGTAGAAGCTATTAGTGGAAGCCATTTCTTTGTTTCTGTTAAGGTGACCTTGTTCTTCTCTCAGTTCTTCATAGAATCATAGAAATGTAGAGTTGGAAGAGACCACACGGGCCATCCAGTCCAACCCCCTGCTATGCAGGAACACCCTCAAAGCACTCCCGACAGATGGCCATCTAGCCTCTGCTTAAAAACCTCCAAGGAAGGAGACTCCACTACACTCCGAGGCAGCATGTTCCACTGCTGGACAGCCCTGACCGTCAGGAAGTTCTTCCTGAGATTCAGGTGGAATCTCTTTTCCTGCAGCTTGAATCCATTGCTCCTTGTCCTGGTCTCTGGAGCAGCAGAAAACAAGCCCTCTCCTTCCTCTACATGGCATCCCTTCAAATATTTAAACATGGCTGTCATGTCCCCTCTTAACCTTCTCTTCTGCAGACTAAACATCCCCAGCTCTCTAATAGGGCATGGCTTCCAGGCCTCTCACCATTTTGGTCGCCCTCCTCTGGACTTGCTCCAGCTTGACCATGTCCTTCTTGAATTGGGGTCCAGAACTGGACACAGTATTCAAGATGAGGTCTAACCAAAGCAGAGTAGAGTGGTACCAGTACCTCCCTCGGTCTAGACACCATACTCCTGTTGATGCAGCCGAGAATTGCATTGGCTTTCTTGGTTGTCACATCACACTGCTGACTCATGTTCAGTTTGTGGTCTATGAAGACTCCTAGATCCGTTTCACATGTACTGCTATCCAGCCACGTGTCCCCCATCCTATATTTCTGTATTCCTTTTCTACCTAAGTGTAGGACCTTACACTTCTCTCTGTTGAATTTCATTTTGTTAGCCTTGGCCCAGCTCTCCAATCTATCCAAGTTATTTTGAATTTTGATCCTGTCCTCTGGCATTTGAGCAACCCCTCCCAATTTGGTGTCATCTGCCAATTTGATGAGCATGCCCTCTATTCCTTCATCCAAGTCGTTGATAAAAATATTGAACAGCACTGGGCCCAGGACAAAACCCTGTGGCACCCCCCTAATCTCTTCTCTCCAGGTTGGAAAGCAGCCATTCGTGATCACCCTTTGGGTTCAGTTGGTCAACCAATTACAAATACAAAGTTCTTCAGTTAACAGCCATCAGTTTTGGTGGAATATGGTTCAGGAAGTAATTTTGGTAAAGCATGGTAAGACTTTTTCTGCTGTTTGAAGTACTGTACAAGGGTGGGTTTTCCCCCCACTCAAATGAAGCTTTCTTTTCTTCTTGATGTGTTCAGTAATGATTGAGCAGGGTAATTAGACAGCATATTGTTCACTAAACAAAACATTTCTGTGTGACACACTTGAATTATAGTGGTTATTAACTGACAAATCTCTTATTATTCATCTTGCTGTGTGCTTTTAAAGACTGCTGGATCAGCAAGCTTAGCAAATATCAACGGGGCAACGCTGATTTAGAGGAAACATGCCGATTTTAATTGGCCTTGTTCATTTCTTTGTATCGAAAAACAATAATGGAGTGTTAACTCTTGAGGTCAGAGTAATTTCAGCTGTTTGCTCAGCCTTCTCTTGTGTCACTCCTTCTTCTTCTCTTGAGATTAGGATTGGGGATCTTCTAGAACTGCAACACTCAAGAGTCCATTACTGTTGGCTGGACTGAGCAAGGCTGAAGGTAGTTGTAGGCCAGAGTATGCTAAGTAAGTTTTTCACTTCTGCTTTAGACTGTTTGGGTATGGAGAAGATGACAATATGTGGGCCAAGTTCTGTCAGCAGTAGCATGGTATAGGAAGAGTGGGGGGAATGGTTAACAGTAAAAGGAGAACCTGGAAGAGAGAGAGTTTAATGGTGACAGGTACTAGGAGGAGTTCATGGTGGAAGAAAAGACTGAAAAGAGAGTGTTTCTTTTTAAAAAAAAAAATGGTTGAAAAAGGAGGAGGAGACAAAAGGAGATGGTTTGGGGGTTTTACCTGTCATCTTGAGATGCGATGAAGAGCTGGTCTGACCAGTGATGAACATCTGTGAGTAGAAGAGAAGAGGAAGAGGCCAGCTACATGATAAAGTGCCAGTGCTATACAGTCATTAAAGTCTTGGATGATTCCTAGGAGATCAAGCCAAGTTCCTAGTGAGCTATGAAATTCACTGGATGGCCTTGGTTGAGTCGCTCTCAGACTGATCTACTCACAAGGGTATTGTGAAGATGAAGCAGGCAAGAGCCACATATATTGCCTTGACCTCCTTTGAGGAAAAGCGGGATATAAATAAAATAAGTAAATAGAAGCTGAGAAATCAAGTAGTGAAAGTTTAAAGAGTGAAAACACTGTCCGGCACACAAGAAGTGTAACAAGAAGCTGTGAAGGGAAAATTGTTGTATATGAATATTTATCGTAGTACAGTTGAAAACCAAACCTGCTCTACTTGTGTCTCCAGGTGTTGTCTGAATTTACTAATTCCCTATTTATGGCCTTCTTTTTAAATAATTGAACCCGTGTAACATAGCCGTAATACTTCTGATGTTCAGTATTATCCCTTGTGTGTCCATCCCATACCAGATAAGGGAAGATGGATATACCTGGTTGATTCCAAACTGCTGATTTCCTCCCACCCCGGGATATGGTGGTGGATCTCTAGTTTTGCCATCCTGAATGTAAGGGTGGAATTCCTTGTTATTCCTTGTTGTTATGTGTCTTTAAGTTATCCTAAGGCTAACCTGTCACAGGGTTTTTGTTTTTGTTTTTGTTTTTTTGGCAAGATTTATTCAAAGGGTCTTTGCCTTCTGAGGGTGAGAGAATGTGACTTGCCCAAGATCACCCAGTGAGTTTCCATGGCTGAACAGGGACTTGAACCCTGGTCTTCTAATATCCCAGTCCAACACTCAAAACCACTATATCACACTGGCTCTCCAGTTTGGTTTGTGGAATTCCTACAGGATTTAAAATGTGTAATTAATTTAGTATTGTTAGCTTTATGCTCCACCTTTTCTTCCAAACAGTATTCAAGATGGCTTATCAATTAAAATAATTACAATGTAATTAAGAACATACAAAAGGTCAACATTCATATAAAACTAAGCTATTAATGTTAAAATGATTTAAAATATACACTTAAAAAGCCCTTTCCTTAAAAATCTTCAGTGTTAAGAACTGCTTGGAATAAAAAGGTCTTTGCCTGCTAGGCAAAGGAAGGGGCAACTCTTGACTTGCTAGGAAGGGAGTTCAGCATCCTAGGGGCTGCCACTGATAAGGTCCTGTCTTGTGTTCCCACCAGCGTACCTTTAAAGGTGGTAGAAGTGAGAGAAGGGCCTTTCCTAAGGATCTCAAGGCCCAGGCAGAGAGATGCGGTCTGTCAAATAGCCTCACCTAAACTGTAAGTGTAGGTTTCTGAGAGAGAGAGCCTAGAGACACTACCAGGCATGCCCAGTCAATATGACCACATGGAAAATGTGGATCCTACAGTTGGTCCTTTATTTTCCTTTTACTCTGACAGAGATTCACTTAGTTTCTTGGTGGTTTCCAGGCAAATCTGCTTACACCTTGGAACCAGTAGCCATGCTGGCTGGGGGATTCAGCACCAAAAAGCAACTTTTCTGAGTTCTGAATATGATGGATAAACTAAAATTATAGTTTCATAACATCCTTTTGAATAAACAGTGCCACTTGTACAGCAAAGTGCAGATGGGTGTAGACAGGGTGGGGAAATTGACAAAGGTTGCTTATTACCACCATTGGTATTTATCTGAAATGGACTGTCTGTAACTTAACTGAGGGAGCGCATGTTCTTCATGCAAAAAGCCTTCAAGTACAGCAGTGGTTCTCAACCTGTGGGTCCCCAGATGATTATAGACTTCAGCTCCCAGAAGCCCCAGCCACTATGGTCAATGCTCAGGGCTTCTGGGAGCTGAAGTCCAAAATCATCTGGGGACCCACAGGTTGAGAACCACTGAAGTACAGGATCATTCAGAAAGAAAGAAAGAAAGAAAGAAAGAAAGAAAGAAAGAAAGAGGAAATAGGGATCATGTTAGCTGGTGGGAAGGAATTCTGAGTGAAAGCTCCGGTTAAACTAGGAGAGAGAGAGATAAGAGAGAGAAAAGTAGCCATACAGGAGTTGCCCTCTTTTTTGGCTCCCCCATATTGTCCAGGGCTACATGTGCTGATTTTTGCATAACTAGAAGTGAATTCTTGTTATTCCGGTTTTCCATGGAGAAACTGGGAAAAGGTCTCTTTTTATCCAATATCCCACCACCTCATTTTTCTCCAATGGCATGTCAAAGGGGCAAGACAAAAGGCCATACATTTCTCACTCCTGCAACAGAGCTAATGAGCTAGTTTGGTAGGTTTTGAACCATAGTCCATGGAATCCTATTTCTTCAACAGCTCATGTTGGTAAAGTTTGTAGTGGTGGACAAAATGATGGGGAAAAAGCATTTTTGATTTCCCTTTTTTTGTAGTTACTGGCTGGGAAATATTGGGCGCCCATGGTTTCTTGTTTTGTGCCAGGGTAGCGGTTAAGCATGACAAGACTGATCAGCATCCAGTGTAAACTGTATCTTCTGCAAAGCCCTCTTGGTCACAAAGGAGCTAGGCAATGGGAACTATGTGAACCTGGACTAAGGTTACAACTAATGAGATGGCAGAAAAAGCATTTTTGCCACTGCCTCTTACTTATTACTTTCTTATGATGTTTTATTGATTTTATGCTTTTCTTTATTGGATGCTTCACAAGCTGTTTAAGGGTCTGTGAAATACCTGGTATAAATATTTGAGGAAACCAAATAAATAAAACAAATGGTCATATCACCCGTATTATTTAAAAAGGTAACTGCAGACTTAGGATGGTATTAGTTATTCCAGATGTGTAAAAGGTGGATTCATTGTTCTCTAACTCACCTCCTTCCCATAAGAATTGGCATTTGCCTGGCAAGGAAAGGATACAGGATGATAATCCAGTGGCTATTAGCCATGTTGGCTGGGGAATTGGATTTGTTATCTAACAAAGGAACTTGCCTAACCTCAGTTTATCAGACTTCTTGCTTAGCTGTAAATGGACCAGTGGTCTGAGTCACTTAAAGGGCAGAATAATTTTTGTGCACCGATCTTTAGTTTGTGAAGTAGTACCATAGTGCAGGGATATCAATGTTGCCTTTACTCTGACTTTTCCTGCATTGCGTGTGATGGTGGTTTGAACTAAATGGGGGAAATGAGTTGCTTATCTCACTGCAACTTCTCCTTTTCATTACTTCTTTAATACGCTCTTTAAATGTAATTGTCTTATTTTAGTAGGATGTGGTGTAACCTTGGCGTGCACTGAATGAAAAACTGCATCTTCTGGATGATAAAAAAAATACAAAAGTGGTCATTGAGAACTTCACAATTTCAGCAGCAAATGAGGCATAGAATATGTGGCCTGAAATGTAGTAACTGAGGATGAAAGAGAAGATGAGGGGTGGGAAAGGGATGTGGAGAAGAAATCCAGCCAGTACCAATAAATATTTAATCTTGTTGTAAGTATGCAGATTAAAAGCTTTTGGTTTTAAAAGCAGGCATGCTCTTTAAGTTGCCGCACTAATTATGTTACCCTTGACAATGCCAGAGTATACGGTGGCAAGCATCCAAAAAAACTGTGTGACTGCAAGTCCAAGTGAATTAGATTCTCTTGATAGTGGATCATGTTTATGTCTTCATTAATACCCTGAGATTTCAAACATACTGTGTAAGCAGAGCTGCTTCCCTGAAGGCCAGGTTAATTTAGCACTTGGCGATAATTTTTTAAAAGAATTTTATTGGTTGACACTGATGCAAGGTTATGTGGCACACACGACATTTCTGTTGCTGCTCAGTGCACAAGAGAGGATGATCTGACATGGGATAATACCATGCTTCTCATCATGTCTGCTTTTTAACATTTGAACATCACTATGCTAGTACTGGATCATAACTGAAATGTTGGAACTTGTTTTCTTCTTCTTTGCTCTTCCCCAGTAGCTAGCTGAACGTCATCTGACCTGGCGGTGGAGGGTCTCATCTGCTGGTACTCTCTCTTGCTTCATTTTGGATTGTCTCATCGTAGGGTTTTCAATATATATAGAGTATTCAGAAGTGGGTTACCAATGCTGCCTCCTGTGCAGTGTTAGCACAAGTTAGTTAACATGCCACTACCATTGTCTTTGAGAGATCCTCTGCCAGTGTCACTTCCAATACTGCTTCTGCCTAGTACAGTGGTTCTCAACCTGTGGGTCCCCAGATGTTTGTGGACTTCAGCTCCCAGAAGCCCCAGCCACTATGGTCAATGCTCAGGGCTTCTGGGAGCTGAAGTCCAAAAACATCTGGGGACCCACAGGTTGAGAACCACTGGCCTAGTAGCTTCTTTTCTCTACTATCCTCCTCATTGGTATTCTTAGTTCTTTTTTGCTGATGGATCCATTACTCCTTCTCTTCTTCATTCTTTCTTACCCACTTCTTCCTATGTGTTAATAAATTAGACACACAAAAGCAGTTAAAAGAGCATATAAAGCTAATGCATGTTTTAAAAAAACAACCAGTATTGTGCTGGCAGGATAGGGATGTGAGAATATCTCAGTCTCAGTTTAATTGCAATTTCATTGGATTGCATTGTAGAATCCCCCCAACATTTTTGTCCTTTCTCAGTTTTACATCAGGTTGTAAGATTTCTTTTTCTTCTTGGATGGAAAATCATGGCTATTTTTGTGCATTTTTCCCCAGAAATATGCATTTTTACAGATACATGGATGTTTGTACATTGTTCCTATTAACCAAAGCAGACTTGGACAGTTCTTCTTTAAACTAAAGAAGCAGTGGTTCTTTTTTAAGAAAAAGAAAAATGTAGAGGGTCCACCTGCCTTGTTTTACCACTCAGAGGGTTTTTTTGTTGTTCTCGTTTGTTTCTTGCAAAGCTAGGATTGTTTGTTTCTTGCAAAGCTAGGATTGGGTTTACAATTATTTTTGTTTTTCAGGATACTGGTGTGGATCACAAGGGTTTAAAATTGGTTCCTGAACTCCCAGATCTTGAACTAAGGCATATTTGTGCACATTTTTCAAAAATTAGCATTTTTAGTCAAATTTATGCAAGGGCTTCTTTTTTTTTTTGCACTTTCACACCAAAAGGCATTGCAAACCTTCAAAATTCACTTGTTTTCAAGACATAATGAGTTTCATCCCATTGCAGATCGTGGGTGGTGTCAAATTGATCAAATATCAAATTGATATTTACATGAGGAAATACAACTTCAATGAGTTTCTTTTCTTTGCCTATATTAGGATTAGTGTTGTAGTCTCATCCAGAATATTTAGCCTGCAAAACAATATGATGGTATAGTAAGATACTCAGAATATCTTGTAACACAGGAATGGGTGTTTGAACCCACTTATGAAAAGCTAATATACAGCACACATTTGGGATGGGGAAGCAGCTACCTTGTCTATGTATGCCTTTCAGGCACAAAAGCATATCCTGTATTGAAGCAAACCGCTGCCACTGCCTATAGCTTGGTCCAGCCCATTCTGTTCACTTTCTTTTGATATCTGTCAAACATAAGGAGCATGATATATGCGGATGTGGACCTTGGGTCCTTCAAGCACAGTTGTACCTGCTTTCAGCAGCAGCAGCAGCTCTCTTAAGTTCTGCTCTGCTGAGTTTCTTCAAGTGGATCGAAGTCTGGAACTTTTGCATAAAAAGCATCGGCTCCGTCACTTAACTCTGGCTGCTCCCTAGACACACACACACAAAAGATCTTTGCTTTGTTTTCCCCAAGCTTCTACTTCACCTTTTCCCGCTCAGCTCTCAAGTTAATAGAAGCTAATTCTGAGAAATTGTAACAGTTACTTCCTTCTCCACAGTTTTTGTTTCATAATACCATCCACTTGTTTTTCCTTTTCCCAGGATAACCTTTCCAAATATCCATTTCCTGTGTAGCTTAAGATACTCAAATTCATTCATGATCTTTGAGTAGTGGGGGGAAAAAATGCTTATACCTGGCCACCTGAAGAATCATGATCCTGCTGTCACTCAAAAAATTCAATATAGAGACAACAGCTTAAAAGTCAATGTTGACTGTCAAGTCACACAGGTGACCCAATGATATTGAATTATTTTTCCAGCCCTGAACCATAGCCCATGTCATGGGTGCCAGTTTTTTTCTCTAGCACTGAAAGCTTGAGAGGCATTTCTTTGAAACCTATAATATTAGTCTTTCCTAACTAAAATAAGGATGCCTTATATCAGTTTCTTTCCCTTCTTTCTCTTCAGTCAATTTCAAATAAAACGGATGATGACGGATATGGAGCAAAAAAAAAGAAAAAAAATCAGCAGACAAGTAGTTCACTTATCTCTGACAGAATCTAGACTACAAGATTGTGTGCATATGTGTGTTTTGAGGACTGACCACGTTTAAAAGGAGTGCGACGAAAAATAATTCAAATACGAGGGCATCGTAGACTCAAGGCCCTTTCACACTATACAGTTGTAGCACTATGATTCCATGTTAACTGCCATGGCTTCAGCCTGTGGAATTCTGGAGGCTGTAGTTTGATAAGGCATTAGAGCAATCTAGCTTAGAATTCTGAATACTCCTCCCCTAACTGCAAACCCCAGCATTCCATAGGATGGAACCATGACAGTTAAAGTGGAATCATAGTGCTATAATTGTAGAGTGTGGAAAGCCCCAGTCTCTTGACAGATGTACATAAATTGAGCCTGTGCATTATTATATTCCAGTTTTGAGTAAGCCCAAATATTAGGACTGAGGGTGTGCGTGCATGCCTTTATAAATATGAGTGCCTAGTTCTTTAGCTTGAAAAATGTATGTGAAAGTATCTGGATGAAACCTGCAGAAATGTTAGGAGGAAGAAAGACAATTGAAAAAAAAATCCAGTTGTGAGTGTGAAGATGAAGCATTTTAATGAAATGCTTTACTTCTTCTCTGCCTTCTGACTAGCAGAGTTGAGATAGTGCAAAACAATAAAAAGTTGGTACACATAAACTTCTAGAATACATTGGCAGCCTGTCAAGGCTGCAGGATCCAATTTTTCTTGGTGAATGATTTACAGTGTAGCAGGCAAGATTGGCTTTATTGTGGCAAGGGAGCAAATTAAGCATGGGTTACCTGCAGTTCTGTGTTTTTTCCCCACAACACAGAATAGGACATCTTGTAGCCATTAAGTTAACACAGAATATTTTTGCAATTTTTTGCACTCTTGAGCTTCACTACATTTCTGTCATATGAAGAGTAAACTATATAAAATGCACAAGATGGCTTTTGCTGACCCTGTGTTGTTTTGATCGCCGGCCCAGTTTGGAGGGGTTGATGGTCTACGCTAACATCAAAGCTTACTGCAAGAGATTCTAGCCACTCAGCTGTTCTGTTCATCCACAGCCCAGTATACTGTCTCTCTCCTGAAGAGCTACTTATGGCGATTTCCATGCCTGACTAATCACAACAGTTTGCTAAATAAGAATAAAGACAAATGATTATTTAAACCTGCTTACTTACCATGACTTTCCTCTCTCGATCTGTGCTAGAGTGCCAGTTGATGAAGACAGAGAGACCTAAACCAAACACATTCATCATCAGATGCCTCCAGTGGACCACAGTAATTGAAAGGACATTTCATGTGGAGACTCCAGAGGAGCGGTATGTTTCCTTCAGACTTAAATACAAGAGCAACTTGCAAAAGCAGATGTAAACGTTCAGCGTTATTAGTGTGCAGCTCCTTCTCAAAGTTTTTTTTTATTGCTTTGGGGCTGTGGGTTTAGAGTCTCATTTTCTTTGAAGTTCACTTTTGTTTCCATTGGGGTGGGTGGTAGGATTAATGGTTCTCACACAAGGAATTGATTTTTCTGTGTGCACATGTAAGTACACATGAATCTCTCTGTATCTACAAGTATATCAATCTTCCCCCTACATAACTGCCCTGTAGATGTGTTGGACTACAACTTCCATCATCCCCTAGCTGTGGCGTTGTAGGCCAACTTATCTAGAGGGCACCGTGTATACCAAAGTTGAGAGATGCATTATCCAATTTCCAGATGTGTTGGACTATCTAGAAATTATTCAACTGTCATATAAGCCTTATGCAAGACTGCTTTATATAATATTTATCGTAACTCATAGCAATGATACTATATACTTCTGTCCAAATTGGAATTAAAAAATAAATAAAAACAGTAATTCCTGGTGATATGCCAGCTATTGCCTTTTAAAGTTTTTAAAATGTTCTTATTTCAGAATACTGTACCATGTATATCTCCTCTCTTCTCTTCCCTGTCCCCCAGTTCAGAGTGGAGGGTCTTGTCTGTGGTTTTCATTTCTCTAAAGAGATTGGTTGGTGCACAGTGTAGGAGCTGTTGCTTTTCTTGCAGTGGCTGCTAGTCGCTTTAATTCCTTATTTAGGGAAGTTCATAATGCCACTCTCTTGCTTTCTCTTTCCCACCAGGTAAAAATCTTCTCCAGGTCAGACTGCTCTTGTCAGTCTAGCCCAATATTTTCTACTATGACCAACAGGCATTCTCAAGAGCTTCTGGCAGAGAAATGTGTCACATCATTTGCTAATTGTGCAGTTCTTTTTTTAAACTGATGGTGATGTTTGCTTTTCTCAGGGAAGAATGGACAAAAGCCATCCAAACGGTAGCAGACAGCCTTAAAAAGCAAGAGGAAGAAATAATGGACTTTAGATCTGGTTCCCCCAGTGATAATTCGGGTGCTGAAGAAATGGAAATTTCTATGACAAAACCAAAACATAAAGTAGTAAGTACTGGGTTACGGTGGATGCTCCCCCCCAAAACCTGCTGATTCCCCAGGGCAGCCTTGTCCAACTTGATCCCTTCCAGTTGTGTTCAAAAACTCCCACCATCCAGCCAGAATAACCACTGGACAAGGCCGCCTCAGGCTACCCTACTGCTGTGATTTTCAGTTGCGCTTCAGGAAGTCTTGAAATTCAAAGTGTTGGTGATGACCTTTAGAGCCCTACATGGCTCACGTCCAGGTTATTTGAAGGACCGTGTACTCCCCTATGAACCAGCCCGGGCTTTGAGATCTGCTGAAGAGGCCCTTATCTCTGTCCCACCAGCTTCACAGGTGCATTTGATGGGAATGTGGGAGAGGACCTTTTCAGTGGCTGCTCCCGGGCTCTGAAACTCCTCAGAGAGGTCAGACTGGCACCCCCACCCCCGCCTGCTTTTCAGAGACAATTAAGGACACTCTTATTTCAGCAGGCATTTAATTCATGATTACTGTGAAGAAAAGTGCTGGTTATTTTAATTGTGATTTGCTTGTTGTCTTTAATATGTATTTTAATTTCTGTTGGGAATGCTTTGATGTGTGTTCTTGCATAGCAGGGGGTTGGACTGGATGACCCCGGGGGTCTCTTCCAACTCTGTGATTCTATAATTAGTGTTGTTTTAATTACTGCTGTTTGTTTTAACTTTCATACGTTAAACTATTGTAAGCCTCATTGAGTCCTTTGGAGGAGAAAAGCAGGATATAAATGAAGATGGTGATGGTGATGGTGATGATGATTAGCAGGTGTAATAGCAGCTCAGTGATAACAGCCTTCCTCTCATGTTCCCAGCCCCTGGTATACTCTGTTGCTGAAGGTTATATATGGGCCTACAACTAGTAGATATTAAGAACGTTGGCCTCTCTATAGGATTCTCTCCAAACCTTGGAGCTGGCTTGTTTCCTTTTTCATTTTTTTCTTACAGATGCACTTCGCCTCCCATTTTTGCATCTGTTGCCAGCAAGACTTTGCTGTCAGCTTCCACATGTCATCTCAGTGGCCTCTGTAAGGAGCAGGAACCTGGAGTAACTGAGTCTTTGGCCCCATCCAGAAGAACTCTATTTTAGTTCTCATAAACATTTAGACAAGTTTGATTCATATCTCTAGATATTGCGATAAACTCTGTTATGGTGATACTGCTCTTCACTGAAAGGACAGATCATGGTATTGGCTTGTTCTGGAAAATAGCTGGCAATAGCTGGTTTCCTTGTAGCACAAGATCTTCTGGGACATCAGTCATTCTGCTTAGTTCATAGATTTCTGGAAAGTTTCCACTGTAACCTTTTAAATCATGTTTTCAACAGACTATGAATGAATTTGAATACCTTAAGCTACTGGGGAAAGGTACTTTTGGAAAAGTCATCCTGGTGAAAGAAAAAGCAACTGGACGGTATTACGCAATGAAAATTCTGAAGAAGGAAGTAATTGTTGCAAAGGTAGGATTTGGAGGACCACCTTTGTCAGCCCTGGTGCCTGTTCAGTTGAGAATGGAGTAGGTAGAGGTGAAGTCAAAGCCTCAGAGAACAAAGTGGAGGGTACCTGTAACAAGTACAGAACTGTGAGATCAGTGTCTCCGTGAGTCAGATAGGTTAGTCAACCCTTGGTGTTATTTGAATGAGTCTTGTGCATGCAGTTCCTTTATCTCCCTTCTCCCTTTCTGGATTCTCTTCTTATTTAAAAATAAAATAGTGTGCCATTACAGCAAACTATAGTATGATAACTAAGCACAAGACAAACTATAATTTGTACAGCTAACAGTACATAAACCATAGTTTGTTCAACTGTGGCTGGCAACAAGAGGAGGTGGGGGCTTGGGGAGGAATAAGTTGGAAAATAAATCAGGAGAGGAGAATCTTCCAGTTTGTATTTAAAGCTGGCCTGTAGAAGGAATCCCCAGTGCTAGCTTGAGGAGAGGAAGTCTCTACTAATTCCAACCTTTGATGCTGCCTCCTACTCTCAGTGTTTTTGAGAGCCAACGTAGTACCAGTCCAGGATATAACCAGTTCCAGGAAGCGCTAGCTCAAAGTGCTTTGCAGCTTTCCCTCTTTCCCTTTGGGGAAGACCTCCTGGATCCAGTTGTCTGTCTGAAAGATCCCAACTACATTCCCCCTTTGTTTTTCCTATGCTGAATATGCTAGCATGGAGGAAGGAGGATCAGCACGATGGAGATTCAGCCTCTCGTTCCAAATCAGTTCCTCACCCCAAAGTGAAAACCAGCACAATCTGGTGTGTTTTTTTGAGGTTTCCTTTTTTTGTGTGGTTGGCCTCCCTGTAGTTTTTGCTAGATCAGGTTGGGGATACATCAGTTTGAATCCATCAACACCATGGTATTCCTCAGCTTGGCAGTTCAAGACCTACTGCAGGTTCCCCTTCTGACATCTATCGTGTTCTTAAAATTACTGTCCCTGAGAGGGTGTTTTACTGTGAGAGTTACTTTGACTTTAAAATATTTAATTGTTGTAAGACTTCTAGGAGTGCTACTAATAACATGATCTGTGAATTTTATTTGTGCCCCTATCAAAATCATATTACTCTGGTTGCTGCTAACTCATCGCTTTGTTGGATTGTACTGCAGGATGAAGTGGCACATACTCTGACAGAAAACCGAGTTTTGCAGAATTCTAGGCATCCTTTCTTAACGGTAAGGATTCTTACATCTAAGTCAAAGAAAGTGGTTCACCTTGGTTGTTTTCATTAACAGAGGTGGGCTTCAGAGGAGCATTATGGATTAAAATACAGTCAGCCCTTCACATTTGCAGGTTTCACTTCTGTGGATTATTTCATGGATTATTTGATGTCACCTGTACTGCCTCCCTGTGCCATTTTTGGTAGGGACTGCAAGCCTTGTGAGACTGAGAAACTGCGAACAAGGCATGTAAATCTCTATTAAAAATGGTATGGGGCAGCAGTGGCGGTGGCAGTAAGCCCCATCAGCCCCCCACTTCTGCCTAGTAAAAGGAACCCTGATACCTCAAAGGAATCCATGGTGGGTTGAATATGGTGATCATACTTCTTTGTGTGTTAAATATGGCTTGGAAGGGCCTAGAGTTATTCATGGGTTTTTTTTTCACTTTCGTGGAGATCCTGTCCCCCTAACCCTAATGAATGCGGCGGGATGACTGTACTTGATGGAGCTCTGACCTTTCCCATTGTTCTAATGAGATTTAGAGCCACTTTGGAAAGAAAGAATGTTTGGTGTGATCATACTGGTATTTGAAAGCCAGTGTGATGTAGTTGCTACAGTGTTGAGCTGGGGCTTGGGAGATTCAGGTTCCCATCCCTTCTGATGCCTGAAACTGACTGGGTGACCTTGAGCCAGTCGCTCTTAAGTCTAAACTGCAAACTCAGTGGAGGAAAGGTGGGATATAAATGTTGTGCAAACTCATTGGAGGAAAGGTGGGATATAAATGTAACTGTTAAAATATACCAGGAAGTTCCTCTTCCAACAGTGTGTAGTTAAACTGTGACATTCATGGCCACTACTTTGGTGTCTTTAAAAGGGATTAGACAGATTCACAGAGAATAGGGCTGTATGTTCCATCAAGTAGTATAGGATGCAGTGTATCTGAGAATACCAGTTGCTAGGGAACACAAACAGCGGGATGTTACTGCTCTCACGCCCCACTTGTGAGCTTCCTGGAGTCTTCTTGGTGGCCACTTTGTTAACACAGTGGTTTGGTTTGGTTTGGTTTGGTTTGGTTTGGTTTGGTTTGGTTTGGTTTGGTTTGGTTTGGTTTGGTTTGGTTTGGTCTAGCCTAGTATGGCTCCTCTTATGTTCTTAGCAGTGATTTAGAATGATAGTGGAATGAAACACATATAAAGTTTATGATAAAGGCATATAGAACTACTCATGATTCAGAGAAAGTAAACTGTATCTTGTGTTAATTCAGGTTGTAAACTGCTTTGAGTCCTATATTGGAAGAAAGGTGGGATATAAATAGAAATAAATAGAAAAGAGTTTTTCTCCTTCCCTCATACTATTAAAACCCAGGGTCATTCAATGAAGTTGAGTGGTGAGAGTTTCAGAATAGTGCTGTTTCACACGCACAGTTAAAATGTGGAATTCTGCACCATGAGATGTAGCAATAGTTGCCAGTGTGGATAGCTTTAGAAGATGAATGGGGCTGTCAACGGCTGCTAATCAAAATAGTTATATATCATTTCCAGTATCAGAAGCAGTATGGCTCTGTAAATTGCTTGAGAATACAAGACAAGTACAAATGCACTTATGTTGTGGGTTTCGCATAAGTATTGCCCAGATACTATGTTAACAGAACCATGAACCAGATAGGCCTTTGTCCTGATTCAGCACAGATTTTCTCATTTTTCCCTACAATAAACACCTCAAGTGTAACAGGAAAAAAGCTCATCCAAATACAGTTTGCTCATAGTGCTTGAGTGCAGCCTTGTAAAGAAGTTCATCACAGTTATTGGGCCTTTTTGCACTACACTGTTATAGTGTTATTATTCCATTTTCAACATCCTATAGAATCCTGGGTTGTGCAATTTAGGGAAGAGCATTTAGAATTCTCAGCCAGAGAGCTCTTTGGCCTCAGTAAACTACAAACCCCAGAATTCCACAGGATTTTGAAAGTGGAATAATTAGCGCTGTAGCAGTGTAGTGCTTAAAGGCCCATTAGCTACCAAAAATTCACCCATCAAAAAGTGCTAAACTAGTAGAGGAGAATTCCACCCCTCTTCTGGCAGTGCACTTGGTTTCTGTACTGGAGCAATTCGGCGTTCTCTCCTTCCACCATCCTGATTCAGTTTCCTTCATGCAATTCCTTAGCATCTGAAGCTATCAAGCTAGTGTTTAAATGCAAGACTGTTTTAAGATAACTATCTGCCTCCTGCACTTTACGTGTGTGCTGTAGAAAGTACCACTGTGACTACAGCAAAACATATTTGCTGTGTGAACAGGTTTTCACAAATACATAGCAAACTCTTTTATGACAGAATACTCCAAAAATCACTAACACATATCCATGATCTGTTGTTGTTGTCGTTGTTGTTATTTTCAGTGACATCCCTGAATTTGAGCCAATTGGCTTTTGTTTTATTAAACATCTCCTTCTGCCTATTGTTCACTTTTGGAACCCCCTAATTTCTAAATCATGATTTGATATCTGCTTGACCTAATCTGGAATTGCCTGTAGCTTTTTTCACCCAGGAGGCAGACAGCAGCCAACAACTTTGCTCTGTTTTCTTCTGAGTTTGGAGTCTTCAGTTTTGAAGCTTAACTTCAATAGTAGAGTCTTTGATTTGAAAATAATTAGAACTGCCATTTAAGATGTTCTGTATACATAACTTGTATCATCAAGCCAACGTAGATGGCATGCGTGTTAGAAAGTTTCACTGAACCTGGAGGAGTGGATTGTGTCATTGCACTCGATGCAAGAGAGTCAGAGTTTAGAAAAGTTAATTATGAAGTTCAGTTGTAGCCCAAAATAGTAACTTTTTCAAGCTTTAGGGATGGTTCATCTTCCTGGAGGCGGTCTTTTGGCCAGGCAAAGTGCACTACTGTTCAGCAGCGTTCATCATGCTTTTAGTGGAGTATAGCATGATCTTTTCAGAGACCACAGTGGACATTCCATTATGATGAATCAGACCATTGATCTATTTAACTCAGTATGACTTACACTAGCTTTCCCCAGCCTGGCTCCCTCTCGGTGTTTTGGACCACAGCTTTCAGCATTCCTGACCATTGGCTGTGCTGGCTGAGACTTAAGAGAGTTCTACTCCAGAACTTCTGGAGGATGCCAGCCTTCCATCCTTCCGTAGGTCGGTAAAATGAGTACCCAGGTTGTTGGGGGCAATTTCCTAACACATTGTAAACCGCTTAGAGAGTGCTTAGCTGATAAGCGGTATAGAAATACACATGCTATTGCTGTTGCCAGGCTGAGAACAGATGGTTAATGCTTCCACACATACATAGCTTTTCTGGGTTCCATGGGCTGAACCTGGAATCTTCTGCATGCAAAGCATGTGCCATGAGCTGTGATACTCTCACTGTTCCTGATCATGCTGAGTGGCAAAAAATGTCAGATACAGTGAGTCTTCCTGTCATGGTTCTTACGACCTTCCAGGTCACACTAAAGTTTATGAAAGTATGCTAGAAGGGACTTTGTGTGATGTCCCATACATTGAGAGGGACAAATGATGGACTCTTGTTTGGATCTTGCCCTGCATGTGCCCTTCAGTAGTATGGCTTGGGCCTTGCTTATTCATTGGAATAAGGACAGAATAGTTCTCCACTGTGCTCAAGCTTTAAATGTGGACCTAAGAACCCTAGGATCAAGTCTCAGTTCATTGACCTTGAGTAAACTTCCACTTCTCAATCTCTGTTTTCTGTCTGCAAAATGGGAATCACAGAGGCTTATGAAAATAGTAATGCAGAAGTAGAAGACATTGTGAGTGCCTTTTAACATTAATAAAATAGTAAAGATCTAATTAAGAGAATCTGGGTGATTCAAGATCAGTAAATTGATTAGTGACAACCAGCGGATTCCCAATAAGGCTTACCAGATTTGGAGGGGTCAAAAATATTTTTTTATGAATCCTGAAAATGATGTCTTCTAAAATCCATTAATACTTTGGGTTCGTTCTGTCTGTCTGTCTTTCTTTCTTTCTGTCTTTCCTTCCTTCCTTCCTTCCTTCCTTCCTTCCTTCCTTCCTTCCTTCCTTCCTTCTTCTGTCTGTTTGTCTGTCCGTCCTTCCTTCCTTCCGTCCTTCCTTCCTTCCTTCCTTCCTTCCTTCCTTCCTTCCTTCCTTCCTTCATCTGAAACTGAAGTTGTGACTCCTTACTTGGCTCTGAATCCCCAACCATAACTTTTGGGTTGCTGCCTAAGCCAAACAAAGTGGAGGGTGTGTCCTAACAAACTGGTGATTTCTCGTGATGTAGGAATGTTTGTGACGTTGTAAACCACCACTTCCCAGGGCTACAGGGGAGGGATGAAAAAGCTAGTTAGAGAGAAATCCCTACCACCACTTTCTCCGCACATTCTGTGCTTGCAATAAGAGTGCAGGTTTGTTCTGATGAAGTGCTTTGGCTGGCTGCCATCCATGGAGCTGCAGCAAAGAGCTGGAGGGAAAGTGGGGGAATTATGATGGCTGAGTTTTACTTGATGTTGTTGCATCACATAGGACTGGAAATAGCCATTGTAGACTTTGCTGGCTGTGACTTAGAGATTTATCCAGAAAAAAATTATTTTCCCAAGCTCTGTAGCTTTCTTGGTGTGAGCTGTGGGTGTTACTTATCCTGGTTGAAGCACCGAGCCCCTTCTGGAACCCAAGCCCTATCCTCTGGATCTCACAAATGTCTCTTTCTCTCCTTACCTGTGGTACATCTACTGCATTCTCTTCGCTTTCTGCTGCTCCTGGCCTTTCTTTCTCCTTAGTACCTTCTGTAGCAAATCTAGCTGTCTCTGGCCATTTTCCGTCACTGATAACTGGGTGTGTCTGTGCCCATGCTGATGGACCCCAATAACTATATAAAACTGGAAAATTGGTTAGGAATGGGGTACAAAACTATCACTGAATAGATACAAGAATTAGAATCATCCATAATATTTCTGATTTCTATAAATGGTTGTGAAAGGTGATAGGAAGTCCATTTTAAATGTAGCACTACGGGAGAATTCTGCAGGTACCGTGGACTGCTAAAAAGGCCAGTAAAATGCATCCTAGAGCAAGTCAAGCCAGCAAATTACTAAACTCAGGCTATCATACTCTGGACACATCGTTAGAGGATACCGCTGGGAAGAAAACAATAACGCTTGGTAGTGTGGAACACAATAAGGAAAAAGAAAGACCACATTATAGGTAGACTCAATCGAGGAAGCTACAGCCATGAGTTTGCAAGACCTGAGCAATGCTGTAAATCAGTGGTTCTCAACCTGTGGGTCCCCAGATGTTCGTGGACTTCAGCTCCCAGAAGCCCCAGCCACTATGGTCAATGCTCAGGGCTTCTGGGAGCTGAAGTCCACAAACATCTGGGGATCCACAGGTTGAGAACCACTGCTGTAAATGGTGGGTTCTTGGACATCTCTTGTTCATGAGGTCACTGTAAGCTGAAGCTGACTTGAGGCAAATAATGACAAGAACAAAACACACACTCATATAATTGTACGCATGCACACAGAAATGGTTTTAAACACTATCTTCCAGTTGTTTAGCCTCCAGTGCAGCAATATTTTAACAAAATCCTAATCACCATGCTAAACCCTTCAGAAAATGTCCCCTTGTGTCTCAAAGGGAAGAAGCAATACATATGCTACAACCTGTGGTGAGCTCAAGGAAATTGACCCCCCCCCTTCACCTCCTGGAAATAGACTGCCAAATAATACCAGACATAAGTGTACCTTCCTAGAACTTCTCTTCTTCTGGGCCACACACAACACGTAGTTTGTGTCTCTTCTTTGAGAAGCACATAGAAGCTTTCTAAATCTGAAAGGCACTTGGATAAAATGTTCTTTTCCCTGTGGCAGACGAGCCTCATGGGGAAGGCAGCCACATGTGGGATATCACCTTTGAAAAACCTCTCCTTGGGTCTGTTGCCCTTGGGTTTCCTGGAATTGTTTGGCTGGCTGTTTTTGGAAACAAGCTGGTAGACTAGATAGGGCTTTAATCTGATACAGCAGGCCAATTCATCTGTCTTTATGCCTCTTTCTTGGCATACAAGTTTGTACAATCTTGGGTCATAGCAGCAGTGGTAGTGGTTTTTCTTGGTAAAATACCACAATGTTGTTGTCACGTGTTTGTGTCTTATCTCTGCTTCTCCAGCTTGTGAATATATTTGGGTAATCCAGAGTTTTTTCTTAATAGAAATCCCCAAGATAGCATTGAGTCCACTTCATTCTGCTTTTTCCTTTTTCTAAATGGTGTTGTCATTACTACAGGTATTAATAATTATTCTAGAAAAGTGATATGCATATAGCAAAAGCATTAGTAGCAGAAGTTACAAAGTTTCTGCATACTGCATGCAATTGAATATTATTATAAAATGTGTCATGCAAATACCAGGAAAATACTGTCTGCTTTTCAAATTGTTGTGTTGTGTTACTAAGCCGAAGTGGAACTTTTCATCATGCAGCCCTTGGGGAGGTCCAGTGCAGCCTTGGAATCCCCACTGATCCCCCCAGCACCAGTACCTTCCCCTCGTTTTTTTTCAGCCAAGAAAACAAAATTTGGGGCTGATGCAGTATCACTTCTGGTGGTCATACTGTTAGACACAGTGATTTAGCAGCATCTTCCAGAGCTTCAGGGCTCCTCAAAAATCAGTGCCTGCATCCTCCAGACTCCAGAGCATGCCCACCACCTCTGTACTTAGCCTCCCTAGGATTGACTTGTAACATATAAATGTCAGTATTGTGGCTGTCTCCCATATGTGATTGCAAACTAAGTCACCCCTAGTATGGGATGCTGGCAGGAGCTTGTAATTGCGGGGGTTGTATAGTCTAACATATCTGAAAGGCTGCAGTGTAACATGCGTAGGTTCTGTAACAAATGCCAAGGGGTTTCTTCATGTACTGGTGTGGAAAGGATCCTCTACGTTGTTTGAAAATGAGTGGGCTGGAAGATCATCTTTGTCATAATTTTCCAGGTGTGATATAGAAATAATGGCAACAAAATAATTGTACTGACAATCAAAAGGTAGAAATGCGGACTGGGGGGAGTTGTTTGTTTTTATTCCTTTGGATTTGGGCCACCCCAGTGTTCTGGGGCAGAGGAAATTCTCAGAGTTGTAATCCAGAATTGTAATTTTTTCCAATCTTGTGCTAATAACTTGCACTGAGCATTCTACAAATGAGTGTCGAATACAATTTTTTAAAAATACTTCTTTTTATGTAGGCTTTGAAGTATTCCTTTCAGACACATGACCGGTTGTGCTTTGTTATGGAGTATGCTAATGGAGGAGAGGTAAGGATCATATTCACCCCAGTCAAATTTCCTTATGTGTTCTTGATATGGGTTTTTTATGTGTTCTTGATGTGGCTTTTAGGGGGTTGTGGGGAGCTTTCAGGGTTTATTATGGCAGTCCTCCTTAAGAGCCCCTGTGGAGAAGTGTGGTATAGTGGTCTGAGTATTTGAACCAGGACACTGGGAGACTAGAGTTTGAATCTCTGTTTGGCCATGGAAAACCCACAGGGTGACACATGCAGGGACACATTGGGCACTTCCTGTTCACACAGAAGAGCCTTTATGCGCACATGAATCCCCAAGGAGCTTTACAGTAGAATTTGTGTTTACAACACGTTATATGCAAGCTAATAAAAATTTGTAAAGAGCAATTATCAAGAGTTTATAATTGACCCAACCACGGGCCCTCCAGATGTTTTAGATTTCAGCTCCCAGTGTCTCCCAGTATTAACCATGTTAGCTGGGGCGAATGAGATTTATAATCCAAAGCTTCTGGAGGGTGCCAGGTTGGTAAAGGCTGCTGTAAAGCTTTAAAAAAAAAGTTTGACAAGTGACAATGCCAGAACAAACTGTACAAGATAGTATTCCATGATGCATTGCAAAAAAATAAGTAAGTTTACACAAGTTATCATCATTTGCAAAAATTGACTTTTTGTGAGTATGCAATTTGAATTAGCTTGGTATAAAATTGTAATTTCTTTAATGGAGAAAGGACACGGCCCTGTTTGTATGTAGTTTCATTTTGAAGTAAGTCTATCCAAAATTAAAATGAAGGGAAAAGTACCAGATTGGTGGGTTGTGTGTGTTTGCGGACTGTAGTTCAGAATCTCTGACTAGGGCCTGTATTTCTCTTACTCTGTGTGAAAATTTGAAAGTTTGAAAAAGTTTACAGGAAGATGCCTTATGGTAGATCCAATTATTTGTCTTTCTCTGGCCTAGTGATGTCTGTTCTGATGGGCAATACCAGGTTCTCAGGTGAGAAGAGGCCTTTCTTGTTGCTTGCTGTCTGATCAAAAAGAGATGCTAAGGTGTGAAGCTGAGTCGTCTGCATGCAACTCACATGTTCTACCACTGAAGAATGATCTTTCCGTTATTACAGGTTTATGAAAAATTACTGTAGTGTGCAAACTTAATGCTAGCAAGTGTTTTCCCTTTCAGCTGTTCTTCCATCTGTCACGAGAACGTGTCTTTTCTGAAGACCGTGCCCGATTCTATGGAGCTGAGATTGTATCAGCATTGGACTACTTACATTCAGAAAAGAATGTGGTTTATAGAGATTTAAAGGTACATGTAGAGAAGATGATGATGAATTCTGAAGGACAGTGTTTGTATAATTATCTCAGAAGTGATTTTTAATCAAATTGTTGGGCTAAATCGATTGAGAAGGTTGGAATACTGTTTTGATGTATAGCTTGTCCAGCTGGATTTATGTTACATTAAACCAAGAGAGGGCCCTCCTGCCGGCGTATTCTACTAGTGATTTTGTAATACTTTCCCCAGCCTGGTCCCATCCCAGTGTATTGGGTTACAACTCACAGTCCCAGAGACCATTATGGGGAAATAATTATTCAGGGTGCAGCCGAGCTGGTTTTGGTACTAATATGGGTGTCTGACACGAGTCTCGGTTATCCGACCTTCGTTCATCCGACATTCCGGATTATCCGACGTCGCAGCTGCCTGGGGGCATGGCTGTAGGCATTTCCACGCCCCCAGACATGCCCCCAAAATGGCGGCCGCCACGGGCCTCCGGATTATCCGACATTTTCGGGTCTCCAACAATCAGCCCACCTGTTTATGTCGGATAACCGAGACTCTTTTTTTTTTAAAACCTTGCCTCTCTTTAAGGAGCACTGAGTAGGAGGACTGTATAAGTTGGTAGACAGAATCTTTTTAAATTAACATATGCAAATTAGCAGCGGTCAGTTTAATCTCTGCATGGGTGAGAGCCCTTTGTAGCATGTGGAGAAAGCCTGTTGAGACATTTTACATCATTTATATTCTGCATTCAGACTGTTAGCCAGTTAAGGAAAGTCTAGTTATATTATCAAAATTCTCAGGTTGTCAGCAAATTTAGTTGGACGACCATTTATCTTTTAATATTTTTTTTAATTTGTTAACTTATACATAGGTACCTCTTGGAAACAGGACCATTTCATAAAATGAATGATTCAGAATAGTAGAGAGAAATAACTCCAAACATTTTCTTCTTCATTTCGTATTGCAGTCTTAAAACTAATCTTTAACTTTAAGGCCTACAGATTGAAATTGCTTGCCATCAATTATTTATAACTTACTCAACAAGCAATCTTTCCAGCTAAAATGTGCAGACCATTTTTTTAAAAAATTTTTTACATAAAGCATACTAAGTTTGCCTCACAACATATATATATAGTATGGGCCCATAGATCAGTAACAGTGTGTATTCTGAAGAACAAATGAAGAACCCTGCTGGATCAGAGCAGAAATCTATATTGTCCACAATTTTTTTTTTCATGGAATAGCCTACCAGATGCTTGCTAGCTGGACAGGAGTGCAATCAGAGCTGTGGACTTGGTAGGCTAAACCTTCAACTCCAGCTCCTCTATTTTTCTGCTGTCCACCTCCAGCTCCTTCACGCATGGCAAATTAGTAATACCAAATTTACTGTAGTAAAATCATACCACAAGGCATTTCATCATCACCATGTGAATCATCAGGCTGCTTAAATTGATAGAACATAAAATATATTTATTTGATTAAGATTTCTGGACAAGAAAACTTTCCTAAATTTGTATGAAAGTAAATATACAACAAACTAGACATTTAATATTACAAGTTTTGATTTTGAAGTGAGCGTCAGAGTTGGTACGTTTCTGTTGACTCCAGCTCCACCCAAAATGACTCCAACTCCGCAGTGCTGAATACAACTTGATCCTGCATTCCCCAGTGACTCACATACAGAGGGACTGGCATTGGAGGCAACCTGTAACCTAGGAGCCATTGATGGCCCCATTCTCCATGAATTTGTCTGTTTTATAAAGCTATCCAAGTTGACAGCTATAACTGCATCTTGTTATAGTGAATTCCATAACCTGTGCTCTTAAATGTTTTTTCACACAGAAAAAGTCCCAGATTCAGTCTCTTGCATCTCAACTAGGGGGTATTGGATAGGATCTCTCTTTGAAACTCAGGAGAACTTCTTTCAGCCTAAGTGGCCAATGCTAGCCTAGATGGATAGATAATCTTGCCTGATAGAAAATAGCTCCATTATCCTGATTCAGCCTGGCTGATCATACAGCACCTCTGCCAGTAAGTCTAGCTATGTTTGTCAATATCTGACAAGGTGGCTTGAAGGGCAGGAGAACAAATTTTACAATTTTACATCAGGTGAGTAAGAGGTGATATCATTGAATCCCACTTTAATTGAAGGTCAGACTAGATTATCCCACTTCAAGCATTACTTCAGGACCTAGTGAGAACAGGCTGCCAGAGTGCTGTTTCAGCCACGCTGAACCACCACTATAAATTGGTGTTCCTGGTGTTGCTGAATTGCAGCTCCCAGCATTCCTTATCACTAGCTAGAGCTTTGGGAAGTTGGAGTCCAATAGGTTCTAGGGGGCTGCACACTTCTCTCCCTTATTGGATGTATATACTGCCCGAGGTGTTAAGGTTCCCAGGAGGGATAGCTGTGATAGTCTATTGCAGCAAAAGCAATAAGTCTTGAGGCATCTTACTTGGTTTTATTTGGCATACACTTTCAAAGTCACCAGCCCACTTCAGTTGCATGTTCTTCTCTTCTCCTGCTACCCACTCCCTTGCCCTTTTATTACTTTGTGTTTTGCTCCCAACCTGAGAAAACCAAGCTGTGCATTTTTGCTCAGGAAAGACAGACAACTGCATTCAACACCTGCATATGCTGGCATTGTCGTTGGTGGCTACCATGGATACACCTCCTCAGCCTTGGAAATAAGTGTGAAGAGGCCATTCACCCCACTTACACAAACACACACAAACTCATATATGCACTCCCTTTTCTCTTTACCCGCACAGTTTTTCTCCCTTCCTCTTGCAACTGAGGCTACCGTTGTCACTGCCAGCTAATCACTTGCCCTTGTCAAGCCCCTGCCTAGGGAACTGACAGCAAAGACCAAAGAAATCAGAATGTCTATCAGAATGTCTTTCTGCTTTGTAAGACACAATATTGTCTCTTTGTTAATTATAAAGAGACCCACCATACAGTGAGATTGCTTGGTCATATCTTGGCTCGCTCATAAAATGGAGACTGTAGTCAAACTGTCAGAAGATGGGGACTTGGAAGAACAGCTGTCAAGGAACTAGATAAGATCCCCTAGTTTAAAGATACCAAATGAATACCAAAATCATAAGCATCCATACCGTAGTATGTCCAGTTTGCATGATGTAGACTTCTAACTGTATCTTTTTAACTTTTGTAAGCTGCTTTAAGGTCCTAATAATAGTAATAATAGTAATAACAGAAGATAAGCAGTAATAGTATTGTAATAGTTTGCAGGTTTTATCTCTGGCATTTCTAGGCACACTGGGTCTTCAGTGGAAGGCCTTAGGAAGTCTTGAGAAAACTGCTGCCATTAGGGTGTGGATAGTCATAGGTGCATCATTGTAAGTTAAATGAGCCAATGAGTTTAAATAAGAGGTGGGAATTTTGTGGCCTTCCAGATACTTCCAGCAGCCCTAGCCAGCGTAGCCAGTGATGGAGAGTGTTTGAGGCTTCAGTTCAGCATCTAGAGGGCTACACAATTCGCATCTCTAGTCTTAGCCAACCTTCCCCAATTTGGTACCCACCACATGCATTGAGGCACACCTCTCATCCCATGTGAGCAAGCTGGTAAGAGCAAATAGGAGTTGTAGCTCAGCACACTTGGAAGGCATAGGGAAAGGCTGACTTCTGTTACAGAAGACTGACCTTTTCATATCTTTTCATAAGTTGAAATGTTTGGATGTTCTTGTAAGGTACGAGTAAGTATACGCCATGTACAAATTCATCTCTGCTCTTTTTAGCAAGCAGCAGAGTAAGTCTGCATGGCGTTGGTACAGTTAACCCACAGATTATTGCTGCAGGTGTCTCTGTGCAGGAAAAATGGGACAGTTTTGCTGTGCAAGGGAAATGTGGCCCTTTGACCAACTTTCTCTGAAGTAGGTTGGTTGCTACCATAACTAACTGTTTATATTGGTAAGAGTTTGATAGGACTTTAATCTTTATGGAGGTATAGGACAGACTGAAATGTTCTTGAATGAGTTCCAAAATGTTCTTTTTACGCGTTCTGATCCTTCTAAGTGCTATAAAATTTGTTCAGGGCTAACCAAGAGTTAGGATGAATTGTTCATGTATTGGAACTCCTATGCTTAACTGATAAGCTCTCCTTAACTGGTAGTCTGCTGTACTTAGTTACAGCTTGTTATTGTTGCTGTGTGCATTCAAGTCATTTCCATCTCAAGATGACCCTAAGATGAACCTATCGCAGGGTTTTCTGAAAAACATTTTTTAAAGTGTTCAGTTAACTTTTATTGTAAGTTCCTGTAAAATCTCAGGTTAGCAGGTATGGTCCTAACAAGAGGCACTGCTATGTTTGAAAAAGCTGCATGCCCCCCCTCTTTAGGTTATGACCCATATGTGTGCCATCTGTAAAATAAACTTCTTTCTCCAAGCGGAATGTTTTATTCATACATTTTATTCATCTTAAGGCTGCAGTGCTGTGCATACTTTACTTAAGTAAGACCTGCTGAACTCAGTAGGGCATTTTCCTTGGTAAATGAGTGTACACTACCAATCCTTTAAATCAGGTGAATATGGTTTTCTCTTATGTGAATGGAGGTCTTACATTATGAAAAAATGTTAAAATCTCTAAACAAGCTGGTAGAGGCCTGTAGCTGAACACCTGACAACTGAAATGGTGGAGATTTTTATCTGAATGCACAGTTTCTTTGCAGAGTTAGTGTGGTGTAGTAGTTTTGAGTGTTAGACTAGGACACTGAGAGACCAGGTGTCATGCTCTGCCTTGGAGACTGTGGCAGCAAGGAGGAGGATTCTGACTGTAAGGCAGAGGCTTCCCCAGTGGCTGAAGTGTCCCCAGAAGCTGGTCCAGAGGCAGATAATACACAACAACAAGGGCCTGAGCCAGGGGAACAAATAGAGGAAGACATAGCTGACACACTTACTTTGTAGCAGAGACACCGTGAAAGAAAGGGCTTGTGTCGCTCGGCCTGTTTAAGTAGTAAGCGAGCCCTAATGAGGGAACACCTGTGGTGAGAGCAGCCATAGATAAAAGAGGGCTCCAGCTGGCCTTTCCTTCTAGGGTTAGCAACTTGTCTCTTTGACCCTGAAATCCTGTGCTCTGCTCCTGGATCTGGTTATCTTGGAACTCTTCCTGTTTGAACTGTGGTTTCGACTTGCCCCTTTGGATTTGTTTATTCTAGGCTGCCTTTCTGTTTGGACATTCTTTGACTCTCAGCTTGTGAGTAGGAACTGTGCTGCTTGTGAATTACTGCTTGCTCTGCTGTAGACATGACACCAGGGTCCAATTCTCCGCTCAACCATGGAAGGCCACTGAGTGAGCTAAGGCAAATAACATTCTCTCAGCCTCAGAGGAAAGCAAGGGTACCCCCCCCCCAACAAATTCTGCCAATTAAACCCTGTGATAGGTTCCTCTTAGGGTCATCTGTTAGTCAGAAACAACTTGAAGGCATACAACAACAATAGTTTCTTTGGTCCTGAGAAAAGTGGAGCCGGGGCCATGATTTGATTCAAAACTTGGTAGCAGAGGGTGTTGACCCTGTTATGCCATTTTCCTAATGATAAGTCTTCTTTTGCCTCTGCCCCTCAAAAACCTGCTGTTTGCCGTGGTAAGGAAAATGTAAGTGCACCTATATACTTTCCTCAGTAGGGCAGATAGCAGTTTTGGGAGCTGATTTACAACGGGGGAAATCATACAGGAATAAAGAGTTATCCCCTCCATCATCCATGATCTTGAGTGAGATCAGGAAATAGGAGTGTTATAGAAACATAGAAATGGGAGATCTTGGTATGGGTTTCTCTGCTTGTCTCTTCTGGCTCTGAAAGAATGAACTGTGGAGTCCCCACCACAGCCTGAGTGCTCCAAAGATTTATTGGTTGGCCTCAGCCATGCCCTGGTCCCTCAGTTCTGGAATGCCCCCTAGCTGGAACACAGGAGGATAATTCTGGACTGGCTGACAAGACTGTTGCAAGACTTCCCATAAGTGCAGCATTTTGTAATTCTTTTTTTTTTAGTGATATTTTGACAATGAAAAAGCAACAAGAAAGGAGAAGATCAAAAGAAAAGTGTTTGATAGGAATATTTTTTTGCAAACTGCTTGAGGGTTATAGGTGGCACTCTAACCATCTTTTTCTTTACATTTAAGTTGGAAAACCTAATGCTGGATAAAGATGGGCACATAAAAATAACAGACTTTGGGTTATGCAAAGAAGGGATCAAGGATGGAGCGACAATGAAGACTTTCTGTGGCACACCAGAATACCTCGCCCCAGAGGTAACCTTTTGTATTCTTTTTATTATGTAATTGCTAATCTTAAATAGTTCATAATACATTGTGTGGGATCTTTATTGTGTATTAGCAAAATGCTTCTGTGTGCATGTAGGTCTGTGTATATTGCCAGAGATCTCTGGGAGCTGGACGTGACGAGTTACCCAGCATCACTGCTGAGAAAGCCTAGGTTGCACAGAGGCATGAAGAATGGTTTTGGTTTCCCTACTGAGTGTGATGCTTTATTTCTCTCTTCAGAACACATGGCAATCATTCACTAACAGGGGTAGAAGTAAAAGAGGAGGGGGAGCAAGGAACCTGCATCCTTTCTCTGACTTAGGGTTGGTTTAATGGCCAGATTTCTCAACTGTATTCCAGACTTTTAACTTTGCTAGTTTGGCCCACAGAACTTAATGGAAGCCATTGAGAGCCAAGCATGCTCTTGTTAAATAGTCTGAAGCCCCTATTTGCATAGCTTGGAATTTTAGGAAGTAGCAGATTGCTAAAGAAGCCACTCTTCCATGGCAAAAACTTCCCAGATGTGGACTTCTGCTTTTAAAAAGTGAGCCAGTAGATTGGAACGTAAGTCAATAGACATCGGTGCATACTGGAGCAGTGGATTTCATAAATACACGTTCTTTTTTCTATTGTGGATGTTACGACCATCCTGAAAGGTTGAATGGTTTCAGACAAAATTGTGGACACACAGATGCTTTGTGATTTTGGTCTTTTTATAGGCCATGATTCAAAATCTGGCCAAATAAAGCAACCACCATTCATTCACTGTGATATTAAACAAGCCAGGTACTTTCACAGCATCCCCTCGTTTATTTTTTTTGTATCACGTTAACATTGTTATTCTTCCAGAGAGCTTAAGATTCTTCTCTGTGTTCATTTTTGCCTCACAACAACCCTGTAAGTTAGGCTGAGGGGTTAGACTGTGGCCAGCCGGTGAGCTCCCGTGGCTTAGCTGGGATCCAAACCACTCTCTACCTAGGCCATTTCCACACGAGACTGTTATAGCACTATGATTCCACCTTCAACATCCTGTGGAATCCTGTGGTTTGCAGTTTAGGGAGGGGCCAGCCGGCTATAACAGTCTCGTGCGGAAATGGTCCTAGTCTTAGCCCAGCATGTTTATTTAGCACACAATACTGGCTCTCTGAACCTGCAAGATGGGGATAATAACACAGACCTACGCTTTTATTGTGCAGTCACCTACTTCCTTCACAGAATTTTACAGGCCTGGTGGCAGGAGGAGACACCTTCATTAGTCCTGTTCTTTCCCCATCTCACCTTCTTCCAAATTATTTTCTAGCCATGGAAAAGTCCTTAAGGAAAGAAAGACAAAATAGCTACACAGTGCATTTTGATTGGGTATGCTCAAAGCCTTCTGAAAACACCCAGTGAACCTATGGGACCACATTTTCACTGCCCAGAGACTGTTGTGCAGCTCTTTTCTAGCATAGACACCATCTTCTTTTGTGGCATGGAACACATGTGTGTAAAAGCACTCATGGTCTTTGTCGCCTGGTCAGCAGGTTAGTGTTCATTTTGTCTGGAGAGTACACATGAGCAAACATCCTCTGTCCCATGAAGTTGCTTAGCCTTTTTTAAAAAAAAGAGAAATGAGGAGGAAAGGCTGGGCTTGAGTTCCCGGCATCTGTTTGTAATCGGAACCCGGCCTCTGTGCCTGTTTGTACAGTTGCTGCATAGTTGTTTTAGGGTCATGTTGGAATTTGGTACAGGGATGGCAGGGACTGCACCATGTCAGCTTTGATGTGTCAGATGCATCAGTCACTGAGGTGTTTACAGCTGTTGCGCCCTTCTCTTATAGATTCTTCTCACACAGCTGTTGGTGTTGTTGGCTCTCAACCTGACAAGCCACTTATTTTAAGCAAAATGACCTTCTCTGTCCATGAGACACACTTACTCTGCTTACTGCTGTAAATCATAGCTGGGAGCAGTCCATAATACTGATAATAACTACTGTGTTTTCCTTGTTCCTTGCTGCTCTCCATTCTAAACTTAGGATGGTTTCTTGATATGGAATGTTCTCTTGATATGGATCAATCACTATGACCAGACTCTTCCCTCATTTTGGATATGACTTCTGTTCTTTCTCCACCTTGCTGGGCCTTGAGCATGGATATGCGGGCCAGGAACTCTCTTCTCTATAGGACTGCTGTCTTGAGTAGCACATATGGTCATGGCATCATCAGTAAAATTTGGATCCAAGTAACAACAAAGACATCTGATGAACAATAGAAGCTAAAAAGGGAAGCTGGACTCTGCTTCCTGACCAGCTCATGCTTGTGGGAGTCATGTGACTGGTGTCCACCATTGGATACGTTACACTGGGTCAGAGGGTCCCATAGTCTGAATCAACAGGGCTGTTCTTGCCATAGTATGAGAACATTATTTGAGGATATGAAGCCAGGAAAAATTCAGCAATGTCTGAGTGTAGAGTTGCTGTTCTGTCGCCCCCAGTTCTTTGACAGTTGCTCTTTCTCGTGGATGTGCTTCTCTTTTATGCCATGCTAGCTAGAAGGAAAATTGGTGGTTACTGTGGTGATGAGCCAAGTCTGGATGTTGCCTCGTTTGGCATTCTGCCCACCGGTGGGGTTGTCGCTGGTTTTGAATCACATAGTTCATTTCATAATTCAGACCACATTTTCTTGTGGCTGTAGTTGCTGTTGAAAGTGGAGAGGGCTTGTTTTCCTTTTCTAGCAGATGTTCAAGAAAAGTCAAAGCATTATGCCATATGTCCACTGTGGTATAGTGGTTGGACTGGGCCTTGGAAGCCCAGGTTCTAGGCCCCACTCAGCCATGAGACTCAAGAGTGACTTTGGGGTAGTCTGTCTGTCTCTCTCCCTCTTTCTCTCTCTTTGTCTCTCTCACACGCGCACATACACTCAGACTGACCCACTTCACAGCTGTGTTGTGAGGATAAAGTGGGGAGGAGGGCACATATAAGCCATTTTGAGCTTATCAAAAGAAAGATGGGCTGTAAATGTATCCAGTCAATCTTAAATGAATGCATGCATGGTAGTAATTATTCATTACCATGCATTTATTTATGATTCACTGGTGTATTTATAGCCCACCTTTCTTCTGATGAGCTCAAGGTGGCACACCTGAACCTCCTCCTCCCCTTACATGATAGAATCATAGGGTTGGAAGAGGCCCTATGAACCATCAGGTCCAAACCACTGGTTACTACCAGATCTTCAGCAAGAGCATCCCTAGGTAATAACTATTAAATGGCCTACATACTCCAAAAGCACCAGATCCTGTCTGAACTTGGAAGCTAAGCAAGGTCAGCTCTGGTTAGTACTTGAGTGAGAGACTACCAACGAATAACGGGTGCTTCAGGCTTTTATTTCAGAGGAAGGAACTGGTAAAAACATATCCGAATGTTCCTTGCCTAAGAAAACCCTATGAAATCCATTGGGGGTTACTGTAAGTTGACACGCAAGTGGAAGACACACACACACACACACACACACAGAGTAACTGTTTGCTTGAATTGAACAGCACAGCTGTTAATATGATGCTTAGGGTAATCTGCCATGATGTATGCACTGCCTCTTTTAGTTTGCTGCCAAATATTTTCACAAATAAAATAGAGAAAACCATCTCTTGGCTCAAAATGGATCTTACTCCTCAGCCCAGGTGGGTCTGTACGGGTCTTCCAAAGAACACTGAACAAATTTAGGAGTAATACAGCCTCATAAAAAAGCTTGTAATACGGCCCTGTAAAAAGTTTTTGGATACTGTTTAAAGGAAAAGAGGTTGGAAGTTTTCTTGTTGTTTATTTGGCATTATATCTCTTATGATGGGGACAGCAGGGAAGGCTAAGTGTTATGGAGCCCAGTGAAAAGGGCCTGGCCACAGGCAGCAAGTGGTCTCTCGGAAAAGGTACAACTGGTTGATAGCAGCAGGCGAATCTTGGGCATATGAAGCTCCAGCCCTCCCCCACTTTCCTCCCCGATTGCTCATAAAGGATGATGAGGCTGGCTCCTGGAATCCTGGCAGACCCAGCAGCTGTGTTGGTCTTCTACATATATGGGGCAGCTGCAGAGCCAGCTGTCGCTCGATGTGCAAATCGTACGGCAGAAGATGCTGTAAATAGACCTGCGTGGGGTAATCCAATACCTGGCAGCCTCTGCCTTTTCACTGCAGGCTGTCTTCCAGGTTCCAGCAGATTATTTTTTCTTTCCCCTCTCCTTTTTCAAAGCAGAGTACGGAGCAGTTAGCGGTCACAGCGGAATGGACTGATAACAAGAGAGAGCACAGTCCTAATGTTTGATGCCTTGGATCTTAGTATGTTCAGTTCCCTGCACTTGTGTGTTGATCGTGCTGACTGAGGAGGGTACTTCAGCCTGTCTTTGTGCTTGCATTGCTGAAAGGGACTTGCAGTAGAGCTGTACTGGAGGAAGGTGAAGACATCTCTTTAAATAACTAATTCTTGATAAGATGGGCTGCCTTGACTCATCAAAACAGCCCATCAAGAGTTCATAGAATCATAGAGTTGGAAGAGACCACAGGGGCCATCCAGTCCAACTCCCTGCTATGCAGGAACCCACATCAAAGCACTCCCAACAGATGGCCATCCAGCCTTTGTTTAAAAACCTCCAAAGGAGACTCCACCACACTCCGAGGCAATAACATATTCCACTGCAAGACAGCTCTGACCATCAGGAAGTTCTTCCTGAGGTTCAGATGGAATCCCCTTTCCTGCAGAGTTTATTAACCACCATGAGATTTCTCACCTGCAGTGCAAAAATGAGTTGAGCATTTTTTTTCTTCCAGGTTTTGCACAAAAATGTCTGCACAAAACTAGTGTCTTTCCCCTTTGTGAAGTAAAGCATATGCATAGCTGTCAAAGCTGGCTGATAGATCAGAAGGACACAAGTGTCATGTCCAATGTTTCCAAACCCTTAAGATTTTGAGGTTAGACATTTCTCTCAACTCAGCCATCACAGGCATCTTTGGTGAGGACTTGGGATTGTGCTTTCTCTTTGGATGCTATTAGACTCTGGAATTCCCTTCCCGGGGAGGCTAAGGCCATGTCCTTACTAGATTGTTATAGTGCTATTATTCCACTTTCAACATCCTATGGAATCCTAGGGTTTGCAGTTTAGGGAGGGGCTGGAATAATAGCACTAATAACAGTCTAGTGCAGAAATGGCCTAAGTTAGCTCCCTCTTTGCTGTCTTTTCATTGTCAGGCGACTTTCCTATTCCAGTAGGCACTTAGAAACTGATTGTTTTATAGGATGGGTTTTCTGTTTTAGTGCTGCGTTGTTTTTAATCTAGCTCCCAAATTAATGTTTTATGCAGTTTGAAATCTATAGACAGTTTAATACTGTTTTAATCTTAACTTTTTATACGTTTTTAGCCACATGTGGATTTATTTGCATTTCTTTTTGTTCCATAAAGTGCCTTGAGTCTCACTCTTGGGGAACAGGCAGGATATAAATAAAGGAATGATTAATCAGTTGAATTCAATGACCACACTTGTCTGTAATACTGATAGGATTCAGGCTCATTTAAAAATTAATGAGAGGCCTTTGACTTGAAGATCTTAACATTCTGGGTTTTGCAGGTGCTGGAGGATAACGATTATGGTCGTGCAGTGGACTGGTGGGGCTTAGGAGTTGTCATGTATGAAATGATGTGCGGACGGCTCCCTTTCTACAACTCGGACCACGAGAAGCTTTTTGAACTCATTCTCATGGAAGAGATTAGGTTTCCACGCACGTTGTCGCCTGAAGCAAAATCGCTTCTATCGGGCTTGCTGAAGAAAGATCCTAAGCAGAGGTGAGGCTTCCGTATTTGGCACAAAAGCTTCCCAGGACTTTTTTGACACAAGAGCTTTCCAGGCCTTTATGTGTTTTCTTGGAGCGATGCACAATCTTACTGTGCAGGACCAGAGCTTGTTCCAGTGACCCTCTGCTGCCTGTACCCGCACTTAAAAAGGCAATGTTGTTTTCTCATGCTGGGAATCTCTCCATCTGAGAGAATCATCTTTTTGGCATCATTTAAGAGCTTGGAAGTATTACTGTTCTGGACTGCAAGGTTATGGGAGATGTTGTGCCTAAAACAACAACAGCAAAACTAAACTGCTCCAAACTCCGGAATAAGTGCTTATGTGAACTTCATATACAAAAAGCTTAACCAATATAACCAACAGGGTGGAAGCAGACAGGATGTGGGGACCCAGTTTGGCATGACTAGAGAACTGGATACTGAAGAACTTATATCACTTTTCATGGAAATTGATAAAGCTACTTCTTTATATTATAGCTCTCAAATTCCTTCAGTCAGTATGGCTTGTGCCCATAATGGCTAGGAGATTCTGAGTGTTGTAATCAAAAAACGTAATTTCTCAAACGTCTGGTCTTTCAGCTCTGAAGACTACTGTGTGGCTTTGGCTATGTTCTAGGCATCATTCAAGGCATAACATTGACTGTCTTTTTCAGCCATAGTTAACACAAGTTGAGAACTAGGCTCAGGTTCACACACCCTTCTCTTATTCCTCCTGTCACATGCTGGTATGCACACTGTGATCCTGGTTTGTGTAAACCAGAATTCCCCATTATATCTGAATCTGTTTTGTGAGTTGTGAGGACATACAGGGAACCAGGCTGGATCCACCGAAGTCCTATCTAGTCCAAAACTCTGTTCCCACAGTAGCCAGTCACATGCTCCAGTAGCAGGACCTGAATGACGTAGCAGCCTCCCCTTAGAACAGACAGTAAAAAGGCCTTGTGTACTGTCTGAATGCCCATGTATCCCGTGGTTGGCTAACTATATAGTTCACCACTTTGACAGCTCTTACTGTTTACTTTTTAAATAGAAACTGGGGAAATAGAGCCTTGTAGAGTTAGGGTGGCAGTCATCTTATTGTTCCAATATTTTAGGCCAACTCCTACTGCTCCTCACAGTCATAGGTGGGCTGGTGGGACTTGTAAGCCGAAAACATTTGGAAGACCAAAGCTTCTGCAGCCTTGCTGTTAGAGTAAATGAAGACTATTTGTCTCATACATTCAAATTTTGAGACTGCACAGCAGTTCAGATTGATATTTTGATTGCCAACTCACAACTATTGCTTTCTTGATTATGATTTTTAGACAAGATCATACAGCTGCAACATTTTTAATGCTCTTCAGTGCTTCGGGAGAATTAATAGTAGGCTGGGTGTTGCAGACAACATGAAGAAGGTATTAGCCCAGGCCCTATGGCTTGGATCCTGAATTTCTACATCACAGCTTGGCAGAATATAATTTAATCAGTGGAAACCGTAAAATAACTATCTTGTTCTAATTGTTGGTAACTATTTTCCTTACAGGTTAGGTGGTGGACCTGACGATGCCAAGGAAATCATGCAACACAAATTTTTCGCTGGCATTGTATGGCAAGATGTATATGAAAAAAAGGTATTTGTCATCTTAAGATGTGGCATTTAGATAATTTTTGCAAAAGACATTAAAATATTCTGTCTTCTGACACATACATGCCACCTGTGTTGTGTATATGTATACCAACACACTACAGATCTAAGCTGGATTCAGAGTTGTTACCTCTATGCAGGAAAGTTTGGAAACAGTAGTTCTCAGTGCAGGTATGGCTTTGGGGTTTGCAAAATTCTCAAGTTCTAATCAGACTTCAAGCCACAGGATTCTTTCAAATGAGCTGTGACAGCTGAACTGATAGATATTTCATTTAACTTCAACAGTAGTTTTCCAGTGGGCTTCTTCCCATGCCACAGTTCTGTATGCCCATTAACAGAATATTTAAATCAATCATAGGGCTTGACATGTAAGTTTCACATCCACTGTGCAAAGGTAGCCATTGGAATGCCTGATATGCTGTGACCCAAAGCATAGTGGGCATAATGTGCATTGAAGCAGCCCCTGATGCACGTCCAGAAACTGGCTAGGAAATCCCGGAGTACAATAGGAACATCCAGTGCTCATTGGTGCACTCTTGTGAACTGGATGCCTGTCTTCACAATTCACTAACAGGGTTTTGTTACATTTCATATGGATTCGTAACATTAAAAAATGTAGACTGGGTATAGGATCTCAGCCCCTGTTATTAACAGCCGTAATAAAATGTTTCAGATTTGGGGCCCTGGCTTCCTTCTTTTGATTCTGTCCGCCTGTAATGCAGTTATTCCCAGCTGAGCTTTATGACCTTCTCCAGCAAGTCATGTCATTTTATGATATGTTGAAAGTATGATAGCTTCCGGTTTTGGCTTCTAATGAGAGTTCAGACTTCATTTGCACTCAGGTCCATTGACATGCCTTTTGTGTCGTCCCGTAAACCTCTCCTCCAGCACCACGTTTCAAAAAGGTTTTTCTTTTTTTTCTCACTATCCCGCTTTCTCATCCATCCAATTATAAACACCATGGCATAGCGTAATCTGATTTTAGTATTAACTTCTGTATCTTTACACTTCAGGATTTTAACTAGTTCCTTCATAGCTAACTTTCTAGGTCTTTGGATACCTTGACTACATTCTCCATTTTGATTTACGAATTAGCCAAATTGTAGAAAATCTTTTCACTATTTCTGTCTTCATCACCTACTTTTAAGTTAACTGTGGTCATTATTTTTGTTTTCTTAATATTCAGCTGTAACCTTGCTTCTGTACTTTTTCCATAAGTTTCATCGGGAGTTCTTCCAACTCTCTGCTGGTTCCTGCTAGTAGCCTAAAGGCATGTTGTGCCCCCTAATTCTCAAATGCCACTTTCTCCATCAAATTTTTGCCACTCTTCTTCCAGATTCCTTCCCGCCTTTTAATCTTTTTTCCTTTTTCCTTTCCTTTTCTTGCACTAACTCTTAAGTTTGAAAATATTACTTTTAAATCAGTCCATTGACAGTGATCGTGTTGGTAAACTAATAATATTGATTCATCATTTTACTCAATGATAACGAATTAGTAACATATTTTTAAAATTTAAGTAAAACAGTTAAAATTAGTACATACAGAAGAAAACACAACCTCACCACCTATAAAGTAATGAATTAAGCTCACAGAGAATAATCATAATTACTCAAGCTATTAATGTCATTGTTTAATAATTTGAAAAAAAATGACTTGAAATTTTTTTAAAGTATGAATTAGGAGTAACAGATGTTTACAAATTATTTCCAGTTTTTCTCTTAGTTATGTAAAATTCAAGCAGCTGGAAACAGGATAAAACCTGCAGGGTGCTGCTACATCATCTTTGCCTTGAGTATATGGGTTGCATTGCAGGTGTTCAGTGCATGAACTGCTGATTTCCTCTTATTTCTCCCCAGTCCACAGAACTATGTCTTTTCCTCATGTGGATACAGTACCACTCAGTTCTGAATCCAAAGAAGTGGGTTTATATTCACATAAGCACATACAAAAATAAAAACCAATTAGTCTTAAAGTTGCTGCCACTTTTACCTTTCCCCCTTTTCTTTCTCTTCTTGCCTCCCTTTTTTTTGCTAGCGTGGCTCTCTACTGCGCTCTAGTGTCACCACCCAGAAATGTTTATAACCGGCGTGCTCTGCGCACTGCCAAAATACCTTAAAGGCACCAGATCCCATCTGATCTTGAAAATTAAGCAGGGTCAGCCCTGGTTAATACTTGGATGGTAGATTGCCAATGAATACCAGGTGCTGTAGGCTGTGTTTTAGAGGAAAGAACTAGCAGAAACACCTCTGAGTATTCCTTGCCTAAGAAAATCCTATGAAATTCACAGAGTTGCCGTAAGCCAACAGGAAACTTGAACACACATATACACATGCACACTGTATGTGTGTTGATGGAAGATAAGATGCTTTGACTCTGGTAGCGGAGATTGTTGTATCTAGAAGACCTGAGGATGGATCCTTCATTAACATTTCATTGGGTTTTGAGGTCAGCATAGATATTTCCAAGTATACTGCCATTCAGGTAGTTTAAAAAATCTTAATGTTGTCAGATGGGAGAGATTTACCACAAGCTTACCAGTTTATCAGTAATTGTCACCATGTTTCTCCCCTTTCCCCTTTAAATCCACAAAACTTTCCTGGACATCTTCTCCTTATCTTTCCTCTTGCATTTGAGCTGAAATGGCAGAAGGAAAGGGGAAATGAGAAGTGTAATCCAAAATTTAAGCACTACCCATGTTCTGTCTGATTTGTGTACATTTTTTTCTGTGCTTTGTATGTCTGCTTAACCAAGTCTGATACTCCTTCCAACCATCTTTATATTGGGGAGTGCAGCAAATGGCATTTGCCCTGACCACCTTTACAGAATTACAGTTGAGGTTCTGTATATATTTATGTGGGTGAAAGCTTCACTGAATGCCATGGAATTTACTCCTGAGTAAGCATGTTTAGGATGGTATCATTAGTCCTGTGATTTTGGCCTAAATTCAGTTACTAATCCCATCTTAAAGCAGGCCTATTGGAACTATAGAATCGAAAGTCAACCCCACTAATTCAATAGGGTCTGCTGTAGTTGAGACTAATCACTGGGTTTCAGGCTTAGAGCTCCTCTAACAAGGCACTCTCCCCACAGTGAGTTTAGATAGGTATATTGCTGCAGGCAGAAGCCCTTGGCACAGTGTAGGTGCATCATCTATGAAGGAAGGTATATTCATTGCTTGTTTTCTGGAGAGACCCTTCCAGATCTTCAGTTTCCTGCAGTTGAAATTTATAGTTTCCTCATGGGAAACTCATGCGGCATATTGGAATTGAAATTTTAGCTCCCTTATCTTCATCTTGTTATTGCCTTATTGTTATGAATAGAGATTTAGCATCTCTGGCTGTCAGATTGGATTGGGAAGTTGTCCAGCATTTTTATGAGTACAGAAAGTACACTTAGCCCATACAGATACGTTCAATCAGCAAAACCATAATAGCGGATTAAGGTAGCTGTGCCCCCCACTCCTCTTTTGCTTTGCTTTGCTTTCAACAGCCTGATGGGATTTCATTTTGGACCGTCATCTTCTGCTGCTACTCCTTGTAATTCTGTTGCAGAGATTGTCTGTCATAGCGCAGGAATGTCGGTTTGGCCTGCCAGACATTTCCAACTTCAACTTACAGATGCCCTTGCCATCATCACCAGTGGTAAAGGATTGTGGGAGATATAGTCCAGATGCTGAAAAGTTTTCATATCACTGCTCTAGGATGACAAAGGACATGCTGTTGTTTTGTTGATCAATCTCAGTTTTGCTTGGTTTTTGAAATCCTCAATCGATTTCATCCAATTTTGCAATTTTTAAAAAAATCCAGACAGAAAATTGTATGCGTATTTCCAGTGTATTTTTGTAACGTGTTCATTTCTGCAGCAGTTTCCACTAATTGTTCTCAGTAACGCATAACATTTTCATGTGCATTTCTCCCTAAAGTATGCAACTTTAAAAAAAAAAATTGGGAAGCTGAATAGCAAAATTCAAAGAGATATGTGAACACTGACGCATTAAAGAGTTTAAGTTGCAGTACATAGTTTGAATGTGTGGGAGTAAATAGATTTGCATTGAAATGAAATCTGGACAGAATTCTCCTGCAGTCCTCTGCATACAGAAGGCCAGTCCTAACATTTCTACTTTGAAAAGTCCAGTTGGCATCGTTTGCCTAAGATCTTGGATGGCTGCTATTGGAGCAGGTAGACCAGTGGTCTGACCCAATAAAAGGTGGCTTTGTATGTACCTACTGTCAGGGGTAGCAGTAGTGAGGGAGCAGGTAATTAAGAAAGGAAGACAGTAGCCCACAGTTAAATGCCTCAAAGGGAAGAATGCAGCCTCTCATCTCCAGCAACCAGCTGTTAGAGGTGCTTCATTCTCCTGTAGAGGAGACAGTAGCAACAGTTGGATGGCCAGGTAGACGATACCTTAGCATTCTGTTTGCTGGTGTACTGCACTCGTGTACGCATTTTTTTAAAACGCTCAAGAGACATTGCAGCGAGTCAATGAAAACCAAAACCAGGCAGGTATGCCTCCATGTTGGGCTCTCAACTGATTATTGCAAGTCATGGCTTAGAATGATATCTGAACTTAGCCCTTTAGCTTGGCCCATTTGGGATGTAATGCTGAAATGTAGTTTAGTGCAACATAAATGGGACTCAGGTTCAAACAGTCCCTCTCCCTTGTAGTGTGAACACAAGGAGGAGACTGGAATCACCTGCAAATTGATTTTATTCATTAAAAAGAAATCTAAGCTGCCCTTCATCCAAAGAGACATTTGCTTTCAAAATAACATAAATTCCCCGTGATACTGAATCGGAGGACCCTAAATGGTTTAAACTAGGATGGGCAAAATGCGGCCCCAGTCCACCCAAGTCCCTTTTTTAAAAAAGGGTACTTTTTCACTCAAAACCTGGCACAGAACCCCCAAATTGCCCACAGATGTGCTGAGTTGCCTTCCCCAAGCCTTCATAGGCCCCCACACCCCTCTCCGAAAAAACATGTAAAAATGTCAACCAAGAATCAGGCAAAATGGGAACTGGAAGTGACATGATATCACTTCCAATGAACTGAAATGCACTAGTATGGGTCACTGGCCAGGCAGAAGGAGTATTGGCCACTACCCCCTTCATAGTTGCCCACCCTTGGTGAGTGAACAGGCCAGGCCTGTTAAACACAGTTTCTTAATGGCTTGCCTATATTAACCGTAGCTTAAATTAACTGGAGTTCCGTAGAGTTCAGATGTAAGGAACAACTCTCTTTAGTTTAAAAGAAGAAGAGAATACATGCAGTCTCCTCTTTGAAGCCAACAGAGGTGTAGAGGTAGGTGCGCATACAAACCCACTGCTCATTGATGTGATCTAATATATAAAAATCAAAGCTTCTGAATCTGTCTGTGTCAGGCAGGCAAAGAGCCCATATGATTGGCCGTGTCAGGCAAGAAGACCTCATTTGATTGGCTGCCTGTGAAAATTCTATGGAATCCTCAGGCAGGCAGTTTAGTCTCAAGCATAAGGTTAATCTGTCTGCTCTTTGGGCTTTGAATTCTGAATCACCCATCATTCTCTCAACTTCTTTACATCGGGCAGTCATTTACAAAGTCAGCACAGATCAGACCAATTCTCAGCCAGAGAGCTCTTGGGCCTGGCTGGTTGCTGCTATGGAGATGAGGCCTAGCAGCAAGAAGGAGGCCAATGTATTCCCTCAGAAACCAAACCTCTGTATGTTAACAACTTCAGAATATAGATTGGATTGGGGAATATGGGGAAAAGTTATAGGTACTGGACAATGCAGTTTGGGGAATTAGAGACACAGGAACTCAAATCTTTGTATTTCAACCACATCTAATTCCTAAGGTAAGGTAATTCCTACGGTATTTCTAACAAGTATTACCTATGAGAAAATAAAATCCCCGGCAACACCAGGTAAATACACTAGTGCTCAATAATAGCATAGCATTGCATCCCAAGAGGGACAGTGTATTGTGCTATAAATGGCAGCAAGTAACAGGCTAATGGTAGAGCACTTGTGTAGGAGAGACAACTCTTTTGTAAACCTGATGGTGTCATTACTTTCCCTGTTCTCATTTTTCTTCTGTGCTATTTCCCCTAAATCCTACCTGTGCCTTGTGTTTTTTATCTCTGACCTCACTGGGATAGTGCTGCTTTTTTTTTTCAAGTAAGGAAGATATTTTTATATTCGTCAGCAGACTGCTGCCAGCCAGTCTCAAGCATAAGGTTAATGTGTCTGCTCTTTGGGCTTTGACTTCTGAGTCACCCATCATTCTCTCAACTTCTTTGCATCAGGCAGTCGTTTACAAAGTCAGCACAGATCAGACCAAATGCCAAAACTACCATTATGTTAAGTGGAAGTCACAGAACAAGCTAGAATTGTTTTTTAAAAGGAGAAAAACCAAGCTCCATGTTGTAGGATGGTGTGTTTTAATTGGAACAGAAGGCAAATTGCTTACTGCAGCTTTTAAGAACTTTAGTAATCACGTAATTGAGAGCCAGTGTGGTTTTGAGTATTGGACTATGACTCTGGAGACCAAGGTTCAAATCAGTACTCAGATACAAAAACCCATTGGGTGACCTTGTGGAGGTCACGTTCTCTCAGCCTCAAAGGAAGGCAAATCTTGAACAAATCTTGCCAAGAAAACCCTGTGATAGGTTCACCTTAGTGTCACTCTAAGTCAGGAATGACATGAAGGCACTTAATAGCAGTCATTTAATTAAAATAAGCACCAATCACAGTCATTTAATTAAAATAAGTACTATTAATTATTGAGTTCATCGAATTTCAGAGGCACAATCACATTTGAAATTCCCACAGTAAAGTAATATTTTTAAATTCTAGCAGCATGTATTTTAATAAATACACCAGCATAGTTTTGATACATTTAAGAGGGAATAGAAAATCGTTTTTTTCTTTTCATGGCAGAAAATATTCCATGTGCCTTTTATAGTATTGATAGTATTTTGTTGAAGGTGTTTTGACTACTGATAGCTTTAAAGGGCAAAAGGATGATTTAGAAATTGGTCTTCTGTATAGAGGTTTGTATCTCACCTTTCATCAGTATAGAGCAGTGGTTCTCAACCTGTGGGTCCCCAGATGTTCGTGGACTTCAGCTCCCAGAAGCCCTGAGCATTGACCATAGTGGCTGGGGCTTCTGGGAGCTGAAGTCCACGAACATCTGGGGACCCACAGGTTGAGAACCACTGGTATAGAGTGTGTATAATCTCATATATAAAAGTCAAAGTTTGTCTGTGTCAGGTGAAGACCTCATATGATTGGCTGCTAAAGAAGATTCTATGGGATCCTGGGATTTGCAGTTCAGGGAAGGGCCTTTAGAATTCTCGGCCAGAGAGCTCTTGGGCCTGACCAGTTGCTATGGAGACGAGGCCTAGGCGCAAGAAGGAGGAAGGCAGTATATTCCCTCAGGAACTCAACCTCTGTATGTTAATAACTCTGAATACAGATTGGATTAGGGAATATGGGGAAAAGTTGCAGGTACTGGACAAGGCAGTTTGGGGAATTAGAGACACAGGATCTCAAATCTTTCTAACAAGTTTTAGCTATGAGAAAATAAAATCCCAGGCAATGCTGGGTATATACGCTAGTTTGTTATAAAATGACAACTTTGATAACAGTGAGGCCCAGTTTGGCAAGCAAATGTTTCTTATTTTCCTTCCATCAAGTGTAACACTATATAGTCTTGGCTTCTAGGGAGAGTTCACCCTTCATTTGCTCTAGGACCCATTCATTAATCTTTTTAGCAGTCCGTGGTATCCACAGAATTCATCTCCAGCCCCACATTTCAAATGGTTTTCTTCCTGTCACCTTTTTTCACTGTCCAGCTTTAGCAACCATACATAGAAATTGGAAATACCATGTATTTAAGTCAGAATCATCCATTCCGTACATAGTATTTCCGGTTTCTATGTATGGTTGCTAAAGCTGGCCAGTGAAAAAAGGTGACAGGAAGAAAACCATTTGAAATGTGGGGCTGGAGATGAATTCTGTGGATACCATGGACTCCTAAAAAGATTAATGAGTGAGTCCTACAGCAAATGAGGGGTGAACTCTCCCTAGAAGCCAAGATGAGTAAACTGAGGCTGTCATACTTTGGACACATCATGAGAAGACATGACTCATGAGAAAAGACAATAATGCTTGCAAACACAGAAAGCTGTAGGAAAAGAGGAAGACTGCATCACAAATGGATCAACTCAATCAAGCCCTGACTTTAACTGAAGCAAGTCTGTTAATAACAGGGACTTTTTGAGGTCTCACATTCATAGGGTCACCATAAATTGAAACCAGCTTTTTCTTCCAGCAAAATGCACTTTTAGAGACTCTCTCTCCTAGTCCTCTACCACCAAAGTTAACACCTGCTCTTCCTTATCAGTCAGTGATAATGCAAGTTTTCCTTGTGGAGCAGATTTTTGTAGACAAGACCAAAATTTTTGTAGAGAAGATTTTTCTGTGTTGATTTTTGCCTCGATACTTGATAATTACCTGGGTCCAAGCTTCAGTTCAGCCATTAGGCTCTTTCAGCCTAACATGCCTCTTGGGAATCTTTGGGGATAAAAACAAGAGGAGACCCATTCCCAGGAGTATGTATAATCAGATTTTTTTAAAAAAAGCTAGTATGGGTCTAGCATGTAATTGGTTTATAGCAGTCCTCTTTAAGCCTGTAAGAAGTAACCTGCAAACTCACTCCAGAGTTTTCTTCCTTTCCTCTTCACAGCTGGTTCCTCCGTTTAAGCCACAGGTAACATCTGAAACAGATACACGCTATTTTGATGAAGAATTCACAGCACAGATGATCACAATCACCCCACCCGACCAAGGTATAACGGTTGTGGATTTGCTTTCATAATTTGCCTGGACTGTTGTAGAAAAAAAAATGGCTTGAAATGTCTGAGCCTGAATCTTTTGAAAAGAAAATTATATCCATGCTAAAGAATTTTTACCAAAAGCAAATTGGAACCCTCCACCAGACTCTGGAAACCACTCATGCCAGTTGTTTTTTTTTTTTAAGGCCTAAAAATGGCCAATCTCCACCCCCCTTCCCCAGAAGCCTGCAGGGGGTACAGTTGAACATATTCTGTTTGAGGAAGAGGAGCCAGGCCTGCATTTCGCCCTGATATAACTCTCTTCCTTCTCAGACAGGGAAGTGGCATTAGCAACTCTCTACCTCTACTGTAGATGGCTGAGTGGTTTTTCACCTTACTTTTGCCTGATGCCATCAGCATTTCCACTCTTGTTCAGAATAGACATTTGTTGCCTTGTTAGAGCCCAGAGATAAGACCCATTTAGTACTACAGAATTTGACTTGTACAGCAGCCATTCCCTCACCTCAGAGACCCATGGGAATTGTTGTTCTGCACTGAGGAAAGCAGGGTCAGGATCTTTAAACAGATCGTTCTCAGCATCATATTTAAACTACAACTCCCAGGGGGCCCATGTTAGTGACAGAGATGATCACAGTAATTTGCATGCTTGTGATGTAATGCATTCTGCATTTTGGGAGGAAGTAGGCTTTTGGGAGAGAGCCACTGTGGTGCAGTGGTTTGAGTGGTGAAGCAGGGTCGAATCCCCACTTGGCCATGGAAACTCAGCAGGTGACCTTTGGCCAGTCACACACTCTCAGCCTCAGAAGAGTATAATAGGAAATTCCCCCTGTACAAACATGCCAAGAAAACCCTGTGATAGGTTCATCTTAAGGTTGCCATAAATCAGAAATGACTTGAAGGCACACAAAGCACACACAGACTTTCACAATCTTGAGTGGTGTTTCTCTGACACCAGTTTCCCAAGTGAAATGTTCAAAGAGAGATCTGAGTCTTTCCTTCCCTGTACCCATAGACGTTGCTGCTTTATCCCTTAGTCCTCGCCTGCAAAAAAAAAAAAAAGTGAGAGTGAGGCCTAGGTCCCATATCAAGGTTGCATCATGTAATTCTGCACATGTGGAATTGCATGGGCATTGTGGTTCTGCAACTTGCATTGAGTGGAAATATGCAACCAGATTTGCAATCGTGAATGGACAACTGGAGGAGTACAACCATCAGTTTTCGAAGAAATAGCCACATTAGCCTATCGCAGCATAAAAAGGAAAAAGGGCAGGGGGAAAAGAAGGGCATATGTAAGACTGATTTATTTTAGCATGAGTTTTCATGGGTATCAGTCCACTGCTTCAGATGCACTGATATAGTGATATTAAAAGGTGGCCCTTGTGACGTTGTTCTTCAGGCAGCAGTGTCCAGCTGCTTCTGTAGGTGAACTTCTGTGTTCCTAAGACACCAAAAGGATTCCTGACTTCGACCTCCTTTTCACCCTACCCTCCTTTCCGTTTGTTGACTTGACAGGCATGTAGATTGTAAGCTACTTGCAGCAAGAAGCTTTTATTATCATTTGGACACGTTGACCTGTAAAGCATAGTGTGTGCTGACAACACGTAAAGATTTCTTCATTCCTTCTTTCTGCTTCCAGATGACAGTATGGATTGTGTCGATAATGAACGACGACCGCACTTCCCTCAGTTCTCTTATTCCGCCAGTGGAACGGCTTAATGTTTCGCTTGTCCATTCACAGCAACCAATCAGACTGCATATTTGGGGACCTTTAATTTCAACGGACACTAGAGAACTCTCTATGATACATGAATTACAAACTATGTTTGTACTACGGTTTAGCTGAATTTGTAGGAAGCCTCACAGGCTGTGTATTTAAAACAATCCTGATGCATTTTTGAGTCAGAACCTCTGATAAAAAGTTTGAGAAGGAAGACAAGAAGTCATTCTTAAAACATTAAAAATAAAAAAGCTTTTTTCTTCTGGAAAAAATGGCATTTTAGGTTTTTTAAGAGTATGCACCAAAACTGTTTTCTTTCTAGATGTTTTAAGGGTTTCAATAGCAACATTGACCATTTACGGGGGAAAAATCCTCATTTTTTTATTTATTTCATATAGTTCCTTATGTAAGTAGAATACCTGCACTCTGAACAATTAGGTTTATTTAGGATGAGGAGCAGACTGATAGGTAGTGCAATAACATGAGCAAGAGCAACAAAAAATGAACAAACTTTGTAGATGTAATCTCCATTTGGGCAGCAATAATAATGGTGGCATCTCTAGGAAACCCATGATAGGAATAGCACTGATGGCCTCAGTGAGGTAAAAGTCAAACACCAGAGTTAACGTTAGCATACTTGCTGCAAGCAGGTGACATATCAGACAGAGGTGACTAGAATCTGGTCCATTTCTAAAATTACACAGAAGTGCTGCATGGAAGACAGTCCATTTAATTATTCCGCTTAAGCATATTTGATTAGGTTTGACATTGCCAAATTTTGGCAGGCACCCATTGGTAATTTCTCCTGCATAGGCACCTTTGAAGCCAGCAGGGGTTGTGCAAGAGTGTATTCTTGTCCGAGAGAGTCTCCTGATCATTGTGCCTTGGAGAAAACCAGTTTTTATCCATTTCAAGTGGGAAAAAAAGCTTTGCAGTTGCAAAAATTGACCAGAGTGGGTAGCACGGATAAACGCACAACACTCTTAAAAGATACGGCATATCTTTCCAAATTGTTTTGGCACTGAAGTGGCTGGCCTTGTTCATATATTTATAAAGACAACAATGTCATGCACATTGGGAATGCATCTGTTTGGTTTTCTTTTCCACGCTTCAGTGTACATTTTTTACAATTATTGAGGCAGAGAGAAGCTATGGTGCTGCCTTCTAACTAGAGAGAATTCCCATCTATGGTTGCAGCAGTTATATGTATAAAAGAAGAAGAAAATTAGGGTGAAACTTCATGTGATCACAAAGATAGTGTTAAGTACCTGATTACCCCCACCCCTCCCCCTGAACATCACACATCTTCATCACTTTATTTTGTATTTTCATAGCCACTGCATTCCAGATCTGCCAAACCTTGTGACAAGAACTCTTTCTTTGCCTTTTGAGGTGGGCTACAATTTTAAGCTCTCTCTTGTGCTGCGAATGAATTTATTCAGTTGTGGCTTTATGTTTTTTTTAGATACGCTTTTGTTTCTGTTCTCTTATCTGTATAAAATTGAACTGTATGGCAGTTCCTTAACATTTTTTTTAATTTGAAAGGGAATGTATTTAAAATGTTTGCCACTTTCCCTCTCCATGAAATCCCATTGTTGTATGTGTGTTGTGTTTTTTTTTTAAAGCATTCAACTCTAGTATTTTTACTTACGATATGAAAGCTTCCCTCAAAAATTACTTCAATAAATTGTGCTTTAACAAGTAGTTCAGTCTTGGTTTTGGTAGAATGTACAGATGAGTGAAAGCTGGTAAGACCATCTTCTTCCCCCTGCTCTTCCTTATCGTAATGAATCAGGACTGGTTATAATTATGCTGATGGCCACGAGACACTGACATGGGGAAAAGGAACGGCAGGAGGCATGTAGAGGACTGGTTGATTTTAAGTGAAAGGCTGGAAGACAGAGCAGTATTGCTAATCTCCCTATTGCAGGCTGAGAAAAGAATAGCTTACTTGAAGGGATGGAAGGACAGACGCTTGAACTTACAGGTTCAAACCTTGCACTATATTGGTGAGCAGAAGGTAGATCAGTGATTTTAGTCTGACTGGGTAGAATCCTGTATCACAGTTACAAGTGTGTAACCTAGGCCATTTCCGCACTACACTCTTATAGCGCGATTATTCCACTTTCAACATCCCCTGGAACCTGGGGTTTGCAGTTTAGGGAGGGGCCAGCTGGCCCCTCCCGAAACTGCAAACCCCAGGATTCCAGAGGATGTTGAAAGTGGAATAATCACGCTACAAGAGTGTAGTGCGGAAATGGGCCTAGTGTTACAGAGTTGTAGCTATTAAGTGTTTACGTACTTCAGGGGCTGTGAAGGTCCCCCAGCTAACCAGGAGGCAACTGCTGTGATTGACAGGAGTCCATTCTCCTGTTGCTCAGGAAGTAGCTGGCTGCCATTCCCACCCACCTCCCTCGTGTGAGTGCTCTCGGGCACGAAAGGGAATTGTGACAGGAACCCTGTTCCTGCCTGCTGCAGTGGGGATTGCTCATGCATGGGGGCAGCAATGACACTCAACTGCTTTCCGAGAAACGGGGAACACCCCTGTTGACTGCAGCAGCTGCTTCCTGGTAAGTGGGGATACGGAGGAGTTGTGCCAGGTTCGGTGCGTAGCACTGTAGCTATGGTGTTGAGATAAAGAGCATACAGAATTCTCAACAATTTTAAGTAAAGCTGCTGATTAAAAAAACAAAGTGCAGACGTCTAGGAGGGAGATAGCTACCAGCCAAGCAATGGTGTGCCATTGCTATTATGGTACACCGCTTGTCAGCCAATTTGGCTGTTTGGGTCAGGAACCAAACACACAGTGCCATCCAAAAACATCAAAAAAGTAATTGGGCTATTGTAGCCCCTGATTACACTAGTGTATATTACCAAGAGGGTTCCAGCCATTAGCTACTGTGTATGTCATTGTGATTTCTGAGATCCCATGTGCTACACCTGTAAAACATGCACTGATCACTGAATGGTCCTTGAGAGACAGACACCTGGATTGCCTGTGGCTGGAACAGAGTCACTGTATGCACTGTGATAAATGCATGAAAACAAATGCACAGCTGTGGAGAGAACCATGCTATAAATAGCAGACCAAAAGCCTGTGAATACCAAGAAGCTTATCTATAACATTCCTGTCCAAAGTTCTCGATGTAAATATCACACAAACAATGACCACACACAACTGCAAAGGTCAGTGATCTTTTTAAAAAGTTTACTTGCTCTGCTTTGCTAATTAAACTGAGTGGGGGCAGAGAATCCTAGTCTCAGTTCAGTTCTAAATACAATCAAACTTGCCAATAAATTCAAGTTCAGTAATTTTCCTTTTTCAGTTTCTATTCTTTCATCAGCACTTATCACTGGAACAGTACTGTGCTGAGCATCCTGTTAGTGACAGGTGCAAGTGCGCATCCAGCTTAACATGTGAATACCTTTTTTTAAAATCAGTGCAGAGATTGTCAGTCCTCTGTGATGACATAAGTCCCTCCCCCATCAGTTTTGCTGCAGTAGCACATGGCTGGACTGGAACACTGACATCATCAGCCAAACCACTGGCAGAAGATGCCATCAGTCTGCATCTGGCTATGAAGCATAGCCAGGTGTTTCTCCAGTCCCCACTCCATCCACCAACCATGGAGTGGGCCTTTAGGGGGCTACTGCAGGAAAAGCGTGAGTCCTGGGTGTAAGGAGCAGGAAGCCATAGCAGATTTCTGCCTGTGGAACTCACACATACATACCATGCTGAGCAAAGTAGGTACTTGTCCTGTGTTTTTAGGTGTTCTCCAGAATCTCTGATGGGCAAGACATTGCAAATCTCAGAGATGCCGGAGTCAAGCCATTGGCCTTTTCAAAGCCTGTGGCTGCACACACCAGAATAGGTTGTCGAATGCTCAAGGAAGAATTCTGTAACTGCAAAGCGGTTGTAGTTCAGTAGCAGAGTATCTTTTTTGCGTATACAAGATCATGGATTCAATGTCTGGCGTCCAGGTAATCCAGGGCCTTTTACATTCCAACAAGGGGCTTTTCCACTGAGCTACAGTCTCTCCCAGAGATCACTCAATGCTGTTCAAAGTGCACTTGAAGTGTTCTAAGTGTCAGCATGTACAGAGGGCCTTTCTGCTGAACATGCAAAGGTATGAAAATCACATAGACACACATAGCCAGGTTGATCCTGTGAAAGGTCTCTATGCGTGGTGCTTATCCCTGTTTAAGTCATTCTGAATTTTGCAAATGAGGCAGCTGTCAATCCATACACATAGGGAAGACAACCTGAGTGAGCCTCAGCCTTCCCACATTTTTTTTCCATTTCTGATCCTAGTTTTATGAAACTAAAGTGTAACAATAACCATGATTCCTGCAAGTAAATTTTGGTAAAGTAACTATTGCAGCTGTGAGACTTCAGCTGTTACTAGAGAACAGAAAAGGAGGACACAAAACTTTCTATATATCTTCCTAGAAAATCTCAGCCAGAATCCTGTTAGGGACTTATGTTTATGGGAATTAAGACTTGAGCAGTTCCATAACATCTGTCTCCAATATGGGGCTGCTGTTACATTTGCATATAACGAAGCTGACAAAGCCAAATGCTCAACATTGGAATACTGTCTAGGGAGTGCTGATGCACACTGGTAAAGCCTGCAGTACATGGGACACTCTTGCCCAGTGCCCCATTAATACTCTTTGTGATTCACTGAGTTTCTTAGCGCTGGAGCTAAATATATGTAAACTTACCTAACATCATGATAGAAGATTCCAGCATTCCAGCTCACTCAGCAACTGGGGAGAGAAGGTGGAACAGCAGAGTTTAGGTGGGTGAGAAAGATTTTATTTAGGTACTTGTAAAGATCCTCGGGAGAACCGGTGTGGTGGTTTGAGTACTGGACTACGGCACTGGAGATCAAGATTTGATTCTCTGCATGGTCGTGGAAACTACTGGGTGATCTTGGGCATGTCACACACTCTCAGCCCCAGAAAACCCAGTGATAATGACTTGAAAGCACGCAATGACCAACAACGTTCCTAGATGTCTGCTTGGATGGGTATGCGAATAGGTAATTATATAATAGCAGTAACAGTTACATTTCTATACCACTTATTAGTACTAAGCACTCCCTAAGCAGTTTACAATGTGCTTTAGCTAACTCGCCTCACAAGCTGGGTACTCATTTTACCGGCCTAAGGATGGACAGAAGGCTGAGTCAACATGAAGTCCTGCAGGATCGAATTCACAACATTGTGGCTGCAATACCAGCATTTAACCACTGCGCCACCAGGGCAACTTGGCAATGAGTTCTACCTACACTTTCTTTGAATTCTTTTCAAAAACTCAAACACATTCTGCCCAAAAGATGAGTTTGGGCAATATGGTAAGAGTATTGTTTCAGTGTTTCAGGCAGAGAAACAAATGCATGTATCTGCTTTCTTAACGTATAAGATGGAGTGCAGGCAAAATGCATACAGCTTTAGCAAGAATTATTTTGTCAAGAAGATATGGGAGGGGGGAGATGCATTCAGGGAGTCTCCGCTGTGACAAAAATCTCTTCATGGGAGGCTTGTCAAACTTGGTACAATAGCCCAGGCAGGTCACACTGCTGAGGTTAAGCGAGTGAGGGTGAGAGAGAAAAGGGTAAAGGAAAAAGCTGTTCAAGGGAAACAGTGCTGGAGCATGAGAAAAAGTGTCTCTCAAAAGAGAGAGCTGGTACAAAAGGCTCATTTATGCAATAAAATCTGGCTTAAAGCAGCACATCAGAAAGAGACAGAATTTTCATTCAGGGAGCCAGGTATCAAATCCAGAAGTTGCTTTGCAACACTGAATTCTCTCTGCTGGTAAATAAATCTGGCTGCTAAAGTTTTAAAGAGGCTGTTTTAATACTTGTGTTTAAAAAAGGCTATTTCAATATTTGCATCTGAAAGGACTGTTTTAATACTTACATCTCAATCTCAACATCCTATCTCTTCCCCCCGTAGTTTCTACCCTGACTTTCCAGAAGGGCCTCTGAAGTGAAACTGATTTTTATGCATAACATTAAAGTAGCTACACACTGTTAAGATGGGTCATGCATCCTAGTTTACAGAAGGGAGTCCTCTATTTAAAGAAGTAACCTATGATTCTGGAAGCCTATGAGTCTGGAATAGGAAGCCTCTGGAAACCTATGGGTCTGGAAGCCGTCCCTACAAGGAGCTGTTTAGGTAACTGGGCATGTTTGCAGAAGAGAAGGTTAAGAGGGGACATGATAGCTATGTTTATTTGAAAGGATGTCACATCAAAGAGGAAATGAGCTTGTTTTCCAGTGCTCCAGAAACTAGGACAAGGAGCAATGGATTCAAGCTACAGGAAAGGAGATTCCACCTGAACCTTGGGAAGAACTTCCCGACAATCAGAGCTGTCTGGCAGTGGAATCTGCTGCCTCGGAGTGTGGTGGAATCTCCTTCTTTGGAGGTTTTTAAGCAGAGGCTGGATGGCCATCTGTCTGTCTTGATGTGGGTTCCTGCATAGCAGGGGTAGGACTGGGTAGCCCCTGGGGTCTCTTCCAACTTTATGATTCTATGTCCAGCACATATAAGAAAAGAAAAAAAATGTCCTAAAACAGAAGTGTGAAGGTTGTAGTTTAGAAGCCAAGATGACTAAATTGAGGCTGTTGTACTTTGGACCTATCATGAGACAACATGACTCACTGGAAAAGACATAATGCTTGGTAAAGGTGGAGGCAGCAGAAAAAGAGGGGAATTGCATTACAAGGGTATAGAGTAGACTCAATCAATCAAGGAAGCCACAGCTCTACGTTTGTAAGACCTGAGCAGGGTAACAAACTGATCACCAGGGCTCTCTGAGATCTCTCATTCATAGAGCTGTCATAAATCAAAGGTGATCTGATGGCAAACAACAACAAGTTGCCCTCTGACCAACATCTAGCAACTGACCAAGAGACTGAGCAAACACACAGGCCATCTGGCCACAGTGTTCTTCTCTACAGTGAAGCGTACTGTATGCTATTTAAATTATAGTAATGATTTCTGAATATGCATCTACAGGTACAGTCCTCCCTCCACATTCACAGGTTTGACCTTTGCAAATTTGGTTGTTTGTGAGGCACATGCATGCCTCTCCCCTAATCCTCCTCCTCCATTCCCTTGGCTTTTGTCCAGGCACACCATCCTCCTTTCTCTGCGCCTGACCAAAAAGCAAGGGAATGGGAGGAGGGAGCACTGCCCTCCATTCCCTTGCCTACTGCATGAGCATGGACGAAGCAGGCAGGCATACCCAGGCAAAAGGTAAAGGAATAGGGTGAAGGCGCATGTGCTTCCCTCTCCCATTCCCTTGCCTTTTGCCTGTGCACAAGGAAGGCATGCACGTCAGGGCAAGGGAATGGGAAAGGGGGGCCCTGGAAGGAATGCAAAGGGAGCACAGGGGGCGTTATTTGCAGTTTTTCCACTTCTGCAAGGGTTCTGCACCCTGAACCCTCATGAAAGTGGATGGACCATTGTATACTTCAGTTAACAAAACTGATGTGTTCCTGGGCATTTCTTCCTTTATGTAGTACGAGAGATAGAAATAATATGGAAAGAACAGGGGTCAGTTCCTACACCACAAAAAAGAGCAGTTCAAAACATTTCAACAAACTTGTATCCCAAACTAATAATGCACACAGGTAGAGACAAACAGACAAGCAGGCAGGATGGACAGACAGACAGAGAGAACCTTTCCAAGACCATTTGAAGGCTTCTTCCAAAATACATCCCTGACTTTTGCTTTTACTATTAACATTTTCCACTTTTCCTATGATTTCTATTCCGGTGGCCAGACTTTAAGATCTATACTTTTTTAACATGCTGAGTGCGGCTGGAAATGCAGGTTTATCTGCTCTTCCCCTTTCCCCTCTGTTTTGCTGTTCACAACTGCTCAGTCATGGATTCTAGAGGCAACTGCTGTTTGCATCGTCTGTTGTACGCAAGCACAAACACCTGCAGTTGGATCACCTAGAGCAGAATCTGACACTTGCCCACCTCAAGTTTTATTGCATTGTTTAGTGCAGATCCACCACTATAACACAGCACCTGCCTTTCTGCACTATCTGTCCTGTTTTGATGCTGCTAAAAACTTTCAGCTGAACAAAAGATGAGGAAAAAAGTGGGGTGGAAACCAAAAAGCAGAATCGAAAAGCAAGCCAACAAGCAGAACCTTCTGTACGCTGAGGCGGACAAGAAAGAACTGAGGAGAGACCGTTAGTCGGCGGGAGGAGCATGCGCAGCACCGGCGTGGGGGAGGGGTTCCCGCCAGAGCTAACGAGCTCTAGAATCTTCCGAACGCTACCGCGCAGGCGCGAAAGCTCCTAATGTATGAGGCACAGAGACCACGAAGAAAAACCTGCCTTTCTGCACTATCTGTCCTGTTTTGATGCTGCTAAAAACTTTCAGCTGAACAAAAGATGAGGAAAAAAGTGGGATGGACAAGCAAAAAACTTTGTAAGAAGAAGCTTCTTTGTCAGAGGATTTGGCAACTGAGGTATGACTCTGTGTACATATAAGTTAGCACATACAGTGGCCCCTCCACTCTCATGAGGGTTCAGGGTACAGGACTCTTGCGAAAACAGAAAAACCACAATTAACCCCCCTGCCCTCCTGCAATGCCACTCCCATTCCCTTGCCTTTGGTACACCAGGGCCAGAGCCAAGGGAATGGGAGGTGGGAACTCCGGAGGAGAGAAGGCATTTCTTTGCCTTTTGTCCGGGTGTTTGCCTGCCTTCTCCACACTTGGCAAAATGAAAGTGAATGGGAGGAAGAGAAGAGGAGGAAGGCACACATGCACCTCGCAAACAATCAAATTCTCAAAGATCAAACCTGCAAATGCAGAGGGAGGATTGTACACATTTTACACATAATTTGAGACTGGTGGATTGGGTGTAAGTAGTCATTGTGAACTGTTTCCTCTCAAGCTGTGATCCTAACCGTGCGAGCAGATTTCTCTAGAGGGCAATATCTCCAGAGTATTTTGGCTTCCCCCTCTTATTTTGTACAATGACTAGATCTCACTAGGATACGTATTTTTGATAGCTGTTTCTTAAGAGATACCAGCATTTCTTAGCCCCCTAAAGCATGTGTCTGATCACGATCCTTCACTTCCTGGAATGTAAAAGAAAGGCTCTTTCCCCAGAAGCAGCCATTTAAACAGTATACATGATACCACAGTAATGAAGGCAAAACTCATTACTCGCCCTTAAGAACAGATGACTGGACCCTGACTATTAGCATTCCAAGAAGACTGCAAAGTCCAGTTTCCTTCTTCCTCTGTGGACCACCAACTTAAACTTCTTAAGCATTTTGCTAATTATCAATACCTTGTTTCCATCTCATAAAAGACCCCTTTGTAGCATCCTTATAACAAAGGTTTCAGGATAGAACTGAAGCTTCTGTTTCTGGTTTGCTTTAATAATCTGAAATGCAAAGAATTACGCATCTTTGTCTTTAATTGCATGACAGGAAGCTGCATTCCCAATTAACCCCCACTTCCCTAACCACCTACAGGTAATCTTTAATGATCTTCCATGTGTGCCGTTTCTTACTCTGTTGCCTATCGCAGCTGTTTCTGTGCTAAATCTCGCTCCTTTTTCTCTCCCTTGGTCTGAAGGCAAGACTCTCGCCAGGTTTTTCTCTCTCAAACACACCCTCACATAGACAGATGCTCAGCACTCACAGACCCTGAGCAGCTGGCTTTGGTGGGCCAGCTTGTGTGCATCTGTCACTGGGTTGCACCTGCCTGCAGGCAAAGCTAGTAGAATGCTAATATAGAAAACTTACCACACGAGTACCAAGAGTAGGAAGAAAAGGGAAGCAAATACTTCAACAACTTACTTCCTAGGGTCAGGCCATCTTCAGGAGACTACCTTCAGCTAAAAGATCTATAAGCCGGTCACGTTGGAACTGGGGGGCATTTTCTGCCAGGTTGTTCTCAACAGAGAAGGTAGATTGACTTAAAACATTAAGCTTAAATTTTAAGTGGCTAGATGCCAGTTACGAGCTTTTGATTCCATAAAGCTGTGAAAGCCATGATCCCAAACACTTTTTTGGGATGGTGGATGAGTATCAGTTATATAGCAAGGGGGGGGTCATTAGCTCACACAGAGAACCTAGACATAAAGCTCAAGTTTCAACATGCAGTTAAAACAGGATAAGACTGCTGCTTGGCACAGAAACAGCAGTACCAACCAGGACAGAGAGTACCAGAACAGCTGGATCTCAGCCTCCAAAGCAGGCCCATGTTACCATTTCACAGTTACATGAACTGTGTAATATAGTTAAGAAAGACTTGCACATTTCTACCATGATGGTTCCTGAAGTCATTTGCAGGTTTGAATACATATAAATATACATGATTGCCATAGGAGGCTATAGCAGACGTACGGTGGCCAAAGGTGCCACAAGAAAAGTAATCGTGGCAGTAAAACTGACCTGCATCAGGAGATAAGCAGCTGGTCTTGGCTTGGGGTGGGGGAAGAAACAAAGTGTGCTCAGAGATGGCGCATACCCACTCTTTCTTGCCCTAAGACCCCAGACCAGCTGCATTTTCATCATCTGAATTGCTTCCCTTGTTCAACACCTGCCAAGATTTGACAATTACTGATAGAGGGAAGTTTGGGGTAGGCAGAAGACTAGAGAATTCCTCCCTGTACTTTGTCCAAAAAAGATACATACACATGTGTAAACTACACATACATACATTTACAGGGTGATGCTCCAGGTCGGCGGTATTTGTGACATGACTACCAATCCATGCCAAGTCCACAACACAAGCTGGGGCAGTTGGCTGTAACATCCTAGAATGACGTCTCTCTTCTACTAGATACTATTAAGATGAGAAAAAGCAGCACTATTCTCCTAAATACCTTAAAGGCACCAGATCCCACCTGATCTTAGAAGCTACACAGGGTCAGCTGGGGTTAGCACTTGGATGGGAGACCACCAACAATACCAGGTGCTGTAGGCTATATTTCAGAGGAAGGAACTGGCAAAAACAGTATTATTTGCCTAAGAAAATCCTGGGAAATTGATGGGGCCACCATAAGTTGACAGGCAATTTGAAGGCACATGCGTGCGCACATACACACACACTCAAGTACACACAATCTTCCTGAACCCACCATAACACGGTATAACTTTATCTTTCAAGCAGGGTATTACTTCTGTTATTAAGCATAACTGTCCTTTCCAACACATAGGAGAGAAAAAGTAAGAATGCACTTCTATAAAAGCCTAGTTTATTTTTGAAAAGGAAAAAACTAAATGACTAAGCATATACAAATCAGCCAAGATGACTAAACAATTGAGGTAGAGATTAATGTTCAAAAACCAAGTTTTTTAAAAAAAATTGCAAGAACTACTAGATACTGCAAACACAACACACACAAACATGAACCTAAGGCAGCTAGCCTTAAATCAAATTTGGACTTCGAGATTACTCTCCACGAATTGTATAAAACTCTTCATCAGTATTACCAGTGCACCCTTCATAAAGGATGTGAAATTTATATTAAACAGATCATGCAAAAACCAAGTCTTAAAAAAATACATAAAAAGGTTATTTTATTAAACTACAGTTATAGAAATATATACAATATTTCAGAAAAAGGCAATCCAATATGTCACAAATGATGGGGAGGGGGTATGTCCATATATTTAAAAATATAAATTCTTTGCAGGCTCTGGAGACATTGTCCCTAAAGTTTCAAGCATTTTAGTCCTTGAACATGGAGCAGTCATTGCAAAGGATTCGCTCTCCAACATCACCAGATCTAGAAAGAAGACAAAAGTTGATTCAGTGTATTTTTCTTCACAGTATCTTTGAAGATGAGAACACAAGCATTTTCCTGTCTACTATACACACAACAAAATCATATTGTGTAAACAAATGAAATTGTGACAAGGTAGCAAAGAATTGCCTTTGTGGATTAATTAGAGACAGAACTAGACTTGCTCAAATATAGAGAAATCCATTTAACAATGGTGATTAATAGCTCTGAGAACCATATTAACTCCTGATGGATAGTGTGAGTGGCAGTGAGTTACGGTGTGAATGAAATGCAGGAAGCACAGCATAATTTTATGTCCATGGAGTTACTCTGAGATTGCACAATGGCGCCTCATTTGTGAACTGTGACACTATGCAATCAAATTTGAGGGCACATCTGCTTCCACAATGCGTATCAATGCACAGTCTCACACCACATCAACACCCACTGGCACCACATGTGGAACTCAGGTTCCACAACCTTAAACTGACTTTCCATACTGGACAAAAATGTTGACCACTTCCACAGGGGAACACATGAATGCGTATGAAGAGTTCCCCTCCCTCTCTCAAGTTTATCAGTGCAGTTAATCTGTGGACATCAAAGGCCAATGGTGCACATGCACTGGTGGAAGCTGCTTTTGCCAACTGAAATTGGAGACAGAGTAATCACTTCTGCCTCCTATTGTGCCCAACAGGCCTTAAGAACAAGCCCCAGGGTACCGAAAACCATTTGCTGTGGGTTTTGTGCACAATGGAAGGCTGCAGGGAAAGCAAGAAGGACTGAAAATCACAGTGCTACCACACTGGCATCATACTGGACGTAGGCCCAAGTTCCAATCATGAAAGAAGAAAAACACTTGCAACCTCAACTCCCCCTCTCATCTGCAGTCTCTCCTTCTGCCTGTTAAACAAATCAAGACACCAAGGATCTTCCTTGTACAAAAACGCTATCAATGTCTATAATCTGACTTAAAGTTGTAAAGCAAATAGCCATTTCCATCAATAAGTACAATGATATTCTGCTAACCTAGGCATGGCATTCCTTTCCAAAATCATTCAGTATTAACTGGGCTCAAACTGCAAATTGACAGTTACTACCTCTGAACTTTGGGTCATTTTGACACTGTTTAACGAGACCTCCAAATTCTCTATTTTGTTTGACAAACTGTTGCATTTGCTGCCTTGCTCTTGGTCAGGCAACCGTTTTATGATTTCAATCATTTTATTTAGTACTTTATCTTTGTGGTGGTACTGTGTAAACATTTTTCTGACTCTTTAAGAAGAGCAGCAGATAAATTTAAATAAATGACATAAAACTGTATGGACTGCACTGTACCAGAAGTACTTTACAGCTTTACCATACAAGAATTACACACCTCTCCAAACCAAATGTCAGTAATTACAACTGCCAACATTCATTGACATTTGCACAGCAGCCTAATAAAACTGAATAATGTTTAACTCAAGCCTGATCTGTGGACACTTACTCTATGACTGAACATAAGAAGCAAGTAACAGCATTACAACAGCTGCAAAGTTTGCTACAGTTCTGGCATATGTACCGATGACACTGGGTACAAGTTTTGTTGACATCAACTGTTCTCACACATGAAGAGCAGGCCTTAGAATCTCCTATTGGCAGAGCTGTGCAGAAATACAAAGAGTCAAAGTCAAAACATGTTTTTAAAAAAGCACTTCATTTAGACAGCAAATCACAGTACTCAAGCTATCTAAATAAGAAGCTGTCTTCTACCAAATCAGACCACGGAGATCAATATGATTTGAAGAAATGATAAACATTGGCCAGAATTAGGCATGGACACGCAGATGTTTTGCTTACATGTATGGATGTCCTTTTCAGGGACTGCAGGAGCTAGTATTTCCTTCCTCTCTGTGTAGTGTCCAAAGGTTCAACCCCCTCATATCTGTTTCAGGAGATAAAGCAGCTGCCCTTGGCTGGATGGGGTGGGGAGAAGAAACACAGTGTGCTCACAAATAGAGTGCACCTTCTTTTCCTTCCCATCAGAGCCCAGGCCAGCTGTGTCTTCATCATCTGAATTGCTTCCCCTAGTTACCCCTTCCCAGGACTTCACAGCTGGCTGCTGGCAGAGGGAGGTTTTGGAAAGGCAAAGGGCTACAGAATTTCTCCCTGCATCTTGTCCGAAAGCATACATAGACATGCATAAGCCTCACTTATTCCAAAGCCCCAAAGCTGTCTTGTACAGCTATTCCATGCTTCAAGGTGAGCAGGCAAAATCAGAGAAGCATTGGGCAACTCACTACCTGCAAGATAAACAATGATATCAGTGCTGAGACCCCTGTAGGAACCCTGTGAATCCCAGTGCTAACGTCATCACTGTGCATCCAGCTATGGGGGGCGGGGAAGGCAGCCAGACCTTCTCCAAATCTCTCTGCTCACCTTGAATCATGGGATAGTCAGAAGATGCCTTTGGGGCTTTACAGTGGGAGATAGCATATTCCCCAGCATAGTGTAGTCCCATAAGCAGAAATTTACACTACACTGAGGGGGTGCTGAATTGAGCTTGGGATAAGTAACAATAGAACTGCGTGTGGGATAAGTAGCAACAGACGAGTAATTATGACAGAACAAAAGCGATGGAAGTGTATGGTAAGAGGGAAACAAGTGGAGAGGGGGCCAACTAGGCACTGACCAAAGATATTGTAACAACAGATTTCCCACATGCGCAGTAAGCTGGACTAGACAATCTTGGAAGTTACTTCCAACTCTATGATTATTTATCACCAAAACTGACTGAAGAAACCTATTTTAGTAAGACAGGCCCACTCATGTGTTGCAGCTATATACAGAACGACTAATGAAAACAGAAGAAATAGCTGTGCCACAGACACAAATACTCAAGATGCAGCTTCTCTCTCACTAACAGCCCAACTGCAACAAGTTATCCCCATGTTTAAGTCTACTGGTTCACAGATGAACACAAGCTGTACTGGAGCTTCCCCTGAGTCTCCCATTAATCCTACATAAACCAGCTTGAGACAGCAAACAGGAAAGTGCTGAACAGCTGGCAACACTCAGTCACCTGCTTCTCTTGCACTAGGCTGTCGAAGTTTTCCATCCTGTCCAATCAGCATTTGTCCGTTACATCTATGCTGAGAACAAGCTTCTGGCCCGTTCGCAAGTGGTTCTGGTAGCTGGGCTTTTAGATGTTCTCCTGCTGTGCTCCCAATACATGGATTCTCCATATAGGTTTGGGCGCCTCGGAAGAGAAGCTGTTTTGTTTTTTCTGCAAAACAAACAAGGAGAGAGAGAAAGACGCACAGATGGAAATGTTATGGTGATGATTTGAATTGACATCTAGCCCCCAGAGAAGCAGCAATGAACATCGCCTTTCCTTAGAAAGAAGCAAGCCTGTATGAGATTATAACAATCGCCCATCCCAGTTGAGAAGCAATAACACAGGAATAATGTTGACATGCAAAATTCCCTAAGTCCTGCCATTTTCTCTTGGCTTTCTTTTTTTTTCTAGAGAGTACAGGAAACTACAATGCCTGGAAACAAAACTGTACAACTTTGTACTAACTCTTCTAGGCAACAGTCTACGTCACCAGCAGCATCAAGCAGAAACCAAGGTGATGGTACAGATATGAATTTACATATTCAGTTGGCTGAGATGCAATGGAGACAATCAACTTATTGATCAAAGAGCTAGAGAAGGCAAATATATAGTCAGTCAAGTTCCAATTTGTATGTATGGTTTTGAAAGCTGGACAGTGAAGAAAACCAACAGGAAGAAAATCAACTTATTTGAAATGTGTTGCTGGAGTTTGACAAAAGAACAAGTTCAAGAGCAAATCAAGCCTGAATTCTCAGTAGAATCCAAGTTGACTAAACTGATGCTTTTTTACTTTGGCCATATTATGAGAGGATGTGCAAGGCAATAAAGCTTGGTAAAGTGGAAGGCGAGAGCCAGCGTGGTGCAGTGGTCTGAGCTTTGGATTATGACCATGAAGACCAGGATACAATTCCCCATTCACCCATGGAAACTCACTGGGTGATCTTGGGCACATCACATACTCAGCCCCAGAAAACCCTGTGATAGCTTCATCTTAAGTCAAAGATGACTTGAAGACACACAGTAACAACAACAGGGTGGAAGACAGCAGGAAAAGAGGGAGAACACACTACAGGTGGGTTGTTTTAATCAAGGAAGTCACAATCCTGATTTTTGCAAAACCTAAACAAGGTTCTTGATGATAATTTTGAAGGTCTTTCCTTTGTAGGGTTGCTGTAAAGCAAAGTCAACTTGACGGCAAATAGCAAGAAAAATTTGGTTGTCTTGATAACCAAAAACTTCAGAAATTCCTACCGTAACATCCTGCGGAGTGCTTCTTAAATAACGAACAGATGATAATGGTAACAACAATAACAAAACAAGGTGGTGGGGAGAAAATGAACCAACTGTCATAGGTTTGCCAGCAACCTGGTATGTCCACAGGTTAAAGAAAAAAGTTACCTGTTCCCCACCTCCAAAAGCCACCTAAATATCTAATCCTATTCTCCTCATATAAACACAAATACAGACATGAAGTGAAGGGCCCCCACACCACCCAGGTTCATGCCTAATACCCCACCAGGGTCTATGGGACCTCCTGTCTTCCACCCTCTTTTAACTGACCAGTCTTTCTCCTGTTTTTCCCCACATCAGGCACCTTAGAACCAACGACTCAGAAAACGCTCTCCTGTTTTCTAGACCCTTTCCAAAGTTAGTTCCCAATCTGTCACAGTTGACCCCTTTTCTTGCTTCTAGGAAGCTTCTCCCTCTCAAACACAGGAATTTCAACTTGAAACTGACCACTATAATGCGAGTAACCCCAAGAAACACCCTTACATGTTACATTGTTTGGTATGATTTCTGGATGAGTTACAACTGGCCTTTTTTTCCTCCTCCAGAAAGCCCTCCATTGTAATTTCAGCTTCCACCTCAGAACTGCAAACTTGGGTAACAACCACATTCTGACAGTTTTTGAGACACCTGACACACCGTTCTTTTTCTTAACATGACAGATGATACAGTACTTGACCCAGTACTTCCAGGACAAGCACAATTAAAAGCAAAGCAAAACCCCAAATCAAGAGTATAATCAGACACATGCAGAGTGCTTTTTTTCTTTTTGAATAAGCAAATCAAACATGCACGGCCCCACACTCCCATGCACCAAGAAAACAAACAGTGAGGATAGACGGGTTCCCAAACCTTCAAGAGAGGAAAAATCGGGCGCTTCCACATTTCCGCTATTTACAGCGCTACGAACGCACTTTAACTGTCATGGCTGCATCTTACGGACTCCCGGGATTTGTACTGTGGCGAGGCACTCGCGCTCTCTGAGGGAGAATTCGAGATGCTCCTCCCTAAACTGCAAATCCCAGGATTCACAGAATGTTGAAAGTGGAACAGCAGCACTGTAACAGGCTAGCGCGGAAATGGCACGGGGGAGTTTAAGTGGAATCACGGCGCTACAACTGCGCGGTGTGAAGACACCTCACAACTCCCCCTCTCGCCCGGCCAGGATGAATCCCGCCTCGCAAAGCGGGGGAAAGGAAACGCCTGGTCTCGCGAGACTTGGGGGAGAGTCTTTCGCCAAGCATTTTCTTGACCAAACTTTCGTTCTCGCGAGAACAAGGCTCCGCTGGGCAGGCCGGGCAGGCCTCCCTTCAATCCCGAGAAGCCTGTGACCGTGGCCTCACCGAAGATGGCTCGCCGGTACGGCTCACCCATGACGCCCTGGCTCAACTCCCTCAGCCTCACGCGGGTCTTCAGCTGCACCGGCGTCGCATCCCCGAACGGACAGGAGCGCTTCGGCATCCCTTTTTCTCTTACCGCTGACCGACCCGGCCAGGGAAACCAAAAGGGCCCGACCGCAAACCACTCTTTTTATCTAACCGCGCCCTCCCGGGCGGGAAAACAAACTCTTAGAAGAGGAAGGAAACGAGCCTTCGGGCCTCCTGCGCCCGCCCGCTCGCTTTCTAACGCGCCTACCATGACGTCACTGAGATATCCGCCAATCCCGAGGACGCTGCCCAGGTGGGCTGCTGAAGGAAGGCGAGTCAGAGCGTGTGGGCGGAGCTTGCGAAGTACCGGGCGGAGCGTTTTCATCCGCGACCTGTGGGCGGGGACTCTGCCAAGAGGCGAAGCTGATTGGAGGACCGATAGTTAAAGTGACAGGCGGGGGAAACGCAACAATTCTAGGGACGTGCTGTTTTGTTCAGCCGGAAATTCACATTTTGGGCAATACGTTTCTTAGGCCTGTTCATGGGTTCACAAAAAGTGTGCAGGCTTTGGCTGCCTCCAGACTTCTTCCCTTGGCTGTGTGTTTTAAATCCTAGAGGCCTGCCGTTGAAATCTGTCGCAAGGTGGAGCACAGTGGCTTGGCGAGTCAAAGATGATGCAGGTGTCACATGACGTTGAGGAAAAAGACCTGTGAGGGAAGGAACTGTGGTGCTAGTGAATTAACACAGTCACTTTTCTGCTAACGAGGGTGCTTAGTAACGTTTAATGAATGGCCTGTGTCATTGTCATTATGTTGCCCATTTAATTTCCTCCTGATCTCATTGTCTACAATCCCATCCTCAACTATGCGTAGTCTGTATTTACTAGAAATTCAGGATAAGACTAAGGGGTAGAGATTCCTGGCTTCACAGATATACCGATAGGCTCTAATCTGGTGGTAATAGCTCAGTGAAAGTGTTGACCGGGCGTGTTGCCACGAAAATACCGATGATTATGTCTTTATCTAATACACAAAAGTCAGAGTTTGTCTGTGTCCCCATGTCAGACAGAGAAGACCTCATAAGATTGGCTGCCTAAGAAGATTCTGTGCAGTCCTGGGGTTTGCAGTTTAGGGAGGGGCCTTTGGAATTCTCAGTGGGAGAGCTCTTGGGCCTGGTCAGTTGCTGTGGAGACAAGGCCTAGCAATAAGGAGGGGGGCAATGTATTCCCTCAGAAACCAAACCTCTGTATGGTAATAACTCTGAATACAAATTGGACGGGAGTATGAGGAAAAGTTACAGGTACTGGACAAGACAGTTAGGGGAATTAGAGACACAGGAACTCAAATCTGTGTATTTCAACCACATCTAATTCCCAAGGTGAGGTAATTCCTAAGGTATTTCTAACGGGTATTACCTATGAGGAAATAAAATCCTGGGCAATGCTGGGTAGATACGTTAGTCATGATATAAAGCTAATGCTACTTTAGCTGTGCTCAGAAAGGGATAAAGAAACACTAGGAGTTCCAAATTTGCAGGGCATTTCTCTTAGGAGGTAAAAAGTCTAAGTAAATTTAGACCATTCTCGTCACACTCTGTAGATTGTCACCCTTATTTCTTCTTTGCTCACTATACTACCTTTAGTTGCTTAGAAAGTGCTGAGATTAATGTATAAATTATAATTAAGTGCAAATAAATAATGAAATGTAGAAGGCTGTTGTTTGGTTAAAACAGGGCAATAGCGAGTGCGTGGGGCTTGTGGATCTCATTCAGATTTGTCCTTGTCATCACGAGCTTTGACTTAAGGATAACCCTATGAACGAGACCTCCAAGAGCCCCTTGTCATCAAGTCCTAAAGACTCATAGCTGTGGCTTCTTTGATTGAGTCGATCCTTCTCTAATGCAGTTTTCTTCTTTTTCTGTCTTCAACTTTACAAAAAGCATTATTGTCTTTTCCACTGAGTCATCCTAGCTCAAGAGGTGTCCAAAATACAATAGCTTGTTCAGCCATTTTGGCTCCTAGTGAGGGTTCAGGCCTGATTTTCGATAGGACCCATTCATTGGTCTTTTTAGCTGTCTACGGTATTGATATACCCCTCCTCCAACACCGCATTTCAAATCAGTTTATTTTCTTCCATTCATCTTTCTTAATGGTCCAAATTTCACAACTGCACGTACAAATCAGGAATACTGTGAACTGGAAGATTCCAGTGATGTATTTAAGTCTTTTACTCCAAGTCTCAAGTCAAGTTTCTACGTTTAAGTCTCAAGTCAAGCCTCAAATTCTTACAAAATACTTTCAAGTCAAGTCTCAAGTCTGGGAGCCAGCTTTATACCCAAATCTGTACTCCAGAATTTCTGGGCAGAATCCAATAAAGTCAGTTTTAACTAAGTCGGCCCTCCATATTTGCAATTCTTCTATCTGCAGCTTCAAAAGTGGGGGATAGGATCCTTCTTACTTCTCTTTCCCAAAGCTGGAGGCTTTTGTGTCAGTGGCCATAAAAGAGTCTGCAGCTTCAGAAGTGGAGAATAGGATCCTTCTTACTTTTCATTTGTAACTGGAGTTTTTTTCAGAAATGGGAAATAGGATCCTTCTTATTCCTTGTTACTGAAGATGTCAAAGCTTTAGAACAGTGGTTCTCAACCTGTGGGTCCCCAGATGTTTTAGACTTCAGCTCCCAGAAGCCCTGAGCTTTGACCATAGTGGCTGGGGCTTCTGGGAGCTGAAGTCCACAAACATCTGGGGACCCACAGGTTGAGAACCACTGCTTTAGAAGGAAGGACCCTTCCTCCTCATTGCCTAACATGTTTTCTGTTCCCCTGTGAAATACACGCCCTGGGGGTGAGTCGTCTTCTGCTCTTAGGAAAAGTTTTAGAAAGCTCCTCCTATATGCAGCGAGAACCATGCATCAACCTTGTTGCCTAACCCATTTGCTGTTTCCCTGTGAGAAATGCACCCACATTTTGGGCTTGAGACAGACTGTAATATGACCAGCAAAAAGAGACAGCATTGTTCAAAGTTGTAAGGTTTCTGGATGAATGTGTTATGTTATTGAACCAAGGGCAATAAGTCAGTCACTAAAAATATACAAGTCGCAAGTCAAGTCAGTCTGTCATTTATTGTCAAGTTGCCAAAGGGACTCAAGTCTACATCACTGGAAGATTCTGACTTTGGTATTCAATATATTTTTATACTTGGGGGTCTCACCTAGTTCCTTCATCGCTGCCCTTGTTCCAAGTACTCACCTTCTGATTTCTTCACCAGTCTCCATTTTGATTACTGACTGAGCCAAGGTATGGGAAATCTAAATTTTGATCTCTTCTCCATTCACTTTTACATTATGCAAATCATTTATGTTCATTACTTTTGTTTTCTTAATATTAAATTGTAGCTCAGCTCTTCAACTTTTTCATCAATAGTTATCCCAGATATTTGCTATTTCTGCTAGTAATATGGTGTCATCTGTATATCATCATGTTGATGTCCCATCTCCCAATTTTCACACCTCTTTTCTCTGAGTCTAATTCTACTTTCCATGTGGTATGTGCTGCATATATGTTAAAGAGGGTGAAGAAAATGCATCCTTGTCATGCCCATAGGAAACTATTCTTAGTTTTTCCATGTTGTGCCCTGACAGTGTTCTCTTTCCAAAGTATAAGTTACATTCAGGACCATCAAATGTTGTGGTACATCCATTTCTCTTAGTTTTCCTGATATGCACAATGAAGAGATTTCGTGTAATCTATAAAGCACTGGTTGTTCTTTCTCTAAAATTCTTAGGTGTGCTGCATTAGCTTAAGTATGTTTGCTATATGATCTTTAGTTTTTCTTCCTTTTCTGAGCTTGAGCATTGGGCATTTCCTCACTCCAGGTATGGTAACAAAAAAGTCTTTGTTATAAAACATTTCTCTTCCCCCTCCCGTAATTTGAGAACTGGCAATTAGAAGTACTGTCACTGTATGCATCAATTTGGGTAGGATTGTCACTGCTCTTCTCAGGTATTGCTTTGAGAAGAATCTAGTAGATGTTTGTAAGTGTAGATGTGTTTGGTATTTTAAACAGATTTGAGTTGCCAGAACAGTACAGTAATACAACTAAACAGGCATGAATTTCGAGCCTCCTGGTTAAAAGAAACAAAAAATCAAAAGAAACCTTTGTACATTGCATTAAGACCAGCAACATCTAAGCTTCAAACATATCACCACTTATTCTGAAGCCCTACTGAAGTCAGTAGGATGTAACTATGATAAAAATACCCAAGAGTGCAGTTTAGAGAATTTGTATATTGCCATATATATGGAAGTGTGCTTCCTCCTTCTTAAGGGAAAAAAAAACCTTAAAAGGGATTTGTATGTGTTTCTAATAAGCCCAGAGAAGTTCTGAGGAATATTTGAAACTTGTAAGTTGGCAGAATGAGCAAACATCACAAGAAACAAAGGATCTTTCCTGTTGAAATGTAGGGTTCTTTTTAAAAAAGCTTGTTCTGAAATATGCTTGAAATTGGGCAACATATGGCTTTGTCACTTTACTCCTTTAAAAATCAACAGCGGGCATCCCGGGAGGGCATGTGCTATGTGCTCCAGGGCAGACAAATGCTATCAACAAGATATGTTGTTATTAATCTTGTGCAACATTCTGCCAATCACCCACCTACTGCAGATCAAACAAGTTTTCTGGCAGAACTGCTGGAGCTGCCAGTTAACACCTCTTCCTTAATTGCTTCATAATCTTAGCAACATCTGCTGCTTTGTGGGTTGTTTTTATTTATGTTTTAACTTGTGGGCGAAACAATCACAACAGCAACAATAAACTGTCTTGTCCACATCCATGTTTTTGATGCATGCTGTCAGGAGAGCTGATCTTTTTTACATGCTTATCAGTAGTAGTTTCTGCAATGCCTGTGGATAGTGCTGGGGGTTTTTTGGAGGCAGTTTTCAACAAGGCTGTAAGGTTAAGCAGCAGATCCACAGCTTTTAGGTGCTCTTTAGGGGCCCAGATGGCATCTGTGGCAAGAGCAAATTTTAATACTTAGGTGGGTGTGTCTCTTGCAGTCACTCTTAGAGATGGACTGGCATCCTGTTGCTTATGATTCAAGAAATCCTGTTTGGGTGTGTGATCAATTTCCTCCTGGACTCCAGTGTAGAATCTTTTAATTTCTTCTTCTGCCTCTGTAGTTCAGCATAAATTTGGATTATGGTTATATTGTTACTTTCTCTTAAGTCTTATTATTTGGTCAGACTTTGCATTATATGCTTTGACTGCTTTTGCTACATCTCTTCCCACTATTAATACCATCCCATTTCTTCTAGAATTTTCATTTCCTGAGTAAAACACTGTAATTATCTGACTCAAAATGTTCCATTCCTGCCCATTTTCGCTTGCTCACCTCAAGTATTACAATGTTTACACATTCTACTTCTTGTTTTTCTATGTCTAGCTTCCCTTGATTCTTGCTTCTCACATTTCATGTTCCCATGTGTTGTTGAATCCAGTACTATCCCTCAAAAAGGGATTTCCTTGGCCAAAATTCTGATGCAGTCCTAGGATATGTTCCTGTATTCATTTCCTGTGCATATATACACACAAAGAGACTGGAGACCAAATTTTATACTCCTTGTCCTGTATGGCTTTATTAAGCAAAGAAAACTGCTGTACAATAAAAGTGTACAGCTTCATTTACAGTATACAAAAATAATCAAGAACACACTTTTGGTGCATTTTTTGACCCATGTATGTCCAGCTGTATCAGTGTGAGAGAGCATCATAAGTGTTAGACACAGAACATGACTTTTCCACTGAAGTTCTTGCTGTGATTAAGACTTTTTCAGTTTCTGGCCATGCTGTTCCCTATATTAATTCAATTTATCACTTGATTTCAAATTATTAATACTGCATTTAACCTGTGTGGAGGGCAAAGTGAAACTAAATGTTTATAACCAAATTCCAACTGAAGGTTCAATATAGTATTTAACAAGAAATATTCAAGAGATTAACATACAGTGTTCACATCAAACATTTTTTATTAAAGTCCGTATCACTGAGTGGACTGCAACATAAATTTCCTAATAAATAAGTATTTGGATCTTATTCAGTGTTTTTATTTTGCAGGAATAGAAATTTATTAGAATAAAGCTAACAATTCAATAAAAATTCTCCATAAATATCAGCTAAACAGAATAAGATTACAGAAACATGATTTAGTCCCAGCTGAAAGTCCTGATATCACTGAGGGTGATCCACTTCAAAGCCCGCTCTTGTTTGCTCTAATGAAATGAATGGGGAAGTATTCTTGCTCAGCACCCTATTCATTTCACTGAGGCTAGAATGGGAACATTTACCAGTGTACTGCAATGCTGCTGGTTAAGCTGCTCAACAGCTATTGTCCTGAACAGAACTGATGTAGCTTGTGTTGACTAGCTGTTGTTGTAAATGGGCTTTGCCTAAAATGGTTATGAGGCAGGGGTGGATAGGCATTAGGGCAAAGCAAAAGTTTGTCAATCTGGGAGGGAGAAAACGCTCTCCACAGACAGAAATGACATTCCAACTAAAGTTAGGTTTATTACAAAGCAGAGGAAGCAAGTCACGAGATCTAGTGACCAAATTAACTGCTTAACATTATGGATGCATTCTTCACACATCCAAGATAAAGGCCACATTGGTGAATTTTGCTCAAGTGCTTATGTGCCGAGGCACTAAAGGGCAAAGGGGTTCCCAAGACATTTCTGGCAGGACTGGAATCCACCAGAAATCAAATGCGTTGGCACTGTCCCATCTATACCTATGGTAATTATTTGTATTTCTAAGAAGTGGTTGATAGAACATTCAGTCTATACAACAGACATCTTTTCTGAAGACTGATTTCAACAGAATGTCCTAAAAATCTATGTAGTCTCGCTGAGCACTCTGTGGCACTTTGAATACATTTATCATGGTGCAAGTGTGGGCTAGAGCCTGCTCTGTCTACACAAGGTAGCTAAGCAAATATTACGATCCATGTTACTGTTGAACACCAAGGCAGAGGCATTGGCCAGTGCAAAAGATATGTGAGATTGCATCTGCTTAACTATAGATGTTTCCAGATCCTCAATCCACAACAGCCCCTAATGAGGCATAAGAGATGGCCAGCAGAAGGGGAACAAATGGAGAAATGTACTTTTGTGCAAAAAGATGCATTTCTACAGATCCTAATGATTGCATGGAAGACACTGGTTACAGTCCATCACATCAAAACTCACTTGATGAGTGTATTATGTGTAGTGCAGTGCTGAATTATAACCAATAAGCAAAAGTCAGCTACAGTCTCCACAGCATTTTCTGTGCCTGAGTTTCTCCTAGTTTTGAGGTATTAAGCTATGACCTATACCCCCAAAACATTTAAAGCAATTGTATTGCAATTGAATAGATGCATACAACCAAAGAGAAACCAAATGTTGAAACACATCTTCGCTGCTCGTCAGCTAATGTTAAACCTTTCAGTTTCAATGAGATTGTTATGGATCATAACGCTTCATATTTGCACAGTGCTTTCCAGTGTTCAGAGTGCTTCATGTGCAAGGTAAATGGCTTCAGCGAGCCACCTAAGTGACAGTATGAGTCAAACCCGAGACATCATGATTCACAGCTCATTCTCTTAGTCCCTGAACTACACCAGCACGCTTTATTACACTTCAGAAAGACTCGTGTTCATCAATACAAAATGTATATTTGTTGTCTTTACAAAAAGCACTGCCTTGCTCAAAATTAACACCCCGCCTCCACCCATATGTGTGCACATATGGAGCTTTCAGGTCTGTAAAGATTGTCTTCTCACCATCTTAGCAGAAAAGACACACAAGCAGCCATGAGATTAGGAACAGAGTAATTCATTCTCCACAGTCTGTGAGATTATTGCTGTACTACAAAAACTATACTTACAGAATGTTAAGACTGCCATAATTTACATACAGGGTCAAAAATTTTGTTGTATGTAACACCTTTTAAGTGAAACCCCCAGCTCCATCTGTGCTGTAAGCAAGATAAAATTACAGTTCTCTCTCCACATTCGTTAGGATTAGGGGCACAGGACCCCCATGAAAGTGGAAAAACCGTGAATAACTCTAGGCCCTCCAAAACCATATAACACACAAAAAAAGTATGATCACCATATTCAACCCACCATGGATTCCTTTGAGGCATCAGGGTTCCTTCACAAGACAGAAGTGGGGGCTGGTGGGGCTGACTGCCACCTCCACTGCTGCCCCCACACCATTTTTAATAGGGAGTTACTAGCCTCATTTGCAGTTTCTCAGTCTCACCAAGGCCTGCAGTCCTTATTAAAAATGGCATAGGGAGGCAGCAGAGCTGACAGCAAATAATTTGTAAATGATCAAATCCGCAAAAGCAAAAGCCGCAAATGTGGAAGGCTGACTGTATACCATTACAGCATCAGTGTACTGATAACCAGTAGAAGGTTCTAGAGACCATTCCTGTTAATCAACACTTTTTCAGGACAACACACAAAAGAAAGGCAGACAGGGCCTCCATAATTTTCCTTCTGGGCCAAGGAAGAGATATTTTTTTAAAGCAGTGCTATTCAAAGTGATGGCCTGTGGACGGGTGACAGTCCTTGAGCTGTCAGTCTGCAGAGTTTCCAAGAAATAAAGAAACAGATATTGTCAATGAGTATAAATCTGGTATCAGTCTCTGGCACACTAGGAAAATAAACTGCTGGTCCCCCACATCAGACAGCATGAGAAACACTGTTTTAAAAGCTTGCCAGAGGATAGCTGCTCTCTAGAATGTGACAGATTACTGCAGAGGTTAGTAGGAATACAATTCTGTACTCTTTATTATTGGAAGGCTATTCTTTAATACTGCCTATTGTACCATGGAATAAAAGCTCTCCATGGACTGCCCACTGGGAAATAACTGAAAGAAAGCTGTTTATCCCCGGCTCAGTCAGCCATCTCCAATCTGACCACTGCTCACAAATGATTTAAGCTATTTTATTTGTCTTCTTTCTTTATATCTGAAAAGCTTTTATTTAAAATGTGCAGGCTTCAAAGCAATAGCATTTGCTTTGACTGGCAAACCTGAATAGGATTATTCGGTGCCACTAGCTTTCAGGAAAATGCAGTGCCCATAACCAGCTTAATTTTGAATACATGGTATGGTGGCTAGAATGTTGGACTAGGACTCTGAGAGACCACTGTTCAAAGTTCTGCTCAGTCATACAAATCCACTGGGTAACATTGTGCAAGTCACATTTTCTCAGCCTCAGAGGAAGGCAATGGCAAATCCCCACTGAACAAATCTTGCCAAGAAGTCCTCATGATAGGGTTGCCATAAATGGGAAATGACTTAAAGACACATGAACATATTATGTCACCACCTTTTTGCTTTCTGACACAGGAATAGGAACATTCCATTTATGACCCTCTCCTATCTGGCATAAATTTCATTACTGGTAGCAGTTTGGAGAAAAAAATCCTGATGAACTACTTTATAAATATTAACTTAAGATTCCCCTCACTGAAGTCTTATTCTGATTGTTCTTATTCTGTGTTCTTGATATTTCTTATACTGGAAAACAACAATAGAACAAGATATGCCTAATCATATTCTAGGAAGAACATTTTGATTTCAACAGCATCTTCATCTGAGCTGGGGAAAAGAAAGGAACAGATGGACACTCAACTGTGTTTCTTGGCACCAAAGTTATTCACATGGTTAAAAGAGCTGGATCATCGATTCCCTTGATTTTCCAACTCCAACCCATTTAACTAAAGAGGAGAGAAATAATTATTAGAGCAATAATTGGGAAGTACACATAATGACATCTATTTTAAGCTGCTATTCTAATGCACACACTCCAAAACTACAGGCTTCAAAAGTTGCAGCATGATAACAAGTACAGTGAAAGTATTTAAACTCAGGAAGGAAATGGGTAACAAAAGGTATAGTATTTCATACTTCTAAAACCATGTAACAATTTATTTCTGTATTTCACCTTCTACACAAAGCTTTAAAAAACCTTAAAATTATGCCACAAATACGGACATACAGAAAAGAACAGGTGAGGGTGTACTACAACATTCTTAACTATAGTGAATTAAGCAGTATTATCTAGCCAAACTGGGCCCTACAATAATTTATACTAATCTTAACAATAGCATTATCTAGCCCAGCAAGTCCCCAGGGCATAGAAAGAAAGACAAATCTAAGTAATCTCGAGCAGAACCCTTAGTCCACATACTCCCATTGGTAAACCTATCACTATTTGCCCTTCTCTATTTCTACTGCCAATATGTCAAAACATACATGGCCCCAAATCTTCTTTCTTCATCCTTGAATACCTGCAAAATGTCTAATTTGTATTCAAAACCAGAGCAACCTGCTCGGTAGCTCAAACACCTGGTGGCTATTCCTCATTCACTACAGCTACTGCTCTGTATATTATATTCTCCTTGCCAGCTAGCCAGCAAGAGTGTCAAATGATTGCTATTTCCTTTCCCCTCCATACAATTGAAGGGAGATTTTAATATCTGAGGGCTCAAATCTTCATCTCCAATGTGTATGCAAAACTAGTCCAAAGTTTTCTCACCTCTGCATTACAGAGTAGAGACAAGATCCCCATATCTCTTGATGTGGTGAAGCACAATCTAATGCAAGACCATAGTATGGATGGATGGCTCTTAATGCAGGGTGGGGTGGAACAGGCAGAAAAGGTATCCATCACTACAAGATTGTTTAGGGTATTTGTACTACTCTCCAGGAAACACTGATCTACATGAATCACCTGAAGCTGAAAAATTCTCCCTGCCCAACTGATGTAACAAGTTCCTGGCATACAGCTTAATGTGCGCATGAGATACCCTGCTGGACCATTGCTGAGAAGGTGCATACCTGCCACCCCAACGTGGTTTTCCACAAACCGAATGTAATTTTGGGCCTTTAGTGGAAGGTCCTCCCATTTTCTCGCATTAGTTGTATCTGTCTTCCATCCTGGCATCGTTTCATACTCCACCTCTACTTTCTGCAGTATTTCCTGGTTAGCTTCAAAAGTGAATCAAAGTAAAACACAGGAATTATCTCATGAGCAACATACAGTTCTTAGCCAAAATATAATCACTCCACTTGATAATTATCAATAGATTAAACTACTTGACATTAAACACTAATTTAAGAAGCTTACATTAAACAACTCATTAGCTGCTCCTGTGGACAAAGCGCATCCAGAAGGCAGTTCTGTTTACAAATTCTGGGACCTGTTTTACAAATACAAAGCTAACTCTCTAGGCTGGTTCACACAACAGGTGACACCACTGAATGAGCACAAGCTCTGTGGCTTAAAACATGGCTTTTTTTTTAAAAAAAACTCCCTGCCACAGAAGACTCATAGGACCACCTACATAATCTAGATTCCTCATCTTGGCATGTAGAAGATCTTCCTAGAAGGGCAAGTGGATTGGAGGAGACTAAGACAACACATGGGCCCTACCATGTTCCAACAGGCATTTATCAGAATAAGCACCACAAGACCAACTTCTTAACTTCCTAACAAGATTCGAAGAAGATTCTAAAGAAGCCCTCCTGTGGATGGGAACAGTTTACTTCATCATTAACACTTCTGCAATCCTTGTGTGAGTGAAAACGTTTGAATTAAACTTTTTAATTAACAAGACTAGCCCCGCAGGACTGAATTAAAAATAAAACTGCCAGAAGTCTTTAAGAAGCTGACAACCTTAGAGGCGTTCACTCCATTAATTTTAAGTGATGAATACTTTTTAACTTAAAGACTTAAAGTTTCTAATAAGCCCTAATTGTGGGAAGAAAAAGCATGTTCATCTTACCCAGATAAGCTCCAGGTTGTTGCTGCTGGGTGGAAAACAAGAAGTGAACTGGCTCTGAACTCTAGGTAGCCTGAGTTCCACCTTCTTGGAGAGTGAGTGCTGAACTGTGGCTAGAAAGAACTAAATGGTGGAACACACTGACATCCAGAGGTGGAGTGGAATAACTGCAACAGAAACTGTTAAGCAAAGAGTTGGACACCTGTCAAAATGGCGTCAGGAACAAGAAAGCAGATGCAAGCAGCAAATGTGCAAAGAAGAGCATCAACTGAATATTCCAAGGCTGCTGGCTCAAATCGGATTATTTTGGAAGAGATTAAATAAAATGAGAGAAGATTGGAACAAGATGAGAGAAGACTTTTAACAAGATCTTAAGGTTGAACATAAGAAATTCTCTGATTCAGATAACAGAGTGCAAACAGATGAATGAAAAAAACTTGAATTACTGGAAGAAGTTACTGAGAAATTAACTACGGACCAAGAAGAGAATTTAGATGCAATGGCTTCACTGGATTCTAAGGAAAGGAAGAGGCATCTCAGATTTGGAGAAACACTGGAGATACAAAATGAAGATATATATGTAAGAAGCAATACTTTGGCTGATCTCCTGGAAAGACAGACGTAAGATCTTTGCTGGGTGCTGGACAAAGTGCACACATCAGATCTCTGGGGGGCAAGGCAGAGAAACGTGCCCAGAGATGGGATTATCTATTCTGTGAAGAGATGAATAAATGTGCCATCTAAACAGTGGCACAAAGGCACTTCCAGACTTATCTGGCAAGGGAAGAAACCAAAAAATTAGATTCAAGACCTTGCAGGATGCAAAACAAAAAGGAGGCCCTAGGTTTCCCTTGTATAATTTGAGAGAAATGGACAAACTGATTACTTTAATTAAAAAAATAATCACTGAATAATTTCAAGAAAGATTGGAACATGATCACTGCATATTTGAGTGAGTACTGAGGGTAAATCTCTGTTTTGCATTTTGAAGATTAGTAGTTTTTGCCAATAAGTAGAAGTATATTTTTAGCTAGATAATGCTGAAAAAGTACATTTTATATTTCATCCTATAACCTGACTATGGCTGCCAGACTGCTTTTTGCTCAGGGATAGAAAGATTTTAAATATTCCAATTCCATGAGGGTTGGTTGATGAAATGGTGGGAATGGGCAAATTAAGTATCTTGATCAAAGAAAAACTGAGTAATTTTAATAATGATTGGGACTTGATTATTACATATTTGAAAGACTACTGGAGAAAAACTTGAGTTTCAGGTTTGAAGAATGCTAGTTTTTGTTAATAAGTAGACGTATATTCTTGCTATACAATGTTGAAAAAGCAGATTAAGCATTTTACCTTATAACCATCAGCTGAGTGAGTGATACAAAAGGCACAAAGACTTTGTTTAGAAGGTAAGGTATAGATAGGTATGCATCTTCTTCTTGAGGTTCGGTAAATGGGGTGGGGGGAGGGTTAGTGGAAGGAAGTGGCAAAGGATTCTCATTAAAAGAGATGAAATAAGTAATATAATGGTAATGAAGAGGTTAAACGATTGATGGTTTAAAATGATTTTTGGCTAAAAATCCAAGTAATATATATTTATACAAAGTTAAATTACTATACATTTGTAAGCATTACCATGATAAATATGTAATTGATTAATACAGGTATATTAAGAAAATATGATAATTATGTAGCATGCCATCCCTTTCATTGGACAGGATTATTATATGTTAATTAGTATGTATTGTATGTTTTCACAGATGCATTTTTCTTTTCTTTTTAGACAGTGTTTTATTTTCTTTCTCTTTTATGTGTGTTTTTTGTATTAAGATAGGATTTTGTGAAGTCTGTCTATTGTCTTGTTTATATAATAAAATAAACAATAAAAAACAATAAAAAAATAACCATCAGCTGAGGAGTTGGAAGTCATTTGTCTACCCTTCTAGTCCCACTTTAGTGTAGTTCTTTCTTTCTGGCTAGGCAGTTTTGTTTGTCTTAGGTTGTTCTGAGCCTTGTTTTTGTGTGTTTTTTTATTCCCTTATGTTTTGTTTTATGTATTTAAACTTTCTGTCTAATCAAATTATTTTTTTAAAAAACTGGCAATTTTTAAAAAAAAGGAAACAGGGAGACTACTTATTAAAAACCTACTAAAAAGTTAAGAGGTCAAGACAGTCAATCACATACCTGGAAAATAAGGAATTCTTTTTCCACCCAGTTTGTAAGCAACACCAATTTTGATTTCATCAAGGACATCCAGAATATCCAGTTTTGTTAATGCCAGACTGCCCAAAAAATATTAGACAAAATTAGTCATAAAGCTCATTCACACTCAAAAGCTTCTTTAATCTTCTTCACCTTTCATGATTTCTACTTACAGGAAGAATTCAAATATAAAAATTCAAGTGATCACAGAATAAAATCATCATAAACAGTCACATTCCAGATACATAAATATACATGTTCAGAAATCTCCCAAGATCATAGACATATACCATACAGTAAATAAGCAAATATGTTAGGTATTAGACTCTAAAATGTAGAATACATACCTAAAGTGCCAGCTTGGACTTAACTTACAAGTGTTAAATCCATCTTAAAAATGTGAATGCAGTGCAGGTAACAAGTGTCTAATCAATCTGCAGACACCAAATGGATTTTGAAACTCTGAAAACTAGGAAAGGACCTCTAGAGCTGACTGGTTGGGCCACTACAGAAGCAATATGACTCTTCAGTCTAAGACAACAGATCAAGAAATTGCAGGTACACTTCCATCAATCTTCGTCTCAAGAATGTACAGTCGGCCCTCCACATTTATGGGTTTGACTTTTACAGACTTGATTATTTGCAAGTTTCTTCAATCCTGCCTCCCCAGCACTTCTTTTCCAGGGGAACCTTCCCTCTCAGCAGCTCCAATCAAGTCACACAGCCCTTTAAAAACCTGCTTTTGGTCCTCTTCCTCCTCCATCACGACCAGTTGCTGCTGGCCACCTAAGCATGGCTTAGGTGGCCAATTCCTCAGCACCAGAAACCCCCTCCCAATACCCCCCACACACCCAAGGAAGGAGATGGATGACAGAGAGCAAGTATAAGGCCACCATGTCAAACCACCCCATTTCCCTGACCTGCTTTCGACCTTGAATGCCCACTCTCTCTGCCATGCCTCAGCCCCCTTCCCACTGACACATATACCCATTTTGATATTTGCAATTTTTCTACTGCTGCAGGGGTCCTGTGCCCATGACCCTAGAGAATGTGGAGGATCAACTGTATTTTTACTGCCCTTCACCACAGCGAAGCTTTAGCTGAAAAGTCCTGCTTGATGCTAATCAACGTTCCACTTCGGCCTGAGTTTAAAATACAGATTTTGTATCTTCTTCTTTGCAAACTGCCAAGCCTGGAAGTTTGTGTGTGTGCATGTTGGAATTAAAATTGTTCTCTGCTTTATTTGCTCTGTTCTTGTTGGGAGGAGGTTCAGGAACAGCAGGCAAATCAGGAGCAGAGATGCCATTATGCCGTGGGTAAGATCAGGGACTGTATTATATCTGTTACATCACTGTGGTGGTTTCACCCTTTCCTGGCTAGTTTCTAGCATAAAGCAGAGAAGGGGCAACTGGGTGGGAACCAGGGACAATTCTCCCAGTCACCCTTCCCTGCCACAGGCCATACCCTCCCACAGTAAGCTCAAATACGTGTTTCCTTCTGCCATCCCTCTCAAAAGGGCAAGAGGAAGTGATATTCCAATTACTGTCACCATTTTTGAAGGAACTGCAGAAGAAAACAGGGGTACGGGGGTCTGTATGGCATATTTTGTGTATTTTCACATACCTTGGGAGTTTTCTGCATGGGTTGGGACAAAAAAATGCCTGAAAATTGTGCTAATTTTTTAAAAATTTGGGGTGGGTGGATGGCATTCAGCAATGGGGGAGGGGCTTCAAAGTCCATAAAAATGGAGTCTACAGGCCACAACTTTCCCACCCCTGCAGAAAATGATGGTTAATCTTATTACGTAATCTAAACTGTACTTGTAGGAGAAGCCTTATTTTTGTATCATACTGAAATAATGTAATCTCTGAAGTTCTTTTTCCATAATATCTCACTTAACCCTCATTGGTGCATTGCTCTTTGGATAAATGGGTGGTATTTCCCACCTAAAGGGATAGAGAGAACTTTAAAGCATACTGATTCACCTCACTTGGACTGGTTATTCTATAGCTCTGAGCAACTGGGAAAGTGACAAGTCCAGGTAGGCACTCTCTCCTATCTATCCAGATGGGATATTCCAAAAGAATGGGGGCACAGAGCAACTTACTCAAATAAATACATGTGTATCGGGAAAACTGAGATTCCCAACTTGTAAAGCCCTCCTCTTTTACCCAAGGGATCAAGGTTGGGGAATAACCCTTAACAAATACAAAAAACAGAATACTTTGCTTGTCTAGTCTTAATGTTACCTACATATTTGTATTCCACAGGATAAAAAGTTAGAGTCCCAAGTGTAGCTCAAAATCTGTGATGCTTACGCAGTGAATCCGTTGATCATATGAGCGTATCTCAAAATGACAAGGTCTAACCAGCCACAACGCCTTTTTCTACCTGTGGTCACTCCCCATTCATGGCCACGAGACTGTAAAAGGTCCCCAATTTCCTGCCAAGAACAAAGATATTCATCATGACTCTTCAGTAACATTAGTCCCACAGTATCAGGTGCTGGAAAAGACTAATAGAGCAACTGTATAGCAGGTGAGGGAGAAGCAGGCTGAAAAATCATCACTTCTCAAATTTATATCAGTTAATAATAGAAACTCTCCAAGTCCTCTGTTGTTGTTTAAGGGTTTTTTTTTCCCCTCCTGCTAGGGAAATTGTAAAATGCGAAATGACCACAAAGTCCATCTAGTCCAACCTATTGCATGAAGGAATATGCAACTAAAGCACTCCTAGCAGATGCACACCCAACCTCTGTTTAAAGATCCTGTAAAGCTGGAGAGCTGAGCATTCCTCTAAGGTAATCTATTCCACCACTGAACAATTCCTATGGTAAATAAATTTTTCCTAATGTTTACGTGAAATCTCTTTTCTCGTAATTTGAATCAATTGCTTCAACAAGTTTGCTTCATCTTCTACATCACATCTCTTCAGGTATCTAAACATAGCCACCATGTCATCCGAGTCATCTCTTCTCCAAGCAGAACATACCCAGGACCCCAAGTCGTTCCTCGGAGGGCTTGGTTTCCAGACCTGTGATCATCTAGATCACCCTTCTCTGGACAATTCCAGCTCATTGACATCCTTCTTGAAGGATACCATTATGCCACCTCCTAGGCTGGTGGAAGTTTTCTCCTTTGTTGGGAAACAGCCCAAGCGGAGTGCAAGAACATGGCAAAATTGCCTCTATGACCCTTAGAGGGCATGGGGCATTTTTTCCTCTTTTTTTTTTCAAGTTGCAAAATTTGGTTCTAACCTATTACCTTGTTCATATCCTGCTCTCCCCAAAGCTGAGGCTCACGGAAATTTTTGTTTGCAAAAAAATGTGTTGCTAAAGGGGCTTTGGAGTTTTCAAGCAACAGCTCTGGGGAGCTGCGTGTGTCCCATGAGCTGCACTTTTCCCAGCCCTGTCCTAAAGCCCAAGCAGACTAGCTATGGCATTGAAGCCTAGTTTTATAACATAACAGCTTTCCAGAAGTTAACTAGTGTCATACCAATTCTTCAGCTGCTTTTAAATTGTCCCAGTTTCTCTTTCATCCCATTTCCTCCCTCTGTCCTCAGCTTATTCCATTGCTGCAACCTGACTTCACAATGCAAAGTAGTTTGCACTCAACTCAGCAGGGCATAGAGGAGGAGACAGAATCTCACTCTTCCCAGCAGGCTTGGGCAAAAGCAAACTGCTGCAGCCTCTTCTAGCTCGTCTGTTCTTCTTCATTAATAATATTTGCCATCCTGATTACACTATGACGTTGCTTGGCCACATGTCATGGTTTTCATCTATGAAATGTTGGACAGCATGCAATGTGTGATATCCCGGAAACCACACAGATCTGCTCTATTCTAAATGTTTGTACTAGAAAAGATTCTCATTTCCACTGTAACTACACAGTTTTAATCTGAAGTAATGGCATGTGTTTTATAGTTTGTTCAGAAAATGTACCTCTGCATAATATGGACCAAGTTAAAAAAACAACAACAATACAATCTAGGGAAAGGACAGGTAGATTTGGCTGTAATTAGGCCGGCAAAAGAGAAATCTAATTAACATTACTGCATGTTTTTATCCATTTTCATGTTAATCATAAGTCTTTGATAAAAGTTCTCTAGCATGCCCATTATTTTTTTTTCCTATGTACATTTTGCTTGTTTCCCTATTATTCTGTTAGCACACCCATCACTATGGACAAATCCTGCAGTGTAAGGACCTGTGACTGAGAACTGGAGATTTTATAAGGATATTAACAAAAAAAAGTTAATTTCAAACCAGGGAAGCCTCTGGCAAAAATAATACTTAAATAAGGCTAAAAAAACCACCCAGGATGGAGAATATATACAAATCATATAACATAAGAAAACTGAAGCAATCAATTAGTAAGTTCTCATATGGCTGCCACTTGGCAATACAAATCCTGTTCAATCTATTCCTGTCCCCAAAATAGTATATGGCTTTTTAGCATAGTCTGGTGTAAACAAAGCAGGAGACCAACATCTTATCACAATATTTTACTGTTATTGACCCTGTTTGTTTTGCAACTGCCAAACGTACATTTATTTGTTCAGTGGGAAAGGCTCCAATTCCCACTCTTGTCGTGTAGGCCTTCACCACACCATACACCTCTCCAACATGTTGAGGAGGAATACCAAGTCCGGTGCATACACCTCCCACAGTACAGTTTGATGATGTCACAAAAGGGTATGTGCCTACAAATCAAGCAAATAAGCAGTCAGGTAAATTACATCACCAACGAAAACACACGCAATCACCTTGATTTATTTAAAAAAAAATTTTTTTATATGTGTTATCAGTTAGTTGAAGGATAGTCTAGTTAAATCTAAAACAGAAAGCAGTGCCTCTGGAGATACAAGATATCCATCTTCCTCCCAATCTTCACCATTTCAGCTTGGAAAGTAAAAGAGATGGTACATTCCTCTCAAGTAAAGCAGGAATGAGGCAGATTCTCAGGCTGTATCTGACACTGGGTTGGATCTAAGCTTAATCATACCTTGAGAAGATCAACTGAAATCAATAGGACAGAGTAGTCATGACCAATTTTAGTTTCATTGATTTCAGTAGGACTAATCTAAATATAACAAAGTCTGGATTCAATTCATTAATTTTTAAGATGCAGTTGGGCAGGTGTCATAAATAGGCTTCTTTAAGAACATAATAAAAGTTCCGCTGAAGCAGTCCAGCCAGGAAACATTTCAGAGAAATTCTTCCATTCTTCTTGTGCATGATCTTTGGATTAGTTTACAGAGATGATTCTGACCAAGTACCCACCTTCCCTGTGAAAGAAGTGTGTACTCTACTTCTATAGTGCCAAGAGAATTTTTCTTCCACTTGGAGACAACCAGAGATTGTACATACCGAAGTCAATGTCAAGCAGTGCTGCATTGGCACCCTCCACAAGAATTTTCTTTGGAGGCCCATGAAGTGCTTCGTACATAAAGTAAACACCATCTCGAACCATTGGTCTTATTTTTTCAGCATAAGCCTGTAAGATTGAATATGTACTCAAGGTTAATCAAAGGTTTCTACCACACCGGCTACAGCCAGGGACAGAAGTATACCAAAAGCCAAACCAAACAGTAATAATTTCTAGGTGGTTCAGAAAGGGCAAATTGATACAGTTGAACATTATGGTAGGATTATTGCAGACCAATCTGCAAAGATAAGCTACTGGAACTACCGTATTTTCCGGCGTATAAGACGACTGGGCGTATAAGACGACCCCCAACTTTTCCAGTTAAAATATAGAGTTTGGGATATACTCGCCGTATAAGACTACCCCTCTTCCAACGCCCTCCTCGGCTCTCGCCCGCTTTCCCCTCGTTGGCCTCCTCCGCTGGGGCTGGGAAGGAAACAAAATGTTTGCCCGAGCCACCGCAGCTGCTTCAACCAAGGGAAGAAGAGGAGAAGAGGGAAGAGGGCAGCACCCCGCGCCCGGCTCTTTGGGGCTGGGGGGGCCTGGGGGGTGGGTGCCCAGAGGGGAGGAGAGCGGGGGAGGCCAGCGCTGGCCCTTGCCCTTCACCTGACCCACCGGCCTGGAGGGAAGCCCTCCTTTCCCCCTCTCTGCCAACTTGGCCGGACTCTTCCCCACCTCCGTCCTCGCCCAAAACGCCGCCGCTCCCCCCCGCCTCAGCGCTCCCTGGCCTGGGAGCTGTAGGCGGGGGTGGGGGTGGAAGCGGGGAGGCAGCGCGACCGGCGCTCGCGCGAGGGGCCTCGCCTCGCCCAAAACGCCGCCGCTCCCCCCGCCTCAGCGCTCCCTGGCCTGGGAGCTGTAGGCCGGGAGTGGGGGTGGAAGCGGGGAGGCAGCGCGACCGGCGCTCGCGCGAGGGGGAAGAGCAGCGAGCGCGAGGAGCCTCGCCTCGCCCAAAACGCCGCCGCTCCCCCCCCGCCTCAGCGCTCCCTGGCCTGGGAGCTGTAGGCGGGGGTGGGGGTGGAAGCGGGGAGGCAGCGCGACCGGCGCTCGCGCGAGGAGCCTCGCCTCGCCCAAAACGCCGCCGCTCCCCCCCGCCTCAGCGCTCCCTGGCCTGGGAGCTGTAGGCGGGGGTGGGGGTGGAAGCGGGGAGGCAGCGCGACCGGTGCTCGCGCGAGGGGGAAGAGCGGCGAGCGCGAGGAGCCTCCCCCCGCATCTTCAGGTAAGTGCACAGCACCACCCTGGGTGGTTTCATACGGTGGCCGCATATGGTGGGGATGCGGCCGCGGCCATTTTTGAGCTGCCCCCACCGTATGCGGCGACCGCAAAGACGACCCCCAACTTTTGAGAAGTTTTTCTTGGGTTAAAAAGTCGTCTTATACGCCGGAAAATACGGTATACATGCATCTTGCTATGCATTCATCTGTCTCAAGGGTAAAACATAATTACAACATGACTCCGAATTGTCTTCTAAATTTGCAGATTGTTATGGCATAAAATGTCAACATTGTATTGTAACTCAAAACGGTATGCCTATGAGTTCTGAAAGGTAACGTCCGAGCAAATCCTGGAATAATCTAGCTTTGTATTAGAGAAATCCATACCCTTGTCTATTGTGCCTGAGAGCCCTAGCAGATGCTATCCTTAAGGCCATTCTCACACTCTCTTTGCATCCTTATGACTTATGAGGGACTTAGGCAGATTCAGTCACTGTTACTTAAAGAGTCCAACAAACCTAAACAAAACTGCTCAGGCTACACTGGGCTATAAGAGGCAAACAGAACAAAACCAAACTGACAAACTTTAACGTCCAGCTAACAAGCAAACAAACCAGCACATTTATGACTCCTGTTCTTCCACTTGCTGAAGGCTGCTGTCTTAACAGATGGCTCTGCTCTGAACATCTCCTATGTAAGGGCTGATTTGCACATGTAGATATGTCATGTGCTAGCCCATTTAATGACTCACAGCTGGAGAAAAGTCCTTCCATGGTGTTAATCTCATTACAAAAGCATGTGATCACTGAATACTGCAGTCAAATGATGGACATGAATATCTGAACTCACCCAGTTTCTCTGAAATGTTTTTGCTTAACTCCCAGAGATATTGGTGGGAGTTTGTGCAGGTACAGCATCCAGTGGATTGTCACCTAAGCAAATACCACTGTCATACAACAGACAAAGTGTTCATGTATGATAAAACATTTCTGTTGATGTACTGCAACATGGCCACACTTTAAGTATCTTTCCTACCCAGTGGCGCAGTGGTTAAATGCTGGTACTGCAGCCACAAGATTGAGAGTTTGATCCTGCTGCGCTCCAGCAGGACTCAGCCTTCTGTCCTTCTACAGGGCAGTACAATGAGTACCCAGCTTGTTGGGGGCAATTCGCTAATACATTCTAAACCACTTAGAGAGCACTTGGTGGATAAGCGGTATAGAAATACAATGCTATTGCTAAAGAGTAAAATATTATATAAATACAAAGCAAAATGCTGTGCTTGCACTTCCATTGTACTTTGTATTTCAGTCTTCAATTTCATTTCAAACATATTTCAATGCCATATTCATTATCTCTAGAAAATGAAAAAAAATTATAAATTTTATTAGATTTTGATTGATCTCCTTTTCTAAACAGTAATTCCATCCTATCTCAACTTAATACAAAAGCAACAGAACTTTACCTTCAGTTTTTTCAGTTGCCCTTCTATATCAATTTCTAAAGAAGGAAACATCGACTTGTACTGATGAGCCAGGTTCTTAAATCTGCAAAATATCCACAACTTAGAAACACAGTTTTTATGAGCGACTTTTCCTTTTAACAACCCTTGACTACAAGTCACAGAATGCCAGGAATCAAACCATTTCCTAACAAAGGTATGCAAAGTTCACACCTGATGAAGAGATTGAGGTTATATCCCCTTAATGCTAGCAGAAGACCTGGTATACCCAACCCCCCAAAACCCAGCTCATATGAAGTAACAAAATTTATACAGCTATCCTAGATAGATCCCTACACCTCCCTTTTTTAAAGAGTTTGCAAGAAACAGTTTCCATGCAGAAATTGCAAAGTAGAAATTCCCACTCCAAAAGTGTCATTTCTAGTTGATGTATTTGTGGAGGCAGGATACCTTGAAGAAAATTCATCGAAATCTGCAAGAAGGTCACAGATCCGAAGACCTGTTCGTGCAGCTTTGGAAGAATAGGTTGGTCCAATTCCTTTCTTTGTTGTGCCAATGCTAGTAAAAGAAGACAAATGAACGGTATCATTAACTGTACTAACAAAACCTATGGTGATGCAGTCATTTTAATATGCTTTGTGGTTATCATAGTTTGGAAGAATTTTTTTCAGTTGATAATTAAAATCCTAAAATATAGGGTTTTACCCTGACCTCTCCTGGGGCATCATTTCAGATTTTGGGAGGAGGGCACTGAGCAACTTGGTATACAGCATTGGTCTTCAACTTTCTCAGAGTCATGAGACCCACCACCCTTTCTATTTTAAACAATGTGTGCTCATTTTATTTTGTGTCTTTTGGATACCCAGATGTAAAGGAAAGCAGGACTCTGTACGCTCTACACAGGAATGAATTTGTGCAGACATGAAAATGTGGCTCACCAAAACGTATTTTCTACAATTACAGAAGCTAAAGGGAACACTCTCTTCCATATCTGAGTTCTCCTTTTTATTCCCATTTCTTCTGGGGAAGATGAAACTGAATCAAATGAAAGAGTGGCAGTACCAGTGGTAACTCCTGTCTTTGGTCAGGGACCAATTCTTATAATATAGGTCAAACAGATAAGAGACATGAAACACTGGCAGTAGGGTACACACTAAGAAACCTATGTATTTTTTGCTTCTTTAGGCAATTTATAGTCCACTGCTCATACCTAAACAGTATGTTGAAACACCACCTTCAACCCTCTCTTCTTAAAATATCCTAGGCCATTCTATCTTACAGGACAGTCTTATGCTGGACTCTCTTTGGGCCAACAAGCAGCACAGAAATAAACTACAAAAATAAAGGGTGAGACACCATGAAATCCGCTAATGTCCATTCTGTTGCTTGAACCTCCTCTCAATTAGTTCTGTAGAGCTGTGAGGAAGGTCTGCTTACAGACTTCAACCTTTCCCCTTGTAAAACTTTCCTCCTCAAAACACTACAGGTCGGTCATGCATCTTCAATTACAGGAAGATCTATTTTTCTCTCACAACTCATTTCAGCAAAGGCATCATTATCTTTACAATACACTACACAACAAAACTTGCACAAAGCCAGGAAGAAGTATACATAAAGGTGACTTTTGATGCCATTCTATGCATGCCCATGTCTGAAGCTGCTACATGTTTGCTTGTTTTTACTACCTCACTGCCAGATCTTTCAGGACTGTTCTAAATAGGTCAACAGGGTATCACTTTCCAGCTGACTGACCTATCTAATGTAACATGCAGTACAGGGGCATGGCAACAGTGGAATTGAGAGGAAAAGAAGCACGAAGGTTAGTACATCCACAGTCTTCTCCTAAGACACTATCCTACACTGGAGAAATCCCTTCCTCTCAGAGCTGAGTTTTCCTTAGCTTATGCACATTTTCATGCCTAAACAGTTCTATAGCTATGCAAACACAGTGATGAAGACCCCATCCAATCCAATTCTCAGTTTCTCCAGGTCCATATCAACTAATCGATGGAACAGTAACTGAACAGCATCAGATTATAACCAGAGTCAGGTCTAGGCAATTTCAACATTTGAACATGGGACACTGCAGAAATGAAGAGGCCTTGCATCATTCTTCTGTAAAATTGCCTCCAAATCTATAAAAAGCTTTCAAATTGCTGACAAGGTTAACATTTCTCTCAACTTGGAATGAACACACTTGTGAATAGGTTCACTACTATTCCCCCCGCCCCCGCATCTCCACTGAGACTGGTACTTCACCACCATTACTTGCAGCAGAGAAATAGCAAACATAACAGAAACTATAGCAGCTGGATTTTCAATTCTCTCAGCATAATCCATCAGTCTTGAATAAGATCACTGTTCCAGTACAGGGTTGAAGAGGGACCTGAGAAGGACCAAATGGCAAATGCAGCCTGGGGGCAGAGGGTAGTGTGCTCTTTCTTCTTCTTTGCCTTCATGGTGTTTCTAACTTATGGCAACCTTAAGGCAAACCTATCACTGGGTTTTCTGTGCAAGATTTTTTCAGAGGTTTAGCTTTGCTTTCCTCTGAGGCTGAGCAAATGTGACTTGTCCAAGAATACCCAGTGGGTTTCTTCCATGGCTGAGCAGGAATTCAAATCCTGGTCTCCAGATTCATAGCCCAATACTCAAACCACTCCACCGCTCTACCTCAGTCAGTTAGTTCCCATTCAGTACCAGGCAGCCCTCTAATGAATCATTTCCTCTTTGCAATCAGATAAATTGCTAGTTACGTTTTAGTCTCAACTGAATAAATGACTAGTGAAGGGTAATAACGAGGGCTCTAGCTAAAAAGCCAGCAACATGCAGCTCATATATATTCCCTCCCACCACATCTCCGTCACCACCTGAACTCTTAGGATTCTTCTTGGAAACTCTGTATCCCAACAGAATAAGGGACCCTTTGGACTGCAAGATGACTAGCAAAGTGCACTCCACACAGGACATTTTCCAACAGAATCACTAGGATTTTGACAATGGTGATAGAAATGATGGTAGCATGAGTGGGCAGCTCCCAGTTGATTCTAGGAGAGAACAAAGGGCCTCCTGAACCTCAAGAAAGTTGTAGTTCTATCTGCAAAGAGAAATTTAGTAATTCCAAGAGTCTACCAGCAGAGACTGAGAACTAACTAATTAAATGTCAATTCATTTATAGTGTGGCACAGAAGAAAGCAAACAATTAAAAGGCCAATCGTCAGGAAAAACGATCTCTACCAAATAAGTCTTACTTCCTATAAAGCATGCTAAGATATGACCCAAGGGGACATTGCTTTATAGGAACTGTATAGGAAACACAGCACTATACTGAGTGTCAAACGAAAAAGTGGTATCAGCAGTATTTAAAGAAACGTGCAAGCCTTTTAGGATAAACCTCTTGCATCCTCATATTCCTGATCTACTTCTAGGAATGGCAGCAAATGAGCATAATTAAAAATAATTTTTTCCACATCAGAATTCCTTCAGCAGGAGCCCTTCCTATTAGAGCTACCAACACAGCATAACCTATACCCAAACCAAGATCTAAGCATGGCACATTTCAAAATCAACACGCTATAACACCACCTGTGTTCCCTGCCCACCTAGAGCTTATTCATACTAAGGCAGTGGCCCTTGACAAATCTAAAAGCAGCTGAGGTGACCATATAATCATCACATGGTGAGCATTAATATGTTTGGCATATGTTAGGACTTATGCCAAATCTAGTAGCAAAATTCATGTATACCAAGATATATAATTACTTTTTCCCCTCTTGTGCTTGCCGCTGCACTTCTTGAAGTCCATCAACTGCCTGGTGAAAATCAAACACTGTATGGCAGAGGAAAAGCCACAGGAAGAAGAATCAAAGGAGAGGAAAAAAAGTTTGGTTTTCAAGTATCACATGCACACTTACTATTTTACTGCAGCAAAGGAACTAAGTTAAATAAGCATATGCAATTATTAGTAACATCATTTGTTACAATAAAGACATGACATATGATATGGGAAAATTATCTTTAATTCTTATTTAACACATTGAATGTATTGATTATGGATTACTTATATATCTTTCAGGAACGTTCATAAGCACAAACTCTACTCAGTTCAAATAATTAATCTGGATGACCAACAAAATTCTCAGAACATTAAACAGGCCAATTATCTGATTGCACAAAGTCTCTCTCTTCCCAATCAAGACTTACCAATGTGTGCTCTGTCTGATATAATGAGTCTCTTCTCCCAGTCTCTTAAACCTATCAGAAGAAGTACAATGCCAGTTACAAAGTTTCTGCCCCCAAAAGACCCAAAGGGGAATTCATGCAGTTTTCCTACCATTTAAAATGATTTTTTTAAAAAAAAGTTAAAGGAAAACAGACATTTAGCCCATCCTCTAGCTTGGCCCTTAATCATGAGCAAAATCAGATAAAATCAGCTGTGGCGTTTAGTATTTAGGTGGTTTTGTAAAGAACGCAAAGTTCACATGGCTAGGAGCACCTGAGGCTCTTACCCACAGATTTTCCCCACAGTCCTGTCCACCTAACAAAGTACAGAAAGACAGCCACAGACCTCAGAGGGGTCTCTTCAAAATGGGGCTGTGATTTTGTGGCAGCATTTCTATACAACAGTTTTGCAGATTGCCTTACACAACACTAAGAATCACCTTTGGATGTAGCTGTAGAAAGCAATCATGCAATAGAGAGCAACTTCTTCTACACATTGCCTTCTGTCACGGCTCTCTACAATATGAATTTTTGACAAAAACTCCACAGAACTAGTTAACTCTGCTTCTGTCCCTAATTAAGAATACTGAAACAGAGTGATGGCCCTGACCATCACTAAGCAGTTGAGAAATTTAGAAACTGTGGGGCTCTTTGGTTGTCAACATTTAAGAGATGGAGATATGCTATATGTATATATAGCATTTTCAATATTAATGCATCTAGATGAAAGATGGGAACTTTCCAGTCTATGGCCACCCCATCAAGTCCCAACCTCCACCTGAGCTGTGCCCCACATTTAAACTGAATTTATTTCAGGATATGGCATGGGGATATGCTGCTATATCTATATTTTCTTTATCTTTAAAATTTTAATGGTATGAAAAATGACCAGAGGATCTCACTGCCAACTAGTTCGGAAGCAATATTAAGCAATCTTTTGCATGGCAAGGAGAGAAATTGTATAAGAAAGCTGAAACAGAACAGTGTGGAACGTATTTGTGCTTAACTGTCAGCATATAACCCTTACTTTGAAAGAAAAAACTATCAAAATATTAGACACATACCTTTTTTCTCATTTTTTTCAGCTTCTTCAAATAAACCCGGCAAATGTATAACTACCCCGTTTCCTAGAAATTAGGCATATAAAATTTGTTTTAAAACAACAACAACAAAAAAGGAACTCAAACAGTAATTTTCATAAGCCACATGTCAAACATTAGGAAACACAGCTGGGTCAAAAATGCTTTCCCAGATCCGCCAAACTGAAGTCTTAACTTAGGTTGTTATGGATTGGCCCTTTGCAAGAATCCTCTCCCAAAATGTCTGTCATAATACCCCACATTCCGACAATCATTTGCCTTCTCTACTTAAGAGCCACTTTTCCAGCAGAACAGTGAAACCAAAACTGTGGTAAGAGTCATATAAGAAATATTTCACTAGCCTTTTCTGGTTTAGAGAGGAGTTATGGAGATCAATGCTCCATAACACTAGTGACCGTTATACCAGTTCCTAAGCTCCTCTTAGACTTCTCTGCATGCTTAGCAACAGAGTGGTGATCAAGTGGGCTTGTTTTCCGCTGCTCCAGAGACTAGGACAAGGAGCAATGGATTCAAACTGCAGAAAAAAGAGATTCCATCTAAAACTCAGGAAGAATTTCCTGACGGTCAGAGCTGTTTGGCAGCAGAATATGCTGCTTTAGAGTGTGGTGGAATCTCCTTCTTTGGAGGTTTTCAAGCAGAAGCTATATGGCCATCAATCAGGAGTGCTTTAATGTGGGTTCCTGCATGACAGGAAGTTGAACTGCATGGCCTCTGTGGTCTCTTCCAACTCTATGATTCTATGAACTGCACTTGAAAGCAAGGAAAGCTGCCACTGCTCCCATCACATATGAATCTGACACAGAACTATTTACTGAAAGCAAATTTTATAGTTCTCATTTCAAACAGCTGGTTCATTTAACTTCAAATGAGCTGGATAGGGTATCACACATTACAAAGATCACAGTACAATACATTTTTTGCACATTTTTCATGTCTGAAAATAAGTACAGGGATCAAACAGATGTCTGAATTTTAAAAGGGAGAATTTTGTCCAAACTGTGTGTGTCACCATCTCAAATTACAAAAAAGCAACTTGGGTTGCAGACAGGATACTCAACAGAAAGAATAGGCAAAGTTAGGTACTCCGATGCTGTTGAACTGCAGCTCCCATCAGCTGATACACTGTCTTAAACTATCTGTGACTACAATCACAGGTAGAACTGCTTCTGTGGAAGCACACAAGAGAATGGCCCAGCTCTTAACAGACTCAGTTCTAAACAGCTGTGTTGATACATAGATTCACTTTCCTTTTTATAAAGCTGCTAATTAAATCACAGGAGCAACTGCAAATCATCCTGAAGACGAAGGAAGATGACTAATAAAGTGGAATTGTAGGAAAGACTGCTATCTTTTCTACCTGTGAGCAACAAAAGACTCACATGCAGTCACTTCTAATTGAAACTTCTATGGAAAACAACATATGGCCAACTGAGGTCACACTTGCTTCCACAGAGGGTGTGCAAGGGGAGCTGAGAGTTTAATCTATTCTTGCTATTTAAAATCAGTCTGAATCACATCTCAGCCATCAAAAAACACAGAGTTACAAAACATCATAACTACTTATTTCCAACTAGTGTCTTAAGTCTCCAAACTGGACGGTGATACTTACCAATAAATGAAATTGCCTTTGGATTAATTATACCACTAGGAAAGAGGTGAAAATCATATTCTTTCCCATCAACCACCACAGTATGGCCTGCATTATTTCCACCCTGTCCAAAACAAACAAACAAAAAAGAGTTAAATCATTTTAACTTCTATTTTCTATCAGCAAAGAACCCAGCCATTTGGATTACAATTCTGTGTTCAACTTTTCATTGTTTTAAATATTTTGAAGTGAACCAATATATGGGAAAAATGGATTTATCCAGACTAAATTAGTGTACTTTAATCCCGTTGAAATAAATGACACAGATATATTATGATTAATATTAGTCCCATCAAATTCAGAGGGACTAAAGTATTACTGACTTGGAATGTAATCTTATACACGTCTACTTATAAGTATGCCCTGTCGAGTTTAATGGGATATACTCCCACATACGTGAGCATAAGATTCAGTCTGAGTCTGGACCCAGCCCACTAGTGGCACCATACCCAACTATGCTATATTTATCACCATCATCATCATCTATATGTGTGTGATTTTATAACATGCTCTACTAGCCTCATGGTTTTTAAATTCTTCTTTCCAAAATCAGTATGCTGCTTCACAAGGTGGCTCACATGAACAAAGGTGACAGAGAACAAATCAGAACAGACCTCAAAGGACTTCAGGTCTGAGAATTCTTAGCCAGCTTGGACAACCATCAAGGATTTGCAGAGCTGAAGTCCAAAACAGGAGGAGGACCACAGTTTTAGAACCACAGTTTTTATTCAACCATGACAATGCAGGAAATCCACCAGTACAACTTCTTTGCTAGATGACAATGCAACTTCTGCTTTGAAATTTCTTCATAAAAACAATTCTTTAGACCTTCTTCACCTGGGGTCCATGGAGGTCCACGAAGCCCTGCTTCTGGACACCAACAGCAATGGCAGCAACAGGGAAGCAGCAGCAGGGAGCATGTGAGTACTGAAACTCCTCTCTCATTTACAAAAAGGGGACACAATTAGGGCACGCACACACGCCTGCCACCGTGTCCCTCGGCACCCACGTGTTCCTCAGCACCCACGCTCCAGCTGCTGCATCCCTGATGAAATGGGGCAGCAAGCATGTGCACACACCCAAACTCATTTGCAAATTATTGACAAAATTTGGGCACATGCACACGCCTGCCGCTATGCCCCAGTGCCCACACCCCCTGCTGCTGCATCCCTGAGGAAGAGGACATGGCAGCAGGGTGTGTGCACATACCCAAATTATGACTCTGGAGACCAGGGTTTGAATCCCTTCTCAGCCAACCCACTGGGTGATCTCAGGCAAGTCACATTCTCTCAGTCTCAGAGAAAGGCAAAGCAACAAATCTTGCCAAGAAAACCCACATGAAAGGTTTGTCTTAGGGTCCCAATAACTCAGTTTTGAGAGGCATGATGTCAGTGGCACTTTGTTGTTGTGTGCCTTCAAGCCACTGCACACTTACAGCAATCCTACGGTCAGCCTATCACAGTGGGTTTTTCTTTTGGGGGGGCATGATTTGTTCAGAGAGGGGCATTTCCACACTACACTGTTACAGGGCTATTATTCTACTTTCAATATCCTGTGGAATCCTGCGGTTTGCAGTTTACTGAGGCCAAAGAGCTCTCTGACTGAGAATTCTAAATGCCCCTCCCTAAATTGCAAATTCCAGGATTCCACAGAATGTTGAAAATGGAATAATAGCAGTATAACAGTGTAGTGCAGAAATGCCCAGGGTTTGCCTTTGCCTTCCTTTGAGACTGAGAGAATAGGACTTCCTCAGGGTCACCCAGTGTCTGAGCAGGGAATTGAATCCTAGTCTCCAGAAGCCTTTAAATAAATAAATAAGTAATATTTGACTATTTAAACCTAAATTTAAATGTTTAAATCTTGAGTTAAGTCTTGGGGGATCCCAGCAACAAATTATATTTACAGGGGGTCTCCAGTAAAGGAAAGGTTAAGAAACACTACTTTAGAAGACAAGAGTATATTAGTTACTGGCCAGAAACCTCTTACTGGACCATCCTGGCATAACTGGGGGCAACAACCAAGTAAGCACTTTCACTGCACAGACCTTTCCTCTTTGCACAACTCTTTTCCCGCAGCTGTGCAACCTATTTATGTAGATACAGCCACCAAGAAAAGGTGAACTAAGGTTTAATTTTCAAAGAACAGAATTCTTAAAAAGAAAAGAGTTGTTCTGATCCATTAGAATAAAATAGTCCAAAAACAAGCAATACTTCCACTAGTTTCAAGTTCTTTCATGAATGCTTCAGTTGTGTCTTCCTTCATGGTGGAGGTTGGATTAGATGGCCCCTGTGTTCCCTTCCAGCACTGGGGCCTTTCCACACTACACTGTTAATAGTGCTATTATCCCACTTTCAACATCTTATAGAATCCTGGGGTTTGCAGTTTAGTCAGATAGCTCTTTGGCTTCAGTAAACTACAAATCCCAGAATTCCACAGGATGTTGAAAGTGGAATAATAAAACTATAATAGTGTAGTACAGAAAGACCCTAGGATTCTGTGACCCTAAGTGTAACTCCACAAAAATGTGCAACTTTTGAGTTCTCCATCAGGGTGGATAGTTAGAAAAAAGTAGGAAGGAAGAAAAAGAAACATGAAAATCCAAAACAGTTTTGCTAGGTGTTTTAAGAAACTCAATTCTTCAATCAAATTTGGTCCCAAGATGGAGAGTCCGGGCTTGGGGTGTCACTGACAAGTATGCAGATATCACATGACATCTAGCAAAGTCCATTCAGATGAAGACGATATGCTAGGGCCCAACCATTGTTTTGTTTGTTGTTATATGTCTTCAAGCAGACTTTGACTTATGGCAACCCTTTCACAAGGTTTTCTTAGCAAGATTTATTTAAAGAAGTTTTGTCATTGCCCTCATCCTGGGCTACAACAGTTTGACAAAGTCACTCAGTGTATCTCTATGGCTGAAAGAGAATTTGAATCCTGGTCTCCTGGAGCACTAACCCAGCAGTCAAACCACTATATCACACTGATTTTTTGTACCAAAAAGATATGAAGGTCACAGGTCAAGTGATCATGCAATACAGTCCGCCCTCCACATCTGCTAGGGTTAGGAGTGCAAGACCCCTGTAAAAGTAGAAAAATCACAAATATCAAAATGTATGTGGAAAGAGGTTTGAAGCATGGCAGAGAGAATGGGCACACAGCATCTAAACCAGGTCAGAGAAATGAGAGAAAAAGTGGGGGGAATGTATATGATGGCCCTGTACTTCCTCATCTCACTCATCTCCTTCCTTGGGTGTAGAGAGGGCATCAGGAGAGGGTTTATGGTGCTGAGAAATCTGTCTGTGAGCTGTGCTTAGCCAGCCAGGCAGCATCTGGCAGCGGTGATGGTGGTGGACAACTACAACGACTATGACAACCAGAGGTGGGTTTTTAAAGAGCTGCACAGACCAATCAGACTGCCCAGAGGGAAGGTTCCCCCAGAAAAGAAGTGCCCAAGGTAGGGGAAGGATTGGAGAAACTCACAAATAATCAAATCTGTGAGAGTGAAACCCACAAATGTGGAAGGCCAACTATAATGCCAAATCTAAATTGTTAAAAGATGGGAAAGCCTATACCTGTACTGTAACTGATACAACAGCACAGAAGAGGCAAACAGACACCATTAGGTAGATGGATTTTATAAAATATGCATTACGTATTTATGTCTGCAACACAGATGAATAATCTACACTGATTAGAATATACATTGATTACAAAAACCTCTTATCTGCTCTCCCTCACATACATTGCCAAGAACTGCAGTATAGTACAATCTGAATTAAACTGCACTTCCAGAAACGCCTGTTTCTTTCCGTTCTTATATTAACATCCTCCCTTCTGCTCCCCATGGAAATTGTTATATACAAGTATCAGGGAAAAAAATGCATGTGAGAGCACAAACATCAATTACTCACTATGCAATTGTTACCCTGGATAATAAACTTATTTTCATGAAGGGTACTGGACTCCAGCCTTGTTTTCTTACAGAGCTTTGGTAACGTTAAACTTGACCTTCTCATATAATACTGGTGATCCTGAGGCAATTTTATCAGTACCCAAAGGGGAAGCCCAAGTTTAAAATAGCAATGTCACCATGTAGTTTCAAATCCTCCACAGATGCAAGGATTCTCCACAAATGGGTCTTGTTATTCAGATGCAAGCCAGTGCTTAACAGGTGCTTTCTTTCTACCTTTTTGTCCAAACTGTCTTTCTGGTTTTAAGAAAGTTATCTGAAAGGATATGTAGAGCTGTTGTACATGTGGATAAAATGGGCCCTACTCAACAAAGCTAATAATGAGAAATATTTGGAGTTATACTTCAACAAAATCTGGAGAACTCCAAGATTTTCACTCGTGATGTATGCTATCCAAGACTGCCCTTAAAATTTGTTAGTTTACCATAGAATGTCATCTCCTAACATCTCTTTAACTGAGTCCTTCAACTACTCTCTCTCAACACACACACAACAAACAGCTCTAACCTATCTGGCTTTTCTTCTAAGTGAAAAAGACATCAAGGAGTTCATTCAGTTTACGTGCCATATGTTCTGTACCCCTCTATAGCTGTTTTACTCCTCTGCCATCTAGCAGTCTAGACCAGTGCTTGTTAAGCTATTTGGTATGTCAGGGACTGGCCAGCTTCCCCCTTCCATGTGTCTGGGACCCATTGGCAACAACCATTTCTTTCTCTCCTGGAAACTTGCCACAGACTGGCAGTCAATGTTTTGTGGGCTATCACGAGTTGACAGACCACTACTCTGAGTAGCACTGGTCTAACAACGTATTTTAAAAAAAAGATTAACTTAAAAAGAGATTCAGGGAAAGTAATGCCAAAAAACATTACCTGCATGCATTACTGGTTACTTGTGTTTGTTTGAGCCAGAATTTGTGTTTCTTTTTGTTTGGAGAAATAGACTTCTTTTTAAAATAAACTCTTCCTCCTTTTTCTAGCTTCCTTGAATTTAATCATTAACCAAATGGCTTCTCCTTGGAATGGTTTGAACCTTTTGCACTCTGTGGAATAGACTCTACCTGAAACTCTATTATGATTTTAAATAAAGGTCAGCATCATAGAGATTTAGCTCACTCAACTTTTCTAGTAAACTCTCATTTTCTTTGTTTCTTTTGAATTTAAATATTGCTTTGAAAGTATATTAACTTCCTGAGGACTGGCAGTGCATTTCCATACAAGTCTACCCAGAAGCAAGCCTTACTTTCAGTAAGGTATTTCAGGTACAATAGGACTGCACTCTGAATACTACACACCAGAGAAAAAGGTGCATATATTTTGCACATATTCTGAACTGTGCTAAACAACTGATTATATTCAGACACTGACTACCAGAAAATTTCTACACAAATTAGAAAGTATAAAAGAACAAAACATTAAAACTCACTAACAGCTTATATAGGCATACCTCAATGAACAACACCTATGACAAAGAACCTCCTTTTTACAAAGTCACTTTACAGGAGCCCAGCCCTGCCTAGCTGCCCACTCCCCCCACCAGCCACCTTCTTGTCTTCTGTCTAGGTGGAAGGATGTTGTGTTTTCTTTTTTTGGGGGGGGGTTACAACACTGGCATTGGGAAGACTGGCAAGGAGGGCTGAAGAAAGACAGTCAGCAGTATATCTGCAGTAAACAATGCAATGACTTCTTACCCATTCATTACCATTTGGGGAAATGTAATTGAAAAATTATTAAGTCATTAAAAACATATAGTTAAAAAGTTACTAAGTCCCTCTAAAGTCTAAAACAAAAGGAAAAGAAGAGAACAGTATAAATTGATGAACTGCTAACATCTAGTTGGTCAGGGAATGTGCTCAGACTGAAACCAAATCATTAAGGGCAACAGATACTACAGCAGAAAGTTTCTTTTAAAAAAAAACTAAAATAATTTTCTCTTAGTCTCACAGATGGTCCGTTTGCATACGAGAGGTTTGTTCTGACAGAAACCATCATTTGTTTTGGAAATGACTACAATTAGAAGTTACTCTCAACTTTCCCTTGTTACATTTCACAAATACACATTTTAGAGAGAATGTGGACAAAGAACAGATCAAATGCATGACTCGATTTCACAGAACTGGTTTGTTTCTTTAAACAAGACTTTGGAGCAGGGGTGAGGAAACACAGCCAGACTAGGCAGGGTTGAAACCACCTCACACCATGATACTAACACTTCCCTCCTTGGTTTGTTTCAAAATTGCTCTTCCTATTTAATTAGCATTATAATTTCAAGGCTTCCACCTCAAGTAGTTGCTTACCTGTACATGTTATATTGTTTAAATTAGTTATTTAGTTACTTTTAGAACAACATTTAAATGTTATATTGCCACTGGGTCTGTGGGAGAACACACATCTAATCTGAACCTTCTGGGGGGGGAATATAAACAATGGATGCCTATTTGGGGAATCCAAAAAGGCCAGATCTGGATCCAGGTTTTATTGTTGTTTTGTGTGCCTTCAAGTCAGTTCCATCTTCTCCAAAGTCACACAGTGGGGTTCCATGACTGACCATGGATTCAAATCTTAGACTCCCAGAGTCCAACATTCCAACATTCAAATCACTACATTCAAACCACAGCAATTCATGGGTCTAGGTTTCCCATCTCTGTTTTAGATTATGGAGGATGAGAGTTTTTCCCTTCTCTCCACCTCAACCTTCCCTCCCTGTCTTTTGTGGTGTGACATCTTTTTCTCCCAGCCTGCCCTAATCCTGGAAGTGAGGTGGGATGCAACAAAAGTATCTGGAGCCACAGAATACAGGGAGAGGAGAGAGTTCAGTTCCCTTTGTACCTAACTGCATGACTTAACTTTTATCTTGGTTTTTCTTAAAGTTGTGAAGGACAATGACTGTTCTACCGCACATCATATTATCCTCTGAACAACCTTGTGAGGCAGGCTAGGCAGGGAGAGAAACCCACCCAAGATCAGCTAGCGAGATTCACAACTTATGAACTCTATCCAGGTCTAATCTGATTATTATTATAATGGCCTCTCCCACATTCGAACGGGACAGATAAAATGAGCAAATGTTGCTACTGCCATCACATCTAGCTCAGTCCAAAACAATGCCAACAAGCATGTAATTATTCAAGAATGTTTTTGCACCACTTGACATTTTTATTTTTAAGAACAATCACAAAGCAGTTTATGACAGAAGCAAGCCAACACAGAAGAACCAATGAATGAAACAATGTCAAATAACCTCCAGAATATTTTATAAAAATGATATGGGGTAACTGGCAAGTTTAGCCATACGGAAAATTTCTGGACAAATAAATTAAGCAGAAACACAGCACACGGGGTGCTTGCCCAGCCTCCTGGGGCTACTGGGCGCAGCAACACCAGTAATAACTCTTCTATGCTTTCCTCACCACCTTCAGCAACCTTCTCTGTGCCAAAGGCCATTGACTGACACCTGCTACAAGTGTCCATTCCCAGTAGTCCAGCCACACTGGATTCAGGATGAGCCACACACCTCATGCTTGTCTGGACCTGGGGATCTTATGTCATTTATCACCAAGGCTCAGCTGTTTCTATTTATAGCTAGGGAACTGTTTTTCTCCTCTCTCCCCAAGTGGCATTCAGTCTGCAACAGGAATCAAGAGTTACTACCGCACCAGATATTCAAGACTGCTGAGAAAGAAAGCAAGGATAGGGCGAAGGAAGCCACAAAAAGAAAAATATAATGGACAGGTCCACAGGAAACAAAGCAAGAAAAAGTAACCTGGGTTCAAATCTCTGCAAAAGTTGAACCAAGAAGCTCACTAAATGATCCTTAAAAATACTGACATGCTCTGAGCCCCACCTACCTGTCAGGGCTTCAGTGAGGATAACACAGGGGAAGAACCACGCAGGTTATCCTGGTTCCCTCCCCATGTTATCCTCACTGCAGCCCTCTGAGGTAGGCCAGGTTCAGAGGCTGTGAATCCTGACTTGTTTGGAAGAGAGGCAAGACAGCTCTGCGACCAGTAGGAAAGACTGTTTTAAAAGGGAGAAAACTCGAGGCTTCAAAGGAAACAAAACCCACACGTTGGCCATTTCTGCACTGGAGTGTTATTGCGCTATTATTCCACTTTCAACATCCTATGGTTTGCAGTTTAGGGAGGGGCCTGAGGCTGGAATGCAGCTCTCTTGGGGCTGCTCCCTAAACTGCAAACCCCAGAATTCCAGAGGATGTTGAAAGTGGAATAATAGCGCTATAACAGTCTGGTGCGGAAACCGGCCAAGGTTGCAAAAAGAGCGTCAAAAAGAGAACCAGAGAGAAAGGCACGAAGAGATTAAGTGAACAGACTGATAATCTGGCGGGAAGAGAGCTCCAAAAACAGGGCGAACGAATAAGCTTCTTCAGTTAAAAGAAAAACTGCGAAGTCAGAAAAGGGGAGGCGAGGCTGGGATGCCAACTTTTAAACAATCCCCTGCTCCTGTGCCTCGACACGCAGCAACCTTGATACGCTGCCAACCCCCGTGGCGGCCCACGCGGGGATCCGGCGCTGCTTCCCGCCGCCGCCGCCACCCACCTGGCACCTGCAGACGACGTCGGCCTCGGTGGCCAGGAGGTCCACCACCTTGCCTTTCCCTTCGTCCCCCCACTGCGCGCCCAGCACCACCGTCACCCGGTTCCCGCCCGGCTCGCTCCGCATCCGCTTCAGGCCCCCGCCTCCGACCGCTGCGGCGGCCCCCGTGCCGGGGTGAGGGGCGCGGTCGTTAGAAGCTGCCGCGGCCGCCACCGCGGCCGCTCGGGTGCCCGACATCACGAAGGCTGAAGGCGCGAGGCGCTCCCCCGGCGAAGGAAAACGGGCTCGGAGACCTAACGGTCGCGTGTCCCTGCCGCGAGGCCACCCGAACACCCGAGTCCGCCCTCGCGCGCCCGCCCTTTGCCTTTTCAGAGAGCTCGGGGCCAATCAGCGAGGCCAGGGCCGTGACGTATAAGGGCCCGTGGGAGGAGGTGGCCAGGAGGGGTGAAGCGTGCTCCAGCTTCGCCTCACGAGGAGCCGCCCTGAGGGAGAGAAAGGCTCGTCTCCAAATGACACCAGCAAGGACTTGTGACTCATTATTGTATTAATACTAGCGCATATACCCGGCGTTGCCCGCGATTTTATTTTCTCAGAGGTAATACTTGTTAGAAAGAGTTGAGACCCTACGTCTCTAATTCCCCAAACTGCGTTGTCCGGTACCTGCAACTTTTCCCCTTATTCCCCAATCCATTATGTTATGTTATTAACATACATTATGGTATTAACATACAGAGGTTGGGTTTATGAGGGAATGTGCTGCCCTCCTCCTTGCTGCTAGGCCTCACCTCTATGGCAGCTGGTCAGGCCCAAGAGCAATCTGGCTGACAATGCTAAAGGCCCCTCCCTAAACGGCAAAGCCCAGAATTCCATAGAATCTTCACAGGCAGCCAATCACAGGAGGCCTTCTCTGCCTGACAGGGGCTGACAGACAAACGTTAACTTTCATACAGTAGATGAATATTGTTATATTCATATGGATTGTGTACTGTTGTTTCCTCAACAGTATAAATAACTACAGTATTTTACAATATATTTTATATAAATATTTTATGTAAATAACTCATATCACCTTTCAGATTTGTTCTTGTTCAGTACTGAGGAACACTTAACTAAGTAGCTGATACAGAGTACTGGCCAATATTTTATGCCATTTTTTTTAAAATTAGAGTGATTCACAAACAGAACTTAATAAATAAATTAGCAAAACATTTCAGATTCTGCCTTGTTTGATTGCTGAGAACAAAAGTGAGATGCATCCAACGTAGCAGGCAGAATATTCTAAAATGACATGTTGGATGCTGCTCATTTTTCTTTTGATAATTTATTAAGAGCCATTTCTGCATTACAGTGTTTACAGGGCTATTATTCCACTGTCAACAGCCCATGGAATCCCGGGGTTTGCAGTTTAGGGAGGGGCCTTTAGAATTCTCAGCCAGTGAGCTCTTTGGCCTCAGTAAACTACAAACCCCAGAATTCCACAGGATGTTGAAAGTGGAATAATAGCACTATAACACTGTAGTGTGGAAAAACCATTAGTTATATTTCTTAACCAGCTTAATAAATACATATACATAAGTGATTGAATCCTTCTGTGATCCAGAACAAGCTTGTTAGAAGTGCTTTTGGTTGGTTTTTAAATCATCAATATTTTATATATCAAACTTTTAATATTTACATATAATATGTGTTAGATCTAGGTCCACCTCTTCTCCAGTGAGCAAAAGGAGCCCTGCTAACTATGGACCCCAAAATCTGGGATCCCTTTTACACAAAAAGATTTTTAAAAATTGCACTTAACAGACGTCAATAGCAAGAGCAAGCATTTGTCCTCATAACAACGCTGTGTTGAGAGAGAATAACTGGGTCAATGTCACCCAGCAAGTTCCATAGTTGAGTTGGGACCTGAGGCTGGATTTCCCAGATTCCATCCAACACAAACTACTGTACACCACTGTTCTTTCTGCTCTGCATATAGTCACAGTGGCTATATTTCTGGATGCAACTCAGATTTCAGGGGTGGCCAGGAGCGTCTTGCACAGTTCAGGCTTATGTGTCAGCTGCAAATTATTCCTTGCAATGCCACAGTGACATATTTCTTAGCTACGTCCCATCTGATCACTGCAATATACTCTGTGTGGGTCTGCCTTTGAAGAATGTTCAGAAACTTAAGCTGACCCAAATAGCTGATCTGAAGATTGTTAACTAGGGCTGGTTACAGGGAACATACTAATCTCTTGTTGCAACAGCTCTCCTGCCTACTGGTCTATTTCCATGCACAATTCAAAGTGATGGTTTTGACCTGTAAAGCCCTATAGCAGCTCAGGTCTAGGGTATTTGAAGGACTCAATCAATCAATCAAAATTTTATTACGGCAAACAGCCAGCAAATTTGAGCAGAATTAAAACAATATAATTGGAACAATAATTAATTTTGTTAAAATCTCCTACAGACATCAGACATAAAATATAGCAAGACAACCTTAACATTGCAATTTAAAATGAAATTGGAAACATAATTTCTAAATTTATAACATTTAAAATTTTATATGTACATATGTATATATGTATATATGCTTGTGTACACTTATTTTAATCCAACATAGTGAGTAATTAATCTAAAAGCAAAATACAATAGTAGAATACAATACCATAATAAGAACCCTGGAAGAGACAGATTTGGAAAAATACCAGATTAAAAAATTTTAGCACATAAATGTAAAATATTTTGCATCTTAAATATAAAATATATGAATCAAATTAGTGTAATAAAAACAGAACATAATATCATAATCCCATTTGTGCTAAGGCAACATCCTATGCCGACAGGTAATAGCTGTTGAACAAAAGGTCGCTACCTTAGCTGTGATTTCAGGGGACTGATCTGCCAAAAGGTAATCAATATAAAATGCGTCTGATCTCCCAGGTATACCTTGTAAAATAGGAGTAATAAAGCGACATCAAAGATCTCGATAAAAGGGACAATACAATAACACATGTCCCACCGCTTCTATCTTCTCCTCCTCGCAAGGGCAGAGACGATCACAGTATGGTACATTGTTATATCTACCCTTCAATAATGCGGATGGAAGCACATTAAGCTTAGCCTGGGAAAAGGCTCTTCTATGTTTAGGTATAATTAAATTTTTCAAATAAGTAGCAGGGCGGAGGGCCTGCCCTCTATCTTTGAAAACTGGATAGATGGAGACTGCGCTTACATAATCCTGCAACTCAATATCCTGAATACGCTGGCACATAGTTTCTTTTGCTTTTGCATAACCCATGGCAAGAATAACACCTTGTGAAAATCCTAGACTTAACATTTTCTCTCCAACTATTTTTTTCCACCTTGAGTGGAAAGAGTCAATTAGCATCAGAGGAGCCAGACCTTTGGGCATAAATAACAATTTTAACCAATAATTTAACTTATAAATCCATATCTGGGATGTAATAGTAAGTTGACCCATCTCTAGCCATGTGAGAACATTTGGCACACAGCTAGGGACACCGAGAATAGTTCTCAAGAATTTTGTTTGAACCGATTCTAAAACCGCAGTATTGCTGAACGTGCACAATTGTGCTCCGTAAAGCATTTGTGGTAAGATCTTATTGTTGAACACCGGTATTGCTGCTGGTACAAACTGACCTCCCTTGGATTAAAAAAATGAAATCAATGAATTATAACTCCGTTGTACATTTGCAATGGCATAAGACACTTGGGCTTTCCAAGAGCCAGTAGACTGAAAAATTACTCCCAAACACTTATAAAAATTTACCTGTTCAATTGAATGGCCGTTTAGTTGCCAACAGTGTTTACACCGTTTCCGAGTGAAAACTAAAACTTTGGTTTTGTCATAATTAATTCCCAACTCTTCAATACTACAATGGGCATCTGCACTCTTAGAAGCCGTCTCAAACCTACACATGACAGTGAGAGAAGTACGGCTTCATCTGCATACAATAAAATTCTCACAGGTCTCCCTGCCAATTTAGGTGGGTGAGAATTTGTTTCAGAGAATGTTTTGACCAGGGAATTTATATAAACATTAAACAAGGTGGGGGCAAAGATGCAGCCCTGTTTTACTCCAATGTATGTTGGTATTAAACTGGACAAATGTCCTTCCTGATTACATCTTACTTGCAGATATGTTTTATTGTAAAGACTGTGAATAAGAATCAATAGACGCCTATCCACATTGGTAGCCTCGAGCTTATGCCATAGTCTGCCTCAAAAGCAGACTTAAAGTCTAAAAAGGCTGAATAAAGTGCCCCCCCAGTCGAGAAGGAATACTTTTCTAATAAATGCTGTAATATTAACCCCTGGTCAACAGAGGAATACCCAGACCTGAAGCCTGTTTGCTCTGACTCCAGATAATTTTCTTCTTCCATCCAACTTTGTAATTTCTCTAGAAGATGACTGGCGTACAACTTGCTAATAATACTTAGCAGACTAATTGGTCTATAATTGGCAGGATCTGATCTATTACCTTTCTTATGGATGGGGATAATTATTGCAAGACCCCAGTCAGATAGAATGCAAGCAGTCCGGTCAATACAGGTAAAAAGAATGGCTAATACCGGTGCCCACCACTCCAAGTTTGACTTAAGCAATTCAGATGGTATATGATCACTGCCTGGGGCTTTACCCAATTTTAGTCTAGAAATAAGACTGCCAATTTCAGATGAAGTGACAGGGGGCCATTCAGGAAGCCCCCTGGGGTCTTGTAGAGATCACGAGTCTCCAGCTTGCCTGCCAGCATACATGGCACTAAAGTATGATTCCCAGGTCTTCACAGGGATGTGGAAATCTAGTCCATGTATGTTGCTTTGCCAGCCCCTAGACCTGTGGTTCTCAACCTGTGGGTCCCCAGATGTTCGTGGACTTCAGCTCCCAGAAGCCCTGAGCATTGACCATAGTGGCTGGGGCTTCTGGGAGCTGAAGTCCATGAACATCTGGGGACCCACAGGTTGAGAACCACTGCCCTAGACACTATTTTCCAGAAAGCAGCTGAATCATGCGTCTGTGATGCAGTGATTAGCTTCTGCCAATTCAATCTATTTGAAAGACTGTATTCTCCCACACAAATCTGCTGACAGTCTGAGATCTGCGGGGGGGGGGTGTCCCTTCTCTCTGTTCCAGCATCCTCACAGTTTCATCTGGTGGAAACACAAGAAAGGGCCTTCTCTGTGGCTACTCCCAGGCTCTGGAACTCCCTACATAGAGAGGTCAAACTGGCATCCTTCCTGCTGTCTTGCCACATGCAAGTGAGGTCTTTTTATTCTAACAAGCCTTTGAGAATTGATTCTTTTTAATGAACATGGACAATATACAATGTGCTAGATTTTTTTTTGGTATCTTTTAATGGCTTCTGTTTTAACTATTTTAATTTTTGGTAGTTTAATTGCTTTTTAACTTTTGTATGCTGAAAATTTTTAACAATGTTAAAAATTGTCCAATAATGTCCAGTAATGACTGGAAATTACCTAGAGTCCAAACTATTACTAACAACAGCAGCAACAACAACAATGTTTGCAAATCACATCCTAAAGTTGAAAACACTCCTTTCAATAGTAGTTACAACCATCCTGCAGTTTAGGACAATTAATGTCCCTTTCTCTACATCCAGGCTAGAAGGTTTTGTAAGTATTCTTTCTATTAAATGTTTAGTGTTACCGGGAGTAAGTAACCATACAGGGAGGAGCAAAATGAGAGCATTGCCCCCCAAGCAAGAATGCTGCCCCCAACTGAATGTTTCTTTGCTCCCCAAATTTTCTAACATTATTGAATGAGACACTGAAAATCATTCACACCTAGAACTTTCCTGTGTTCATATTCCCTTGGTTGTCTGCCCCCTTTCTTTGGATGCCTGAAAGGCATTTTCTAAATGCTCAGCTGAAGTTTTAAGTTACTGCAATGCTAGAAGTTTAAGACTGGAGGAAACCTTCACTGGGAAACAGAATCTCATGCTAGCCTGTTACCCTAAAAGGTGGAGGATGTTGAGGCCCACCCACAATGCCAGCATCTTCTTAGAATTTGGGGAAAGGAGGTCTGCAAGAGGAGGGTAACAGCAGGATCTTTTCACCCACGTATACTAGTACTAATTGTAGAGAAGACTCCAGTTAAAGTTAAACAGAGCATTTTATCTGAATTGACAAACATATGAGAAGTCAGTCACTCTGAAGAACCATACAAGGCTATAGGAAAGTGAGGCAGGAAAGGCTGGATAGAGAGAGATTTGGGGTGGAAAGGGTGATAATGGCTGTCCCACAGGACTGACAAAAGGGTTGGGAATGAGCTGATTGCTTTAACTCTAGAGTGATGAAACATTGATGGGATTCATGACAATCTCTTAATGTTAGGTCAGGTAGGGTGTAGGGAAGATCTCCACAGGGTAAAATTCAGGGGTGGCCTCTAATTGCTCACCAACCTGAGCAGTTTGTCTTCCACTGTGTTCGACAATGTAAAGAATCAGAAGCCGTGAAGGGATTAGCACAAACCCATCAGCGTTGGGGTTTTCCACCTAATCCTATCTGGATTTTTCCCACTGTCATGACCCAGAACACATTTCCAGTCAATGTGACCTTGATCATGTTCACCGGTTATTAATAAGTCCAATTTATGAAAATCGATATCTCATAGGAGGGGTGATAAGGGTATGGTAACAATGTCCAAAGTACAATAGCTTCAATTTAACCATACTGGATTCCAGGGAGAGGTCAGACTTGATTTTAGTGCCAGTTATTTGTCATTTCGGCAATCCATGTTATCTGCAGAACTCTCCTCTAGCATCACATTTCAGTTGAGTTGATTCTTTTCCTGTCAGCCTTCTTTGCTGTCCACCTTGTACAGCTATACACTGTGTATGACTTTAAGTAATATCAATTTTACATTTATATATCACTTTTCTATTTTAAAAAAATCCATTAAATGGGCTATTGTTGTAGTTTATATAGCACCATCAAAGTCCCACCAAAGTAAAACAATGACAAAAAAACAGCCCACACTGCCAAAGGTGTGCAATCTACACACAAACACACAGTTATAGGGGAAGGAAGGAGGAAAGGATGGAGTAATACAAATATAAAACAAATGCAATACAATTACAGTCATCCCTCCACATTCACTAGGTTAGGGGCACAGGATCCCCATGAATAACTCTAGGCCCTTCCAAACCACTTCACAAGGCAGAAGTGGGGGGCTGGTGGGGCTTACTGCCACCCCCACTGCTGCCCCACACCATTTTTAATAGGGACTTACAAGCCTCGTTCACAGTTTCTCAGTCTCACGAGGCTTGCAGTCCCTATTAAAAATGGCATAGGGAGGCAGCAGAGGTGACAGCAAATTAAATCCACAAAGGTGAAACCCACAAATGTGGGTATAAAACTGTATAAATCAAATTATCCAAAACAAATTAAATAACTTTAACTGATAGTTAAAACAGTTAGTGAAGAAGTAGCCCACAAAGGTTCAGGGAGGCAGTTCCGGCAGTATGGAGAACATCATCCTTCTACCAGCTTGTGTATTTAGCCTTTCATTCCTTTTGGCCATAAGAAATCCACCACATTAATCCATACCTGTTATTTTCAGTCTGCCTTTCCTATAGTCCCACGAACCTTGGAAACAGGCAACTGTGGGCAACTGTGATCCTCTCTGGAGTTGTTGGACTACAGCTCCCATCTGTCTTAGCATAGTCAATTGAGAAAAAGGCTAGGAATTACACAGGAATTACAGCATCTTCAGGGGAAATGTAATCCCACAGGCTAAATCCTTATTCTCTGATCTGCCTTTTGACTGACTAGTAGCACCTTTGTCTTGTCTAGATTAAGTGTCAATTTGTTCCTTCTCATCTATCCCATTACTGAAGACAGGCACCAGTTCAGGACCAAACAGCTTCCTTGGATTGAAGTGAAAAGTAGTAATAGAGCTGGGTGTTGTCCGTATACTGATGGCATTTCAAATGACGTCTCCCAGCAGTCTCACGTATGGGTAAAGTAGCATGGGGAACAGAACTGAACCCTCAGGGAGCCTACAGGCCGATGGCCAAGTGGTTGAACTGGAGTCCTGCAGCGCCGCCTCCTGACTTCACTGTTTCAGGAAAGAACAAAGCCATTTAAAAACAGTGTCCCCAAGTCCTATCACAACAAGATGGCCCAGAAGGATATCATGGGCCATTTCCACACTACACTCTTATAGTGCTATTATTCCACTTTCAGCATCCTATGGGATCCTGGGATTTTGCAGTTTAGGGAGTGGCATTTAGAATTCTCAGCCATAGAGTTCTTTGGCCTCAGTAAACTACAAACCCTAGAATTCCACAGGATGTTGAAAGTGAAATAATAGCACTATAACAGTGTAGGGTGGAAATGGCCTTGGTTAATGGTATTAACAGCTGCTGAGTGGTCTAGTAGAACCAACAATTTCACACACTCCCCGCCCAGTTGCCAGCATTGGGCATCCACTAAGGTGACCAAAGCCATCTTTGTCCAATACCCAGGACTAAAGTCAGATTGAAAAGGGTCTAGATAATCCATTCCATCCAGAATCTCCAGGAGCTAGGAGACCACTGCATGCTCTAGCATGCAAAAACTGAATGTCGGAAACTGTCCAGTAGTTATCCATTATGATGGGTACCAGGGACAGCTTTGTCAGTAATGGTTTTATAATTTCTTCCTTTAGGGATGCTGGAACTCTACCTTGTTTTAGTGAGATGTTGACCATTTCTTTTACCTTTGCAGACAGTCCCTCTCTGTTTTTTTTTATGAGCTAGAAAAGACAAGAATCTAATACCAAGTGTGAAGAAATATTGGGATTATTGTGCACTGAGGGTGATAGTGCTTCTTTGAGACATCTGGAAGAATAGTCACTGTGGGCAGCTCTCTCAACACAGGCAGGCCTATTTTGTGGTCAAGGGAACAAATTGTGTTGTACTCAAGGGCAAGTGACAGCCACCTCAGCCACATGTTGCTTGTGGAAGACATCACCTTCCATCCATCCATCATTTTATTCATATCCTACCTTTCTCCCAGGCCCTTTCCACAGCTTACATTTTTGTGGAGCTGAGGTGCAGGGATCGCGCAAGCAGCCTCTTGTGAGAGGCTCTCACATCCCCGTTGCTTCAGCTGTGCAGCTGCTGCCTGCTCACGAGCAGGCAGCATGAGAGCCCCTCTTCTTCCTTCTGCAGTGCAGCCTGGAGCAGGAAGCACAAGTGCTGCGGCTCCGGAGCTCCGCACACATGGTAAGTGCATGTGGGGCCCCAGAGTAATGCGCGATCGCACACCATTTTTGGCGCAAAGCCAAAAATGAAATAGTGCATGATTGGTGCCTGCCAGCTCCTGGAGCGTTGCACAATCGCAAGTGCGTTGTGTGAACCGCTCCTCACAATCGCGTGACGCTCCAGGGGCCCTTTCGCATGGCAAATACCATGCGAAAAGGGCCCCAGTCTGGGACTCAAGGCAGCTTACAAAAAGACAGAATACAATAAAACACATATAGTTAAAAACATACAGAACCAAGATTAAAACAGTGTTAAATAGCAACATAATTAAAACCAATTAAAATCTTCCTGTAAAACAGATTAAAAACAGTACAACACCACATAAATTATTTTTAAAAATCAGTTTTCAGAAGCTTGCTGGAAAACAAAAATCTTGGCCTGTTGCCAAAATGAAAACAAAGAAAGAACCATCCTAACTTCCCGAAGGAGGGAGTTCCAAAGTGTGGGAGCAGCCACAGAGAAGACCTTCTCCCATATTCCGACCAAACATGCCTGTGAAGGTCGTGGGACAAAGAGAAGTGCCTGCCCTACAAAACTCACAGCCTGGGCAAACTCTATGGGAAGACAGCTGGGCTTGAGCCATGTAGAGCTTTATAGGTCAAGTCCATCACTTTGCATTGTGCCTGGAAACAGACAAACAGCCAGAGGAGTTGTTGCAACAAAGGAGTTGTGTGCTCCCTGTAACCCACACCCATTAGTAATCTGGCTAAAGGTCTTTGGACCAGCTGAAGTTTCTGAACACTTTTCAAAGGCAGCCCCATGTAGAGTACATTATGGTAATCCAATCAGGATGTAACTAACATATATGTCACTGCAGCTGCGTCAGACGTCCCAAGGAACAGGCACAGCTGGTGCACTAGCTTTAACTGTACAAATGCACTCTTGGCCACTGCAGAAGTCTAAGCAAATAGAATCAGGGCTGAATCCAAGAGTGCACTCAATCCACAGACCTTCAGAGGGAGCGTAACTCCATCCAACATAGACTGAATGCCAATTCCTTGATCTGCCTTACAACTGATCAGGGACCCCTCTGTCTTAATCTGGATTAAGCTTCAACTTGTTTGCCCTCCAGTCCATTACAGCTTCCAGGCACTAGTTTAGCACACAAACAGCTTCTTTGGAATTAGATGGAAAAGAGTAATGGAGATGGGTGTCATCAGCATACTAGTGACACCTGGCTCCAAAGCTCCAGACAACCTCTTCCAGTGGCTTCAAGTATATGTTAAATAGCATGAGAGACAAAACAGAGCCCTAAGGGACCTCAAAGGCCAATGCCAAGGAGTCAGACAGGTGTCCCCCAGCACTTTCTTCTGGGTTTGGTCCTCCAGGAAGGAACTGACGCATTGTAAAACAGTGCCTCTAAGTCCCATCCCTGCGAAGTGGCCCAGAAAGAAACCATGGCTGATGGTATCAAATACCACAGCAGAACCAACAGACACGCTCCTCCAGTTTAGTTTCCACCAAGTCATCTGCCAAGACAACCAATGCTGTCTGCATCCCATAAACAGGTCTGAAGTCAGATTGAAATGGATCCAGATAATTAGTCTCATCCAGAAACCCCTGGAGCCGGAAGGCTACCACATGCTCCAGAAACTTACCCAAAACTGGAGTGCTGGAGACCGGCCAATAATTATCTCATAGGGTGGGGTCCAGGGAGGCCTTTTAAGTTACTGCTGCGTAAGTGCTACTGCTAAGACACAACATGGACAAAAAGCCTCCAACATGCCTACAGGAACTGAGCTGAATCCCAAAACAGGGATGATAGTGGCAGCACATAAAGTATTTAAGTTGTAATTCCTGTCACATGTGAAGCAAGCACAGTCATGCTTCCTATGGAAGTGTGTGGCTTCATCAGGAAATTTAAGTTACCCAACACCAAACTCAGTGGGTGGTGACATCTGTGTCCAGCGTCATAGCTATCCTTTCTGAAGAAATTGAGCCATTGTATCAAGGCTGCATGTTAAGCAGTCAACAAGGAACTCAGCATGCTGCACACAAAGATTTCCACATTTTTAACTGTAAAGTAAGCCTGTGAGGTAAGTTAGGCTGAGTGTCAACAGGCTCAAGGTCACCCAGCAAGCCCCATGACTGAGGAGAAGTTTGAATATTTGTACCCTCAGGACTCTAGGTCTATACTAGAGTACACTGAATCTGATATTTTGAATTGCACCAGTCACCCACAGCAACTTGTTTCTGTTTCTTTTTCAGCTGTTAACATAAAACTGTTCCTTGCTAGTGCTAGTGTTAAAACAATGCATTTCTTCTCCTTTATAGTGCATTTTTAGAGACAGGGTGCAGCAGTTACTTGCTGCAGAGGTTACTGTTGTACCAATATTTTTCTGTTTAAAAAAACACATAGACAGACACACATACACATATATATCTTTTCATAACCTGCAGATAACTCAGCCCCTCCCGAAACTGCAAACCCCAAGATTCCATAGGAGGTTGAAAGTAGAATAATAGTGCTATAACAGTCTAGTGTGGAAATGGCACCAATTAAATCCCTCTGCTATTAAGATTCTCTTTTATGGGAGAAGTGTGAGTGCGAAGCATATTGGAAATGTTGGTCAACCATTTTCATACTGTTCAAACCCTGACTGTGTTCTCACTTGCAGGAAAGCAACAACATTAACATTAAAAAAAAGTACTACAGTAGAGTCCTGGTTATCCGACATGCAGTTATCCGACCTTCCGGATTAACTGACGTCGCGGCTGCCTGGGGGCATGGCTGTAGGCATTTCTGCGCCCCCAGACATCCCCAGACACGCCCCCCAGACACGCCCCCAAAATGGCAGCTGCCACGGACCTCCGGCTAATCTGACATTTCGGTTATCCGACCCTCCGCCTGCCCGTTTAGGTCAGATAACCGAGACTCTACTGTATTTAAGAACCAAGGGTTGAAAAACTCCTTTCGTTTGGCTGCACAGCACTACAAGAATTAGTTCTTCTGATAGGATACAAGCTGAAACGTTAATTGAGCATTGTTAATCTTATTGCAAAGAGAAACATCACAGTGTTCACATCACATAAAGAACAGCACACTTCAAAAATCTTGAAATTGACCAGTTACATTCAATAATTGGTGTATGTGTGTGGGTGTGTGTGGGTGTGTGTGTGTCATAAGAACAGGAACTATGCCAAGAAGCCGAAAGGTATATATGCTAATATGTTTGTGTTCAAGACAATATTACATTTTAAAATCTGTGAGTTCTCATTGACACATTTCTAAGAGAGGGAAAAAAACATGACCAAAACATTTTTTAAAAACCCAGCATACTGCCCTGTAGTACGCTGTTTTCAACTCATTTCGTCACTATAAAGAGTTCCTTCTTACTAACTTGCTGCAGCCACAATCTACCACAAGCTTATGCATGCGTAACACTACATTAAATCATGACCTTGAGCCAGAAGAGAATAACTATATCTTTAAAACCTTTATCAAGGAGAATGTAACAAGTAAAAGACTGGGTCCCATTCACCTGTCAACCCTAACATTAAGGTGATTGCTAAGAGGTCTGTCATTTTAAAAATCATATTGACATTCCTCTGCTTTCACTGTACAGCTTCAAAGGTCAAATGTACACCTACTGAAATGTTATCAAAGGAACAAATGGCAGTTTATCACCAAAATATCTTATAAATCTTGCAGCATTTTACCGTGATAACCATGAAGTAAAATTTTAACAATAAGCAGAACTTCTGCACTTTACCACTCAACTTCTTTATCAAATATTTTGCTTGTTTTTCTACCAACTATATACAGCCATGTCTCTAAAATAATTATTATTCTACTTTTCGCTATTATTCCACTTTCAACATCCTATGGAATCCTACCTAGGATTTGTAGTTTAGGGAGGGCCATTTAGAGTTCTCAGTCAGAGAGCTCTTTGGCCTCAGTAAACTACAAACCCCAGAATTCCACAGGATGTTGAAAGTGGAATAATACCACTATAACAGTCTAGTGTGGAAATGGCCATAGCCTACAGCTTTGTTTAGTACTTGGGTGGGAGACAGCCCATAAATACCAGGTACTGTAGGCTATGTTTCAGAGGAAGGAACTGGCCAAACCACCCTATGAAATTCATGGGGTTGTCATAAGTCAACAGGCCCCTTAAAGGCACCTGAAAAAGATCTATGGCCCTTTTTGCATGGCATTTCCCATGCGAAAGAGGGCCTGGGGTGTTGCGTGATTGTGAGGAGCAATCCGCACGACGCACTGACAATCGCGCGATGCTCCAGGGGCCGGCAGGCGCCAATCACGCACCTTTTCATTTTCAGCTAGAAGCTGAAAATGGTGCACAATTGCGCATAGCTCCCGGGCCCCGCGCGCACTTACCTGGCGTGTGGAGCCTCTGGACCCACTCCGGTCGCACTTCCTGCCCCAGTGCAGCCTGGGAAAGTCCCAGGCTGTGCTGCGGAAGGAAGAGGCGGGGCTCTTGCACGAGCAGGCAGCTCGTGCGAAGGACCCCAGATGCGAGAGCCTCTTGCTAGAGGCTGCTTCGCGATCCCCGCACCCCAGCGCCGGAAAACAGTAAGGTGCAGAAAGGGCCTATGATGCCTAGGAATGGATTGTGTGGCTTACTAACTACATTATTAACATATAAATAAGGAAATCTACAACATCTGGGGGCTTTTAGTAACCTGGGCTATGTAATGGCATTACATGGGAGTGGATTCTGTATCTTAACTAGGAATTGCATTCTTCCTTCTATATCTTGGACCCACAGTCAATGGACTTCTTTCAAAGTAGTGGTTGCTCCAAGCTCATAAAGTTAACCACTAATTTCTCAGTACTTCATGATTTACAGCTACAGCTTGTGTACATTTTCAAGGGGCATAGGATTTTGTTCAAAGCAAAGGACCATGCAGCCCTCTAAATGTTGCACTGCAAGTCCCAGCAGTTGTACCTGGCAGAACCAATGGTGAGGAATGCTGGGAGTTGCAGTCCAACACCATCTGGGGGCACTGTATGATTTCTACCAGTGGTTTAAAGCAGAGCTTTCCAAACTTTTCATGTTAGTGACACACGTTTTAGACATGCATCATTTACACAGTGATTTCAGTTTTACTAGCAAACTGAAGGTTAAGCTAACCCTTTATAAGAGATACAGATGCATGTATAAATTACAATAACAGAATGTATGGGGACACATCATATCTCATGAAAACCTTTCATATATTTTTTAAAATATATGATTTATAAATAATAACATACATTTCCAAGATTGTTGGCGACACGCCTACACACTTCAGGCAGCACACTGCAAAACCCAGGATTCCATAGTATGTTGAAAGTGGAAAAATAGTACTATAACGGTCTAGTGCGGAAATGGCCATAGCCTACAGCATCTGGTATTCGTTGGCAGTCTCCCACCCAACCACTAACCAGGCCTAACTTTGCTTAGATTCCAAGATCAAACAGGATTTGGTACCTTTAGGATATTTAGGCCTGCTTCTGTTTTTGTTATAGCCCTATATTTGTATTGTAGTGGTTTGCTCTTATTTCAGTCAGCCTGAGCAATAAGCTAATTTTGAAGCCACCAGAATTGACAGTGTGATGTCTTTAAAAGATCAAGTACAGTTTAATTCTGCATTTTTAAAAAAGACATACAGACAGGTTTATTATTTTATATTTTCTTGAAGTCTCACAACACAACCCTTCAGAAAAGATGGATAATGCTCAATGAAGTTGCAGAAAGCATTTAAGCCCCTTCTAACTCTGTGGGCCTTTCCACATTATGCTGTTATAGCGCTATTATTCCACTTTCAACATTCTGGGGAATTCTGGAGTTTGTAGTTTACTGAGGCCAAAGAGCGCTCTGGATGAGGATTCTAAAGGCCCTTCCCTAAACTGCAACCCCCAGAATTCCATAGGATGTTGAAAGTGGAATAATAACAACACTATAACAGTAGGGCAGAAAGGTCCTATGATTCTATCACTCATAGATTTTATTAAATCATTTCTATCCCACCCTCTAATGTTAGATCTCAGGGTGGCATATAATTAAAACAATATAGCCAATTTCAAACAACTCCAGATAAAACTTTAAAAAATAATTGAAATAGGATAAAAGCATATTAGACAGATCACCTAGTTAAAATAGCAGAAAAGGCTCTAACAGTTTAAACCATTTCCCTTTTAAAAAGGCCTTAGGCCCCAAAGGCTTTAAGAAGAAGCCATTTTTAAACTTGGAGCACAGAAGAAAGAAACCAACATTGGCATGAATTGGACCTCCAAAGGGAGGGCTTTCCATGGATGGGATCCGGCAACAGGGAGGGTTCTTTTTCATGACCCCATGTGATGTATCACTCCCAGTGGAATATGGAAGAGAGTGTCTCCAGTAGATCTGAGTTATCAGGCAGGTATATATAGGGAAAGAAACTCCTTAGCTTCAAATATTGATGTCCCAGGTCAGCTAGGGCTTTGAACGTCATCATCAGCACCTAGAATTCAAACTGGAAGTGAAGTGGCAGCCAGTACAGCTCCTTTAAGACCAGCATTATGTGTTGTGTGTATGATATTCTGATCAACAATCTTGTTCCTACATTTTGCACCAAGCTGTAGCATCTGAGCCATCTTCAAGGGCAGCCCCATGTACCATGTATTACAGTAGTCTAATCAAGAAGTTAACTGTACATGGGCTACTGTGGCTAAGTTATCCTTGTGTAAGAAAGGCGGTAACTGGCATACCAGTTGGACTTGGTGGCAACCACTCCAAGCAACAGAGTCTACTTGGGCTTCCAGTGACAGAGATGGATGTAGGTGTACCTCCAAGCTATACACCACCTCCTTCAGGAGGAAGGAGGAAGAAGGAAGGTGTTTGCAGGTTTTTCTTTTTGAAAGGAGAACATACTTTGTGGCTATTTTCAGTAACTTCTTCTCTGTTCTCCTCCTTATCTTCTATATACTGGACTGTTGTGAGCTTCAATGGACCTCTTTGCAATTTTTTTTTGTGTATTGTTCGTACCATGTTATGATACTTAAAAAGTTTTTTGCAAATCCATCTCCCATCTCTCTCTTTCTCTCTCTCAATCCCCCTATCCTTTCCACAGCTTTGGAATCCTGGAATGAAACTATTCACAACACTGAAGTGGTTTAAACCTAGGCCATTTCTGCACTACACTGTTATAGTGCTATTATTCTACTTCCAACATCCTGTGGAATTCTGGAGTCTGTAGTTTAGTGAGGCCAAAGAGCTCTCTGGCTGGGAATTCTAAATGCCCCTCCCTAAACTGTGAATCCCAGGATTCCACAGGATGTTGAAAGTGGAATAATAGCACTAGAACAGTGTAGTGCGGAAATGGCCCCGGACCCCAGCATGCAATACCAGTGCTCTGTGACTACTCTTTGCAGACTAAACTGTTTGATTGGAACCAGAGAGGAAGAAAGAATGCAATGATTTAGTTGTTCAGAAAAATGCATATGTTCAAAGACTTTGAAAATATATCTGATTAGGAATTCCCCAGCTTAGATTCACTGACTGGTCTTTGTAGTGAAACCCAGAGGACCTTTTCATCAGCTACCCCTAGACTGTGGAATGGCCTGCTGGAAGAAATCATAGAATCATAAAATCATAGAAATGTAGAGTTGGAAGAGACCACAGGGGCCATCCAGTCCAACTCTCTGCCATGCAGGAACACCCTCAAAGCACTCCCAACAGATGGCCGTCCAGCCTCTGTTTAAGAACTTCCAAAGAAGGAGACTCCACCACACTCCAAGGCAGCATATTCCACTGCCGGACATTGGAGATTAGACAGCAAAACGTGCTGTTTTGAATTTTAAAAAGTTCTAAAGACCTGACTCTTCTAGCAGGCCTGGTCAATTTTTAGCTATGAAATTTAAACTGGTATATTTTAAATGGTTTTATGTATTTTTAGCTTTATTTTAATGCATGATGTACCCTGCCTCAAGTGATGGGGAGAGGCGGGAAATAAACACACACACACACATATATATTATTACTACTGCTACTAATGCTTTAGCAACAGATTTTAAGGCAGACTGGCTTCTGTACAGACACAAAGAGCTTTTATTTCTGCCAGCCACAAGATGGTGCACTTTCAATAGATTTCCTGGTTCCCAACCTTGTCAGCCACATACTTTCCCACTACGTTGACAATTCCTACTTGGATTGCCATAGTCTCTAGGAAAACCAGGAGCTTGTATGGTGAGTGCGTATGATGGGTTAGATTCTAGAGACAGGTATGGAAATGGGAGACGGTTGTGCTACCTTGGGTCGGCAAAACAATGTTAACTGCCTCCAAACAGTCTCCCGCTTCAAATTGCCTAAATGGCAACAGACATTTCGTGGTAAAAATGCTGCTGCTCAGTGTCAGGTCACAGCATGGTAAAGCAAATGTCATTTGGGACTTGAACCTGGAGAAGCATGCCAACCTGGCCTATATCACCAATGAGGCTTGGGAGGTTAATCTCTCTAAGATTACTGGGGTCCACTGGGGTTCTCTTAGCAGTGGCAGGTAAGACCTGGGAGGCAGGGAGGCAGACCTGCAGTGGTCTATTGGAATTCTACTGTTCTCCTGACCAAATACTTTATCCCACAGGTTGTGAGTGTACATACTGAAACTGGTAGATGGGACAGATTAGGGATTCTGTTGGCACACTGCCCACACTGCTATTCAACGGTCTCCTTTCCTGAGCTTGTGAGGCTGATCTTGGGTGTGCAGTTGGCATCCCCTTGGCTTTTGGTGCTGAGAGACTTCAATATCCATGCTGAGACTTCCCATCAGCAGTGGCTCAGGGCACCGTGGCTGCCATGACAACTGTGAGTCTGTCCCAAAGGGTGTCTGGCCCTAGTCATGCTGCCAGGTACACTCTAAACCTTAGTTTTTGTGATGTATGGAATATCGGTGATCTGGGAATGGAGGAACTTTCTATAGATCTGCTGTTATAGATGGATGACTGTCTGGAGAGGTTTAGGCTCGCTGGGACGCAGAACCTCTGCAGGGTGGGGGACTGATTAAGATGGTTCACCCCAGGAGGCTCAGGGACGTGGAATAGTTTCCTGATGGCTCTTTGAGACCTCCCTATTGTTTCCACATGTGATTCTGCTGAAGCCTTCGTTGATCTCTGGAACAGGGAAATGAGCAAGTGGTGGACACAATTGCTTCTGAGAACATTTCCGCACAACACTCTTATAGCGCAATGATTTCACTTTCAACCTCTTATGTAATCCTGGGGCTTGCAGTTCCAAGAGGGGCTGGCCGGCCCCTCCTGATACCGCAAACCCCAGGATTCCATTGGAGGTTGAAAGTGGAATCATCGCGCTATAAGGGTGTCGTGTGGAAATGGCCTGAGTGTCCTCCCTCACAGAGTGGAGCTAAAACAGCCTCCTGTTTCTCTGAAGAACTGGCAGCAATAAAATGAATGAGATGGCATCTAGAGTAATATTGGCAGAATAACCCCAACTTGAACACAAATTAGAACCTATTAGAAGATCTGTGGTATATCAGTGCACATCTGTCTGTCTGTCTGTCTGTCTGTCTGTCTGTCTGTCTGTCTGTCTGTCTGTCTATCTATCTATCTATCTATCTATCTATCTATCTATCTATCTATCTATCTTCTACCTGTGTGTGCATGTGAATGAATGAATTGCCATATGTGTGTCACCATAGCATCTGCAAAGAATCACCCAGAAGAACTGTTTTGAGTATTTAGGGGTCTTTTACAACTTGACCCACAAAAGAACTGACTACTTGACAGCCTACTGAGAAGAATTATCCAACACCTTGCAGATAAAATTGCTCCGAGTCATGCCAGCCTGAATGCTTTGGTTGATATAGGTGCTGCGGATGTAACTTTGGCCGCCACTTGTCCAGCAATAATGGATACTTTTCCATTTATGCAGCCAAAGGATGTGGATAGGATCTTTGGGGAGATGAGATCCACTACATGTATTCTATATCTTTGTCCATTCTGGCTCATTGAAGAGGTCAGAAGGGGACCAGCTGAATGGGTAAAGGTAGTGGTTAATGTCTGTTTTGCAGCAAAGCAGGCTCCCAATGTTCCTGAAGGAACATGAAAACTTCTACCCCCAAAAAACCTTCCTGGATCCAAATGTATTGGATAACTATCAGCCAGTCCCCAATACTCCGTTTTTGGGCAAAGTAGTGGAGCGAGGGTGGCCTCCCAGGGCTTCAGAAGTTCCTAGATGAAGTGGATTGTCTAGATCTGTTTTAGTTTGGCTTCAGGTCTGGTTTATGAGATGGAAATGCCTTCACCTTGCTGGATGATTTAGATTGGGAACCAAACAAGTGAGTGTGTTCCTATTGGTTCTGCTGGAGATTTTCAATACCATCAACCATCGTATCTGAGCCAATTTGCTGGGATGGGACTTGGAGACTTTGGGCCTTTCTGCACTACACTGTTATAGTGCTATTATTCCACTTTCAACATCCTGTGGAATTCTGGGGTTTGTAGTTTCCTGAGGCCAAAGACCTCTCTGGCTGAGATTCCAAATGCCCCTCCCCAAACTACAAACCCCAGGATTCCACAGGGTGTTGAAAGTGGAATAATGGCAATATAACAGTATAGTGCAGAAAGGACTATTGTTTCACAGTGGCTATAGTATTTTCTGGAGGGGAGAACACGGAAAGTGATATAGAGGGATTCCTGTTTGACATCTTGACCATTGGCCTGTGGAGTCCCTCAGAGTTTGGTTTTGTCTCCCCCTCCAATTTGTCAAATACATGAAATCACTGGGAGACTTTTTCTAGATTTTGGGATCTTGCTTGCTACTAGCACACTGATGGCATGAGGGTTCCCAGAGAGAAAACTGAGAAGGCCTCCTGCACCCTTAATGGTTATGTAGAAAAGGGTGTTGCTTGTTATCTGGCTGCATGACAAGCAATACATGCTGAAAATCCTTTTCCAGCAAAATCATTAAAGGTACAGGAGCCCTCTTCAGTTTTCAGTTTGGCAACCATAGATGAAAGTCATCTCTATTTTTCACCTAACTCGCCTAACACTATCTGTGCTAAAACTGGTGCCTGGAATTTATAAAGGACCTGATGACAATAAATTGAAGCTTAATCCAGACAACATAGAGGTGCAGTTGATCAGCTGATCAGAGGTTAGGGATTCAGGCTGTGCTGGATGGGCTTCCACTCCCTTGACAATGCAGGTTTACAGTTTAGGTTAGGTTAGGTGTACTCCTGAACTCAGCTCCGAATCTGGAGGCCCAGGTTTTGGTGGTGACCAGGAGTGCATGTTTACAGTTAATGCTTGTGTGCCAGCTGTGCTTATTCATGGAGATGTCTGATCTTGGCTTGGTCACGTATGCCTTGGTTACATCCTGTTTGGATTACTCTAATGCACTCTTGGTGGGACAGTCCTTGAAAAGTGCTTAGGAATTTCAGTTGACCCAAAGAGCTGCAGCCAGATTGTTAACTGAGGCCATTTCCGCACAAGACTGTTACAGTGCTATGATTTCACTTTCAACATCCTATGGAATCCTGGGGTTTGCAATTTAGGAAGCGGCTGGCTCCTCCCAAAACTGCAAACCCCAGGATTCCATAGGATGCTGAAAGTGGAATCATAGCGCTGTAACAATCTCTTGTGGAAATGGCCTGAGAGTGGCTACAAGAAGCATACAACTCCCTGGCTGCAGCAGCTCCGTTGGCTGCCGACTGATTATACCCTAAAAAGTGCTATATGACTTGGGTCCAGGCTCCCTGTGGCCAGTCCCAGTTACCAATCTGACCGTGTATCCCTCTAGGACCCTGTCCATGCCAAAAGAGAGGCCCTTCTCTTTGGCCCATTACTTCACAGAGGTTGAGTAGGAACACTGCCACCTTTAACGGCTGCTGAAATTTTGCATATGGGTGGGAATTGTGTAATCTTCCAGATATTGTTGGATTTCATCTCCTAGCATGGCTCACCTTTGATTACACTGATTAAGGCTGCTGGGAGTTGCAGTCCAATGTATTTTACCAACTGTTGCTTTAATCGCAGGCACTCTTCCTGGCATAGAGACAAGGGAACTTAACATTCTATACTCTTATAGTGCTATATTCTATTTTAAGTGCCATGACAACATCCTATGGAATCCTGGGATTTGCAGTTTAGGGGAGGGGCATTTAGAATTCCCAGCCAGAGAGCTCTTGGGTCACACTAAACTACAAACTCTAGAATTCCACAGGATGTTTCCACAGCAGTTAAAGTGAAATACAGAGCTATAACCGTGTAGTGTAGTAAGGAAGATACGGCAACTTTCAACAGCACCAAAATTATTTCCTAATGTCAGGCAGTGGTACAAGGCACAGGGTCAGAACTAGATTACAAAAATGGCAGCCCTCTCGGTTCCTAAAGACTACTAATGATGACTTGCTATGCACAAATGAAGCACAATGCAAGATAGCATGGTTAGAATAAATCAACTATGCCTTCCTCTCTTCATGTTGTATTTTTTTTTATCAAGTCCCAAGCTCCATTTCAAAAAAAGGGACTGATCATGGATTTCCACTGCACTGTGTGGTGGGGTTATTATTACTGTTGCTGTGGTTGGTTTTTACTGCTATTATTATGCACTTAAATCCCACTTTCCCCCAATACTGGGACTGAAAAGTGGCTTATTGTTGTGTGCCTTCAAGTTGTTTCTGACCCTAAGGCAAACCCATCATGGGGGTTTCTGGGGGCTAAGGGTGTGTGATGTGCCCAGGGTCACCCAGTGGGTTTCCACGGCCAAGCGGGGAATCAAACCCTGGTCTCCAGGGCCATAGTCCAACACTTAGGCCATTTCTGCACTAGCCTGTTATAGTGCTGTTATTCCACTTTCAACATCCTAGGGAATCCTGGGGTTTGCAGTTTTGGGAGGGGCCTTTGAGACCCCTCCTTAAACTGCAAACCCCAGGATTCCATAGGATGTTGAAAGTGGAATAATTGCGCTATAACAGCGTAGTGCGGAAATGGCCTCTGTGGTTTATTTGATTATGGTTTTTAAAAAAACTTACATTTTTTTTCTGATGATTTTGTGTTTTCTATCTGTTCTCTTTCTCATATTCTGTAAGCTCCACTGAGACCCACTATTGAAGGGGAATGTGTATATATATGAATAAAATAAAAATAAAAATTCTTCACAATCAGCTGTGTTGGCAAAGACTGATTTTGTGGCAATCCAACAACATCTTGAGGGCTGCACTTTTCCTACCCCGCTTCATCAATCAGAGATGGGGAAATCTTTTATCAGTCCAGACACTTTGGACTACATCTCTGGTATTTCCTTACAATTACTGGTTTGCTGGTTTCAGCTTCTGGAAATGAAAACATACAAAACACCCTGGAAGGCCCTGACCTACCAACTTCTACATATCAAACCTCTTCATAGCCACCAGAATAAACCATGTATAATCACCTAGGAAGCCATTTAATCTCCACCATGTATTTTTAAAAAGCACTCATAAATGTACAAATTAACATTTTTAAAAACTAGAATCAATCCAGCATAGGGAAGATTTCTTTCTTGCTACATATTGCATCAGGGTTATTAATTGTTTTGTTCTGTAGTTTCCCTTTTAACGCTGGTCCCCCTACAAATGACAAGTAACAGTGACACACATGCAAGGCCGTACATGGTGCACATTTGTTTGCATCATTTCTCCTAGTTTGTTTACATGTTCTCCCAATTTGGCTGTTCTTTGTTCAGCCCTCTTGCTTTCCTTTTTCCTAGGATAGTTGCAGCTGAGAAGAAGAAGGCTGCATTGCCTGGACTGACCCTGGGCAGAAAGCTATTGTTCCTGGTGGCTTCTGTACACGTTACCACAGCATGTTGGCATGTAGCCTGAAGCTGTGAGTCTTTCCTTCCCTCCTCCACTCTGAACCCTTTTCTGCTAGCGCTAGACTGCAAAGCAGCTGACTCTTCCCTTGCCTTTGCAAAAAGAATGACTCCTCCCTGACATTGCAAAAGATCCTTTAAAAGCATGAAGACAAACTGCAATTCTACATACATTTACCTAAAGGTATCAGATCCCATCTGATCTTGGATGCTAAACAGGGTCAGCCCCAGGTAGTGCTTGGATGGGAAGCCACGAAAGAATACCAGGTGCCGAAGGCTATATTTCAGAGGAGAGAACTAGCAAAATCACTTGTAAGCATTCCTTGACTAAGAAAACCTTATGAAGTTCATGGGGCTGCCATAAGTCGACAGGTGATTTGAAGGCATGTATGCCTTCAACATGCCCCCCCACATTCTCTAGGGTTAGGGCATAGGACCCCTGTTGCAGGAGCCCAGAGAATACAGAGATCACAGAGCAAGAAAAAGAGTAATTTGTTACATGCGGGCTTTTGGCTGGATGTCTCCAAAAGACCAAAAGCCCTGAATTCAAGTTTCACAGCTCTTTTATAGACAAAGCATACACAGCATACACAAAGATCACAGGCAAAGATCGCAGGCATGTCTCGGTCCGCCCCTCCGGGGTCACAAATACCACATGCGGTTACTAGCTAATTACCCCCACACTCAGACCGCGGAAAGTGCTTATCTACAATCTGCAATTACCGCAGCCAGTCAATAAACAACACCCTGGCTACGTGATCAACATCCTAGCTATATGATACATTGGCTCTCGTGACCTTTTTACCCTTCTTAAATTTTTCTCCGTTCCTCTGACCTAGTTTATTTCTACTTTATTATTTCTAATTCATACCTATATCACCCCCATGAAAGTGGAAAAACGGTGAATAACTCTTGGCCCTCCCAAACCATATTTAACACACAAAAAAAGTATGATCACCATATTCAATCCACCATGGATTCCTTTGAGGCATCAGGGTTCCTTCACAAGGCAGAAGTGGGGGGCTGGTGGGGCTTACTGCCACCCCCACTGCTGCCCCACGCCATTTCTAATAGGGACTTACAAGCCTCGTTCACAGTTTCTCAGTCTCACGAGGCTTGCAGTCACTATTAAAAACGGCATAGGGAGGCAGCAGAGGTGACAGCAAATAATCCGTGAATAATCAAATCTGCAAAAGTTCCACTGAAGTGACCCTCTTCCACTGAAATGGAACTGAATCTTCCACTGAAATGAAATCTGCAAAAGGGAAATGTTACTTCAGTGGAGAAACCCTATCCCAGGGTCTACAATTTTAGTATTAAAATATGATTCTGTGTGCCAGAGAGGTCCCCTGAAGGGGCACGTAGGCAGCAATGGTCAAAAGACTGAAAACCGGGTCAGGCCAGTAAAATCCCCAGTCACGTAGTCCTAAGAGACCTCAAAGATGTGTAAACCCACAATAAACAAAGGGTCCACAGCCCCAGGAAGCCGATTTGAGGAGATTAGCTTGTCTGCCCCAAGTTGAGCAAATATTCCATCAGGCGAGGACCATTTGCATGAAGTCACACCACAAACTAACATAGCCGAAGGTCCTGAGACTTTGGCAACACCTTGCAATCCCATCACATGAAGGAAATTACCATGGTGGAGCTTGGTTATCACTGCAACACCCATTGTTCTCCCTGGGAAAGGCTTAGCCCTCCAGGTACCTTTTCCCTTACAAATAGCAGTTCTTTGGATCACTCCCAGTCATCCCAGCAGACCATTTTTTTATCCTTTGAGTGATCCCCTCAGCCCTCTCTGTGCTGGGCTTCTTTACTGCCTTCTCAGCCTCAGGACAAAGGTGCAGTAACACCCCAGCTTACACCCCTTCAATTCACCTATCCAATTTCCTTTCTTTTGCTTCTTAATAGGTCTTGAATGAGGGTGTGAGTGATTGCATTGCTGCGTGAGACTTTCATTCAATAAAATCATTCATTGGACATTTTTGTTTGTTTTTTGGCTTGGCCTGACCCCGTAAACACTGGGTAAAAAGACTCCACTAGGTTACCCTGCCTCTCGCATTGCTATTGCTTCTGCTCTGGCTAGTTTCCATTCCCCATCATGTGGAGCACATTGAGGTGTCCCTCAAGGGACCCCAGAAATCAGGATAACAGATATCTGCAAATGTGGAGGGCTGATTGTACACACGCACACGCACACACACACACACACACACACACACAGAGCTCACTATGCTTAGTGGAAAGGCACTCCTTAGTGTGTTTAGACCTGCAGACCAAAGCAGGGTCTGTTTTTTCCTAGGGCTAGCCCAAGACCTTTTGCCACCTGCATACCCTCCAATATTCCACAGATGAAAACCAGGACACTGGTGCCCAAGAAACATCAGAGTGACGTCAAGATGCCAAACGTTATCAGTGTGGAAGAACAGACAAACTGTTGCAGGAGCCCAGAGAACACAGAGACCACGGAGCAAGAAAAAGAGTAATTTATTACACGCGGGCTTTTGGCTGGATGTCTTCAAAAGACCAAAAGCCCTGAATTCAAGTTTCACAGCTCTTTTATAGACAAAGTTCACAGCATACACAAAGATCACAGGCAAAGATCGCAGGCATGTCTCGGTCCGCCCCTCCAGGGTCACAAATACCACATGCTGTTACTAGCTAATTACCCCTGCATTCAGACCCCGGAAAGTGCTTATCTACAATCTGCAATTACCGCAGCCAGTCAATAAACAACACCCTGGCTATGTGATCAACATCCTAGCAACGTGATACATCGGCTCTCGTGACCTTTTTACCCTTCTTAAATCTTTCTCCATTCCTCTGACCTAAGCCCCCAGCTTCTACTTTATTTCTACTTTATTTCTACTTTATTATTTCTAATTCATACCTATATCATTTCCCCCCTTAAATGCATAATTTCTAAACAATTATAGCATTTCATGACGTTATATCATAAAACAGCGTCAGGCTGAGCCATCAAAGCGTACAGAGCTGCTGTCTTACTGGACGTAATTTGAAGGATATTACTTATACATTTTATAAAACAAGGAAAGCATATACACAGAAACAGGAACAGTTTTGTCCGAGATGGGAAACGTTATGTGGGATATGCAGTAGTTACTAAGGACAAAACCATCGAAGCACACCCTTTGCCGGTAGGAACCTCAGCCCAGAGAGCGGAACTGATCGCCTTGATCAGAGCCCTAACCTTGGCAGCCGGACTTACAGTAAATGTTTACACCGATTCGAAATACGCTTTTACTACCCTCCACGCCCATGGAGCCTTATACCGTGAAAAGGGACTGATTAATTCCGCTGGGCAAGGGATCAAAAATGCTAAGGAAATTTCAGAACTCCTCGAAGCTGTATGGCATCCTAGAAGGGTGGCAGTGATGCATTGTAGAGGACACCAGCGGGGGGAGAGTGAAGTAGTCCGGGGAAATAGGAGAGCCGATCAAGTGGCCAAGACAGTTGCCATAGAAGACGGGATAACGAGCGGAGTGATAGCCCTGCTGCTCCAAGTTGATTTGGCTGATGCGGCCCCAAGGTACAGCAGCGGGGAAGATCAGATGGCACAGGGGCCCATGAGGGCTCAAAAGACCCCCCAAGGCTGGTGGGAATTGCCTGATGGCCGGATCTTCATACCCCAACAGTTGTCTTGGAAGGTTGTGCAGGCAGCCCACAGAGCCACCCATCTAGGGAAGAGCGCTTTGGCCACATTGTTACAGAAGCAGGTGTTCATCAACGGACTCCATGCCTTGACCAACTCAGCCTCGGCGCAATGCCCGGAGTGCACAAGAAACAAACCCAGACAAGGGAAGGGACCCCCTCCAGGAGTTCAAACACATGGGGCCCTACCATTCGAAGCGCTGGTAGTGGACTTCATGGAGATGCCCAGAGCGGGACACTATCGATACCTGTTGGTTTTTGTCTGTACTTTCACCAGATGGGTGGGAAGCATACCCCACCGGGACAGAGAAGGCGAGGGAAGTAAGCCGGGCTCTGCTAAAAGACATAATACCGAGGCACGGGTTGCCTTTATCTATCGGATCCGACAATGGCTTCAGCTTCCTTGACAAGGTGTTGCAAGGAGTAAATCGGCTGCTTGGTATCCAGTGGAAGCTGCATTGTGCATACCGGCCCCAGAGTTCCAGGCAAGTAGAAAGAATGAATCGGACTCTCAAATCACATCTGACCAAACTATGTCAGGAAACAAAATTAAAATGGGGTGGGAGGTGTTGCCCTTGGCTCTGTTTAGAATTTGGTGCACTCCTCATGGAGTCAGACATTCAGGAAACTAGGAAATGTCAGTCTACAGCAAGAAGTGCAGGCGCTAGGTAAAGCTTTGCAGTCGCAGCGCCATCATGCAGTAGAAAATAGGTTCCCCATCCCTATCACTGAGGTTCACCCTTTCCAGCCAGGGGATGAGGTTTGGGTTAAGGATTGGAGATCTGATCCATTGACTCCCCGGTGGAAAGGACCAAAAACTGTCATTCTTTCCACCCCCACAGCTGTAAAGGTGGCTGGTATAAAACCTTGGATACATTGGACACGTGTAAAGCGAGCAAAAGGGGGGTGGTCGGTAGCTGGGGACCCTACTAACCCACTCAAGCTCACCTTGAAGAAGCGGCACGGAGATTCAGGCTGAGTTATACTATTACGACTCCGGAAGCTGGTAATTCTATGTACAACTAAGCCAGCACCTGGAGAAGGAAAGAAGACGGGGCTAGGCTCTATCGCTGCTGTCCAGGATTCCAGCAGCCCTGCATACAGCCAGACCCCAGGAAGCCCGGGAAGGGACGTAATACTAACATGCATTTTATATTACTCTTATTAATTTCTATGTATATGATATTTGTAAGCAATGCTCAAGGGGTTGAAGAGATAGCATCCCCACGTTTGGCTGATAACTATTGGTTACACCTAGCTAATATAACCGGGGTAGATCATTTCTGTTTGCCACAGGGAGTTCCTGCCAATAGACTCATTAATTCATGTCTGATACCGGTGTGTAGGCAGCCAAGCCAAATCCAGGATAGTACCCACTACCAGAGTTCGATCTTTAGCCACTTAGATATGTCGTATGCTCTCAGCGCAGATTGGGGGGTCACTTCAAATTCTCTACCCGTAACTGAGTTCACTTTACGAACTCCTATAGTAGCAGGAGCCAATGCTACCTGTGCGCACATGATAAATTGTCGGAGTAATAATAGCCAATGCAAGGTTGCTCCAGGACCTCCGATTCCTTGCAAGGATATGGAAAATATATCTTATTACCAAGGTCATGTTCTTTTACCTCATGGCTGGTTCTGGACCTGTGGGTCTCGAACCTGGTCATACATACCAGCCTATCGGTCCCACACTCAACCTTGCTGCCTTAGCCGTCTGGTAACAGTCCTTCCTCCATGGCCTCAGAAGCGAGACCGTAGAAGCTAGAGCCGCCCCTCTAGATGAAAACTGTGACGGCCAATCACACTTATGGTCGGACGAGGAGAAAATAGCGTTAGCATTCTCCCTGGTTGGAATAACAGGATTGGCTTTGGAGGACAGACTAGAAATAAATAGATTAGCCTGTACGCTAGTCAAAAGTATAAACGCTACTTCTAAAGCATTATCCTTGCTTAACAAAAGAACAGCGGGAACTAAGGAATGCTGTATTGAAAAATCGGGCAGGCGTTGACTATCTCTTCTCCATCATGTAGGATGTGAAAAGCATCAGAAATTGTGCTGTTTCAACTTGTCTGATAACAGCAACGTGATAGAAGCACAAATTAACAAACTGCACGAAGTAGTAAAGGATATAAATGAAGGGGATGATAGCTGGTGGAAGTGGCTCAACATTTGTGTCACCAAAACTGGAATTGGCTAAAAGCATTGTTTGTAATTTTGTTGCCAGTAGTGCTAATATTCCTGTTTCTGTGCATATGCTTTTCTTGTTTTATACAATGTATAAGTAACATGCTTCAAATTACTTCCAGTAAGACAGCAGCTCTGTACGCTTTGATGGCTCAGCCTGATGCTGTTTTATGATATAACGTCACGAAATGCTATAATTGTTTAGAAATTATGCATTTAAGGGGGGGAAATGATATAGGTATGAATTAGAAATAATAAAGTAGAAATAAAGTTGAAGCTGGGGGCTTAGGTCAGAGGAACGGAGAAAGATTTAAGAAGGGTAAAAAGGTCACGAGAGCCAACGTATCACGTAGCTAGGATGTTGATCACGTAGCCAGGGTGTTGTTTATTTCCGGGGTCTGAGCTAGTAACAGCATGTGGTATTTGTGACCCCGGAGGGGTGGACCGAGACATGCCTGCGAGTTTTGCCTGACCTTTGTGTATGCTGTGAACTTTGTCTATAAAAGAGCTGTGAAACTTGAATTCAGGGCTTTTGGTCTTTTGGAGACATCCAGCCAAAAGCCTGCGCGTAATAAATTATTCTTTTTCTTGCTCTGTGGAAACTTGTGTTCTCTGGGCTCCTGCAACAAAACTAGCAGATGCTGCAGCAGTTTGCTTTCCTGACCCTACAGGGAAGGGCAAGATTCTACTCTCTCTTCTCCATCCTACTGAGCTAATTGAGTGTAAACTACTTTTGCACTTTGGACTCAATTTGCAGCAATGGAAGTAAGCTGAGGATAAAGAGGGAAAGGGGAAAGAAGAAAAGACAAACTGGGACATTTTAAAAGGAATAAGTGGGATGACAGAAGATTAATTAGAATTTACCCTTTCATATTGGGACAGCTGGAAGGTATGCACCTGAGGCAGACAAGCATATTCCCTCCGTCAGTGTGCATCGTATCCAACTAATATGTTTTGACATTTGACTGAAGGGGTTAAGTCCAATGCCACTTGAATAGGAAAAATAAGCGAATTGAATTGTGCTTCTGAGTAAATAGCAGATGTCTGTCTTATCTCAAATTTTAGAAATAGCCTTGCAACATCCAGAGGTCTGGGAACTAAATGGGAGTAAGCATACTCCCTCATTTTGGCTGTAACCATTAATTTGTATCACTCTAAGTAACCTTGTAAACTAACCCTTTTGTTCTCTTCTGTACACGTGTATGCCAGTCAATGATGTAATGGAAAGTTAACCAAAGATCTTTTTCTCCAGTGATGGGCGGGCTAAGTAAATGATTGATTCCTGACATAGAATGCAAAAGGTATATAGTGATGCTACCTCAATTAATCGACACAACAGCTCTGAATTAACTGTTGCCCCTTGCGCAGGTATTGTAATAAAGCTGGCTTTTTGATTTTTCCCTGAACCTGGTTTTCGCCACTTTCTTGGCCGCTACATTTCTGGTGCATTGGCCGGGAAACGGGGGAAGGGACTATTCTGTCCCCCTTGACGGACGTTTGGACGTCGGGGATTGCGGCCCCCTTGACAAAACCCAGGGCGCCCTCGACCTTTTGTCGAAGAGGTTTGGTTAGGGGAGCAGTGGCATCCCTGGCGACAGCGATCCAGTCAAAGGACCTCGGGTTACAGCTGGAAACCAAGCCTCCCATCCATGGCCCTTTGGTGAGTAGTACATCCTCCGTGTTTGGGAGGGGGAAAGGGGCTCCAATCACTCCTCGAAGTTTCGGCTGAGTACCTCTTAGCGGTGAAGAGGGAAACCCCGAAAACTTTTGGTATGGCGGAATAATAAATGAGACGTCTCAGTTGTGGTTTAATGGGCCAGATGGGAGGTTGTTTGTCTGAATGAAAGATGTGTGTGTGAAATGCTTGCAGCATTGCAGTTCTTGCGTCATGCCATGACCGTCTGGGTGGCCAAGTCAGTGCTGGAGTGACTGGAGTGAAAACCCTTTGTGTGTGGGCGCATGAGACCCCTTACTCGTGCGTCAAATCCATTCCTATTGTGTCTTGTCTGGAATTTGGGAGGAAATGGGAGGGGGAGAAAATCGGGGAACTCCCTTAGAGTGTACGATAAAAGAATTTCAAAAAGAATTTAAAAGGAGGATTCAGTGGAAACTTACTATTGCCATTGTAGTGTAAAGTGTAAAGAGAAAAAAAAATGGTTTGTTTCCTCTCTCTCTAGTTTGAAGCCATTTCCTGAAGCCCCTCCTTCTTGGGCTCTCTGTTGTTTTAAGCCAGAGAAGTTAACTCAGCCAGAGGCTGGGAAATGGCAGAACAAAAGTCAGTGCAAAAGAAAAACCTAGGATAGTGAGGAAGCAATGCAGAGTCTCATTGTTTTCTCTTAGGTGTAGAAAAAGCCTGATTTTGCAATTCAGGCAGGGGGAATTTTGAGGTTGGATCCAAAGGGGCTTCAGAGAGCCATTACTATGTTAATGTTACAATTAACTGGAAAGGGATCCTTTTGTATCCATGCCAAGAGGCAGTGGGAGCAACTCTCGGCATGACAGGAAATAAGGGGTTTTTTCAGGATCAAGTCTGACCCCCATGATGGAGATTTAATGGGCCGGCAGACAGAGGTTTTGGAATAGCAGAAATAAAGTTATAGAGAGTTAATGGAAAAAGAAAATAATAAGCCCTTAAGGTGTTGCATGGAGACATGCCAGGAGTTGGAAAAGATTCTCCTCTAGCAGAGCTCAGCGCAGAGTCTATTGTTTAAAAAAAAGAAAAAAAGAAGCTGCATTTGAAAAGGAAAGAAGGAAAAAAAGGAAGGAACTCTGCACACACCAGGATTCTCCCTTGCCCCTCCTTTTGAAAGAGGAAAGGAAAGGGGAAAAAAAAAAACTGACAGCCCTCTTTGAAAACCCATGCTCAAGGCTCCTTTTAGAATCAACGCAAGGGGGGACAGGTAGTTTCTCCCCTTTAATGATAGAAGCAAAGTGTCTGTTCCTAGTAAATTCTCTCATGCCTTAGAAAAGGGAGAAAGGAGACTTCACTGAATATTTAATGAGCTGTCAGTTTGCAAATTCCCATCCATTCACCATCACTTGAGACTGTGTATGCAGTGGTGGACAAGACTTAGAAGAAATTTGGAAGAGGTTCAACAGTGCCAGCAGCAGAAGTCCCTTAGCTGCCCACAGAGGCACTGGTGCTGCTACCAGTGAGTTCAGAGTTATCAATACACACCCTTCACCATGTCAGACCTACTAAGTAATAGAACTTTGCTCCAGAATCATGGCCTCACATGTCTCTAACTGGCAGGACTGTCAATAGTTGCTTTTGACCTTGTTCACTACTGAGGAGTGGAGGAGAATAAATCCAACATGAGGAATGGCGAGCCAGCCGGGAGGGCACCAGAGAAGAGGCAGAGTTCCCCTAGCTGATCCAGGGTGGGATCCAAATAATCTTGACCAGATGAATATGCTCACTGATTATCAAGTTGGTGGAAACAGTGATAGAAGGGATGAAGAGAGCTGTTGAGACTCCAAGCAGGCAGGAGGAAGAGGCAAGTGAAGAGAAAGAAGACAGAGGCCTAGACTGGGAAAGTTCAGGAATGATGGACATTGCAGACCCTAAGCAAGTTTTCCCCAAGAACCCTTGGGAATTCCAATGCAAAAGAACAGAGAGGTAGAGCCCCACAGAGGCCTTGGAGCGGCAGCTCTTTAGGAGACCACCACGCTCCACCCCCACCGGATCCTGTCTGCATGCCTGTTTGCCTGTCCTACCCCTGAGGGGACAGATGGGGGGAGCAATAATACCAGCAATAAGGAGTGAAAGCCGCTGCTAGCCTTAAGAGGCTTCTTGGAGGAGAAGCGATGTGAAGACAGCCCCCCCAGCCCAGGTGCCAGTCAAGGAGGGAGGGCAGATGGCGGGGGGGGCGAATGGAAGCGCGGATGCAGCGGAGGCTGAGAGGATACCAGCCGACAATAAGTAGCAGGAACAGAGGAGCTCAGTTTCGGAAAGGGGGGTTCACCCCCTCCTCTTCCCTAGTTCGTCTGATGTTTGGAATTTTAGAACCAGGCGAGAAAGTAAAAAAGGAAATAAAATGCAGCCAAAAGTTCAGGAGCTGCAAGGGGCTGACGAGGGCAGAAAGGAGCAGCTTAGCTGCCTACGGCCATACCAGCCTGAACACGCCCGATCTCGTCTGATCTTGGAAGCTAAGCAGGGTCGGGCCTGGTTAGTACTTGGATGGGAGACCGCTTATGAATGCTGGGAGTTGTAAGTTTTTGGCAAAAATCCAAAATGAGTAGAGGTTGGAAGATGAGAAGGTGGTAGGAAAACCCAGAAGAGGAAGAGGGTCTCTGGGAGCGTGCCAATGTGCCCAGTGTGGGCAGAAGAGGCATAGATGAGAAAAATCTGGACAGATGGTGAAGACAGTCAGAGAAGGATGTGGATAAGTGGTGGATATGTGGAAGAAGACAGCAGGGACCAAGTGAGAGGTGATGTATGGTGGAATCCTTTTGTGGAAGATGACAGCAGAACTCCATGAATAATGGCATTGGTCAGCAGTTAAGAGGAAAAGTTTTGTTCTTCGCCCCATAAACTGCAAAGGGCAAGGGCTCAGAGTTGTGACATTCTGGTGAGAAACGTTGGCAGCAGAAGTATGGAGAATACGGGAAAGGGCCGAGTCAGAACTGCAAAATAGCGCCCCCTCACCAGTTCCCGATAAGATGGAAAACTGGAAAGGCTCCCTGGTGCAGTCCCAGCGGGATGGAGGAGGTGATGGAGCACCCCTAAGCTGGGGATTGTGGTTTGAGTCCCACCAGGGTCGCCACTACGAGCAAGCTGGGAGAAAAGGTGACGGAGCACCTCGTGAGTTGGGGAGGGAGAAAATAAGGGAGCATTTCTGAGAGGCGATACAGCGCCTCTCCAGTTTGGAAGTGGAGTTGCAGTTAAGGGACTCGGCTGAAGAAGGCAGAGGAGGAAAAAAGAGATGCACGCTGTGAGACAGCTAGCAGACCGACAACAGCCCTGAAAAAGCCCACGCATCATACAGGCTCAAACAACAGACCTGCATTTGTCCACCAGATCATCAAAGATTAAATTACTGTGCTAAGGAGTCCCCGGAGGAGTCACATTGTACCTGCAAGACCTCAGAATTTAAGGAAACTGGAGAAGATGAAACAAAATCCTGGAGACTCGGGAGCTCAACGTGTATGGTCCAAATAACAGCCCTGGCTATGTTTTTGGACTGGATGCCAGCACAGGACAAGCGGCATGATACCACATTAATCTTCTGAGCCCATTTTATAGAAACCTTTCATTCTCATTCCATGTGCAGCCCACAACAGAGAAACCAGGAGTGTTTTTGTTTTTTCCCAGAGCCCCATCATGATGGGGAAGAAGATGCAATATATACTTCACAGAGTCATGAAGTTGTCACCTTTCAGCAAAAGTCCTTTTGGATGGATTAAGGGAACATAACTCTACAGAAAAGGGTTAGTGTGTTAGGGAAAGCTCTGAGTACGACAAGGAAGAAAATGTTAAAATAGGGGCTTCTTTCCCCTACAAGCACAGGCACACCCTCAAACCAGGAGACATGGGTGGGGACCTATCAGGTAGTAGTGACAACCCCCACTGTGGGAAAGGTGGCCAAGATGCTAAACTAGGGACACATGCATGATCAGATCTTGAATGTGGAAAACAATAGATTGAGACAGGTATAGGAAGGGCAGGAAGTTTGGTTTACCTATTTTATCACTAGGGATTGGAAGATATGTGTATATGGCAAATAGGCATGCCCAGGGAAATGTCTCAATGTTAACTTCTTTCCACTTACAGCATAGGCTTTACTGAGTTGTGTGGAAAAGGGGGGTTGGTCCTCCATAGTCAGTGCTGGAAAGCAACCAGTTTTTACAATGGCAAATGGGTATATGGTCAACTTCTAGGATGAAATGATTTGGCCACTGAGGGAATCAATTTTTCACTTGGTGCACAAAACAAACTGATATAATTTGGCTGGCCAAAAATGAAAAGGATTCACAATAAAAGCAACAGGTACATGACAACACATGATCCCCATGGAGGGAATTGGTTTTCATGTAAAGCAGGTGCGTTGTTGGCTGTCAGCTCAGCATGAAACTATCTCTTCAGTTGTGAAGGGGTACTCAGTATTTTGGTAAAATATAACCTGTTGTCATTATGTAAATAAGTTGAATGCAAAGAGGGAAAATGTGTTTTGAAGTATGCAATATAGGAAGAACATTCAACATTCTAGTGGTCTGCAGGCATGTGGACAAGATTATTGGGTTCCTTAAGTAAGTATGGGTAAAAGCACTGTATGCAGAAGTACTTTGCACTAACATAATGGCTTTCCTAAATCTGCCAGTCTTTACTCTGCATGTTAAAAGTGTTGTTTTCTGAATCCGTAATGCTCAAGTCAATGGAAGAAGGAAGTTGATGTGTATGCCTAACTGGTGGTTGCAGAAAAGGGGAGTCAGAAGAATTCTGGGCTAGGTGATACCTTTGACGCTCCGGAAGCCGCCAAAGTGTACACCAGACCCAGCAACTCCTGAGGAGAGAAGAATTCTGGGCTAGATTGTACAGACTGGCACACCGGAAGCTGCCAGGCAGCGTACATCAGATCCAGCAACTGCTGTGGAGTTGAAGATTGGGGCTAGATTTCTGCTGGGGTTACACCGGACGCTAACCTCTCTACTCAAATAATCAGACCCCCTCCGTTATTGGGAACAGCGTGTAAGTGTGTAATGTGTGTTAGTGAATCCTAATGCTGCTATGTATGCTGCTGCTATGTATCACTTGTGCTATAACGAAATAGGGAATAGTACATGCTTGAAATTGCAAAGTTTTGAATTTAGCATGAAGGGGGGAATGAAGGGGTTAAGTCCAATGCCACTTGAATAGGAAAAATAAGCGAATTGAATTGTGCTTCTGAGTAAATAGCAGATGTCTGTCTTATCTCAAATTTTAGAAATAGCCTTGCAACATCCAGCAGCTTGGGGATGAAATGGGAGTAAGCATACTCCCTCATTTTGGCTGTAACCATTAATTTGTATCACTCTAAGTAACCTTGTAAACTAACCCTTTTGTTCTCTTCTGTACACGTGTATGCCAGTCAATGATGTAATGGAAAGTTAACCAAGATCTTTTTCTCCAGTGATGGGCGGGCTAAGTAAATGATTGATTGCTGACATAGAATGCAAAAGGTATATAGTGATGCTACCTCAATTAATCGACACAACAGCTCTGAATTAACTGTTGCCCCTTGCGCAAGGTATTGTAATAAAGCTGGCTTTTTGATTTTTCCCTAAATCCTGGCTCTGGCCATTTTCTGGCCGCTACATGACAATGTGTCACAAGTTCCTTTTCCCCATAAAAACAGAACAGCAAAGTATGTAAATAAGTCTTTAAAAATTATTCAGAAGCCATTTTGTTTGTATTTTATTTATTTATCATTCTTTAGAGGTTGCACACTTCTGTTTTCATTACTTTGCTGATCTGAGATCTGAACTTTGAAAAATTGTGGTTTGAGCTGGCACTTCACAATTCCCCACCAGCAAGGCGGTGCTTGAAGGATTCTGGGAAGTGGTAGTCCAAGAAAATCTGAATGGTCTCAGTCCTGCCTGCTCTAGACAGAGAAAAAAAAATATACAGAAGAGGGTGCGTGTGAGATAGAGGAAGCTTACCTCGTGCTCAGAATCTGTCACATAAATCTCAGTTTTGGGTCAAAAGGCAGGATATCATTTGAGCTGATAATAGTAATAAAAATGACAGGGATGGGAGGTGTGTAGCCTTCCAGATACTGTTGAACTGCAACTCCTAGCAGCCCAAGCCAGCACAGCCAAAGGTAAGAGATGTTGGGAGTTGCAATTCAGTCATTTCTGAAGAGGGCTATACAGTTCCCACTCCTTCTATATTGCAGTCAGCCCTCCACATTACCTGGTGTTAGTGGTGCAGAACTCCAACAAAAGTAGGAAAAATTGCTAGACTCAAAATGTGTGTGTGTCTGTGGAGGGGGCTGAGGCATGGCAGGGAGGGTGGGCACCCCAGGTCCAAACCAGGGCCATTTCCGCACGAGTCTGTTATAGCGCGATGATTCCACTTTCAACCTCCTATGGAATCCTGGGGTTTGCAGTTTCGGGAGGAGCCAGCTGGCCCCTCCCGAAATCTGCAAACCCCAGGATTCCATAGGAGGTTGAAAGTGGAATCATCGCGCTATAACAGACTGGTGCGGAAATGGCCCAGGTCAGGAAAAGGAGAGGGAAAAGGCAGCATTGTGGCCCTATACTTTCTCTCTTGCCTATCTCCTTTCTTGGGTTTATATGGAGTATTGGGCTAGGGTTTGTAGTGCTGAGAAATCAGGCTGCAGACGCCTCGGTTTTCAAAGAGTTGTGCAGCTTGATCAAAGCTACTGATAGAGAAGGCTTCCCCAGAAAAAAAAAACTGCCTGGGGGGCAGGAATCAGAAGAACTCGCCCATAATCAAGTCTGTGAAAGTGAAACCCACAATTTTCAGAAACAAAAAGTGAGGAGGACACAAGGTTAGAGAAGACTGGCCTGCAGACACCAAAAGCTACAATTAAAGTCTAACAGCTCAATTGTATGCACTGCTCTTCAGAAAAGGCAAAGTGAGGTAGTCTTTTCAGGCAACTGACTATGAGTTTCATGAAATAATTGCAAATAATTATTAATTTTGTTCTTAAAACTTTACTGCTAGAAAGTGTGAGAGCCTGAGAGATTTTCTGGGATTGGGATTTTTTCCTGGGATTTTCAGATGTGCTCAATTGCTGGAAACAAGACCGAAGCCATTTCCGCACGAGGCTGTTATAGCGCTATGATTTCACTTTCAACATCCTATGGAATCCTGGGGTTTGCAGTGTAGGGAAGGGCATTTAGAATTCTCAGCCAGAGAGCTCTTTGGCCTCAGTAAACTACTAACCCCAGAACTTCATAGGGTGTTCAAAGTGGAATAAGAGCATAGAGTCATGGTACCATAGAGTTGGAAGAGACCCCAGGGGCCATCCACTCCAACCCCCTGCCATGCAGGAGCACGCATCAAAGCACTCCCGACAGATGGCCATCCAGCCTCTACTTAAAAACCTCAAAGGAAGGAGACTCCACCACACTCCGAGGCAGCACATTCCACTGCCAGACAGCTCTGACTGTCAGGAAGTTTTTCCTAAGGTTCAGGTGGAACCTCTTTTCCTGCAGTTTGAATCCATCGCTCCTTGTCTCGGGAGCAGTGGAAAATAAGCCGGCTCCCTCCTTGACATGATATCCATTCAAATATTTAAACACGGCTATCATGTCTCCTCTTAACCTTCTCTTCTGCAGACTAAACATACCCAGCTCCCTGAGATGCTCCTCATAGGGCACGGCTTCCAGACTCTTCACCATTTTGGTTGCCCTCCTCTGGACACGTTCCAGCTTGTCGATATCCTTCTTGAAATGAGGTGCTCAGAACTGAACAGAGTATTCCACATGAGCTCTAACCAAAGCAGAATAGAGTGGTACCATTACCTCCCTCGATCTAGACACCATACTCCTATTGATGCAACCAAGAATTGTGTTGGCTTTCTTGGCTGCTGCATCACATTGCTGACTCATGTTCTGCATGTGGTCCACCAAGACTCCTAGATCCCTTTCACACGTACTGTTATCCAGCCATGTATCCCTCATCCATAGGATGGGGGACACGTGGCTGGCTAACAGTACGTGTGAAAGGGATCTAGGAGTCTTCATAGACCACAAGCTGAACATGAGTCAGCAGTGTGATGCGGCAGCCAAGAAGGCCAACGCAATTCTTGGTTGCATCAATAGGAGTATGGTGTCTAGATCGAGGGAGGTATTGGTACCACTTTATTCTGCATTGGTTAGACCTCATCTTGAATACAGTGTCCAGTTCTGGGCACCCCAATTCAAGAAGGATATGGATAAGCTGGAGCAGGTGCAGAGGAGGGCAACCAAAATGGTGAGGGGCCTGGAAGCCATGCCCTATGAGGACAGACTTAGAGAGCTGGGTATGTTTAGTCTGCAGAAGAGAAGGTTGAGAGGGGACATGATAGCCATGTTTAAATATTTGAAGGGGTGTCATGTCGAGGAGGGAGTGGGCTTGTTTTCTCCTGCTCTTGAGACCAGGACAAGGAGCAATGGATGCAAGCTGCAAGAGGGGAGATTCCGCCTGAACCTCAGGAGTCAGGGCTGTCCGGCAGTGGAATGTGCTGCCACAGAGTGTGGTGGAGTCTCTTTCTTTGGAGGTTTTTAAGCGGAGGCTGGATGGCCACTTGTCAGGAGGGCTTTGAGGGTTTTCCTGCATGGCAGGGGGTTGGACTGGGTGGCCCCTGTGGTCTCTTCCAACTCTACATTTCTATGATTCTATGATTCTATGATCCTATATTTATACATTCCATTTTTTCTACCTAGGTGTAGGACATTTCTCTCTGTTGAATTTCATTTTGTTAGCTTTGGCCCAGCTCTCCAATCTATCCAGGTCATTTTGAATTTTGATCCTGTCCTCTGGTGTATTAGCAACCCCTCCCAATTTGGTGTCATCTGCAAATTTGATCAGCATGCCCTCTACTCCTTCATCCAAGTAATTGATGAAGATGTTGAACAGCACTGGGCCCAGGACAGAACCCTGTGGAACTATAACAGTGTAGTGCAGAAAGGCGCCTAGAAAGAAACAAAAAAGTGGCAACCCATACACATAGTACATTCCTATTACTGTTTGTGGTATTAAGTGACCGTGATTTATTGTTGTTGTTGCTGAGTGCCTTCAAGTTGTTTCCCACTTATGGTGACCCTAAGGTGAACCTGTCACTGAGTTTTCTGGGGGCTGAGAGCGTGTGATGCACCCAAGATCATCCAGTCAGTTTCCATGGCGAAGCGGAGAATCAAACCTCAGTCTCCAGGGTTGCAGTCCAATGATCAAACCACTACACCATGCTGGCTAACCAGGCTTTAGCAGACAATACTTCAGATAAAGGTGCCATGGCATTCATCTTCACAACCTTTAGGGCAGGCAAAGCCACACCTGTTAGGTTTCTGTCTGTCATGACCAGTCAAAGAAATATATCAGCCTAATTTTCAAAAGTGTGTTGTCAAGTGATTTCCAACTTATGTCAACTCCAGGGTGAAGCTATCATGGGGTTTCTTGGCAAGAACTGTTCAGAGGGAGTTTGCCATTGCCTTTCCCAGAGGCTGAGAGAGTGTGACTTGCTCAAGCTTTGTGTGGCCGAGCAGGAATCCAAAAGTTGGTCTCCTAGTCCAACATGCAGACCATTAAAGAACGCTGGCTCCCTCTTATTTTCAAATATGTTTTGTGTATTTGACTTATTTCAGCAGCCTGTGAGTCAAGAAAAAGAACACTTATGAAACAGGACCACTTCTACCTTCCCTAAACATGTCACCAAAGAGCGGCCTTGCGGGTAAACAACAGGTCAAGAAAGCCCCGCCCCCAGAAGGGCTTGTAGACCACGCCCCAATTCTGCTTTGCCATTCCCCGTAGAGACAGGAATATGATCGAAAAGAAGGAAACCTGCGCCTGGACAATGGATCTCAAATCTTTCTAACAAGTTATCACCTATGAGAAAATAAAATCCCGGACAACGCTGGGTATACACGCCAGTTTAGTATGGTACTCGATTAAAGACCACTAGAAGAGAAACTTTTATTGCGCGCGAGACTCTAACTCTTTGCGTATCTCTATAGGTCGCGTATCTCTACGGGCAACGCAATCAACTCTCTCGCCGAGGACGACGGGAAAACCCCGCCCAAAAGTAACGAGTCACTCCCCGTCGCTTTGCTTCGCTCCACCCACTTCCCTTTATTCGCGCACCCCTTGGGCCACGCCCCTCGGGGGGGCTGCTTTCTCTTCTCCCCCTCCTCCTCGAGCGTCCCGCACCAGTTAAAGCCCCGCCCCCGCCGGGCGAATCCAGCCAATCAGGTTCTCATCTGACACTCGCAGGCCGGCACCTGCCGGCGGCCCCGCCTCCTTGCCAGTTGCCTGTCAGAGGCGCCGACGGTCGTGGAGGAGGAAGGTGCGCGAGGCGGAGCGGGTAAGAGCCCCCTTGTCGCTCGCCCCCTGCCTTGGGCGCTCCCTTCCGGTTCCCGCTTGGCGCTGTGGGGAGGGGGCGCCAGGAGGCCCCGGAGCCTTTCCTCCGGGGAGGGGCGGGCGGATGCGGTGAAAGGATGGATGAGGAGGAGGAGGAGGGGGAGGAGGAGGAGGCGGGCGGCGGGCGGGCTGTGTGTATAAATGGCTCCACGGCAACGTCCAGAACCTTGCTGGGAATAGGTAACAACGCTCCTTTCAGGCTTTACCCTGCCTTTGCTCCCAACGCCTTTATCCCCTGCTCCATTTTGTCCTCGTGACCCCCGCCCCGCGAGGTGGGCTCGCCTGTCAGAAAATGGCCCGCTTGCCATGGTCTGCAGAAGACATGGAACTAAGTTCTGTGGTCTCTGTGTTCTCTGGGCTCCTGCAACACTAAGTTACGCAACGGCTGTAAGTTACTGCACTTCCATGCCTCCCCCCTCCCCAAATATGTTTGAAGCGTCCTGGGCCGCTGGAGAAGACTGTTGTGGGGTTGTCATTGGTCCTCATTGCCCCACCAGGAGGTTTTTGAGGAGTGAACATCGTGGCAGCCTTGAACGCTGGTTTGGCACAAGTTCTAGTTTATTTTAATCATAATGTGCTTTACTTGGTACGCTGGTTTTAATTGTATTTTAACCTGTCTTATACCCTGCCTCAAGCGTGTAACAAAACAACAACTATAATTGTAATAATTATTATTTGATCTGCTGCGCACTGCAGTCCATAAAAGCTTTGCCAGATAACACCCGCTAGTCTTTGAGGTGCCCTGTGGCTCCTTGTTTGTGCTGCAACACACTCAAGACGGCTGGCCCTCGTCCCCCTCTATGCTTCGTGGCTGAATGTGGATTTGAATTGTGCTTTCCCTGCTTCAAGCCTTCCTTTCTGAATACTTTCACTCAGTATTTATGCAGTGTTATTCTGAAGCATTTTCATCATCTTGCTTATGCTTTATTGGTAATCCTAAAAATGTCCTTCTGAGATACAACTGTGTGAGAGTTAACTACGGATGGGAATTGGAAGCCAAAAAGACTAGTGCTTTGTGAAAGGTTAGTGCTAACCTGTTCCTGTATTTGTTTTGTGTGTGTTTAGCCAGCATGGTATAGTGGTTTGAGTGTTTGACTACAACCCAGGACACCAGGGTTTGATTCCCCACTTGGTCATGGAAACCCACTGGGTGGCCTTGGGTGTATCACAGACTCTGAGCCCCAAAAAACCGTATGATAGGTTTGCTTTAGGGTTACCCTAAGTTGGAAGCAACTTGCATACAGCAACAACAACCCCTTGTGGTCATCTGTTGACTATGAATTTTATAGGGTCTTCTTAGGCAAGTAATATGCCTGGGTTTACTATGGCCTTCCTCTGAAATATAGCCTACTACAGCTGACATTTGTTGGCAGTCTCTCATCTAAATACTAAGTGGGGCTGACCCTGCTTAGTTTCCAAGATCAGAAGGGATCTGATGCCTTCAGGGCATACATTTTGCATTCTGTGAAAATGTTTGAGGTCTGAAAAACATTTTAGTTGATATGCATCCTTATCTAGATTTTATATTCCATGTTAAAATAGTTTATTAGCAATATCTTACTTGAGAAGTACTTTTTCACCAAGAAAATGCCTCATTTGGAGGAGTGAAGAATACATGGAAAGTTACTTGATTTAATCTGTGTATAGAAGTACTGTATTATTCCTGTCTCTAAAGGTTTTATAGAAATGTTCAGCAAATATTTATACAAAAAAAAAAAGGGTTGCAACCTTAGTGAGCATATCGATGTGGGGAAATCTGAACAGAAAGGACTTCCCATCTTGATTCTTGCAAATGTCATATTTCTAGGTTTCATGCTTTGTATCCCCAATTAAAAGACCACCACTAATAATGCATTAATTGATTAAAACTATTTCATATTCTGTTTGAGCTCACTCATTTTCTTCAACTGCTTAAACCCTCCTCTGTTCAGTAATTCAAACATTAGTTTCATTAAAAGGTATTCAAACACGTCCTCCAAGATGGTGAGAGCTTACAGCTAATTCTATATGTGTCTTCCCCCAAGACTGCCTGTTAGTGAAAAAGTGAGATGGTGGTGAGTATGTGAAGCCGAGTGAGATCGGAAGTGAAAGTTTGCTGTTTTTAAAAGAGAAAGAGCTACTTAAAAGAAAATGTCTCTTTAGGTATTTAAAAGATGCAGTCTTGCATAATATAGAGTTCTTATTTTTCAAATTGATTTCTAATGGTTGATACCAATAATTTATTCACATATTCTGACATATTTGTGCATACTTACGCCTATTGTTTTGGTGCAATTCTGTTTATATCCATTCAGCATGTCCTACTTTATTTCAGCATTGCTAGCACCTCCAGTGTTCTATTTTATTTCGGTATTTCTAGCACCTCCAATGTGAATGTTACAATGTTATATCAAAATAGGATAGCAGTGGGCAAGAATATTAACACATAGGCTGAGAAGACTCTTTCAAATGCTGAAATAGAGGTTGTATCAGAATAGAATGTGTTGCATCCCTTAATTATATGCAATGGACAGAAATATTAGCACATAGGCTGGAAAGAATCTTTCAGATTCCTAAGAGACAGTGTTTAAGAACCTGGACAAAGCATGCCTATGGTTCTGAGCTCTGTAAGCTAAGCCTGCATTGCATATGAGTGTACCTTACACTGAATGAAACAATATGCTTATCTGGCCCATTATTGGCCTCGTGGTTTTGCACAGAGTTCTTCCCCAGATTTGCTGCTTAAAATTGCAGAAGTGCCTCAGTTAACAGAGTGGGTGAGTTCCTGCACATTATTGCTTTAACAGAAAATTGGGTACCATAGGCAGAAATAATATGGAAACAATAGAGAAAAAAAAGAAAAGCATTTCAACATGTTACGACAAACTTCTTATTCAAAACTAATTATATGGTCGTGTGAAACGAAATACCTGCGTAAGCCTTCAATAAGTAAACAAAACTATTGTGAGCCTCCTAGAGACCACTTGCAATCTTCATCCAAAATGCATCCAGGGATTTTTTTTTCTCTTTCATCAGCTTCCATTTATGTTATGGTTTTCTTTTCTTTTTTGGCCAGATTTATAGAGCTGTGGGAGTAGCTGATCAGGCAGGCTTCTCTCTGTTTTGCTCTTCACACATGCTCAGCAAATGATTGTCTAGTTAGTTGCTGTTTACCTTGCCTGCGGTGGGCAGGCCTCCATACCTACAGTAGGATCAGCTGGAGCAGAATCCCATTCTTTTCCTAGCTCAAGTTTTATTCATCATCCTCTCAGTGCCTCCTTTACCATCCACCCAATGTCAGTGCTGCTAGCCAGACAGAGAATGAGGAAGAAAAGGGGGACTGGGCAGGCATAAAAAGGCTTTGTAAAAAGGAGTTTCTTTGTCAGAGGCTTTCTAACTGGGGTATGCCTGTATAGCCAAGTGAAAACATCGCTCTGCTCCATCTCCACACCTATCATGAGTACTAAAGGGGAACAGCCTGTGTTGATAAATATTCTTCTCAGACTGGAAAAATTTTGCAACTGAGGTTTGGAGCTCACCACTTCCTTCTCTTTCAAAAGTTCTTGCTGTTGAAGGAGGTGACAGCTGTGTGGGTAACCTTGCTACATTTTTTTGATACCCCAAACCGTGATTAAATCTTGGGATTGTTGGGAAGAAGTGGCAGGTGCCACCCCAGTATGGTGGCAAGTAAACAACCAAATGGCTTTCTCGTTCTGGATGAGGGTGTGATAAAAAAATTCACCACTGAGAAATTTTGGCTCAGCTGTGCTTCAGATCCTTTTAATGGGCAACATAAGATTAAAGCTGATAACTATTGCGTGCAAAATATGTGCTCTGCCAGTGAGTCCCTCCCATAACTTGTCTGAAGACTTTTGAGGTGACTCAAAAGCTTGAATTGTGTTAATCATTTCAGCTGAGTAGCATCACATTTCCTTTATGTCTCATTCCGTCAGCGAGAGGGAACTGTGCCGTCCACAACAGGCCATGAATGCCAGTTTGTGGGGGCTGATAATTGTATCAAATTAGCTGACAGGTTTTTGTTATAAATTATTCACAGTATAATTGAAACAAGATGACAGTATCTGCTGATGGCATTATGTGCTCTTCTGCGTGAGGGAAGTGTCATCAACTTTGTGCAGAAAATATATCCGTGGCTATATAACAGTCTTCTTCTCCTTGATACTTTTCCACATGTGCTGGACTGCTCCTGTAGCATCTTTAGCCAGCACAGCCAACTGCCATGCTGGCTGGAAATGACAGAAGTTGCAGTCCAATGTAACTGGAGGATGCTAGGTTGAGGAAGGACAATATATAAGAGAGCCTGTGGCAACATCTTCTGGGTTGTGAGTTTGGAAGCAGTTATCTCATCTGGCTGATCCCTGATGTATATTGTTTCACTACCAAGCCAGGGAAAGGCTAGGTCCACAAATTTAATTGAATTGTCTTTGTCATGTGGAAAAGCCTACCTGTTTTGGGGGGCATTATCTTTTCACAGGTTTTGATTTAACATATATAAATAGAACTCTTAAAATATGGCGCCGTAGTAGAGTGTTATGATTGGCAGTCCACCAAAGAATCTAGGGAAAGCAAATAGTAATTTTTTAAAGTATTTTTTTTCTTTTACTCCCATTCAGAAGTATATACGGGTTTCTTCCATATTTAAGGTTTGTAGCATATTGCCTCTTGGATCATATAAGGGGTGAGACTTGCCATTTCCCCACCTTTTGATAATTGTCCATGTTCATTAAGCAGAAGTCCAAACAGGAGCTCAAACCTCAAGCAAGAATAACATTGAAAACAACATGTGTTAAGGAGTGCGTTCTAGGCCTTTTCACTTCTGCAGATTTGAAACACCTATGAACACTTATTAGCAATAGCATATGTATTCTATACTGCTTATCAGCTAAGTGCTGTCTAAGAGGTTTACAGTGTGTTAGCTAATTGCCCCCAACAAGCTGGGTACTCGTTTTACTGACCTGCGGGAAGGATGGACGGCTGAGTCAACGTGGAGCCCAGCAGGATCGAACTGACAGCCTTGTGACTGCAGTACTGGCATTTCCACTGTGCCACCAGGGCTCCTGATTTGCTGTGATGTCTTGGAGAATTATCGTGTGTATAAGTGTAACTCTTTGATGAGTGGCAGCCATGTGCTTCCCAAACCTGACTTGCAAGTGTTTGATCTGGAAAGAGGCTAGGCAGTAAGTATTGTAAAACCTTCTCAGAGTCATCCTGACAGGTTTTGTTTGACAAGCTATGGCAACACTCTTTGACTGGAAGAATTGCCTGTTGTGTTGGGCTGCAGTGTTATGCACGTTAACATGGGTCTCAAGCCTTTTCAACACAGTGGAGCTTATTTTTGAGTAAACATGAATAGGATTGCATTACACACCTCATTTCTAAACCTCAGTCTGAAATGTTGTAATGCTAACACTCAAGTGTAATCCTTTGCATGTTTGTTTTGAAGGAAATTCCACTGAAGTCAAAGGGACTCTTTTCCGGACAAGTATTTAGGAATGGAACTTAAATCCTGAGTGCATCTAGTAGAATGCATGCTGCATTGAATTCTGTGCGATTTACATTTCTCATTTGGGGCAAAGAGTAGACATTTCTCATTGCAGGGTATTTTCTTTTTCTCTTTTCCTTGGGTGATTTTGATTTTATTAGAAGTTATCTGGTATGTTGAGGGAGGCTTTAGTTTGTACATTTCACATCTTCAGAACTTGCATAAAGGGAATGACTTACTACTATGCACAAATAATGTCTAAAGTATGTAGACTCAGAAATACAACTTTTTAAACATTACTATTGCAAGCAGAGCCCCCTCCTCCATCAAGCGAGTTAAGAGAATGTAAGACAAGAGGCCAAGAGTTTTACTATCCGATAAAGCTATACAGAGAAATTTTGAATTAAAACAAGCTGGCTTCTTGGCAGTATATACTCTGACTTGTTCTCCAAAGTGATATTTTGTCACTGTCAAGTTCTAAATCTTGCTGTAGTGAAAAGATTATTTGAATATATTGAGCAGAAAAAGAATTTCTTCCAGATTTGTGGTTTTAAAATATTACAGAATGATGAATGGATGTCTTAATCTCAGAAGACAACTTGGTTTTTTTCCAGCAAAATTGCCATTACCAGCAAAATAATAATAAATCTTTCTAAGAACTGTGCCGTTCCCTGGCCAGCACTAACTTTATTCTTCCAATCCAGATTCTTAGAGCAGTTTATTTAAAAAAAGATACATTACCAATTACTTACTACTTGATTTGCAGAAAACTTTAGTTTTCTGTTATGCCTCAAGAAACTATGGACTGTACTTGATCTGGTAAATGGGTCGTATCCTAGTTTGCAGGGAAAATGCAAACTAGGTTTCAAACTTAGTTTGTTGTTTTGAGTGAAATAGCAATGTACAGTTTGCAACAAATCAAGTGATAAAAAGGAGCACAGAGGGAAGAGGAGTGGAAGGTCATGATCCAAAGACGTTCTGTTGCTATAGGTCACAATCATTTTCAAAATTTTAGTTAAGATTTTAATATACCAGCCAGGTGGCAAATACTGTCATTGCAATTTGTAAACATAAAAACACAAAACAATCCCTCAATAAAGCTTTTGCAAGCCCACTGAACAGCTGCCCCTTCTTCCGTTTCAGTGTGGTAAAGACACAACATGAGTTTAACAAGTAGCTTGTCATGTCACAGGAAAACCTGATTGAGAAACCCACAATCAAAACTCCTGTGGCGGTATGGAATTATTTGAACAGATCGTGAACACAGCAAGTAAAACTGTTGAGAAATTCTGTTTAGTTTTGGTCCATTAATATGCAAGCTTTTCAGTGCATCACATTGGAATGTGTTTGCCTAAGCAGGAGCCTCCCCCCTCCATAGCTTATCTTTTCTGAGCTTTACTCACAGCATTATCAGAGAGCTCTTTATTTATAACATTTCTTTTGCAGACTGAATCTGGATTGGAATCAAGTTAAGGCTGAAAAACAAGCATTGCATTGACGACTTAGGGAGACGTTGAAGGACATGTTGTTTTCCTTAGCAACATTATTGCAGGCTGTTCAAGATACAATGAAGTGCCTGGTTATGTTTTTGAAATCTTAACACTTTTGCCTTACACAATCAGCCATATTTTTGCTGGGTGTTGAGTTTTTTCGGTCCAGGTCTTTGAATGATTCTTTGCTGCTACAATGGCAGGAGTCAAAATACAGGGCCAGAACTTGGTGGAAACGCAGAGTGGTGTGGAACTTCCAAGACAGTTGTGTTCAAAAGCTCTGCCAGCAGAGACATTTGCCACCTCTGTCCATGAAAACACTGGTGGAGCTGATGAATATGGCATAAACCAAACTGAAAATCTTGATGAAAGCTTGGAAGTAGAGAAGGTTCAGCAAAGCCATTTGAGTAGCCGGAATGGTGGTGGAAGTGTGCCTGAAACATCACTGGAGGCTCCACATGACACTAGTACCATGGAACCCAGCAGTACGTGGGGTGACTTTGAAGCATTCAGTGAAGTCGAGCTGAAAAACTTAAGCAACAGCCCAGAGTCTTTGGAAAAACTAAATGAAAAACAAGTGTATATGAATGGTGTTGATCTCAACCACAATTGCACCGCTACCTCATGGACAGAATTCTTTCCTCAAACAGCTAGACACAACAGAAGAGAAATGTCTACTGATGCGAAGGTATGCTTTGATAAATTAAGACCCCTATTCACTTACTCCTCACCTCTTTTCTCCTGTTTAAGAATGCTATCATACTTACTGCTTGCATACTGTTACCATTAAGCAACTGGCGATGTGGAAGGAAGATTTTAATTTGCATTGGGTTGCAATAAAAAAAAATTACAAAATCTTTTTTGTCTTCCTTTGCTGTATGGTAAACATGGCTCAGCTTGGAAGGAGAGAGAGAAAATGGTTGCTCTTCATAAAACGGGGAAAAAACTCTCTAAGTACACATATTCTTTGAATGTCTCCTCTCCCCTCCCCTTGTTGTTACTGCTACTTATCTTCAAATAAGAGCATCTTTGTGTTGGTACAATCAGTTTTTGTCTACACAGTTTTACATGTCTTGGTATTAAACTGGAACTGTATAGGTAACTCTCATTCCTTATTGTCTTGCCCTGTAAATTTAGAGCAGCCCAGTAAACAAAATTTTAAAAATAGAATTAAACTTACTGTTGATGTTTCACATGCACTAGGGTTAGGGGCACAATACCCCTGTAAAAGTGGGAAAATTGTGAGCGGTGAGTGGAATGGTGAGGAGAAGAGGTACCCAAGTTCCAAACTGGGTTAGGCAAAGGGGGTAGTAAAGCATGGGGACCCTATATTTCCTCTCTCCTGCCCATCTCCTTCCTTGGGCGTATGTGGGGCATTGGGGAGAGGGTTTGTGGTGCTGAGTAACCAGGAGTGAGCCATCCTTTGCTGGCTAGACAGTGGCTGGTGAGGTTGGAGGAGGAGGAGCAGGACCGGAAGTGGATTTTTGAAAGGCTGCACTGCCTGGTCAGAGCTGCCAAGAGGGAAAGTTCTTCCAGAAAAGAAGTACTGGGAGCAGGGATTGGAGAAATTCAGAAATAATCAAATCCATGAAAGTCAAACCCACAAATGTAGAAGGCTGACTGCACATATTGTGATAAAAACATTCTTTTGAAAGAGTTTTTGTTCTTGTCCGAAGGGCAGTAATTTAAGATGATTTTGGACAAAAATTCTGTGATTGCCTAATTAGTGGCATAAGTAATCCTTGAGCAGATGAAACACTGGATTTAGTCAAGGGCCCTGCTTTATATGTAAGTGTCATGGGCATGAGTAAGAAGCAGATTTCTCTGTTTTTCTTCTGACTTGACTACTGATGGTTCAAGTAGTCCTGCATCAAACAGCCTCCACTTTGAATGTTTTTCCCCAATACACTTACCTAACTAGTGGCTTTTGGTCCCAGAACTGTTACTGTTAATCCCTGAGTTATTTTTTTGTCCTCACAGGCCTTTGGTTCACTTTAATTCTATTGACTGTGACAACTGTCTGATTCTGGTTGAGCATGTCCTGCATTCCATTGGATTTAGGGGCATGTTATCCATGACATCATGTGGGTTGTCATTGCCATTAGGATTAAAACAGAAGAGTAGACAATTGAGATCAGGTACAGAGGGGTAGAGAAGGAAAATGCTAAAAATCCCAGTGTTAAAATTTATGCAGATATTTTTAACAGATGCCAACAGTGGGAACAAGCATGGTGTAGTTGTTTGAGTGCTGGGCTATGACCAGGGTTCAAATTCTCACTCTGCCATGGAAACCCACTGGGTGACCTTGAGCACATTGCATTCTCTCAGCCTTAAAGAAAGGCAAAGGCAATCCCTCTGACCAAATTTGTGAAGAAAACGTTGTGATACGTTCTCCTTTGGGTGCCATAACTTGAAAATAATTTGAAGGCACACAACAGTGGAAGTTCTCCAGAAGGCTAACGCCAAACCTAGATAAGTAGTTACAATTCAGTCCAATTTACAAGCATTATTTGCTGATTGTAAAGACTTGGGGCCCTTTCACACTGCACAGTTATAGCACTATGATTCCATTTTAATTTCCAAGGGTCCATCTTACTGAATTCTAGGATTTGCAGTTTAAGGAGGGCTTTTAGAATTCTCAGCCAGAGAGCTCTAGTCTCTTATCAAACTATAAAACCCAGGATTCCATAGGCTGGAACCATGACACTGTATCCATTTGGTATGAAAGGGCCTTTGTTTTTCATGTTGTTCTGTGAGAAAAAGAACATGTATGTGCCTTCAAGTTGTCTGTTGACTTAATGGCAGGGTTTCATAGGGTTTTCTTAGGCAAGGAATACTCAAGCGTGGTTTTGCCAGTTCCTTCCTTTGAAATATAGTCTATAGCACCTAGTATTTGTGGATGGTCTCCCATCCAAGTGTATTTTTATAAAAATGATGAGGACCTTTGAGACAAGGATGGGCAAGTTCCAGTGGGCCAATTTTCTGTCTCTGGACCTCCCATGGGCTTCCTCATTTGATCAGAGGAAACTACTACCCATGGGAGGGATCAAAAAACATAAAGCAGTGATCGAATATTACTGTTTATACCAACCAAAATCTTTCATACATCAACAACTACATATCAAACATAAGATCCATATACATCTTAAGAAGAACTCATATATAAGGCTCTGGGACTACAATATTATACAAAGAACTCTTATTGGTAATAGGGCATAAATGGACAATGTGGTACAAAAAAACCATTTGGATACAATGATAGATACAATATTTAGATATGATAGTGGCAGTTGATGTTATACCTGTTCTCGGGATCTTTAAATAAGATGTTTCATTGTTTTTCCTTACTCCAAATATCTTAGGGGGCATCCGAACCAGATGTGGCTGGATGTCCACCTGTAGTTTTGTTTTTTTCAGGAGACAAATTGAGGTGCGCAGGGCGCCAGCCTTGCTCTAAGATGATATAGGGAGTTGTGGAGGTTGTTGTGTAAAGGAGAAATCATTAGATCACCTGATTTTCTTATGCTACTGGCAGAAAAATATGAGACCAGCAAAGTCATACAGGGTTGGAAAGTAAGGCTTCCCAGTTAATCTTGGCTGGAAGTGTTCAGTATGTTGGGTATCTTTCCTATATTTGACAATGAACTGGGGTCTGAAGGCTTTTTGGATTTCCAAAATGGTGGGAGTAAGTATTGGCGTGCCTAAAAATGTGAAGTTCCCTGGTACAGATAGTATAAGCATGTCTAGGAAGCAACCAATATACAGTGATTTCCTGTGTTTGGTGTAATAGTAAAGCTGTATATTTTGACACTGCATCTAACATGCTCTTGGCTTCAATACATGAGTATTACTTTGCTTTCCATAGACTGTCTCCAGTGCTGAAGATATTATTAAACTGAGCTTTCCAGACATTCTCATACCACAGTTCTTGGAAAAAATAAGCAATTTGGAAGAAGTACTTCATACAAAAACAGACAACATGGAACTTCCTGAACGTACAGAGCAACAACCTTGGTAATGGGTTAATTGCATTTTTAAGAATATATGAGTAGCATGGAATAGGTTTGTGCTGATTTCTGAAAGGACAAGAGACTGTTGAAGCTACTGGAAAATGTAGTGGTAGGGGTGACATTTTCATCATTGTACAGTGGAATGGTGAGTACCATATGTTAAACCAGAATCTGTACTTGCAGCTTGCATCCCATCTCTTTTCCTCCATGTTGTCTTCTAGCAAGTGTCACTGCACGCACTAGTTGAAGCATTATTTGTACATCCATTTGTTAGTCTGAACTAGAATAGAACTATTAAATCAGTGCAACTTGTGTAAGTGTTACCTTCTCAACTTCCCATTGATTCAGTGAATCTAATCCGGTTGGGATCAGCAATAGGATTTAGGCTAGGGGTGGGCAAAGTGTGGTGTTCCTGATGTTGTTGGACTACAACTCCAATCAGCCCTGGCTAGTGTAGCCAAAAGTAAGGAATGCTGGGAGCTACAGTATAGCATCTGAAAGGCTGCGCTTTGTCCACCTCTGCTTTAGGCTATAATAATGCTATTTAACTCTAACCTAACTGGATTTATTGTCCATATATATCTTACTCAATGTACAAATTTGAAGATAATGTCAACATTCAGCTAGACTAAATTTTGAATAATTGTGTGGCAGACCACAGTGTACTTGTTTTCTGTTCACAAATGCATATACTCACATTGTGCCTACTTCCCTGGAAGGGAAGAGGATATTGGTTAATTTTGAAGTCCCTCATACTTTAGTTATCCATAAACTGTATCATCCGGTCAGTATTTTTGCTACAGCTAACAGGCAGAGGAATAAATTCAGTCTGTTATATTAATAGCAACTGCATACATTTTAGCCAGAATTTGTTTATTGTTCCAGGGCTAAAGCAGCTCCTAAAATTTCTGTGTGCTGTTAACTGTCAGTGGTTCAAACGGACAGCACAATTACTTACTCACGAGTCAAATACTGTAAAATGAGGATTGGGAGCTTGCAGCTGTAGTACAGTGTTGGTTTGGCACAGCTTTGGAGTATCTCAGATGTGGTATTTATTTAGGGGGACTGTCTCCTGCTTTGAATGCTGGCACTCAGGGAAAGCCAGGATAGAAATGCTTTTAAGAAAAAATAAACAGGGTTTCAGATTCTAATCAGAGTAGTGGAGTGTGCCATCAGAGAATCACTAATACTTGGCTTCACATCTCTGTCTGAAAAACAAGAACAATGCTGAGGTCTCTTTGTTGGCTCTTGTTGCAGTGAATGAGGCAGTTCTTGAAGCCTGGCTCACTCGCATGTGTCACTTGAGTCCACCTCTCTTAACAGGATCCAACACTTAATGGTTCTGAGATGAACACGTGAACTAACTCTGCAGAAAGCACTGCATTTGAGGTGATCCATTCGAGTAAACATTGTAATAATGCCTTCACATACACAGTTTCCCACTTGATGTCACTGGGTGAGGTAACATGCATATGTGAAGCAGCGCAGAGTACAATAACGCTATCTAAACAGATGTGAGGAAGCTATGCATCAAGATATGGTGTGCATGTGTCTGTGACTTCAAGTCACAAGTCAATTTACAGTGACCCCGTGAATTTCATAGGGTTTTCTTAGGTAAGGAATACTCGGTGGTTTTGCTGGTTCCTTCCTCTGAAATAGAGTTTACAGCACCTGGTATTTGTTGGCTGTGTTCCAACCAAGTACTAACCAGAGCTGACCCTGCTTAGCTTCCAAGATCAGACAGGATCTAGTGCATAGGTTTTATTTATTGGACACATTTAATTTAAACTGGTTAAAGATTAAATAACATTCTTGCAGACAAAGAACTACCATTCAAAGAGACATCTCTCTCTGGGATTTGCTATATTCATATGAAATCAATAGACGTATCACTTTATATATTAATGGATGCTTCAGTTTATACCAGCCTTAAGATGTGATCACAAAGCTTTAGGTTGCCCTCTACAATTGTTGTGGAAAGAACTTCTTTATACGGGATTGCCTTACAAAAACTCAAATGAACTGGACTATGTTTTGCCAGCTGCCTAGTTCTTTGCTTCCAGAGCATTCTGTGCTTGCTTATCTCTTGTGGAGGAGTCTGTTATATCTATTCTAGCAGCAGTGCAGCTGTGAGTGGAAAGTAATCCTTGAAATATCTAACTGGTTTAAAGGAAGCAAGAGCTTCTAGAAACAGAAGACTTCTCTAGCTTTAAAACACTGACCTTACTTTCAGCTTTGGGTACATTGAGTTAGGACTTAGAAAAATTGGAATAAGAAAATATTGTGCAATTCATCAAATAGGTCCTCTGGCTGGGGATGCACAGTCTCTTTACACATTCTCTCTAGGATGTTCATTATGAATAATGCATGTGTTTGGTATGTGCACTCCATCTTTGGAGAGTATTTAAACAGAGGCTAGGTGGGCATCTTCTGTATTCTTGCATGGCAAGCAGTTCGACTAGATGGCCACTGTGGTCTCTTCCAGCTCTTAAGATTCTGTAGTTTCTTACTTCAAAGCAAGAATCATAAGGCAACACAAGGGCTTATCTATACTGCTAATTTATATTGATTTTATGCTTCTGTGTTGTAGCTTTCCCAAAGAATGTTGGAAATTGTAATGTTCTGAAAGTGGTGGTGTCTTCTCACAGAATTAAAGTGTCCTGGGAAAATAATCATTATCAGTATTATCTACCTGTAGTGGGGAGAGATTCAGATTTCAAGCATTTGACAAATTACAGTTTCACAAATCAGTAGCCTTTTAGCCTTTCACTGGTGGTTTACGTGCATTTTTTAGTTCCCACGTGTTACTTATGGTCAGTTGCAAATTGGGTGTGTTAGCCATCTTTGTTCTTTGCACCTGAATTGTTCAGGAGAAAAAGTGGTTTACTATGAGGCAGATGTTTGGTGATCTTGGATTAATCTGAATTGTTTTTCCTTTTAAAAGCATTGACTCAGCAGATTTATGGAAGACCCTTACTTGCTGCAGTAATCTGTCCAGTTTAAAATGTCCTTGGAATGAATCTCGTTATCAGGAAAACCTTTTAGCTGTGCTTGGAATAGATGTTCATCAAAAGGTACTCTTCAGAAATATTTTTTTAGAGTATTGTGGTATTTTTTATCTTAATAGCTACAAAGATCTTGCAGGTCTGTGGTGTCAACAGTGACAGAAAAAATTACCAACAGTTTACCAACAGTTATTTAGTTACTACACCAGTGATCTCCAATAGGGAGAGGGGAGAAAGCAAAGGGGTTTCTCTTACTTAGGTTTAATTAGTAGAAATTTAGCTCTCTACCTTTACTTTACGCACAATGTAACCACAAAATGAGTGATCAGAACCTCCTCCCAACCTTTCCATAGTTCATAAAGAACTTGGAAAAATGGACACTTTTGATAACCTGGCATGTCTGTTGATGGAGCTGTATTCTTCAGTGATGCTTGTCATTAGGTTACTTAGCCAAAAAATCTTTTGACTGGTTATTATGATAAAACCTTCCACAATCAACCTTAGTTATGGTACTACAGAGTATACTCCTAAGCCTATTTAGAAATAATATCTAATGATTTTTAAGTCCTCTGAATCTGTATGTCTGTATCTGTTTTGGGACGGTATGATTTGGAATCATAGAGTTGGGAGGGGTCCCAAGGGCCATCCATTTACAAACCTGCAGTCCAGAACTAAAGCATCCCTGATAGGTGACCATCCAACCTCTGTTTGAAAGCCTCTAATAAAGGAGAGATCATCACCTTCTACCGTTTGCAGAACTGGCACATGTGATTGATATGTGATCGTAAATTAGATTCAGATGCAGGGTTTTCTGCTAATTTTTTTTTTTTTTTAGAATGTTGGAAAAGTCTTTCTGGAACATATTGCCACATTGTCTGATAATAGCGTGGCACGATAGCTCAGATTCTTGAGCACATGCATTTTTGAGAGCCAGCATAGTATAGTTGTTTGAGCGTTGGATTACAACCCTGGAGACCAGGGTTCAGTTCCCTGCTTAGCCATGAAAGCTAACTGGATGACCTTGGGTGCATCACACACTCTCAGCCTCAGAAAACCCCATGATAGGCTTAGGGTCACCATGGGTCAGAAACAACTTGAAGGTACAGAATAAAAACAACATACACTTTTATCAGAAAACCCCAGATTTATACCAGTCACTATAATTTTGAAATAGATATGTGACGTTGTTCATATGTGGGTTTCTGTAATTGGTATCGCAGTGCCATATCACAAAAGTTATGATCACAATTCATATAAAGTCTCAGTGGCACAGTTGATAACAATCTCTTGTGGCCTCTAAAAAGGATGTTGGAAACATTGCAAAAAATTTTGATGCACATGCAAGGTGAATGCTTGAACAATTAAGATTGACAGTCTGGAACAATCTTGTGCAACATGGTTGGATACTGAATTTAAAAAATTCATTTTCAAAAGCACATCCAAATTTCTGTGAAAATTGTGTACTGTTACATGTGGCTAACAGACCTATTACCTGTATGTCACCACTGTATCATGTTCACATAGAAACATTTCAGTCATTGGCACTAGAACATATAATACTTGAAAATGATCGTCATTTATAAACCACAAATGTCTGTGAAGAAGCATTCAAGTATGAATCGCTATGTGTTGTATCATTTCAGCTGAAACATTGCTTGAATTTACATGTCACTGTGTTCTTAGCTCTCCTAAATCAACTTCAATTTATTTTTGACCCTGGCCAGCAGCTGGCATGCCACACTAGCGTTTTTAGTCTGATTCTGAACTCGTCTTGTGAGTGGCCTGCAAGTATAAAACTGGAGTAATGGAACATTTCAGCAGTCTGCATAGCAATCTGTTAGCATGAAATCCAGTATTGTCTTGGTCACCCATATTGGGATGACCTGCAGCTCCTTGGATTTTTTAAAATTCCCTGTGCATGTGCTTGTGCATTTTTCAAGGAAATATTGTTTATATTTATGTGTGTGCATATGCACAGATTCATATATTGTATCAAATTGTTCATTTGCAATATGTTTGTATTTTTAGAACTGCCTTATCTCTGCTCTATTTATATGCATCCTTCTGCTACTTTACACAGTACAGTCCTATTTGTATCCACTGACTTCAGTAGGATTTACTCCCAGATAAAGTATCTATCTTCAGCCTTCCTTTCACTTTAAGAAGAAAAGGAGGGAGAGGGCTCTGGATTTTCTTCCTATGACTGAACACAGATTACTTGGCCCTCACTCTCTCTTCAGACACTGGATGTAAGAAGTGGCCATGGTGAAGACTTCTGGATCCTTAGCAAAATGTTGCAGTGTAAGGCTCACGGTCTGTCATGCTAGAAGCAGCAACAACAGCAAACAATCTTCCCCATGCCAGCCAGCCCCCAGCCCCTGGAACACCCCAAGCCCTCAGTCCCTTGCTGGGCATGAATGCAGACCAGACTACACATGAAAAGGACCAAAAGTGGGGTGGGGTGGGGGGAGACTATGGAGAGAAATCAGAACAAAAAGTAATACTTATTATCTCAGGTTTAACATGTGAGAACAGGAGGAAGTGAGGGTTTGACTCAGGAGTCAGCAAACTCCATGTGTTAACACAGAACTGAAATGCATTCTCAGCCCTGTGCTAGATTGGGTCATTATTTCACTCAGCTATGCAAGTGTGTGCACATGCTGTATCACAGGCTTCCATCTATGAAAGTGATCACTATGTATCAATAGTCTATAAAGGAGGTAAATCAGATGTCTTTATGAACATGCACAATTTTAACCACATGGCAGGTGACTGGATTAGATGACTTTTGTGGTCCCTTCCAACTCTAAGACTCTCTGACTGTTTTGTGCATACTTGTACAATGCTGCACGTCTCCTGTCTGAAAAAGAAATCGCTTTATGTTAGTCCACAACAAGTGTAAAATTGGTCCTTTTTGGGGGAAAGATCACAACTTACTGTGCCACTGTACTATAAATGACTGTGTTGGAATCTTCTTTGCTGTTTCTTAGATCATTGTTTATCAAAATAGAGAAATATTTTTTTAATTACAAGGTGTGGCCTGTACCCATTTGCCAGAACCAAGTAGCGTTGATACACCCTTCAGGAATATATTCATTTTGAGCCTGCAATTGGTTTAGGTCCAAGAAGAGAAAATCCACTAGTCTTAGTATGTTTTAATCTTGTACTGGATAATTTGGGGTAGCTTTTAATAATGTAACTGCTCTTTTTTGAGAGGCCAAAACTGCTTATATGCCCTGCCTCTCAGTTAAGCTGTCTTGCCCTTTTCAGGGTGCTGAGCTACAGGTAGGTAGCCACTCCTTGGTGTGTTGACACAATTCTTTGGCTGGCTTGACTGCCTCTCCCTGTACATCAGCACACTGTCCAGTCAGTGGCCCAGTTCTCTTCCATATTTTTTGGGTTCCCAATCTCTTTTCCTATTCTTGCTTGATTTCTGGCTCACCTCTGCATGTGTCAGGGGCAAAAGAAAAGATTCCTTTTAGGAAATGCAGATTGTAAATGAGAGCTCTGTGTGTGTGGAAAAGGGAAACAATATGAAATACAACTTTACTTTATATTTTTATTGGAACACAAAGAGCATGGAGTCTGTAGGCAACTGCTTGGATTCAGCCCTTTATTGGGGGAAAAAGCCCAGGATCCCAACAACTAAATGGAGTTGTATATTCAGGGCTTTTCTGGGCTTCTCTCCTGCACCAGTTCATGAAGTCCTCTTCTCTGGAAAGCTACTCTAGATAGTGTCTAGATAGAAAGCCACTCCAAGGAGTGTGAAATGTGTGTGGGAGGGGTGGGAGAGCAACTGTGAATGTAAGTGATTTTGGATTAGATAGGCCCATGGTCTGATCCAACAAGATTCTTCTAATATTCTTATGTGTACAAAAGTGCTTTCTACTTGCACATGTGATTCTTTGGATCTGGCCCAAGGGACTTTGGAGCATTCTTGAACAACCAGAAAGCGCTAAACAACTTTGTTACTGAAACAAGAAAATCACTGTTCAAAGCTGTGTCTTGCATAATAGTTTATAGCTTGCAAATTGCATTTCTTGTGTAGAACTCTGGGTACCATTTAAAAAAGATTTTTTTCATTGTGCAACATTTGTGCCAGTGCAAATTAAACAACAGACACACGATAATCCTGTTCCTGAAGCAAGAATGGAGAGGTCATCAGTACAAGCTATATTGTGTTCTCTCTTTAAGAAAGAAAAAAAATCCAAGAAGATTCCTCCATTCTTTTATTTTTATCCTGCTCTTTTAAGGAGCTCAAAGTGTCATACTTGAGTCTCTTCCCTTCCCATTTTTATCCTTGGAAAAGAAGAGAGACAGAATGTACAGCAGTCACAGACTTAAGACATTTTATTTAAAGAACAGGATTAGCAAAGTGGCATTGGGGCATTCCTGCAGCAGGAAAAAGATAACCTTTCTGCTGTTTGGTTCCTCTTCTTAATTTGTAAAGGGCACATGCTTCAGCAGTAGGAAGTGTTTGGTCTCTACAGTGCCCTATAACAGGCTGATAAGGCACTTCCAAGTAAGCAAGATTTTATGTGATGCTTCTTATTTACTAGGCTCTTCCAGAAGGTGAAGATGATATTTTGGAGGAAGCTAACATTAAGGAAAATGAAGATTCCAGTGTTGATAAAGCCAACATCAGCACATGTAAATCACTAATTCAAACCAAGGTAAGAACAGGAACTGAAGAAGCATTTGAGTCTCTTCGTTTGTATACTCATGCTGTTGGACAGAAACTGAAATATCAGCTGTGCCATACCACCAAGCTGTAGGATAGGTCCTAAATCAATCAGAAAGGAAGCCACCACACAAACATCCCCCCTTTTCAGAGCCATTTGCACTGTTGCACAGCAAGAAAAGAAGATGGACAAAACATTATTGGTTACTCTGAGGTTATATGGGTTCAAAATAGCTAGCCAGGCATTCTAAGCATGCATGCACTGAACCTAAAACAAGTTTCTTCATTTAGCAAGTTTCCCAGAGACAGTCTACACAAGCACTTTTTTTCCAGTACATTAGCAAAATGTTTTCAGCCAAGACATCTGGTACCAGCAACCTTGGCTTAATCAAAAAATAACATTCTCACATCTTATCTTGCTGAAGTCAGCACATTCCAAAAGCCAGGGCAGGAAGAGAGTGACCAAGGTGCTACTATAGCTAAGGAATCTAAAACTCGGGCTAAGGCTTTTTTGAGGCCTACAATTTCTTATGTGCTGGGACTAGTGGTAATCTTAAATGCAAACATTATTTGTGATTGGCATGTCCTGCATGTTGTCACTCCCTTGTAGGGTTTCCCCTTATCTAAGCTTTAAGTCAGGATAAGCAACATGCAACTATGGATCGCAGGTGCCCCCTTACCCTGCCCATTTTTTTTTCTATAGATGCTCTTGTTGAAAAAAAAATAGCAACCAAAAAAACCCTGCCTTCCAGGAGAGGTGATTGTTCTTTAAAACAAAGCATTGAGGGGGGAGGTGTCTAAAAGCAATGTGTATGTATGAAACTAGAAATGTACTCACATTTCAGTTCTGTGGTCTAGCAGGCTGTGAGAGAGGGCAATCCTTAGACCAGAGCTTTCCACACTTTTCATGTTGATGAGACACTTTTTAGACATGCATCATTTTGTGACACAGTAATTCAGTTTTACTAACAAACTGGAGGTTAAACTAACTCCTTATAAGAGATCCAGGCACATACATAAATTGTAATAATGAAATATACAGGGACACAACATACCTCATGAAAACCTTTCATTTATATTTTTAAAAATGTATGATTTATTTATAACATATGAAATAGATTTCCAAGGCTTGGGGTGGGGTGCTCATTCTCAGTCCAGGGAGATGACACACCTACACCCTTCAGGCGTCACACTAATATGTTGTGACACACCATTTGGAAAGCCCTGCCCTAGACTTTGTCTACTCCACTAGATTTCTAAAGCTGAAGACAACATGAAACCACCTGATTTCATTATCCTATTTACATCCACAGTCATAAGAATTTCTCGACAGTGCATATGTGGTTCACCTTTAAAGCCTTGCAAAAGCTGTAAAGGATAGACTGAGCTTTCCCAGATAGTTCATGAATAATTCAAGCTTTGCACCCAGGTCTGCTCATTCCAACTCCAGCATACTGTGGGCTGCAGCCTGTGGATTTTGTCTACTTTTCAAACCTCACCTGTGCCAAATTGTGATGCATGAGATAGGCTGCATAAAAGCTGTGGAAAGTCTAGGGGAAGGGGAAATATGTTTGTATATGTCCCTTCAAGTCACCTGTCAACTTACAGTCATCCCATGAATTTCATAAAGTTTTCTTCAGTTAGGAAAGATGGTTTTGTCAGTTACTAACTGATTGCATCTAGTGTTTGTTGGATGTCTCCCATTGAGGTACTAACCAGAGGTGACCCTGCTTAACTTCCAGGATCAGATGGGATCTGGCACCTTTAGGGTATTTAGGCCATTAGGGGATGGGGAAGGGGGAATGGAATATTCTGAAAGAATGTTTGCTTGGATGCCTGAACAGGAGCACTCCAGATGGCAGCCTTTCATTGCACACCCTACATGTTTTGATTTTGGATGCAGTGGGTGGGGACCACATTCCTTAAAGGCAGAAGGTTTGCCCCCCAGATCATCTTGACAAAGGAATGAAATGACAGAATGGAGATAAGTAGTGCAGAAACAGCAGTCAGAAGAGGTCTTATCTTTCTCATTGTAAAATGAGAAGTTGGACTAACCCACCAGACAACAAATGAGGATCAGTTGGCACCCTGGAAGAAGGGAAACTTCAGTAATACTGAAGCCTATAATGAAATAGCATGCAGCCATAAAAAGTACAGATTGGGTAATTGTGCCAGAACTGGTCTTTCAAGTACCTAGTGACTCAGTTAGGTTGTACATTATTGGAAAAGAGCAAAGATGGCAAGAAGAGAGATCTGTTTTATTGGAAACTAAGGAACATTCATTGAAGTAAAAATGCAAGCTGGCATTCAAGTGATGAATGCAGAGTTGAAGGCACGGCAGGAATTTCTGAGCCAGCTGTATTTTTTGTTGAGGAGCTTTTCTAGTGGTTCTTTTGATTGGCAAATTTTCTATTGTCTTTCTAGTCATGAGCTGTGCAGTTATCATTTTGAGTAAATTGCACAAGATTTGGCACTGATTTTTGGTAAATAGCTGTCCAAAGCATTTCCTGTTCTATTTCATGTGGAACCCATCAGTAGTGTCATGTTTACTCTCTGCTAAAAATATTAACATTCTGTACCCTGAAAATCCAGATTCCATAGCATCTATAATTAGGCTTCATAATTATGTATTTTATAGAGCCAAATTGATGTAGTGGTTTGAGCATTGGGACTGTGACCAGAGTGCAAATCCTCCTGGGTGACCTTGGGCAAGTCACACTCTCTGTCTTGGAGGAGAGCAAAGATAAACCCCTTCTGAACAAATCTTGCCAAGAAGACTCCATGATAGGGTCACCATAAGTCAGAAACCACTTGAAAGCACAAATAGCAAAGTGTATTTTATTGGTTTGTTTAGCTAGTCCTCAGGAGTTTGCCAATAAATCAATATTCATTTTCCTACATACACAAATGGTTTGTTTTTCCCTTTAGCACAGAGCTTTCCAAACTTTTCATGTTGGTGACAAACTTTTTAGACATGCATCATTTCATGACACAGGAATTCAGTAAGTGGAGGCAGCCCCTCCATTCAGGCCTGGCCCGCTGCCACCGCCCTCGCTGGGGTCTTCCTTGGCCTGGAGCAGCTGTGGTGGTAGCAGGAGAGGCAACCCTTCTACCCGAGCCTGGCCTGCCACCACCACCCTTGCCAAAGTCTTCCTCAGGCTGAGGCAGCTGCAGCCGGAGAGGCAGCCCCTCCACCCAGGCCTGACCTGCCTCTACTGCCACACCAGAGTTTTCCTTGGCATTGGGCAGCTGCAGCAGCAGCAGAAGCCCCTCCCCCTGAGCCTGCCTCACTGCTGCCCTCTCTGGGGTCTTCCTCAGCCCAGGGTGGCAGCAGGAGAGGCAGCCCCTTCACCTGGCCCTGGCCCATCGCAGCAGTGCAAGAGGTAGCCCCTCCACCTGTTACATTCATGCAACACACCTACATGCTGCAGCTGACACACTAACATGTCGCGACACACAGTTTGGAAAGCTCTGCTTTAGCACTTGAGACATCACTAGGCATTGATTAGTGTGTATGTATGCCTCTACTGTGCACAGAAGACACAATTTAGTGTAGAGGGCAGAGTTCATGATCTTAGTGTCAGCTTTGGCTTCTGGTGATTAAAAGAAAGCTCACAGTTCCTAGAGCAACGATGGTCAAACTACTTCCTTCCATGTATTGCTAGACTGCTGTTAATAGGCCGTATACTCCCACGCTTTGATATGGCTTAATTGACAAATATGATTTGATTGGCATAAACTATACTCTGCTATGGCTCTATGGCCATTGGGAGCTAAGAGGAAAGCTGGCCAAACACATGCATTGCAAAACCAGGTCAGGAAAGACCTCAAGACATAGTCAGGCCATAGAAAATCAACAGGAGATTCCAGCAATAATGAACTTACAGTTAGCCTTCAACAACTCAACGTCTGGAGACAGCATCTGCGATGTTCCCACTGGACAGCTGATTGTCTTAGTCCTCCTTCCTCTGACCATCAGACTTCCGTTTTGTCCCCACATCTGTCCAGCAATCAAAGAGTTATCAAGACTACCATTAGCCCTTTGTCACTTAATGCTAATGCCATCAGCTCATTCCGGACCCCATTGTCCACCCTCCGTACACTATTGTTTACTCTGCCAGAGAGCCATTAGCACCTTCAACCTCCAGACAGAAAAAGAATATTTAAACCCCATTTTTGGCTAGCCAACTCGCAGTATGCTGGTTGCTGGTCATCACTCTGCTGCTTTGATGCCCGTTGGTATATTGTCCTTGGTCTCCTAGTCTAAGCCTCATAGCTCTTTGCTTCTCTGCTGGACTGGTAAATATCACCCACTTTGTCCTGAATTCTCACTACCCAAAACTTTCCTCCCTTTTCCTTCAATCAGCCTTGTGTGATTGCATGACTGCTTGGATCTTGTGTATGTGATTGGCTTACCATGGCAAGTGTGGTGCCTGTTGTGTGATTAGGGGCCTCTTGTCAAATCTGATGAATGCCTAAGCGTCTTTACAGATGTATGAGATGAATGGTGTTGGGCTGGTTCTTTTTATGCTGGTTTTGTATTTATACATTTTAATTCATCTGCTAGCCGGCGTGAATATAGCAATGAGTTAAAAAATCAAAACATATGACTATCTACACCTCAGTGGCCGATTTATATGTTACATCTCTCATGTGAAAGCTACTTACAGGCATTTTGTATATCTTCTACAGGGAATTGTAGTTCAACATTATCTGGAAGTGTGAACAATTCCCACCCTGTCCTAATTTCTTCTTGGGTTTAAGAAAACCTAATGAAATTTATGGGGTCACTATATGTCAACAGATGACTTGACGGCACATACATAATTGAGACAGGAATGGTTGCAATCCCTGTCAACTATCTATCTGTGGCAAGCCCTGTTTTGCTACCATGTAATGTGTGAATCACCCTTACGTTCCTTTTCTTTTGGCACAGCTTTCTGTATCTCCTGATGCAAGACAGAACCATCTCTTCACATACAACCTCTTCTTGAAGAAAACCTCATCCACTGGAAATATGCAATATATAACTGTTCCCCAAAAGAAGAGGATTTTTACCACACAAAACCTAAGGATGAAAATGTTTAGCAGCAATGTTTGTTGATACAAATACTTCTTGGCATTCTTTCCTTTAAAAAAAAAACCCTCGTATACCCTATTACTAATTTTAAGCTGGGAAATGCTTCTGGGGTGAAGAAAATGAAAATTTGATATATTTCACATCATTCTACTGCCAGGGTTATGGTTTCATCATGACTCATGACATTGTCAAGAGGTGCACAGAAACCATGAAGCCTGCCTCGTGATGAACTGGCTAGGAACATATTTATGTGTGTGGTGCTAGCTCACCCTTGCCATGGTGAAAACAGTCTTGCAGGACGGAATAGCATTTCCCCAGCCTTTCCACCTGTGGGCAGGATTGAAACACACATGTTCTCGGTGTACCTTGCCACCTCCCCTCTACTCAACTGCTTCTTACAGGCCCTGACAACCTACATGTTGCCCTTGCCTGTGTTATCACTGATCTCCACTCTCGTTACTTGGTTCCTACTTATATAACTGGCTTATGAGTTGCCTTTTTTTTTGGTAAAAGACTTCATTACCTCTCTTGATTTGCATCTGAACTGACCTTCTGTACAACTTATGAGAAGGCTGTTTGAGACCTTATCATCTTGACTATACTCTTGATTTAATTGGGAGGCAAATATCTGCTTCAGTTTCCATTCTGAGGCAGACTATTCACTGGTACTCCTGAGTATATCAAATCCTTTTAGTCCTAACTTGATAGCATAGTTGTGTGTGCTGAATTGGCCAGTAGCATTGGCATTATATTAAAAAGCCCCAAGAGACCTATGGCTTAGGTAAATCATAAATGTTTCTCTCAACAAATGCTAGATTGTGAGTTCTGTGAACAGCTTATTCTGTCAGGTGCAATGCCTAGGGTCTTACAACCAGCACACATTAAAATAGTGGCTGGCTGACATCTTACATTTTGGTGATGAAGGAGGCACTGTTGCCTTTTTGTGAATGGTGTGACCAGCACTGTCTTCGAGTTTAGTGCAAATGAAGAGTGACTGCAATCTCATTTCACATAAATGGCCCTCTGGTACAAGTTCACTGAATTTGAAATGCCGTTAAACAGTTTGCTGCAAATTAGGAAGCACCGGTCGAACTTCTTGAAGTAGCTACTCCAACCCTTTAATGGATAATTTGTGCCACCTTCCACTGAACATTTTTCTTGGTCTACACAAGGTATCACTCCATGCCAACATAATTTACATCCTGCAAATCCTGGAGTAGGTGAAATGTTAGTCTTTTCAGTTCTGCAACTTTGAAAGCATAGAGCTTAAATGCTATTACCAAATAAGATCTGGGGTTGGTGGAAAGGTATTAGTTGCTTCTTGAGTTCTCTACCTTTCCCATGTCACTAAGTAGCTTATCAGGCTCATGTTTTGTAATTACATTAACTGTCATTTACGTTCTGGAGCTGGATTAAGAGCAGGGAATCCTCTAAGGCAGGCATGTAGGCATCATCTGGAGGCCACAATTTCTCCTGTCAGACCCAGAAGGCATGAGCAGGAATGATGGGACCACAGCTGAACACTACCTGGAATGCCACAAGTTCTTCACCCCTGCTCTAAAGCCTTCTAGTCCATGTCCCTTGATTTATTACTTGCATGTGTTGGCCTTACCTTGAAGTTTTTCTTGTCTGTCATGACAAGAAGGGTAAAGATTTGTCCCAGCACTGCAGTAAATGTGTGTGGATGTGGTCTAGGTTATACTCATGGTTAAGAGTTTTGTGGGTAGTGTTCTTACTTCTGGAGTAATCTTGTTTGGCACTGTTGGTAATTCAGGAGAAATGGTTTTGTGTACTTGTTATTCATTTTTAGAGCAATAGTTCAGTAAAACTTCCACCTGCCTTTGGGTATAAACCACTTAGCAATTGGTAGGCAAAAGTGTGTGGTGGAAAAATACAGTGAAAACAAGTCATGCATGTATGAAAGGCCTCATAATATGGACAGATTTTCAATTTGAATAATACAGACCTCTTGTAGGACATTTGGCAGGAACTTAACCAAAACTACCCTGATGTTTTGTAACACTGCCTTTAATAAAATATTCACCATATAGAGTCATGTTCTTAAGCGTGTTCTACTGGAGCTACGGCAACTACAGGTTTAGACATCCTGGTAGAATTTCTAGGAATATAGGGTAAGATACCTGCTAGCACTTCAAGGCTTACTTGATCATCTCCTCTGAGGATCAACTTTCTGTAAGAAAGCTTACCCTATACACAAGCACATCAGCCACTCTGGGATCTAAACAACCTGCAGCATGATCGTTTTACGGAAGCTCAAATAAAGTTTCACCTCACTTTTAATGCATTGTGCAATCTTGAGGAACCAGTGGGGAGTAAGGTAAGACCTAAGATTTGTCAATATGATAGCAGATTATATATTGAAAGCCAGCTTTCTTAAGAAGTTTCTTGTAATCTTTTGGAATAATAAGCCTATGATAAAAGATGCAATGAATACAGCAGTTTAATGTTTTGCCCTAATGGCAAGTAGCAAATACTGTGTGGGGCACAGACAGACAAACTTTTAGGAAAGTTTGTGTTTGTCCCCACAGGTGGTGTTTCTCCCTTGCCCACTCTGTTCTCTTTTTACAGCTATATTGTTTCTAACTGCAGTATCATTTAATTTCCCTAGATATGGATGGTGGTGGTGGTTGGTTGTCATCCTCAAAGCCTGTCTTATAAAGCATTTGTGTATTTATGCCTTAAGCTTTTATTCTCCCCCAGATGGAAAACTTTCCCATCCTTCACAGAATTTGGATTGTAAACATTCTGAGCAAATGGAATATTCCGTATCATCACAGCAGCTGAAGTATGGTGTCAAACTGACCCTTACCAGACATCCTTGTGTTCTCAGTCTTCCAATCACTGCCGTATTCTTTCTCTGATCCTGCCATATTTTGACATTCAAGATACCAGATGCTGTAGGCTATACTTCAGAGGAAGCAACTGGCAAAACCACCTTTGAGTATTCCTTGCCTAAGAAAACTATGAAACTCATGGAGTTGCCATAAGTCAACAGGCGACTCAAAGGTGCGCACACACACACATACTCCTAAAATGCTATAGGAAAGAGCAGCTGGGGTAGGTTCAGAGCAGGAAAAAGCAGCCAAAGTAACTAGCCGTTACAAAAAACAGTTGTCATTTATACTATCATTTCACTGTGTGTAATGTTACTTTCTAAGGTCTTCCTGATCAGAAAAAGGGCCTTTTAACAACTACCTGCTGATTTTTAAATATTTTAAATGCTCCAAAGCCGGAAGAAAAGGTGGAAGAGAGGTAACATTTTATTTTTTTATTCATGGATGACCTGCAATCGAAACACAAGTGTTCCATTATTTGATATTCATAAAAAAGAAACTGTTAACCTAGAGTGGCAATTGGAGCTCTTTCCTGTCAGTAGCAGAGGGGCAACACACTACTTGTTCTTGTTACTGGTTCTGTTGCAGAAAATAGTATTACAGAGTAAGAACAGGTCACTTACCTGTAGCTGTGGTTCTCTGAATGGTCATCTATGTCCTCGCACAAATGGACTTTCACACCTGCACAGAGACCCCGTACTGTGCATGGTCCAGACCACCAAGCAGCTCTCTTGTTTTGAGTCTGCCAGAAGAACAAAATTCTAGGAAGGGAATTTTGAATGGAAGGGAGGTAGGGCACACATGGCTGCTTGAAGAACCACAGATACATGTAAACAACCTATCCATCATGGTTTCTGTGCTTCACACAAATGGGTAAGTGAAAAGCTCATCATATGAGATGGGTCAGGTCATAAAAATAAAGATTGCAACATATTATGACCCAAACAAGCATCAACTCAAGCCCTAGAGTCCAAACAGTATTGTTTTATAAATGTTGAAGGATAAGACTATAAGGCAGCTTTGCCAAATTCAAACAAGGAAGCACCATTGAGGAAGCTGACAGAAGCTGAAACTAATCTAGTAGAATGAGTTCTGATGGCAGTTGGAAAGAGTTTCTTTGCAAGCGTACCAGCCAGGTGAATCACTTGCACTACCTGCTTTGAAATCTGCTGAGGAGAGCCACCATGATCCATCCTTGGACTATCACAATAGATGAAGTCTAGTAGATTGGAAAAAAGAAGCAGTCTGTTAAATGCAAAAAGTGGTAGCCTGTCCAAGGGGTAAAGATATTTCTCCAGACCTAAAGCGGGGTCTGGAAAAAACACAGGGCAGACTATGTCCTGATTAATATGAAATTGAGAGACCACCTTCAGGAGGAATGTGGTATCAAGACACAAAACCACTTTGTCCCTACAAAGCAAAGCGTTCACCAACCCCATGGGCTAAGATAATGTTCACTAGAAGTCCACTTCCAGCTTGTTTATATAGAAAACAGTTGCAGTGTTGTCTGATGCAACTTGTACTACCTTGTTATAAAAAAGAGAAAGAAAAAATGAGAGGAACTGAGATTAGCACAATAGCAGTAAAAGGAAGAAATGAGGGGGGATCACTCAGCAAGAGCAGACTGATCAAATTACTCTTAACGACAGAGAGAAACTGGTGCTTATCAAAACAAACTGGTCCTGAGGGTAACCTATCAAGAATCACAGGTAGTTTTTAGACTGATAAGTGTCCTTTCTTTTGAGAAGAGATTATGCTATAGTCCTCTGCATCATGAAGGCACAGCGCAAGAATCATTCTCAATTTTTATTTGTTGTCAGAGTGGGACATGACTGTGTTGCCAAATAGTAGGTGAAGGTGCGAATGTACAAGGGAAAAATTCACATCCGTGGCAGTTTGTCTAGGGAGACTCTACCCTCTCCCCACTTCAAGCCAAACAGGCATACTTAGGCCCCACTTATCAAAAAGCTATGGGCAAAATAGGTATGCAATTTAAATATTTGGAGTTTGCTCACTTTTAATGTAACAAGGACTACATCTGTAGAAGAGGTTAGACTGAAATATTTATTATCACAAGAATTTTAAAAATATTCTTTTTAACCCCAAGTCTGCTGCATCACAGTGCAGAAGGCTATTACCATCTTTCAAGATTTTTTTTAAACATACAAAGAAGCATTTATGCACAATCTGCATACATTCTACCTAATCCCTTTATGCCAAAGACGGGTGAAATTTTGCCCAAAAGTCTGCTGCTATGATTTAGATCTCATTGCAAACTGTATGCATAAAAATACCTTTGAATTCTCTAAGTCTGCATTGAGCCAACAAAAGAAGACTAATTTTGTACTAGTTGTGGGATCTGGCTTAGTTATGAATAGTTGGGTGGAAAGGCTCAGAACTAAACAAATGAAAATATTCCAGGTTTATGACCAAAGACTGTATTTTGCTACTTTTAAAATTAGACATGTAATGGTTTGTTTCTTTGTAAAGATTCTACTTAAGTTAGTGGATTCCCTCTAAAGAGCAAAATGCAAGTACTACAGAAAATTAATGGCAGAGCAAGAATGGTGGCAACAACACCTGCCATATCTGAACAACCAATTTTCTCCATATGTCTATGCCACAGGCATACTGGGATGTTGGCTCCTCCACTGGTAACAACCAAGTTGTATCTCCAGGCTGTAGCTTGTTATCCCAAAATGCACTGCTCCTGAGCCATTCTGCCTAAGAATAAAATTTTACCACAGCCACTATCATATTACTGCTATGGTAGAAAAAAAAGGGGACTGGAGGAAAGAACAAGAGAAATCATAAATCCTGCAAGTCAAATATGATTATAGAAGTAAAAACATAAAAGAACCAAGATTGGACAGAATATGCAAACAGCAGCCTATTCCTATCTTTAGTTCTGACTACAACCAGCCCATTGAATCAGTTAGATTTAGCTATGTCTTAAGTCACCATTCAGTAATTGATTGAATGGGTCTACTCTACTTGAAACTAACCAACAGGATTCCAGCCTGTACTAATAAATCTCTTTACACACCTGCATCTTCACATAATAGCATAAACAGAAAACACAGGAACCAAATCAGGGGAACTTCCTTTTCCTTACAATACTATGCCAGAGTCAGGCTGCTTAAACTCTTGACAATGCTCTCCATGGTGTCACTGTCACCACAGACAACCCACCTTCCTGTCCCTGCTGCCAGTGTCACCATCTGCCTCATACTTCTCAGGACTGTTCCCCAACTGTAGTACTACCTACCATCTTTATTATTAGCTCAATGTAATGGCTCAGGTTCATCCAGAACTACTCACGTGCCATCGTTCGTTTCCCAAAATGCAATGCCACAGAATATCCAACCGGGTTTTGCTGCATCCAGTGCTCCAGACAGCATTGATTACGGGTAAGTAAAGTTAGCAACCACTTACCAATTAGAACTGAGCAGCTACTTTGCTTCAACAGGCAGCACACCAGCCGAAGCGTGCTACAGCTGAACATGCTTCCCTTGCAGGAACATGCTCATACTAAGGATCTGCCATGGTAGATGTTTTATTTTAATTGAGAAAACAAACCTTACATCCTTCCAAAGAAGGCTTACTATAATTATTATCTATTACTGGGGGCAAAAGTCTAATATTTACGGATATTCCTTTGCAAGATTCTTATTAGTTTGGGAAGTTTTGGTTTCAGTTATAACTTTTCCTTCCAGTTTATCTCTCTCTGACCTGTTTGTTAAATCTATCAGCTGCTTACTCAATGTCTTCTCTTGCCCTCTTTCATTCACACATATTGCCCTCCCTCAATAGGCCAAGAGCTCAGAAGCACTGCATTATGGGAAAATAAATACAGCTTCCCCAAGAACTGTGACAACACTGTCTAAGGCCACCTGGCAACATGCTTAACACCTTGCTTTGCAAAAAGCTGAACCCTAGTGGTAGTCCCAAGTAAAGCAGATCTGTTAATCAATGGCATTTGTTTAAGTGATGGCTGACCATACAACAACTGACTGAACAGGACTGCTTTAATAGAAACTAGCAATAGGATTCAGTCCAATACAGGCTGGGGCAGATGAGCCCTTGTGGGGAGCAGCAGTGGGGTGTGAAGCTCCCAATAAATTTTCACACTAGGCTCTGATGCCCAGCTTACCTTAGGATGTGACAAAATTGGCTTATTCAGTTTTACAACACAACAGCTGCTAGGCAGATTCTTAAATCCAACAGTGTAGTTATCTTGAAGTTTGCTCAGTTCCTCATGTAGGAAAGGAATAAAAATAGCCATGAAAAGCACACCATCTACGGTGAGTCTCCAACACAGTAAAATCGCCTCAGAGGAAAGGGGACTGTGCAAAGATGATAGCTGTGCTCTTAGACAAGTCCCATTCAATTCTTAAAGGGCTGAGTGGCTGGCAAGCCTAGGACATGGTCATGTCACACACTCTGCTATCTTGCATTTTTTTCCTGTCATTTGGATACAATGCATTTCCTTATAGCAGTGGTTCTCAACCTGTGGGTCCCCAGATGTTCGTGGACTTCAGCTCCCAGAAGCCCTGAGCACTGACTATAGTGGCTGGGGCTTCTGGGAGCTGAAGTCCACGAACATCTGGGGACCCACAGGTTGAGAACCACTGCCTTATGGGATGTGCAAAAATGTTCCATTTAAGTGATATATTGCACATTAAATTTAAAACTGTGTTGCAAAGATACAATGTTCTTCAGAGTTAAAATAATTCTACCTGTACAGTAAATACTAGCTTTTTAAAAACCCATATTACCCAAAATTGATGCACATAATACTGACAAAATTTTAAAATTGGACAATATACATATAAATTACAATTGTAAATGTGTACAATTAAATACCATAAAATTTCACAAATAAGCTGTATTGCTGGCAAATTTCTTGGTTATGCCACCAGAAACACCATCCAAGAAAACAAAAAGATCTGCAGTGTTAGACAAAGCACTAGAAAGAGTTAAAGCATTTCTGCTTATAGAGGTAGTGCCAGCCACATCCAACTAGAAATTCATCTCCAAACCCAGACAAAGCAATGTAGTAAAATTGTAAAAAGCCTATAAAATTTACAAAAATAAATAGCTTCAAATATTTTACAAAACGTGAGGGGTTTTGCTGCCAAGCATTTCATGGCTCCTTCAACAAAAGGAAAGAGAGCTGTAATCGTTTAAATATTTTTAAAATATATCTGTATTTACAGGGGCTGCAAATCTGAATATGCAACTCCACAAAATGCCAACAAAGAATTTAGTTAAATATTAAAAATAGAATCTTTAGAATTCAGAAGTTGTTTTCCCCTCTTATGAAAATTGTTGTTATGCAAATTTCTTCAGACAGATTAAAAATTGCACATTTTAAAAAGTAAGAATATTGGGAATAAGGAGGATGTTGCAAAGGACACATTCCTCACTATGTCCCAGAAAGACTTTAAAAAAAAGGAAGATTGCACAATTGGTTTAATAAATACTACATTTTATATGACAGCATGCCACTTTTTTTGGTTTATATATGAGTTTTGGAGAACCACTCAAGGATAATGCCTCTAGCTGTTATTTGGTGCAACACTTTGCAGCTTACTTCCTCCTGCTTTCATCTTCAGACCAGCACTGTGTGGCAGCATGGAACAAAGTATCTTTGGATTTTTAAAAAACGTCAGGATCCGACAAGAATCTCCATGATATGGTCCAAATCACTGAGATCACTTCTACATATTGGGATGTTACTTGCTGAGGAAGGATTGCAAGAGGGGAAGGCTTTTAAGATCTCTTCTGTGCCTGCCACAGGTGATGCTCTTGGAGGAGCCAAGGGAGGGCAGTCAAAATCTGAATCATACATTGAAGTATCAATATCTTCAAAGATGTCATCAATAGCCAAGTCTTTCAAGTAACTTGTTGAATTTGAAATCTCAAAGGATCCAAATGCACATTCCACACCTTTCAAGTCTTGCCTGTCATCTTCTAACCTCAGGCATGAAGTATCAGAAATCTTGAGCTGATCATCTCCAGATCCAGCAAGGTAAGCAGGTGGACTCACATCCTCCATAAAGTCCAAATCTTTCAGAATAGAGGAAATAGCTGATGACATGTCATTGTCAGAAACCATCAGCAAGCTATTTTCCATTGGGCCTTCCACAGGCCGTGGTTCATAACCATTTGTTTCCTGCTGATTCATGCCTGGAAAAAAGTGAGAAGGCATGCCCAACAAATCGAAATTCAGGTAACTAGAAGGACTAGTGCTGAGGCCACCACACGTATTAATAAGCTGCTGGCTAGTTTCTTGCCTCATCTCCTCCTGGATCTGCCGGACTGTGTTGGCTATAAGGACAGAGCGGTGCAAATTAGGTTCCACCAGCATCTTGTATGTCTGTAGTTTGGCGAGGCACACATTGAGCACCAGCTGCCTCTTGAGCGGGTATGGCAGGTTGCGACTGGAATCAAAGGCACTTGACACACCAGCCATGTTCTCTTCATAATCACTCAGCTTGCGTTTCAGACCCCTCCCCAACATCAACCTAAAATGAAAAAATAAATCAGTGACAAACTGATTTATATGACACAGTTCACCATACAGTAAAAAGAAGTATTTCTTTAATTTATAACATTTCTATCTAGCCTTCCTTCCTACATGAAGATGGCAATGACTCTGGCTTCAACTTCATCCGTTCAGACACCTTAAGATTAGGTTTGTCCTTATCAATATATTTGGGGTTAGAAAGGAATCCAATCTGGAGTGGGCAAGCAGAAATGAAGGGGACTATTTAACACTGGGGGAAAAAGCCAAAGGCAATCCCGAAGAAATCTGTGCCTATTTAATTAAAAGGGAAATCAGGCCTTTTCATACGCCACAAATTCCATAAAACCACAGAACAGCTTTTAAATCTTATCTCCCAAGAATCCCTGCTTTAATTTTAAAACCAACCATCTTCTAACACTTAAAATAGTATACTAGGAGACACTTGGAAGCAGATGGTCAAAGCCTAAAGAAATCTCAGCAGCCTGAATTTGTGAACAGAAATCCCAAAGGTCAATGGAAGGAAATGTAGCTTTTTCTTCTGTCCTGTGACCAGCCAAGTAAAACTGTATATTGTACAAATAGGAAATAATGCATAGAGCTGCAGAATTTTATTAATGATATTTTAACATCATATTTTTTCAATGCCTTTTCAAAGACCGAGGATTCTTTCCCATTCTCCTGAAAACAAGGTATAGAACATTCACACTGAAATTTTAGTGTTCACTTTCTTCCATTTGAATTAAAAACTTCTTCGAGAGTTGAACAGGAGCTAGGTTCTTGAAATAATTTTGGCCACACTCTTTCCTGCCTGCAAACCTTAGAATGTGGACTATGATTCTTGGCAGACAGAGAAACAGCAGCTATGAAAGACCTGCCACTACACTTTTGTTACACAACTCTGCCTGAAACCTAACAGTTTTCATATGAATAGCAGCAGCATAAAAGTGTCTGTCATTGCAACAGTTTTTTCTGCTCAAAGTTTCCAATCATGAAGTGCTTTGCAGAGAGCTTTCAGCACTTAAAAAGAAATCCCTCCAAGGAAGAAAACTGAATAGGAGAGACGAGGGAATGATCTTGCCAAGCTTTCCCAAGTTAAATACAGAAAAAACTGAAACACAGCATCCATCTCCCAACCTGATGCCCTCCAGATGTGTGACACCAGTGATTCTCTGGCTAACTGATGTGGGGAACTGGCAAATTTTTTTTCCAATGAGCCATGGATTGGGACCATATTTGTTCCCATTTGGACTCAGAAGTCCACAGTTCACAAGCTGTGTACGTCCCTGCAGCCAAGCTCCTAGGAGTTTTCTCTTCAAGAGTAGCTCCCTCGGAACCCACACACTACAGGTTTTTCAGGGATCATCTGTTACACAAGTTTTTAAATGACCAGAGGAGGAAAACATATGTAGGAGATCCTCAAATGCCTCATTAGTCATGGAAAAATGCTGGGCACCAATGTAAGTAGCTGGTGAAGAGATAGTATCACCAAATGTAACACCCACCTGGCTCTTTAGAAAATCAGTAAATAAAAATATGATCCTCCACCATGTCCATGTCAAACCAAGCCAAGGCAGCTTCATCAAGTTTTTCTCCATTTAAATGACATTCCACATGAGACACTACAGAAAGAATTAGGGATATCTTTTGTGGAAAGCACTTTTCTGTAAATCACAGACACATTATTGTACATTAAGATTACACACATGGTTGATGCTATCTGATACACAGAAATAAGGAACAATTTCAGAGGAGCAGCATGGTTAGTCTGTTGTAACAACACAACCAAGCATCTCCTAACAGCTGAAACAGGCCTAAGGGCTACTTTTCTGCCCTTTGTGCCTTCCAGTATATGCCTGAACCACCAAAATATTCCCAAATTGGGAGGAAAACCCACAAAAGTTGAAATGGATTTATAGTTTTGAAAAATAATTTCTTAACATGTAGAAACTTCAGGGAATTCTAGCAATCTATCCAGATGGCGAACTGCTGCTTTTGGAGGTCCCCACTCTTTTCATTTGTGTCTGGGGAGTCTGGAGGGGTTCAAGGACCACAAGTAGTCTCAAGGTGCAGCATGCACCCCCAGAGCCACATTAGCGTGCGCACACACACAATACTGTGGGTATAGAAACCTGCACCTTCACAAACCATCCACTTGTAGGTTGCATATCTTTTCCTCCACAAGTGTATCCTCCTGTCATAAAAGTTGGAGCCTTTCTATCAAAACAGCCCTGGGGACCCTAAAAGGCAAAGTGAATAGCCTAGATCAGAGACTCCTAAACTACCTGGACTTTTTGTTTTAAATAAATATGGCCAGTGTATCATATTTGTGCCATACTATTATCAGATTCACACAGTTGCTCTATTCTGGCTCTCAGTGGCTGGTGACACACCCTCCCTCCAGACTCCATTGCCATTGCTTTAGTCCAGAGCCACACGGCTCACCCTACTTAACTTCCAAGATCAGATAGGATCTGGTGCCTTCAGGATATTTAGACTCACAAGACACAATAGGCCATCCTTTTAAGAACCCAAAGGTGTACTAGCTCTACAAAGATGACACACTTTCAGTATCCCTCAAATTCTACCGATTCTATAGCAGGAAGAGAAACAGAAATATTCTTTCAGCTTACTACCTGGGATGAATTCATATTAACTGTGGATCAGTGAGGCTATAAGGTTAGACAGGATAAGCCACCAATAAGTCCACTTTCCAACTGACAATCTTACTCTTTCCTCAGCAGAAGGAGATAAATGAGATTGCTTTTGTCTAAGCATCAGTCCTCTGCTGGACACCTGTCATGATCTTTTATGCTTCCATGTACAGGCTATTTTTATTTTCTTTCATAACCGCTCAATTACATGATACTCTGATCCCCTTTTCTTTAATAAAAGTTTCTTCATCAGAATTTAGAATTTGGCTCTGTACTATATCCATCCAAAGAGCAATCCCTCACATACCCAGTGCTTAAGATTCACCAGGAGTTGGTAGCCAGTTTTGTGAAAAGTGGTTTTGTGAAATAACACAAGGTACCTGCCATTTCACTCTTTGCAGTTGGGGGAGCTTATCGCAGCCACATAAAGGGCTTACATCAGTCACCGAATTCCCACTCAACTTATACTATATGCTTATCCAACAGAGGCATAAAAATAGTGTGTAGCATGCCCTATGTATTCTAGGGATCCAGCTGGCAATGCATCCCTTCAATGGACCCCTGGGATTAAACAAGCTAGAAGCTGTAGTAGAATTTAAGAAAATAAGACGTGGGAAAGTTGCACACCTTGCAGGGCTGTGGTACTGCTTCATAGTAAACTTCAAATGCTATGGTAATAAAAATGTTCAAGTGGTGCTCAAGTCTCCAAACACTGATGCCTTGACTCAAAGACCTTTCCATCCTACTTAGAGACAAGAGGAAAATCCAGTGTGACTGAGCCAACATGAAGAAAAGCAAATTAGAATTCCAAAGTAAGGCATACATTGATTTTGCAGCTCTACTTGGCATTCAACTGCTCAGAAGTGTCCATATCTTCAGCACAAAGATAAGCAGGATTGAGGATACATAAATTTGAGACTGAGAATCAGATTTAGGGCAAATATTTAGTATGCAGACCTTACAGAGGGCCTCCCAGCTTCCCTTCATCTCAGCCAGCAGCTGCTCAGCTGATGGCAGCAGTTGCCAGTTCCAAACTACAGACCAAGGCAGGAAATGCTTCTAAGCAAAAGAAAAATCTGCAGATTTTTCTATGGATGAGTTGTGCAGTATCCATTCTCCCAGCCTCCAAACACACACTACTCCTCAATTATCTTGCTACATTGTTGTCTGTCCCAAGAGCTGACAGAAATGATGAAAATTTTTCTGAATTTCCTTAGGACAGAGAATTGAAATTGCTGGTCCAGCTGAGAATGCAAGTAGACTATCTCACTCATGCTGGTTAAAGCCCTAATCACTGTCAAGCTTTAACATGGACTGAGGGAACCTACATGTGGCACTGATTTATTAACTTACTAGCCTGCCTTTCTAGAGACAACAGATGCTTTGCATTATGGCCCAAGAAAAGAACTTACCCAAAACATGCTGACACAGAGATCAAGTGCAAGAAGGGAACCAGAAACAGTAACTAGATCATACTATACGCTGGCAGGAACATCTGGCTGCACACTGAACACAAGCAACGGCTATGTTCATCACTTTACAGCTACAACTTCAGCTGCATGTATGAACCAAGGCCTAGTTAATTCTCTCCATGCTGCAGTGACAGAAAAGTGTCCAAACTGTTTAAATATTAAGACTCTGTCTCCAATCCTCCCATCCCTGAAGCATTAGAAATGTAACTCCTGAGCCATATTTCTCAAAGGAGTCACCTGTTGTAACTGGTCGTTGCAGGAAAGCAGCTGCCACTACAAGAACCAAGATGAATAATCCACAGAACAAAGCTGTTAACCAAAACCTCCCACTGCTTTTGTTTCAACCTCATATCCCTCCTTTATTTTCCTAAGTCTCGTATTTTATGATGCAATTCTCCAATAAAAAAAATGCACACACAAATATATATAATGATAAATGCACATAAAATGCATATTTTTATACAATATTTTAAAACACAAGCTGATGTGATGTGGTGAAATAAACCTGAGATTGGAAAGAAGAGAAACTGAGCAGAACCAAAAATGACAGATTCATCAACATCTAATTAGACAGGCCCAACTCATAAAAATGAGATCTGCCAGTAGTCCACTGTCCTCAGCATTTGTTTACCAGATCTAGAGTTTAAGAGAAAACTAGTTTTACAGTTTTACAGCAGTTTCCTTGGTCAGCTATTAGTAAAGAATTGACAAGCCCACATTTACAGCTGAAGTCTCAGGTAGCCTTGGAACAGAACCATAGAAGAGCTCCAGCTGCCATCATCACCCTATTTTTCTGTTTAACACAGCTTTCAAAAATCAAAGAAAAATGAAATGTAAACACACATACAATCAAGATGCAAAACCCTGACAGCACTAAATATATGAATTCAAGAACCATGTAAAACTATTGTTAACAAAATTCCTAGCCAATGCCAGAATATGTAGTTATTTGCTTTGATATATGAATTTGTCTAGTTCAGATCTAGTTCCCTGAGGTCTTTTCTGATTCAAAATGTAAAATGAGTCTGTATGTACGAAACACAAATGTCCCTTTCTCTGAAAAAAGTCAAAGACATCCCAAATGGGGGCTGACCCTTCCCTATGCCCCCAATTGAACTGTAATGGCCAGTGGCATCCCCCACAAAATTGTGGATAACTCCTGGGCATTTTGGAAGCATGGGATGCAAAATGAGCTTTGCAGCCCCCAAAGCTCCCACAAGGAGCCAATATGACCCCCCAGACCCTGGCAATTCACCATTCCTGATCTAAAGGCAGGACCAGGACTGGGATGAGAACCTATCAGGAAACTGTATACCTGTTATGTTGGGCTCCTGGGAGGAAAACCAGGATAAACAACATTACAGTCTTAACAGAATGAACTCGGAGGAGTGCGGGGAGAAATGGTTCACTCTGAAAACCAACATGCTCATTTATTTTCAGGCATTATGGAAATGCAAAAAAACCCTAAGACACAAATTCCTCTCCAGTACAGAACATGTTAGCTCCCTATAGCCAGAACTGTACAGAACTGTACTTTTATGAAGTATATATTTACAAAGCAGCAAAGCAGCTTTGCTGGTGTGCACTCTTTTCTTGATAAGGGTTCCATCAACAGTGTGTGCCCTCAAGTGGTACAATAAAAGAACACCTTTAGAAAAATGGTTTATAAAACAGTGAGCAGAGGTACATTGCTTCTCCTTCATTACAAGTATGAGAAGAAAAAAGAGGAGCCATTTCCAAATAGCTGACAAAGGCAGACCTTGCAATGCAAAACATACATATTCAGAGTAGATACATTCAGCATTATGATGCTAATTACTGTGGTTATTTGACTTCACACAAACTTCAGACAAGAGGTCGGAACTAACATGATGGAATGTTACTCCATACTTTCCCCTCCTGCCCACAAAATCCTTGCACAAAGACAGTATCTCAGAAACAATTCCAGCCTAACCTGCCTGACACTCTCAATTTTTCAGGAATGCTTGGGCTTGTGTGTAAAAACTTCACTGCATGAGCTGCCATCTGCAGTTTAAAGTGCTTATAATCCAGGCACAGATTTACCACAAATTCAGTTGTTTTAGGAATAACTCCCTGCAGCTGGTCAGAGGAGCCCTCTTTGCCTGATTCATTATTAGTCAAATTCAGAGCCCTGGAAACCGAACTACCTAAGAGTTCTTGTTGGTCCCCCAATTGTAATAATGTGTTGTGTGAAATATCTGTGGAAAAAGAGCTATCTAATTGAACACTGGAAAATCAAGAGCAGGGAAAATTCATAGTTCATGCTAACCAAAGTGTGTTGTTTGGTTGGAAGAAAGACCATCAATTTGCAACCTATTTAGAGATTTTAACTACTGGCCAAAGCAACTGCTTTCTGACAAATGTTTTTTGATACAATCTGAAGGATGGAATTTCTTCTACTGGCTATTCAATCTTAGCTTCTCCATAACTAGGACAGAAGAATAAACAACATTTTTTCTAATTAAATTGTTTTTTTGTAAGCTTTACAGTTCCTTCAGTATCTCAGAAATACATATTGGGCTTCTGGTAATACACTATTTTATTTAGATTTGTTAAGAAATGCTTTCCAACCAAGCATTCTCTCTAATTCCCTTCATCCATTTGCTATTAGAGCAATGGGGCTTTAGATAGTAAGGTTTCCTGAATTCTTCTGTCCTAGACATGCTGTTTTAGAACTCTTCCCATTTGCTCAGTCCCCCATTGTGGGGATGTACCTAAGCAACCACACAATGTGACCACAAAATCTCCCAGGTGCGTTTGCAAGCACATAAAACTCTTCTCTTTCTCGTCCCCCAAGATAGTGAGCGCAGGCCCTCTTGAGCTGCTCCTCTTCTTGTACCTTAAAATGTAAAGTTTTTAGCTAATGACTTTTGCATACTGCCTATTTACCTTACTTTGCTACAACTAGTCTCAGGGAGACCTCAGAGAGTCAGTGCTTTCCACATGTGAATTCTGCTAAAGGAGGATGAGTCTTAATTGAACCAGTCTTCATCTTTACCAGAAAAGGGGCTAACATCCCAGGAATCTACTTCCAATCCAACAAATTTGGGTTATATGCCCAGTCTGAATCTTCCAGTGTTTCCTCTGAGACTGTCTCGTTGTTGTCAATTCATCCAACCTTCAATGTTGGAGTCCCCATATCCCTACAAAGTGATAGGTGATTAAGCAACAATGGCAGCTGGTGATCCCAATCTAGTTTTCAACATGGAGAAACTAAAAGGTAGGAATTACACAATTTGGGCTTGGAAGACTGAAATGTACTTAACTACAATGGGCCTGTTGGATGTTGTGAAAAAGCAAAGGCCCACAGATGCAGGAGAATTTCAGAAATAATTTGATATAAATGAAAAGGCACAAGTTTACATATGCCTGGCAGTAGATAATCAGCCTCATTTATCACATTCAAAATTTAAACAATGCAAAAGCAATAAGGGACAAGTTAACGGAATTATATGATTCTCCAAGCAGAAGTACCCAGACTTTACTGAGTCTTCAACTGAACCAGTATTCATCTTTCTCAGAAAAGGAGCTACTTCTAATCAAAGAAGATTTAAATTTTCAATTATACAGCTTCAAAGATGAATGATTTTGTGTATCTATCCAGAAGTAAGGCACACTAAACTCTACAGAATTAACTTCCTGGGGTTTAAGGCTTGCAGTCTCACAGAGAAATCATCTACACCAGGTATGCAAGGGAGGAGTACAGATTCATCAGTGGAAGAGCCACTGTATTCAGTAGCTAGCACAGGATGGAAAGGGAAGAGAAAACATAGCAAAATAAATATGGCAGGCTTATTGTCTTCCTGAAAATAAATCAAAGTCCACTACCCAGGGTTTGCATCAGCAGTGTTATCCACATGAGAACTGATCTGCACAAAGGAGGAGCCAATAGTACAATAGTACATAAGAACACACGTAAGAACACGTAAGAACACAAGGCTACATTTCACGCCAGCATTTCATGTATCCCAGCAACATCCCCAGTACTGCCAATTCAAAGGAAATTGGAATCTAGTTGCTAGGAGTGGACAGGCCCTGAGAGGGATTTCCCAAAAGCACTGGGGATGAGAAACAGAAATGTAAAATTGCTGGAAATTTTGCAGCCATGGAAAAAGGATCAATTGCTTCTGAAGTCTTGAGGATGGGGGAATTCAGAAACACTGGGAAAGTGGGATGTTAGCGCCCTATACAAATTGAGTATCATTTTATTATTTTAAAAACATCCAATCTGTTATGTGTAACTTGGTGTGGCATAAAATCACCATGTTTAGGATATTAAAAGTATAGTTAGTACAGAAAATATTTACCAATTAAATTTGTTTTTTAAAAATCAATTTTTTTGCAAGAAACACTTGAACTGTAAGCAAACTCTTTAGTTTTGCGAGTTTATGAGAATCAAGCATGGTAAGAACATAAGAAACCAAAAATACCTGTAAAACAAATAAAATTATTTTGTCTACTCCACAGCGTCAGACATGTAGCACTCATTTCCATAAGAACTACTGAAAAAAGAAAAACCAGGACCAGGAATCAGAACTATCCAATATTGTACACCAGAGCTCCTCAGACTATCTGATGTGGGTAAAGTGATCCTCCTCCCAACTTACTGTACCAAGAGTTGTATTTGTGCCCACTGGCTACAACTACTTCCCTCCTTCCTGAAGAACTGCTACAGACTGGCAGCTGACAGCTCACATGCTAGAACGGATCCATGGACTACTTCGACAAGCACTGCTGTACAGTCTTCCATAAAGATAATTTTTAAATGTGTGTGTGCGCGAGGAAATAAATATACAAACACCTTGTCTTAAACACTTAGTTTCACATTCTAAAATAAAATATTCTGTAATACAATTTTTTCATCTTTTTCTGGAAAAATAAGGCTTTGAGAAACAAAGAGGGGAATTCCCCAATTTTTTCCAGGACTTCACATCTCTAGTGACAAGTTTTGAAGGCATTTCCCCTCCAAGACTAATACACGACCCTCAAAATGAAGGAAATTGTGATGTCCCTCGGAACAAAATTAACTGTTCAAAATTAAGTATAAATGACCAAGTTTTAAAAATTAGAAGTGACCTCTACTTTTAATCATACTTCTGTTTTGTTTTTTTTTAAATAGATATATTATTATTCTAAAGCAAGATATAGGGGCACATCTAATACTAGAGGAGAATCTTACCTAAATAAGGCTGTGATCTTGTATTTAAGCAAAATCCTCTTATGGGGACATTTTGTTCTTTTCGTTCACAATCACTATTTTGCAACCCAAAACACAACAAAGAAATGAACAACAGCACACAGAAAACAGCACTCAAGTAACAGCTTAAGTAGGAGTCTTCCTGGCATAAGGGCTCAAGATACATCCAGGGAAAGAAAGATAATTTTTGCCAAGGACCAAAACAAAAGAGCCAAAAAATGTAATAATAGCTACTACAAACACACAGCGAGAGCACAAACCTCCAGTGCCTCAGTCCATAAGACAGAGTTGAGATTTCTTTAACTTCCCAATTATTTTGGACTTCAGTTCCCAAAAGTCCGAGCCAGAATGGCAAGAGACTGTGGAGATTATAGTCCAAAACATCTGCTGTAGTCCAAAATACTATAGGACATGGAGTTCGATTAGGGAGCTCAAATTCCTCTAGAGGAGGAAGTCTTTCAGCTCACCTTTTGCTATCTCACCTTACACTGTCAGGGGCAAAAGTAAAGGAACTAAAATTGCTGAATTACACTGTGCATTTACAGCTCTGCAATATTAAACCTATTTATATGAGTATTTAAAACTGGATTTGTAAACGTTATTGAATGATATGGAAATGGATAAAATCTGATGTTGCCACTTTGAGTATGCACGGAAAAATTAGCACACAAATAAAACAAGTAGTTCCCAAACATGCAGCACATGCTCCACAGAACAGTTCCCCAACAACTCCATCACAGCAGCAAAGAGCAGAGATATACATTATGGGACATTTCTTTAAATTTCTGTTTCAGCTTCAAAGCCCAGTGATCAATGACAAGAACAACTCATGTTTTACTTTAACTGGATTATAGTCTCAAATCTAGGCTATAGTCCTATGCTAGGAAAGAGGGCAAAGACCTGCTACAGGTAAACAAAGACAGCCCCCTTCCCCTCATCAAGCAAATCCATGTGGCCAATCCACAACTGGATTTTTCTTTTCTTTTTTTGTCTGATAGGCCATTCCTGGAAAATAAAACCCCACTGCCTCTTCCCCACTCCTCCCTCCCCAAACACGCATCAGAACACATCCTACTTTTTAAAACTGAGATAATGATCTCCTTCCATTCAAGGACACTTGGATAAAAAAGAAGTGGCAGGCTACTGAATACACCCCTCAGAGTTCCATCTTCAGGTTAACTGAAGCAATGTCATACAACGCTAGTGTTAAAGGGATTGCTGTTGACAATTCTCTACAAACAAAGAAGCAACACATATGGGAAAGCAATTGCCTTTATTGAATAGTCGCTGGGATGGAAGAGATCCTGAAAGTAGGATGTGCAGGATTGCCAAATGGTCACTCTGGTGGGGATTCTGTCTCCTTTGATAATGGCTTGACAACACTTATTACGTTACTGTCACAGAGCTTCCAAAGGTATAGTAGCCTGCCTGGAACAAGGAAAGTAAGGTAGGACAATTATGGCCCTGCAAACATTGTTGAACTGCAGCTCTGATCAGCACTAGTCAGAATGGCCAATGGTGAGCAACTTTGGGAGATCCACTGTTGGCCACACGTGCACGTGAGTCACAAGTCAATCGAAGAGCAAATGGGAGTATATGGGTCACAGCTGCCAACCATGAGGTGGGTCCTTGGGTCCTCCACATGGGGGTGATCCTGTACTTGTAGAAATGCAGTCTGTGGGGAACATCGACAGACACAGAAAGTAATAAGCAAGAATCAGCAGTTGCAGCACAGTCTGTGTACCTGGATGCACAGTAGGTATTTGTGAGAAAGTGAGAGAAAGGAGTGGGCATTGTCAGCAAACAGTCTACCAGTGCTCATGCTCCAGCATGAGTTTCACTTTCATACACACCCTTCCCTCCTTGGCAGTCATAGTAGAACTGGGTATCCTTTTGGTGACAGATTGTTCTGCTCCTTTCATCTGGACCGTAACCCTGAAAACAAAAATATGCATGAGCATTTGACCAACAGAGTCAGTGTTTGGTCTTTGCAGAGAAAACGCTTACTCATATATGGTGTATTTTCTTTATCTTGGGGGAACACTGCTTCCAAGTATTTGAGCAAACAGTTAGCAAAGGTGTGTGAAAAGTCTGCGGAAAGTCATACTCTGTAGCATAGCTGCCCCTTCCCTTGCTTACCTGTTTCAGGGGTTCTGTCTTGATATACCCAGTTAGTATGCTGATTAATCCACTTGGTATGCTGGGTTTTTGGCTCTGCAGTCCAAAGGCAAGGTACCTGTAAGAATCCTAAGCAAAGATGTGTTAGAAAATGTGATCAAGGTTCCCTGTGTGTTCTGGAGAAAGGATGTTTGTGCCCTTTCTCCTTTGTGAGCTCTATGAGTGCACAAAATGAGGTTAGAGAAAGAAAGCCTCGTGTCAACTAGTTTGCTCTGCAGTTTCTCTGTTCAGAGTTATTTACTGGTGTTGGTGTGCTGTGAGCTGCACTATAGCCAATATTCTGCTGTGATGATGTGGTCAGTTACACAGATCAAAGATTTTTGAAATTTTCTCCTCCAATTGGGTAAGAGGGATATTCCTTGTACCACATCTGGAAGAACCATGTCCTTCTCACTAATGGAAAGTGGGAATCATCTTATGAGAACAGAATACAGTATAGGGGTGATCTTCCTCCATGGCTCTCTCAGTGCCATCCACAATATTGCACCATTTTAGACATTATGCCATTGCATTCCGGCCAGCAGAGCATGTAAACTGTTCGCATATTTCCTTAGCATAACTAGTACATGATGCAAGTACCTCTATCATGGCAATAACACAACCTCGGCTATATCGGTATACAGAGCTCCCATAAAATCCTATGACACTTTAGGGGACATAACTCAAATACTATAGGATTGTGCCCTGAACCAATGAAATGTTCATTAGCCATCACGCAATCACAGTTTTTGCTTTGCTTCTGTCTAAAAAGTTCCCAAGCACAGACAAGCCTTCAGGCAACTCTGCACATGAAATATTACATGAAACACAAAGTTGCTTAGGTATATGTCAACAGAATGAAAAATGTGAAGCTAGTTCTCAATAGTGCCAACAATGAATTTACTGCAGCCCAATGTATTTTAGACCAAAAGCATCTTTCTTTATGTTTTCCTGAAGGGAAAAGTCAGAAAAAAAACCTTCTGAAGATGGCTTGTGGAATCACTTGAATTGTACTACAGTGAATTCTCACTGTTGGCATTTTCAGAACTAGATTCTCTTTTTGCATTGTACTTCCTTTCTGAAATTTGCTGACTATCTCTAACTAGAAATGCAAAGTAGGAAGACTTTTATGTAAGACTACATACAGTATCAGATCACTGCAGTACCCAATCTTGATATCCTTTTGTCCATTCTTTTTATAGGAATGTGAGTTTTATGTCTGCTTGATAGTATGGAGAATGAGAGGATACAAAATGATTTTGTTTTACTAGTATCATAAAGTAACAAAGTGACTTTCAATCTGTAGAATGTGCTGGTATCACATTTTTAACTATCTGAAAATTTCTGTGTTTTTTTAAAGGCATTTATTCTACTGCTTCAAATTTTCCAGAAATTTTACTTCCCTATATGTGACCCATGGTTTTGCTGAACTGATCAAGTTTCTTCACTTCGAAATTAATTCCTAAGTTAGATTTTTGCACCTACTTTGTAGCTTAAGAGCTGGTGATCTAAACAGTGGAAGTATTAGATGGATAGTATTACTATGCTAGAAACTGGAGAAACCAAGTAATTAAATCTTGCTTCTTATCTCTGAGTTTATAGTCACATTGGAGACATTTTTACATACTGTTAGAGTTTTAAAGACAACTTTTCCTACATTCTCTTGAGTCACCGCACTGTTTGCAGGAATTAAAAGAGAGATAAAAGAAAGTATTGTTCCAAGGCCACAGAAGGAGAAGATACGTTACTGCTAGGGAAAGAACAGCAGGTTAAATTTCTACTTCTGTCTGTTGCAACATCTGAGCAAACATTCAATATAGAAGAATGGAGCCCTTGTGATGTCATTGAATGATCCTAAGATAATACATTTAAATCATAATGAAAACCTTACCCTTAAAAACGAAAAGAATGAATTCAGGCCAGAATATTCCAGATCCAGTGCAAAGAGAGCTCATCCAAAAAAGTGGTTAAGCACAGCTCTTGCAAGCCAAAGTAATCCTTTTCAGTGAAGTGAGGCAACTGCAGGGAACAATTAAGACAAACATTTGGTCACTAGAAGTTGTTTTATAAAATACGATCAAATCAGCAATGCACTATTAGTTAACATTCTGAATGATTTACTCTTTATGGCAGAGCTTTCCAAACTTCTCATGTTGGTGACACACTTTTTAGACATGCATCATTTCATGACACAGGAAGTCAGTTTTACTAGCACACCAGAGGTTAAACTGACCCCTTGTAAGAGATACAGACATAAACTGTGATAACAAAATTTATGGGGACACAACATATCTCATGAAAACCTTTCATATATTTTTAAAAATATATGATTTATAAATAATAACATGCATTTCCAAGATTGTAAGCGACATACCAACACACTTCAAGCAACACACTAATGTGTCATGGCACACCGTTTGGAAAGCCCTGCTCTATGACTTTTTATAGAGCTCTGCCAAGTGGTTGTTCAAGGACTTTTGACCATATTTTGTCCTAACTCTACTCCCTCAACAATATTACCACTACCAGGTTTCTGTGTCTCAACCAACAAGTGCTACTCTAGATGTATATGCCCAGAAATTATTGGGGAGGGGGGAGTTACACTAGTATCATGACATACCATGCACTTTACACACTAGAGGGTGATGTCAGTTCTTCATATGGCTCTCAACTTTCTTCCAGCCTTAAAAGGCTACTAGTCATACATGTAGCCTTTTTAGTCCTAGACAATGTTCATGTATGGTAGCAGTATACACACTTTCACAACTGGATGAATATCAGGGATCAACGGTTATTTGGCAAATAATGGCAAAGAACAGTTATCTTCACATTCATTTAGGACTAGTGCTCTCATCTCCAAAGACTAGAGACTTCAACAGTTACCTTTTTAACTACTACACACAAGAATCACTGGTATACTGATTCATCAGGGAAAAAAAGTCATAGTTGAGCAATACTGTTATTGGGACTAAGTGAAATGTCAATTTTGTAGAGTTACACTTATTCAAGCTTTCTTTATGGTGAACGGTAAGCAAAAAAAGGAGCAGAGGAGGAGAAAAAACTGGGTATGATTTTGATATGAATTCTGGGAACTTACAATACTCAGCCCTCCAACACACAAACACACACCTACCTTGTTGCTTTGCCTAACAACTAAACTAAAAAACTCTAGAGAAGTTTGTTCTCTTTTTGTGACCCTTTAGTTGGTTTTAACAGATACTACTAGATGATAGAGACCCAAGAGAACAAGCAGATAAACACAGTATCACGAGAGCATTTGCTTTTTTGGAGATTTGCTGAAAATTAAAAGAAACCTCACCTGAGGTCAGAACAGAAGGTAGAAGGGGCAATACAGAATCATTGCCAGCAGATTCACACCTCAAGTTACAGAAAACCTAACAGCATAGCTCACACATAGGCTCCACATAAACAGCCTTGGATTTTTAGCAGCTCAGGCTCAAGCAAATTCCATCTACAAAACACTAGACTTCTCAGGTTAAAGCAAACAGTAGCTGTGGCTTCCTTATGCATGGACTCGTACTCTTCTGAAAACAGTATGAAGAGCCATGTTGTACAGCTAAGCCAAAAATACTACAAAAAATTACTATGAGAGTTGCACAGGCAAAGTTGTCTGGATTTATTCCTCTTTGCTTTGTTTTTCCAAGCTGTCCTTAATTATGTATTTTAAGTGTTACTTTATTGGGCATAGCTTTTATAAACAAAACAAATACCAGACCTATAAATGTCAAGACTCTTGTGAATAGAAAGTACTGATCACATCTATTACTAGCAAGTTGGAGAGAGATATAAATGATTAAGATGAGATCAAAGCTTAGCATTTTATAGAAAATTCAGGAAGCCCTGAGACAGACAGTACAGACATAAAGCACTTTAGTGTTAGCTGCAATTAGTGTATTCTTTTAAAGGGAGCATTAATGCTGCTAAGTGTTCATAAATTCTGAAATAAGGTAGAGAGGAATGAAAGATTCACCTCACTTTGCATTTCATTTCCTATAAGAATATGACACAAGGGAGTTAGCCTCCACATAGCTCACATAAAAAGAAAACTAGATAGTATTTCCTGGAAGTGACTAACTGTACCTCCCACAACAGCAAGATGAGAGCTTGCCTTACAATCACATTTTCTCTGCACGACTGGAAGGATACTCTTATTCTCTCTCCTCAGACTTCTGCTATTTATAACAAAACAGCCAACCTCATCTTAATTCTTTTCCAAGGTGCCAACCAGCATCTCCAATATTTCAACAAGAGATACTACACCTTAAAACTCTTGTGTACCCACATAATAACCCAAAAATTCACTGTGTTTTTTTATGGTTCCCTCAATGGAAGTAATACGCGTTCAAAGCTGTTTACAGCCAGATTGTCTTCAAATGTTACACGGTGTAGTACACTGCCTTGGGTTTTACTCCAGCACATAGCTATATCCGAGCCCACCACAGCATATTAACAAAATATTTGTAAATTGGTCCAAAATAGTTTCCAGTACTCACTGAGGTCCCACACTGAACCACCTCCCATGTCCTACTTGAGCTATCCATGTATCTTACTCCTATCACTCACCATTTCTGTTCTGGCCTTCCAAAGAAACCTCCTTCTTCTAAGCAGCCACTGGATTCCTTCTACTCCTTTGTCCCAATCAAACACATACCTTATTGGTCATAATCTTGTATTCTCATGTATGTCTAAGCTAGTCTGCTCTTTCTTATATTCCATCAAGTTCTTCCTTTCACTGGAAATCAAGTGACATATATTCAATAAGTCTTCCCATGTTCAGGGCTGCCCCTGACTGAGAATCCCTCCCAAAGAAGCTCCTTTCAAAACATAATATACGAAGAGGGAGTGAAGGGGGAAAATGGCCACCATCAGCCCTTCTGAGCAGCCAGGACCCATCAGCATTTATTTCTCCACACCCATCATTTAGCAGCCATTCTATCAGGTTGAGAATCTCCACAACATGAAGAACTTGTGACTAAACTTACATATTTTCCTTTCCCTTTTTCATTCCTTCTTGGCATGTGTGTGTGTGTTTCAAAGATTGCAAGCCTGGAGGCATGAGCTGTCTTGTCTTTTTTTACCACTATGCAAACTATTCAGAGAGCCTTTCCATTTAATAGTAGTTGTTGTGTGCCTTGAAGTTGTTTCCAGCTTACAGTGACCCTATCACAGGGTTTTCTTGGCAAGATTTGTTCAAAGGGGGTTTGCCTTTGTCTTCCTCTGAGGCTAGAGAATGTGACTTGCCCAGGGTCACCCAGTGGGTTTCCACAGCCAAGTGGAAACCTAAACCCTAGTCTACAGAGTTGTAGCCCAATGCTCAAACCACTATAACATGCTGGCTCTTTCCAGCTGTAGAGAAGGGTATAAATAAACAAAAATATTTCAATAGATTCCTACTCTTCTAACCTCAAGCTGAATCAGTTCAAGTCTTTCCCCCCTCTTCCCCCCTCCAACTATCCAATTTCTATTTGCACTCAGTCCTTTTATATAACAAGTTTTCTTTCAACAAGCCCCACCCAAACTTGATCCTTCTATCTATATCTTGTTCCTGCCTCAACTGCAATTTCCAGTATTTTCTCCTGTGCAGCAAAATCCCTACATGTCCTCCTCAAACACAGTCATTAACTGGACTCAAAAAACAATTTTTACCTTTGTGTCTACACACAACTTCTACATGTCTTTCACAAGATCCAATCCTGCTCAAATTCTCCTGAGTTAGTCTTCCATAATGAAAGAACACTCCATTTCCCAGTGCTTTTGTATGCATACCTCCAAAAATAATTTAGGGACTCCCAGCTACCTAAATAGCCAGATATTGAGAATGTTTATACTTGTGCATTACCGTACATCTCTCAGCCAGTACTAACTTTCACTTGGCCATCCCAAACCTCCTTTCTGTGAACCAGCCTAACTGATCCACTTCATATGAGGTTTACTCACACTGTTTAGGCCTTATGCCAGATGTAACCCTTGGGCCATTGAAATCCTCCAAAAATATTAAGTTTGAAAGACTAAAGCACCAGGAACAGCTCTGGGGACACAGTTCAGGACTAAATCACTGTTTAAGATGTCTAAAATTTCAAAACGTGGACAAAAAACACTAGTGGCACAATTTGGAATTAAATTACTCTTTTAGGGCCCCACTAAATCAGGAGCCTAAAACTCCAAAAGTTGTAACCAGAATGTCACACATCATTCTGAGAAATGGGCAGATACAGTCTACATGAGGATCAAAAGACCTGAAATGGCTTTCCAACAATTCCCAGGTGCCAACCCCTACTTCAATTCATACTCACTTTCCCTTTCACACTATCCATTATATAATCTATCCCAACATGATAGTCACTAAAACTCTTATTCCAGTTACACCAAAATCCACTCCCTTTCCCATGACGTACCCATGTTGGCACAGTTAGCCCTACTAACCCATGACCAGTCACTACTTTATTATCATCATTTGGTTAAATTTTCCATTAACCAGACAAAATTCAACCAACCTGAAGTGACAAATAAAATCAGGTACCATGAAAAGCACTGCATCCCTTTAAACCAGTGGTTCTCAACCTGTGGGTCCCCAGATGTTTGTGGACTTCAGCTCCCAGAAGCCCCAGCCACTGTGGTCAATGCTCAGGGCTTCTGGGAACTGAAGTCCACAAACATCTGGGGACCCACAGGTTGAGAACCACCGCTTTAAACCTTCCCTGTATCTTTGCTCCTGGCCCATGTCTAACATTCCCACCCATCCATTAAATGGCCCAGCATTCAAGGCAGTCTTATCCAGGGCAGATAGTCCTATTTAATCTCTTAATTCAGATTCCAGTTGCTTCCCCACCTCTGCCCTCTCATATACTTTGTCATCTTCCCCACTACCACCTAACTTCTGTCACTTTCAGCTTCCCACCACAAGGAATTAATCAAAGATTCCCTCCTTTAATCTCCAACTCACTTCTCCTCATCTCAACCTCAAATCCATGTCCTGTAACATTCAGTCAAAACTCGGAAAGTCTCTACTCCCAAATTCTTAAAACATACATGTATTCACTCAATTTATATTCTGATTTCCTTCCAAAAACCTCTGGGAGACATACATGGTCCCTGACACATACAAAGACACTCACTTGCACAACAATCTTTTTAAGTAGGATAGACTGGGAGAGAACAACTGGCCAAAGGTCACCCAATGGGATTTATGGCTACTGGGGATCAGAACCTGGGTGGTACTCTAACATTTGAGCCACTGCACACTGACTTTCACATATAATACCTACAAGCTTACTTCCTTCTAAGACCAGCTAAGTACTTCCAGTCCAGCTGCTCTAAAGGCCTTCTTTTCCTACTCACAGCCTTTCATATCATCTTCCTCATGTTCACCTCTGATAAATTACCTATACTTTCTACTACACACTCAGTCCCACTCAGGAACTTCTAATTCAGGGCTAAAGAATCTGTGGCCTTCAAATGTTGACTTCTATTCCCCTGCTGTTGTTGTGTGCCTTCAAGCTGTTTCCAATTTAAGGCAACCTTAAAGCAAACCTACCATGGGGTTTTCTGAGGCTGAAAAGTCACTCTGTCTGAGAAAAGTCTGAGGCACTCAAAGTCACCCAAGGGGTTTCCACAGCAGAGTGGAGAATCAAACTCTGGTCTCCTGGCTCACAGTCCAATGCTCAAACTACTACACCACGCTGGCTCTCCTTACTCCCATTAATGTCCATGAAAATTACCAAAATCAGGAGATGCTGGGAAATGTATAGTTTTTTACGATTTTATTATTCCTTCCTTCTGTGTGTGCGTGTGTGTGTGTGTGTGTGTGTGTGTTTGTATATGCAAATATTTTAGACTGTATCAGCCCACTGTTTTTGGTTGTTTTACTTGTAAACACCATGTATATCAATGGCACCATATAAGCAACAACAACAACAACAATTGTAATTCAGCTAGACTAGGAGAGCCACAAGTGCCCCACCCATGTTTTAACTCACTTGCTTACTACTTTTTGCTCTAATACTTAACCCTTTCTATGTCAAGCCAGCCAACTTCTCAACAAGGAACAAAAAAAATGTTCTCTTCAGATCAAATGATTCATTCTTACCCTTGGTTGCTTGCCATTTTAAAGTCTGACCTCACAGTAACCATCTCCAGTGTTTTTTCTTTGGTAGTTTCTTCCACGTCCTTACCTGTTATCTAGCACTTTATGCAGCAATCATACCCAAACACAGGACCTCAGGCAACCTCCTCGCTCTGATTCTCATACAGCAAATGCCTCAGGTCTTGCTGTTTCACCACTTCCACCAGAATCCTTTATCCTATATTTCATTTTTACTTTTCTTCAATTCCTTAGTCCATCACCTGATGGTCTCCTTTAAGCCCACACATCTCCAACAGTCCTACAAGTACCCCCCAACCACTCACCTTGGAACCAAAACTAGGACCTCTGCTAAGCACCCGCCCCCAAATACTAGAAGCAGTCTCCTTACAGAACACAAATGCCTTTTATTCCTAAAACTCCAGGACCTAGTCTTCACCCACCAGACCCAGACAGGCCTCAGGAATTATATCGGCTTCTCCTCCCCCACCGTACACCATTCTTTTAAAAACCTTCTTACACACTCAGATACTGACAACCCCAAGCCGCGCATTCTGAATCAGGCAAACAAGTGTCACTGTGAATTAAAGGTGTGCAACAGTCCACGTCCAACAACGTGCATTTTAAAGACCCACCCAGCCACCCCCACAACCACTCCACAACCAGATACCACTCTCAGCCCCCAAACAGCTTCGCCTGTCCCTCGTGCACCTCAATGTCCAGATCCTCCATAACTGTGGTGCCTCGCTCTCCCTACCACCAGCCCACAGCCCTTGGTCTGCCAATATACTCTAAGCCCAAACTCCTTCACCCTTTACACTTTATTCCTTCCCTCTGCAGGACCCCTCCGCCCCCATTACGTCCATGGCTCCCTCCAAATCTTTTTGGGGGGCTGGGAAGGAACATATGTGTTTGATCTCTGTGGTCCAATATTTCTCTCTGTATCAAGCCCCCTCAGCTGCATACATCGATCTATCCGCCTACTCGCGGAGCTCAATATTTGGGACTTCCCTCATCCTCAGGTCTTCAGTCAACCCTCCAAGCCTCAATATTTCGCACTGCCCTCATCCCCAGGTCTTCAGTCACCCCCTCCCAAGCCTCAATATTTGGGACTCCCTCCCCTTCCGTGTTGCCAACGTCGACCTATAGCTCTTTCAATACCCACCACCACCACCAACCGCATACCCTCAGTGGCCGCAACGCCACAGGAACAAGTCCACCACGCCCCGCTTGGCGGCGGCGGCTGCTTCTCCTCCTCCCGCCTGCCCCGTCGCCATCGCCCCCTCGAGCGCTCCCCCACCGACGGTCGCTTCTTCGCCCCCCACCCCGCCCGGGCGCGCGCCGAGCACCTCCAAGCCGCTTCTTCTGCCTCCTCAGCCCGGAGCTCGAAGACGAGGACCTCTCTCCTTCCCCTGGCCGCTCTCTCTTCCTCGGGTTGCGCGGCGCTGGCTTCCACCCCCGCCAGCCAGGCACCCTCGGAGGGGCTGGGACGGACAACCGCTTGCGTGCTGTGAGGGGACGGAGGAGGAGGAGGCGGGAGCGGCCGCGAGCGAGCGCGCGAGCGCCACCCTCCCGACCGCCAGCGCCGGAACCTGGCAACGACAACAACAGCCGTTGCTCCTCTCCCTTGCGCGCGCGGCGCCGCTGCTACACAGAGAGAGCGCGCGCCCGCCCGCCTATGTGTGTCCCTTGCCCTCCTCCCTCTCTGTCAGCCGCGGCCACCAGGCGTCCTTCGCAATTGGCTAGCCACGCCCCACCCTGCCCAGCAACCGATTTCTGACTGGTTGCCAGTCTCGCGGGGTCTACTTCGTCCGGTTTGCCAATAAGAAAGCAGCCCCCTCCCGCGAGCCAAAAGGGGGCGGAGCTCTCTTTGGGCGGCTGTCCAATGAGAGGTTCACTCGCTACTGCCTCTGACTTCAGTCGGGGTCTTCTTTCAGTGTTTTTTAGGCGGAGCGGGTTCTTTTTTCTCAGCGAGGAGGCGGAGCGGGAAGGGGAAGCTCGAGTCTGAGGGGTTGGTTGGTGGGGGAAGAGCGGACGTTAACTCAGTGCGGCAGTTGGGAAAAGAAACCTTTTCGGAATTCTAGTTTTCGTTTTTTTTTATATATATATTTATTAAAACCCATAAACTCAATAAAACATTTGGACTAGTTTCATACAATTCCAAGTACGTAATACAAAATATTACCACTTTATATTTTTATCTAATCCAGTTCCTTGGATTTGCTGCTATAAATTACCTGTATATTCATCCTATATCCCTTTCCCCAAATAAACTTCCCTCTCTAAAATTTTTGGGTGCTCACTTATTTCCATTGTGTGCTTCAGCTTTTCTATAACTTACCTTACATATATATCCCTTCCTCTCATCTATATAATTAAACACCTGACATTTTACCTTTAATATACATCGGTCAAGATATATGTAATATACAATGTGTTTAATATTTAATTTAACACGTTTGCAATAGCTAAGTCCCCCCAGTATCTAGTTTTCAGAATCTCATAGATTCTGTAGTCTCAAAAGTAACTGTTCCAATCTCTCCAACTTTCCTCAGTGGAGGCAAGAACTCCAGCAAGAATATGTTGGGGTCTTACTTCCGACCAAGGATTAGATCTGACTGCAAAAGTCCTTATTCCCCAGAAAACCACCCCTGGAGCCCGGTCTGAGAATTACCATATTTGCCAGCATATAAAACATACCTGTATATAAGATGCATGCTATTTATACACTGGCAAATACTATTTGCCAGCATATAATCCACACCAGCATACAAGATGCACCCCATTTTCAAACAGTATTTTTCAGGGAAAAAAGTGAGTCTTATACACCGGCAAATACAGTATGTACTCGGGAGGATAGGCAGTAACACTTACAAGAGTTCTGGTGTCTCAACTTGGGAGTCATTCTTGCCCTTTTGGACTGCACATCTTGGGTGAATCCACTGAGAAACCCCTGCAGCGGAACCCAGCAGGTCAGAATTTGGGTTTTCTGAACACTTTCCTAGGATTGCTGGCCTGCCAGGCCACACTGCTAGGCAGAAGCGGCTCTCTGATGGCCTCCTTGCAACTGAGGGTAGTCTCGGTGGCTTGTCATTAAATTGGGTCACATGGTTCCGTGGATCCAGCTAGGCTGATGGGTTTCTGAGGTGGCTGCTCTGGTGTATGAACGACGCACAAGGATCTGGTTTCAGGGAGGTACGTGGCACCTGCAAAGTTGCACATATAACTTTCTCAGCTGCCGGCATCACGTTGAGACCCCCCTAGCCTCTGCCACTCTACTCATGAGTAATCCCAACTGCGTCTAGTAGGATTTAACCCCTACTCGAGCCATTTCCACACTAGACTATTACAGTGCTATTATTCCACTTTCCACATTCTATGGAATCCTGGGGTTTGCTGCTTAGGAAGGGACCTTAAAGGCTTAATCCTGCTTAAAGGCCCCTTCCTAAAAAGCAACCCCAGGATTCCATGGGATGTTGAAAGTGGAATAATAGCACTATAACAGTGTAGTGTAGAAATGGCTTCAGTACAAGTCTACGTCCAGTTATTAATCCCAAGTAAGGCAGGGTCACTGAATCAAGGAGAAGGGGGTAGTGAGCGCTTTTGTTGAAGCAGTGGGCCAACACTGGTTGGAGCTAACACTTGGAGAAGGTGGGAATCAGGCCCTTAAGACTGTGTTGGTTTAAAACTCCCAGTATTCCTTGCAGTGAGGAGGGCTGCTGAGAGATGCAGTCCAACCAGATCTCTTCTAGGAAATGGACATCTCAAGACTTTTCAGTTCAGACTGCGGGAAAAAGGGAATTTCCAGCTTTGAGGATAAGGGTTTCATTATTATTATTATTATTAATCAGAAAACCACTTGCTACCCTTTCCTAGTATGTTCATGCCAAAACAACTGCCAAAAGATAACAATCAAGAGCTCCCCTATTAGCACAAGTATCAATCTTTTGCTTTTCAGAGTCTCTGTTTTGCGCTCTCCAGTTCTGCCTCAGCACCTGCTTTTACAGCCATACAACATTATCATAAAATCGGAGCAGAAGAATTGAGACCATTTTTTGGTTAAAGGGACCTGAATTCTATCAGTAGTCCCATTATATCAGTGAGATTTACAAATGTTGACTAAATAGTCAGTTCAGTGGATTTTCTCTAATTTGGGAGTAGCGATCCTGAGCATCCTTGCAGAGAAATAAACAATTTAAAACAATGAAGAATGTTAAAAAAAAAAGGTATTCAACAGCATATAGCAAGAGAAATAGTCTTTCTGCTACTGAAATTAGGCTAATAAGCAAGAACAAAAAATAGTAACACCTTACCTAAAAGCCTTCCCAAAAGCCTTATTTTGGGTTGAAGGAAATTAAATGATGGGGCCAGGCAGGTTCCCGTGGAAGGGCGTCCCAAAAACTTGTTGCCACCGCCAAGAAAGCTGCCTGTACCTGGTCATACCCTGCTGCATTTCTTTTGTCGGGGTCACAGAGCAAGACTCCTGATGTTGGAGAGTGTGCATGGGAAGACAAAATTTATAAAATTTTATAAAATTTTATAAAATTATAAAATTTTATAAAATTTATAAAAAAGAAAAAAAAATCCCTAGACCTGAGAATTAGGAAAACTTATTGAGGTAAAATGATTATGACTACTGTAATCAAAATGATCTGGTGTATTCCAGGAAATTGTCAGTTATATGTGCGGGGCCTGTTCATGTCACTGCTGGTCTGACCACTTCTGTCTTCCATCTCTAGTAGTTTGCAAGGTAGTTTAAGGGCACCGGTGAAGGTTTCTACTCTGCTGGCTTTCAGTAGGATCTCAGCCAAATAATTAGGGAGCAGGGTATCTCTGAGGACACAGTCAACCTAGGAATTCGTTTTCAGCAACAGAGCTGAGTCCTTATACACAGGGTTCATTTCTGGTTTGGATTCCCTCCAAGCTTTTTTTTGGCCCTATTCAAGTGTTACAGGAGTAGCATTAACAGGCAAAGAGAGGGAACATGCTCTCTGCATACTTCCTCCTTACATTTTCCCCCACCCTATAGGCACAGAGGACAACCTTCTGAAGAGGGGAATTTCATCTGTCTCAGTGCAATTTGGGTTGGTGTTTGGGATCATGGGGAGAATCTCTGCTTTTGCAGATGGCTTTTTTCTTTAGAAAGTTGTCTTCTAACCAAGTAGAGCAGTGAAAGCAGCAGTGGAGAAGCTGGCCTACTACATCACGCTCTCGCCCCTCATGTTTAGGCTACTATGAAGTTCTGGGGGTGTCAGAGCAGCCTGGAAACAGGTTGCCAGGCAACTAGAATAGCTCCTCCAGAGAGAAACCTAGCCCAGTAGTGAGTGGGAAGGGCTGATGGCTCAGAGAAAAATGATATAAACCTTAGTACCTGTTGTTGGTTTTTTAGTCTTTCAGTGAGATTTCTAGCGAGAAGCTATGGAGTAGAGTCCCTCTGTCAGCCAGGGAGGGTGACTGACTGGGAAAGTTTAATTTTCAGTCGAAACCTAATGAGAAGGGTAATTGAATCTTGACAGAATCTGGCCAGAGAGTATGACCTAGATTGGGTGTTGAGTCTTTGGTGGGAGTGTAGCTAAAGGGCTGATATATGATACTTGTGCTTTATATGAGAGTGAACTGTCTAAAAGGTGCACTGAAGAAATGTATTAACTTTGACCTGCATACGAACTTGAATACTCTATTCTTATTGTTATCTAAATGCCAGTTACTGTTTATTTTTGTAAGTGCTGACTCAGCTGAGTTGTATACAGTATTTAAAGTAACACAGAAAACACCCTACCATAAAACTCTGAAGGGGTTCTAAATAAGTATTGAAAACCCTCACTCTTTTATGCAAAGATGGTGTTATAAAGGGGGAAGGCAGAGCTGTGTGGTAGAGACAGGGCGCCGTATCAGGTGGGAAAGTGCCACACTGGTCTGGGAAAAAAAGAGCCTGTCACAGATATCCTTTTTAGTAACGGATGAGGATGGTTTGTTTCAAATTAATTCAGACCACAGTCCACTTCCGAGAGCCAGCATGGTGCAGTGATTTGAATGCTGGATTGGGAGACCAGGGTTCAAGTTTCTGCATGGCCATGGAAACCAACTGGGTGACCCTCAGCAAGTCGCACTCTCTCACCCAGAGGAAGACAAGGGCGAACCCCCTCTGAACAAATTCTGCCAAAAAAAACCCCACAACAGGTTTGCCTTAGGTCAGAAATTACTTGAAGGCATGCAACAACAGTCCTAAATTAGAGACCCAGTCAGTGAAGGAGCTTGGAGAGTGTGGAGGCAGGGCAGGAGGGGGCGGGGCCACTGGGCATGGGGGCGTGGCTGCAGTGCATGGGGGCGTGGCCAGGACACGTGGGGCATGGCTATGGGCCGGGATGCCTCAAAAACATTGCTACCTGAGGCAAATAGCCCTCCCTTGCCCCCACATCCCTACGCAACTGAACCCAGTTCTTTAAAACACATCAAAACTTCCTTGTGAGTACTGATACTAAGGCTTGGATTCTAAAACCTGGAGAAACCTATTACTGCCGTTGTTCGACAATCTGGCAGTCTGACGCCCTTGTAGATTTACCTCAAATTATCCAGAAAATTACCAGTAGGTCACAATGTGTTTAGACTCATCCTGTTTTATGCTCTAGTCAGAATAGGGACTTATATTTTATCCGTGTCCATGTGGTGCTGGCACAAGCACTGATCCTTGGTAGAAAAGCAGGAGTGTTGGCAGTGGTATTGTGGAGTCAGGATTCACTGGATTCCAGTCAGGACTTTATGTCTACCTGGGACAATGATGTCACTTGCCACAGAGCTTTTTGGCTTCCCTGTTGGGCTTAAGCACGATCCTCCCATTTGATGGGGGTGGGGATGGATTTTTCGAACAATACTAGATTGCTGGGAGCTATTGCAAAGTATTTTACTGGTGGCATGGTCTGGGCTGAGCAAGTAAAAGCCATGAGCTTTGTGTAAGATCTGCTCCTGGTGGAAATGGAAACTGCTAGCAATGATTTGTTGACACACCTCAAATGCCTGTGTGTTTGGACATTCCTCGGGAATGTCCTTGTGGAGAGTGTCATGAGGAGAGCCCACATTTGCAAATTACTTTAACACTGAGTATCTTCTAGTTGTCCTGTTTTTTGTTAATTAACCAGTGGATAATATGAGCATCTTAACATTTTCTTTGTGCAAGGGAAAGCCAGTTTCTTTCACTGTGTTGAAAATAAAAGAACACACTCAAACTGTGAGTGTAATTATATATAAAAACCCCCATCATATTTGATAAGTGCTGCATACATCTACAAACTCATTGCCCCTTCCCTCTTTTAAGGAATTCCATGGTTACCATCTGCATGGGTGTACTGCAGTTGCACAATCAAAGGATGTTACCAGAAATGCTTCTGCATTTCTGCATTTCAAAATTGTACATATACTTCTCAAATAATCTGTGGAGAGCAATTCAAGTCAATAATTAAACAGTGCTGTGAGTCAGAGTAAATCACTGCTAAGCAACAGACTTTCTGGTTTTATGTACTCACATGGAACAGCTCAAGATTAACCTTTTGTATTAAACACACATACACACCCTATGAAGCAATTATAAGGTATAGTTTTATAGAATAAGCAGAATCAGGTTTTTCATGGGCTGTATCCAATTAGGTTGTGTGGATGTGATGGAACCCAATCCTTTTCTACACATAGGAAGAGACTGTACACCCCTGTAAAAATCAAACCCAAATGGGGGGGGCATATATAATCTCTATTATACTTTTAAATGGTACAATCCACGAAAAGCTTTATCATTCACTTCTGCTGATTGACATTGAGAGCCAAGTTTGTGATAAGTGGAAACTCAGGTAATGAAAGCCCAAAGGCCTGCTCCTACTTTATGAAGCAGCATTGGGGAGGGAACAATTTGCAGTAGACAACAGCTTAGGGGAAGGACTATAACCTTTCTCCGCTCACGATTTCTGTGCTTCAAATCATCCCTCAAAAGGTATCATCTGAATTTGCAAAGACATGCTTAGAACTTTGTCATAGGAGAAACAGATAAAAGAAAAGAAGCATTTGGAATAAAGAAACGGAGGGTGTGAAGGGAAGTCAAGACCCTTTCGCCATGATTCCAAATCCTGTAGATTGTTCTTATAGAGGCACTGAATTATCCCCAGGGCCAAAGAGGCTTTCCTAATTTTTTTAATGGCTACATAATTTGTCTTTGCCTCACTGGAAGCAGCAGGAAATGCTCACAAGCCATTTTTATAGGTCTTTCACATTTTTAAGGATCTCACCAGGGAAACAAAAACCTGAAGGAGGTTGCTGTCTCTGCATAGGGGCAAAAGGGATTAAAATGAGTCTGTTTGTGATCTGCAGGAAGCATTTGTACCAACAGCTATGGAAAACAGCAGATTGCAAAGAAGCAAGAGATGGTTGGATGAGCATCCACTTGCTGGTTCACTTAAAAAAAGTTAAAATTCTAATCATGTCTGAATAGCTTGACACATGAAAGGTTGGATTTAACCACCAATAATAATTAGTTGCAGGACTCCTGGTGCCCCTAGGGTTTTGGAGTATAATTCCCATCAGCCAGCCCTAGCTGATATGGCCAGTGGTGAGGGATCTTGAAAGCTGAAGTCCAAAACATTTGGAAGGCACAAGGCTGGGGACAGTGTTAAGCTAGAAGGAAAAATGTGACATAGTATAAAGAATCTTCTTATGATCCTAACCCAGCCAAGATCAGAATCACAAACCTACTGATCTCAGCAGCAAGTTAATCACCTGCTTTACTTTCATTGAAATGAATGGGAATTACTTTTGTTGGGTTGTGTTCATCTGTGGTCACTATACCACGCAAAGAAAGCATCAGTTAATACCAGAATACCCAAAAGGCACCAGATCCTATCTGTTTTGGAAGCTAAGCCAGGTCAGCCCTGGTTAGCACTTGGATGGGAGGCTGTCAATAAATACAAAGCGCTGTAGGCTATATTAAATAGGAACAAATTGGCAAAACCACCTCTTAAGTATTCCTTGCCCAAGAAAAACCTATGAAATTCATGGCGTCACCATAAGTCAACTGGTGATTCCAAGGCGCATTACTAGATACTCACCTAAGAAAAGACATTCTCATTCCAGAACCTTGAAATGTTACTGATTCAGCCTATAATTTCCAAAACCTCAGGACCATGGGATTCTGAAAACTGTAGGCCAAAAACTTCCACATTTCATGGTGGGAATATCTCTTACATGAGTGCCTGTTGTGTCATGCCTGTATCAGCTAATGCAGACTTATCCCATCATCAGATCAGAAAGGTAAGTCATTAGTTATTAGCCACTTATATATGCAATGGTAATACTTTCTTAAAACAGATTTATAAAATAATCAAGGGTGCTTTTCTAATTGGCAAAAAGTTTCAAATCAGGCAATCTGACTCAACAGCCCTAAAGGGTTCTCCATCAAAACCAAAGATGACCCCAATTAAGAAGGCACACCATTTTCAATGAAGAAAGGTTAGAGGGCACAGAAAGAGAATGTAATCAATTTTAACTCAACTAGCTTGTTTAATAGCTAATCAAAATAATCCCATTTCGAAAATCGGTTGTTAGAAGTAGTTGAATTTTTCTCTGCTCACATTGCCTTTTAAATGGATGTTTTTAAACATGCTTTTAACCAATGTGCTTTAAAAGAATGAATGTTGTGGGCTGAATATAGTTAAGTGGCCAGCAACACCTCCATTAGGTGAATTTATCCTATTCTTGTTGTCCAAGGGTGCTGTTATTGAGTTCTTAGTAGAATATGTTGGAATGGCTAGTTTTCAGAGCACACACATATACTGCTTTCACTTGAAAAACCATTTAGAATGGCCTTAACCATCTTACTCAAATCCACATGTAGTAATTGCTTAATGCAGTGGTTCTCAACCTGTGGGTCCCCAGATGTTCATGGACTTCAGCTCCCAGAAGCCCCAGCCACTATGGTCAATGCTCAGGGCTTCTGGGAGCTGAAGTCCACAAACATCTGGGGACCCACAGGTTGAGAACCACTGGCTTAATGCATTTTAACTATGCAGTGAGCTCTTGGTATCTGCTAGGGTTTGGTTCTAGGACCCCACAATTCATGGTTGCTCAAGTCTCATTATGTACAATGGTGTAGTAAAGTAGGGTCTCTTATATAACATGGCAAAATTAGTTTGCTTTTTGGAATATGTTCAAGTCATGGTTGGTTGAATCTGTGGATACAGAATCTGCAGATACAGTATCCACAGGGGATGCCTGTAAGCACAAAGAAATTTAGAGACTCTGACTTAATATGAACTTAAGGACCAAGAGAAACTTTGAAAATAATACATTTTAATTGGCAAGAACTATGCATGAATTGAATTCACTTGATCAGATTGCAGGGTCATGTTTTTGCTCCTACATCAGACGCCAGTTGTTGTCATTTTAAGATAGGGACTACCCTGTTCCAATACACACCAGAACTACTTAGTTGGTCAGTGAATACAAAGATAAGAAGCAAAAGTATTGGGTGGGCTAAAAAGGAAGCAGAAGGCATCTGCAAATAGTGGAAATCAAAGTCATTTTAAATTTAATAGAACAGGCCAATTAATTTGATCTGTTTGGGATTCATCAGCTCTTCTTCCTGTTTTAAAACTTTGTTTGCAAAACTTTATTTGCAGATGGTGCTTACAGTGACCCAATCAACTTCTTTTACTTGGAAAACTATTCCTGGCTATCAGAAACCAAATGGCTTTGCCTTGGATCATTAAATGGATTAAACTCCTTATGGATCATAAGTAAGGGTGGCATGAATTATACACCCTGCAACTTCAGTCTCTAAAAAACTGTCCTCATTCAGATGTTCTGAATCTACAAAATAGAGAATTTCAACTTCCTCCTTTTTTGCAATAAATGAATTTGGAATTGTTTTGAAAGATCATTTTTAGAGAAAAATATACTATAGGATATTAGATGTTCATGGGGAGAAAACTAGGATTTGTGCAAATTAATGAACTGAAGGCATTCAAATTCTGACTCTGGACAGGAGAGCAAAACTCCATCCCTGAATAAAGCTCTGGGTAAAAAGAACACCACTCTCACAGAAAGCGGAGAGCAAAACTGACAAGCCATGGAAATATTCTGTAATTCCTACTAGGATAGTATATTGCGTGTGCCTTCAGTTCCAGTTTATGCTAACCCTAAGGTGAACCCATCATAGGGTTTTCTTGGCAAGATTTGTTCAGAGGGTGTGTGTCTTCTTTGCCTCCAAGGCTGAAAGTGTGACTTGCTCAAGGTCACCCAGTGGGTTTCCATGGCCAAGCAGGGATTTGAAACCTGGTCTCTAGTGTATAGTCTAATACTCAAACCACTATACCATTCTTTAATATTTTTGTTAGCCTAACTGAAAAGACACAAAATGTGTAGAAGCTTTCAATAAAGTATGAAGAAACATGTGTATCTTGAAGACAATTTAGTTACCCAGCAAAAATTAAGACGTATTTAGCTCAATCCTAATATAATTACAGTGGAACCTCCACTACTGCAGAGTTTAGGGAGCAAGACCCTTGCTAAAGTGGAAAAAGGGCAAATATTTATAAAATTGTGTGTGTTTGTTTTTTTAAAAAAACTTGAGATAAAAACCTGTGATTCTGTGGTCAACTTCTGCCAGAAGCTGATCACAGAGTTGTGCTAGAGGACCTAGAGATTCCTGGAGAGAACGTATTAATCAAATCTGTGAATCATCAAATCCAAAAGGGAAACCAGCAAATGTGGAGGCCTGACTGTACTTGAAATTTATCATGTATCACGCTGATAGAGGTGCTGATGAGCTTAGGTCCACAGCACTGGCCTTCATCTTGTAAAAGATGCTGGGCACATTTCCAGAACCAGTATTGTTATGTAATTAAATACATTAAAGTCAGAATTATCCATGCCATAGTTCCAATTTGTAATGTATGAGGCCATGAAAACTAGACACTGAAGAAAGCTGACAGAAACAAAATCAACTTATTTCAAACACAGTGCTGGAGGAAGAGTTCTATGGATACCATGAACTGCCAAAAAGACCAATCAATAGGTCCAAGAGCAAATTAAGCCTGAGCTGTCAATAAAAGCCAGAATGATTAAACTGAAAATACCATATTTTGGACATAAGATGACTCACTGGAAAAGACAATAATGCTCAGTAAAGTGGAAGGCAATAGGAAAAAGGAAGACCACATTACAGATGGACTGATCAAGTAAAGCAAGCTATGGCCCTAAGTTTGCAAGACCCTATCTCCCATTTCTGGATGTTCCATAAATGGTCTGTTATTAAAAACAAAGATTTGTAATTGCACCACAATAAAGATTTAACATTTAATATCAAGATGATTCTTTGTTGAACTCGTACTTACATTAGGCAGTTCAAAAGTCCAATTCTTTCAATATAAACTAGTAATCAGTATAAAGTTTATTTATACTGGAAAAAAAGCTGTAAGAGCAATGTAGTCATTTCATATTCAACTTTAATATAAAAAGACAATTATCACTCAAATGCATTAGAAAGATCCCTTTACAAACTGTATGGTCTGGCACAAAACCAAGTTACAGAAATTGGCATCTACCTGCCAAGACTGGAAAACATACAATTCCATTTTGAAATCAGCTGCTTCAAAAACACTCAAGTATGGTTACAATCATGAAAGCCACTTCCTCATAAGTAGCCCCATTGACCTCAGAAGGGGCTAGTCATGCAAAGTGGCTCCAGGCTGCAACCTAAACTAACACAAAGACACTCAGCTATAACATGCATAAAACAAGGATCTTTATGCTTTGAGTTGCTCTGGTTATGCATGGTGCACACCCTTACCGGCTTCAAGGGCTATGGTAATTCCTAGTGCACAAAGATATACTTGCAGCATCTATGACCTTCTGCTGGAAGATAAGGTGTTCAGATGTTTTAAGATTTGTATTTTTAGTACTGTATCAGAAACTAGAAGGAATTTTCTGAAGCAGTATTTCCAAAAGTTGCCTGAAGTAAGCCAATGAAAATTCAGTGAAATTGTTCATCAAAGGGCAGAAATACCCCTTTACAGAGGAGCAAGAACATGAACTTTTATGAAAAAGACCAATGCATTCACTTCCTCACCACGCAGTTATGTTTATCGCACCCACCAAGGCACAAAAAGGAGGCAATTTTATGCATGTTATCACATATAATGCACCTTCTTGCCAGAAACCGCTCACTGGAGTTCAGATAATTTACACGCACTTAAAGAAGTGCATCATCTTCTTGAATATAACTTGTTGTTAATGACAACTCAGCCAAATACACACTCACCCTTGGCATGAGTGGAGCAATTCACTTTTGGAGAATGCTCTTGAAAGGCCTCTGTAACAGTCTAGTAGTAATTAGTGCAAAGTAAGGGATTTGTCCCCTCAAACACAACATGAAGTAGGATAGCAGAGTTCAACCAAATCACTCACATGCACATATAAATATTTATAAATAAAACCCATGTAATTTATGCTTAAAGATAACAAAAACATGGCTTGAACCGAAGTGTAAATGCATTAAGAGCTCTCTTCCAATGTTCACATTAATAAGAGTAGCCTGACCCATTAACACAGTATTCAAAAACTGAACGCTGACAGCTGTTCCTACCTCAATGTTATGTATTCACACTTTTACTGAGCTACATTAATAGAGGCCCATAGTGTAAAACAAAAAAAACCGCTTTTCAAAATAATTAAAATATACAACTGCAAATATTTCAGGATATTAAATAAGCAGCCAGCAGAAGATTTGTAGCAAAAATATATCTTCAGAAAATAGCCCAAAGATTTTGAACACTGATAAACACTTCTTTTAAAAAACTATCAACTATTATTTAAAAAAAACTGAAAACAAGTGACAGAAAAAGCTAGCTAGGATAATAGGAACCACTGCTTTATGGCTCTTCAACAGCATGTGTAGTAACATAAAGAATGTTAGGTCAATTAAGTATTTGTGTAGAATTAAGGAGAGGAAAATCCAAGGCTTGGTCCTCAAACCAATTACTTCAAAGATACTCTCACTAAAGTCAATCGAGCAGGAGCAAATGCCAAAAGTTGCTGAAAAGTTCTCAGCCTAGACATTATCTATTTTACCAGGATGGGGACTTTATAGTCACTCTTTGTACATTAAGGACTGGAATCTATTTAGTACTTGTAGCTTGCATGGAGAAATTTAATGGTCAAGAGAAGAATCCTGCTACACTAGCTTAGGTCCCTTAATGTTAGAAGGGATTAGGAAATCAATGTATTTTTGTTAGGACAAAAGGGGAAGATCTATGGGCAAAATGCAGAGAAGTGTGGCATTAAACCTACATAGCCACGGATCTTTTAATGTCAAGCCTCTGTTGAAACACCAGGGATTTTCTAAAGCAATTTATAATATGGCACTGAGGACAAGAGGTGGTATTTCATAATATTAAAGAAAACAACTGGAAGACCTACTGGGTTCATGGCAGCTTGGAGACTTGCCTAGAAAACCCACTTGAATTGTGGCTATTGGAAGTATGTAACTGCATATTAATTTTATACATTAACAAAATTTTGCAAAAGTGGGTTTGGGATTTTTCTTGGGAGATTATTCGCAGCTGTGAGCAGACAAAGTATTTGGAATTTTTACTACTCGAGAACTGGCTTCTTCAAAGGATGTTTCCTTCATCCTTTCTCTCAAGATTCAACCAGAATCTCCACAAAATGATCAAGCTCATTAAGATCAGATTTACAATTAGAGTTGGAATTGGCTGTGGCTTGAGGAAATGTTTCAAGTACATCACAATGTCCCATTTTTGTACTGCCCATCATTCCTGTTAATACTGTGTCAAGATTATAATAAGAACTGTCAACTTCTGAAAAAAGATCTTCAACAGAGTCAGGAGTTTTTGTTTCTAAGGTTTCAAATATTTGATCTAGAGATTTATGGAAGTTTCCTCTGTTTTCCGGAGGGCTCTCCATTTCCCACACATTAGCCTGCAGGTTTCTGGGAGCTTGTAGTGGAGGTCTTAAAATTTCTGCATTCTCTTGTGTTTGTGCATCCTCAAAGTCTTTTGAGAAGCCACTATAACCTTGAACAAACTTCTCTTCCGCTTGTTCCTTCGAGGAACGACAGAGAATATCTGTTGAAACTAAACGGTCCAGAGAGGATGGGCCTGAATTCTGTGCATTTATCATCTGCCAAGTTCCATCCTGGGTCATTTCTTCTTGGATCTGCCGTACTGTATTTGCTATAAGAACTGAGCGGTATAGATTAGGTTCAACGAGCATGTGGCAAAGCTGAAGTTTAACCAAAGACATGTCAAGCAGTGACTGGCGCTGAAGGTTATATGAAGGAATAGCTTTAAAGCCAGCTAACGTTCCTTCAATATCTTCCTCTCCATCAATGCATTTCCTTTTCAGTCCGCGTACAAACATTGTGTCCTGTTGAAAACAGAGTAAGATATTATTAGATAACAAGTTAACAGACTGTCTTCTTAGAGTCTACACTTTAAATGAAAGCAGCTTGATTACTTAACTACACGAGGCAATTCTTTTGAGCACCGGCCCTAGAAATGGAACTAAGAGCCATAAATAAGAAATACCATAGTCCCTGGAAATACTAAAAAAAATACCCATCTTCTGAAAAGGTAGTTCTGTAAATGCCTCCTGGAAGGGGGGGGAAAGACCCCCCCCTTTCAAATGTTACGTTTGAACACACTTAGGACTTCATCAATACACAATGGCTACCATCTCACTGGGAAAGGTTCTGCACATCCACTCTGTTCCATGGCATTTGCGCCCTGGGACCAGTGAATCATCATTCTGAATTATTTAATGGACCTTCAAATATCACAGTGCTGGTCAAGATAATCTCTGCATTCGGTGGTAATGAATAGATATTTTTTTTGTTCATCCTGGATTACAAGAAGAATCATAGTCTAACAAATATTCCAACAGGCCCAAACTGAGAAAGTCTTTGATCTTGGTAAGCAAGGCTGCTTTGAGAAGATTTTTGGTAGAGTCTCAGTTCTCTAGTTCTCAGTAGTACCTGTAAGGGTTTCTTGCTTTTTCCTGAGAATATGGCCAATCTGATTGGCAGGTTGAAGGATGTCTACCATTTTCACTTTCACCTCCCCTCTCACAAGCAAAGCTGTTCTGCTCATGCAGTCTCATAGTTCCCTCCCCCAGGATTATGCTCTTCCTGGAGCTCAAAGTAGAACCTTTGAAAACCTCTCTACTCAGAACTCAGTTCCTTCCAAATGCCTCCATGTTTCTGTGGCATTTCATTCTGACTGCAGACAATTTTTTAAAAGAATGAAACCAATGTTTACTTTGTAAATTAACAGACTAAACTGGAGAGTTCAGAGCTTCTTTTTTTCACTTCCCTTATTTTGTCTTCCAATGACTCATTAATAAACAAATGACTATTGTGAAGGGGAGCTGCTGAAAAGGAGACAAATCTGAAACAAATTTTCTGGAGGGAAGAAGGAGAATGATATGTCCAGACACATCCTTACTACATTCCTGTTGAACAATAACAGCTTTTGGTTACTTTGGATGGACATAATTTGAGGATCCCTGGAAAAAAAACATGTCAGGTCACACTACCTGTAATCTGCAATGACAAAACGATCTTCAACAGATGTCTAAAACCACAGGGAATTCCAAGAGCTTCCTTATGGAGAGCACTGCAGAGAATGCATGCCATGTCTGAGAATGTCCTGTCCCTTATAATCAGCTGCATAAATTCAGAGTTGCATGGCCATCAGAACAGGATCACATATATTTGTACCTCTTTCCTGCTCCCAGGAGGAGGAAACAAAGTGTACTCTGAGCCATTTAAAGTACTGAGGGCAAGAACCAGCACCGTCAGCTGTGTTCAAAGGAGTATATTGGTGACTAGATAATTCTCCCCTATGCAAAGCAGTGGATAGCATTAACCTGCAAAAACCAATTCTGGCCAAGTATCATTTCAATCATAGTATGTGGAGCTTAGTCTAGGAATATCTTCAGGCTTCAAATCTTTTTCAAAGGAAACATGAATCTTTTTTTTGAACAGGAAACTCATCTAATTCCTACATGAACACTGTCACTCAGTATCAGTATCTCTGTGTTTTGCTTGGATTAAACTTCACTTTGTTCAGCTGTATTAGAGATGTCTGTGTCAGAATCTCTGTTAATAATGGGGAGATGAGGAACTTTAGAGAACACTTCATTTGTGCCTCAGTTCTAACAAGGTAAAGCAATTAAGGTACGAGGGCAGGGATTGAAAGTTAAGCTAGAAATCAAAGTTGATACTCTTAGGATTGTTATTTATTTCTACCATACTGTGACAAAAAAGGAATGTTGATATCTAAGAAATGCAGACTTTCTGGTATCATATTAGTAATATCAGTATAAAATACCTTCTTCATATGTTAAAAGATGCATTCAGCTTTTGTTACAGATTTGTTACAGAATGGATCACATATTCAAACCACAAGCTGGGCAGAGTTAATTTCGCAAAGTTTCATACAAGCTTGGTCAAGATCCAACTTGACCGCATACCGTAGTTGATAAGCATTTTTGTTAAATGTCTTTATGTGATACAAGAAGGCGGAGGCTACTGCAGAGAAAGTCTAACTTTTTCATTTTTACTCCATTCTGTTAGTAGCAGAATCACCAATACACTTCTGCTGAGGAACTTAGGCGTCAACTGGGCTTATACTGGGGGAAGAGAACAGTGAAAAAACTTCATGCATGAAAAATCTAAGAATGTGATACTGAGCAATGGATCAACTTTTCTTTTTGATATCAGCTAACAGATGTGACAACAAATCTTTGTGACAAGCCACAAAGAACCCATCTTGGCCTTCATTTAGTCTAGCTAGTATCCTATGTAGTTGTTCAAGACAATGATCCATTGTAAGAAACATCCTCCTATCATGGTATCATCACAAAATTATTATCAGTCACTTTCATGGTTTAAGTATATTTCCACATATAAACACACATGGGGACCAAAAGGTCATTTAAGAGTGAAAAATCTAATTAAGAGTATTTCAGCACTCACATGACTACATCCAATATACAAAGTTGGTGGTACAGGGACTATTCAAAAGTAATGTCTTCAAACCTTCACAGCATGGTTTGGTTATTCATGCTCATACCTTAGGCTCACACACTCAGTTCTATCTTTGGCTTCCTAACTTGATCAACCTAGAGTTTACTGTTACTGAACCAGGCAAACTGTGGTATATACAAATCTGTAATGAACAGGAATGGCCAAGTCCAGGAAAGATCATCACAGCCATGATCTGAAGAGAACAGAGTTTTGCTACTATATGTATCAAGTGACTTCTCCAATTATTTAACCTAGTCCACTTAGTTTTACCATCCTCGTGAATTCTACCATTTCATTACAATATGGTACTCTATTACTGGCAACACCCTTTCTTTCACCCAAGGCACTTAAAGCCCAGAAACACCCTTTTGCATTTTTTCTATTTAAAAAACATTTACTGAGAAAAGAAAAACTCCCTAAAATTTCACCTGAAATATCACTCCATCACTGGAGAATTGGAAAACCCTGGGAGTGCAAACTGGAATATACTTTCTGTCACTTCTGAAACTAATTTTTGGACAAAAATCCAGAGATGCAGTCCCAAGCAATGGGAGGAAACAGGCTACAGTCTTGCCACAGATGCTCACCCCAATGAAGACTAAAAGTTGGGATCCATTTCAGAATCCAAGTGAGTATGGTTACCTTGAATTCTAGTGCTACTAGACATTACCAAGAATAGGTAGGGAAAGCAAGACTCCAGTAACAATGAAGAACAACATAAATTTGGTGTTTTAACTCATTTCTTCCCATTCCTTGAGCTTAGCTCCTTTGCTGTAAGCCAGAGGTGGTAAACATGGGGGGGCCACATAACCCACAGGAGATCTTGGGGGTCTAAACCCCCACTTTACCTCCCACCCACCCCCACACAAACCAAAACATTTTTGGCCCCCAGATGTCCCTCAATGCTCTCTGGGGCTGTGGGGGGGCATTTTCACTATATTTTTAGGCCCCTTGAGACAAAAGAAGTCACTTCTGATTTTAAAAAAAGTCTTTTCCTGGGTCTAAAATGGCCCAAGAGGATCCCAAAATGTGGTGAAAATGCCCCTCCATGCCACCAGATGGCATTTGGAGGCAAATATATATATATATGTATGTATGTGTGTATTTTTTGACCCCTGAGGTCTACAAACAATCCTAGGATGTTGCATGTGGCCTGAAGCCTGCACTTTGCCCACTGCGGTCCTAAGTAGTGGCTAACCTCACCGATATTTACCAGACACTCTTTATCTCATAAATTGCAAGCCACTTACCAATAATTGTGTTTGATGCAGTCCTTCCTCTTCCCCATATTACAGAACAAGATTCCATACAGCAGGTGTTCCAGCACCACCTACCTGAGAACAGCAAGCAAAAAATAAATGACCTTGTAATAATTTAAGAATATTCCTTGCACATGTAATGAAAACATTTGCTAAAAAACCCAATTTATTTCTCTTCCCATATATGTTCTCTCCTGTTTGCGAAATAAAGTCAAATAACAGTGAGGCCAAGGGAAATGTATATGAAAAAAGCTCCTCAGATTTACCTGTCTGTTTTAACAATGGATACAACATGTAGCACTGGGAACACTTTGTACAATTGTGCTGGATCCCAATTTCACCATATGTAACCTGGCTGACCCCTCCTCCTCCCAGTGGCAGTCCTCTATGGAAATGTTATGCTACGCAGAGAATTGGGGGACTCTGCTGTATGGGAAGAGGTATAGTTCTGGAGAGCAACCTTACTTTGTGTATTTTAACTTGGTAGCTATCACCCAGTCATACTATTGTATCCTTAAGAATGCTACTCAACAGCTGCATTTGTACAGCAGTGTGGGATCTGTACTTCTGCCAAACTCCAGGAATGGAGGGGGAGCTCTGGAAGGGACAAGGAAGGCTCACCTAAGCCTCCTCTCCGCCATTCCCGTGCCTATTGCCTTGGCGCAAGTTCTGAGCGCTGGGGCCAGATGCAAGGTAATGGGAAGGGGAGCTCTAGAGTAGAGAAGAAAGGCATGCCCATGCCCCCCACAATTTCCTTGCCTTTGTCCGGGGACTTGCCTTCCTTCTCTGCACCTGGCAAAATGCAAGGGAATGGGAGGAATTGGGGGGGGGCACACACCTCATAAATAATCAGATTCATGAAGGTCAAACTCGTGAATGTGAAGGGACAACTGTACTCTAATTTGCACATTTTAAAAAAAGATTTAAGACTTTGAACATGGAAATTTCATTTATCCACAGTAGTTCATAGCTGTTACCTATCTTCCATTAATCCCAATGGTTGTGGTTGTGCACCTTCAGGTCATGTCCAACTTATGGAGACCCTATCACATGGTTTTCTAGGGCTGAGAATGTATGATGTGCCCCAGGTCATCCAATGGATTTCCATGGATGAGTGGAAAATCGAACCCTGGTCTCCAAGGTCATAGCCCAACGCTTAAACCACTATACCATGCTGGCTCTCAATTTCAGTGGGCTTCCCCATACTTTATAGCAGGGAACTCAAGTCAGGACCTGTGTTAGGTATTTTTTGTCCATCCTCAATCTACTGTCAGTCAATTTCACCAGGTGACACTCAAATTCTAGCTTTCACTGTTGGGACTAGATAAAGATTGGAACTACTGATGATTTCTAGTTATCTTTCTCATCTCTGGGGGCTAGAAAAGTCCCAGCTAGATGCCACTAACTAATTCCATCAGCTGCTGCCGCTGTAAACTACCCCTGGACACAGGTTATGAGCACAGCTGCTTACTCCTAAAAAATGATGAAAATCTGATAATTATTAATTACTATGCTTCTGTAGGAGCTGAGACACCTGCCCCTTTACTTGGTTGAATTTCTTTAATTCACGGATATTTTACTGAAGCTATTATACATCAGCCACCTGACAGAAAAGCTGACTGGAGAGATTTAATTAAAATGGTTGTGGTAAGAATATCAACCCATTTAAGTACACAAACAAAAGACATTTGGGAGGAGTTAGCTTTAATGTGGTATGTCACTGAGAAAGTGAAGATGGACCTGAGGAGCCCAGAGAACAAATTCCATAAGAAAGGACTAAATCAAAATGTATCTGTAACAATGATGAAATACTAGTTTTTAAAATAAATGCAACGAATAAGAGTATGTAAGGCTTTATGGATTTTAATGGTAAAAACTGAGAATATGGGGGAACAGCAGTCAAAGTCATGTATTTGGGATAAAAACTGGGGAAATGCTTGTGCACAAAATGATAAAGACAGTCCCAGCCTGTGTGAAAGAGATGAGGCTACAGTACTGAAGAATTACACAGGAGACTAAGAGATTACTAGATTATGCAGGACATGAAGACAACGCAATTACTATGATGATGTGGCAAGGGCTGATCTAGGAAAAGTAAAGATTTTTAGGTGCGTGAAACAAGTTGAGCACAAATCCTGCAAAAGACTGTCAGCATTCAGTTTCTGGGTGCTAGGGCAACTGGATGCCAAAAGCTTGTTCTAGTTAGTATTTTTATGATGAGCCAACATGGTGCAGTGGTCTGAGCTTTGCATAAGGACACTGGAGACCAATGTTTGAATCCCCACTTGGCCACAGAAACCCACTGGGTGACCCTGCAGAAGTCACACTGTCAGCCTTAGATGAATGCAAAGGCAAAGCCACTCTGACCAAATCTTGTCAAGAAAACGCCATGATAGGTTCTTGTTGTGTACCTTCACGTCATTTCTGCCTTATGGCAACCCTATCATGGGCTTTCTGGGGCTGAGAGCGGATGATGCACACATGGGTTTCCACACCGAGAGGGGAATTGAACCCTGGCCTCCAAGGCCATAGTCCAACACCATACTGGCTCTCACCTTGGGGTCACCATAATTTGGGAATGACTTGAAGGCACACAATAACAAATTTTTATGATATGACAAGCAAAAATAAAAGAGCTTATGGGGTGAATTTTCTTTAAAGCCCAAATACAGGAACAACGTTTAGAGGGGCTAGAGTCTGTGGCCTTTTAGTTCAGAAAAATCCAAATGCCAAATTGAGGCTTAAAATTTACACCCAGTGTGGTGAAAGTGAAAAGAACTTAATCTCTTTCACCCTAGTTCAACTAGTGAAACTGATGGGCAGGAGAAATGAAAATACTTTCACACAACATATAACTTACGGAATTCCCCATTACAAAACATAACCACTGTTTTAAGATTACTTTGGAAAAGGATTAGATAAAGCTTTATAAATAACCACATCCAGTTATGGATTTGTTTGGATCTAACATTAAGTTGCAGTGTTTCCAGAATAAATCTAGCCTCCCTTATCCCTGGATCAGACACTTTTCCCTGCTCCATGCCTGTAAGGATTCTAGAAGTTTTTGCTTTGCTTAAGGAGTGGTTGCTGAGATCTTCAAATTTCAATAAACTTCATTTAATCTTAGCTGTGGCTAATAGAAACAAGCCAACTTCAAACCCTGATTTTTGAAGCTGACTTCTCTTCATTAACCATAGCTAAGATTAACCACACTTAGGTTCTGATATGCTACAGCATGGTTCATCTCAATAAAATAAATCGGAATTAGAATTGTCTATTCTCCTTGTGGCTGTTACAGAAGAGATAGGAGCAGGGAGTAAGGAAAATCAGGCTGTTCATAGAGCATTAAAACATATTTGAGTACAGACTATGCCAACTGGCATCCTCTAGAAGGGCTGGACTATGACAATCATCTTCCTATTTATCCTGAGTGGGGACAACAGGAGCAATAGTACTGTAGTTCTGGAGAGTGCCAGGCTGGCTTAGTGACTGCAAGCAATACAAACCCGAAAGCCACTAGCCCAGGGTGATAACAGTAACAGAGGAATTTTGCCTTCATACTGTTCTTGTGGACAACCTAGAGGAATCCATCTAGTCATTAGGCAAAGCAGGGTAATAGCCTTGAGATGGACCGATCTGATCCAGTCCAGCAGATTGCCCTGTGAATTGGGTTCTTCTCATTAATGTAAAGGTGAGCCCCATACCAGCCAAGTAACTGACCCGCAAAGCTCCCCACTTAAGTCTCAACCCAGTGGCTTCAGTCCTCACTGTTGTTGTGTGGCTCCACTTCACTATCAGTTTATAGTGACCCTAAGGTGAACCTAGCAAGAGTTTTCTGATGCTGAGAGTATGTGACCTGTGTCCGAGGTCAGCTAGTGAGTTTCCATGGCTGAGCAGAGAATCAAATCCTGCTCTCCAGGGTTGTAGTCCAATGCTGAAACCACTACACCACAGTCCTATAGCTCTATTATTCTTCTAATTACTTTACAGAGGTATCATAGTGGTGAGAAGGCCTATTAACCCCCAAGAACATGAAAAACCTCCAAAATAGAGAATTATACCCTCAGTTGTAATTTTCCATTTCAGAGCTATTTTAAAGGAAAGACCTGTTTCAAGCCTTTAAAAAGTCTCTTTTCAGAACATGAAGGGGTCCAGCCATTCCCAATTCTAGAAAAACCAGATGGATGTGGTTCCTTCAACCTTGGGTATTGAAATATTGTGAAGAGCTCAAAGCAAATGAAATGTGCTATAGAAATACTAAACAACGTAATGTGAAGGCAGACCATTTTAGACTGTCACCCCAGACAACTGCAATAAAATAAAGACTTCAATCTTCCACTTAGTAGAGAGTAAATCACCCTGAATTCACAGGTATGACTTCCAAATAAACAGGGTTAGGATTGTGCTGTAAATTACTTCTGCAAAGTAGACAATGCCATGTAATACTAATGCCAGGCAATAACGAAGAACCCAGAGAAAATACAGGGCTACAGAAAGAACACAAGGAACAAGGCAAAAGTGGAGAATTGAGGAGGTTATAAATGGATGCAAAACACATACGAAAAAGCATTTTAGAGAAAATACAAGACTAATTATGCTAAGCATTTGAATATTTTGCAGTAGCAGTACTGTCTTGTAAAAGTTAGCAGGAAAAAAGCCATTAAATATGAGTTGTAGAAGAGTTACAATGCAAAAATAAAAATGAGAAAATAGTAGCCATAGCCATAAAAGAAGAGAGAGCATGTACAGCACATCTAAAAAAAATTACATTTTGAATTGTGCATGTGTGTGTGAACAACTCAAAATAACAGAAGAAGGTTACCACTCAAGGTACGCCAAAGAAGTAGGCCAGTGTCTTTGCCAAGTCTTCAAGATCTTTATCAAGAAAGGGATCTCTTGAAGAAACAAATGGAGGGAATAACATGACTTAATGTACCTCCCCAAAAGAACTATGCACCCCATCTTCATCAACATAATTGCTCCTATTGTACTGGCAGATGCAATGCAGCTGCACAATGGACCATTTTCTATGAGCTTTCTTGAATCTTTGACCCATTGGTCATTAAGATTGGAAGGCTAGGGCCATTTCCGCACTAGACTGTCATAGTACTATCCTATGGAATCCTGGGGTTTGTAGTTTAGGGAGGGGTCTTAACAGTCGAGTGCAGAAATGGCCTAAGTATTGAAGCAAAGATAATACTGAGGGTGGCCATGGAAAAGGAAAGTACAGTCAGTCCTCCACATTTGCAGGTTTCACTTCTGCAGATTTGATTATTCCCAGATTATTTGCTGTCACCTCTGCTGCTTCCCTATGCCATTTTTTATGGGACTGCAAGCCTCTGTGAGACTAGGAAAGTGCGAACGAGGCTTGTAAGTCCCTCTTAAAAATGGTGTGGGGCAGCAGTGGAGGTGGCAGTCAGCCCCACCAGCCCCCCACTTCTGCCTTGTGAAAGAACCCTGACGCCTCAAAAGAATCCATGTGGGTTGAATATGGTGATCACACTTTTTGTGTGTGTTAAGTATGGTTTTCGAGCGCCTAGTGTTATTCACGGTTTTTTCATTTCCACGGGGGACCTGTACCCCCAACCTAGCGAATGTGGAGGGAGGACTATTTTAAGCAGGCTGGGAGGGCGGGGGGAGACCAACTACTGTAAGCAAACCTTAAGCTGGGGAAGAGAAAGAATGGGAAATTAAACGTTCACCTCCCAAGAGCCTATACATTTGGGTATGAAAATAAAATTTGACACAGATGCTTTTTAAAAGACTCGCGAGTGTGGTGGTGAATATTTTAAAAGTGAACTAGGTGTACAGAGCTGGAAACTACTGGGACGGTCTGGTGGGGATGATGTGGCAGAAGGAGGAAGAAAAAAAGAAACGTCGTTTCTCTTTTCTCTTGGCGGGGCGGGCGAGGGCTATTGTACGAAGTCGGAGCCAAAATCTGGGGGTGGGGGGAGGTAAAGTATAAATTGCCTGTTAAAAGGGCCAAAACCCTGAGGGGGGGTAGGATTAGCGCGAACTGCTATCACAACGCGGAGAACTAGACGCTTCCCCCCGCACACCACCCTAAAATAAGGTTTCTTGGAGGCAACAGAAAAGGGCAACGAGGGTGGAGAGAGGATGATTCACCCCCCTCCAACTCCGCAGCCGCCATTTTGGAGCCGCGGTTCAATGACCCAGCGCGAGCTTTTCCTCTTCTCAGTCAGCTCCGCCGCGACCTCTCTGTCGCTAACCCGCACCTCCCTCCGACTTTCAGGCTGGAGAAAAGTCCCTCCGCTTTCTCCTCTCTCGCTTTCCCCTCAGTCCCGCTTACCTGCTTCCCAGCGCCGCCCGCCTGAGACGAAGCCCAGACCCGCGCCCGCCTCAACGCTCTCCGCGCCTGAGAGAAAAGGGGAGGGGCCAACGGCCACAAGGGCCCCTCCCCCTTTCCTCATCCCCCTCCCTGCCATCTTATTGTCAAGCTCCACAAAGAAACTGGCGCCCTCCCCTCTCTCTCTTCCCTGCCTTGCCATTGGACTAGAGAGGCCACCTGAGCTGCCTTCGAGCCCGCCCACTGCAACCATCCCTTCCCATTGGCGGGCGAGGAAAGGAGACGCTTTTCGCTGAGATCAAATGTTCCATTAGGTGGAAGGTTGTTATGGTCACTCGTCCCACCTACTAGTCATTCTTTTACGCTCGGCTTCCTATTGGTGCTGGTCGTTAACGTGGATCTTAGCCCTTCCCCTCCGCTGTAAGTGGCTGGCGCGAGGACAAGCGAAATTTCAAATGACTGCCAAAGCCTGGCCGAGATCCTTTGGCAGTTTGCCGTCGTTATTTCGGAGCAACCGACATAAGGGAATTTAGTGGGCCTTTGTTGTTGTGTGCCTTCCAATCATTTCTGACTTATGGCGACCCTAAGACGAACCTGTCAGAGGGTTTCCCTGACAGAATGTGTTCACAGGGGGTTTACCCTTGCCTTCCTCTGAGGCTGAGAGAGCGTGACTTACCCCATTAGGTTTCCACGCTGAACAAGGATTCGAATCCAGGTCTCCCAGTGGCCCAGTCCCACATTCAAATCATACATCATGCTGGCAAGAGCGTGGTGAGGCTTCCTTGCACTTAAACAAAAGATGCTGGGGCTCCCGTCCCACAAATGGTTTTGTTGTTATTTGCTGTCACATTGACTTGGACTTAGAGCAGCCCTATTAATTAGAAGTCAGTGATGTATTTAAGTCTTTTACGCCAAGTCCCAAGTCAAGTCTCAAGTAGAGTCTCAAGTCCTTGCGAGATACTGTCAAGTCTCAAGTCTGGGAGCCAACTTTAACAGACAGAAAAGAGGTGGTGGTGGGGCATGGCAGGGTCGGTGGGCATAAAAGAGCCTGCAGCTTCTGAAGTGGGGAATAGGATCCTTACTTCCAATTCCGAAGCTGGGCAAAAAGAGATGGAAGCATTCAAAGTTGTAAAGTTTCTGGATGAACGGGTTGTGTTACTGAACCAAGAGCAGCAAGTCGGTCGCTAAAAATATACAAGTCACAAGTTGAGTCAAGTCTGTGTGCCATTTATTGCCGAGTCAAGTCACTGGAAGTCACTGGAAGTGACTTGAGTCCAAGTCAATCGACTCGAGTCCGCATCACTATTAGAAACCTCTGTGAGCTCTAGTGACCAGCGCCTCTGGTCAGGTCTTGCAAACTCAGCATTGTGGCTTTCTTGATTGAATCAATCCAGTTGTAATGTCTTCTTCCTCTTTTTCTCCCACTTTCTGCTTTGCTGAGCATGATTGTCTTTTCTAGTGAGTCACATCCTCTCATATATCCAAAGTATGAAATCTTCAGTTTTGGTCATCTTGGCTTCTATAGAGAATTCAGGATTGATTTGCTCTAGGACCCATTCGTTTGTCTTTTTGGCAGTCCAGAGTATCTGTAGAACTCTCCTCCAGCACCGCATTTCAAACATGTTGATTTTCTTCCTGTCAGCTTTCTTCACTGTCTAGCTTTCAGAATCATATCTAAAAACTGGAAGTACCATAGCATCTATTTTATTTTTTATCTGTTATTTGTTATTACGGTTTAAATGTGTTTTTACTGTTTTATTCATGGTTTTTAATGTATTGGTTTTTAATATATTATGTAATTTAATTCTTTTTTAAACTTGTGTAAAACGAGTATGTAGTGTATGTATGTATGTGTGTAGTGTAGAGATTTTAATTTAATTTTGTTTTAAACTTCCGGAAGCCAGCTTGGCTCCTTCCTAGGAGAATGGCGGTGTATAAATCCAAGAAAGAAAAAGAGAAAGAAAGAGAGAGAGAGAGGAAGAAAGGAAAGAAGGAGGATTTTGACTTTGATATCTATTGAAACATCTTTACTCCTGAGGATCCTGTCTAGTTCCTTTATAGCTGTTCTTCCAAGTCTTAATCTTCTGATTTCTTAATTTTGATTAAAGACTGACATGTTCCCCCCACCCCCGACTATAAGAATCCCCAGCCTGTATGGCAATTGAATCTTGTAGGCTAAAAAAAAAATGAACTTTCCCAAGCTCTGCCTATAGGGCAGAATTAAGAACACAAGAGGATACTGTACAGAGAAGTCCAGATATGCAAATGTTCTACAAGGTTCAGACAATGATGCAAATAAGCTGCAATTTCATAACCTCCGCAGATTTCCCAGATGAAAACTGGGATGTTTGTGGCAAACAACATCTGAATATGTGGTCAAGAAGGCAACAGTTACTAAAGAGGAACCGCATACAAGCTATGAGCGGCTGCAGCAGTTTGCTTATGCCTGAGACTACAGGCATGGACAAAATTGCACCCCCCCTCCTTCTGGAATTAATTGAGTGCAGACTACTTTGCCACTTTGAGCTCTGTTTGCAACAACTGGAGTTGAGGACCATGGATGAAAGTCAGAGGAGGAAAGAGAAACTGGGACCTTTAAAAAGCAGTTGGAAAAGTGGGAAACAGGTTTAACCAGGCGTGTTCCTGCCAAATTGGCACAGTTGTAGGGTATATGACACTTTCAGTAAGACAGTTCTACCAAATATTATCCTCTTGCTGCCTTAAGTGGTCCTGTTTCCTTTTTCTCTCCCCTTTCCCTTTCTGCTCTCCTGGCTTATCTCTGCACCTTCGCCAATACTTTGGCTGCTGCTTCTGCGGAGCTGGGCTTTAAAAGCCGTGGGCGCTCTACAGGGTTGGCAGGCTGCCTTGTCTGCTCAGGAGGGAGTGGGGGAAGGGGAAGAAAGCAGGTTTGCTCCGGGCGACAAGACAGAGAGGAGGGAAAGGCAGCAGGAGGCGGCAGTTCTTGCAGCTCCTGACTTGCAGCTTTCTTAGGGAAATGAGGGAAAGGGGGAGGGGAAGAGGAAGAGGAGGGTGGAAGCTGGAAACAGAAAGCAAGGGGGAAATGGCCAGAGATTTCCTAAGCATTGACAAACAGGCACAAAGGGATCTGAAGAAGGCAGGAAAGGAGAATCTGTTAAGACCAAAAGATTTGTTTTAGCATGAACTGTGCACCCTGAGTTGGGGAGCTGTCGTAATTTTTCCAAGCCCTTACTACAGCTCCCCTCAACCCCAGAAAGCAGGGTTAGGGGACTGTAGATGGGAAAAATCCAGTTTCTCAGGTGCATGGATGGAGACCAAAACGGAGGGTGACCAAAACGGGAGAAGGCCTGGAAACCATGCCCTATGATGGAGGGCTTAGGGAGCTGAGTATGGTTAGCCTAGAGAAGAAAAAGTTAAGAGGCAACATGATAGCTACCTTTAAATATTTGAAGGGATGGAGGCAAGCCTGTTTTCTGCTGCTTCAGAGACTAGGACATGGAGCAATGGCTTCAAACTTCAGGAAAAGAGTTTCAATCTAAACATTAGGAAGAACTTCTTGACCGTAGGAGCCGTTCAACAGTGGAATACACTGCCTGGGAGTGTGATGGATTCTCCTTCTTTGGAGGTTTTTAAAGAGAGGCTGGAAGGCCATCTGTTGGGAATGCTTTGATGGTGTGTTTGTAGGAAATAACTTTGAAAAAAAAACTCACAAAGAAATTACGCACAGGATCAAGTGAATCACATTTATTCTAAGTACTCATTCTGCAGAAGAGGGTGCCCATAAAGAGGACACCCCAGTATTGAATATCTCACGTTTTATCCCCCATCCCTGCCTCAGGTTTTGCCTCCCCTGGGATCCCATTGGACAGGATCCCAAAGGTTACAATCTATCAAGATCACCTAAGAAGTTACATTTCCCCTTCCCCATATTTACAGTATGAGTGATCACACACTGATCATGCATTTCCCTCATGCATCTTTAATTCTCATTAGCAGTTTCAAAATGCTCCTCACCCTAACAGTTTCTAATCGCCCCTTTCCTAAACAATGCCAACCTTCTGTCTTGTATTCCTTATCAATCGGTTCACTCCTTACAGACAGCCTTGTTGTCCTTCAGACTGTCTTACCAGTCTGGTTCTACACCTGGAGATTCAAGGCCAGGAGGCTTCCTTCTGTTCTGTGGCCAATTTTAGAAAGCTGTTTTTTTAGACTTAGTGTACTACAGAAGCTAAAAAATAAAATATACTGACATATATGTGTAAATATATCTAGAATATGTGTTATACATATAAGCTAATATGTATGCTTCTAATATATGTTAATACTGTGTACCCAGTGCAGAAGCTAAAATAGATTTCATTTCTCTCAGTGTTCTTGCATAGCAAGGGTTGGACTGGATGGCCCTTGTCATCTCTGCCGGCTCTATGATTCTATGAATACAGTATCTCAGTGCTACTCAAAGTGGTGGCCCATGGCCTGGTGTTTGCTTACAAGACATCAACTGCTGGTCCCTGGTGAATTTCTGGGAAGAAAGAAAGAACTGTAGCCAAGAGGTACACATCTGGTACCAGACTTTGGCACACTGGAGGTGATGGTGGAATTGTTGGTCCCCCCCCATATCAGATAGCTGGAAATGAACTGCAAAATCCAGAGCTCATGAGTCAGCACAGTGTGGTGGTTTGGGCACTGGACTACCACTCTGGAGGCCAGACTCAGCCACAGGAACCCCACTGGATGACACTGGGCAAGTCAAACTTTCTTTTAGGTGGTTGTTGCAACTTGTGTTTTCTTTGGCCTCCTCTATTTGCATTTCCTAGAAGCAGATGCTTTTCAAGGGTAGGTAATTTGCCTGATAGGTCTTCTTGCTGGACATTTTTGCATTTTGAATTTACTATGACTACTATGATAGTCAGCACGGTGTAGTGGTTTGAGCATGCTCACTGGGTGACCTTGAGCAAGTCACACACTCTCAGCCTTAGAGGAAGGCAAAGGTAAACCCCCTTTGAACAAATCTTGCCAAGGAAGTCCTTTGATAGGTTTGCCTTAGGGTTGGCATAAGTCGGAAACAACTTGAAGTTGTGCTTTGTATGAATTGAATCGTGTGTGGACGCTGGCCGGCAGCCAGTTTCAGCAAGGAAGTTAGATGCTCCTTATAATATGTTACAACTTCCTCAGATTCACTGAATCCTCAGTGATCAAAGGGATCACTCTGATATCATCCCCACAGCAACGGATCTGTGTACGTACACACACACAGAGGCCATTTCTGCACTATGCTGTTATAGTGCTATTACTCCACTTTCAACATCCAGTAGGATCCTAGAGTTTGCAGTTCAGGGAGGGGCATTTAGAATTCTCAGGCAGAGAGCTCTTTGGCCTCAGTAAACTACAGACTCCAGAATTCCACAGGATGTTGAAAGTGGAATAATAGCACTATAACAGTGTAGTGCAGGAATACCCCCTCCACGTTCTTGAGGTTTGCATGTTGTTTGAATTGCTCATATGATTCAGTGCCTTTTAAAACTTTCATATACCATATTATTTTAGATGTTCTGTTTTAATTTATATGATATACCCTTTGAGTCCCCTTCAGAAAAAAAGCAGACTATAAATCAAATAAATAATAAATAAGCTGCAAAAGCCCATGCTAAAATGAATAACTTAGTCTTAAAGAATCCTCTTCTCTTTATATTGATACTTATATTGAAATATCTTTTAGTCTCTGTCTTTTGTTTTAGAAAAAGCCTATCTTTTGGAAAAAGCCCATCTTTTAGAAAATAGGGACCAAGAATGTACCCATGAGGAGAAAAGGATCACATATATTAACACTGGCTGATTAGACTGCCATAGCATTGAAAAGAAATTAAAATACCAGCACCACAACAACAGTGCTCTGGCAAACTACACCAGGGTTCCTTTAACACTACACAGGTATACAGGAAGAAGAGAGAAAGGAAGCTGAAAGGTATGATAGAGACGGCACAGGCTACAAATAGTTAGAATGGGGAAGAAGTTCTTTGCAGAAAACACATTACTCGTCCTTACCTGGTTCAAAACCCTCAACAGGTTATAGAAATACAAGCTGAGTGAAAGAGACTAATTTAGAGGGGTCTCCCTTTTCACATCTAAAATGAGAGTGGGTGAAAGATCTAGATCTACTGGCAGATCTTTGGGTGATCATTGGACAGGAGTGAGATGTGTTGCCCAGCAGAGGCTCCAGATTAGCAAAGCAAGATGAACAAGAAGTTAAGGAAAGGTTTATTTCTGCAGCAGAAATAGCTCAACACCTTGTGGAGATCCAAAGTGAGACAAAACACGTTTCTCCCCACCCACCTTATATACACTAAACAGGTGGGGTTCCCTCATGTAAACATTCAGAAAACAATGAACACTTAGTTCAAAGCACATCCTCTCTGTCTGGTATCTATCAACATTAAACTGTTGCAATCTATTTATCATTTTCAGATAGCATGTGATAATTCAACAGGAACTTAGATGTTTGATTTCTTCAGAAAGCCTGTTACAAGGAACGTAATTAACTGTTACAAATCAAGGAGGAAGCTCCCTTTTCTCATCTACACGTTAAAACACAGGATGGAGCCGAGGCTTGTAATCTAGCCTATGTGACCTTCTCACTTCTAGGGAATGGACATCTCAAAACTTCAGAGTTTAGATCAGAAAATGGGAATTTCTAGTTCTGAGCGTGAGGGTTTTATTATTCTTATCACAATCATAACCTGCAACATTTCACTGATGAAAACTGGGATACATATGGCCAAGAGACATCAGTGTGGCCCAAATGACAAAAGTTACTGATGAGGAAAAGCACACAAGCTAGGAGAGGCTGCAAAACTTTACTTTTGCCGGAGCCTTCCGGGAAGCACAAGATTCCTCCTCCCTCCTCTCTCCACAGCTGAGTTGAGTACAATCTACTTTTGCCCTTTCAGTTTAGTTCGTTGTAATTGAAGTAATCTGAGGACAAAGGGGAAAGTTGAGAGGAGAAGAGCGAGAAGTGAGGACATTTTCAAAGCAGCTGAAAAAGTGGGAGGACAGAGAATTAATCAAGATTGTCTCTCCCAAATGGGGACCCTTAGAGGATATGGGTGATTTTCAGTAATTTGCCAAAGATTTTTGACTCTAAATTGTTTAGCAGTAGCAGCAACATTTTCCTACCCTGTCCCACAGCCTTAAATTGTAGATAAAGGCCTTTTCCACACGGGGTAAATAAAATGGGGCAGCGCGAGCTCTGACGGACATTGCCCACACGTTCGAGTGCGCTAGCGCGTACATAATTGGCAAGCTCCACACCTTAATCCGCCCGGTTAAGTCGCCAACAGTCAGCGCGCGGGCTTTTTAAAAAACGGGGAAAAGGTGGTTTTTCCTCCCTCATACCGTGCTGATTTGTGCATGATGTAATCGGTGGGCGGGCTGTGGGCGTGGACAGCTTCGGCAGTTGGACTGCGCCGCGAGAAGCCTCCAAGCAGCGGCACAGAAAAGCTTAAATCCTCCGCAGCATTGCCAATAAAAGGCCAATCGCCGGCGCCTCCTCGCACGGTCTGTAGCCCATAGATGATCCAGTTCAGCCAGCACAACTCCAAGAAGCCAGAATACAGCTAAAATGGGCTGTACAACTTCAGGAAACACCTCTTCCTCCATCGCTCACAGGGAAAGATAAAAGCAGAAAAAGGGGGTGAGAACCCACCGGAGACAGGGAGAAAAACTGCACTCCACCCAGCTATGGTGCGGAAAACCATTCCCCCAAGATAGGGCGCGAAAATAAAAAATCGACACGGTTTATTTTACGGCTAGCAGGAGGAATGGTAGAAGGGAGTCATCGTGGGAGGAACTGCGGGGCATGATGTGAGCACGCACGTCATGACGCACGGGGCCATTTTAAAAAAAAAGAGCTGCCAATCACATCCGCTGCGCAAATTCCATGGAACGTGTGGGAATGGCAATAGACCATTGTACAATATGTCTGCGGTAGAACGGACAAAAAAAACAAACACCCAGAAACGTTGCAGCACAAATTCCACGGAACGTGTGGAAAGGGCCATAGTTGCACTATAATGAATGAGAAAAACCTGGCATTATCAAAGGGAAGAATCTTAGACAGAGGGGCTTTAAGGTTCTTTCTGTTTTCTTCCTCAAAACAAATTCTTGGATTTAAAGTGCTTTAATTCCAAGAATGGAACAGACTGCCTTGGAGTGTGGTGAGCTTGCCTTCTTTGCAGGTCTTTAATGGATTCTTCATAGCTTCTGAAAAGGTAGCTGTATTAATCTGTTGAAGCAAAAGCATTTGAAGAAGTAGGTTGTAGTCTGTAAACATTCACAGTATGGTGACCCCTCCACCTTCATGAGGGCTCGGGACGCAGAACTCTTTGCTACCCTGTGAATTGGGGGTCCCGGGAGGAGCGCCCAAACAACAAACCAAACCAAGCAAAGATGGGGAAATTAGCTGGAGCGCTCTCTTGGCTAACGAGAGGCAGGGCAATGCAGCAGGATCTTTTACCCTATGTCTACAGCGTCAGGTCAGTGAGGAGGCAAATGGTTCAAACAGCAATTAAGATTTATTAAACAGTTATTAAAGAAAAGCACAAACACACTCCTAACTAGAAAAGGAAAACAGGGTTCAAGGTGAATGGGTGATACGCCACCTGTCCTGCAGTCCTGGGGAAGCCAATTGAAGAAGAGGAAACCCGGCGTGGCGGCCGAGGGGAATCTGCTGAACCGAGCGGCAGCAAGGCCGAATAGAAATCCAAGCGATCCGGTGAGAGTTCCGAAGAGCTCTCAGAGGGGAGGATATTTATTGGGGAAAGAACGACTGCAGGCTAGTCTGGTCTCGGGTGAAAACAATAAGTTTTGGGTTGGAGACAAAGCCTCCGAAAGGTCAGAATTTGCATGATTGAGTTAGAGTCCGAGTTGACAATGGTATGACCAGTATGTAGATGCGGCTAGCTCGGCAGTTAAGTACCTAGCTCGCCAGGGTGTCCTCTCAGGGCAGAGGATCTCTTTGTGGTAGCGTGCATTTGTAATAAAGGTGTTTGTTTCGGGAGGTCCCCTAAAGCAGATCTGGCAATATCTGGCTTGGTTTGGTGGGAGCAACAAGTAATAGCCATGCCTAGCTTTGCGCTTGTTCGGCAGGCCTCACAAACACTTGGCTGGTGGCAGAGTAGGGCCGAATTGCAATATCAAAATGATATCTTTGGTTCACCAAAGGCCAGGCCAGTACACAGTGATAACATCTTGCAAAAGTGGAAAAACCGCAAACAACTTCCCTCCATTCCTCTCCCGTTCCGTTGCCTTTTGCTAGCATGGCCAGAGGCAAGAGAATGGAAGGGCAGAACTCCAGAGAAGAGAAGGAAGTCTTGTGCAAGTTCCCCCGCATTCCCTTGCCTATTGTCTCAGTGTGAGTTCTCAGCATAGGGGGCAGAGGCAAGGGTATGGGAGCTCCAGAGGGGAGAAGGAAAGCATGCATATGCCTCCCCCAACATTTCCTTGCCTTTTGTCCAGGTCCTTGCTTTCCTTCTCTGCACCTGGCAAAATGCAAGGGAATGGCCAGGGAAAGCATGTGCGCACCTCGTGAATGAGCAAATTTGCAAAGGTCAAACCTGTGAATGTGGAGGGAGGACTGTATAATAAATTTATTCACCTGTAAGGTATCACTGTACCCCTCTGATTGGGAGCTGGGTATGTTTCACTTGGAAGAGAGAAGTCTGAGAGGTGATATGACAGCCAACTTTAGATATCTGAAGGGATGGCATGTAGAAGATGGAGCAAGCTTGTTTTTTCCTGCTTCAGAAACTATGACATGAACCGATTCAAATCCCAAGACAAAAGATTCCACACAAAGATTAGGAAGCACTTCCCAATTGTAAGAGTTGTTTGACAGTGGAACAGACTGCCTGAAAGCATGATGGAATCTCCTTTTTTAAAAAGTCTTTAAACAGAGGTTGGATTTGTATTTTTCAAGAGTGCTTTAGCTTTGTATTCTGCATGGCAAGGCATTGGATAAGATGGCCCTCACAGTGCCTTCGGAATCCATGATTGAATGATTCTTTATTAATTCTTAGATATGTATTTTTTTTGTACCAAAATCTATTTGGTAGATTTCAGTGTTCTAACAAAATAAAAGTAGATCTTGAATTTCTGCTTTGAATTTTTAAGATACAGGAAGCCACCACCGCCTCATTATCTGATGACTCACTCTTTTGATGCTTCCAAATTAAGGACGAATTCCATTAATTTGACAGAGGTTCCACTGTTTCATCAGTTCTTCTTGTCTATGGATGCTTGCTCGGGACTGCTAGTGCATGCATGCTGCTTGCAAAGCTAGCTGAGAGGGGAAAAAAGCCTCCAGGCCAGTTGAGACACTTTGCAAGCAGCACATGCATGTTTGATCCCAAGTGAGCCTCCATAAGTCCTTCATGCTCCCTACGGTACAGTACATGGGTTCCATTTTTCAATTAATTCCATTTTCTGACAGTGCTCTGGTCCCTAACCTGTCAGATAAGTGGGGGAAGTCTGTAGATCCTGGAGGCTTGGAATTTGTCCACCTGTGATCTGAGGTGGTGTGGAAAAATTAGTTATTTGACTACATCACCCAGGATCCTTTGGTTAAGGATTTTGAATATTATAACCCCCCAAATAACTTTTCTGGTCTGTTTCACAGCTATAAGTTCTTACATGTAGGTGGATGTGATATGCTTAAAAAACCTGAGCCATTTCTGGTTCCACTTTCGGCCCCTCCCGAAACTGCAAACCCCAGGATTCCATAGGATGCTGAAAGTGGAATCATAGCGCTATAACAGGCTAGTGTGGAAATGGCCGTAGTTTTGGTCAGCTGAGGCAGAAACATGCTTACAGATCAGCCAAGGTACAAACCAACATTAACACCACCCAAGATGACACACGTCAGAGAGAAGATGAGAGGGAGGGACAAATGCTGGCACTAAACTGCATGACTGTGCAAAGCAGGACGGCTAGCAGGCACGCAAAAAGACAACCTGTAAGCTCTCCTAATAAAGACTACAATGAACCTTAGAGCTATATAGCAGGAAATGGAGTGGGATTGACTCCTTTCAGTCACCTGTCTTCCAGGCTCAAGGGGTTTTCCCCAGCGTAAAATGCCTGCAGTTCCTGTTTCTGGCTGGCAGTGGCACATAGAATGGAGAATCCATAGCTGGGCAGCAAGGCTTCCGAATTATGGCTCGTTAGGGCAGAGGCCAAGTTGCTGGAAAGTGATTCGAAAGCATGAAGGTTACTTTCAAAAAGTGATTATTTATAATTCCAGGTCAAGGCAGCAAGAGTAGTTAATTGTCATTGTAATTACAAATTGGAGTGATTCTTTGCTTCCTTGTTTTGTGAAAGTAATTAAAATAATTAAAATTGATGCTTTCAGTTGAAAACAAACTTCTGAATACAGCAAGCTATTGCCCTTTGGTTGTTGCTGTTGTTGTGTGTCTTCAAGTCCTTTCTGATTTACGGGGTTTTCTGGAGCTGAGAGTGTGTGACACGCCCAAGGTCACCAAGTAGTTGTCCGTGGCTGAGCGGGGAATCGAACCTTGGTCTCTGGGATTGCAGTCCCACATTTAAACCACTAAAATGAAAAATGGAAAGGGCTCCCGTACCTTTACTGGTTGTTTAGAAGAAAGAATTTCAGCAGGTGTTGCTAGTTACCTGTTGCATGAGCAGGCCAGGCTGCAGTGTATGTTCCTGATTTACTTCAGTACACTGACACCTCCTCTCTCTTTAATCCTAGAACTGAAGACAGGGGACCCCGAGAATCTGAGTGACATTTACAGGACGTGTGTCTGTGACATATGCGGTGAAGTGACAGTACACTCTCTCGAGCGCCACCAATTGGTGAGAATCTAGTCTGTTATCCCCTTTTTAGCGAAACACGTTGCATGGACCTTGGCAACCTGGCACTTTGATGGAAATGTCCTTTTATATTGAAAACACATGCTAATCTCCAAAGTTCAGTTTAGGAAACTTTCTTAACAATAGTTGTAGCAGCTGAGCCTCAAACTTTGGAGCTCTAGACTTCAACTACCATTGCCAAAGTTCATAGGTGATAGGAGGTGAACTCCGAAACATCTGGGGCAGCACAGTTCAAGGACCACTGGCGTAGTGGAGCCAGGGCTCACAGGGCTGAAACTCTATGACTTTTTGATCAGCTGGGATGATGATTGCCTTTTCAAAGCAAACAGGGAGAAACTTTATTTTCATAAAAGATTTCTTACTGATTGTAATCATCTGACGGCGTGGTCCTTTTCCATCATATCCACCTACATAGTTCCTCTACATATCTGTTCCTTTTGGTTTTTGGCTTTACATCTAGAATACATTCCACTGTGGTGTCATGGTTAGAATACAAGGCTAGATGGGGAAGGTCTGAGTTCAAAGCCTTGCCCAGCTCTAATGATTAGTAGGTGGACTTACTGCGCTCAACTTATCTATAACAGAGGAAGAATGATAACATAGGTGGTGGGACAGTGGCACAGTGATTTAGTTTGAAGTGCAGGTGCTTGTTGTGACAGTTTCCAGTGCTCAGAGAGATCCCCAGACCTAGGCAGCTATATTGAACCATACCAACAAACTGGCTCTGGCAGTTTCTGTTTCTTGCAAGAGTGGGTTTCCCATAGAGCCAATAGCTCTTAATTGCCCCTTCAAGACCAAGGTGCTATTATTCCACTTTCAACATCCTGTGGAATTTTAGGGTTTGTAGTTTACTGAGGCCAAAGAGTTCTCTGGCTGAGAACTTTAAATCCTTCTCCCTAATCTGCAAACCCCAGGATTCCATAGGATGTTGAAACTGGAATAATAGCACTATAACAGTGTAGTGTGGAAAAGTCCCAGGCCATCCCCAAATATGCTGCATTGGAAGAGGGATATTATAGTGGAACTAGGGCAAGACATAGTACTCTTTAAGACTACACATCTATAGCACTATGATTCTACTTTTTAACTGCCATCGCTGCATCCTATGGCACCCTGGAATTTATAGCTTGGGGACACACTTGAGCTCTCTGGATGAGAATTCTAAATACCTCTCCCTACACTGCAAATCCCAGGATCCCATAGGAGAGAATCATAGCAGTTAAAGTGGAATCATAGTGCTATAAATATCTAGGGCAAAAGGATCCTGGTGTAAATGGGATCTTTTTTCTTAGTACTTGTCTTATAATGCTTATGCCCCAGGTTATTTAAGGCTGGGATATTAAAAAATGGCCCATAACCTGCCCCTCAAACTAGACATATGGCCTAATTCTTCCTAATACATAGATGGTTCTCAGCCTACCAGCTCTAATTATCATGGGTTGCTACTAGTTCTATTTACAATCAGTTTTAAAAAAATGCAAAATGGATGGTTTGCCCATTTTTTAAATGTGAAGGCTGACCATTGTCATCATTCAAATTGGCTTTTTTTTGTTTTTTTGTTTTGTTTTTTTTAAAGGGGAAGTTTTTAAAAATATAATTAATGATGATGTGGTCTGAATGCTATTCCCATTCTGGAAAAAAAATGAAATTGCTTTGCAGGATAATAAAGAGCCACCAGTTTTCATGTGTTGCATCCAATAATTAAATTACATATAATGATGAGATTAGATACTACCATTCTTGTCAAGCCAATGTGCTCTCTTTTCAATTAATAAGGTGAATAAGCCAGTTGAAAGGTTTTCTCGCCTTCTGTAGCATTGTTGTTGAAATAAACTAGCTTTTGCTACCTTCTGGTGGCCAGAGCTATACATTGCAACAGACACAGGTGCTTGAATTGGCAAACTTGATCTTGGCATGGTATCTGGAAACAAGTTTACTGTTCAAGTCCAGAAATAGTAGCAGAGCAATTGAAAGCTCCTTTTCCAAAAGGCTGCCAACAACACCTCAGCCAGTAATGGAGACATCTGGCACTGGAGCAACTCCGCAATGGAAAAATGCAAAATACCTACGGATCATACTCAGGATGAGACTGCCATCACCACTTGCGCTGTTGTTCAGTCTTGGCTACCTGGGATTCAGGAATTAACACTGGAAAGGAGCTTTATGCAAGACCCTCTGCACCGAAGCAGGAAAACCTGGGTTCAAATCATGTGACAGAAAGTAGGGTGGTCACTAATCTTTTCTCAACTTAACACAGGGGTGTTGTGAGGATTAAAACAAAACAAAATGGGGACTGTGTATGCCATCCTGAGCGATTTGGAGCAAAGTTGGGAGAAAAATAATTATGATGAAACCCTGTTTAAGCATTACGCTAGTGTAAAAACTGTTGTGCAAGCAGTTGCACTTTCTCAGAGGGTGAGTGCAGTCGCTAGTGCAGCCAAATGTCCCACAAGCACATATGCTCAACCTGTGCTCTCCTATTTATCTTGCTGGATGCTAGGTAGAGCTAATCAATCTCAGTGCTATGGGTGAATTCAAAGCCCTGGTACCTACTACATAACTAAGTGCAAACTTGTGAGATCTAGCACAATTATATCAACTTATGCTTCTGCTATGCTTAAACAGAGGCTATCATACTCTGGACACGTCATGAGACAACCTGACTCTTTGGAAAAGATGACACTACTCAGTAAAGTGGAAGGCAGCAGAAAAACAGGAATATCACATTACAGATGGATTAATTCAATAAAGGAAGGCATGACCCTGACTTTGCAAGACCTGAGCAGCACTGTTAATCATACCACATCAATTTATTGAATTAATCCAGTAACCTTTTCAAACAGAGCAGGGCTGTTAATGAGTGGGGCTCATGGAGGTCTTCCCATTCACGGGGTTGCCCTAAGTCAAACCCAAGCTGATGACAAATGACACCACCATCAATGTTATCGGATCTTGATCCCAGTCTTGCTCATAAACATGAATTTTTGAGCTGGGCAGAGCGAAATATTAAAAGTCTTTGGCTGGAATCAGAAGCACCAGATATGCATGGAGAATCATTAAAATGGCTTCCTTTCCTTCTCACCAGTGGAACATCAAAGTTCTTATAAGAATTTAGGATCCATGCTTTTGTTGAGGAATTTTGCTGAAGAATTTAGGATCCATGCTTTTGCTTTTACTTCTGGGACTTCCTTCATTCCAGGTGTCTGTTAAAATCAATGTTTTTTTGTCCTCTGTTCAAAGACATACACATTCCTAGAACCATCAAGGACTATGCAAATGCGGTGGCATCCTCTAGACATTTTGGACTACAACTCTCAACATTCCCAAACATTGCTAGGGTTGATGTGAGCAGTAGTGTAATGATTAATTTTGAAGTGCAGACCTTCATCCTGACACCCACAATACAGCCATATTGCCAGGGAGACTCCAAAAGCAGTGTGGTTGATCCACATAGTGTGGATTCATATCTGCTTGTGGTGTTTGTGTGTATATAAAAAGAATAATACACTCCTCCTGGGAAAATCCAGGCACTCTGAAAATTGTAGCTATGTTCTGGAAGCCCAGGAAAGCCTAAGAGAAGAGTAAGAAGAACTCCACATTACCATTAATACTCAGTTCTGTCTGTGTTTGGAAGCTGAGGCACAATTGGGTCTGGTTAGTACTTGGATGGATCTCTCAGTTTGTTGTTAACTGCCATCAAACTGACTTTGACTTATGGCAACCCTATGAATGAGAGCCCTCACAGTCACTCTTATTAGTCAGGTCTTGCAAACTCAGGGCCGTGGCTTCCTTGACTGAGTCTGAAGACCTGTAATATGGTCTTCCCCTTTTCCTACTGCCTTCTACCTTATGAAGCTTCACTGTCATTTCTAATAAGCTTTGTCTTCTCATGGTATGTTTCAGCTTAGTCATCTGAGCTTCTAGGGAGAGTTGAGGCTTGATTTGCTCTAAGACCCATTCATTAGTCTTTTTAGCAGTCCATGGTGTCTGCAGAACTCTCCTCCAGCACCACCTTTCAAATGAACTGATTATCTTCCTATCAGCTTAGAAAGAGTCCTTCCTGAAACTCTGGAGAACTAATACTGATAATCAAGAGTCGGCAATGTGGGGCTACGTGGACCTGTCCTCTGACATCATATAAGGCTGTCTTCTATGTTCCTATGCTCTCATTTTCCCTGCTAATCAAAATGTCCCAGGGCTTTGACCTTGTGAGCTCTGGCTCCACTACACTACCCAATGTGCGCTGAAGCCTGAAATAGTCATTTACTCAATGTATTCAATTCATTCATTTATTCAATTTATACATTGCCTTTCTCCCACCATAGAACCCAAGGCAGCTTGCAATAATTTAACAACAAACTTACAGTAAGTAAACACTAACAGAATGGTAACCAGAAATGGTATAAACCAGTGGTTCCCAAACTTTGGTCCTTTGGGTATTCTGGACTTCAGCTCTCAGAATTCCTGACTGTTGGCCAAGTTGGCTGGAGCTTTTGGGAGCTGAAGTCCAAAACACCTGGAGGACCAAAGTTTGGGAATCACACTGTAAACCTATCTGGTATACTCAGGCAGCCTTTCCAAACATGATGTTCTCCAAATGCGTTGGGGCTTCCAACTCCTACTACCATTGACCATGATGTCTAGAGATGATGGGACATCTTGGGGTCACTAGGTATGGGAAGGCCAGTGTGTAGGATGGATGGCTATTTGGTAATAATTCAGCTTCTAAAGCAGGGATGGACACAATGTGGCCCTCCAGATAGTAGATTACAAAACCCATCAGTCCCAGCTAGCATAGCCAACTGGGAGTGGTGAGTTTAAGCCCAACACCATCTGGCAAGCCACATGTTGCACATCCTTAGTGGATTCTGTTCCTGTACCAACAGAAACAAAACTGCAATACAAAATGAAATGAAAGAAAACAGATTGGGGAAAAGGCTATTTGAAGCATAACTGGTTCTGTGAGTAATTTCATTCACAGAGATAAATCTATGCAACACATTTTCAGTACCATGGTGGAGTAAACACTGGAGAGGGCACCATGAAGTAGTGGATGATTTATTTAAGGCAGCACAAACATTTGGACAAGGGGCAGCATGATACAAGAAATGATCCCAGAACGGTAACAGTATATGTTTCCTCTTCATATTTTGGAATTCTCTTGAACTGCTATGTCAGTCTTGCTCCCTTAACACACACAGTGATAATCAGATGATCTACCACCTGTTTACTATGTTGGCTGACCCACCAGTTTGGACCTTCTGATGTTATGTGTCCTCTTCCTTGTATATCATCATGTCCCGCACAATGCACAGATCCAGCTGCAAATCACAATATCATGACATCATCCCATTATAAATAACAACCAGGATTTACTGAAAGGGCTATTCATCACATGCAGTGAAACAGGAGGTCACACTGTTTCCCAAAGCAGGCAGGCTTTTACTCAACCTCAAGGGAAAACCTGAGTCCACCATCTAGCTCTTTTTACTGTCATAGAGTTTCCGTAGGGGAGAGAGGTACTAACTGTCCTCTAGATTTCCTACTGCATGTGTCTCCTTTAGTGGAGATCTTTGGGACGGAGAATCCTGGACCTTGCTACTCTCTGTCTTGGAACCATCTGGGAGCTCAATCCCACAGAACTGGAAAGTTTGAGATATTTCCTTTCTGGCATTTTCACTGACCAGCACATAGATGAACGGGTCGGCCACTGCGTTGGCAGTAGAAAAGCACAGGAACACCACTGATGTGGTATATATGCCTATCTCAAAGCTACAGTTCTCGTTTGGGTACAGAAAAAAGATGATAGCTCGTATGAGTAGAACACAATGGTAGGGAGCAAAGCAGCTGACAAAAATTGCGATGACAGCAATGGCCAGGTGCTTCACTTTAGCTTTCTGGACTGAGGTGAGGCTACAGCTGGTTCTAATGCTTTGAAAGATTTTGTAGTTCATGAAAATCAAGAGCAGAAAGGGGACAAAAAAGCCTACAAAGAACCGGATGGTGTTGTAAGAAGCCAAATGGGTGTTGAGGGGTGCTTCAAAGCAAATGGTGCTGTTTGTTTCTTGGATGTTCTCTGTGAAAAATACAGGGGAATAGACCAAAGCAACCACACTGAAGACAGCAACTGTGACCAGGGCAGCAGTTGTTTGGCACCGACACCGTTTCCCCCTGCTTTCCAGTGCGTGTACGACTGCCATGTAACGATCAAAGGAAATGCAGCACAAGAGAAAGATGCTAATGTAGATGTTGCAGAAAAAGATGTAGCCGGTCACCTGGCATGATAGTATCCCCATCGTCCATTCGTGGTTATTGTACACATAGATGATCCAGAGTGGGAGGGTGCTCAAGTACATCAGCTCACACAGAGACAGGCCAAACAGATAGATGGCAGTGGTGTTTTTTCTGCTCATCTGCACGAAGGTGAGGATGGCTGTTAAGAAGTTGGCTGGGACACCCACAGCAAAGATGACACTGTACACGACAACCAGAAGCTGTTGGCTCTCTTCGTACGGCATATCAGTGAAATTGCACATGGTGACAACATGAGCAGGATCATCCAACAAACATTTCCTTCGTTTGGACTCTCTATGGATCTAAAAGCAAAGGAAAGAAACTGTTAGATATGTTAAGATAGGGTGGGGAACAAAACCTGATCTCTTATGCTTATGAGATGGCCATGCTTAGAATCATAGAATCACAGAGTTGGAAGAGACCCCAGGGGCCATCGAGTCCAACTCCCTGCTGTGCAGAAACACACATCAAAGCATTCCCAACAGATGGCCATCCAGCCTCTGCTCAAAAACCTCCAAAGAAGGAGATTCCACCACACTCCAAGGCAGCACATTCCACTGCCGGACAGCTCTGACCGTCAGGCAGTTCTTCCTGAGGTTCAAATGGAATCTCCTTTCCTGCAGCTTGAATCCATTGCTCCTTGTCCTGGTCTCTGGAGCAGTGGAAAACAAGACTGCTCCCTCCTCAACATGATATCCCTTCAAATATTTAAACATGGCTATCATGTACCTCTTAACCTTCTCTTCTGCAGACTAAAGATACTCAGCTCTCTAAGTCTATCCTCATAGGGCATGGCTTCCAGGCCCCTCACCATTTTGCTCACCCTCCTCTGGACACGTTCCAGCTTGCTGATATCCTTCTTGAATTGAGGTGCCCAGAACTGTACACAGTATTCCAAATGAGGCCTAACCAATGCAGAATAGAGTGTACCATCACCTCTCTCGATCTAGACATCATACTCCTATTGATGCAACCGAGAATCGTGTTTGGCTTTCTTGGCTGCCAGATCACACTGCTAACTCATGTTCAGCTTGTGGTCTATGAAGACTCCTAGATCCCTTTCACACATACTGCTATCCAGCCATGCATCCTCCATCCTATCTTTGTGCATTCCATTTTTTCTGCCTAAGTGTAGGACCTTACATTTTTCTCTGTTGAATTTCATTTTGTTAGCTTTGGCACAGCTCTCCAATCTGTCAAGGTCATTTTGAATTTTGATCCTGTCCTCTGGTATATTAGCAACCCCTCTCAATTTGGTATCATCTGCAAATTTGATCAGCATGCTCTCCACTCCTTCATTCAAGTCATTGATGAAGATGTTAAATAGCACTGGGCCCAGGACAGAACCCTGTGGCACCCCACTAGTCACTTCTCTCCGGGATGAAAAGCAGCCATTGGTGGGCACCCTTCGGGTGCGGTCGGTCAACTAATTCCAAATCCACCTAACAGTAGCCCTGTCCAGCTTGCATTTTACTAGCTTCTTGCAAGAATGTCATGGGAAACTTTACTGGCCTTACTGAGGTCAACAGCAGTCCCTTTGTCTATCAAGCGTGTAACCCTATCATAAAAAGAGATAAGATTCGTCTGGCATGACTTATTTCTGAGAAATCCATGCTGGCTTTTAGTGATTATGGCATTGGTTTCTAAGTAATTACAAACTAACTGTTTAATGATCTGCTCTAGGATCTTTCCTGGTATTGATATCAGGCTGACTGGGTGATAATTAATTGGTTCCTCTTTTTTCCCCTTCTTGAAGATGGGGATGACATTTGCCCTCCTCCAGTCTTCTGGGACTTCTCCTTTTCTCCAAGAGTTCTGTAAGATTATTGCAAGTGGTTCAGAAATGACTTCTGCCAGTTCTTTTAATATCCTTGGATGTAATTCATCTGGCCCTGGAGACCTGAATTCATCTAATTTAGCCAGATATTCCTGTACTACTTCTTTATTTATTCTGTGCTGCACTTCACTTCCCTTGCTTGCTCACCTGCTCCCCACACCCCAGGTTGGGTACTTCTATCCTTTTGGGAAAAAACTGAGGCAAAGAAGGTGTTGAGTAGTTCCGCCTTCTCACTTCCCCCTGTTATTAATTGGTCATCTTCTCCACGCAGTGACCCTATCATTTCCTTGTTTTCCCTTTTGCTGCAGACATATCTAAAAAAGCCCTTTTTATTGTTTTTGATGTCTCTGGCAAGCCTGAGTTCATTCTGCGCTTTAGCTTTTCTGACCTTCTCCCTACACTCCTGGCTATTTACTTGAATTCCTCTTCATTGTTATTGTTACTAGTTTCACAGTCTAATGATGATGAACATCATAATCATTATCACAATTATCAATATTGTTATTACTACTACTATTAATATTACTGTTACTATTACTAGAATAGTTTTTACTACTATTTTTAGTTTTTACTAAAAACTAAATTTTTTACAGTTTTTACTCCTATTACTACGAGTATGCCATCTTTCTCCCAATACTGGGACCGAAGGTGGCTCACAGCATAAAAACATATTATAACACTAAAACACAATTCAACAGGATATCATATTAAAGCAGCAACCAAATTAAAAACATATATTCAACTATTTAAAAGTATACCATAGGAAAAAAAAGAAGCTCTCATGAAAAGTTCCTTCCTTTTCAGTTTGTTAATTGTGAAAAACCTGCCACAATAAAAATATCTTTGCTTGCCAAAGGAAGGATTTAAGAGGGATGGGGTCAACTTAGCTTCCTTTAAAAAGGGGTTCCACAACCTGGCAGCAGACACCCAAAAGTCTCTGTCTCATGTCCTCATCCAGTTTGCCAGCAAAGAAGACAAGACTGAGGGCCCTATCGCACTACACAGTTATAGTGCTATTATTCCACTTTAACTGCCATGACAACACTCTGTGGAATTCTGGGGTTCCTAGTTTAGTGAGGCCCAAGAACTCTCTGGCGGAGAATTCTAAATGCCCCTCCCTAAACTGCAAACCCCAGGATTCCAAAGGATGGAACCATAGCATTTAAAATGGAATAATAGCGCAATAAAGGTGCAGTGTGACAGGGCCCTGAGAGAACAGACTCCCTTGAAGATCTTAAAACCTGGTTAGGTTCATCTGGGGAAATACTGTCCTTCATAAAGACATACTGCTAATACTGGACATACGTTCTATAGAGCTTTATAATTAGCTCTTTAAATCATCTGACCACAGCACCGGATACATACTTAACTTTCTTAAACATTCCCCAAGAGCAACTCCATGTTAGCACAAGCTTTAGCAATCTAAACAGGATGTAACTAAGATATGAATCCCTCCAACCCTATCAGTTTGGTATACTAGTTTTTACTATACACAAACAAACTCCTGGCCACTGCTGATACCTGACATGGAGGCTCAGGAAGAAATCTGTAAGTACACTCAATATAGAAACCTGAATTTTCAGGGGAAGTTTAGCTTCAGCCAGCACATCCTGCAACCATATTCCCTGATCTGCCTTTCAGCTCACCAGAAATGCTTGTGTCTTATCTGGATTCATTTGCCCTCATAACTGTTATTCTTTATTGATATCAGCCACTGGTTTGGTTTAGAAGTAAAGTAACTTCCTAATGTTTTAATGGATTTAGACAGAAAAGGGAAATAAGAGTTGTCAGGAGCATATGGTGGCCCAGAAGGTTGATGTGATTGTTAAATAGTACGGGGAACAAAACACGAAGGACATGAAAGTCAGATAGGTTTCTTTGAGCACCACCATCTGTGTTCAGGAAGGATCAGAGCCACCATAAGCCAGTGCCTCCTAATCTCATTCCATGGTTCACGATACGGAGAACTACCAAGAGATCTGGCAGAACCATCAGGGGTATAATTCTTCTTTCCAATTCTCAGCATAGATTGTCCATCCACGAAGACTACCAAAGCAGCCCCTGTCCCTTCATCAAGTCTGAAGACAGATCGAAATGGACCTAGATAATTTGCCTCAAACCTCCAGAGCTACCATGTGTGCTGCCCAGACATGTAACACTGGAGACTAGCTGGGAATTATCCAATTATGGTGGAGTTCAAGGGTGGCTTTTTTAAAAAGTTAGACTATACTATCACGTCTTTTAGATACATTAGAACCCTATTTTGCTGCAGGAAGGCATTAACTACTCACCCAGTGCTGTTCCTGGAAGGCCAAGTTGCTTTGGTGGCCAGAAGCACCTTTATCAAGCTTCAGCTGGTGCAACAGCTGCATGCTTTCCTGGGGAAGTCAGCTCTGGCCATCATCATGCCTATTAACTTCCTGATTAGACTACTGTGATATACTCTACATGGGGCTTCCCTTTGAAAGTGTTTGGAAGCTGCAACCAGTGCAAAATGCAGCAGCCACACTAGGTCGGGTGTGCATTTTAGAGACCATATAACATCGGTCTTACAAGCACTGCACTGGCTTCCAATTTGCTCCCAAGCTCAATTCAAAGTGCTGGTTTTGACCTATAAACCCCATAGTGGCTAGGAGTCAGGATATCTGAAAAACCTCTTCCCATATGAGGAACCCAAAATTTGAAACGCTCAGAGGCGCTGTTGAGTGTCCCAACACCTCGTGAGGTTAGGTTGGTAGGTACACGTAGCAGAGCTTTCTCTGTGGCAGCAACCTGACTGTGTAACTCCCTACCCAAGGAGCTTAGGCTGGCTCCATCTCTTAGAGCTTCAGTGTTTGAGATTGTTCTAACTGTTTTAAAATTGTATGACGTGACTGTTTTCAGACTGCTTTTAAAAGTTTTTAGAGAGTATTTTAATGTGTTTTAAAATCTTTTTATCTTTGTAATGTTTTAATTGTTTTTATTTGTTCTTATTTGTCCATTGCCTGAGGAGCTCTTGTGAGCTGATAGGCAATATAGATATATCATTCATTCATTCATTCATTCATTCATTCATTCATTCATAAATCCAGCCTCCTCCACATTTTTACAAGCCATGGAAGTCAAGGGTCCACCACACATATTATCTTTTTCACACTATACAACTGTAGCACTTTGATCAAACACTGTAACAGCCATGGCTTCATCTTGTGGAACCCTGAGATCTGTAGTTTCATGAAGTATTTAAAATTTTTTGCCAGAGAGCTCTAGTGCTTTATGAAATTACAAATTCCAGTATTCCACAGGCTAGAACCATGGCACTTAGTGATATCAAAGTATTATGATTATGTTGTGTGAAGGACAGCCTTGCCCTTCTCTGTTAGTGGGTTTTCCCACTTTTAGAATGGCATTTTTTATTCCAAAAGCCTGAAATTGCTTCTCTTAATTCTTTGCAACTGAAGTAAGACCTTTAACCTGTGTCAGAATTACTTTCCACCCCCTCAGTTCTTGTTGAACTATAACTCCCGGTCTTCTTCACTATTAGCTTTGCTGCCTAAAACTCCTGAAATGTATCTAGCACTATCTGGAGGGTCACATAACTCCTACCCCTGCTTTAAGATAAACATATCCTAGGTTTTATGATCCCACCTTTGGCCGTCCCGCCACTGGACTGTGGCCCCCCTGAGAACTTTTTTGAAATGGGCTTGGCCTTCACGCTGAAAAACATTAATCCCTCCTTTTGTTAAGAAATTGAAGAGGTAAACACTAGGGTCTCAACTGAGCTCATAACACACCTTTACTATAAAAATGGAAAGAAACTACCTCTATTTTTACATCATGAAGTGTAAAGACATATCACTGAATGCTAAAGTTAGGATTACTGTACCATAGTATTTCCAATTTCTGTGTATGGTTGTGAAAGCTGGCCAGTGAAGAAAACCAATAGGGTGAAAAACTCATTTGAAATGTGGTGCTGGAAAAGAGTTCTATGGATACTGCAGATTGCTAAAAAGACAAATAAATGGGTTTTAGAGCAAATCAAGAGAGCCAGCATGGTGTAGCGGTTTGAGCATTGGAGACCAAGGTTTGATTCCCCATTCAGCCATGCAAACCTACTGGGTGACCTTGGGCACATCACACACTCAGTCCCAGAAAATGACAGGTTCACCTTAGGCCATTTCCACACTATACTGTTATAGTATTATTATTCCACTTTCAACACCCTATGGAATCCTGGGATTTGCAGTTTAGGGAAGAGCCTTTAGAATTCTCAGCCAGAGAGCTCTTTGGCCTCAGGAAACTACAAACCCCAGAATTCTACAGGATGCTGAAAGTGGAATAGTAGCACTATGACAGTGTAGTGTGGAAATGGCCTTAGAGTTGCCCTAAGTCGGAAACAACTTGAAGGCATACAACAAAAACAAAGAGCAAATCAAGCCTGGAGTCTCCCTAGAAGCCAAGGTTACTAAACTAAGATTGTCGTATTTTGGACACAACATCAGAAGAACATGACTCACTAAAAAAGAAACCGATGCTTGTTAAGGTAGAAGGTATGAGCCAGCATGGTGTAGTGGTTTGTAGTTGAAGACCAGGGTTCAATTCCCCTGCTTGGCCATGGAAACCCACTGGGTGACCTTGGGCATGTCACACACTCACAGCCCCAGAAAATCCTGTGACTGGTTCATCTTAGAATCACCCTAAGTTGGAAACGACTTTAATGCACACAACAAAACAAGGCAGAAGGCACTAGGAAAAGAGGAAGGCCATGTTACAGATGGAGAGACTCAATCAAGGAAGCCCCATCCCTGAATTTTCAAGACCTGAGCAGGGCTGCTGATGATAGGTGACTTAGAAGTCTCTCACTCAGTATTGCCATAAATTGAAGTCGACTTGATGGCAGTTAACAACAACAATAAAAGTTTACTAACTGGAGACATTCTGCAATATCTGATTTGCACCCATGGTCACGTCTGTCACTTCATTTTCAGAACCAGCTCCACTTCACAACTTGAAAGATGTGCTCTGAACTCTCCTTCTCTGTTACCCAGCATGCCTTAGGATTATTTCTTTTATCCTAGTTGTCATATAGGTTCTACAGACATACCCTGACTGTGACCACCACTGGTTGTGGTTCTCCTCTGTCTTGTTCCATGACTTCTTGCAAAGCAAACACAGAAGTGGTTTGTGCAGTTCTTGTCACCTTTACTGGAGCTGGAGAGACAGGCTTTTGATGACATTTTCTATCTCTGCCCTATCTTGACTACACCCATTCTCATTTCCTCTTCTCAATTATGTTTACTTTCCTGTTATGTGTAAGAATAAGTAGAAGTCATGCAAGGCCAAAAAAAAGGTAAGTAAACTCTCCTGAGTGCCTGAAACATTGATTTTTATGAAGACACTGAAATTGTCAAAGCTCTTCTATACTTTGGATCACTTATCAGCCAAAATGGAGACCGCAGTCAAGAAATCAGAAGAAGATCAAGACTTGGGAGGGCAGCTATGAAGAAACCAGATAACACCTCAGATGGAAAGATATGTCAGTAAAAACAAAAATGTCAGGATCATCCATGGGACAGTATGTATGACTGTGATAGCTGGACAGTGAAGAAACCTAACGGGAAAATAAGCTAACTCCTTGGGTGGAGAAGAAGGGTTTTAAAGAGGAGAGTTTTAAGGGAACCACTGATTGCCAAAAGGCAAATAAATGGGTGAGGGAGCAAAGCATGTCTGAATTTCATGCAGAAATGACTAAGCTGAGGCTATTGAAGTTTGAACATATCATGAGATGATGCTACTCGTTGGAAAAGATGATAATGCTTAAAAAAAAACAACCCAGCAATACCTTTATTGGGCCAATAATTGGGCTTATAAAGTGAAAGGTAAACTAGTAAGTAGAGAGCCAGCATGGTCTGAGCAACAGACTGTGGCCATTTCTGCACTACACCGTTATAGTGCTTTTATTCCACGTTCAACATCCTATGGAATCCTGGGGTTTGCAGTTTAGGGAGGAGCATTTAGAAGTCTCAGCCAGAGAGATCTTTGGCCTCAGTAAACTACAAACCCCAGAATTCCACAGGATGTTGAAAGTGGAATAATAGCACTATAACAGTGTAGTGCGGAAATGCCCTATGACTTTGGAGACCAGGGTCTGAATCCCTGCTTGGCCATGGAAACCTACTAGGTGACATTGGTCAAGGCACACTCTCTCAGCCTCAGAGGAGTCTTTCACTATCTCAACGTCTTCATCCTCTGCTTTAAAGTTACGTACATCACCTGTGGCCATTACTTTTTGTTTTCATAATCTTCAACTGCAAACCTGCCTTTGCATTTTCTTCCTTGGCTTACTTCAATAGCTGTTCCAAGTCTTTGCTATTTTCTGCTAGTAGTAGGGTGTCATCTGTGTATCTAAAATTATTGATATTTCTTCCTCCAATTTTCACACTCCCTTCCTCAGAGTCTAATCCAGTTTTGTGTATGATACATTCAGCATACAAGTTAAATGGACAGGGTGATAAAAGGTAGCCTCAGAAGAAGGCAAAGGCAAAAAAACCCTCTGAACAAATCTTGCTAAGAAAACCTGTGATAGGGTTACCTTAGAGTTGCCCTTAGTCAGAAACACCTTGAACGAAAACAACAACAACAAAATTGATAGTAGTAGGAAATGAGGAAGACCACATTCCCAATGGATTGAAGTTTGAAGTTTGCAAAACATGAGTGGGGCTGTTGATGACTGGGGCTCTTGGGGATTTCTTATTTGCAGGGTCACCATCAGATGGCAAATAACAACACATAACTGCTAAAATTCTCCAACCAACGTGGCCACTAGTACTGATACCAAGAACTGGTACTGATACCAAGAACCCAAGCCCAAAGTCGCCCTCGAAACCCAAATGACAAAGCTGAGGTTATCATACTTTGGATGTATCATAAGGAAATATAACTCATTAGAAAAGACAATAATGCTGTGAAAAGCTGAACATATTCAGAAAAGAGAATACTGCACTACAGGTGGATAGCTTCACTCAAGGAAGCCAGGAGTTTGCAAGCAGTTTGCAAGATCTTAACAGGGCTGTTAGTCACAGAGTGACTTACAGTTCTCTCATTTATAGGGTTGCCATAAAACAAAGCCAAAATTGATGGACAATAAACCTCAATCAAATATCACACAGTAAAAACAGTAAACCCAGTTACATTGATTTAGATCAGGGGTCTTATCAGCATTCTGGTTGCCCTCAAAGGACTGGTTGTTTTCTGTAAGACTATATAAATGTATCTACTCCTTTATCATATTAAATAATTGCCTCTGCTTTCAATTATTACTGGTTTTAGTAATAACTAGCTCTGAAACTAGAATTCTAGGAAAAATAATGGCAAGCAGATATTCGACTGTACAACTAATGTACAATTTATTGATAAACAATTGATAAATTTATTGATAAAAACGTTTTTTTTTAAATCATCAGACAAATATTACCAAGCACTGGTTATTAGATTAGCTTTGTTTAACTTTTTGGTCCCTGTCGAGACAGGCAGAATAAGTAACTTGCTCTGATCTAATGTACAATTTGTGGCATATGAAGTTGATAAGGCCATGTTGCCTGGCCCTGTACATATCAAGTCGATCCCACCTCACCTTGAGACACCATATCAAACACCTTTCTCATTCATTGATCAATTTCTGCATATAACAAACACCTCTTTCTGTGCCTCTTTCTCTCCCCTAGACCCTCTCTCTGCTTCTTTCTGCTTCCCCATCCCCTAAGCCTCTTTCTGCCCCCCTGCCCCTCTCTGTACCTGGTGAGCCCAATCCCCACATTGCAGGCCCCTGGCTGCCAGTATTCTGAAGGGGACCCCAGCAGCCAGCACTTGCAACCTACTTCTAATTCTGATTGCTCCTCTGTCCAACTCTCACGAGCCGCACAGAGCATTGCCATGGTAACCCGCGGCAGTGCTCTGATGGCGAGACTTGGACAGAGGAGCAGTCAGAAGTAGAAGTAGATCACAAGTGTTGGCTGCTGGGCCCCTCTTCAGCATATTGGTAGCTGGGGACCCGCAATGTGGGAATTGAGCTCACTAGGCAGGGGGAGTGCCACAGCTGCAGGAGAGGTGTAAAGGCCACATGAAATGGCAGGGCAGGCTGGATTCGGCCTGTGGGCCTTGTGTTTGACACATGTGGTTTGATGGTCCAGCTAGGGTGGAAGTTTGGGGACCTTTTGATGAACAGGGATGACATTGCCATCTGCCACTGCCACCTCAGGATTCCCTCCTGCATTTGAGTATAGTTGCAATCCTTGTAATGACTGAGAGGAATATGTCTAGAACAGAGATGACAGATATGGTAGGAAGAGGCATTTTGAGCTAATCTGTTGTTCCTGGAGGTCAGGTTTTATCACTCCCAAATCATCTTGAATGTGCATGTCCAGGATTTGTGTGCTAAGGGGAGACACAAAATGGCAGTTGGTGGCTATGTGCATCCCAAAGCACGCAGTTACCCACTCCTGAACTGGAACTAAAATTTGGCTCCAGGATAGCCACGCTCAACGAGGTGAAGTTCCCCAGAATAATATTTCCAAGCTCTGATTCTGAGAAAATAAATTAATAGAAAATATCAAGGTGTTGTGTTTTGGTATGTAGATAGCTGAAAGGGGGAGGCAGAGACAAAGAGTTGGTGGTTCCCACGTCAATAAGTAGTAAACATGCTCTGAGCTTTAATCTGAACTCTGACGAAGAACTCCAAGGTGCTGAATACATTTCGCAGATTCACCACATTACTGACATGGGCCTAAATCTTATTGTTAATTCCAACTAGAGTAGAATCATTAATTTAATTGGATTTACCTATGTATTGACTCACCATTCAACAATTGATTCAATGGCTCTACAGGGAAGCCGCCAGCCGCCACTGGACGAATGAACAGACTGATCAACAGACACACAGAGAGAGAGAAAGAGAGGGACGGATCACCGCAGCTGCCTATATTTTTGAAAACTCCACAATGATTTTCATAACGAGGCATACTGACTCTTCAAAATTTATTGCTACACTACTGCTATCAGCAGAATCTCTGGTGAGTCAAAAGGCCATTTTATTTTATTTAATTTGGAGAACTCTGTGACAGATATTTTATCTTCCTCACTCTTGGTAAAGGAAGTTTAAAAGCAATACAGGACTAAAAACATGATTAACAACAAAGTGACACTTTAAAGATACTTGAAACCCATATGATTGTAAATATGTATAATTTCAATGTACGATGCTTTGTAAGTAATCCGTTGTTGATGCTGAAAGAACAATACTTAGAAAAATCCTATTTGTATTTTATTTACATTTGTTTAATAAATATAATTTTTTTAAAAAGAGACCATTTTATCAGATACACCAGGAGGGAGAATAAAGTAGATCTCAAGGTGAATTGCAATCTACAAGGACTGAAAGCTACTTGGAGAACAGGGAATATAACCCTGGATGGCACCTTCGAACTAAAACCCAAAATAGAGTCACTGCACCACTGACATGGAAGCTGCCGCTGTCCAGAAATGCTTCTGTGGAAATTGATATTTAAACATCCATGAAAGAGAGTTTTTCAAGAAGTGGGAGGTGATGTGGTTTCGTACGTGTGTCTTTCAAATACTGGTAGGCAGGGAACATTCCCTGTGGTATTTTTACCATAGCCTGCAGAAAGGCTTGAGTTTTATTTGGACTAGAACTCTCAGAATTGCCCAGCCAGCCTATCCAGTAGGCCTACTGGCTAAGGGTTTCTAGGGGTTGTAGCAACTTTTCCAAGCTCGGGGTTTTTTTTTAAACATCAAAACATCTGCCATCAATCGAGGGACAATCTGGTACAAAGGACAAGATGTCGTTCTGCACCCAATGAACAGAAGCTAGAATGACTGGGGGCCTTTCCGCCCTACGCTGTTATAGTGTTATTATTCCACTTTGAACATCCTGTGGAATTCTGGGGTTTGTAGTTTACTGAGGCCCAAGAGCTCTCTGGCTGAGCATTCTAAATGCCCTCCCTAAACTGCAAATCCCAGAATTCCATAGGATGCTGAAAATGGAATGATAGCACTATAACAGAGCAGTGCAGAAAGCCCCTGGCTTTTAAATCTTGCTTCAGTGCTGACGATGGGACGGGGCAGTCGGCCAGAGTGGGAAGCATGAAGGGCAGCGTGAGTAGCGCATGCCGGTCTGTCTTCTAATATCCTGCCAGTGCTCCCTGCCATCTCACATCTGTTCCATCGGTGACTGCCTCACTCTGCCTAAAGAAAGGGATGGCCCTGCTCTGTATTCCATCAGATTTTAAAGTACAGCCCAATTTTATACGATGTTAAACCATAGCTTGGTCAAGTTAGTTTTTGGAACTTTTAACTCCACCGAATCCCTAGCCCACTTGGAATCCTAGGGGATTCCAAGTGTTGTGGTCCAAAAAAAGTAATTTTGCCAAACTTTGTGTTAAAATACATGGTTGAAAACACTGCTAGTTAGCATATTCTTACCAATAAATAAGCAGCTGCAGGAATCCTGTACAAAGATCAGGACAAGACACACGGAGAAGGGACACTGAATCCTCTGCTAACCTGCTGTGTTCACATTAAAATCTCTGTCTCTAAGAAATGCTACTTTTTGTTCCAGAAAGAAACTCTCTCTGACACACACAGGCTGATTTTGTAATAACGTCGCTGACGTCTTCTTCTCTTGTGAAAGGAACCAGTTCCTAATTTTATTTTCTTTTTAAAAAATAAGGATCTAAGGACAACCTTTTTACCTTGTGAAAGAGGATGTAGAAAAATAAAAGGAGTGTATTATGTGCCACTCAGTCATGCTTAAGGCCCAGTCCTTGGTCGTATAGCTTTGGCAAGACCAGAATCCTTTCCGAATGCTAAAGCAGGGCTGGGCAAAATGTGGGCCACAGGTGGCACTCAGGGTCATTTTAATAGCCCACAAGGCTATTAAAATGCCATCTAGGGGGTGTGGAAGGCATTTTCACCATATTTAGAGGCCAACGTGGGCCCCAAAGGTGTAAAAATAATGCATTTTTTTCACAATTTTTGTTCCAAAATGCCCTCTAGTGGGCATGAAGACCATTTCCATCACATTTTGGGGGTTCCTCAGCTAATTTGATCTCAAGAAAGGATTTTTTTTTTGAAACAGGAAGTAATCAGGAAGTGACTTTCTTTAGAATGTGTTTGGGGACATTTGGGAGCAGAATTTCATTTATTTATTTTCAGGAGCATTTGTGGTGGGGTCTGCGGCCCTCCAAGGTCTTCCGGGGAGCTAATGCACCCCCCTAGCCTTCCACAATAGCCCACCTGTGCCTGGAAGGCAGCAATTCCTACACTGCCTGGTACAGGGCAAAACATACATGAGAATGCTATCCTAAACATGTTTACTTGGAAGTAAGACCCACTGAACTGAATAGGACTTACTCTCAGGCAGTGTCAGTGGCTGGCTTCCAGTTCAGTCATTTCAGTGGATCCTATCCAGTGCCATTTCCGCACTAGACAGTTATAGTGCTATTATTCCACTTTCAACATCCTATGGAATCCTGGTTTCTGCAGTTTAGGGAGGAGCCCTCATGATAGGTTTCACTTAGGGTTGCCATAAGTCAGTTTTCAAAGGGCAGAGACATGATGGCTACAAAGAAGACCCCCTGTCAGCGGCACTTTCTTGCTGTGTGCCTTCAAGTCTCTTTTGGCAACCCTAGGTGAACCTATCACAGGTTTTTCTTTTGTTTTTTTTGCAAGGTCTGTTCAGAGGAGTCTTGCCTTTGCTTTTCTCTGAGGCTGAGAGAATGTGACTTGCCCAAGGTCAGCCAGTGTCTGAATGGGGATTTGATTTCTAGTCTCCAGAAGCCATAAGTAAATAATGTTTATTTAAATATTGTTATATTGTTATATTATGTTTATATTTCAATATACATATATCAATATTTAAATAAACATTTGACTATTTAAATATAAATTTAAATATTTAAATAATGAGTTAAGTCTTGGAGGTTCCTGTCAAAAAGTCATATTTGGAGGGGGACCCTGGTAAAGAAAAGGTTAAGAACCACTGTTTTGGGGTATTTAGGCTCTATATGGGAAGATATATCTTTCAAATAGCCTCAGCCTGATGCGTACAGAACTTTACAGGTCAGAGCCAACACTCTGAAATGTTGCTGGACTGCAGTTTCTCACTAAGGTCCATGCTGGCTAGGCATGATGGGATTTGCAGTCTAATATCTGTAGGACCACATTTTTCCCACCTCAGTGTAAGTGCTGTATCCTGCTATTTATCCTCAAAAACAAACAATAGGATCTCAGTGGGATATGCCTGCCTGGTGTAAGTACATGACAGCTTCCGGCAGCTGCAGAGACTTAGCATCCTCCTGGTGTTCAAAGATACACATGACCTGGTCCCTTCTTTGAATAACGTTGCTTGCTTGTACTTTTCAATCTCTCACTAACCCAGGGGTCAGGAAACTGCAGCCCACATGCTTCATGCACCCTGCCAGGGATGTTTTTAAGGCCTTGGTGGCCCCCAGCACTTTTTCCAGAAAAAAAAGAAGTATTATTTTATTTTGTTCAAAATGTCCCCCTGCTTTGTTCTTTTGGACTCAAGAACAATGCAGTTGGACAAACTAGTAATAACTTCAAATGACTTTTTTTTTACATCTGTCATGTATAAAGACTGGTATTTTCTCCATGCAGCGACATTAATTGTATTTTGTTACTTATTGTTCAGTTATGTCTTTGTATTTGTTTAATAAAGTATTCTTTTAAAAAAAGAAATAAACCAGAAGTTGCAATTCTGAAATCAAGATAGATCAGAACTGTGGGACAGTTGTAGTAGAGATGAAGGGCACTGTCAGCAATTAAAAATAAATAAAAATAAAATAAAAAAAATGGGCATCATGCCAAGCGGCATGTGGCTCTCCAAATTCCCAAGGGAGTCCAGTCAATATGGCACCTCAGCTCCATAGGATGCCGCCCCCACTAACCTACTTCCTTTTGGCAGAGTACAGTCAGCTAAAAATATCAAATAAAACTGTAATGGGACAGAACAATGCCTAAAGAAACAGAATATAAAAACCGAAACAAATACTTCAGCAGAGAATAAAATGTTTTAGCAAGGGAAAACCAAATCAAAGTCAGCAGAAAAGCACAACGGTACAAATTCTGTACTGCAGAAGCACTCATCTTTTTGTGTGGTGATTCAACCACAACCCAACGGCCGGAACTGAAATCCCCATTTAAATTTCCCACCATGCTTTCAATTTAATGTTGGAAAATTACAATGGTACCTTCCATTTGGGATTTGCTGTCTTGCTGTTGGGACCTCACTTGGCACTGTGATAAGAGCTGCACAGAGGAGATCAAATTTTATCCTAAAAGGGATAACAGAACTGTCACAGCATGCTTCCAAGGTTCTAATATACCATTTACTGGAGTAGAAGCAAAAAAGGAAACCCTATTTCCCCCTTACTGGGGCATGTATGGCCAACTTACATCAGAGTGTGTTCAAGATGGGAAAAGGTATTAACGGGGAAAAATACACAGGCTAGGAGAGGCTGCAGAGTTTGCTTTTGCTAAGCTTTCTGTGAAGGGCAAGAGTTCCTCCCCTCCTGTCTTCTTTCCCATGCTGAGTTAATTGAGTGCAAATTACTTTCACACTTTGAACTTTATGAAAAACTATGTAATCTGAAGACAAAAGGGGGAAGTGGGAGGAAGTGAGAGAAACTGGGGCTTTTGAAAAGGCAGTGAAAAAGTGGGATGAGTCAACAGTGTCCCTGACAAAACAGGAGAGTTGGAGGATATGGAACGTGTCAGAATTTCCATCTCTGAACCCAGAATTCTTCATATGTCAGAATGTCTAGTCCCTCCCATTTCCCTGTGTACTGTAGTCATTATTCTTACAAAGTACAGAAATCGCTCTGGAGGCAAGAGCTTTCGAGCAAGTTGGAGAATGCTCGACGTGCTGAGCTAAGACTTCCACTCTTGACTAGTATCTGGACAATGAGTTTTCTTTACATCCCCAGCTGTCAGATGTGGTGATATTTTTGCAGCCCTTGTGCAGGGTTTAGCACAGTGGTTCTCAACCTGTGGGGCCCCAGATGTTTGTGGACTTCAGCTCCCAGAAGCCCCAGCCACTATGGTCAATGCTCAGGGCTTCTGGGAGCTGAAGTCCACAAACATCTGGGGACCCACAGGTTGAGAACCACTGGTTTAGCATCTTCAGGTCCTGCATTGACCCCACTCCCCCAGGCTGGTCTTTTCAGCTTTTCTGGATGGAAGAACTAATATAAAGTGACTTCCTGATCCAGTTAAGCTTTGCTTGAGAAGCAAAGACTTCCTGTAGATGCTGTGGATGTTAGGAGATCCAAATTCTCCAAAGGAAAGGCTTTGGAGCAAACGTCCACTTCAAAAGACCAAAGCAAAGCAGGAGGCAGTAATGGCTGGGAAAGGAAACAGTAGGGAGTTAGTTTTCAGAGCAGAGAAATGGGCAGAAAGCCAATGAAGAAGGTATATACATGAACATACGCGGGTAGAGCCAAATGGAAACTATAATAGATAAACTCTAAAATAGGGATGGGTAACTGTGGTGGGTCTGTAGGCCAATTTCCTGCCCCTGGGACCCTGAGTGTGGGGGGTACATGGGCCACTGAAAACAAGTGGCTAGACATTAATTTTTCATTTTGAAATCAGGTATTTTTTAAGGTTAAAAACTACAGGAGGTGCTACAACCTATCTCAAAGGTAAATTGATGCTCTTCGAAACTTCAGAAAAGCTAGTTTGTTTGTTTGTTTGGAAATGGGGGCAGGCAAAGGCAGGGCAGGAAGAGTTAAAGACCACTAAACAACCACATCCACTTCTATTTTGCTCACACCTGCGCTAAACATTTTCCTGTTACCTCCCTACTTGTAGAACGCTTCTCCAGCACAACACTTCAAACAAGTTGATTTTGTTCCCATCAGCTTTCTCCACTGTCTAGCTCTCCACAACCATATATAGAAATTGGAAATATGATCGCATGGACAACCCTAACTTTAGTATTCTATGATATATCTTTAAACTTCAAGAGCTTGTCTAGTTTCTTCATAGCTGCCTTTCCAAGTCCTCATCTTCTGATTTCTCAACTGCAGTCTCCATTCTGAGTAATGACTGAGCCAAAATATAGAAAATGTTCAACTATATCAGTGTCTTCATTGTGTACTTTAAAGTTAGGTAAATCATCTGTGGTCATTATTTCTGTTTTCTTAAGGTTCAGCTGTAAACCTGCCTTTGCACTTTCTGTCTTGACTTTCTTCAGTAATTGTTCCAAGTCTTTGGTATTTTCTGCTAGCAGTATGGTATCATCTGCAATTGTTGATATTCTTTCTTCCAGTTTTCATGCCTCTTTCCTTTAAGTCCAATCCTGCTTTACATATGAGATATTCAGCATACAAGTTAAATAGATAGGGTGAGAATATGCAGCCCTGCTTAGCCCCTTGCTTACTGGAAGCTATGCCATTTCTTTGTATTCAGTCCTGACAGTGGTCTCTTGTCCTGAGTACAGGTTACACATCAAGACAATCAAATGTTGTGGCACACCGATTTCTTTAAGAGAGATCTATAAAATCAAAGGCTTTGTTATATTCAATAAAGCACAGGTTGATTTTCTTCTGAAATTCTTTAGTATACTCCATTATCTAATGTATGTTTGCAATTTGATCTATAGTGCCTTTTCCTTTCCTGAACCCAGCTTGGACATCTGCCATTTTTTGCTCCATGCAAGATAAAAGTCTTTGTTGTAGAATGTTAAGCATGAATTGCTTACTTGGGGACTGGAATGTATATTTAATATTTCCAATCTGTGAGCCATTCTTTTGTTTTCCATATTTGTTGACAGATTTTAGTTAGAACTAGAGTACAGTCTGTCTCTGTAGCCTGAACCAGCTTTATTGCTATGCCATCTGTTTCATGTGATTTATTTTTCCTTTCTGCTCTGAGTGCAGCTTCTACTTCACTTTCTAAAATTGTAGGTTATCTTCAAGTGATTTGTCCTTGAATGAATCTGTCATCTTTTAATCTCTTTCATACAGTTGTTCAGTATATTGTTTCCATTGTGTTTCTACTTGGCACGTCATGTGTTCTTCCGCAGGTCGTACTCTTGGTTTAAATTTCCTTTTGATTTCTCAGACCTTGTAGAAGAGGCCCCTTGTTCTTCCTTCTACTTCTCTGCATTAATTATTATAGCAGTTCTCTTTGTCCCTGTGCAAAAGTTTCTGAAGAGTTGCATTCAGGATTCTGATGCCATTTCTGTCACCTTTTACATTTGCTTCTTGTCTACCCTTAACTGCTTTAAGAGTTTCATATGTAATCGATTTAGGCTTCTTCTTCTTTCTGGCTGCAGACCGCAAAGTTGCATTCCTCCCTGAAAGGGTCCCTGGCTTCAGTCCAGAATTCTTCTGCCTTCTGGTCAATTAAACTTAATATTGCAAGCCTATTATTTTTTTTACATTATCTTTAAATTCTACAGGGATGTTCTTCAGGTCATTTTTTTGGCACCATGGTTGGCTTAGTGTTCTTTTTTAGCCTCACTCTAATTTTGATATTAGCAGGTCACAATCTGTGCCAGAATTTGCTCCTAGCCTTGCTTTCACAGAGTCAATGCTTCTGATTATGTAGTCTATTTGATTTCTGTATTGGCCACCAGGTGATGTCCATGTATACAATTGCCTCTTTGGTCACTTGAAGAATATGTTTGCCATGAACAAACTGTTGGCCTCACAAAATCCAGTCAGTTGCTCTCCTGTTTCGTTTCTTGATCCTTGGCCAGAATTTCCTACAATCTTTCATTCTGCTCTGTTTCCTACTTTGGCATTCCAGTTTCCTATGATTAACAACAAGTCCTGTTTGGGTGCATAGTCAATTTTCTCATGGACTCCAGCACGGAATCTTCTTCTTCTGCAACTAGACCATAAATTTGGAACATATTTATATTGATGGGTTCCTCTGAAGTCTTATTGATATTATTCAGTCAGACTTTTCATTATTTTCTTTGACTGCTTTTGCTACATCTCTTCTCACTACCCTATTTCTTCTTAGATTTTCTTTTCCTGAGTAAATCACTGTGTAATTGTCTGACTCAAAATGTCCCACTCCGATTCATTTAGCTGGCCCACCTCAAGTATCGCAATGTTTATACGTTCCACTTCTTGCTTTACTACAGCCAGCTTCCCCTGATTCATACTTCTCAACTTTCCATGTTCCTATAATATGGTTGTTCATGTTCCTATAATATGTTTTCTTTCACCTCTGAGCACATCAACAGCTGAACGTCCTTTCAGCTTGCACCCAGTTGTGTCATTAGCCACAGTGCTACTTGTAGTCGTCCTCTGCTGTAGCCCAGTATTTTATTGGGTGCCTTTGACTTGGGAGTCAGGTACTACTTCTTGTTTCATTTTGGATTCTCTCACATAGGGTTCTCATGATAAAAGACACGCAAAAGGGTGTACTGTGCCTCCTTCTGTGCAGTACGAACAAGCATTAACTATGGCACCACAGCTACTGTCTCAGAGAGATTCTCTGCTGGTGTGACCCTCCCCTCCACTACTGTTGCCGGCTAGTAACTGTATGCCACAATTAGTATGGCTCCTTAGCAAAAGCCTGTCTGACATGGTCAGCAGCACTGCTACCATCAACACAGCCTCTTGCCTCACAGAAGCACGCAATCTCACCAGCACAAAAAGGTAGTGCCAGGATATAGGGCCCTAAACATTCTGGTGGAGATATTATGAAGTCTTTAGCTCAGCAGCAGGGAACAAACTGAAGCAACAGATACATCTGGAGTGATGAAGGAAGGAAGACGGTGTTCTGCTGACTCCATTTTAGTGGTTATTCTAAATGAACAGAAGATTCAACAAACAGAATAACCCACTCTTGTAGATTCCAAAGTGCTTGAAAGAGGACAAGAAAAGCTACATTTAGAAGATGGATCTCACCACTAGACTTCACAGGTCAAAAGAAGAGTGATTTATGTGCATAAAGCATCTATGCATGACATTTTTACATTTATCAAAAAAGCATTTTACAAAAAAGGGCTTTTTGGATAGCCTTCTGTTTCACACTCGCAGTTCTAGCTCTTTGATACCTTTTTAAAAGCCACAATTCCATCCTATGGAATTCTGGGATTTGCAGTTTAGTGAGAACTCTCCAATGAGGACGATCACATTACAGGAAGCCACGGCCCTGAGTTTGCAAGACCTCAGCAGGGCTGTTGATAAGAGTGTGACCTGGAGGTTTCTCATTCATAGGGTCACCATACGTCAAAGCTGACTTGAGGATGGTTAACAACAACGACGAGAATTCTCTTCCAAAGAGCTCTAGGGCCACACCAGATTACAACCCTACTGTCCTGCAGGGTGTAGCCATAAGAGTTAAAGTCATGTCAAGGTGTTAGAACTGGGTGTGTCAAACTGACATAAGGTGCTAAAACTAAGAAAGTTGGGGAGATAGGAAGAGTTGATTTTTGTGTGAAAGCACTGTTAGCTCAGTTCTGGTGCAAGAAAAATTTCCGGTGCAGAACATGTGTCAAGAGACATCTGGTTCCTTAATTCTAAGTCTACGTTTGCAGATCCCTCCTCCACTTCCCCACCAGACTGTTGCTTTGTACCTAACAAAGTAGATTCCAGAAGACAGAAGTCTGTCCATGTAAGTTATATAGTACCAGAGCTTGGAAAAGGTTTTTTGGACTATCACTTCCAGATCCTTGAGTCTTAGTCAGTGCTTGGCTGGAGGGTTCTGGGAATTATTGCCCCAGAACTAATTCTTCCGAGCTCTGAGCGGTACATATTGCCAGCTAAAGAGATTATATTCCATAAACCATTAAGTCTGAAGATTCCTGGTTATGGCTAACTCTGTCTACCACTGTCCCTCTGCAAAGGCTTGGTATCAAATTGTTTTTAAAAATAATATTTACATTTACACTGATTCAAACCTTTCATGTAATTTTTATGTGGATTATATATTGTATACAACACTGTATATCGTTAGCCATCTTGAGTGATGTTATTGGGAAAAAAGCAGGATGCAAATAAGTAAAATATGAATATGAATAATAATAAGTTATAAAACTAATCAAAAACAAAACAATCAGAACAGAATATCCTTGTTCTTAAACAAAGCATGTGCTCCAACAGCAAGGCTAAAACGGTACGAAACAACACAAAACCAATTTATCAGAGACAGCTGTGAGAAGTTCGTGAATATTAGAGGTAGTAGTGACTTTAGACATTTATTTTTTTAGCTCTCTCAGGAAAAAAAGATATATAATTGTCACCACACTAAGGTTCATTTTGCGGGGACCATCGTCGTTGATTACATAGTGTGGGAAGGGCCTTGAGTTTTCCTCAAGAGAGTTTGGTGAGAGTTACTTTTTGATGTCAATATTTCCCCAAATCCCCCCTGTTAAGCATATTCACTGGTTGGGGGATTGTGGGACTTGCAATCCAGAAGTAACTCTCAAGCTCTGGTTCCCTCCACATGGGGAATGCTAGAAAACATGGAGTGCAACATCAGTAATAAATTTGAAAAAAAATTACCTGATCTAAACAGAAGCAATGACTTACCTCTGCAAGAAGCAATCCCCAAGTTTTAAGCTTTTTGGAAGTGTCTTTTTCTTTTGATAGAGCCTACTCAGCAACAAGAGCTTCACGCCAAGCACTGGCATTGACTTTTCTTGCTGCACAAAATGTATGTGCCCAGAGCCAGGAAGTGTCAGTCCGTTGTGGGCTTGCAAAGCTCACGCTTTAAACAAAGGAAAAAAGAAAAAAAAAAAACCACACAACCCACTCAAATTGTTCTATCACTGCTCATTTAGCAATGTTTTAAAAATAATCACAATAAACAAACTTTGCCCACAAGCCCATAATACAGTACTAACATTGCGGTGTAGAATGTTCTTATTTAGAAGTTCAGCCAGCCAGAGATGCCGTTTTCTAGACTCTTTCACCCCCACACTGGGTTTTTCACCATCCAGTGACACACAACAGTTAGTTGGTATTCTGTAGACAGTGAACACACTAAAGCCCTTTCCACACGGGGGTAATAAAACGTTTTAGCGCAGTGTAGCGCGATATCTACTCGGGAGGTCTTCCATACCTTAAAGTGCACTGAGTCGTCTTTAATTTCCAAGTTCCACACGTCAATCCGTTCAGAAACGTCTCCAACTGTGCTTGCACTCTGTTTTTCAAAAAACCGGAAAAAAAGTGTTTCTTTTCCCTGTGATCTGCATCAATATTGTGACTTGTGTGGAAGCGCAGATACGCGCGGATTCGCCGCGAGATGAACGGGGCGGGCCTGTGGGCGTGGACAGCTTCTGCGGTTGGCCCGCCCCACAAAGAGCCGAACGGCGCCATTTTTTAATCCTCGCTAGCGAGAGCCCACAGCAGGAAGAAAAAGCATTGCAGGTACGCTAAATTGGAATTATTTATTTACAGTCCATCTTAAAATTGCCTTTTGATGTTTCCGTGGGGATATTGGAGCTTCAGGGGGACTGTGGATTTATTGCCTTCATCTGGAGTGGCCTATCCGGGGTGGGGGTGGGGGTGGGGGTGGGGGTGGGGGTGGGGGGGGAATTTCTTGGGAGTCGCCTCTAGTGACACCGCCATTTCGCAACCCACCACAAACCGCTGCATGTGTGATCCGGGGGGCAAGGGGGGCCGCGGCGGCGGCGGATGGGGGCACCTTCGGCGCCCTGCCAAGAGGGCGCTGCACGGACAGGGCAGCATGGTGGCCGCCAAGGGGTCCCGCGGGAAGCCTCGGAGTAATGGCGCCTTCACTTTGAAGAAGCGCTGCGGGGATATCAATTGCAGGTTTGGCAAATTGGGATTATTTCTTTGAAACCCCCCCCCCCATTGCTACCGCGGATGAAAGCGAAAGACCCACAGCCACCTGGAGTTTCAGTGGGGGCCTGGAGCTTTCAGGGGCCTGCCAATTCTCCGCGGCGGCATATTGGGGAGGTTATTTTTAGAAAGTCTCCCCAGACCGTCATTTGCAGTCCGCCACAAAGCGCTGAATGTGTGAGCCGGGGGGCAAGGGGGGCCACGGAAAGCCTCGCCTTCACGTTGAAAAAGCGTCGTGCAGTTACCCTCACTGTCCCCCGGAAATGCTGCCCAGAACATGAGGGAAAACAGGGCAGGGGGCCATGTCCTACATTGGACAGATGGATCCGAAATGAGTGTGGAGGGGTGGCTAGCTGGGGGGGCCTGCAAACCCCATGCATTCAGCCCGACCAGTTATCTCCCAACGGCGTGATTGATTTGCAGTTGGTGTCACTTGAGGCCGAGAGAGTGTGACCCGACTGACATCCCTTGCTCCAACAGAACTAGAGCCTGATTGGTGGGCGGTTGGTGGGGGCCACGACAGGGACGCGGTCTGGCAGGATGGGGGAGGAGGGCTAAGTGGGGTGCTCCGGACAGAAAGATGACCATCTGCTTTGTGTACACCAGCCTCCCCAAAACCCACTATTTCCTCGCAGGTGGATCCCCGGTGGCCCGTCCTTCGAGGCTGAGAGAGGGATCAGACAAGGAAACACTCCTGTGGCCAAAAACCTCCATCCAGTTCTCCAAGATGGATTTCAGTGGTGGTCTCCCATCCAGGTTTAAATCCTAACGCACCCTGCTTAGCATTCCAGGTTAGCATGGGATTTGGGGCCTGTTCACATGATCTTCAAGTGCTTTCCACACCTGCCTTGCTATGGCGGGTGGATCCAGGTCAAACTGTAGATCTGCTTCCAGGGGTGAACTGGTTATATGCAACCATTGAAAACAAGTCACAGGAAAGCTTAGAGAAATATATTTTATTAAATAACTAGATAAAATTATCACCCAACATAACAGAAAAAGATAAGAGCAAGCCCATCGGTGGGCGGTTGGTGGGGGCCATGACAGGGACGCGGTCTATCTGGATGGGGAGGAGGGTGCTCCGGACAGAAAGATGACCAGCCTCCCCAAAACCAACTATTTCCTTGCAGGGGGATACCCGGTGGCCCGTCCTTCGAGGCGGACAGAGGGATCAGACAAGGAACACCGTGGCGAAAAAACCTCCATCCAAAGTCCCCAAAATACCTGCAGCTCGAACTGGTCACCTGGCTTCTCTGTCAAAAGATGCAGTTGCTTCAAATACTAGCAGGTATAGGCCATAAGCTGTATGCGCAGTCCTTCAAACCATGGATTTCAAGTGGTGGACTCCCATCCGGGTCTAAATCCCAATGCACCCTGCTTAGCATCCAGGTTTGGCATGGGATTTGGGGCCTGTTCACACAATCTTCAAGTGCTTTGCACACCTGCCTTGCTATGGCAGGTGGATCCTCAGGTTGAACTGACTGCTTCCAAGGGTGAACTGGTTACATGCAACCATTGAAAACAAGTCACAGGATAGTTTAGAAAGTATGTTTTATTAAATTACTAGATATTATAACTAACCCAACATAACATAAAAGAAAAAGAAAACAAAGGTCAAACATCATAGGAGGTTGCCCCTCCTCAGCTGTCTCTTTATCTCCCTCAGTTCCCTCCTTATGTCCGCATACGTATTTTCTAGGGCGGCTGACACACTCCCATAAGGCTTCTCTGTGCGGAACGTCCTGTTGGAGGGAGAGTAGATATTAGGACACCGTGCTGACACGCTTGGTGAAAGCACCGTAGCCAACCTTCCATCAACACGGCCACCCGTGTTGCTGATAACTTACACATCTCAGCCGTTTTCTTTTCCAGCGTGGTCATCCCCGCCATTATGGAGTCCGCGATGGACCTCAGGTCCTGGGGGGATGGACCTGGAAGAAAAGGTGACATTCGGCGGCCAGGCACTCCTTGGAGTGGGCCTCCATGTGTGCCACCTTCCGCGGAGACGATACTTGCCAGCTGTGTGTGAGGATGCGCCAGGAAAGTGTCCCTCTCGCTCCTCTGCTGCGGACAGTGTGCCAGCTGCGAAAAGGAAGGAAACTGTTCAACATCCCTGTCAGCAATTGTGGCATCAATCTCCACATTTTCTCCCACATAGGTGGTTACTGGACCGTCAGCTGCTGGCTCCTCTTCCCCTGGCATGTCAATCACCAGGTCGCTGTGACCGGGAGGAACCAGCGGGGCTCTCTGCTTGTGCGCCTGTGGCTGAAATAGAAGCAAGCGGGAAACAGATGTTGCCGCGGAAACAGATCAACTTCCTAGCTGTGAATAAAGTTTTCACACCAAAGCTGTTGCACATGTTTTACCTATATCTTCCCCTGCGCCTTCGCGGCCACTTTCCTCCCCAGGGCCCGAGCTGTCCCCCAGCACGATTGTTTCAGGCTCTGGAGAACAGGAAAAGCAAAGCTCTCAACCTTTGCAAAACAGCAGGCAGACCTCTCGTAGAACACACCAGTTCCCCACGTGTTGGCAGTACGCATGGACAGGGCTGGGAATCTCATAAGAACTGGAGGTATTACACTTGCCTTCCCTCTCTGGGGTCCCGGCGACATCAACATTCCGCCTGGTGGCACGGCGTCTGGCACCTGGGAAGGGAAGTGGCACATGCTGCTGTCAGTGTGTGCTCACATAATGGCATGTGTCCCCCCACCGTTTGATTGACCATCACTTGTTCATTGGGAGGGGGATGGTTGTCAAGGGTACTCACGTCCTCTTCTGCGGCCACGCCAGGAGGGGCGCCCGGCAGACTTCCACAGCCGCAGCATGGTGCGGAAGTAGGGAGGCTTGGCTGCATGGGTGGGTGGCCATTGAAGTGTTCCATGCATTCGTAGAACGCCGCCTTGATGGCCTTGAATTTGGAGTTGACCTGCGCGGCCGTCCGGTCGAACCCCTGCCGTGACAACCCCCTGGCTATGGTCTCGTAGTACTCCCTGTTTGGGGCATTTGTACTACGGAGGAGTACATTGACCCCTCCACTCACTCGACCATAGCCAGCATCTCCCTGGTTTCAAATCTTCCCAAGAGGGCACCCTCACGCTCCATCTCTCTCTCTCTCTCTCTCTCCCCCTCTCTCAAACACTCCCATCTCTATCTCTCTATCTAGCTATCTAGCTATGTATCTCTCTCTCTCTCTCTCTCTCTCTCTCTCTCTCTAATAAAAGTATCTTAAAAACAAAAATCCACAAACTCTCACGCTCCTCCACTCTCCTAATCTCCTACCTTCCGCCCCGACACGCCCACAGGAAGGCTGCAGTTCCACCGCCTTCCTCTGTGGGGGTCCCGCGCTGGCGCCAAGTCCTGGTGGCCGCTGCGCATGTGCGAAGCGTCGCGGGAGAAACTGGCGCTGGGGCGACAAGGAGGAAGCCATTACTCGGAACTAGCAACCTCGTGGTCAGCCAAACTTTGCGGAAGAGTTTTGTTGAAGGTGGCTATGGCGACCCAAGATGCAAGCCAGGGAAATGTGTCCAGCCCTGGAGAGGGTGAGGTCAACCCTGAGGAGAAGCAGGGCAAAAGGCAGGGGAGTCGGCGTGGCGCCACTCCGAGGTAAAGGATCTCCTTGAAGTGTGGGGCGAACAGAAGTACCAGGCGGATCTTCAGGAAAGCTACCGCAATATCGAAATATTTGAAGAAATAGCCAGGGAAATGGAAAGAAGAGGGCACAAAAGGACAGCGGAAGAATGCCGCACAAAAACCAAGCGGATGCGGCTGGACTACCGTCATGCGGCGCTGCAAATAAAGGACAGGCTCGTCCCGGGTTACCTGTCCTTACTTCGAGGAGCTGTCGCGAATTTTGGGTGGTGACGTGGGTGCACACCCACCAAGGGTCATAATTGCCAGCCTACAGATTGCAGAGGACGGGGATCACGGAGTGGGAGGGGGCTGCAGCATCAGAAGGTATGAATGTTAAGAGGGGAACCCCACTTGGTTTTGTATCACCATCTATGCATGGAAATTCCACCCATTCCTTTCCCTTTTTGTGCTCCAGAGCGTGCCCATAGCCAGGAGCTTTTTGGGGATTCCCCGGGACACCCATGCCTAGACATCAGGAAGGCAGGTTGTTAGTGTGGCAACAAACGTATAAGCTTCGCTTTATCTCCCTGTAATTTTAATAGCCCTTGGGCATGGCTGCTATGAAGCGGAAAGAATGCTTTTGCAATGTGCATGCTACCTACCTTTCAATTCCTGCATCACTACTTACTCTTGTAACTCAATAGCAAGCCCTTTTGCTCCCCAAAACGGCCAAGTTGTCTGAACTCTTGCATTCCTGTGGGTCTCTGGGCATGCTAACGGTGTGGAGTACTTCAACGGCACGCAAGGCATGTTCCTGGTCCCTTCCAGCTGGATATCAATGTGCATAGGTCAATGGGGAGGGGGAAGGCCGGAAGGGGGGCCGCCGGGAGCCATGCAGAATGCATTCTCAGCGGACTTGTTCTTTCACACCTCGCAACCTATCCCCCGATGCAGGCATGGACGACACCAGCAACACGCCAGTTCATCCCGGGACATCTAGAGCGGAAAATGACAGCATCACTGGTACAGGTGAGTTTTTAACCACCACCCTTACTCCACACCTTGTCACCATAGCACTAGAAGGTGTTGGCCGGAGGTACAGGAACCCTCCTGCTGGACCTTTTGCACAACAGTCAAGCCTGGTGTCTCACGAGTGAGCAGGATCCATGAAACTAGACATATAAATAATTGTTTGCATGCACGGTTCCTGGTCGCTTCCCTTCACCCTGCACACATTTCTCCTAAAGTTAGGTATTCGCTGTGGCTGTCACTCCTCAGTGAGATGTGACACGAGAGGTGATGTTACATGGGATGATGAGAGATGTGATTGGCTTTGCCGCTGCCCGGCATGCAGTTTTGTGCGGCCCTCACAGGAATGTCGTGTTGCGTTTCTAAAATCACATCCCATTAACCAGTACAATGCTACTTCCGTTTTGCTTTCGCTCTCCCTAGATGAGGCAAGAACTCTGTACAGCAGAGGTGACACGCAGCACTACCGCCGCGGGCTTGTCTCCCCGGTCCAGACTACGCAATGTCGCGCCATAGGACCACTGCAGCGGGGCGAGTGAGAACCTTCCCGCTGCCACCCATAGCTACCATGGATCTCATACGGAGCAGCAGGAGCTCAACAGGGACATGCGTGCCAGGGAGTTCCAGCATGAGAGTACCACAGCGACAGAAGAACGCAGGCAGCTGCTCTCCCTGCTTAGGGAATGTATCAGGGTTATGTCCGCAATCGCGGATGCAGTGAATGCAAGCAATGCTGCCATCCTCCCCAGGAATGATGGCAGTGTGGTTTCCGAAGAAACTGCAGCCCGAACCAGGCCAGAGCCTTGCAATGGGGAAGCCCATCGGACCTCCTCCCAGCAGCAGGTGGCAAGACGACATTTCCCAAGGGTCAGACCCTGCCACAGGTACAGCCCTTGAGAAATGCATCTCCCCACCTACCTGCCCATTTGGATGGGTACAAATACTGCCCCGTTTACTTGTTAGCAGTATCCGTTATGACTGTTTAAAGTTATATGTTTCCTATTTCTCCTATGAAAGGGGAGTTGCCATATATCTTGTTTTCCTTTGAAGTCAGTACTATTGTTTGCCATTCATGTTGTTTTTGTGTTTTTGAAATAATAAAAGCAATCCCTGTTATTTTTGCAACAAAAGCAGTGTAAAGTTTATTTGTAAGGGAAAGTATTTACAACAGGAGGGGCAAAACACCTTCTAATTGCAATTACAAACAAGGGAGAATACTAATAAATCTAGGACTCAACATTGTCCTCAGCAATAAGGCTTGCAATGGCATTCCTAACTGTTTCCCCTTCACGCAGTCTTCCTGGCGGAGGAGTGGGGTCGGAAGTCATCCCGTGTTTGTGGGAGGCGCAGAGGTGGGGTAAGCAAGGTTGGGTGCAGGATGTGGCCCTTTGACTCGCAGATGTTGTGGAGGACCACGCAGGCGGATATAACGGGAAGGTAGTTCTTCTCGGACACGGTTAGGGGAGCCTGAGGCAGCCCCACCGTGCCTTGAGCCTTCCAAAGGCCCGCTCCACCACGTTCCGACAGCTGTTGAAAACCCTGTTGTAAGCCAACTTCCTTGGGTCCATGGCCCCTCCGTATGGCTTCATCAACCACCTTGACAGGGGGTACGCTGCATCTCCGAGGATGACTGGACCAATGGAAACGCCATTTATGGTGATGGGGAGGCATCTAGGACACAGTCCGTCTCAGCCTCCATGGCGTGCCACAAGGAGGAGTGACGGAAAACAAACGCGTCATGCGTTCTGCCCGTAAAGCCAAGGACAATATCCAAAAGTGTCCTTTATGGCTCCTCGACCATCCCCTGCAGGAGAATGGAGAAGGAGCTCTTGCGGTTTACAAGCTCCTTCCCCCTCTTCCTTTTGGTGGCCGCACAGGAATGTGTGTACCATCAACCGCGCCGATGCATTTGGGGAAATCCCATGCGATGGAATCCATCCATGACCTGCAATGGGTGGCAACACAAAAAACAAACATTACTCCTTTCATGGCCAGTGCAGGGATAGCGGCGGGACCGGTCTGGGCTGAGATGGCGTCACCGGGAGACGTCGCGGGGCACGGGGGAAGGACGGAGGGAGAGAGGGCGGAGGGGGGAGGGGTGGATGGAGGTGGGGAGGGGGACGCAGGGCCGCGGATGGCCGCGCGCGTGGTGTGGCCAGTGCAGGGATGGTGGCCGGACGGTTTGGGCTGAGATAGCGTCACCGGAGACGTCGGGGCGCGGGGAAGGACGGGAGGGGAGAGAGGGCGGGAGGGGGAAGGGTGGATGGAGGTGGGGAGGGGGGACGGAGGGCCGCGGATGGCCGCGCGCGTGGTGTGGCCAGTGCAGGGATGGTGGCCGGAACGGTCTGGGCTGAGATAGCATCACCGGGAGACGTCGGGGCGCGGGGGAAGGACGGAAGGGGAGAGAGGGCGGAGGGGGAGGGGTGGATGGAGGTGGGGAGGGGGGACGGAGGGCCGCGGATGGTCGCGCGCGTGGCGTGGCCAGTGCAGGGATGGTGGCGGGACCGGTCTGGGCTCAGAGCGTCACCGGAGACGTCGGGGTGCCGGGGAAGGACGGAAGGGAGAGAGGGCGGATGGATGTAGAAGCACCACTTTGCGATAGTCTCCAAGGGAAACGGTGGACGACAGGAGGACCTGCTCGATCGCCAGACACACCTCAATGACAATCACAGCGACTGTGGAGATCCCCAGTCAGGTGTTCGCCGTTTTACGATATATAAGCGGCGTTGACAACCACCACACGGTAATCGCCACTCTCTCCTCCACAGATATGGGTTGACGCATTTCTGTGGCTTTCCTCTCAAGTGTGGGACGCAGACGGTCGGCGATCTCGAAGAGGGTGGCTTTCGTCATGCGAAAGTGGTAGAGCCACTGGTCATCGTCCCACTTAGCAAGCAGCTCCTCAGCCCACCATGTCCTCCGCATCCTCTCCCTGACCCACCACCTTCTGGGGCGTGGGAGACGCCGCGAGTGTCCTCTCAAGAAGGGGCGCATAGAAAACGTCCTCCTCCTCATGGTCGCGATGGAGCCTGGACCTCCTCGCTCGATCTCTGGCCCATTGTTCTTGCATGGTGGCCACCACTACACCCAGGACCGCGACAAAGGGCCCCAGGAACCTGACCAGGTCATCAAGAACCTCGCCCTCCATCGCAAAGCCACGAACAAGCCAGAAAATCGGCGAAGCAGGAAGCACAACGACCGACACCAACCAACGCACTAGCCAGAGGTGGGGGATGGCGGCGGAAGGCGGGAGGCGTTGGGGAGGACCTTGCATACGTACGTGCGCGCATGCGGGCATCAAATTTAACGCAACACGCCATTTCTTCAAATCGAAATCAGCCTATCACAGCCATAGTGGGCGAGGTTATGTTAATGGCGGGGGTGGTCAGGACGGCAACGTGTGGATCTCTGAAACCGCGCTAGCCGGATCAAACATAAGACGTATGAATGGAGAGCGCGCATTAGCGCGGATACAAAAAAACCCGGAAAAACCGGCCGGAACAGTCACTACGCGAATTCCTCTTCTCGTGTGGAAAGGGCCTCATTTGACACTGAACTGTTTTCGGGAGGAGGAGGAGGGTCCCACCAAGGGAGTTTTGAAAAAAAAATGGTTACACTTCTGCAAAACCTGGGACTTCCCCCAAGTCAATGGCAACCTCCTCGTCATGGTTCTTTTTGATTATTATTATTATTATTACTTGATGTATTCCAGTGCTCCACTGCTGGGTCTCACCATTGTTTGCATTGCTCCGTCACCTGTCAATAAGGGCAGACAGGGCCTTTTCAGTGGCTGCCCCTAGGCTGTGGAAACCCCCCTCCTAGGAGCTGAGAACGGTCCCCTCTTTGTCAGCTGGCAAAGATCTTTTTATTCCAACAGGGTTTTAGAACTAACACAGCCCAAGAGTTGAAACAGCCTGACTTGGCAAATCACATAGGCTGTCTAGCCAAGACTACTTCTCAAGCAATAAATAGGGCTGCCCCCTTTGGGGTACAGAGCAGGCAGACCCCACAAGACTCAGACAAACTCCAAAAAAGGTAAGGAAGACCAAAACAAAACATTATGCACATTCTGGGGGGACTTTTAAAAAACTTCTTTTCCTGCGAGTGGCAGAGAAGTTTGTACATGCTCAGATATACTCATACCAAGGCGATAGAATTCAGAGACATAGCCCTGTTAGTCTGGATCAGTATGCAAGGGGATCTTGTAGCACCTCTGAGACTGACAGAAAGAAGTTGGTAGCATAAGCTTTTTTAGGCTTACATCTCCTTCACCATATGCATGGAAACCACTGGTGGAGACCGTAAGCGCAAACTACTTTTGATGTCTTTTCAGCAGAACATTTTTTTAAAAAATGATCAGTTCTTAAGTTCTGATTTGAAAAAGGAGAATGTGCTGGGGTCATTGACTGCTGTTTTCCCTCTGTAATTTATTCCTTGTTCTTAGGGGGGTGGGTGGGTGCAATTGTTGTTGTTTTTAAGTAGTTGCTGCCATTATTATTGTTACCACTATTGTTTTGATAAGCCATCCACGAAACGGTTTGCAAATATAAAAAAGTAAACAAAAAAGTTGCTGATAATTACAATAATTGCAAGTTCTCAATATTGTTCTACCGCTCAGTCCAAATATTGATAGGAATCGTAATTGCCCTTGTTGAGGCGGCGCACACAATTGGACTTACATCTGAGTAGCACGTGTGGAAGTGCCTTCTCCCTTTTCCTTGAACCCCGGCCCGCGTCTCCTCTGCGTCTTTTTTTTCTTTTCCTGGTCTTTGATAGGAGAGCTGCCCAGCCCCAAGAGCAAACGAAAAAAAGTGGAAGCGGAAGAGAAAAAATAACTTTTCAGTGTTAACAGAGATAAATACTGGAGTGGGGTGAGGAGGGGACGTTTGAAAAGAAAAAGAAAAAAAGAAGAAGAGTTAGCCAGAAAATAAGATAACAAGGGAATCCCAGCAAATGTGAAAACAAAATAACAACTCAAAACTGGTCTCTTTTATTCTAGACAGTAACACCACCATTACAACTGTTTGATGCCACTTTTTAGCTGCAATGGATCCACCCAAGGGAATCCTGGGATTTGTAGTTGGTGAGGTATTTAGGATTGTCTGCTAGAGAGTTTTAGGGGAGTGCTATGCAAAGTGGTTGTTGCTGGAAAGAACAGTTCTAGGAAAGAACTGCATGCATTGTACCCAATGCATGCAAATACAGTGACAGCCTCTGACACAAGCTATTTCCTCAGCAGACTGTTATAGTGCTATTATTGCACTTTCAATTTCCTGTGGAATCCTGGGGTTTACCGGTGAGGGAGAGACCTTTAGAATTCTCTTTGGCCTCAGTAAACTACAAACCCCAGAATTCCACAGGATGTTGAAAGTAGAATAACAGCCCTATAACAGTGTGGTGCGAAAATGACCTGTAACTCAAGTGTGCAGAACGAGATTGTTTAGACTCTGGTTGCATGATGGGCAACTGTTATACCGGCATTGTAAGAGTTATTCTTAGCACATTTGGAAAGGCATCTCGCACACACTGTGAAAGCAACTGCCCTACAACAACCCATTAAGGTAGGCCAATATTGTCTCCATACTACAGGGCAGTGGCTTCCCAAATGTGCTGGGATTACAACGTGCACAAAGATGAAGGATGATGGGAGCAGCAGTGCCACACATCTGGAGCTGGTCTGTAGAAGGATAATGAGGTAAGGTTTCAGCTGAGGCTTTCGCACTGAAACTCTTTTTAATTGGAGTTGGGTGTGTGTGAAATTTTCTTGGTCATGGGGATTTTTCATCAGAAGGGGAGCTCTGAAAAGTTGCATGCTCCTCAAAGAAACTTCCTCATTGTAGTAGCACTGTTTTTGCTTCAGCTGTCCTGTCTTTCATCACATGGCTGATATGAAAGTAAGGGTTCCTGAGCTCGTGGAACTTCAGGTGCTGGCGCAGTATACCTCTGCACGCCTATTGCGGGAAGCAACAGCAGAGAAGCCATTGGCCTTTATGTTCTGCTGGTGAAATTCCTTGAAGCATGGTCTGATCCAGCAGACAGGGTTGTTTTCACACACGCACACACGCATGTTACATTTATATCCCCATTTCTGCTAACAAACTCAAAATGGGGAAATGTCTCTCTTTATCCTGAAGAGAAGATTAAGAGGGGACATGATAGCCATGTTTAAATATTTGAAGGGATGTCATGTTGAGGAGGGAGCAGGCTTGTTCTCTACTGCTCCAGAGACCAGGACAAGGAGCAATGGATTCAAGCTGGAACCTCAGGAAGAACTTCCTGGCGGTCAGAGCTGTCCGGCAGTAGAATATGCTGCCTCAGTGTGTGGTGGAGTCTCCTTCCTTGGAGGTTTTTAAGCAGAGGCTGGATGGCCATCTGTCGGGAGTGCTTTGATGGGTGTTCCTGCATAGCAGGGGGTTGGACTTGATGGCCCCTGGGGTCTCTTCCAACTCTATGATTCTATGATTTTATAATCCTCTCCCTCCTGTTAATTTTCATAACAGCAGAACTGCAAAGTAGGGCAGGTAGAGAGAGGAAAAGAGAAAGACTGAGAGAAAGACTAGTCCAAAGGGAGTTTTATGGCTCTAGGGAGACTTGAACCTAGAATCATGGAGTTGTAAGAGACCATAAGGGCCATCCAATCCAACCCCCTGCCATGCATCCCCACAGATGGCCATCCATGCTCTGTTAAAAAACCTTCAAAAAAGTAAACCCCATCACACTCCAAGGCAGTGTATTCCAATGTCAAACTGCTCTTACTGTCAGCAAGTTCTTCCTAATGTTTAGGAAGAACAGGAATTATATTGGTCTTTGTTCTAGTCTCTGGAACAGCAGAAAACAAGCTTGCTCCATCTTCAATACTGACATCTTTTCAAATGTTGAAACATGGCTGTTATGTCATCACAGAGTCTGCATGATGTAGTAGTTTGAGTGTTGGTCTACAACCCTGGAGACTAGGATTTGATTCCCCACTTGGCATAGAAACTCACTGGGTAATCTCAGGTGCATCAATATAGCAATAGCAATAGCATTTATTTCTACACTGCCTATCAACTAAGTGTTATCTAAGCGGTTTACAATGTATTTTTAGCTAATTGACCCCAACAAGCTGGGTATTCATTTTACCGACCTACGAAAGGATGGAAGGCTGAGTCAGCTTTGGAGCCTGGCAGGATCGAACTCACAACCGTGTGGTTGCAGTACTGGCATTTAACCACTGTGCCACCAGGGCTCCATCAGACATTCTTAGCCCCAGAAAACCCAGGACAGGTGTGCTTTAGGGTCACCATAAATTGGAAACAAAATGAAGGCACGCACGAACAGCAAATCATGTAATCTCTTAATCTTCTCTTCTTCAGCCTGAACACACCCAGCTCCCTAAGATGCTACACATAGGGCATGGTTTCCAGGCCTTTTACCATTTTGGTTGCCCTCCTCTGAACATGTTCCAGCTTGTCAATATCCTTCTTGAACTGGGGTACCTAGAACTGGACACAGCATTCCAGGCGAGGTCTGACCAAAGCAGAATAGAGTGGTACCATCACTTCCCTTCCCACTATACTCCTATTGATGCTGTTAGCAGCCACACCCACCCACACTTTGATTTGGTTTAATTGATAAAATATGATTTAATTGGCAAAATATATTAGTTGACATTGTTATAAACTGAACCCTGATGTGACTGCAAGGCCAAGCTGGGCAGAGGAAAAAGTCTGGCTGAACAGGTGTGCTGCAAAGTAGGTCAGAGATCCCCTCTAGGCATAGCCAGGTCATAGCTAGGAAATCACGAGGTAATCCAGAGATAATAGACTTAAGCTAAGTTGTAACGATTCTGCTGTCAGACAATAGTGATAGGGAAGTTGCAGTTTAGGGAGGGGCCTCAAGGCAAAGGCAAACTCCTTCTGAACAAATCTTGCAAGAAGTAAAAACTGTAATAGGTTCTCCTTAGGGTTGCCATAAGTGAGGAGCCTTGAGGGACCCTCCCTAAACTGCAAACCCCAGGATTCCACAGGATTTTGAAAGTGGAATAATAACACTATAACAATCTAGTGTGGAAATGGCCAGAGGAAGAGAGAGAGAAGAGAGAACTACAGCAAGAAAAATTTGCTATCTCATATTTGTCCCTCTGACATATTTGTCCCATCTGATAGATCAATAATAAACCATGCATCTTGTTTTAATTTCTAAACTATTTAATTTTTTAAAATCTGTTCCTTTAATTGTTAACCTATTTAATATCTTTTTAGCCTTTTTATAAAATTGTAGTATTTATATCAGTGGTTGTTAAGCTGGGGTCTGCTGACTCCTGGGGTCTGCAAAACCCTCACATGATCCATGAAGTCCTGGTGCTGGACACCACCAGCAGCAGCCACAACAGGGACGCAGAAGCGGGGTGTGTGTGTGAGGATGCCAGAACTGCTCCCTTGCTTGCCTACAAGTCGGTTCTCACTTATGGTAACCCTAAGGTGAACCTACTATAGTTTTTCCTTTTTGCAAGATTTGTTCAGAGGGGGTTTGCCTTTGCCTTCCTCTGAGGCTGAGAGAATTTAACTTGCCCCAGGTTACCCAATGTCTGAGTGGGGATTTGAATCCCAGTCTCCAGAAACCTTAAATAAATAAATATTTAAATATTTAAATAAAATTTGAATATTTAAATCTAAATTTCAATATTTAAATCTTGAGTCAAGCTTTGGGGATCCCTGGCAACAAATTATACTTACAGGGAGTTCCCAGTAAACAAAAGGTTAAGAACCACAGATTTAGATTGTTAAAATTTGTTAAATTGGTTTTATTGTATTCCACTGCGAGATTTCTGAATAGAGGGCTGGATGTATGGTAAATCATATACTCCACCATTTCATAGATGAAAACCAGGACATATATGGCGAAACAATGTCAGAGTGTGGTTGCGACAGCAAAGAAGAACATATAAGCTGGGAATAACTGCAGCCACGAGCTTTTTCCTGAGCCGACTGGGAAGGGCAAGATTCCTGCCCCCTCCTCTTCTCTCTCTCTTGGAATACAAATTACTTTTGGATTGTGAACTCAGTTTGCAGTAAAGGAAGTAAACTGAGGCCAAAGGGAGAAAGGGAGAGCAGAAGAAAGAGACACTGGGACATTTGAAAAGCAGTTGAAGAAGTAGGACAACAGAGGATTAATCAGGACTGTCATTGTCAAACTGGGACAGTTGGAGGGTATGATAAAGATTTTAATAAAATAAATATAAACACCTGGTAAAGTTAGATAGACAGCAAGAAAGCCATGCTCCTGTGACCATAGGTCAAAGAATTTAATTCCCCGTCCGGAACTGATTGAGAAGACTTTCATTTTTTGAGAACTGAGTTCCAAGAGGACATTGTTACTCCACTGGAAAAACCCTGTCCTGGGGTCTACAATTTTGATATTAAATATGATTCCGTGTGCCTTAGAGGTCGTCCGGATGAGCACGTAGGCAGGCACGGTCGAACGACCGAAAACCAGGTCAGGCCAGCAAAATCCCCACTCACCTAGCCCCAGGAGACCTCAAGATACGTAAGCCCACAATAAACAAAGGGTCCTCAGCCCCGAGAAGCCTACTTGAGAAGATTAGCGTGTTTGCCCCAAGCTGAGCGAATATCCTATCAAGCGAGGACCATTTACATGAAGTCACATCACAACCAGACACAGCCAAAGATCCTGAGACTTTGGCAACACCTTGTGATCCCATCACACAAAGGAAGTTACCTTTGGGGAATTTCTTTTTCGTCGCAACACCCATTGTTCTCCCCAGGAAAGGATTAATCCTCCAGGTACTTTTCCCCCTGCAAATAGTCCCGATTTTTGAGCGTTTCTTCGGATCACTCCCGGTCATCCCAGCAGACCGTTGCTCCGTCCGTTGAGTAATCTCCTCAGCCCTCTTCCTTCTGAGTCCCACTTCTCTGCTGTTTTCCTGGACCATGGACTTCAGGAAAAGGTGCAGTAGTACCCCAGCTGCACCCCTTCAATATTCACCTATCCCGTTTCCTCTCTTTTGCTTCTTGATAGGTCTTGGGTGCGTGTGTGAGTGATTGCGTTGGTGCGTGAGACTTTCATTCAATAAAATCATTTATTAGACACTTTTGTTTGGTTTTTGGCTTGGCCTAACCCCGTAAAAACTGGGTAAAAAGACCCCGCTAGGTTGCCCTGCATCTCACATTGCTATCGCTTGTGCTCTGGGTAGTTTCCATTTCCGATCACATGGAGCACATTGAGGTGTCCCCCAAGGGACCCCAGAAATCAGGGTAACAACGTGAAGGTACAGAAAGAAGAAACTGTGTGTTCTTGAGTCATTCATCCCTGGAATCCACCAATTTCCTTCTTATTAAAAAGATAACCTGAGAATGTGGAATTTTTTTCCAGCAGTAAAACAGCTTAAGGGGAAACATTTATGAGACCCTTTTTGCTGTGTTGATGTGCTGTTCAACACACAGTTTGAAGTGCTGAATTGTGTCAGAGAAAAATGAGTCATCCAACATCCAGCCGTAAGAAAACTACACAGAGTTCCCTCCTTCAGTTTAATGCAGAGCAAATACAAGTTGACAACACCAGCTCATGCAGGATTATGTGGGAGGAAGTTTCCTGGCTAGTGAGGTTAAGAAGTCTAGACAGGATTAATTTATAGAAACTGAAGAGATCACTGTATTTCATCTGCCAATCAGATAGGTATTATCAATCTTTTATAACAGATATTATCAACTACTAGCCCATTTCAATAAATAATTTCAAGTCATGAATCATCTAGGTAAACATATCTCAGAGCCTAGATTTTAATGTGAGGTTCTTACGATAAAATGGAGGGATCTCAGGGTGAGTGCATGGTCTTGAAAAGTGTGTGTGTATGTATTTCATCACATTTTTTTAAAAAAATTGAATGGTATATGCCAGGGATAGGCATCTATGGAGACCTTGGACGACCATACCCCATGGCACTTCCTCACAAAAAAACTGTTTTTTGCCTCCAAATATTCCTAAATGCCCTTTATAAGGGTGAGGCATTTTTGCCATGGTTTTTAAGCTCTCCTGGGCCATTTTAGGCCCAGGAGAGGAGTTTAAAAAACAAGAAGTGAGCAGACATCACTTCCTGTTCACTTTTCTAAAAGTCTTCTGTTGGGCCTAAATTGGCCTGGGGGAATGTGCTTAAAATGCCCCCTAGAGAGCATTTGGGGGCAATTTGTTTTTATCCCTGGGGCCTCTGTTTTGTCTACCCCATTCTATGCTATGCAGTTGTGATTGGTGCTTAATGTGCCATACTAAATGACACCACCAAGAACTGCCCCTTGTGTCATCACCTTTTAATACTGCCAGGGTGTACTGCCTCTCCCATCCAATATCATAAAGAATCATCCTTAGGTCTTGGGTTCTGGTACTGAAATCTTAGAGCTTTGCATAGTCTTGACCTGGCAGACTTATTTACACCCCACTGCAATTTTATCAAAGTAGACTTTGGCTGAAAACATCCCTCATTTGTGCCTGATGGAAAATGTCAGCATTTAGTATGTGCAGTGCCCCTGTGCATTCAGGTGCAATGCACAACCAAAGGCTCACACACATCCATAGTTGCACATGTGCAGTCAAGTTGTGCAACTTAGAGACATAACAATTGCCGACTACAATCAGTGGGTAATTCTATATGTAAAAACTAAATGCTACAAACCCCAACATAAGCTTCTCAGACAATGTGTCTCTTTTATTCATAGCTCTGGTTATGTACACTCCAACTATCCTGATTTGGCAGAGACGGTTCTGATAAATCCGCTGTCATGCCACCTTTTCAGCTGCTTTTAAAATGTCCCAGTTTCTCATCAACATCCCACTTTCCCCCTTTGTCCTCAGCTTACTTCATTCGTTGCAAGCTGAGTTCAAAGCCCAAAGGTAATTTGTGCTCAATTAACTCAGCAGGAGGAAAGGAGAGGAGAGGGCAGAATCTTGCCCTTTCCAGTGGGCTCAGGCAAAAGTAAACAGCTGGGTCCTTTCTTAGCTTGTATGTTCCTCCTCATTAATAACTTTTGCCATCTTAACTTTTGCTACACTCTAATATTGCATGATCAAATTTGTCATAGTTTTCATCCGTGATAAGTTGGACGATATGTCGGATGATATGTTGGTTGATATGTTGGTTGATCTTACAGTTCTAGTTTGTTTTTGTTTTTGTTTTTTTTGAAGTAGAACCACAAGGTTGAAGTCAGCTACTGCCTTTCCAGTCTGCACTGACTGGCAATATTTTCCAGGATTTTAGATGGGTCTGTATTCAAAATTATAAGAGATTGATCCTGCAACCTTCTGCCTTTGGATGATGGCTCTACCACATACTTGGTTATTCATAGAATTTTAGAGTTGCAAGGGCTGTCTAGTCCAACCCCTGCTATGCTGCACTTCTGAAAGATTGTTTGCTATCATCTGGAGAAAACTGACCCTCTGAGTATCTAGCCCAAGAGTGGGAGATGTGTACTGTTGGATAGAAATGCTGTGACATTTGCCCCAGTTGAAAATACATTTGATGAGCATGTGGGAAACGCCTGGGTGAGAGAAATAATATACATTTTAGTTTCTGCAGTATTATTAACATATATGTATTAGCTTATAAGTGTGACACATTTTAGATATGCTTACGCATATATTTTGGTATATTTTATATTTAAGCTCCAGTAACACAATAAGTCTAAGAAGGAAGATTTTAGATGGCAGTGTCAGTAAAGCCCTCATTGAGGTGAACAGCCTATTATTTTGTTCTGTTAAATTGTTAACATACTTTTTAAATAAGCAGATTTTTAGAACTGGCAGCTGAGCAGAGGGAGGGCCTCCCAAGGCCTTGACTTTCCAGGTACAGGGAAAGAAATAGATAAAGATGAGGTCCTTCTATCTTGGGAGGCAAGTCTGAAGGTCAGCATAGTTGTAAGGAGTAAAATTAAGTTGATAAAAAAAGACAAGACAGGAATTTGGACTATTTAGTAAAATGGGAGGTCAAAATCTGTTTGATGGGCATTTTGGAATTACTAATGAGAATTAAGAGACCACAAGAGAAAAGCATGATTATGTGTGTGATCATATATATTGTAAATATGGGGAAGGGTGCATGTAACTTCTTAGGTGATTCTGATAGGTTGTGACCTCTAGGGATCCTGGCCAATTAGGTCCCAGGGGAGGGAAGCTTGCATCGAGAATAAAATGTGTGCTGTTTTGTGTGTGTGGGGTGTCCTTCTCTCTGGGAGGCACCCGGTTCTGCAGAAACATATTTTTTTTAATAAACATCTGATGCTTCAGCCGATCCTGTGTTAAATTGTTTTATGAGTCTTATCAGCTATTTCTGACACTGGGGAATGACTTGGCAAGTCATGATGTAATCCCTAGGGGACATGTAGTAAGGCTGAGTCATGATAATGTGAAATCATGGCAAGGGGTTGCATCAGCCATTGTCCCTAGCTGATGACCTATCAGCAGGTGTGTGCAAAAGAGGAGAACTCGGACTCTCTGACTCCGAACCTGAGTGAACCTCTGCTTGATGTGTCTATGATGCTAAGTCTATGATTGTGGATCTGCATATCTTGTGTACAGATGTATATGCTGCAACAGTGAAGATTAAAGCCTCCGGGTATTTTGGATGACAAACTCTGTGTGTATGAGTTACTAACCAGTGGGTAGAGAGGTCAGAGCTAATGCTGTAAGTTACACTCTGCTGCACACACTTGTTGCTGTTTTGAAACTCTGCGATGTTATGCTTGCCTCTGGGACACCTTTTGTCCAGAGCGTAGCGGTCCCAGGGAGGATTCTGTGCTGGTGCTGTGAATCAATCTCCCGACATGTACCTCTCCAGATGTTTTTGGACTGGAACTTCAAACATTCCTTACCTCTGGGGATGCTGACCAGGGATGCTGGGAACTGCAATCCAGCTGCACCTGGAGGGCCACACAATCCTTTAGTGAAACAGATGGTGTGAAGAAACACACATTTTTAAAATCAGTATCATCTTCAAGTGCTGATTAAAACATTAAGGAGAAACAATCAGGATAAATGGAAAAGATTGCAGGAACAAAGAGATTCCGTCTCAGAAGTCTAAAGACCTGCTGATTCAGAGTAACGTTTTTTTTAAAAAAATACAAACCTAAATGAAAGCAAAGAAAGCAGATATTCTTCAACCTGTACCACCTTGCAAGAAAGGTGGGAATGTGTCCATTTGTTACAAGGTAGTGGGATGATAAATCTCAGTCTAATCTACCTCTCAGGGTTGTTGAAGAGGTAAAGTGGAGACAGGGAGAGAACCACAGGCAGTGCCTTTAATTTCTTGCAGGAAAGAGGATATGTAAATGCAGAGTTTAGAAAAATTACTTTTTGGAATACCAGAATCTCCCAGCCCAAAAAGGATGCCTTATGTTGTGTGGGAGGAAATTGTTACAAAATCAATAGTTTATACAATATAGATGCATTCTTCTTGGCCAGAGCCAACAGTGGGATGCCCCCACACCCGCAGATATAGAACATGGGGGAAAAGTTTCTTTCAAATCATTTGGAACAATGTTATGAACTACTGTTCGGCTCCAGGCATTCTTCTATGTTAAAAGCAAAAATTGCAGGAAGCTGTTTGTAAAAAAACTGATAACACTGTAGATAACAGCTTACAAGTAGCCTGATGTGTTCCTCTGCACACACACCGTGGCCATCTAGCACAGGAAAAGGAAGCAGAGGTGGAGACATTGAGAACCTGAAGACAGATGGCAAAGCTTACTTGGAAAAGAAAGTCACTGAGACAGGAGGGGAGAGGCAGTCATTTCAGAGAATTAATAAAGTCAGTTTGAAACACAGATCTTTGCCTGTGGCATGCTTAGATGTGCAAAGTCTCCTCCTTGTGGAAATATTAAGGAAAACTGTTTATCCCATTTTTTTTCCTGTGGAAAGAGGAGAAAAAAAATCCTCTAGCAGAATAGTTTCTGTTTTGGAAAATGTAAAATGCTTTTCAAAACACTCAGATCCAAGATATATTTCTTCAGCTAGCGTGTTGTGCCAGTTCCTGCAAACCTCATATTTTCTGGAGTCTCCCACAGGCCTTATCCTGCTGTATAGCTCGACACATTTTGTGCAGAAGGAAAATAAAATGTGCCAAAGCACATATGCTTTTGTGCAGTCATCAACATGTACTGTACTTTAACCAGCAAGGCGCTTATTAAAAGGATGAGAAAAAGGGCCCTTGTTACTGCAATTCCTAAGCCGCACTTGGGGTGACATTAGATATCATTTTGATATCAATAATTTGGCCTATTATACCCCTCTGTTCTCCACGTGCTTGCGAGGCCACCGGACAAGCACACAAACCGGCTCGGTCGCTAATCGCTGGAATATTCAAAACAAATACAGGCTGGCCAGAAATAGCCAAACTGCCTCTTCAGGAGACCTCACGGCAAGTACCCTCATCAGATATGTATGCTATTTACAAAGAACTCCCTGAGTAGGCAGCTTGATTAGAAGGATCCTCCTCTGTCAAGCACTCTGTGTTTGCATACTGTCTATCCCATTGTCAATTCGGACCTAACTCAATCATGCTAAATTCTGACCTTTCAGAGGCTTTGTCTCCAGCCTGAAACTCATTGTTTTCCCCAAGTACAGACTAGCCTGTGGCTACATTTTCCCCTTTAAAAACTCCTGACTTTGTGAGCTTCCTTGAATCGCTCCCAATTTCCATCCTGCCTTGCTGCTGCTGTGCTTGGTGAGCCTTCCCCTCAGTCCCACGTACTGAGACTCCAAATCTCCGAACTTCTGCTGCAGACTACCTGGGCTTCAGGACAGGTGTAGTATCACCCAAACCAACAACTCCTCTACAAATCCCTCTATCCCACTCCAACCTTTATTTCTTTAGTTCTCTGCGTGAGTGTGTTGCATACACTGTTTGATTGTATTTTAATAGTATTTTAATAAAAACCACAATTATTATTTCAATTCCATGTGCTCCTTGACTTGGCCTGACCCTGTAGACGCTGGGTAAAAGATCTCGCTCCGTTGCCCTGCCTCTCATATTGCTAGCTTGTGCTCTTGGCTAATTTCCCCAACCTGTCTAATTGAGAGCGCATTTAGGTGTCCCTCCCAGGACCCACAGGGTAACACCCTGTCATATACCAGAATTGCCAACTGTATAATTAATAGGGTGCTATAAGGCCATTTCCATATTAGATTGTTATAGTGCTATTATTCCAGGGCTATTATTCCATTTTCAACATCCTCAAAGGCCCCTCCCTAAACTGCAAACCCCAGGGTTCCATAGGATGTTGAAAGTGGAATAATGGCACTATAACATTCTAGTGCAGAAATGGCCAATATTTAGAGTGAGAGCCAGCGTGGTATAGTGGTTTGAGGACTGGACAACAATCCTAATTGTGAGAAATAGCTGAAAAGACTCATAAAACAATTTAGCACAGGATCGGCCGAAGCATTAATGTTTATTAAAAGTACGTTTCTGCAGAAGCGGGTGCTCCCCAGAGAGAAGGACACACCCCAGTATTGAATACCTCATATTTTATCCCCTGTCCCCATTGCAGGTTTTCCTTTCCCTGGGATCCCATTGGATAGGATCCCAAAGGTTACAGCCTATCAGATTCACCTAAGAAGTCCTGCCTCAGTTTACATTTCCCCCTCCCCACTATTTAGTGCCCACTACTCTTATTTACAGTTTTCTTTAAAAGGAATGATCACGAGCTGCCCATGTCTTCCGCTCGTGTATCTTTGTTTTTCATGTTACATTCAAGGTGTCTCATTAGCAGTTTCAAAGTACCCCTTTATGTTCTGGTATGTCCCTATCAATCAGTTTATTCCTTACAGACAGCCTTGTCCTGTCTGGTGTGTTGTTATCTACAAGGTCTGAAACACACCAGCCCCCCTAAAGATCCAAGGTCTTGGAGGCCCTCCTTTGTTCAGCTGCCAATTTTAGAAAGCTGTTTTCTTAGACTTAGTGTATTGCAGAAGCTCAAATATAAAATATACTGAAATATATGTGTAAATATATCTAAAATATGTATTATACATATAAGCTAATATATATGCTTCTAATACATGTTATTAATACTGTATACCCAGTACAGAAGCTAAAATATATTTATTTTATTTCTCTCACTGATGACCAGGGTTTGATTCCCTGCTTGGCCATGGAAACCCACTGGGTGACCTTGAGCTCATCACACAGTCCCAGCCCCAGAAAAACCTGAGGGTCGCCATGAGTCGGAAATGACATGAAGGCACATAACAACAAATACAGATTATAAGATATAGTGCAGAAAGCTTTGTGTACTAGAGAATGTATATGTGTTACTGAGAGCCTAGTGACAGCCTAGTTCCAGGCATAATGCTTAGTCTATTGTGAACAAAGATATGAGGATACCTGGTTAATAATAAGCTCCAAAGGTACAGAGCAGTGGCTGATACAATCAGCTGACTGATGTAATCTGGCCGAAAGCAGCTAAAAGCCAAGATATAACACTGTCCAATTTGTTTATTTTATCTCCAAGAACCTGATCCAAGAATCAAGAACCTGATTGGAAGAGACTGATTTTTGACATAAATGGGATTCACTGGAGATCTCTTATCTCATTGGATCAGATAGGAGAGGTTTTACCAGTCTCCACTGTATTAAGAAGGCTATAACAGCTGTGTTTTTCTGAGCGATAAACTGCCCAGACATGTTGATACAAATAGATAGTGGGCTGTTAAGAGAAACAACCAGACTATGCTAAATATATTCCCCATTAGGATTCTTTTGGATGCCCATTATGGGTGTTTATAGCTGTGTAATGGATGCTGCTAGATATACCAATACTAAAGGATATTAACCCTTGGAAACTTGTGTGTGCACAGATGCCTTTTTAGTGCTTAATGCATAAATGGGTAAGTTATATGGTTTAAGATGGTAGTATTTCTCTGTGTACTAACTATAGGGAAGCTTGCTATAGAGATGCAGAGATCAAAACTTCTATGAAAATGTAAAATCTTTTTTGTTATATACTAGAAGGTAATGAATGTATGATGCCTTACATGCAATGCAGTGTACCTAGATAGAAAGCAGTGTAGCTAGACAGTGATGAGTCTGCGTTCCTTCAAAGGAGTGTATGTGTTTGTGTATCTATGACTGCAATATGATAACAACCTAAACGATTACCAGGCAGCCTGCTAATTTTCCCATATAAATATGCTGAGATCCCAGTGCATAAGAATGTTGAAGTAGAGTGTTGATGTTAACTCTGCCTGTCTGGATTTAACTACCAACACAACTTGGACACCTGGGCAGTCAGAAGGTGATAAAGGGACTCCAGACAGAAGCAGCTAATCTGACGAATGGCGAACGACCAGTCCCTCACTCCAAAAAGATAAGGATGGGGAACCACACCTGTTTCAGCTCCATCTCTGACCAAGGAAGGTAATATGTGCATGAAAATATTTCTAGTTCCTTTGGAGTAAAATGTGTTGCCACAGGCATTGCCAACTGCACACAGCATTCAAACTACAACTAAGGAGTTTTGCTGGCACTTAGAAAATACAGTTTTCTATGGCTAGATTTTGCAATGACTTTCACCATTACATACATCTGGTCAATTCTGGTCATGTCCTCACTCTCCTTGCCCTTCAGGGACAATGTCATGGTGTATCTTCAGTCTTCATCTTAGGTCATTTCTGCAATATGCTGCTATTGTGCCACTTTCAACATCCTGTGGAATTCTGGGGTTTGTAGTTTAGAGGGGGTATTTAGAATTCTCAGCCAGAGAGCTCTTTGGCCTCAATAAACTACAAACCCAAGAATTCCATAGGATGTTGAAAGTAGAATAATAGCACTGTAACGGTGTAGTGCAGAAATGGCCTTAACGAAGCTATCTCTGACACTTTCTATGGTGCATTGCAACATGGTTATGCAAAATAATATGTGTAGTGATTAATTACGTGGAAACAAGCTTTCCTTGCTACCAGCTTTTTGATTTCTTGTGCAGGAATAAAGGAATAAAGCCTAGAACAACCATGGTCCATAATATTAGAAGTATATGCTCAGATTTTTCAGAAACTCTGATTACAAATGTGTGATGCTACCATTTCCAGGAATATCCTTACTGTTTAGGGGTGATTAATTTTGTCCATAATTAGAAGTCCATAACGAACTATTGAAGATATAAAGGAAGACATTTCTAGCATAAGTTTTTGTAGACTCCAGTCCATTTCATCAGATATGTTACCTTGTTTACTGGGGGTCCCAGGAGGGACTCCAAAATGTGCTCTACTATAGGTGGGGAAAATTAGCTCAGAGCACTGCTTAGCGTTACGAGAGGCAGGGTAACTTAGCAGGATCTTGTAACCCAGTGTTTATGGGGTCAGGCCAAGTCAAGAAGCAGACCAGTTTGAAAATAATTAATGATCGTTATTAAATACAGGCACACAATGTAAGCAACACACGCACACAGATAACTAAGGAAAATAAAGGTGTGAGTAAGATAGCGGGATTTTCAGAGGGATAGTTGGTTTGGGTAATACGACACCTGTTCCCGAGCGCGGGAGAAGATAGAGAGTGATGCTGGGGTTTAATGTATCTCAGCACGTGGAGCTGAGGGGGAGCTCACCAAGCAAAGCGGCAGCAAGGCAGTTGGAACTCGGGAGCAATCCGAGGAAGGTCTCGGAATCAGGGGTTTTTATAGGGAGAAGTGTGACTGCTGGCTATGCCTTACTCGGGGACAACAATGAGTTTTGGGTGCAAGACAATGTCTCCGAAAGGTCACAATTTAGTGTGATTGAGTTAAGTCTGAATTGACAAAGAGGTAGACTATATGCAAATGCTCAGTGCTTGCCCTTTAAGTTTCTAGCTTGCCAAGTTACCTGCTCGGGGCAGGGAGTCCTTTGTAAACAGCATGCATACATAATGAGGGGATTTGCAGAGAGGTCTCCTAAAGCGGTGATCTGGCTATTTCTGGCCTGCCTGTATTGTTTGAGAACATTTCAGCAGTTAAGTGCCAAGCCTAGTTCTGTGCTTGTCTGGGGGCCTCACCAACAGGTGGAGAGGGGTGGTATGGTAAGGCCGAATTATGATATCAGAGTGATATCTAGTGCTATCGCCAGGTAGGCCTAAACTGCAGTAACAGATGCATTCACTGATTTCAATGAAAAATTTTCTCTATATTCCATCATTGTATGCCAACCTGCATTGTGCTGAATAGAAATTCAAGGAACAGAGGAAGGATGCAAGATTGTGCGAACAGACCTTTTGACTTGGGTTGCTTTAAAAAATCAGGACCTCTAAACCAAACCTTTCCTGCAAACAAGAGTTCTTCGTAACTCTGGAGATTACCACGTTTCTGAAACCTTAAGCTTTTATCTACTAGATTCAGTCCTGCTTACAATACCTTCATGGGACTCTGCAGTTTTAACCTTCTTACTAGAGCAGCTTTTGGCAATTGCTCTTTTTCTTGAATCTTATCCTCTACCAAAGAGATGTCTAGTTGCCATTTCTTGTTCTTTGTCTCTGGCAATTTCCGCACTACACTGTTATAGCACTATTATTCCACTTTCAACATCCTATAGAATCCTAGGATTTGCAGTTTAGTCTCATCCAGAGAGCTCTTTGGCCTCAGTAAACTACAAATCCCAGAATTCCACAGGATGTTGAAAGTGGCATAATAGCACTATAACACTGTAGTGCAGAAATGGCCTCTATCTCTTTCTCCACTACTCTTATCTTTATTGTCTATCTTTATTCTTAGAAACTCAAGAAAGCATAGATTTTCACTCCCATTTTAGCCTCAGGACAACTCTGTGCAATCAGTAATGGACTTTCCATATGTCCAGGCCTAGCCCAAGGTATTTTGCTGCCTGAGACCAAGCAACTGATAAGACCATGCCACCTGCCTCTGGTCAAGGTGCCCAACTTATTTTATCACATGAGGCAGGAAATCCAAGTGCCTCTCCCTGTTTCTGCTGTTAAAAATGCAAAGTGATGAATCCAATAATTTTCTACCCTTTCATGACACTCAAAGTCATCTACCTAAGGCAGTTACCTTCATGCCTATTGGTAGGATGGACCTCTTAGAAGCAGTGGAATCGAGAGGCTAGAATCCTAAAGAGAGAACTCTACATACTGCAACATTTTATTGTAGTTCTCAGTATGCACAGGGCATTTCCCATTTACAATTCAGCTTCATCGCCTACTATCTTAGATTAAATCATGAGCCATGTGAGCACAAAAGAAGCCAACAATAACACAGAAAGCAAATGGCGAGTTTGTTGATGAGCATCAAATCTGGATTTTAGTATTTTCATTGTCTTTTTCAACCTCTACCACCTGTTGTTAGAATGCAGAGTAACTCCGTTCAGTCAGGTTCACTTAGTCCTCATACGTGACATCCTTGGTGTGCGCTCTTGATAACACTGTTTTCATTCTGAGTATTAACGGTGCTGACATCTTCTTGTTCTTACCTGACTAGTATTATCTCACGCAGGCAAGCCACATGGATGATACGCGGAAGGATGTGATTAATCTCTGATTTGTGAAACAATAAGTCGGGGGGGGGGCTTTTTGAATCTTATGCAATCGGAGAAATAGTTTCTCTGAGTCACTTGCCATCACTCTCTCCAAGTTATTCATTGGTATAAAACTTATCAAAGCTCTGCAGAAGGGGCAGATTCAAACATGGCTGAACCTACAGACCAAATATCTTGATAGTTTTTATTAAAATAAAAATTGCGCAAACAAGATCTTAGGGACTTCACTTACTAATTCCAAAACCTTTCACAGCTCAGAATGCCAAGAAGGCTTTTACAACCTTTCATAGCTTGGTAAAGTTACTTTTTAAGCCTATAGCATCCAGAAACCTCCAGGCAGCATGATTAATAGCAGTATTTGTTGGGGTATTCTGGGACTTGCAGTCTAGTCCTCCCCCCAAGTTTGGAGTCCCATATATACTTCCTTTTAAGTCCCAATGAACAGAATGAAACTTACTGATGAGCAAGCATTCATAAGATGATTTGACTGTCAGAATTTCTGTTGCAGTTTGTATTTGTTTTAAAATTGCCTTGAGTCCTGGGTCCCATTCAAATATAGTACAGTCCTCCTTGCACATTCATGGGTATGACCTTCATGAATCTGATTATTTGCGATGCATGTGTGTGTATTTCCCCTCATTCTCCATTACCTTGAGTTTTGCTGTGTGCAGAGAAGGAAGGCAAGCTTCCAGATAAAGGGCAACGAAATGGAGGGGTGGGAGGATGTTGGGAAAAGACTGCTGTGACTTTTGCCCTAATTAAAAATACTTTTGATGCCCATGTGGGAAAGCACCTGGGGAATGACTATGCAAGTCATGAGGTAATCCCCATGGGACAGTAAGGCTGAGTCATAGTGATATGCAATCCTGGGAAGGGGTTACATCAGCCATGGTCCCTGTGTATATAAGAGGTGAGCTCTGACAGGCTTTTTCTTGGTCTCCCTGACTCTTGCCAGAGCTCTGGCCGAGCATACCTCTGCCTGATGTGATGATGGAGTGCTGAACCTTCGTTGGAGGATCTGCGAATCCTGCTATACAGATGTATATATTGGAACTGAAGAATAAAAGCCTCCAGGTATTTTTTGGATGACAACACTGTGTGCTAGTGTTCCTAGTGGATAGTTTTGGGGTCAGAGCCAAGGCTGCATATTACACTCTGCTGCCCACGCTTCTTGTGGCTGTATTTTCTAACTCTGCTATATGTTTGTTTTGCTTGCCACTGAGCCATGTTTGTTCAAAGAGCAGCGGTATGAGGGAGGATTAAGTGCGGTATGCTTAAATCCCATCATCTACCTCCCTCACAGTGGTTATGGGCCCAGCTTTGACCAGGCTTTGACTAGTTTTGCCCAGTTTGACAAGTTCAGGTCTATATAACCCTGTTGTTTTGTGGTGGCTGGTGGAGACGGTGAAATAGTCTCTGGCTTAAACTCTGGTGTTTGGAGTACCACGTGGGAGTGTTTTTTTCCTTTTGGCAGAGTGTGCAGCTGTTTTTGCTTGATCTGTTTTGTTTTTCTATCCCACTGGGCGAAAGGTCATCCAATTTTTTTTTGGCTTCAGTCTGAGTTGTTGGAGTAAGTTTTGCATTTTTTGTGACGTAGCAAGCATGGCAACGGCAGACAAAGCCCTCAGTTTTGACAAACTGAATGATACAAATTACCAGACTTGGTGCCAGATGATACAAAGCCTTTTGATCAGAGAGAATCTCTGAAATGTTGTGGAAAACCCTCCAGATAGTGCTGCTGGAAGGTTGGCAGTCTAGCGAGCGAGAGCCACTGTTGTTCTTATCCTGGAACTCAGCCAGCTTGTTCATGTGAGAGATAAGCCCACATCAGCTGAGGTTTGGCAAGCTCTCAGAAGAGTCTATCAGCGAGACTCTTGTCTGTCCAGAATGATATGGACAGAAAGACTTTATAACATGAAGCTTCTGGAAGAGGGAGATGTAAAGGCTCACCTGGATACCATGAGGAAGCTTTTTCTGGAGCTTGAGGACAGAGGTATGGTGTTTGAAGAGGCACACAAGTGCTATGTACTCCTTGGCAGTCTGAACCGAGACTCAGACTTTCTGCAGTACAGCCTCCAGAGTCTGGCAGAAAGGGGGTTAAGTTTAGACCTGGTGACGTTGAAGGTGCTCGAGGAACAGGAGAGACAAGACTTTGAAGCGAGCTGCTCTGATTCATGGCATACTACGACAGCCACTTCAAAGAGGGCAGATGACAGCCACATGCAGCCTCCGCGTAGGGAAAAAGTTGTGGCGTGCAGCTTTGTGAGGTGCTGTTCCCGTTGTGGGAAGCCGGGCGCCTGAAGAAGGACGGCAAGGCAACCCTGTCTGGAGAAAAGGAAAACCAGGCACGCACAGTCCGGCAGAAGAAGAAGGCTGGCAGCTGTCTTGTAGCAGCGACAGAGGAGGCTACAGACATCTGTCAGAACTGGCTTTTGGACAGTGGGGCAACACACCACATTGTCAACTGTCTGAGTCTGCTGAGAGATGCCAGGAAAGCTCCTGTTCACAGCATGAGCTTAGCCGATGGAGCTCACAGTGCAGTAAAGAAGATGGGAACTGTGTTTGTGCCCTGTTTAGGGAAGAGCTGTGAGAACGTATTATGTGCTGAGAAACTTGAAAATTGTTTACTGAGTGTTTCATGCTTAACAAGTGCTGGGTATGAGATAATGTTCAAGGGGAATGAATGCACAATCAGCTTTGGTGAGAAAGTCTGTGCCAGGGGTGTAAAGAAAAACAGACTTTACTACATGTTGCCAGCTGGGAGTTCTAATGTATCAAATGTGGTGACTAATGTTCCTTTGCATGATAAGTGTGCTCACTATTTGCATAGGGTTATGGGACATGCAAATTTTGGTGGGTTGGCACAATTGGCAAAAGTGTGTCCCAACCTCAAGGTCAACAAGTGTAATAAGTTCCTGGACTGCTCAGTGTGTAAAAAGATGAAGGTAAAATCTTTTCCTGTAGCCAAGGAAAGTAAGATAATCACCAAGAGGCCGTTCCAAGTTGTGCATGCAGACTTGGTGGGTCCTTTTCCAGAAAGTGAAGGTCGGTCTAAATATATCTTTGTAATTGTTGACAGGCATACATGGTACAGTTATGTGTATTTGCTAAAGACAAAAGATGAGGCATTTGACAGGTTCAAAAACTGGGTCAGTATGGTGGAGAGAGAATTTTCACACAAGGTTGGACTCCTCAATACTGATCGGGATGATGAATTTTGTGGTACCAGATTCCAAAAGTGGCTAAAACAGAAGGGCATACAGCATAAGACCACAAATCCATATGCTCCTGCTGAGAATGGACTGGCAGAGAGACAGATTGCAGTCTTACAGTCCATGAAAGATTGCATACTGTTAGATTCCAAATCCCCACCTGGTTTGTGGGCTGAGGCTGTGTTAGCTGCAAACCACATGGTAAACAGGATGTGGAGTTCTAGTGTGAACCAGACTCCATACTGTATGCTGTATGGACACTCACCCAATTTGACCCATTTGAAAATATCGGCCAGTTTGCTAATGTGCTCATTCCCAGCCAACTAAGGAGGAAAGGGCAGCCAAAATGGAGAAGGCTACATTAGGAATAAGTACAGGTGCTACCTGGGAAACGGAAAATTGGTGTACTCAAGGAGTGCCAATTTTGAGACTCACAGTGGTTCGGAGAATGTACATTGCAACCAAGAGGTTTTTGTACAACCACTTGAGCCAGAGCAGGTTGAAAGCCCCAGAACAGGAGGGGCAGGACCACCTGACATCACACCACAATCATCCAAAGCATCTCCAGGCCGATCATCTGACACATTTAGTGGACTGGACATACCCACACCCAGGTTCCAAGTAAAGACGGAGCTGGAAATGGAGGGGGTAGCTGGCAGTTCTAGTGATGATAATCTAAGCAGATCTGAGGTCATCATACCTAGCAGGACCAGGAGAGTAAAGAAGGCTCCTGACTGGTTTGTGGTACAGGAAGCTAGGGTTTGCATGGTGGCAGGTGAGGAACCTGAGAGTTTTGAAGCTATGCTGAAGCATTCTGAGGAGGAGCAAGAGCATTGGAACGAGGCCACGGATGCTGAGTTTGAGTCCATGGTGGACAAGAAAGTATTTGAGGTGGTGGAGAGGCCAAAGGACCAGAAAGTTGTTGGATGCATGTGGGTGTATAAGAAGAAGTGCTTGCCGGATGGCAACATGAAGCATAAGGCCAGGTTGGTAGCGAGAGGTTTTTCTCAGGAAAGGTTTGAAAATTTTGACAAGACCTTTTCCCCAACAGCGAAGCCAGAGAGCCTGAGGTTGGTGTTGGCACTCGCGGTAAAAAGAGGCATGGAAGTAAGGCACTTTGATTTTGAGACAGCTTACTTGAATGCGAGACTGGATGAAGTTGTGTTCATGGAGCAAGCTCCTGGGTATGATTATGCAGGAGAGAACAAAATGTATAGGTTGAAGAAAGCCATTTATGGGTTAAAGCAGTCAGCCAGGTGCTGGAACCTGTGTGCATGAGGAGTTGTGCAAGTTAGGGTTTCAGAGGAGTGTGGCTGATGTGTGCATGTACACCAGGGGCACTGGTGATGAGTGTGTTGTGTTGGTGATTTACGTTGCTGATCTGCATGTGGCAGCAAAGAGCATGGATTAAGTATGATGTGTACAGTTAGAGCACAAGTTCAGATTGAAGGACTTGGGATGTCTAAAGCAGTACATTGGCACTGAGATGGAAAGAGCACAGGGTGGTGCAGTATTCTTATGCCAAAAGAGGAAGATTGATCTAGTTGTGGAGAAGTGTAGCCTGCAGAGTGCCAAAACAACTAAGACCCCAAGGACTATGGATTTTGCAAGGTTGGAATCAGAACAGTTGTTTGACGGGTCAGATTTGTTTCATTCTGTGGTTGGCAGTCTTTTGTATGTGGCAAATCACACAAGGCCTGACATCAGTTATGCCATAGGTCTGTTAAGCAGAAGAGTGGCAAAACCCAGAGTGGTGGATTGGACAGCTTTGAAGAGAGTGGTGAAGTATCTGAAAGGGACCAGGGATTTGTGTCTCAAAGTGACAGAGAGTGAAGCCAGAATGGAGTGTTATGTAGATAGCTCCTTTGCTTCAGAAACTGAAAGGAAGTCTGTCACAGGCCTGGCAATCAAGTATGCTGACTGTTTAGTAGCATGGCAATCCAGGAAGCAGAGCTGTGTGGCTCTGAGCACCACGAAAGCTGAATTCGCAGCGTTGTCAGAGGTAGCTGGAGAGCTACAGTGGGTAAGGCAACTGCTGTTGGACATTGGGGAGGTGTGTCAAACCCCAATAAGCATCAAGGAAGATTCTCAGGCGTGCATCGCCATGGCCGAAGCAGAGAATCTGAAAAATAGAACCAAGTACATTGGAGTGCGGTACCAAAATGTGAGGCAGTTGGTCCAGGAGGGGTTGATCAAGCTAGAGTATTGTGAGTCTGAACACAATACTGCTGATATTTTCACGAAGGCCCTGCCGGTACTCAAGCACGAGACTCTGATGCGGGAACTGGGGCTGGAAAGGTCATTGGAACGCACTAAGTACTTCACATGCATCAAAGTATTTTGGAGGGGGTTGTTGGGAAAAGATTGCTGTGACTTTTGCCCTAATTAAAAATACTTTTGATGCTCATGTGGGAAAGCACCTGGGGAATGATTGTGCAAGTCGTGAGGTAATCCCCATGGGACAGTAAGGCTGAGTCATAGTGATATGCAATCTTGGGAAGGGGTTACATCAGCCATGATCCCTGTGTATATAAGAGGTGAGCTCTGACAGGCTTTTTCTCGGACTCCCTGACTCTGTCTGAGCGTATCTCTGCCTGATGTGATGATGGAGTGCTGAACCTGTGCTGGAGGATCTGCGAATCCTGCTGTACAGATGTATATATTGGAACTGAAGAATAAAAGCCTCCAGGAATTTTTTGGATGACAACACTGTGTGCTAGTGTTCCTAGTGGGTAGTTTTGGGATCAGAGCCAAGGCTGCATATTACATTCTGCTGTCCACGCTTCTTGTGGCTGTGTTTTCTAACTCTGCTGTATGTTTGTTTTGCTTGCCTCTGAGCCACATTTGTTCAGAGAGCAGCGGTATGAGGGAGGATTAAATGCGGTGTCTTAAATCCCATCATCCACCTCCCTCACAGGGGAAGCACATGGGCACCTTCCTTCTCCCCTCTTTCTACTCTTTTGCCTCTGGCCCTGGCACTGAGAACTCACACCAAAGAAAAAGGCAAGGGAATGGTGGCGGGGGGGGGGCATGCAGAAGCCTTCCTTCTCCCCTTCAGAGCTCTCTCTCCCATTCCCTTGACTTTAGTGTGCAAAAGGCAAGGAATGGGAGGGAGGGCCCCTGGAAGGGAATGAGAGGGGGATCGTGGGGGGGGGAGTTATTCACAGTTTTCCCACTTTTGTGAGGGTTCTGTGCCCCAAACCCTTGCGAAAGTGGAGGGGTCACTGTACTATACAGTCAGCCCTCCACATCCACGGGTTCTGCATCAGTGGATTCAGCCAACCACAGCTTGAAAATATTCCCCCTCCAAAAAAAAATTCCAAAAAGCATACTTTGATTTTGCCCCTTTATATAAGGGATGCCATTTTACTACATCATTGTATATAATGGGAATTGAGCATCCATGAATTTTGATATCTGTGGGCAGTCCTGGAAACAAACCCTAGTGGATATCAAGGGCCCACTGTATTCCAGTTTAACTGCCCTGGCAACATCCAGGGCAAGATAATGCTACTGTTAGGTGGATTTGTAATTGGTTGACTAACTGAACCCAAAGGGCGCTCACCAATGGCTTCTCTTCTCTTCATCCTGGAGAAAAGGGACCACTGGGCTGCCACAAGGGTCTGTCTTGGATCTAGTGCTTATTCAACATCTTTACTGATGATTTGGATAATGGAATAGAGGGCATGCTTATCAAATTTGCAGATGACATCAAAAATGGAGGGGTAGCTAATACCCCAGAATTCAGAATGGGAATTCAAAATGACCTTCACAGATTGGAGTGCTAGGCCAAAGCTAACAAAACAAATTTCAGCAGGGATAAATGTATGGTACTACACCTTGAGCAGAAAAAAAAATGAAATGCTCAGATATAGGATGGGTAACACCTGGCTTGACCACAGTACATGTGAAAAGAATCAGAGTTTTCCTAGAGCACAAATTGAAAATGAGCCAACAGTGTAATGCAGCAGCTAAAAAAGCCAATGCAATTCTAGGTTGCATCAATAGGAGTAGAGTTGGCCTCCACATTCACTAGGGTTAAGGGTGCAGGATCAGCACAAAAGTGGAAAAAATCACAAATATCAAAATGTATGTATGTTTCTATGGGAAGGGGGATGAGGCATGGTGGGGAGAATAGGCAGCCAGGGTCCAAACCAGGTCATCTTCCTTGTGTGTGCGTGGAGCATCGGGAGAGGTTTTGTGGTGGTGAGAAATTGGACTGTGAGCCATCCTTAGCTGGCCATGCAGCAGCTAGTGGAGAAAGAGGAGGACCAGAGGCAGGTTTTTAAAGAGCTGTGCTGTCTGATTGGAGCCTCTGAGAGGGATGGTTCCCACATAAAAAGAGTGCCAGGGGTGGGGCAGGAGTTGAAGAAAGTTAAACATGCAGCTGGGGTGGGCCAACTATATAGTGTCTAGCTCATTGGAAATAATAGAACCACTCTATTCTGCTTTGGTCAGACCTCACCTGGAGCACAGTGTGTGGTTCTGGGCACCACAATTCAAGAAGGATATTGTCAAGCTGGAATGTGTCCAGAGGAGGGCAACCAAAATGGTAAAATGCCTGGAAACCCTGCCTTATGAGAAACGGCTTAGGAAGTTGGGCATGTTAAGCCTGGAGAAGAGAAGGTTAAAATGTGGCATGATAGCCATGTATAAATATTTGAAAGGATGTCATATGAAAGATGGGGGCAAGCTTGTTTTTTGCTGCTCCAAAGACTAGGATATGGGGCAATGGATTCTAACTACAGGAAAAGAGATTCCACCTAAACATTAAGAAGAACTTCTCAATGGTAATTGCAATTGGAGAGTGGAACACAATACTTCAGTGTGGCGGAGCCTCTTTCTTTGAAGGTTTTTACACAGAGGCTGAATAGCCATCTGTAAGGAGTGGTTTGATTGTGTATTTATGCATAGCAGGGGTTTGGACTGGGCGTCTCTTCCAGCTCTGTGATTATAGTTTGCTGAGCAATAGAGCCCTTGGGTTGAGAAATCTACATATCACTTCCTGCAAATCCCAGGATTCCACGTGATGTTGTTATGGCAGTTAAAATAGAATATAATGTTAAAATTGTGTAGTGTGCATAGTCCTCTGATTTTGTGGAGGTGATGGGATATAAATAAAGGCAATAATAAGCTGCTTTAACTTGTCATGTTTAATATGGTTTTATCTTGTTTAAGCTACTTTATTATTTTAATCTGGAATTGTTATAGTTTGTTTTATCCGTATGCCGCTCTGAAATCCCATTACAAAGGCTGGGATATAAATATTAATGATAATGACAGAATTGCATCGAATGGGCAACCATCAGGTTTGTGGCTAAGGTCGTGTGAATTCTACTGGTAGTCCCGACAACAGCAGCTTCATTAAATCAACTGGATTTACCAAAAGTTGATACAATGGTTCTACTTCAGTTTGGCCTACCAATAGGACTTGTCTGACTTTACTAAGGACTGGCTTGTGTTAGATGGCAACCTTACTTTGAAGGGCTGTCCAATCCAAGGCCAGTATAAAGACAGAGGCCATTTCCACACAAGATTGTTATAGTGCTATTATTCCACTTTCAACCTCCTATGGAAACCTGGGGTTTGCAGTTTAGGGAGAGGCCTGAGGCCCTCTCTCTCAATTGCAAACCCCAGGATTCCAGAGGATGTTGAAACTGGAATAATAGCACTATAACAGTCTAGTACAGAAATGGCCTAAGAATCCTAAGAAGGGAAAGCAGAAGTCTTGAAGCAGCACATCAGCACTCAATATCTAGATAGAGATTCAGCATACATACCAGTCACCCGTCTCTCTCTCTCTCTCTCTCCTGTCTCTGTCAGACAGACAGACAGACAGACAGACAGACAGACAGACAGACACACACACACACACACACACACACACACACACACTGCTTGCTAAAAAGTATTTTCTTTCTGTTTAAGGTATAGCAATACTTTCTAAATTTGTATCTGATCATATATATTTGCAGATGCACATTTCAGGCAACCCTGCCTGCTCCTTTTTCTCTTGTTTTGATGATGCTTTTCCTTTTTTTTTGTCCACTTAGGATGCATTGGAAGAGCCAGTAATGCTTGGAAAAATTGAATATAATAATAATAATAATAATAAGAATACATTCAAAATAGATTGACTCAGTAAAAGAAGCCATGACCCTGAGTTTGAAAGACCTGCAAAGGGCTGCTAATAACTGTGGCTGGCATCCTATACTGCTGTTGCAGAATTGCAATTTAAAGTCTGTAACTGTATTCAGTAGTGCTATGTGTTACAATCATGGCACAATTGTCATAGTTGTAAATGCCCCCAAGTGTAGCCAACACACTGAGTGAGGGAGGCCTGTTCAGCTGGTGATCAGGGTGCAGGAGAATGATTCTTCTAGTCTTCTCCCACCAGTGAGCATTGCTGCACCAATCAGAAGCAGGACTCTGCAGCAATTTCATGCTGCGGCCTTGCTTGCTGGCAGAAAGGGGCTGTAAACATCACCCTGTTGATCAACTGCTGCACAGACCTCCCTTGCTCCATCATGGTTGCTGGTTGTTAAGGTAGGTGTGGAGATGGGCAGGCCTGCTTTCTTTTCTCAGACTGGAGATGGTAGCTGCCTTCACAGCCTCTCTATGGCACCCTGCCCCGCCACTTTCTTATACAACCCTGCTTTCCCCTCTCAAATCCACCGCCCTAGTGGAAAAGGAGTAAAGCCTCTCTGGTCTTATTCAAAAAGATTTGATGTGGTAGTGTGTTTCTGTCAAAAAGAGGACTGAAGAAAAGTACTCTGCTGAGTCAGAAATTATAAAAATAGAGTGCTATCTTTATTAAAACAACAGACAGGGAAAAGGTATTGGGTATTGTAAGTATATACAGGCAGAATGGAACTTCGAAAAATGTCTAACCAGATTCCTCAGCTCAACTCAGTATTCAGGTACAAAGTTTTCGTACCCACTCAGACCTTTGGCTTCCCCTGTTCAAAGTCCTGATCCCTAAGTCAGGGCCTCACTTTCTGACCCGCTCAGAAGAAATTTGGTCTCTCCTCTGCCTCTTAGTAGGCCTCCAAGAAAAACAAAAATTCTTATCAGCAAAATCCTCCATCCTTGTGTCCCCTGAAGGAAATCTCTCTCAACAATGCAAGTCATTCCCTTATATAGAGCTCCTTCCCAGAAAGCTCAGCTTCCCCCATGCACCAATGGGATGAGTTCCTCTTCTACCCAGAACCCCTTGGGTGCCTTGGCAACCTGTTGCTAATGCTGGCCGACTTCTCAGGCTAACCACACTCCCTAGGCTTCATCGCAGTAGTTTTTTGGGGTCAGGCCAGGAGATGTTACTTAGGCCCTTATCGCACAAGGTGTCATACCACAAGAGCAGTGTGTTATTGCCAGTTCAGGATCAATGCTATCATATGATGTTGTTGCTAACCAGCAGCTATCACATTGCAATCCATTGGAAATCTACCCTTTTTCAGTGCTGGAAATAATCTGGTAATGACCCCCTTTCCTACAACAATCCTGTCAACCATGGGAGTGTGGTTTCTCAATAGTGCTTGATAGCCTTCCTGTCCTATCTCAGTCCTGGCACAGCTGATAAAACAAACAAAGCAAACTGAATAACTCCCAGCTTGTTACTTACTTTCAGGCAGTAAGCACAGAGTCATAAATAAAGTCCAACATAAACAAAGTCCCACAGGGTTCAACAGCCAGGGAGTGTCCAAGGTTAATCCAAGCATTCCTCAAGGCATCCAGCAAGGTAGAAGGTCAGATAAGCTCTGGCAACTCCTGGAGAGGAAAGACACCAGCTAAATGGACCAGCTCAGCTGTGCCTTGGTTGATTTTTGCCCGTTATAAATTCTGAGAGAGCGACACTGGGTCTCTCTTTGCTGCCTATGCTGTGCAAAGCTGGATCTAGGTAAGTGTTTTTCTGTATCTGAAAAGGCAAGACTCGCTGTTGAAGCTGGCACCACCCTCTGTTCTGTTTCTGGTACTGTAACCTCTCTCTGTACACCAGGTCCTGGCATGCCCCCTGTTTCAGTCTCTGGTGTGCCCTCTGCTTCAGACTCTGAGTCAGAGCCCATGCTCTGGAAGCAGGGCATGACACTTCCTTCCTTAGCCAATCCAGGAGTGGATGTGTTGTGGGCATTCCCTGGTTTTCCCTCCCTCAACTACTCCCATGATATGGAAAGTTTGAAATTTATCACTTCTCCATGTTTATTTAAAATTTCTGCTTTGAGTGAATTTTTTTGTTTGAGTTGAGTTTGAGTTAATTTTTTTGAGTTAATTTTTTAAAAAATTTTTAAAACACATGTTTATAGCACAAAAATACAATAGTGATGTGTCATGATGTTACAACATTGCTGTGCTAGTATGGCTTAAAAACAAACAAACAAACCCTTTTCATGCCTTGCTTTCAGAACATGGACTCTTGACTTAGAGTCTGAAAGAGGGGGCATGCTAGGACCTGCACTACAGGAAGAGGTTACAGTGCCACAAACAGAACAGAAGGTGGTGCCAGCTTCACCAGAGTCCTGCTCCTTCAGACACAGAAGATTTATCAGTACCCACCTTTGCTGAGTGCAGACAACAAAGAGAAAACCCAGATAACTTGATCCCAGAGAATTTATAACCAGCAACAATCAGGCAACAGCTGCATTAGGCTGCTGACCTATATAGCTGCTGCCCTTTCCTTTCAAGAGTTGTCAGAGCTTATCTGACCTCTCTGTTTGCTGGATGCCTTGCTGAACTCTGTGTCAAATTCTGGATTATCCTGGCTGATTTTGGAGTCACCTTTGAATTCTGTTGGACTTTATCTTTGACTGTGTATTTTCTTAATAAAAGTAAATAATGAGCTGGGAGCTATTCAGTTTGTTTTGTTTGAATTATCAGCTGTGCTGCTGGGACTGAAATAGGACATCCCTGACCAGTCACAAACTGTGGGGCTGAGAAAAGGTGGGGAAAATGACTTGCCAAGACACTATAATGCAGTGGGAACACAGGTGCCAATAATGCTACTCATCCATTTAAGTTGAAAGGGTGTGGTAGAGAGCATTCATAACCCAACACCATCACTGGGATGGCAGTGCTGGGACTGAAATGGAACAATGCAATATTGAACTATGGTGCAGTAAGGGCCTTAATTATGTATTAGTAATTAAGCAGATGATGTAGGATATCAGTGACGGTCTCTCATTCACAGGGCTGCCATAAGTTCAAGCTGACTTGACAGCGTATAATGAGAACAACTATAAGAGAGGTGAGAGAGAACATTTTCAAGTTCTCTGTCTTTTTAATGCATAATGGAGTGGAATCTGTTTCAGGGCCATCGCAGCTTGCACGTCAGTGGGGTAGAAATCCATTCCATGTTTTAGTTTGACTTTAAAGAAGTTACTTAAGGGTGCTGAACTCTATCTTAAGAATAGATCTAGTTTCCTGAGTGGCTCCTTTAAAGTTCAGCCTTATACCTGGAGTGCATTCACTGTTTCAGAGTCTCATGCTGATGGTACCAGGAGTGGGTTGGATAGCCTTTGTCAACTCTAAGAATGTGTACCACAAGCTTGTTAAACTGGAAGAATATGATTTAAGATGACTTTAATCTAAATCTTATTTGTCATTTGAATTAGAGTAGACTCACTGAATCATTTTGTTATCTCACTGGAAAACCCTGTCCCAGGGTCTACAATTTTGATATTAAAATATGATTCAATGTGTCTGAGAGGTCACCCGGATGGGCACGTAGGCAGCAATGGTCAAAGGATCGAATACCAGGTCAGGCCAGTAAAATCCCCAGTCACGTAGCCCCAGGAGACCTCAAGATGTGTAAACCCACAATAAACAAAGGGTCCTCAGCCCCAAGATGCCAACTTGAGGGGATTAGCGTGTCTGCCCCAAGTTGAGCAAATATTCCATCAGGTGAGGACCATTTACATGAAGTCACACCACAAACTAACACAGCCGAAGATCCTGTGACTTTGGCAACACCTTGCAATACCATCACACACAGGAAGTTACCATGGTGGAGCTTCCTTATCACTCCAACACCCACTGCTCTCTCTGGGAAAGGATTAGTCCTCCAGGTACTTTTTCCCCTACAAATAGTCCCAGTTTTTGAGTGGTTCTTTGGATCACTCCTGGTCACCCCAGCAGACTGTTGCTCCATCTGTTGAGTGATTCCCTCAGCCCTCTCCGTGCTGAGCCCCACTTCTCCGCTGTTTTCCTGGACCCAAGACTTCAGGAAAGGAGCAGTATTACCCCAACTCCAATACTCCCCTATCCAATTTCCTCTCTTTTGCTTCTTAATAGCTCTTGGGTGCATGTGTGTGTGACTGCATTGGGGCATGAGACTTGCATTCAATAAAATCATTTATTGGACATTCTTGTTTGGGTTTTGGTTTGGCCTGACCCTGTAAAAATTGGGTAAAAGACCCTGCTAAGTTACCCTGCCTCTGGCATTGCTATTGCTTGTGCTCTGGCTCGTTTCCATTCCCCATCATGTAGAGCACATTGAGGTGTCCCCCAAGGGATCCCAGAAATCAGGGTAACAATTTGTTGAACAATTCAGTGGGATTGCTCTAGTTGGGACTAACAATACTGATTGATTGATTGATTTGCTTTATATTCTTTGATGGTTAAAATGAATGTAGGTTTGAGTAGGGGGAGAACTTTGTCTAGACCACTCCACATTAACCATCTTTACTGCAGCTACCATGTGCCTGGGGATGGCAGCAACAGAGTACCTCTTCTTGCCGCCACCCCCCATTTTGAGAGCCAGCATGGTATAGTAGTTTGAGCATTGGGCTGCAACTCTGGATAACAGGGTTCAAATACTTGTTTGGCCATGGAAACCCAGTGAATGTCCTTGGTCAAGTCACATTCTCTCAGCCTCGGAGGAAGACAAAGGCAAACCCATTCTGAACAAATCTGACCAAGAAAACCTGTGACAGGTTTGTCTTGGGGTCACTTTAAGTCAGAAATGCCTTCAAAAGGCACAACAACAAAAAATGTGACATTTGACATATTCCTGCCTACATTTTTGGATTCTCCTTGGGGACATGCTGATGAGACGGTTGTAATGAGGGCCTGGATTTCAAAATTTACCACTACATCATTGGCTGCAAGGCTCTTTAATTTCTCCTTTTGTCTCTTAGAGCACAAGAAGGCCTAAAACTGACCTCACTGAAGCCACTGCCCAGAATTAACACCTATTGCTGCTGCACTTTGATGTTTCTTTGTACTTTGTTTCACCAGATGGTGTCACCCAAGCACCACGTTTTTTTAGAATGCGTTTCCCATCCACACTTGAAATCCCCAATGTCCTTTTCTTCCCTCCTCTTCATGTTGTTGTTTTCCTTCCTCCGGTTGATGGAGTTCTTGTTTGTTCTTTTGCCTCACCGCCTACATTGTGCAGTCAAGGGCTCTTTTAATTGCTGCTACTTTCATGATTCCTCCTCGTGGCTGTGAATGCCAGCCTCAGACCTGGAGAGGATTTTGTGCCAAGCAGACAAGCTTTCACAGGTTCAGCTTCTCCTGCTGCAGTGGTGCCAGAAGCTACTACTCCTGGCAGAATTTCTGCAAATTTTTAGCTTCACCAGGATGGCGTTCAGAGCTGAAAAGTTACTTTTTTGAGCTACAGCTCCCAGAATCCCTGTCAGAATGGTGACTGGCCAGCTGGCTTGCTGGGGTTCTGTGAGCTGTAGTCCAAAAATATTTTCTAAACTTTACATGAGACAATACACTAGAGAACAGTGTGATAGAGTGGTTAGATTTTTAGATGGAGTGATCTTGAGCCTTTTCTAGCTATACAGTTAAAGTGCTATGATTCCACTTTATCTGCCATGGTTGCGTATGGAATCCTAGAATTTGTGGTCTGGTGGGCCATTAGAGCTCTCTGGCTGAGACTTCTAAATACCCCTCAATAAACTGTAACTAAAGCAACTGAAGAATACAGTTTTCAGGTAGAATCTCGATCCCAGAAAGCTACCATGAAATGTACATCTTTGCTCTAACATCCAAATAATCTTTTCCAACATTCATGTGAAGAAAAGCTTCCCTTGCTAAATTTCTGCATATCATAATGAAGTTAAATGAAAAAGAGAATGATCAATAAAGTGAGGTGGCAAATCCAGTGTTGATTGTATTGCTACTATATTAGATGGGAATTCTGCCAGTGCCAAATTAGGACTGGGCACTGGCAGAGCTCCTGTTGAATTCAGAGCAGGTACAGTAAGGGCAGCAGTAAAATCTGGGGTGGATAATCATCCCCATGGTGATAGATCTAAGGGCTGCCCTATCAGGAAACACAAATGAGGCCTAGGACCTTCTACCTAGCAGTCTGATCTGGCATCAGAGAAGATCCCAAGCCAGCAAGAGAGAACATTGGGTGAAAGCAGCAGGAATCAATTTTGTAAGCTGCCTTGGGTCCCTTGGTAGGATGAAGAGAGGGTAGAAAGTGAATGAATTAATAAATAAATGTCCCAACAGATCAATTTCTTCAGTGACAAGAGACTAGGATGACCACTTATGCTTTGCCAAAAAAATAGAGGAAACTCACCACTGGAAAAGGAGGACAAGCATGGATGCTGATGAGCATGACATGTGTATGTTGCTGATTTGTATGTATAAATGCAAATTTAGGTGACTTTAATAGAATTAGGACAAAAACACAGTACATCTCCCATAGTGGGAAAGATCTATGAACAAACCTGCTTGTCCAAATGATCATTGCTGGTGCGCTGCTTCAAGGTTTGTGGCCTCTCTTCTTATGATTCTTTATCTTTAAATCAGTCTTGGACTGCCCAGATCTTCAAATTGGCTGGAGCTCTCCCTATACAGTTTCTGGATGACATATTCTTTGGCCAGAATGCTGTTGGCAGAATTGTTGAACACTTAAGTGACATGTGTAACTTAAGGTTAGGCATGTATATGTCTTTATTTGGAGGGGGTGCAAAGAGCTATTCACTAGTTTCTTCTATGCCAACTAATACTCCCTCCTTTGCAGCTGCCAGGTGCTATGGGTGACTACTAATGCCATTAAATGGATGAGGGAGGCGGAAGGAAGTAGGTCATAAAACAGCAGGGACTGTCTCCTGTCCTACTGCAGTTCTGTAGGCAGAAAGAAGAAATGGAGACTCTTAGGGCTTTTCTGCCCTGCACTGTTATGGAATTCTGGAGTTTGTAGTTTAGGGAGGGGCATTTAGAATTCCCAGCCAGAGAGCCCTTTGGCCTCAATAAACTACAAACCCCAGAATTCTGCAGGATGTTCAAAGTGGAACAATAGTGTAGTATGGAAATGTTCTAAGAGAAAGCTCTGTCCCAAGGGCCTTAAAACTCATGCAGGCTACTATTGGGAGATACAGTCTTTCATAAAACTGTATAGGAATTTATTTTGCTTCACTTTTTAGACTTGGTGAGTTTTTTAAAACCTCACTGGTATGCTATGTGCCGCTGTTGTTACCCTGATTTCTGGAGTCCTGTGGGGGACACCTCAATGTGCTCCAAATAATGGGGAATGGGAATTAGCCAGAGCACAAGCTGTAGCACTACAAGAGGCAGGGTAACCTAGCAAGATCTTTAAACCCAATTTTTACGGGGTCAGACCAAGCCAAAAACCAAGCAAAACTGTCTAATAAAATGATTTTATTGAGGGGAATTCACTCATGCATGCACACAAGTTACACACAATCACACATTCACACAAGCGCTAGCTGAAAGAGAAAGGGAGGACAAATTATAGAGAGGCTGAGGGATTTGGGGGGATTTATAATTACCAGTCCAGAAGAGTAGTGAAGAGCAGAAATGTATTTTGGCTTAGGTAGGACCTAGGGACAGTTCTCATCCAGGAGCCAGACGGACAGAGTGACGGGTAGACCTTCAAGAGACTGCACTGGGCATCCTCAAATCAGGGGTATTTGTACCCTGAAAATGGCTTGTGGCCGTGAAGGTTCCAGATGCAAGACAAAGGGAACCTGTTGTGGACAATGAGTCTTTCACCGGTTGATGGGCTTAGTGCTTTGATTGACAAAGACATGATGAATGTTGTAATAGCTGTCTATTGTGGGTGCTGTGAGGACAGAGGAAAGAACCCAGGTGTACAAGGGATGGATATCTGTCAATCAGTGTCCCGGTGGAGTCCTCACAGTTGGATTCCCTGGAAAATTCCAGCTTCTATTTAAGCCTATTATCCACAGGAATGGTGTGTATTTGTCTGACAAATGACTCAGTCTTACTTGGAGGAATTTTGGAGTTGACCTATGCTTCTCACATTTACAGTCAAATTCTTTCCCTCACTTGGTTTGACCTCTCTGTCACCTTTCAGGCTTGAATTTGATATCAGAGCCAACAAAATGTGTTGCCAATTACATATGATGCCAATTAGGTATGGTGCCCATCCAAACCATACTGATATTGGGGACGCCCAAAGTGGGGCCTTACACTGTGGATGATGCTTAATATACCATGCTTGATGACATCAGCAGGAGCTACCCCTTATTACCTCACCAGGGCCCATCTCCTGTGACCTCACAAGGAATCATCTCTAGGTCCTAGGTTTTGGCCCTGAAATATCAGGGTTTGGGCAACAATTGTGCAGAGATTGGTCCTTGCTGTTTGGTCTCCTACTCCTTATGCATCACTTGGGTGTTTAACAGCTGTAGCTACAGTGGTTTAGCAGTTTCTGGGGGAGGGGATGGAAAAGAAATGTGGAGCTATACATGTGAAATGTTATGCTCTGCACACGCAATGCAGGATCTCAGCCACTGCAAGAGAAACAGTGATAAACTGGGTGAACCTGAAATACCTAGCAGAGTACTGAGTTAGAATTGATATTTCAGTGGGCAGGAAATGGTCTCCTGTGTGTGTTCTGGGGAAATGATATCACATCATAATGAGACTGCTTTTGAGAAAACCTTTCCAAATGCTTATATAATGGGGTGACAAAACCCAGATGTGCAGCATGCATTCTAATACAGCACAAATGTGGCCAGGAGTTGAGGTGCAGCTACAAGCAGAGGACACAATTAAAGTATTACTCTTCCAAATAAGAATTCTGCCCCCGCACCTGAAATTTTCCTTCAGTCTCCAAATTTCTAGTATTGCAAAGAGTGAGACACTGAAAATGATTCAAAACCTAGAACTCTCCCATTTGCTGTGTTCACATTCCTTTGTTAACATTGCCTGCCCTTTTCTATGGATGCCTAAACTGTGTTTCTAAATGTTCAACTTAAGTATTCCTTCTACAATGATAGAAATTGGGGACTGAAGGAAAATTCCATGGTGAGGAGTAGAATTCTTACTGGGGGGCAATGTGCTCCTTCTGCTGCCCCCACCTCCCATAGGTACAACCAGAAGTGGTCAAGTCTGAATTACATTTCCTCAAAAGACTCAGCATATGGACCTATTATTCTGAAACAGTTACTGCTATGAGTTTGGACTGCTGTGATGACTCTGATTTTGTCCACAAAGCTAACTGGGAAGTGGAGACTGGGCAAAAGAACTAGTCTCTTAGGGTTAGTTATTGCTTGCTAGTTCTAAAATAGTTATGTCAAGCTTTAGGTCAAATCCAACCTCCCTGAGGGAGCATTCTTGAGTCCTTAGCTGGCTTTTTGAGACTCTTCAGAAAGTTACCACATTTTCCATTTCACCATAAGTTGGTAACCTCCCAGCTTTTGTACATGTATTTCTTATTCTGAAAGGCTAAAAACCCTCTTGTCAGGCTTAGCTACTTGGCAGTGAAAAGCTTTAAAATAAAATAGGCTGCTATAGTTGGTCCTTGCCCTTGCTCTCTGCCCTCCATTAGCATATAGTCCCTGCGAAGCTCTCTGAAACTGAGGCCATTTCTTCACTACACTATTATAGTGCTCTTATTCATAGAATCATAGAATCGTAGAAATGTAGAGTTGGAAGAGACCACAGGGGCCATCCAGTCCAACCCGCTGCCATTCAGGAACACTCTCAAAGCACTCCCAACAGATGGCCATCCAACCTCTGCTTTAAAACCTCCAAAGAAGGAGATTCCACCACACTCCGAGGCAGCATGTTCCACTGCCGGACAGCCCTGACTGTCAGGAAGTTCTTCCTGAGGTTCAGGTGGAATCTCCTTTCCTGCAGCTTGAATCCATTGCTCCTTGTCCTGGTCTCTGGAGTAGCGGTAAACAAGCCCTCTCCCTCCTCTATGTGGCATCCCTTCAGATATTTGAACATGGCTATCATGCCCCCTCTTAACCTTCTCTTCTGCAGACTAAACATACCCAGCTCTCTAAGTCTATCCTCATAGGGCATGGCTTCCAGGCCCCTCACCATTTTGGTCACCCTCCTCTGTTCTTGCTCCAGCTTGACCATGTCCTTCTTTCAACATTATGTGGAATCCTGGGTTTTGCAGTTAAGGGAAGGGCATTTCAGATTCTCATCCAGAGAGATCTTTGGCCTCAGTAAACTACAAACCCCAGAATTCCACATGATGTAGAAAGTGGAATAATAGCACTATAACAGTGTAGTGCAGAAATGGCTGGAATTTGGCTCTTGGGATGGAAGTGATTCCCCATCCTAGGTTTGGATATACAAATCTCTTGAGAGTTCTATGATCTTCTGCAAAAGGAAGAGATGTCCTGGTAGCAACTTTAGTGTGATACATTGGTTCTAGCCAGTTTGGTGTACTGTTGGAACAGGACTTGGGAGACCAGAGTTCAAATACCCTGTTCGCCCATGGAAACCCACTGGGCAAGTCACACTCTCTCAGCCTTAGAGGAAGGCAATGGCAATCCTCCTCTGAATAAATCTTGCTAGGAAAACTGTAGAATAGAGTTGACTTGAAGGTACATAACAATAACGTGTTGGGGCTGAGCCAAAAAGTCACAAATATTAAGTGGGTTACCTCAAAGTCATAATTTGTGATCAAGGCTGAAATGGAACAGAAGCCAATGACCATGTATATATTGCCTTAGGCCTTCTGGAGGAAGCAGCATCTATCGTACGTCTGTAGAGAACAAGGTTGTTGGACAGAGTGACACCTTGTCAGTTTAGAGAAAATTTGAAAGGACAAGAGTCACTGAGTTTGTGTAAATCAAGTTTTGCTATTTGCATTTTTTTCATTCAATTATTTATCATCGTGCTATTTATTGGCATTTGCAAGATGAAATATGCAGTTCGGGGACACTTTCCTGCTCTAATTAAAAATGCCTTTTTGAAAGAATAATAATAATAATTTTAAAAAATCACCCTCGAAATGTTTGTGCTGGAGGCAAAGTTTTTCCTCAGTGCTATTGGGACCCAGCTCATTAATTCTTGATCAATTTTGCCTTATAAACTCACACACTCTTGGTGGTTCTAGGAAGGTTGGGGATTTTTCAACTAAAAGCTGTTGGCTTTTGAAAAAAGCAATAACGGAATGAAAGACCATTCATAACAGAAAGTCATGGATAGCTAACCTGTAGGCTTAAGGGATCATTTGATCATAAAATCACGAAGAAAGAAGCTGTAAATGCAGACCGTTCCAGCTTTCCCACTATGATGAGACTTAAAATGACTGGGATCTTTCTTCAAGGAGACACAGGGCCTTTCTGCACTGCACTGTTGTAGTGCTATTATTCTCCTTTCAACATCCAGTAGTTTACTGAGGTCAAAGAGCTCTCTGGCTAAACTGCAAACTCCAGGATCCCATAGGATGTTGAAAGTGGAATAATAGCACTATAACAGCGTAGTGTGGAAAGGCCCAGAGTGTAACTTTATTAACTTTATTCATCTCACTGGGAATGTGACTTCATTTACCTTATTACTGAATTGTGATACAGAGCAACTGAAATAACATACTTTCCAACATTTCACAGATGAAAACTAGGAGTCACGTGATCAAGCAACATCAGAGTGTGGTCAAGATGGCAAAAGTTATCTTTCAGAAAGAACGCACAAACCAGGAGAGGCCGCAGCAGTTGGCTTTTGCCTGAGCATACTGGGAAGGGCAAGGCTTTGCTCGCTCCTCTCCCTCTTCCTGAGTTAACTGAGTGCAAACTACTTTTGCATTTTGAACTCAGTTTTCAGCAACTGAAGTAAGCTGAGGAAAAAACGGGAAAGAGCAGGGAGGAGGAGGAGAGCAAATGTGCACAATGTTAAAATGTGTGCAGTACCCATACACAACTGTGAGTCACGTGGGACCATGCTCAGTAGTAGTGCATGCACGCTGCCATTTTTGCAACCCTGAATGGAATGTGGTCATTCAGCCTGGGGCAAAAAAGTCCAACTGCTTCCATGGGGAAATTTATGCATGTGTAAGAGACCAGCAGGAGTTTTAGCCATTGTATTTGTATTACATTTCTGGTAGTTATTTCTAAATTTGTTTTCTTCTCATTGCAAATTACAAAAGTGAGGGAGGGATTTCAGTCGAGGCAGTAATAGGAAGTCTCCTATGCTCCATTGTTCTGATCCAACAGGTGCTCAGTTAACCCTATTATAGAATTTCAGTGGCAAGATTTAATCTGGCATTTGCCGATCTCTTGGTATGAGGCTGAGAGAGTGTGACTTGTCCAAGGTCACTCAGTGGGTTTCCATGGCTCAGCAGGGATCAGAATCTTAGCTCAACACTCAACTTACCACACCATGTTGGCTCTCTCAAATCACTAGTACCTCACGTCATTTTTTCTTCAGCTGAAAAAGATACTTTCATCTACATCCTGCCCCATGAAAGATAGCTCTGGAATACTGTCATTGCTATGTGCCTTCAAGTAATTTCTGACTTATGGTGACCTTAAGGCGAACCTATCACAGAGATTTCTGGGGTTGAGGGTGTGTGATGTGCCCGAGGTCACCCAAAGAGTTTTGATGGTCAAGCAGATAATCAAACTTGGTCTGAGGGTTGTGGTCCAGCATTCCAAGAATTACACCATGCAGGCTCTAATCTCTGTTTAAAGGCCTCTTAAAAAGGAGAGTCCAGCCCCCTGCTCTCTGGAGCAGTCTATTGCACTATCAAACAGCTTTTTCATTTTTCCTAATGTTTAGGGACTGTTTGTTTTCTCGTAATTTGAATCCATTGGCTAGTTTAGTCTCTAGAACAGCAGAAAACACATTTGCCTCACCTTCTACATGATATCCCTCCAGTTATCTAACAATAGCTTTCATGTCACCTCTCCAAGCTAAACATATCCAGCTCACTAAGTTGTTCCCTGTAAGACTTGTTTTCCCAGCCGTTGTTCATCTTGGTTGCCCTTGTCTAGACGTGCTCCAGCTTGTCAGTACCCTTCTTGAACTGTGGTTCCCAGCACTGGACACAGTATTCCTGGCGATTTTGAACTTCAGCTCCCAGAACCCTAACCATTTGGCCATGATGGCTTAGGATTCCTGGAAGGTGAAGTCCCAAACATCTGGAGGTCCATGAGTTAGAGGGAGTGAGAAACTGAAATGCATTGATCTGTGTCACACAACTGCCATACCTGTGGGCTATTTGAGCAGAGGCACAAGGGAGTGAGAAATGACAGAGGCTCGGATTTCTTAGTGGAGTCAACAGAATGGAGCTGGGAAGTCTCTGCCAAGTTGACTTCGCTGTTTGCAGACAGCATGTGCCAACATACTGTGAAATCCTACTTGCATTTTTTTTTTAAAAAAATCATCAACATTCAGCTCTGGTATCCAAAGTCTGTGATTTCCAGATCATTTACCAGAGAATCCTGGCGTTCCTTGAAAGATTACCAAGGGTTTCTGCAGGGAAAATGATGAGAAAATAATGGCAGGTGAGCTTTCCCTAAAAGAGGGCTTGTTTTAAAAAGTTTTCAATTGTAGAGGTTAATTATATTTTAAAAATAACTGTTTGCATGGCTTTATCTACCTGTGGTTTTTATCTCGAACTGCTTTTATTTCTGTAAATTGCCTGGGCTCCAAGCTCTGGAGAAAAGCTGGAATATAAATACAGGCATCCCTCCACATTTGCTAGGGTTAGGGGCACAGGACCCCCATGAAAGTGGAAAAACTGTGAATAACTCTAGGCCCTCCCAAATCATATTTAAAACACAAAAAAGTATGATAACCATATTCAACCCACCATGGATTCCCTTGAGGCATCAGGGTTCCTGCACAAGGCAGAAGTGGGGGGCTGGTAGGGCTGACTGCCACCTCCACTGCCGCCCCACACCATCTTTAATAGGGACTTGCAAGCCTTATTTGCAGTTTCTCAGGCTCAAGAGGCTTGCAGTTCCTATTAAAAATGGCATAGGGAGGCAGCAGAGGTGACAGCAAATAATCCAAGAATAATCAAATCCGCAAAGGTGAAACCCGCAAATGTGCAGGGCTGGCTGTACATAGAACAATGTTACTACTGTACAAAGAGATGAGACTAACTGAGGGAAAGAAATTTGTAGCATAATAGACGTAGGCCCTTTCTGCACAACACCACTGTCTTGTTTTTGCCACAGGATGGCAGCGGTCGGCAGGTCACGCTTCTGCATGACATCGTCGCCATCCCGCTGCCATCCTGTTGCAGAGTGTCACGCTTGTGAAGTTTTCGCAAAATGGAAAAAATCTGTTTTGTGTCTGCAATCGCACGGTTCTCCTGTCACTTCTGGCCATGCGGAAGCTGTGGAAGTGCATTGACGACGCTTCCTTCCGTAGCGCAGCAATGAAAAAAGCCTGGCTGCACTGTGGAAGGAAGACGTGGCACCATTACGTTCTCTTCCGCATGGACCGAGCAGGTGCAGAGGGGCATTGCTGATGCGCTCCCCTCTGGACCCAGGACTGCAGCAAGATGACACGGAAGACCGTCGTTGTGCGGAAATGGCCTCAGTCTATTTCATAAAATATAGCATAACCAACATCAAATGCTGCTTCTGATGAAGTAGACTCAAGGGTTGTCTAGAAAAGAAAAAAGTCTCTGAAGGTACCAAGACTTTCCAGTTCTTTTTGTGTTGGTTTTACCTGCATATTTGAGGCTTTGCAGCTGAAGTCTTTTTTGAAATATCCCAGGTTTCCTTCATTTCCCCTTCCCTTGTGCCCTTCTTCTTCCCATTTTCGCTGATCACATCTAGGATCATATCAGGCCCCTCCCTAAACTGCAAACCCCAGGATTCCATAGGATGTTGAAAGTGGAACAATAGCACTATAACAGTCTAGTGTGGAAATGGCCTGAGTCTCCCAAGGCATATGCACCAACTTCTTTCAGTTAGTGTCCAAGGTGCTACAAGATCTCTTTGTACACCAATATAGATTAACATGGCTCTGTGTGAATAATATTATTACTGCTATGGCTAATCTGCCTTTCAAGGTGTAGGAAATAAATTAATATTTTAATAAAACTTATTTATTTATTTATTTCATTTATATGCTGCCTTTCTCTTGCTATGGGACCCACAAAAATTTTATACCACAATAATACAATGCTTCGCTCTGAAGGCATGAGAAATGTGAAGGTTCATTGGGCATGAATCCTTAACTGGAGAAAGATTAATCGCTCTAGATCTAAACAAGACTTTAACGAAGCAGAGGCCAATGTGTTCAGGCCTTGTCGTCTTCCTCAATGGCCAGTATTCGAGTTCTTTTTAATCTTCTGGTTCTTCACGCTGAGCCAAACACATCAGTGTGGAATTCTTCATGGAATAAGAATAAAAATGCCTTTGCCTTCAGCCTATAAAATTGTATGGACTCTGTATGTATTATAGATGGATTGTTGATTGTTTGAATAGTTCTGCTGGAAATGTTTTTTAAAAATATTTATTATGGTATATATGTATACACTGGATTTGCTTATTTCCTGACTCTATTTGCTATGTAACATGCTAGTGAGCTGGGGCCTATATATTTTTTTTCAATTGCTGCCAACTGAATCCAAAATGCAAAAGCAGTTTGCACTTATTTAACTCAGCAGGGGGAGAGGAGAGGAGAGGAGAGGGCAGAATCTTGCCATTCCTGTAGGCTCAGGGAAAAGCAAACTGCTGGAGCCCATCCTAGCTTGTGTGTTCTTCTTCATTAATAACTTATGCAGTCTTGACCACACTCTGATGTGGCTTGGCATCCACGGCTCTCATTTGTGAAATATTGGAGGGTATACTAATTAAGCATTTTTTAAAAATCATTTGAGTTAGTTTCATCCTGTATGTTACATGTTGCTAAGCTACGTGGCTCCATACCACCTAGAGTCTTGTGTTCTGTAACAACTGAAGAAACTGCCATAAAACAAATGGAGCCGATCACATTTGTACTCTTGAATGACCTACAGCCTCACCGTTTGAGCTCTTGCTTGTTCTAGTCAGAACAAATGCCAGGCACGACACCTACCTCATACTTTGCTTCATCATTCAAAAGGTAATGGTGTGTGATGTATTAACACCATTTAGATCCTCAGCTGACCAAATTTGAAAAGACCTCTCTCTCTCTCCCCCCCCTTTCTCTGCGCTTTATTTTAAAATAAGCATCTGATTAAAGAAATCTTTGTTTAGACTGTTACCCTGTTTACTGGGGGTCCCGTGAGGGACTCCGAACATGCTCAAATAAAAGTGGGGAAAATCAGCTCAGAGCACAAGTTGGCAGAACGAGAGGCAGGGCAACGCAGCGGAATCTTTTACCCAATGTCTATGGGGTCAGGCCAAGCCAAGAAGCACACCAAAATATGAAATTAACTGTGATTTTATTAAATACAGGCAAACAGTGTATGCAACGCACTCGCGCAAGTAACTATAGAAAATAAAGGTGTTAGCGACATAGAGGGATTTTGAGAGGGATTGTTGAAGTGGGAGATACTACACCTGTCCGAAGCCTGGGGTGGATCAATGAAGAGGTCCGTAGATGCACAGTCTCAGACGGAGACGGAGGGGAAAGCTTGGCGGACGCAGTGGCAGCAAGGCTGGATGGAGGTACAGAGCGATCCGAGGAAGCTCTCGGAACTGGGGGTTTTTATAGGGAAAATATGACCATAGGCTAGTCTGTACTTGGGGAAGAACAATGAGATTTGGGCGTGAGACAGCGTCTCCGAAAGGTCAGAATTTAACATGATTGAGTTAAGTCCAAATTGACAGTGGAATGGCTAGTATGCAGACGCCGCGTACTTGACAGTCAAGCATCTAGCTCGGCAAGTTATCTGCTTGGGGCAGGGGGCTCTTTGTATTAGAGTGCATCGTTAATGAGGTCTTTGTCTAGGGAGGTCTCCTAAAGCAAGATCTGGCTGCGTCAGGCTTGCCTAGGTGGAGAAAGGAATGCTCAGCAGTTAGTGGCCATGCCTAGCTCTGTGCTTGTTCGGGGGCCTCACAAACACTTGGCCAAGGGTGGCAAAATGAGACCAAATTATGATATCAAACAATATCCAATATCTTCCCAAGTAAGGCTAGTAAACGGTGATAACAAGACTGCAGTAGTATACAAAGGTGTAGAGATAAATTTTCAGGTGTAGAAGTGTGTGAAAAGTGATTCCCCTTCCAATATCATTAGAATCACATTAGAGTCCATTACTGAATTGAGTAACTGAATGTGCAAACAAATGCACAATGCTCAGTTGCAATGGGTGTTGCATGTGTGCAAAGGAGAGTGCACTTCTGCATGTGCCTTGTGAGGTGGCACCACACACACAATTTAACTTACACAGTCTTCAACTCTGTACAGACTTCTGCATCCCATCCAGTTCAGTCAATCCTTTAGAGCAGTGGTTTTCAACCTGTGGGTCCCCAGATGTTTTTGGACTTCAGCTCCCAGAAGCCCTGAGCATTGACCATAGTGGCTGGGGCTTCTGGGAGCTGAAATCCAAAACATCTGGGGACCCACAGGTTGAGAACCACTGCTTTAGAGAAATGTACACAGGTATAAATTACCACCAGGATGCGCAGCCTGCAATATCTCCTTATCTGAAAGATGGCAAGTTATTTTCTGCTCATTCTGAAAGAGTTTTCTCATTTATGAAAAGAATTTTTGCAGAAGTTGCATAAATTTGTGTCAACTGCATTGTGAAACTGCAAGCGCTGCTGTCTTCTTTTGTGGAATTTGAAAAACTACAAGTACGGGATGTTTGATTGTTTCACAGCATTTTTTTATCAGTTAATTTCATGTGTGTGCATGCTTTACTTCGCAAAGAAAAAAAAAGACAGTAGTTTTGGGCAGAGACATTTTGTACAAATTTGTACAACCTCAGTGAATAAAAAAATACATTTGTCATCTCATCCTCATGCTGGAGGCCAGAAATCTCCATAATTCCACCCAGTCCCAACTGGATGTTCCAGTGGAACCAAGTTAACCTCCTGGCACTACATGTTTATGAACCCAGCCAGGTCAGGTGTAACACTCCACTCTTGTGGAGACTCGTCAGCTGGAGTGGCGGTGCTGGCAACCCTACTGTGAAATATTTAAAATTGCAGTCAGCCTGCTGCTAGGTTGTTGTTGTTGTTTTTTTTAAACTGAACTGGAAAGCAGATGGCTAGGTAGGCACCAGCACCCATGGGCCCTAGATAGCTATCCAAGGGTGCCATGTGTTGGTGCTTATCCCAAAGTCTCTTTCACACAATTGTTGTACTTAGATACTGCTGCTGTGCTTCCATGGAAACCTGAGATTTGTAGTTTTGTGTGCTAAATTTAGAATTCTCTGCTCTGGTATAAGGAAGTATGGCAAATAGCAATGAAAGGCAAGTTAACATGCGGAATTAAGGTTAAAAAAGGAATAATGAAAGGGAGTGATTTTGATGCAATATGGAAGATATTTGTGGAAAAAGTGTTAGCAAAAGAGGAAGGTGTTATACCTTCACCAGAAGAGTTACAATTTTGGAAGGTGGAATAATATGAGGTATAATAGGCTCTGGGGATGAGGTACACTTGTAGCGATAGGTTTAATTTAGGGTTGAACAGGTGAAAAAGAATAGAATATTGGTATGTAGGGTAATAAGAGTAATTGGGTAATGATAGTTATAGTTTAGGATGGAAATAAGAATGAAACTATGAATATTATATTTTGAAAAGGATTGAAATAAGAATGAAGTTACTAATATTATATTTTGAAAAAGTTAATTATGGGTATAATTAATAACAACTGCTATAATAAGAATGAGATTTAGATATATATATATATAATCAAAACTATATAACCAGTATGATTTATAACACGCTGTATAAGTAATACGATGTATAAGAAATTTGGAGAGAAATAGAAATGTAAGCATTTTTTCCCCTTTCCCTTCACTTTTATGTTTGTTATGTTCACAATAAAAAAAAAAAAGAATTCTCTGCTAAAGTGCTCTTGTCTTTCACCAAACTAGAAATCCCAGAATTCTTCAAGGTACAGTTATGGTATTATGAAAATGCAATAAGCCTCTATACCTTTGTGCCACACATTAGCTTATGTACCTTTAGGACAGAATCTTGTTGTAGCACTACTCTAGTGTAAAAATGATTATTCATTCGGCTCTCCATATTTCTGGGATTTGACAATTTACAAGTTTCTCCCACCCCTGCTCCCCACACCACAGGTGCTTTTTTCCCAAGTGAACCTTCCCTCTTGACAGCTCTGATCAAGCCACAATGCCCTTTAAAAATCCATCTTTGGTTCTCCTCTTCCTCCTCCACCAGCAGCTAAGGCTGGCTTGCAGACTGATTTCTCAGCACCACAAACCCTGTCCCAATGTCCCCTTTTCCCCGACAACCAAGGAGGGAGATGGGTGGAAGAGAGGAACTATAGGGCCACCATACTAACCCACCCCTTTCCTGACCCGGTTTGGACCCTGGGTGCCCATTTTCCCCACCAAGCCTTGGTCCCTCCCTCTCCCAACATTTTAGTATTTGCGATTTTTCCACTTTTGCAGGGTTTCTGTGCCCCCAACCCTAGTGAATGTGGAGGGCTGACTGTACAAGCAGCCCATTGTTTTGCAACCTCCCCCCCGCCTACAAAGCCTTTCTGCACTACACTGTTATAGTGCTATTATTCCACTTTCAACATTCTATGGAATCCTGAGGTTTGCAGTTTAGGGAGGGGCCTTTAGAATTCTCAGCCAGAGACCTCTTTGGCCTCGGTAAACTACAAACCCCAGAACTCCACAGGACGTTGAAAGTGGAATAGTAGCACTACAACAGTGGCCATTTCCACACGACACTCTTATAGCACGATGATTCCACTTTCAACCTCCTATGGAATCTGGGGTTTGCAGTTCCGGGTAGGCCCCTCCCGGAACTGCAAACCCCAGGATTCCATAGGAGGTTGAAAGTGGAATCATTGTGCTATAAGAGCGTCATGCGGAAATGTTCAGTGTAGTGTGGAAAGACTCACAGACTCACAGACTCACTCTTACACACACCACTCACACATTTGACTTTGTGGGTGAGAAGCAAATTGATCCTTGCACAACGTGTGATCTAAAGGCTGTGGTGTCGGTAGCATAATTAGTTATGGAGCTGTGCAATTCAGCATAACTAGTGGTGCATATTCACGCCATGTTAAAATGTGCACAGAATCTGACCCTCGGTATACACAGAGTGCAACAGGCACCTCTCTATTCGAAGAAGCTGCAATCAAAAGAACAAACACCTTTGGCTTCCCTTTGAATTGAAGGGCTCCTTGTGGTGACATTTTGTTTGGAAAAGAAAGGGGCATTGAGGGAATATGAAAGCCAAGTGGTGAATTCTATTCCAGTTGCTTGCATTCTTTCCTTTCTTCGCCTCCTTTTCTTCCTTTTCGTCTCTTTTTATCCATCAGGAGAGATACCAAGAATTTCTGTTATCAATAGAATACCTTTAGTCTTTTGCTTGGAGAGAGAAGTGCTTTGACAACCCCGTTTTCAAAACGTGCAGTCTATTTGTGCGGGAATACAAAAGCTGACGCTTAAACTGGTCTCTGCTCCTTGTGGGGCGCGCTCATTGCATTGAATTTTCAGCGGGCTGATCTGCAGATAAGTGGAACCGTTGTTCTCGATTGCAGTTCGCTTCCTTAAGAATTCTCTTCTCTTTCTCTGTACTCTCATGTAATGAAATGTAACCTAAACCCCCTGAAAGAAGACCAGACAGGTAAATTAACTAGTAACACTGCTCCAGCTGTCCTGCTATTGCTACTCCATCTTGCCCAGAGAAATGTTTCAGCAATAGACTCCGTTGATGGCAGGAAAATTCTCTCAAGTTTCATTCCACTGATATACCTCACTGAAACCCCCGCATCACTCTTGCTACAATCAAGATTAGAGTCGGATGCAACGGGGCTGTTGAAAGCGGTTGCTTTCATATTTCTGAAGGCACATTAAGGAATTTTAAAAGGGGAGAGGGTATTGCTAAATCTCGTTACAACGGGCCTATGGTTCCTATCAAAAGCAGATTTGATTTGTCTTTCCCATAATGGTTTTTGGAAACAGCAGACAGGTTTCTGCCACCAGAGATTACTGGAATTCACTTTTTCCTTAAGCAAAATAAATGGCTTTTAATGGGAAATATTCCAAAGCGTGCAGAGGTGAAAATGATATGAAACGCATAGAACTGCACAGAAGAGAGAGGGAAGGAAGGAAAGGAAGAACAATTTTTCCTCTGCAGTTGCAAAAAAAAGAAGCAGAGAAAATCACGTATTCCAACCATTTAAAAATAATAATAATATAATGAGAATCTTATCATAGGTTCCCCTATGGAACTAGCTAGACATTTTGGTCTGATGTTGAATCTCCACATTTGGTTCACTGCTGTGGAAGTGGTATAGTTCATGTGGTGCCAGTGTGCATAGAAGCACATTGTGCACTGATGCACATGCACATGTGGTTTTGCATTTGTTGGAAAAATTCCAGCATTCTCTCTCCCCTGATCTTGTTCTTAGAGCAAGTGGGCATAGCTAGCATAGGGCTTCCTTTCTCTTTTGCATGCCAAAGCTCCACCGTTTGCCTTTTTGTCATTTAATTGCATGATCATAAATACCTTTGGTGTTCAGGTGATCAGATCATGTGACCCAGGACAGTTGCTTGGGTCATCAGTCTTATAAAAGAAAGAGACCCCCTCTTCTCTCTCTCTTCTCCTCCATTTTTTTGCTTTCTCTTCCTCTTCTCCGACCATGCTTCGCATCTCCCTCAGAAGATGGTGAGTTAAGAACGAAGCTACTACTATTCATTAGCTAGTTAGGATGTAAACTCCCCAATATATATGTAAATATAGATGCCATTAGTGAACTTTTCTAAGTTTGTAACCTGAAGCTGCCTGAATTTGTTTAGTTTCTTCAGTCAGTTTGAGATCAGAAAAACCATACACAAATTTAGACATGCTTTTTCTGCTACTCTGTTAAAAAGGAGGCTGAATCCTTACAGTTTTAGCTTCCATAGAATTTCCCAATAGGGCTAGCACCCTGGGAAACTCTTATTCCCAACAGCATTCAGCCGCATATTTGCTGTCTTGGGTAAAGTTGCGCAATGTTGCCGAGCAGCAAAAAAAAGTTGTATCACACAATTAAGGCATAAACTCACACGTGGAGATTTATGCTGCACAACCATGATATAGAATCTTGGGCCCTTTCCACATGGGGGATGGGGAAACAGGGCGGTGCACGCAGGGGCGGAGCTTACCTGGAAGCAGGTTGCTCCGTCCCTGCGGGGAGCGCGCGTTCGCCGCTCCACACGCTGGCAAATTTCGGTGGTGTTTGGCGGTGCCCAAAATGGCGGCTGGCGACTTCCGGCGGCGCTCCGCCAATCAGGGCAGCGCACCAGCTGGAAACCCGCCCCGGGCAGCTCTGGAGGGACGTGCTAGCGTGTCCCTGCAGTTTCAAATGGGGTGCTGCAACGGGTTAGCACGCTCGCGTTTTTTAAAAACCACATGAAATGTGGTTTTTAAAAAACACGCCGCGCCACCCCTTGCGGCTGCGCGAGGGCGGTTTGAGGTGTGGAACCTCCACTCTTCAAACCGCCCTAGCGCACCCCACGGTGTGGACGACCTCCGGGTGAGGTCGCCCTAAGCCGTTTTTTTTACCCCGTGTGGAAAGGGCCTTGGTCAGAATAGATTAAATTTGGCTAAGGATGCTAAATACCTTTCCCTAAACTGCAAATGGGTTAGTGTATTGTAGTGGATTGAGTGGTAAGTCACACTCTCTCTGCCACAAAGAAAGTGAATGGCAAACTTCCTCTGAACAAATCTTGCCAAGAAAACCCCATGACAGGTTCACCTTGTGATCAACAAAGTCAGGAATGACTTGAAGGTCCACAAGAATGAACTACAAACCAGAGTATTCCATAAGAAGTTGTTATGGCTGTTAAAATGGCATTGTGGAGTTATAACTAGGTACTACTAGCATATACACCTGGCGTTGCCCAGGATTTTATTTTCCCATACTTGTTAGAAAGATTTGAGATCCTGTGTCTCTAATTCCCCAAACTGTCTTGTCCAGTACCTCTAACTTTCCCCCATATTCCCCAATCCATTCTGTATTCAGAGTCATTAACATACAAAGGTTAGGTTCCTGAGGAAAATACACTGTCATCCTCCTTGCTGCTAGGCCTCATCTCCATAGCAACCACCCAGGCCCAAGAACTCTCCCACTGAGAATTCTAAAGGACCTTCCCTAAGCTGCAAACCCCAGGATTCCACAGAATCTTCTCAGGCAGCCAATCATAGGAGGTCTTCACCTGACGCAGCCAATCATATGAGGTCTTCACTTGACACAGACAAACAAACTTTGACTTTTATATATTAGATGAAAGCACTCTTCTCCATGGCCCCATTCTGTGTTTTACATGATTCAAAATACAGGACTGGTACTTTGTGGGTGTAGAAATGTGTTTTGTTAATGTGGAAGATGATTACATGAAGAAGCTCATCAGGGCAAAGAAGACATACAGAAAACAGCAGGCTAGTTTTGACTGGCCCTTTTCATTAATTTCAATCATTGCTGTTTAAATACACCCACACATGCTAAGCTGCAAATACTGAGAGTGAAATGGCACTTCCTGTACTTTGTCTTCAAGGACTGAGCAATCCTCCCTCAATGATCCTTCTTATTCATGGAATTTTAACCACGCCCTGTATTTCCTTAAATCTTTACCCGTATACCCTCCAACATTTCACAGATGAAACTAGGATGCACGCGGACAAGCCACATCAGAGCGTGGTCAAAAAAGGTGTTGCCAGGCAATGAGGCAAAAGTTATTAATGGAGAAGAACCCACACAACTATTATTTTAAGCAGAGAAACCCTGGAATTTATGTACTGAGTTTAGGAGGGGTAGGACTCTGACTTTATTTCTCCTTTCCCTCTTGCTGAGTTAACTGAGAGCAAACTATCATTGTATGTTTAACTCAGTTTTCAGGAATTGAAATGAGCAAAGGACAAAGTAAGAAAGTAGGAGGAGAGAAAGAAACCAGGAAATTTCAAAGGTAGATGAGAAAGTGGGACAGTGGAGGATTAACGGGCTGTAGCTGCCAAAGTGAGATAGTTGAAGGGTATATACCTAGAGAAATAAGGAGTTTGGATTATCAGGTCTTGATTGTTTCTTTAGTCCTGTGTAACTAAAGACCCTTTCACACTATACAATTGTAGCACTATGATTCTCCTTATCTGCCATGACTGCATCCTATGGAATCTTGTGGTTTGTAGTCTGACGGGACATTTGTTAGCAGCCGTACACCTCCATGCTTTGATATGGTTTAATTGGCAGAAGAATATTAATTGGCAGCTATGTTTAATTGGCACAAAATATAAATTATATGTATTTATGGCTGGAAAGGCCATGTGAAAGAAAGGGACACTGGCTGGGAGTAGGTCAGATGACCTCAACATGGCCAGGCCATAGGAATTAGCCAAGATAGCCTGACTTAATAGCTCTGAGCTAATCCTATCAACTGCTCAGCCTCAGAAAACAATAAGGTGCCCAGGTGCAGAGGCAAGGACCCCTGCCATATGTATTTCCTACCAAAGCTTGGCCCAGAAACTCAGCCAAGACACTGAAACAATCAGCCCATTCCAGACCCCTTTTGTTTACCCTGTCAGAAAGGAATTAACTTGCACCCCTTCAGAGAGGGAAATAGAGTACAGTTCTCCCCCCACTCTCATGGGTTTGACTCTCACAGGTTTGATTATTCACAGTGCCTGCTTGCCTCCCCCCTGCATGCTCTCCTGCCCAGGGCTGCCAGTGCGATCCAGCTGTCAGTGGGCAAGAGAGTGAAAGGGAGGGAAGATCTCTCCCTATGCTCTCATGCCCCACTGTCCATGCTATTGCATGGGTGGGGGGACAAAAGAGTGAAGGAGAGGGAAGATCTCCCCCCCATGCTCTCCTGCCATCGCTGCCTGTATGCTCATGCATGTGGCCATGGTGAGAGAGTGAAGAGAGGGAGATCTCTCCTCTATGCTCTCCTGCCACTGCTGCCCAAATGATCGCGTGGGTGGGGGGCAAGAGAGTAAAGATCTCCCCCCACTTTCCTGGCTGCCCACAGTTATTTGCAGTTTTTTTTGCAGGGGTTCTGTGTCCCACGAATGTGGAGGGTCTACTGTATAAAAGTCTCCAGTTTTGAGCAACTAGCTTTGCAGTTCACCAGCCGCTGAAGGTCTCTTTGCCAATTTGCTTCCCAGCTGTGTGCTGCCCTTAGACACACAAGTCTAAGCCACATTCCTGCTTCTTCACTACTCTTCTGGACTGGTAATTATAAACTCAAACCCTCAACCTGTCTATTCATAATTTTTCCTCCCTTTATCCTTCAGTTAGCTCTTTTGTGAACGTTTGAATGTGTGTATGTTCTGTGCACACATGAGTGAATTCCCCTTAATGAAACTCATTTTTACTTTTGAATTTCTGGCTGGTTCTTTCCTGCATATGCCCGTAAACATTGGTAGAAAGGTCTCGCTAAGTTGTCCCCCTCTCATTAGCCTCCTGATTTTGAGCTAATTCATTCCCCATTTTTGCAAGGAGGTATTGACATTGCAGAGTGGCCCTTATGGCACCTACATTTTGGGGTAACACACTAGTGCTGTCTGGCTGAGAATTCTAAATACCCCTTTGTAAACAGCAAGTTCTAGGGTCCCACAGGATGGAACCACAGCAGTTAAAATGGAACCATAGTGCTATAATTTTGTAGTGTAAAACAGCCCTGGAGTCACAGCAGGGCAGTCAGCTTTTGCTAAAAGATTTTAAAGTAATCCACCAAAGGATGAATCACTTATGGAAATTCTATGCACTCCTACATTGCCTAATTTTGTGCATGGCTTCCAGTCTTCCTACGCTAAACCATGCCATCAGGAGAATCCCATAGCGCTGCTTTTGTTGGCTTGTATCTTTTATTCCCACTCAGTTACCTTCAGATAGGGACTAAAATGCTTCTAGCCTCCTTTATGGTTATGGAAGCTGTAGTCCATCACATCTGATGCATGCTAGATTGGGAAAGGCTAGCTTATACTGTTACAGAGATGAGAGCGTTGCTTATTTAATTGCATCCATCTGTATCTATATATCTGTTTAAGAAGGGATTTTGTAGCATTTTTGAGACTGAGAGAAAAAGGTTTGTAACATAGATGCAGTCTACTTCATCAGATGTTGCATAAGCAACCTCAGACTTTGCATCTGAAGAAATAGACTGAGCCTCCAAAAGCTTCTGCTACAAAATTCTTTCTCTCAGTTAGTGTCAAAAGGATCCCTTTGATATCTTTTATATGACATCCCTTTAAATATTTTAACATAGCTATCATTCGCTGCTTAATTTTCTCTTCTCCAGGCTAAACATACCCAGCTCCCTAATCTGCTTCTCATAGGGCATAGTTTCCAGGCCTTCTACCATTTTGGTTGTCGTTCTCTGGACATGTTCCAGCTTTCCAACATCCTTCCTGAGCAGTGGTGCCCAGAACTGGACACAGTATTCCACATGGGGTCTGACCAAAACAGAAAAGAGTGGTGCCATCGTTTCACTTGACCTAGACACTATACTCCTATTGATGCAGTCCAGGATTGCGTTGGCTTTTTTAGCTGCTGCATCACACTGCTGACTCATGTTCAGCTTGAAAAAAATCCCAAAAGCAAACCTTGATTTTGCTTTGCACCAAGCACTATGCATAAGCATACCCTGCTATAGCCTCCTGCCATTTTACAGCTCCTCAGGCTCTCTCTGGCACTTGTTTGGGTTGTTCACCATTTTATATAAGGAAAGCCATTTTACTACACCACTGTATATAATGGGACTTTGAACATCCCCAAATTTTGGTATCCAGGGTGGGTCCTAGAACTAAACCCCAGGGGATACTGAAGGTCCACTGTATCTATGTGTGTACCTTTATATATGTCACTAATAAATCAGACTTTTCCCATGCTCATTATCTGTGTCCAGGTTCTCTAGCAACAGAGCTGCTGGTTTGTTTTGCAAATATGTTGGAACATTCACTTATGAAATCATACGTCTGCAACATCCAAATGTTGCAGTCCAGGAAAATTGGTCCCATTTGTTTGTCTGGACCATATTTTCCAGATTAGGTCCACAGATGATGCCACTGCTACAATAATATTCCCAGGGCATAATCTGCATAAGGAATATGAGTGCAAATCCCTGTGAGTAGAATCAAGGCAGATACCTCCTGCCACAAGCAGGTTGTGCCTACCTCTGTTCTTCTTGAACTTTTGCCAGTGCCTCCCCTTCCTCCTCTCCTTTCTCCTTCCCCAAGGCTGGACAGCAGAAACACAGGCCATTCCCACACTACACTCTTGTGGTGCTATTATTCCGCTATCAACATCCTGTGGAATTCTGGAGTTCGTAGTTTACAGAGGCCAAAGAGCTGTCTGGCTGAGAATTCAAAATGCCCTTCCCTAAACTGCAAAGCCCAGGGTTCCATAGGATGTTGAAAGTGGAATAATAGCACTATAACAGCATAGTGTGGAAATGGCCATAAACTTGCCTTGCAGAGGAGGAAGATGGAGGCAGCTGCAGAGGGAGCTTCTACACAAACTGGGAACTTGTCTATCTGCACTACATTGTTATATCAGTTTCATGGCACTTTAATCTGCAGTCTGAAAGTGTAACTCTTCTGAGCTCTAGTCTGTACTCAGACCACGCATAATATTCAAAATTAACATTTTGACACTGAAGGTTATGTTTTAAATATATATAAATCTAAAGTAATGACCTAGCACTTGGAAACATGGAAGCTGGCCAAGAGGAAACCTGGAGTCAAATGCTAACCTTTGAATATCTTCTTGGAAATAAGACCAGTGAAGCTAGACAGTGTTTTGAGGAACACTCTGTCTTTCTTCCCTGCCTTGGTTTAATAGCCAAAGACAGTGATTTTATAGCAGTGGTATCAGCCTAGACAAGCCCAGGCAGGTTAACCTTAATGGGATATTTCATTTGTGGGTCAAGAAGAAGGTGTATACAATTCACAAAAGATTATAAATTCAGCCATGTTCTGGGAAACTCTGTCACAAGTCACCATTTGCTGCAAGAAGGAAGTTTAGTTTATGAACTGCTTTAGAGTTTATGGCACAGTCAACAACAACAAAATCTATTTGATACATGTCTTTTCTGGTCAGAGTAAAAGAAAAGCCATGTCTAATCTAAGTTTTCGCAATCAGGCTGGTCAAATTTATTATGCTATTGTTAAAAATTATTCTTTCCTTTCTGAAAGCTGTTTGAAAGAACATTCTTTCAGCTTATTCCTTTTTAGGCCATTTCTGCACGAAGGGGCTGTTGCGCTTCTGGGACAGGATGGCAGTGGTCGGCAGGTCTTGCTTCCACGTGACATTGTCACTGGCTTGCTGCCATCCCATCCCCAAGCGTTGTACTTGTGAAGTTTTTGCAAAATTGGAAAAATCCGTTTTGCGCCCGTGATTGCACGTTGTTCCCATCATTTCTGGCCATGTGGAAGCTGCAAAAGTGCAATGGTGATGCTTTCTTCTATAGCACAGCAATGGAAAGTGCCCAGCTGAGCTGCAGAAGGAAAGGGTGGTGCCATTGCACTTCCTTCTGGATGGAGTGAGCGGGTGCAGAGGGGAATGTTGCTGATGCGCTCCTTTCCAGTCCTGGGATTGCAGAGCAACGATGTGGAAGAGTGTCATTGTGAGGAAATGGCTTTAGTCTCACAACAACCCTGTGAGGTAGGTTATTTTGATAACAGATGATGTGTTGAAGGTCAGTGGATAAACTTCAGACCAGAGTGGAAGACCTTATTTTCACCTGGATGCCAAACAGTCCAATTTCTTTTTGATTACTGGAAATAATTCAGCATGCTGAAATTCCCTGCTTCATTATTAAAAAGAATTTCTAGTCCTCATGCTGCAAAGAGAATTTTGAAATCATGCTTGATGCCTTATCAGATCTCAGAGAGAATGACAAAATCTAAATTTTGCCACTCTTTCAGGCATGTTTGGTGGGGATGTGACAGAGGGCCTTTTTGGTGACTGATCCCAGCCTCTGGAACCCCCTTCCAAAGCAAACTACAGTTTTTCCTTCTCTCTTGCCCTTATACCAATAGGCAATTTTCTCCCATTCAGGCAGGCTTGTGGAAATGTACTGGCTGTTGAGAAAGGAGCCTTTAGTTGATGCGTGATTTATTTTTATTGATTTTTTAAAATTACCATTTTAATCCCATAATTTGTTTCACCGCATCTTAGTGTTGTGACGTTTGTCCTCTTTTTATTTCTGCCTACTTTTACCTGTATTGATCTGTATTTGTTTTAACTGAAAGCCATGTTCTCCAGGGAGAAAGGTGGGTTATAAATAAAGAAAGAACCCAAGCCAGAATAGCCAATGGTGAAGGACTATGGGAGTTGCAATTGGGAAACATCTGGAGGACTGCAGCTGCCCACTATGGGACCAAAAAGGAAAATAAGTTCCTGATACCTGAAATGGTATTCCATCAGATGCCAAAGCATAAGTCAAATCCAAAGTATAACTCACTGGTCTTGTTATCCCAAAAGGTGGGTGACTCAGAGGTCCACCCACAGTGCCAGTGCCTCTGTGGAATGGTGGGGAATTATAGTTCAAAAAAGAGGCCTGCAAGAGGGGAGTAACCTTTCAGGATCTTTCCACCTTTGTATACCAGTACTTATGCAGGGACACCAGTTGGAGGTTAAAAGTATGTTTGATTGGGGGAAATCACAAACACTTGCAAGATTCAAGCAGTTTCACAACCATACAAGGCTAACTGAAGGAAAGGAGGTAAAACTACATAGCGAGGAATTAGGATGAAGGGGGTGATATTTACTTGTCCTGAAGAGAGGAGACAAAATAATGTGGCTCAGACTAGGGGTCCGAGGGTAGCCCAAGAATGGGCAGGGGATATAGGGAAGATTTCTGTAGGACAAAATCAAGGGATAGTCCCTGACTGCTTTACCTGGGCAGTTTCATCTTCCATTGTTTTTGGGTGTGCATGGAAGCCTAAGGTGTTGAAAGGATAAACATAGACTTACTAGCGTCAGGGTTTTCAGCCAAATCGTCTCTGAACTTATGACCTGACCATGTCTTAGATCAGCTTGACCTGGTGCTCTTCTGGCCAGCACGCCTCCGATCATGGTTTCTAGCCATAAATATGTTCAGTTACAAAGACAGCACATCCCACTAAATGGGGGTGTAGGGTATAGTAACAGTAACACAAGGGTTATGTGGTACAATCAACATGTAACTCTGCACGTGGAAAGTTATGCTATGCAACCCTTGGCCACTGTTTCCTGCAAAATGCCCTCAGTCCTTCTTTGTCACTATGCAGGGCCATCATCAGCGGAAGGCATCATAGGGCATCTGCTAGTGACCACGGCCCCATAGGTGGTCCATCATGCAGTCTCTGAAGCAAGGGAAGCTCACAAGCTCAGCAGGGAAGTATCTTGTCCCAAAGTGGCTGTGTGAGATACTTCTCATTCAGACTGCGAACTGCCAATGCTCTAGAGCGGGGGTGTCAAACTCAATTTCATCTTGGGCTGCATCAGCATTATGGTTGCCCTCAAAGGGCCAGTTGTATCTGTAAGACTATATAAATGCATCTACTCTTTTATCATATTAAATAATTGCCTCTGCATTTGATTATTACTGGTTTTAGTTGTTACTAGCTCTGAAACTAGGTGCAGATATTCAAGTGTATTTTACAATTTATTGAAAAATGAGTTTTGAAAACAGAAAGTCATTTTTTTAAATCATCAGATAAATATTACTGTTTATTACATTAACTTTTTGGTCACCTCTATAAAGTGACATAGCATTAAGTGTGCTTCCTTCTGCTTCCCCCTCCCTGTGGCTCTTTCTGCCCCCATTCGTCTGTGTACCTGGTGAGCCTGAACCCCACATTGCAGCCCCCCTGCTGCCTGTATTCTGAAGAGAGGCCCAGCAGCCAGCACTCACGATCTACTTCTACTTCTGACTGCTCCTCTATCCAACTTTTGTGAGTCGCGTGGAGCGTTGCCATGGTAACCCACAGCAACACTCTGACAGCAAGACTTTGCCAGAGGAGCAGTCAGAAGTAGAAGTAGATCACGAGTGTTGGCTGTTGGGCCCCTCTTCAGGATACTGGCATCTGGGGACCCGCAATGTGGGGATCGGGCTCACCAGGTGGGGGAAGTGCCGCAGCTGCAGGAGAAGTGTGAGGGCCACATGAAATTGTCTAGTGGACCAGATTCAGCCCATGGGCTTTGTGTTTGACACATGTGCTCTAGAGCTACCTGGTCCTGTTCTTTGTCATTGCATGCACCTTGTTTTTTCTGAATATGCCAGTAATGGGAAGAATGAGGAGATGGAGCAGCATTATCCACTTTCTTTGTTAGTGGACCCAGAAGGAGAGACCAAGAAAGAAGGAAGAAGGGCTTTCAAGATGAGGACCGAGCAAGGGCCAGCCAACCTCATACTTGCCAGCATTTGTTCTGTGAAACAAAGAGGGCTTCAAGAACTAAGTGTCAGTCTCATAAGTGACAGTCCTGTCCAGAGTGTGGATCACTGTTTTGCATCATATCTCCCAGATTTTCACAGCCAGTGTGCCCTTCAAGGTTGTCAGGTCAGGATCATCACAGGCCCTGAAATTTCCAGGTCAAAACCTGATACCTAGGGATGGTTGCTGACGTGGCTGGTCCCTGATGTCAGTGGGCAGATCCTGTTGATATCATTAAGCATTATGTAATGAGTGGCAACTGCAGTTGGTCACAGCTTGTCATTCAAATGCATGTGTATCCACAGATACAAAGAAAACCTATTTTCCTGGTTGGAAATTACATGCCTTCCAAATTGCAACAACTGGCACCTTTGTAAAGTGCAGCAAGCTTTGTAACCAGCTAGAAGGCTCTTTGCACGTCTGGAGGTTTGTGTGCAGCCTTGTGTCTTGCCTGGAGCTGAACCCATACAAACAGGAAAATTTGAACCCCTGCCTGTCACCCAGATACAACTCATGAAAACTGGGGACTCTGGGCAGCACCTTGAGATCTGATGATCCTAAATTGCCCTTAATTTTGAAGGAAGGCAGCTAAGTGCAGATTCTTTCCATAAATCTTATCATTTTTAAAACCAACCTTCCTTCTTTCCCTTTCCCTTTCCCTTTCCCTTTCCCTTTCCCTTTCCCTTTCCCTTTCCCTTTCCCTTTCCCTTTCCCTTTCCCTTTCCCTTTCCCTTTCCCTTCTCCAGCCTCCCTAGCAACTTTCCCTCCTAATAATTCTAAGCTGATGGTCACATGCTCACATGCTCACATGCCCACAATGCAAATCCAGACAGTCTTTTCAAACATGTTGCTAGGGTTTTCTCTGTGCCCCTGCCTCTTTTACACAGTTCCCTCTATATTTTGGTGGAAATGATGGCACTGCTAAGGAATTTTGAGAGTGTTTTGCTTTGTTTGTCATTTTCATCTGCTAATAGCTCCTGATTTTATCTAGACACAGAAGGCAGGTAAGAAAGGCTGGAGGGCAACCTTCTTTAACTTGGCATTCTCCAGAAAGGTTGAACTACAATCCTTATCATCCCCAGCCAGCATGTTGATTGGAGATGATGGGGCTGTCATCTAACTCCCGAGGGGCACCTCACAGCACCCTCAGTTTGTTCAGATGCATCTAATGAAGTAGACATAAGTCTACAAAAGCCTATGTTAACAACTTCTTTCTCTCAGTCTCAAAGATGCTACAATATCCCTTCCCTTTAGACCAGTGGTTCTCAACCTGTGGGTCCCCAGATGTTCATGGACTTCAGCTCCCAGAAGCCCCAACCACTATGGTCAATGCTCAGGGCTTCTGGGAGCTGAAGTCCACAAACATCTGGGGACCCACAGGTTGAGAACCACTGCTTTAGACTGATCCTGACTAAGATGGATATGTCTTTGAATTCTTGGCCATTTTAAATAGCCATGAATCCATGCTACAGAATCCTGGGATTTGTAATGCGGTTAAGTACTTAGAATTCTCTGCTACAGAGCTTTAGTGCACTTTTCGGAACTATAGCAGACTATGGATCGCATGATTTCAGAAGGTGGAGTCCTGATAATTAAAGGATTATCAAACTGCTAAAAGTGTGTAGTATAAATACATTCCATGTCTTTGGTATTGTTGGTGTTCACTAGATTTCAAGTGTGCAACTGATATGACACATAGATAAATGTGATTGCTTATATGCTGTCATGAATTTAAAAAGGGATTTTATAGTATAAGCAAATTATAACTAATCCTTGCCTCAAGGAGTTTGCAGTTCTTTAATACGACGAAGAGAGCACAAGAGGGAGAGGGCTGGAAAAGCAATAGCTGATTTCTCTCTCTCGCCATCTGTCTGTTTGTCTAGATTCTTTGTGGAGTTTAATATAAGTAAAATGCACGAATGAAAATTAAATCAGAATAAGTCAAACAAAGTTTTAAACTAACATCATCAAGAAGAGATAATACTGTGAGAAAGGCATTAAAAGGCATTAAAAGATTTTAAGACTGAAAAGCCTGGGTAGTGCCAGGTCCATCTCATTAAAAAAAGAAACAAAAGCCAACAAAGAATTGGATGGCCTGAGCTGTCATGGGCACAGAAGGCATTCCAAAACTGGGATGCCATCACTTATAAGAACATGCCTCTTGCAGCCATCTACTATACCTCATTTCCAGGGATACCTGAAGAAGAGCCTCAGAAGATTATTTTAAAGTATAAGCAGGTATATACTGGATGAGGTGATCCTTCAGGAAAACTGGCCCAAAACTGCTTAGCTTAGGGTGGGGTTAATATCAGCACTCTGAATTGGTTCCAAAACAGACTGGAAAGCAGTTAAGATTCCCAGGTCCTGCCTTTAGGTTTATGCTCTCTTCTCCAGTCCTCATAGCAAGCAGGAAGAATCTCAAGACAAGAGCATCATGTTGAAAATCAGTCCATCTATCTGTCTGTTGATTGTATGTTCTGAGCTTCCCACTCCTACATGCTTCTTTGGAGTGACTATTGTGGACAGTTTTCCATTCAAAGCAAAGCTTGGATAACTTTTTTTTGATTGGATAACAACTCTCATGTATTCTTAAAAGCAGTGTTTGTAAAGGTATTGAAAACAGGGCTGAGAAAATTGTGTGCTTTTCTGCAGAATGCAGAATTTAATTTCCAACTAAAGAAACATTTTCCCATTTTCCCATAGTGTTTACTATGAAATGCTTTGTGCAATTGTGGGTGATACTGAATGTGCCATGCATAATGACATCATCAGGGCTTGCCGCTGGTGATGTCACAAATAGGCTTCCCTAAGCCCCAGGTGCATTCTCAGGACCTGTGATCCTCCTCACTTGGTAACACTAAAGCTGGTCTGGATGTTAGCAACCTCAGTGCCCTGTTTTGAACTAAATGAAGTACCTGGAACATTTCTTCTTCATAGATGAGTCTAGACACACTGACAGTTAAAATTGTTTGGCTTCTCTGAACTAGCCAGCTTCAGCAGATGCCACTTTAAATGCAATTCTTTCTTTCATTCAGTGGATATTAACTTAACTGCAGTTCCTCTCTCGTTTACTGGTACTTCTCCATTAATTAGTCTCTGTTTAGGCTTGTCCATGCAGCTTGTTTTCCACCCCCTCCACCCTCACTCGGCTGTGACATACATTGAAATCCAGCATTTATTTTTAGCTGCAGGAGAGTCACCTAGGATAGAGTTTCAAGAGACAGTCACAAGTAGCATTCCGAATAGATCAGATTTTGGGGGGCTGTTAGCACCTTATAAATTAACGCATTCTAAGTGGGCTTTTGGCACGCAGCTTTTGTCTCAAGAGCCTTCTGGTGTATCAGGTACTCATACCTGTATTATTCCCTTTCCACAATCAGTCAAGTAAACCCAGGATTTGGACTACACCTACTGGAATCCCCCTGGGAATTGTACTCCATAAGAATAACTGACCTTGGAGGACTATAGCTCCCAGGTTTTTCTAGCCAGCCTCTTGGCTGGAGGATTCTGGGAGATGTAGTCCAAAATAATTTCCCCAATCTTTGAGTAACCCCCCAATTCCCAATTATGTTAAAATCCTCAAAACTGAGAGAGTTTCACCACTCCACCTGGGAACTGTACTCCATAAAAGCAAATTACTTTGATAGATTACATTTCCCAGATTCCCCCAGCCAGCATGTTGGCTGGGGAATTCTGGGAGTTGTGATCCATAAATAAATTTCCCAGAAAACAGTATCACAATGAAAAAGGCAAATCAAAATGCCATTTAAAGAAAAAGTAGCAGAGTACAGAAAGAAATGGAAACCTTGTGAACAGTAAACAAGTTGCCATAATGGAGGAAAGCAGAATAAGAACACTAATTCAGAGTAGGTCTGATCCTAAGTCGGTCTAGAGACCAGGGTTTCAATCTCTGCTCAGCCATAGAAACCCATTGGGTGACCTTACGGAAGTCACATTCTCTCAGCCTCAGAGAAAGGCAAAGTCAATCTCTCCCTGAACAAATCTTGCCCAGAAAACCCTGTGATAGGTTCACCTTAGGGTTGTCATACATCAGAAATGACTTGAAGGTACACAACAACAAGATCTTGCAGGGACCTTCCAAGCTACACTTTGATTCCTCTCCAACTACCATGGCTGCCTCCTGTGGAATCCTGGGATTTGTAGTTTGGGGAGGCTCTAGAGTTAGATTATCACTTATATGTCACAAAAAAGAGGACAAAGGGGACATCACTTTGCACACAATTTGCAGGGGTTGATGTTTCTGTATACTTGCAAAGTTGGAAGCAATGGCTGTAATTTTTCAGTGTATCTCATCATTCATAGAAAGAGTGATCTTTCCAGGAAAGTAGTTATGGGGTGTGTGTGCAAAATGAAGGCATTGCCCCCTGCATAAGAATCCCCCCCCAAATTTCCCTTCAGTCCTCAGATTTCTAGCATTGAGGTAACATAAAAGACCAGTCTAGCATTTAGAAATATAGTTTAGGCACCCAAGGAAAAGGGGCAGGCAAAGTTGGCAAGAGAATGTGAACACAGCAAGCATAAAGCATTCTCAGTGTGACCACTTTTCCATATCATAGAATCATAGAATTGGAAGAGACCAAAGGGCCATCCAGCCCAACCCTCTACTATGCAGGAACACCCATCAAAGCATTCCCAACAGATGGCCATCCAGCCTCTGCTTAAAAATCTCCAAAGAAGGAGACTCTTCCACACTTCGAGCCAGCATATTCCACTGCCATATAGCTCTACCATCCGGAAGTTCTTCCTGAGGTTCAAGTGGAATGTCCTTTTCTGTAGCTTGAATCCACTGTGTCTTGTCCTAGACTCTGGAGTAGCAGAAAACAAGCCTCCTTAACATGGTATTCCTTCAAATATTTAAACATGGCTATCATGTCCCCTCTTAACCTTCTCTTCTGCAGACTAAACATCCCTAGCTCCCTAAGGTGTTCTTCATAGGGCATGGCTTCCAGACCCATCACAATTTTGGTCGCCCTCCTCCAGACACACTCCAGCTTGTTGATATCCTTCTTCAATTGAAGTGCCCAGAACTGGACACGGTATTCCAAATGAGGTCTAACCAATGCAGAATAGAGTGGTACCATTACCTCCCTTGATCTAGACACCATACTCCTATCGATGCAACCAAGAATCACGTTGGCTTTCTTATCTCACTCTATGCAGTATTTCGTATCGCAGTATTTCATATCTCACTCTATACAATGCTGGAGAGCTGGAGACTGCAGAAAAATTTCCCTGAGGGGGCAGAATTATTTTTGCTTTTGGTGTGTGGCAATTCCTTCTTCTAGCCCCCCTTGCTATATCGCTTTTATCTGCACAGTCCAAGTGCGAAACTTGCTTCCCTGTCTTACAGTTCTTTTTCTGTAAGGGTTGCCAGAGTGAAAACTGGACAGGAGGCCTCTACCTATAATAGTTGTGTAGAAAACTGAATTCCAATATAATGGTTATATAGAAGACCGAATTGCTTGTTAACCGGCTGTGTGACAAGGAAGACCTGTTTTAATTCCCTTAAAGGTACAGGAGCCCACTCCAGTTTTGATCCTGGCAGCCTTCTCTTTAACCCTGACTGGGACCAAACAGCTCTTCAAATGTAGGACTCTCCTCTGACAGTCCTTTACATCAGGGTGGGCAACTGCTTCAGTGGCCAGTATTCATCTCTGCAGTGGCACCATTTTTGTCTGAAAACTGGACAGACACGACAACCAGAAGTGAGGTACGGCTGTGATTTCCATTTTTTCCCCCAGCGTGTGTGTGTGTATTGGTTTGGAAAAGCTTCAGGTTTTGAGGATGTTCTGTGCTAATCCAGGCCTTCTAGGTGTTTCTAGGAGTGGCAATTTAATCGTCATTATTGCCACTGCCGTTGTCATTTATTTATAATGCCCTTTACACCAGAGGGCGGAACATCAACATATACCATCATAGACAAAGAAAATAAAACAGAACATGTATGTTCAACCCAATTTTGGGTGGGTAGGTAGGTGCATGGGTGGAACAGATGGAATGGAATGGCAAGCTTTGGGGACCTCTAAAAAACCTGGGGGTTGCATCTGCCCATAGACCTCACTTTGCTCATCCTTGCTTTAGATCTGGGGTGGGCAATCATGTTGGGGGTGAGGGGCCAATCCTCCCCCAGACCTCCATGGCTACACCCCTGTGCCATGCTCATATTCCTCAATTTTTCTGTGAAGCCTCTCTTAAAATGGTAATAAGAAGTGAATCTGAATGTTCCAACTCCATCCCATATCCCTCCCACCCACAGAGCAAGAAGACGGCTAGCATAAACTCCCTTCCTCCTGACTTCTAGCTACTTGGGAACACAGCAAAATGTCTCAGAAAAAGAATAAGGACAAAACTCTAGGTGGATAGCGTTGTGGCATTTGTGCCAATTTTGGGTCATTTTTTCACCTAAAAAATAAATGGAGGGGGGACTCTGAGGAGCCTGCATGGTGTAGAGCAATGCTTCCCAAATTTTTTCACATGCATACCCCTTTGCAATCCATTTCCATAAATTGTACCCCCCTCTTATCTTTGAGAAGAAGAAAAAAAAGCCCTGTCAGGAAGTTTCTGGGAGCTCTCACACCCACCAAAGGAAAGGCAGGGTGTCAGGCCCATTGTGTCCCATTACCCACTTAGATGCTCTCTGAGCTCTCAGACTTCAGTTTGCTCCCAGTTGAAGACATGGATTGGGGCGACTAGTGCTGCACATCCCTCTCTTAGACAAATTTTGGGCAAAACTGGATATCTCTACCAGCAGCGCGCTATTCTTGTGGAGAGGGACACAAGGGTAGCAGCAACTAAAACAGTGAGAAAGGCTCTTTTAAAAAAAGTTTGTAGGCCAATGGCAGTCAGAACTTCAGCTTCAACTTCTTTTTATTGCTATGGTTATCCCCACATCCATTAAAGTTCCAGAACAGGAACACCAGTGCTGTGGGCAATCAAGAAACACATGGAGTTGTGACATCCTCTGAGAATGGCTTATACTTTATGCCCCAAATGTCCTCGTTTGTACATGTATCCCAGGTTGAGAATCACCGATGCAGAGGTTTGAATGCTGAACAACAACTCTGGAGGCCAGGATTCAAATTTTTGCTTGGCCGTGGGAACCCACTGGGTGACCTTGGGCAAGTCACACTGTCTCAGCCACAGAGGAAGGGAAAGGCAACCCCCTGCTAAATAAATATTGCCAAGAAAACACAGTGATAGGTTTGCCTTAGGGTCGCTGTAAGCTGGAAATGACTTGAAGACACAGGAAAATAAAAACTGGGGGCTTTGGGAGGATCTACACAGAGACTGGAGACACAAAATGGTACTGATGCTTATCTCTCTTTCTAATTTTTCCCAGTGATGTAGGCTTGAGTTGATAGACTCAGACTCAAGGCGGACTTAAGTTGCTTCAGTGACTCAACTCGGACTCAACTTGGCCATAAATGATGCACTGACTCCGATCTGACCCGAAACTTGTATATTTTTAATGATTGTGTTGATGCCCTTTGTTCAGTTAACATAATGCATTCATCCAGAAACCTTATGTCTTTGAACAATGCCTCCGTCTCTTTTTGCCTCTCAAACCCAAAGTGTGGGCACATTTCTCAGAGGGGAACAGCAAACAGGTTAGGCAATGGGCTTGAGGTCTGCTCAGCAGCCTGTCCCTGCTGCATATCAGAGGAGCCTTCTAAAATGTTTCCGAAGAGCAAAAGACAAGACTCACCCCTACAGTGGAGGGTGCATTTCTCAGAGGCGAACAACAAATGTGTCAGGCAATGGGCTTGAGAAAGAAGGATCATTCCTTTTAAAGCTTTTGAATCTTCAGTAATGGGGTATGAGATAGGATCCTATTCTCCAAGACTGCAAATGTGGAAAGCCGACTCTGCTTAAATTGTTAAAACTAAATTTATTTCACTCTATCCAATAATTCTGAAATTTTGGTTGGGGTATAAAGTTGGCTTCCAGACTTGAGACTTGACTTGAAAGTATCTTCAAGGATTTGAGCCTTGAGACTTGAAGGTAGAGACTTGAGACTTGACTTGAGACTTGGAGTAAAAGACTTAAATACATCACTGATTTTTCCTTTCTTTATTCTTTCTCCCCCCTCCCCGCTTTGTCTGGTTTCTTCTTCCTCTTTCTTACCATTTTATCTTTATCTTTATTTTGCTTTCTATTTACTCTCCCATTAGTTTTTCTTTTTTCCCCCTCTTGTTTTGTCACGACTGTTGTTTGTGAAAGTATGTGTATAGTTATCTTAATTATATATAAAATTTTAATAAACATTTTTTCAAAAAAGGGTACTGGAGTATGTGGCACATGAGGTATCATTTCCCTACTTCTGCCTTAAATGCAGCCAGTAAGGTAATATCTCATGCAGTAGTTTCACAGAAACCTGAAGTCCAGTTCGGCAGCAACTTGAGTAAGTTATTCACTGTCACTGAAATGGAAGGGATTCTTTGCTGGAGAGCCTAGAAGCCTCCAGCTTCGAGACCAAATTTTTGTTGCTGAGCCAAAATACTAGGAGTGTGAATGGCTTTTCCCTTGCACTTGGACTGATAATATCTTTGATGCGTGCTAGCCTGACTCCCAGGGTAAATGTCAGGGGAGGGAGGACGCAGTGAAGAGGGAAAAAGGCAGGAAAGGTCAGAGACGGGGTTTAGGAAAACATACCTTCCAACTGTCCTGATTTGGCAGGGGCAGTCCCGAATAATCCTCTATCTGTCTGCCTTTTCAGCAGTTTTTTAAATGTCCCAGTTTCTCTCTCTTCCTCCCATGTTGTCCCTTTGTCCTCAGCTTACTTCAGTTGTTGCAAACAGAGGCCATTTCCGCACTATGCTGTTATAGTGCTATTGTTCTCCTTTCAACATCCTATGGAATCCTGAGGTTTGCAGTTTAGGGAGGGGCATTTAGAGTTCTCAGCCAGAGAGCTCTTTGGCCTCAGGAAACTACAAACCCCAGAATTCCACAGGATGTTGAAAGTGGAATAATTGCACTATAGCAGTGTGGTGCAGAAATGGCCTGAGTTCAAAGTGCAAAAGTAGTGTGTACTCAACTCAGCAGAAGGAGCGGAGAAAAGGGGAGGAGGATCGGAATCTTGCTGTTCCCTGTCAGCTCCAGCAAAAGCAAACTGCGGCAGCCTCTGCTGTCTTGTGGTGCTGTTCCTCATTAATAAGTTTTGCCATCTTGACCACACTCTGATGTTACTTGTCCTCATTTTCATCTATCAAATGTAATTATGGAAAAGTTACTTTTGTTAGACTGTGTCTTCTCGAATCTGCCAGCCAGCATGGTGAGTGGCAGCTGCTGACAGGCCTGTTGTCATCCTGGACGTGCTGAGGCCCATCCCAGTCAATGGGATGTGGGTAGGGGCATCAGGGAGTTGTGATCCAAAAACAACTTTTTTTGACCTCTGCGCTTACCTTAGCTTTTTCTCATTCTTAATAGAACACCAACAACCTAAATCAGAGGGGGGAGCCATGTAGGCCACCAGGTGTTGTTGGATTGCAGCTCCCAGCATTCCTTCCCATTGGCTGTACTTCCTAAGTCTGGCGTGAAATCCAGGCCTTCAGTGTCTGAAGGGCTAGACCAGTGATTCCTAAACTCTGGTCTTCCAGGTGTTATGGACTTTCCGGAAGTCCCAGCTGCCTTGGCCAATGATCAGTGATCCTGAGGGCTGAAGTCCAAAACATCTGGAAGACCAGGGTTTGGGACACACTGGGCTAGATAATTCCTGTGTACATCTGTGCCTTCAACTTGCCTGTCGACTTACGGTGACCCTATGAATTTCATAGGGTTTTCTTAGGCAAGGAATACTCAAGGGTAGTTTTGCCAGTTCCTTCCTCTGAAATATAACCTATTGCAGCTGATATTTGTTGGTGGCCTCCCATCCAGGTATTATCCAGGGCTGTCCCTGCTTAGCTTCCAAGATCAGAGAGGATCAGATGCCTTTAGAGACAATTCCTTGTTGCTGTTGTGCACCTTCAAGTCGCTTCAGACTTATGGCAGCTCCTAAGGCAAAGCTGTAATGGGGGTTTCTGGAGCTGAGAGTGTGTGACACACCCAAGAGAACCCAGTGGGTTTCCATGGCTGAGGGGGGAATCGAACCCTGGTCTCCAAGGTCATAGCCCAATGCTCAAACCACCCATCCTGGCACTAATTGCTGCTCTGCGGGAGTTGGGTGTTTTAAAATATTTAAGCAGGACTAAAAGATTGGCCTGTAGGTGGCAATATAGTGCAAGAAACATAACAAGGAAAGTCATCCCTCTGGAAGACAAAATTTCTAATAATTTTATGTTTTCAAGGTAATGCTTGCAGGGCTTTGGTTCATTCACTTGGTGTATCAGCCACTTTCACTTTCCTTAGCAGATTGTTTTTTAGCATAGCATGTAATACAAACTAGAAAACATCCCCAGATATCCAATGATATCACATTTACAATGAGCATGACAGTCTATCGAATGGTTGGTCTCGCCATCGGGGAGAGTGAAGTAACTTGCTTCAGAAAGCAGATTCTAGGGTGTCAGTAAAATAAACTACTTCACCATGGGGCCCACCAGATGTTAGACTAGAAGATTTTTCTCTTCGCTTCCAGCTCAGCAGCATCAACTGACTAGTTCAACAAACTTGCAAAGTCCTTCTGGGGTCTATGGTCACTGAAAATAGACCCCCAAAGGACTTGGCAGATTGTCCCCCTATGCCTGAACTGAGACAGGAAGTTTATAATATCATATCCTTTTTTGACTTTTTTTTTAAAAAGTCTATTTTGCCTGATTTTTTTTTTTAAAGTAAATTGGGTTCAGGAAGAGTTGGAGTGTTTTAAGGCATGACACTAATCCAGACTATGATTTGGGGCTTTTACCATAAAAATAATTATGAGGAGGAGTCTGGAGGCTTTGGGAGCTTTAAGGGGAACCGAGACCATTTCTGAACAACGTCGCTATACTGCCATAGCAGCGGCTTGTTTCCAGGTCAGGAGTCGTGCTATCCCATGACGTCATAGCCATACAGCTGCTATCCCATCCCCAAGCATCGCAAAACCACCGTATTCTATTTCCAGCAGAAATCCGTTAAGCGCCTCCTTTAGCACTTCAATCCCATCAGCTGGCTCATTGTGGAACCGTAATAGCATTTAATAGTGCTTCCTGCTGGGGAGACAGTAGTGGGCAGGCTGCGGGCATGCCCAGCTTGTCCCTTCCTCAGTGACTCCCATGGCACGGTAACTTTGAAATCTTTCACCTCTTCATGTTTATTTTAAAGTTCTCCTTTGAGTTAAAACTTTTTTATTTTTTAAAATACATTGTTAGGCATTATAGTGTAAAAATGCAATAGCGTACTGGTGTGTTTAGCATAGCTTTCAAAGAAAAACACCCCCCCAACCAATCAGGGGCAGTGGGGTGAGGTGAAGGTGGGGAAAAGGAGTGGCCAAAGATGCTGTGGTGCAAAAGAAACATCAGTGGCAATACCACTACTCATCAGCTGAAGGTGGGATGGTGCAGAAAAGAGCATTCTTAATCTTCTACCATTGTGCGAGTAGCAATGCCGGGATCGTAATGGTATATCGTGCCAATGACATCTGGTGCGGAAATGACCTGAGAGGAGCAAAAAAGAGGAACGAGGGCTGCTTGTGGTCCATGAGCTGCACTTTCTCCATTCCTGTAGTAGTCCATAAGGGAAACATGATTCAACACTGTAATGTGTTGGCAGAAAATGGTGAGTAATTCTAGGCTGCACCAACAGAACTATGACCTCCAGTTCAAGAGAAGTAATAGTACCACTCTGTACTGTTTTGAGTAGACCTTGTTTGGAATTCTGCATCAGGCCTGGGATATCTCAATTTGCGGAGAACATTGACAAAAGGGAAATTTATACACTGGAGAGCAACTGGGGTGTCTTGAAACCAAGGCCAATGAGTAGTGGTTGATTTTGCTGAGTGTTGAGCAGTGATCTGGTAGTATCTCCAAGTATCTGATTGAAGATGGAATAAGTTTCTTTTCAACTGCACTAGACATTAGAACCTGAATTAATGGATTCATATTATAAGAAAGGAGATTCCAACTTAAAATTAGGAAGAATTTTGAAGACAAGGGCTATTTGACTTCCTTAGTAGACAGTAAATATACGCTTTGGTGGAAGTTTCTGAACAGAGGTTGGATTGCTGTTAGGTTTGGATCAGATAATGCTTGCAGTCACTTCTAACCCTGTAATTCTATGGTTCTATGATCTGCCAATCTACTTTGTCTCTTTACATAGAATAGGAGGAGAATCCCAAATAGTTCTTCACTTCTAGTGAGAGTTCAGCCTTTATTTGCTGTAGGACTTATTTATTGGTCTTTCTAATGATTGATGGTATCCACAGAACTTTCCGCCTTGGTAGCCACAAAATAACGACAAGAACAACAACAACAATAATAATAAATCACTAAGCTGCACTCAAAATTTCAAAGGTTGAACTCAGGAGGACTTATTGGTGAACTGACCTGAATACTATTGTGCCATACTTGTACTTGTGCTTCTATATTTTTATGATGGCTGCTGTTTGCTATTTGCTATCACATTGGTTTTGAGTTATCAGGACCCTATCGATGAGAGACATCCAAGGCTCTAATCATCATCAGCCTTGTTGAGGCCTTGCAGTCTCAGGGCCATGGTGTCCTTTATTGAGTATGCAACTGGAATGCATTTTTTTGCTTTTCCTATTGCCTTCCATGTTGAACATTCTTTTCTAATGAGTCATGTCATCTCATGCTATAGCCAAAGTACAACAGTCTCAGGCCTTTCTGCACTACACTTTTACAGTACTATTATTCCACTTTCATTATCCTGTGGAATTCTGGGGTTTATAGTTTACTGAGGTCAAAGAGTTCTCTGGCTGAGAATTCTAAATACTCCTCCCTAAACTGCAAACCCCAGGATTCCATAGGATGTTGAAAGCGGAATAATAGCCCTATAACAGTGCAGTGCAGAAAGGCCCTCAGTTTAGTTATTTTGGCTTCTGGAGAATGTTTAGGCTTGATTTGCTCTAGGATCTATTTATTTGTCTTTCGATAATAATAGCCACCAAAAAAAAAAGAAAAAAGAAAAAAGAAAAGAAAAAACCCTCAAAGCTGCAATGCTGTACTTAAGTTCTATTGAACTCAGTAGGTCTTGTTTCACTAAAAGCCAAGATGATTAAACTAAGGCTGTCATACTGTGGACATATCATGAGATGATGGGACTCACTGGAAAAGACCATGCTTGGCATAGCGGCAGGCAGGACAAAACCAGGAAGACCCTGTTACAGTTGGATTGAGTCAATCAAAGAAACCACGGCCTTGAGTTTGCAACATCTGATCAAGGAACTGGGACTCTTAGAAATTTCTTATCTGTAGATCTGCCATAAGGTGACATTGACTTGACAGCAAATAATAACCACCACTAGATCTTGTTTTTAAATAAACTCTTAGAAATTTCTTATCTGTAGATCTGCCGTAAGGTGACATTGACTTGACAGCAAATAATAACCACCACTAGATCTTGTTTTTAAATAAACCTGCATAGCATAGTTCTTTGTTGCATTTGTGCCTCTATATTTTTATGACAATTGTCATGCTCCAATATATAATATTCCCATCCACTGGAATAATTTTGATTACCACCTGAAGTTTTAATTATAGAAGTTAATTTACATGTCTTCACTATTTGCCTGTGATGTTTTTCTGCAGTCAGTTTCTTTTATTGTAGATCCTTTTGTTTTTAAAGCTGGAGTTTTCATGTGTATGTGTTCCTTGAAGCCACCTGCCAATTTATGGGAACTCCATTAATTTCATAGGGTTTTCGTAGGCAAGGAATATTCAGAGGTGATTTTGCCAGTTCCTTCCCGTGGAGTGTATAGCCTACAGCACCTGGTGTTTGTTGGTGGTCTCCCATCCAAGTACTACTTAACTTCTGAGATCAGACACAATCTGATGCCTTTAGGATATTTAGGCACAGGAGTTTTCTTACTACTTATTTGTTTTTAAAATTTATATCCTGTCTTCCTCTCAATAGGGGACCCATGGTAGTTTACAACAGAATGGAAAACCAGAAACAACTAAAAATCTAATGATACAAAAAAAAAGTTAGCTATTATTTAATGCACTGTACTTGGGGCTGTCCGTGAAAAGTGTTCAGAAGCTGCAGTTAGTGCAAAAAGCAGCAGCCAGACTGGTGTCAGGTGTACGTTTTAGAGACCATATAACACTGGTCCTGACTTACAGTTTGTTTCCCAGCTCAATTCAGGGTGCTGATGTTGACCAAATGACTTCCAGCCAAAATATCTGAAAGACCACCTCCTCCCATACGAGCCTACCAGAAATTTGAGATTTTCAGAGGAGGCCCTGTTGGATGTCCCGACACCATGTGAAGTTAGGTTGGTGGATATATAGAATCATAGAATCATAGAAATGTAGAGTTGGAAGAGACCACAAGGGCCATCCAGTCCAACCCCCTGCCATGCAGGAAAACCCTCAAAGCACTCCTGACAAGTGGCCATCCAGCCTCCGCTTAAAAACCTCCAACGAAGGAGACTCCACCACACTGTGTGGCAGCACATTCCACTGCCGGACAGCCCTGACTGTCAGGAAATTCCTCCTGAGGTTCAGGCGGAATCTCCCCTCCTGCAGCTTGCATCCATTGCTCCTTGTCCTGGTCTCAAGAGCAGGAGAAAACAAGCCCACTCCCTTCTCGACATGACATACCTTCAAATATTTAAACATGGCTATCATGTCCCCTCTCAACCTTCTCTTCTGCAGACTAAACATACCCAGCTCTCTAAGTCTATCCTCATAGGGCATGGCTTCCAGGCCCCTCACCAATTTGGTTGCCCTCCTCTGGACCTGCTCCAGCTTATCCATATCCTTCTTGAATTGGGGTGCCCAGAACTGGACACAGTATTCAAGATGAGGTCTAACCAATGCAGAATAAAGTGGTACCAATACCTCCCTCGATCTAGACACCATACTCCTATTGATGCAACCAAGAATTGTGTTGGCCTTCTTGGCTGCTGCATCACACTGCTGACTCATGTTCAGCTTGTGGTCTATGAAGACTCCTAGATCCCTTTCACACGTACTGTTAGCCAGCCACGTGTCCCCCATCCTATATTTCTGCATACCATTTTTTCTGCCTAAGTGTAGGACCTTACATTTCTCTCTGTTGAAATTCATTTTGTTAGCCTCGGCCCAGCTCTCCAATCTGTCCAGGTCCTTTTGAATTTTGATCCTGTCCTCCGGCGTATTAGCAACCCCTCCCAATTTGGTGTCATCTGCAAATTTGATCAGCGTGCCCTCTATTCCTTCATCCAAGTCATTAATGAAGATATTGAACAGCACCGGGCCCAGGACAGAACCCTGTGGCACCCCGCTAGTCACTTCTCTCCAGGATGAGAATCTGCCATTGGTGACCACCCTTTGGGTACGGTCAGTCAACCAGTTACAAATCCACCTGACAGTAGCCCTGTCCAGCCCACATCTTACTAGCTTCTTTGCAAGAATGTCATGGGGAACTTTGTCAAAGGCCTTACTGAAATCAAGATATACTATGTTCACAGCATTCCCTTCATCTATCAAGCAAGTAACTCGATCATAAAAAGAGGTAAGATTAGTCTGGCATGACCTATTTTTGAGAAATCCATGTTAGCTATTATTTAATGCACAGTACTGGAATTTTCTCTGTAGCAGCAGCTTGACTGTGGAACTCCCTGCCCAAGGAAGCTTTAAAACTCTAAAGCTTCTGGAGAACAGCCAAAACAGTGCTGTTCTGCTCAGCATTAAGTGGCCTTTTCTGTATGGGGAGAGGGAATCACCCCGTGCCGTTACTCACTGGACCTGTGTGCTCCATGTGCGGGTCCAGGCTGGTCCGGAGCAGTGCGTGGCCACGCTCCGCACTGCTCTGGGGACGAAAATGGTGGCTTCCTGTTGGTGGAGGCTCTCCACCAACCGGTGAAGCTTGCCAGCCTAAAGCCTACCCCCAGCAGATCTGTAAATCTGCACCAGAGCGCGGCCACGGAGTGGCGCGCGCCATACTTTTGAAAGACCTGTTTTAAGCGGTCTTTCAAAAGCATGCTGAACGAACACTTTGGGTCGTTCCGGAGCAGGCCGAGGTCTGGAACTACACAAAGTAGTCCGGACCCAGTCTGCTCCCAGGTGTAGACGTCCTCTCTAGAGGACGCTCTGCACCGTTAAAAACCCCGTGTGGAAAAGCCCTATGTCTGAATTTGATGTTTTAACTTTCAAAACTGGATTCTAGGATTGTTTTTAGACTGTGTTTAAGAGTTTTTAAAGAGTATTTTAATGTGTTTTAGAAATGGATTTTAGCCTTGTATTGTTTTAATTGGTTTTTGTTTGTTCATCACCTTGAGACCTCTTGTGGTGTGGGAGGTGATACAAAAATAGAAATGGTCTGAGAAGCCTCTGTCTCATGTTCTCACCAAACTTGTCCATAAAGTTGGTGCATCTAAGAGAAAGCTCTTTCCCATGAGTCTTAGAACTCATGCCAACTCATACTGGGACATACGGTCTTTCATAAAACTGTATATGAACTTATTTTGCTTCACTTTTGAGACTTGGTGGGTTTTTAAAAAATCTCATTGGCATACCATGTGCAAACCATGGATCGTGTTGCCAGAATCCAGTATAAGACAGATATACTGGATATAAGTCACCAACAGGATTCTGGTCAACCTTCCCAAGCTCTGCTCTGCAGGCAAATTCTTCTACGTTTCTTTCTAGAGGACAAAAGGCTATAGATGCAACTTGGGAGGAGCTTTCCTCTCCTGAACACACAAAAGCAGTGCTTTGCCGACATACATTTCCTATTCTGGATGTTGATCTTGACCTGTTGAGTCCCCAGTACTCATTTTGCATAAACAAAAGAACACGGGGGAGTGGATGGGGTAGGGCGGCGTATATGTCTGTGTGTGGCGTCCAAGCCGGATATACCTACAGCAGATAAATCTCTTCCTTGCTGATGTAGGGAAAAATGAATCTCCCCGCTTCAGCATGACGTCTTTACCGGACCAGCACAAACTGGCTATCTCAAGTTTTATTCGTCTGCCTGCTACTTGAGATGCAGGATACAAGGGACATAAAAATGGCATTGCTTACAGCAAAAGAAACAAGGATATCCTCTCGTCTGCCTTAGTTGCTTGCATGATAAACTTTCTTCTGCACTATATGATAATGACACTATCTGGGGAATGCCTGAATGTAATCTGTGGGTACTTGGTTGAATAAATTTGGAGGGATGCATTCAGTTGGATTTATTTGATTTCAAAGACTACAGAAGATTACATTGTGTTGTTGTTGTTCACTGCCATTAAAATGAATTTAAGTTACGGTGATACTATGGATGAAAAACCTTGAAGTCACCCTGTTATCAATAGCCTTGTTCAGGTCTTACCAAATTCAGGGCTGGGGCTTCCTTCACCGAGTCTATCCACCTGTAGTGCAGTCTCCCTCTTTTCCTATTGAAGACCACATTTGTTGTGGTTGTGTGCTTCAAGTTGATTCTGACTTACGGTGACCTTAAGGCAAACCTATCGTGGGGTTTTCTGGGACTAAGAGTGTGTGACACTCCCAAGGTCACCCAGCTGGTTTCCATGGCCAAGGCCCTTTTCGCATGGCATTTGCCGTGCGAAAAGGCACCTGGAGCATCGCGTGATTGTGAGGAGCGATCTGCACGACTCACTCATAATCGCGTGATGCTCCAGGGTCGGGCAGGTGCTGCTCACGCACGTTTTCACTTTCGGATTTCAGTTGAAAATGGTGCGCGATGGCACATTGCTCCAGGGCCCCGCGTGCACTTGCAATGCATGTGGAGCCTCCAGAGCCACGGCGGTTGATCTTCCTGCCCCAGCACAGCCTCAGAAACTCCCAGGCTGTGCTGTGGAAGGAAGAGGCGGGGCTCTCGCGCTGCCTGCTCAGGAGCAGGCAGCTCATGCGGAGCTGAAGGAACCGGGACGTGAGAGCCTCTCGGTGGAGGCTGCTCGCGCGATCCCCACACCCCAGTGCTGTGAAAAGGTGCGTTGCGGAAATGGCCTGAGTGGGGAATCGAACCCTGGTCTCCTAGGTCATAATGGAGGGGGGCAGTTCCTGAGGCTCGTCAAGGCTCCTGAGGCTAGTCAAGAGAGGCTGATTACCCTCTTAAATGATCAGATGCCACAGATCAGGGCCATAAGAACTCAGAGGAAGTTGAGCCGCTGAGGAACTCACAATCATAACCGTCCAACCCCGTTGCCAGCTTTGTGTTTGCTAAACAGGGTTGTATATATTTTCCACTTTCCACTATATACTACTTTCTGCCTTAAACAATTTTATAATATTTCATTTATTATTTTGTTATTGTCTTCATGTTAGTCACATTGTTAACTTCCCTAGTTGTTGTTGATGGTATTAGTACTACTACTACTATTGTTATTCACTTTGCAGTCGGCCCTCCACATTTGCAGGTTTGAATTTCACAGATTTAATCACAGTCAGCTCTCCACAGTTGCAGGTTTCACTTTTGCGGATTTGATTATTCACAGATTATTTGCTGTCACCTCTGCTGCCTCCTTGTGCTATTTTTAATAGGAACTGCAAGCCTCATGAAACTGAGAAACTGTGAATGAGGCTTGTGAGTCCCTATTAAAAATGGTGTGGGGCAGCAGTGGAGGTGGCAGTAAGCCCACCAGCCCCCCACTTCTGCCTCGTGAAGGAACCCTGATGCTTCAAAGATGGGTTGACTATGGCGATATACTTTTTTGTGTGTTAAATATGGTTTGGGAGGCCCTAGAGTTATTCACGGTTTTTCCACATTCATGGGGCTCCTCTGCCCCTAATCCTAGAGAATGTGGCTGGATGTCTGTACTCGCCAGTTTCTCCAACCTCTGCCTCCCCGCACCTCAGATACTTCTTTTCTGGGAGGACCTTCCCTGTTGACAGCTCCAAACAGGTTGCACAGCCTTAAAAACCTCTGGTCATCATTGTTGTCGTTGTCCTCCCTCTTCTGCCTGGCCGGCTAAGTATGGCTTCCAGCCTGATTTCTCAGCACCACAAACCCTCTTCTGATGCTCCCTCATAACCAAGGAAGGAGATGAACAAGAGAGAGGAAGCATGGGGCTACCATACTTAACCCCTCTTTCCCTCTCCTTTCTCTGATCTGGTTTGGACCCTGGATGCCCATTCTCCCCACCATACCTCAGCCCCCTCCCCCACATATTTTGATATTTGTGGTTTTTCCATTTTTGTGGGGATCCTTTACCCCTAACCCCAATGAATGTGGAGGGTCAACTGTATGGCCATTTTTGCACTGGACTGGTATAGCGCTATTTTTCCGCTTTCAACATGCTCTGGAATCCTGGGGTTTGCAGTTTTGGGAGGGGAACCCCAGGATTCCAGAGGATGTTGAAAGCGGAATAATAGCGCTACACCAGTCCAGTGAAATAATGACCTATCTTGTGTTTCTACTGTTTTGTAAAAACACATATGCCAAGTACAGAAAATTCATGATGGTCTCCCAGCCTTGAGACCCTCACACCTTTAAAACATTTTAGGGGTCCCTGTTATCAAGGAAACCACAGCCTTTAGTTTTCAGGACCTGAGCAAGGTGATTAATAACAGGGTGGCTTTGCGGTCTCTCGCTTGTAAGGTTGTCATGAGTCGAAATTGACTTGATGGCAAATTACTCCAACAAAGGCCACCCTGCAGATGAAGGTTTTGAAGAGACTCACACATGAAAAAAATCTCAAAACATTATTTATATATATATTTAATAACAATATTTAAATGTGTGGGAAGCAGCCGAGAAACCAGAACAAAAGATATCTTAGCTCCAGACTTGGTGAGATTGGAGAAGGTGCATGTCTTTTTTAGATTCAGACTGTGTGGCTGTCAGTTTTTAAATCAGGTGCTGCTTGGGGGCGTTTAACACCTCCATGATGCAGGGTTAGCCCTATTAGGCCAGGAAAAGATAGGGCCCAGTTTGCACCCTGTGTAATCCCCCCGCTGCAGCTTTTAGTAATTTTGCAATACTGTTCTCATTTCTTGCTTTGCCTTTCATTCTATTCATAGTCTGATTCTATTTTAAAATTTTGTTCGCTTTTGTTGATGTGAGTTTTGATTTGCAGCTGTTTTAATTTTGCAAGCTGTCTTGAGCCCCAAGGCTGGGAAAATGACAGGATATTAATTAATCAATTAACGGCAACAACAGCAGCAATAACAAATCCATCAATGAAAGAAAACACTAGTCCCCTACCAACCCGCAGTGGCTTCAGTGTATTTCCTGAAACGGAAATTTGGAAATGAAATTGGAAGTTCCTGTGTTGTTGTTGTTGTTGTTGTTGTTGTTGTTGTTTTTTAATTTTTGTTTTTATTTTTCACTTCAGAATGGAAAGCTCATTCCTCCAGTGTGCAGTGAGGGTGCTGAACCGGGAAGGCAAATACCTTGTTTGGATGTTGGTGGTGGAGATAACTTTTTCAACAGCTCATTGTGAAATGTTTACTAAGGTAGCTCAGTTTGTTTGTCAGGTGCTGGTCGGCCCATCTCTTCCAGCCTCTGCTTGTTTGGAGAGAGAAACTAGAAAAAAAAATGGCTCCACCTTCATTCCGTTTCGGTTATGTAATGGACCCATTATTTTTAAAATGTTCTTTTACCCCCTTCTATAACACCAGTTTTTGCCAAGTAGGACAAATGAACCACAAGGGAATTTAACTCTGTTCAAATTCTATGGGAAATTTTGTCACTCACTTAGGTTCCCGTTAAGTCAATGGGAGGTTAGGTTATGTGGCATGGATTTGTTTGAAAAGTGAAGCAGGCAAGGCTGGGCATGACAGATCAGGGTACTTGGGAAAAGGCTGGCTGAGTGGTGGTAAATGCTAGCAAAAAATGAATGAGAATTTAGGTCCATGTAGGTCACAGTGGGCATCTGTACAAGTGCAATATGGCAACATTGCAAGAATAGATTGCGTGCGAGGCCAGATTAGATAGGAAGAAGAATGCATGTTGCCTGCAACTAACCCATTTTTCCTCCCACAGCATTCTCCCTCAGAGATACATTTGTCAGCAGCCAGACTTGCAAATTAACCTGTGCTTAACTTCCAATGATCAGTCACTAAACAAAGCATGCTAAATGCAAGATCCATAGGTAAGAAAAATTATAGCCTAAGACAAACATGCCTCTTTCATCACCTGAGGGTGCACCTATTGTCTGATTTGGTCCTAAACTATGCTGAGAGACTGTTGTTACCCTAAAAGGTGAGAGACACTGGGGTCCACCTGCAACGCCAGCATCTCCTTAGAATTTGGGGGAATTATAGCTCAAAGGAGGCCTGAGGGAGGAGGGTAATGGTAGGATCTTTTCACCTATTTATACCAGGCAAGGGCAGCTTTGCTGCTTCCAACCATCTATCTTGGTGACTGGCAGTATCCTTCAACATTTGGGTTTACTGGACCTTGGGCTGGCTATGATTTACAGCTTTGTTTTACTCTTTGCTGGTTTTATTTGGACTACCGGCTTGCTGTGCAACTTCTGGACTGGCTGACAACCACCTTCTTGCTTCTCCTTTCATCCTGCTGGATAACCTGTGACTGACCTGGATTGGTTTAACTATCTGACAGCTCTTGCATTACAACCACCTACTTCTGAGGTCACTTGCTGCTTGGAGCATAGGACAGTTTCTCAGCACCTTTGCTACATAGGTATGTACATGCAAAGTTATTTTAATGTAGACTGTGGTAGATGATTCTGGCCAGAGACAGTAAAAACTGTTCACCAGTGGAATAGACAGCCTCACTCTTTTTCTTTGGAATTCTTTAAATAGGGGTGCTTTATTTAAGTATTTCTGTATGGCAAGGAGTTGGACTAGTTGTCTCATGTGGTCCCTTCCAACTCTGTGATTCTATAATATTATGATTCTATCCCAGAGCCAGCACGGTATTGTGATTTGAGTGTTCGGACTAAGACTCTGGCAGACAAAAGTCCACATCTCTACTCAGCTGTGGAAACCTTGGGTGAGCCACACTCTTAGGCCATTTCCCCACTACATTGTTATAGTGCTGTCATTCCACTTTCAGCATCCTATGGAATCCTGGGATTTGCAGTTTAAGGAGGGGAATTTAGAATTCGCAGCCAGAGAGCTCTTTGGTCTTAGGAAACTACAAATCCCAGAATTCCACAGGATGGTGAAAGTGGAATAATAGCATTGTAACAGTCTAGTGTGGAAATGGCCTTAGCCTCAGAGGATGGCAATGACAAACCCTCTGAATAAATCTTGCCAAGAAATGTTGTGATAGGTTCAGTTTAGGGTCTCCATAACTTGGAAATGAGTTGAAAGCACATAAAAACAACAAGAAATGATTCTATAAAATGTCTGATTAGTTTGAAAAGTTTTTAAAAAGTTTTTTAAAAAACACACCTGGAGGTGTCGTTTAAATAAAAAAATGGGCCCTTTTGCCCAAGAAAAATAAAGTTGATTCTTAGAACTAATGATAATCCCTAGAAATCCCCGTAGCCAGTATTTAGCCCCCTGTTAAGTCTTGTCTGATGACAGAGGTGTCAATAAGATAAAGAGCTGCTTCATTTGTCATTAACATGCTCCTTTTGGAAGAGCCAAAATGATTTACATTCTTTAGGTGAGTCATACTCCTGCCAACCCTATGAGGTAGGACTTTGTTATTGTCGTGGTTGTTTGGGATTATGGGGGAAGGTTAAGGGTTCCCCTCCCCCAAGCCACCCGTGGAGGCAGTGAATGAGAGCCAAGAGTGAAACACCAGTGCTCCCAACCCAAGGCCATATGTTGAGGCTCAGTCAGTGTTCAGGGAGGCCATTTAGAGCTGGTGTTGAAAACAGTAGAGCCACAACAGTAATAATTATGAATCGCCACTAATGTTTTCTTAACCAAGCTCAGAAAGTTGTTTTTTTAAAAATAATTATGTAATGCCATAGTCTTGAGAGCCTAGCAGTAGTTAGTTATAGTTATAATCTCAAAGCTAAACTTTTCTCCCTTCTTAGAAGTAAGTAAAGGTTTTTAGCTGTTAAAAGCACAACTTCTGAATGCTGTTAAGTTACTCCCCTGTAGTAGAAAATGCACTGTCCTTACTACCCCAAACCCTCCGACATTCTGCAGATGAAAACCAGGACACATGTGGCCAAGTAACGTCTGAATGTACCAAATGTTTTAATGAGGAAGAATGCACAAGCTAGGAGAGAATGCAGCAGTTTGCTTTGGCTGAGACTGTTGGACAGGGCAAGACTCTGCCTCCTTCTCTCCTCTCCCTGTCTGGGTTAACTGAGCATAAACTACTTTTGCACATTGAGGTCAATTTGCAGCAACTGATGTAAGCTAAGAACAAAGGGGAAAAGTGGAAAGAGGAGAGAGAAACTGGAGCCTTTTAAAAGCAGCTGAAAAGGTGGGATGACGGAAGAGTAATGTCATGTACTAGATAACCGACAACCCACAAACTTCACTCTGAGGTAGACAGTAGTTCTTATTTGTACAAAATGCAAGCATCACAGCACACTTCTTCTGAAGTTGCTGAGACTAAGGCAGACAAGTTGCTCACACCTTATAGAGATAAAATTCCAAATTTTAGGTGCCTAAAGCTGTGACTGGAGAGGATCATAAATCTAGCATCATCCTACTTCTTCTGACAGTTCCCAGATCTGCCTTTGGCTCCCACTTCTCATCCCTGAGGCAGGCACATATTTCCTGCCTCTTATCTTACCAGATTCTCAAAACACTCACCTTTACAGTTTTGTTTTCACCCACTTTGAACCCCCCTGCCAGATACATTGTAGCAATAGGCAATAAAGCAATTAACCAATCGATACTTTGTAATAATAAGAAAGGTACAAATCAGATATATTATTGTAGTCATCAATTAGTACTGGATACTTTGTTGCATTAAAACTAAGCTTATGGAGTTTTACAGCAATACAGTACCCTGTTTGATTACAATATCCTATTTCAATACACATCCAGCAGACCAACATATGTAAAGTTGAAGGCTTTCATGGCCAGAATCCATGGTTTGTTGTGGTTTTTTTGGGCTATAAGAGTTCTAGTAGTATTTGCTCCTGACATTTCACCTGCATCCATGGCTGGCATCTTCAGAGGATCTGGAGACATGGATATGGAATGGAGTATATATACTTGTGTGATTCCTGTGATCCCAACATATGACAGGAGCTGTGCATCCTGACAGTTAATCAAGACTGTCCCTACCACTCCACCCACTTGGTCATCACCTGAATGCCTATGATAGCGCATTAGGCAGGAGCATGAAGCACAACACAAATCAGCAGCCGCACCATCAGCTATTCCTATCCCTCCTCCTATTTAGTGAGGATATCACTCCATAAATTTAATAGTAATGACAAAGTTACCACAACCTGGGTGGAGGAACAATCTGACAGCGCTGTTGAGACCAATTTGTTTTAGCATGAGCTTTTTTTTTTATTATTCACTTCTTCAGGTGAACTGATGAAGTAAAAGCAGAGGTGTACCTTGGGTGGGGCAAGTAGAGTATGTGCCCTGGATGCCAGTGCCGGGAGGGGCACAAAAAAGCCCTGCCAGAAGATTTGGCGGGGGAAGAGGAGGAGGTGGCAGCAGCCCTGGAGGTAGGGGTGCAACTTCCGTGATTGCCCTAGGCACTGTTTATGCTAGATACACCTCTGAGTAAAGGGCTTCCATCCATGTGTCTGAAGAAGTGGAATAAAATCCACAAAAGCTCATGCTAAAATAAATCAGTCTCAAAGGCACTGCTAGATTCTCCTGTCCTCCCCTTTTCCCTGAAACATGCTGAAATAGATGAGCACAACTGTCTCTTTAAAAAGTTTCACTTGCACTGAAAAGGAGTGACTTCCTAAAAAAAATAAAAATAAAATGATATTATTCCTTGTTAAGTTGCAACGGTAATGTTATCACTCAGTTGTTGGGGAAAAGGAATTAATTGCAAATAACTTGCCATTTAGAACAAGTTACAGTAAACCCTCTGGATCTACCGTTTAAGTCCTATACATAAAATGGAAGTGATGTGCACACACATGTGCTGAAGTGTTTGCACATATGTTGCCACCATTTAATAGTATGAGACATGATCATTCACATTTTTGGCATCCATGGTGGGTCCTGGAGTTGAATCCCTGAATTGCTGTAATTCCAAGGACTGGCTTTTAATTTCTTTTTTGTGATCAAACTGTTGTTCTGTTACCCTATGAATTGGGGGTCCCGGGAGGGGTACCCAAATAACCAAAACAAACCTAGCAAGATGGGGAAAATTAGTTGGAGCACTCTCTTGGCTAACGAGAGGCAGGGTAACGCAGCAGGATCTTTTACCCAATGTATACAGTGTCAGGTCAGAGAGCAGGCAAATGGTTCAAACAACAATTAAGATTAATTAAACAATTATTAAAGAAAAGCACAAACACACTCCTAACTAGAAAAGGAAAATAGAGTTTCAAGGGGAATGGGTGATACAGGTGTCCTGTAGTCCTGGAGAAGCCAGTTGTAGAAGAGGAAACCCTGCGTGGCGGCCGAGGGGAATCTGCTGAACCGAGCGGCAGCAAGGCAGAGTAGAAGTCGAGAGTTCCGAAGAGCTCTCAGAGCAGGGGATTTTTATTGGGGAAAGAACAACCACAGGCTAGTCTGGTCTCGGGTGAAAACAATAAGTTTTAGGTTGGAGACAAAGCCTCCGAAAGGTCAGAATTTGCATGATTGAGTTAGAGTCGGAATTGACAATGGTATGGCCGGTATGTAGATGCGGCTAGCTCGGCAGTTAAGTACCTAGCTCGCCAGGGTGTCCTCTCAGGGCAGAAGATCTCTTTGTGGTAGCATGCATTTGTAATAAAGGTGTTTGTTTCGGGAGGTCCCCTAAAGCAGATCTGGCAATATCTGGCTTGGATGGGTGGGAGCAGCAAGTAGTAGCCATGCCTAGCTTCGCGCTTGTTCGGCGGGCCTCACAAACACTTGGCTGGTGGCAGAGTAGGGCCGAATTGTGATATCAAAATGATATCTTTGGTTCACCAAAGTCCAGGCCAGTACACGGTGGTAACAGTTCCTCTACATTTTTTCCACAGTTCCTTTGCAGTCACACAAAAGCTTAAAACAACAAAAGCAACAGAACAGCAACGCAAGTGTAGATTTTTTTTTTAAAGCACATATCTCCTACCCTTTTACAAAGAGTTGTGGTTTTGATGTGTACAATGATATTTCAAGTATTTCCTCCTCTTTCCTTTGGCACACCTTCATAATGACCTTTCGGTTTAGTGCTGTTTTAGCAACATTTTAAAAAAATGATTTTTACAATTTCCATCTCGAGCAGCAAGCTAAGAAAAGGATCTTTGTCGTGGATCTTTTGTCTGAGTTTTTGGAAAGCCATTGCCGGTCACAGTAAACAATATTGGAACAGAGAGAGCAAAGATTTGGCTCAAAACGAGACAACTCTCTGTACATCCAGGACTTGGGATCAAGACCAATACAGTAGGTCCATCTACAAAGTATTCAGCAAGTGTGTATGCACAAGCTTGCTTTTAATAGGAAATAGTTTCTTTAATATCAGTTAAAAACACAGTGACACAGAGGCATTTACACAGGCCTAGTGTCATTCTTCCAAAAGGAGGTGGGGGAACGCTATGCCTTCAAGGTAGATGGAATAATTTCTATAGCAACCAAGGCCTTACAAGAAAGTCTTGGGAACAGATCCTCCTTCCTCCATTCAGGTTCATTTCAGTTTTGCTAGGTGCCTGTATCAATTCCCTCTGTGAACCGGGCACCTACGGAGATGCTTTGGAAACAGGCCGTCGGATTAGCATAGCGGGACACCAATTACACCATCGATGAGGTGGCTTTGACGGTGTGCGCCTTATTGAACACCGCCGCATACCCACTGGTGTGTAAGGAGAGCGTTTAATAGGCCTCTCTTTTGAGAAGAGAAAAGGCTTGCGGGAGTGGGAGCTCAGGTTGCTCGAAGCTTTCCGGAACATTCCAATTTCCCCTCCCAATCAAAGCTCCGGAGAACTATTTAACTCGACTGCCAAAGTGGAATCAACAAGCACGGTCACAGATCAATGGGTGACATTTGAACCAATGTGAGGGTGGTTGCTAATTAGATGGCGCAGAAGGCTTTGGACCAACTCAGGCTCATAATAAGAGGCTCATTAACGGGTGAATTGTGACGATGCGGCTTTAGGAAAAAAAATTGCGTTTTCCAAGAACCACTTGTGTACAATGGAAAGGAACTGACATTAGGGTTGCCGGAGTGAAAATTGGAGAGGGGTCCTATACTTTTAAGAAGAAGAAATTTCCATAGGTGTTGCTTTTTACCTTGGTGCATGGCAAGAAACACCTGAGGTCAATCCCTCTTCTATGTAACCATTAAAGGGACAGAAGCCCTCTCCAGTTTTCACTCTGGCAAGCCTAATTGAAACATTCATAAATGGAAAGCACAAACCTCATCTTGAATACTGTGTCCAGTTCTGGGCACCCCAATTCAAGAAGGATATGGATAAGCTGGAGCAGGTCCAGAGGAGGGCAACCAAAATGGTGAGGGGCCTGGAAGCCATGCCCTATGAGGACAGACTTAGAGAGCTGGGTATGTTTAGTCTGCAGAAGAGAAGGTTGAGAGGGGATATGATAGCCATGTTTAAATATTTGAAGGGATGTCATGTCGAGGAGGGAGTGGGCTTGTTTTCTCCTGCTCTTGAGACCAGGACAAGGAGCAATGGATGCAAGCTGCAGGAGGGGAGATTCCGCCTGAACCTCAGGAGGAATTTCCTGACAGTCAGGGCTGTCCGGCAGTGGAATGTGCTGCCACAGAGTGTGGTGGAGTCTCCTTCATTGGAGGTTTTTAAGCGGAGGCTGGATGGCCACTTGTCGGGAGGGCTTTGAGAGTTTTCCTGCATGGCAGGGGGTTGGACTGGATGGCCCTTGTGGTCTCTTCCAACTCTACATTTCTATGATTCTATGATTCTATGATTCTAACACAAAGACAAAACGCGTTTTGGCCAAGGAGATTGTCACGAGAATGCATTATCGTTAACCTCAGTTCCTGTTCTTCTAGCAGTATGTTTTTTTCTACCTATTAGAGTTCCCAGATTACTGGGCCTGGCGTGACTTCTATAGCCCCGGATTGAGGGGGAGGAATCTCAGGGTGAGAGTGTTGTTTTGAAAAGAGTATATTTGTGTGTTTATCATTTGTTGGCCTTGGCATTTTTTCCTGGCAGACTTTGTGCACCTGTGGTTGATGCTTAGCATATCGTGCTTAATGACATTGCCAGGAGACTTTCCTTTACAATATGGCCCCCTGTGACATCACAGATAGTTGTACATAGCTGTGAACTGGATTCACTCTTGGTGTGGTAATTTTATTGTTTCTGTAACGAAGTAGGAGAACTTCCAGCCCATGGTCCTAATCTGGGCTGCAGAAGGTCTAGATCTGGCCTGCCGGGGTGTACGGATATCCCTCTCTTTCCCAAACTGCAGTAGCCTCCCCTTTTTGACCATCCTCCAATAGTGCTTGGTCACATATGTCCCAGTTTTCATCTGTGAAATGTTGAAGAGTATGTGGGCAAGCAGTTTTTTGATTTCTGGTGTGCTTGTGTGTGTTTTAGACTGGTCAATAAACAGTAATGAAAACTTTCCCCCTCAAAGGAAAAGCAACTGACAGTGAAAAAAAAAATTAAGCCTATTTCTACACCAGACTGTTACAGTGCTATTATTCCACTTTCAACATCCTATGAAATCCTGGGGTTTGCAGTTTAGAGAGGGGTCTTTGAGACAGTGGCGTAGAGATTGGGGTGCAAAGGAGGCGGTGTGCCCTGGGCAGCACTTTTTGGGGGCGCCGCCGCTCCTTGCCTGCCCCCCATGCTATCGCCCCCCTGCCCGCTGTTGCTTCCTCCACGCATCATTGCCCCTCCCCGTGTGCTATTGCCCCTCCTCCACCTCTCCGCCCTGCCTGCCCCTGTCCCTCTCCCACTGATGCCAAGCTATGCCACTGCTTTGAGGCCCCTCCCTAAACTGCAAACCCCATGATTCTATATAGGGTATTGAAAATAGAATAATAGCACTATAACAGTCTAGTGTGGAAATGGCCAAAGAGAGGCTGTTCAAGCAATGATACAGATATTATTCTTCACCTCTCCTCTCCAGCTATTAAAACAGGCAAGACCTGCACATAGGGGGTGTTTAATTAAAGGCACAGAAGCCTTGAAGAAACTTTAATAGTGCTCTGTCAGTTCATAGAGGTCATGATAGTGTGGCATTGTATTTTATTGCCATTACGTCCTTTCTTTGGCATAATTCAGGTCTGAAAAAATACATAAGAGCAATACAGAAAAACTAGACTGTAATCACTTGTCATTGTTGTTTAGGTTCTTCGTAAATACTGAGTGACTGAAGGATGGTTACTCTAAATAAAAGGGCAGGGGTTGAAGCAAGCAACTTCAGTCGAACCAAGGTATACCAAGAAGATGCACGCAGCAGTTAACTGCAGACAGTCATAGAATCATAGAATCATAGAGCTGGAAGAGACCACAGGGGCCATTGAGTCCAACAGTCATAGTTCTGTGGCCAGTATACCTGTGGTGTTAGTGGCTGGGGTGGTGTACCTTCATGCTGATTCTGACTTACAGCAATCCTTAGGCACACCCTATCACAGGATTTGTTGTTGCCTTCCTCTAAGGCTGAGAGAGTGTGACTTGCCCAGGGTCAGCCAGTGGGTTTCCATGGGCAAGTGAGGAACTGAACGGTGGTCTCCTGGATTTCCAGTCCAACACTCAAACCACTACATGTGGCTCCCTTAATATATCTGTATGATGCCTATGTTCATGACATTCACACCTTACATTTTTAGGTGTACATGTTTGCTGTCGTTACGTACCTTCAAGTCCTTTCTTACCTAAGGTGACCCCAAGGTGAACCTATCATGGGGTTTTCTGGGGCTGAGACTGTGCGATGCGCCCACACTTTAGTTGTACACGTACATATTATTTGTGAAGTGATATTTTAACTAGAACTGGAATTAATATTCTCTGCCCAATTTTGTCTTGTGTTCACCAATCGACATAAGGTACCCATTTCAAAATGAAATTATGCATATAGGCAAAATACCAGGATTTGGTAATGCATTTTGACAAGCAGCCAAGATTGTTTTCCTCAGTCAAACACAAAATGGATTGAAAATTCCAGATTCATAATGCCTGGTAGCTGGTGCATTACCAATTTATTTATCATATTAAAGGGGCCAACCATCTACCTGCTGTTTAAGAATGCAGGATATGCTATAAATAGGGAATGGTGAAAGATAAACTGCCAGAGGAGAACAGCTGACTATAGTTCATTAGATAGGAATGTAGGAGGAGAAAGCAGGTTGGAGAGTGCTTGTAAGTGACATATATAACTTATGGAAGTTGAGGCGAATTCCTGAACCAATTATAAATGGGAGAAAGTTAAAAACAACTTAGTTATGATTTCATAACCTCCAATGATTCACAAATGAAAAATAGGACACGTATGGTCGAGATAGCAAATGTTATTAATGAAGAAGAACACACAAACTAGGAGAAATTGCAGCAGTTTACTTTTGCCTGAGGCTACCATGAGATTCCACCCGCTGGTCTCCTCTCTCCCCTGCTGAGTTAACTGAATGCAAACTACTTTTGTCCTTTGAACTCTGCTGGCTGCAGCTGAAGTAAGCTCAGGATGAAAGGGGAAAATGAGAAGAGAAACTGGCACATTTTAGAAACAGCTGAAAAAGTTGGATGGTAGAGGATTAATTGGCACTGTTCCTGCCCAAATGGGACAGTTGGAGGGTATGTGATTTTGGAGCAAGTATTCAAGTAACCTAGATGAAGATGCTCTCTGACAACCCTGTCATTGAAGAAGAGGAGAAGAGAGATGAAGGAAAACAAATGGTGGGCAACCTTGAATTTCCTGTACAGAAAGTTTTTCTTCCATGTCTAGGTCAGAGGTGAAAGTGGAGGGGAAGTGAGCCATGTTGGCAGACTTGAGCTCACCAGAGGAACATTGGATACAAACGTAATGAATGAATGAGAGGAATGGATGGAAGGAAGAGAAGGAGGAAGTGAAGCTGGAAAAGGGAAGCTGGAAAATTAGTCCAACAATCTACTGCTACTCTCATCTTATTTGTACCATCAAAACAGGAGGGGGAGATTGTTGTCAACATTTTTTTATGCATGGAAACTTGCCCAACTGGTTCATAGAATCATAAAATCATAGAGCTAGAAGAGACCACAAGGGCCATTGAGTCCAACCACCTGAGATGCAGAAATACACCATCCAAGCATTACCAGCAGATGGCCATCCAATCTCTGTTTAAAAACCTCCAAAGAGGGAGACTCCATCACGCTCCCAGGCAGCATATTCCACGGTTGAACTACTCTTACTGTCAGGAAGTTCTTCCTAATGTTTCTTGAAGTTTGAAGCCATTGCTTTGTGTCTTAGGCCATTTCTGCACTAGCCTGTTATAGCGCGATGATTCCACTTTCAACATCCTCTGGAATCCTGGGGCTTGCAGTTTTGGGAGGGGCCGGCTGGCCCCTCCTGAAACTGCAAACCCAGGATTCCAAGGATGTTGAAAGTGGAATCATCGCGCTATAACAGGCTAGTGCGGAAATGGCCTTAGTCTCTGGAGCAGCAGAAAACAGGTTTGCTCCATCCTCCATATGACATCTCTTCAAATATTTAAACATAGCTATCATATCACCTCTCAACCTTCTCTTCTCCAGGTTGAACATACCCAACTTCCTAAACCGGTCCTCAGAGGGCATGGTTTCCAGTCCTTCTACCATTTTGCTCACCCCACCCCAGGCACACATTCCAGCTTGTCAATATCTACTTGAACTGTGGTACCCTGAACTGGATGCAATATTCCAGATGGGGTCTGACCAAAGCAAGTGATAGTACTGCAAAGCACTGAAATCGACATCACAAGAAAAGCAATAATAAATCTTTCCTTCAAAATACACATAGAAGTGGTCTAACGAAATAATGGGATATTGAGGCAGAAACAGTATGAGATCAACAGGCTGGTGTATATGTTAGGTGTCACAAGTGTGAAGAAGATGTTGGAGTAAGGGAGGTAGAACACCTTAAGGTTGACTGAATCAAGTTTCAAAAGAAAAAATATTACTTGTAATTTGTTTATAATTTTTATCATTTGTCCCTTGTGCACTTTCAAGCCATATCGAGCTTCTGGCAACCCTAACATGAACCTATCATGAGGTTTTCTTGGCAAGGTTTATTCAGAGGAAAACTGCCATTGTGTCTCTTTAAGGCTGAGAGAATGTGACTTACCCAAGTTCACTCAGTGATTTTCCATGACTGTGCAGAAATTTGAACCTCCCAGAGTCCTCCCTAAACTGCAAACCCCAGTCTCCATAGGATGTTGAAAGTGGAATAATAGCACTATAGCAGGGTAGTGCAGAAATGGCCCAGATCCCAATTCATTTTTGATAAGAATTTCCCAAAATTTGCAAACGTCTTCTTTTTAGGGACAGAAAAGTGTCTGAGATTTTTAAAAGACCACATCTGGGAGTAAACAAAATGGACAGAGCCACACCAGGGCTTTGAGTGCTTAGCTCTGAAAAGATTGGGCTTGAATTCCTGTGTGTTAAATCATGTTAAATGCTGGATTAATGGTTGCCATCTCTTCCTTATCTTGAATGCCTATGTGGCAGGAAAAAGTACAACATGGTCCTCTCCATGTTGGGAATAGCAGTATATTTTGAATGTGGCTGGTGCCAATGGGGTAGAATATTCTGTCTGAAGAACATACTAAGGGAGAAAGTGAAACTGACAGATTTCTCTACTCCTGGGGACCTTTCACAGTACACTGTTATAGTGCTATGATTATGCTTTAACTGCCGTGATCCCATCCTATAGAATTCTGGGATTTGCAGTGCAGGGAGGGTATCTAGAATTCTCAGCCAGAGAGCTCTAGTGCCTCACCAAAGTGCAAACCCCAGGAGTTCATAGGACGTGACCAGGGCAATTAAAGTGGAATCATAGTGCTATAATTGTGTAGTGTAACAGAAGAATTGGTCACATCACTAGTCACCTGGTCTAAATAATATATTCTATGGTCCTAACCTTGATTCCATGTCAGCTATTTTATCCTTTGTATTTTCAAAAAACACATGTGAAATATGACTAAATTTCCTGCTTTATCTGATTTGATCAACAGACATCTGGAATGTTATACATGTCTTTTCCCTGTGCTATTTCAATATTTCTCATTTGAAACTGAAGACATTGCCTGGGCTTTTCATTAATTACCCACAGGTCTAATTAATTTTCAGTCTGATTCTTGAGAAATGATAGTTGCCACCAGACGTTTCTTATTTATTCATATTTATTTATTTAAGGGACATAGATTGCCGTCTTTCAGAAGAATCTCCTGAGGAAGCAAGCCTTGTGAAATATTAAAATTACTATAAAACAGATTCCTTTCCCCTTCCTTTTTCTCTCGGATTCACATTCGCAGCCATGTAACAGCCACTTTCTGCTTTTCCTTGCTCATATTTGGCTTTCATGTTTATTCTTCTCACAGCATCAAAACCTTCTCTTTTCTTCCCCCAGACACCCCTGCAAAATAATAACCCTCAGAGCTCTCAGACCATCTGTTGTTTCTTATGGAAAACTGTCAATAGCCAGAAACCATTGACTGTCAAGTGCCTTGACTCAAAATATATGTTTACACAAGTGAATCTCAATGAACAGTGGAGGCGCTATTCACGGAATCAATGAGAGTGTTGTCTCTCATTGGTAAAACTTCATTGGTGAAATGGATTTTGAATTTTCTCAAGTGCAGAGACTCAGAGATCGAGGGGCATGTCCAAATATGCAGTGTGGTACCTCACACACTATATCAGTGGCACGTAGACTTCATACTCTCAAGTTATCCCCATTTGGCAGGGACGGTCCTGATTAATCCTCTGTTCTTCAACATTTTTAGCTGTCTTTAAAATTTCTTATTTTCTCTCTCTGCCTTTCCCCCTTTGACTTTAGCATACTTAAATTGCTGCAAACTGCTGAGTGCAAAAGCAGTTTGCAATCAACTCAGCAGGCTAAGAGGAAAGGAGAGGATGGAGTCTTCCCTTCCCAGTAGGCTCAGGCGAAAGCAAACTGGTGCAGACTCTCCTAGTTGGCGTGTTTTTGCCATCTTGTCTACACTCTGATTTTGCTTGACTACACATGTCCCAGTTTTCATCTTTCTCCCTCTTCAGAATTTCAGAGATGGAAGAGTCATTCTTACCATAGATCTTACCAACCTCAATGCATGTTTTGTTTTCTTTCTTTATTAAATCAAGAACTTTTCCCTTCTCACTTAAAGGAAGCACTTTATGGTTTTTCTTAGGCTTATCAGGATTGCCAGGATCACCGCTTTTGCACTTTGTTACAGACAGCACAAGCACTCAAGCAGAAGCACTTTACTACAGTACAAGGACAAGCATTTTACTGGCACAAGAATTTTACAGAGAGACACTGTACAGAACGCAGAGGTGTATAAAAGACCGTGTAGCGGTATAGCACATGTATTCAGTAAGGAAATGCAAAACAGCATGGACAATGTGAGATGGCATGAGAGCATGAGTGAATAAATGCCATTTGCTGCAATTTTCCATTCCCTTCCATTTTCCATGTTGCATTTCCCTTCATTTCTTCAATTTCTATTTAATTTCTATTAAATTCAAAGTCAGTGTGATATTCAAATATTCAAAGTCAGTTGGATATGACCCTGGAGACCAGGGTTCAATACCTCACTTAGCCATGGAAACCTGCTGATGATCTTGGGCACATCACACACTCAGCCTCAGAAAACCTCATGATAAGTTCACCTTAGGGTTTCCATAAGTCGGAAACTACTTGAAGGCTCACAACAACAACAACAGCAACAACAACATATTTTTCAACCACATTTCATTGTGGGTAAGTGAAATTGTGTATACTGGTCAAGTGGATATGGGGGACCTACTGTATTGCCAGAATTGTAAACGCCTTCTGAATCCCACTTTCAACTCCAGGGAGTTGGAGCAAGCAATGGAAGTCTTTCTGCTGGCAATCGGGGCGCAATAGGATGATGTTTCCAGTTCCCTCCTGCCAGCAAGCAATCAGAAGCGGGACTGTTACCATGCTGTACACCCCCACTCCATGATACAGTATAATTGGCAAGAAAAATAATTTAATTGGCAAGAGATATCTAATATAAAAATCGTACACTTATGGCTGGAAGGCATGTGGAAAAGGACTCTAGTTGGATGCCACATGCTAAGACAGATGACTTCAGCATGGCTAATTTGTATGTTCAAAAGGATTAGATGGGAAAGCCCCAGCGCTGACAGGCTTGCTGTAAACCTCTCAATGACCTAACCTTCAAGTACAATAGTGAATGAAACTACCTCAGTGAAACAACCGATGGTCATCATCCTGTAACCTCTTCCCATAGAAACTGTTCCCTCACCTGTCCAGACATTAAGAGACTATCATGACTCCCATCAATGCTTTGTCACCTGAAGTTAAGACTGTTAGCTCATTCTGGGCCATTTTGTTCACTTTCACAGAGAGCAATTAACACATCCCTCTTCAGGGCGGGAAACAGGCTACTTAAACCCTGGTTCCAAGACCTATAGTATCTTGGATGCACATAGGTGCATCCGTTGGCTCCCCAGTTCTTGTGCCCTGAGCTACCCTCAAACTCTTGTTTGAGCCATCTGACTTTGATCTTCTGCTTCTGGAATGGTAATTATCACCCACTTCACCTCAAATCTCTCACTATCCAACCTTTCTCTTGTTTCCCTTTGCTGGCCTTGTATGGTTTGTGAGACTGCTTGATTGCTCATGTGTGTCTGTGTATCCTCCAATAAAAACACCCCTTTGACTCTCAATGGTGTCTCACAGTTAGTACTACTATACACAGGTGAAAAGGTCCCTCCCTCTTGCAGGCCTCCTTTGAGCTCTAATTCCCCACCTTTCTAAGGAGGTGCTGGCCTTGCTAAAGGACCTCAAGGTACACTACCTTTTGGAGTAATAGGACCTTGTTGGAATTCGTCATTGCGTTGCAGATTGCTGGCTTTTTATAGTACTGTAATGCTTTTTTAAATCTTCGTTTTAAAGTAATATTTTGATTCTGTTGTTAGCTTAATATGGTTTTATTTCAAACTTTTGTGTATTTTTAACTTCATGTATTTCATTGTAATTGTTTGTTTTTTTGTAAACTGCCTGCGGTGCCAGTCTGGGGAAAAAAATGGGGCATATATAAAGGTGAATTGATGTGTTTCCTTGATAATAGTACTGCAATAATATCCACTTTGTTTTTTTAAATATTTTTTATTAAAAACAAAAGAAGCATTATTCTCAACATTGTCTTAGTACTCCATTAATAAAGTATCAGTATCTTCTCTACAAAAATACGTTTGCCATGTTACCGTTGTTTACTCTACAATAAACAAATACACTAAAATATAAATTCTTCCCCTGTTGGATATTATATATTAAATATGTATATTTATATTTCTTATCTAAGTGCTTCTATACTTAAAAGTAACTGATTACAACCATTCCTGGCTTTTAACTTGGCACCTTAAACTAAACATTTTATCTTTAATTGATGAGCCATTATTATTTTGAATAATGTCCACTTTCAAGTGCCACACCTATTATTTAAAATAGTGTGACTATATATCCCATGATTATCCCGTGAACACAATGAGCTCCTTCATTTCAGGCTGGTTTTGCCCCCTGAGGCAGTGAGTGGTTGGTTTGTCCTGAATATACCAGGTTAAAAAATATCAGTGTTTGCCTTATGGGGAAATATTTCCCTTTCTGCATAGATAAACATGCGTGGTCATCAGAATGTCCCTTTCTGCATAAAGAAATATGCACAATCATCATAACAGCATATCCTCCACTGCCTGCATTTTGCCAAGCTACGTCTTATTTTAATGCCTTTCATCTTTTCTTTGCTGCATAGCTGGTATTTTCTTATCTCTTGTTTATTCAGGTTGCATTCAAATATTGCTCTCCATTTTGCTCTCTGTGTCTTTTAAAATAATAGCAATAAAAAAGTCCTTTAAACAGCATTGTCTAAACATATATCAAGATTTTCTGTTTGGCTTTGCAAAGTAGGCATCCACTTTCATCTTTATCATCAGTGTTGCCATCATCCGGGTCCTTTTCCTGGACGATTGCTTTGAAAATTGGAGGAGAGATGGCAGACCACGGGCTTTCCCTTAAACTTCCCTCCCTCCTAGGCCAGCTGGCAAGCTCTGATCCCAGAGATGTCCCTTGGCCAACCTTTCTTTTGTCTCTGGTTAAACAATTTGGGGCCATGGTGGATCTACTTAAGGGGATAGATTTGGCCCAGTGACAACGTGGTGTTGTCGTCCATAGGACTGCCAAATCTCAAGGTGTGACCCTGAGTCTCCAGTTTTCATGGGTCATCTCCAGGGCAGGAGACGAGGGTGCAGATTCTCCAATCTTGGGGAGACTCTGCTCTGAGAAAAAGGAAAGAGGTGTGTGCACATCTCCAGCTCAGCTAGTAGTATACTAGCTTGAGATGTTTATTTAGTCAGCTTTCTCCTTCACTAACAGTCATGATAGTGGCACAGCTAACTTCCACTTTGTTCTACAGCATCTTCCAGCTAGAAGTAAGTAGGCTAGATTAAATGTTCCCATCTCTTTAAGTAAGTGAGAAAGAATAATCCCCCTCATGCTTAATGATACTACCAGAGATGGTCCTTAGGTCTCAGGTTTTGGCCTGCAAACTTCAAGATCTCGGAAGATCCTGAACTGGCAACCCTTGAGAGATCTGGTTGGCTCCTGTTTTATGCTGATGACACTGGATGCTACAAAACATATACTACCTTCTCTTTGTCTCAGTCTATTTCTGAGGTGCAGTGATGTATAGTTTTCATTCAAAGAAACAGAGGATGACTTCTCCTCTGGAATTGGTCGCTAAGAAGCCTTTGAGTATTTAGCTGTGAGGAGACACACCTAGAGTCAGTGGTAAATTGGTAGCTCTGTTGTCAGTGGGACATTGAATCTGCCCTGGGTTTTAATCCAAACTTTAAATGAATTATCCAAGGTGCTAGACCCTATCCTTGCTGAAAGGCTCAGCACCTTCAGTGGCTTATTTTAAGTTAGACAAAAACCTGGAGGGGATTCACCATTCCCCTGATGACAGAGACATTATTGCCTAGCATGGACTATATTGGATTCAGTTATTGCCCTGCAGAAATAGAAGATGCTCAGTAGTTTCTCTGTACTTGCTCAGTACTCCTATACAAAGTTTCTGTTTGCAAATTAAAAGTAATTTATCCCTATTACTTGTTACAGTGTTTCAAAAGTAAGTCGTTTGTCATTACCTGTTACAGTGAACTCACTCGGACTGGCCAAAAGACTTGAGATTTAGTGTGAGTTGTTTCTGTACTGACTATTTTTTTTAAATGTCCAAACACTGTGACAGGAGATACATATGCCCTTGCGGGCATATCCCCGGGACCATTTTAAAACCCATAGCAGAAGGAAGTGGTGGCATTTTCTGGCTCCTGGGAGATTCTTAAACAGGTATGTATTAACTTTAGTGCTCAGCTCCCTTGTCTAGGTATATATAACCCCATTCACACTACAGAGTTATAGCTCTGTTATTCTACTTTAACTGCTTTGGTTCCATCAGAGACCTCCAGTGCCTCACCAAGGACTTTATCACATGATAGTTTTGTTGAACAATTGCACTGGCTTTGTTATCATACTCTACCACTGTACCTACGAGGTATGAGATTTTCATAAATTTGACTTATTAACTACCCAGAGAACATGATCAGAGCTACACTGACCAAAGAACATGGTTGGGGCTACATTGGCTGGAGATGCGTTCAGGGTCATGAAAATTCAGATAGGATTATGCGGAAAACCCTGATGCTGATGGGTTGGTGCTAATCTCTTCACAGCTTTGGGCTCTTGGCATTTTTGAATACAGTGAAAGATGAACTATCCAGATTGGTAAACAATCAGAGACCATCCATTAATCTCACCCTATGGAGATCTCCCCTATACCCCTTACCTGATTGAATATTAAGAGATTGTCATGAATCCCATCAATGTTTTGTCAGCCTGGATTTAAAGCAATCAGCCCATTTTGGACCCCTTTGTCAGTCGCCTGAGAACGCCATTACAGCTTTGTCCACGTACCCCTTCAGGCTGTGAAACAGGGTATAAAAACCCTAGTTTCGACCCCAGCCAATTGTAGTATGTAATATGTAGTATGTACTGTGCCCATCTGCTATCTGAGCCCCTCTGCTGTGACTTCCTTCTTCAAGATTGGTAATTATCACCCTTTTCACTCTTAATTCTCTCTATCCAGCCTTTCTTGCCTCGCTTTCTGATAGCCTTGTATGGTTCTTAAGAGTGTCTGTTTGTCAATTCAGATAAAATACTTTGTTTAACTGGAGTCCTCTCTACAGTTAGTACTGATATACATAGGGGAAAAGATGTTACCCTCCTCTTGCAGGCCTCCTTTGAGCTACAATTTCCCCAAATTCTAAGGAGACACTGGCATTGCAAGTGAGCCCCAACACCACCTACCGCTTAGGGTATCAGCTTAGTTCTGTGTTCGATCTTTTGTTATCACACAGTGTCATGACCCGCTCATTGTTGCATTGCATTTCCATCATTATTGGATCACATCTTTTCCTTGATGGGAAAAATCCATTAGTGGCTCCAATATTGCTGCTGTTCAACTATTGTTTCTTGGTGTGGTTGTTTCATTCTGCTGCATTTCAGATATTCCAGCAGTCATGTGGTGTGAATGGGTGTGCTTCTCCCCTTTTCCCCTTCCCTATCTCCAAGCAGCGTAAGTCAGTCCATTTCTGGTGTCTGGACAAAGAGGACATCATGATGCACAGGAACTGTGCTTGCAATGTTGCTTTTACTGCATCCCCGCTATGTCTTTCTTTTTAAAATTTGTTTTGCTGTAATTGCACAATTGTGCTGCTGTGATTAGCAGTATGTTGTGGTTTTGCAATTAAGGCAGGGGTAGGAAGGCAGGGTAAGCGAGACAGTGTAGAAAACTGATGGCAAGCTGCTGGGCCAAGGCATGATGGAGCTGTGCCTAGCTTCTCTTTTTTTCCCCCAGAGGCCAGAGCAATGGCAATTGGACCATGGAAGGAGGGGTCTCACCAGCCACTGGCCAAAGCATGATAGAACTATGCTCTTCTAATTGAAACAATCCACCAATGATATTCACAACAAAGCAAAGAATCCCCAGGGAATGAGAGGACAGGGAAAGAGATTTTTTTTAAAGAAATGAGGCATTGGTATTTTTGTCTGTGGGTTGTCAGTTGGATGAGAGTCAAGATGCTTTGCTGTAGTCATGGCTGTCTGTGGGCTGGAGGCTTTCCGATTTCAATGTCTTTTGTAGGCTGCAGTCATCAAAATATTTGGAATTCACTCCTCTCTGCTTAGCAGCCTGGATTTGGAAGTGCCTTTTGGCCCCACAGAAGTCTGAACAGCGCATGGGCTTCCTCAAGACATTAGCAACCAATTAACAGCCTTTCACTGCTGTTCGGAGGGGGAATTCCATGGTAACAGAGTATACCAGCTTGTTGAAAAATAGCTTCCAAACTCTCACACTGGATAAATCCTGTGACCATGCAAAATGGTGCTTATGTCATTTGCATTTCCGTTAACACGACCCTCGCTCTATTTTTGGACTGATTTCTGAAATTGGACGTTTGGATGTTTTATATGCTTCTTCCTCTCAGGGGCTGAAGGCCAAATTGTATAGGATGTGACTATCTATACTGGCTCAGGGTTTGGTTTTAAAGGACAGCTGTATGGAGAGGATTGTGGGTCTGATCAAGATTGAGCCTGTGCCATGTATGTGCAGGTAAGAGTCTAAACCTCCCATGTCTTTCCCATTCCTTGGCTCCAGGTACATACCTCCAACATTTCACAGAGTAAAACTGGGACCAAGTAAGATCAGAATGTGGTCAAGATGGCAAAAGCTATTAAGAAGAATGCACAAGCTAGGAGGGCATGCAGCCTATCATTGGACCCTGTGGCACATTTCAAGCAGTGTTGCTTTTTGTACTTGTGGTGCTGTGATCCTGTGTGTGGCAATTTAATAGCCATTTTTTGTCAGCCCATTTGGAATGCATTATTAAATGGTGAATCCAGACTACCATGGCTGGAGGTCCGTTAGGGATGGTTGCGTAAGTCACACTATGCGTGTGAGGCTAAAAGATCAACATTGCACAATATTGCACAATATTGCCGGCCAGCCCCTCCCTGAACTGCAACCCCCAGGATTCCAGAGGATGTTGAAAGTGGAATGATAGCGCTATAACAGTCTAGTGTGGAAATGGCCTTAGTGTATCTCCACATGTGGATAATTACATTATGCTAAGGAGGAGTTGGATTGAGGTCTATATCTCCCTGTATGAGCTGGCACATGTTTTAAGATCGTTGGAGAAGGCCTATGTCCCACCATCATCACAGGCATGTTTGGCGAGGAAAAAGGAGATGGCCTTCTTGGTGGCTGCTCACAGCTTGTGGAATTCTATCCTGTGGGAGGTTTGGTTGGTCCCCCTCTCTTCTTTCCTTCAGCCCACAGGCAAAGACCTTTTTATTCAAGCACGCTTGTATCTTATGATTAACATGGCAGATAGGACTTTTAAGGGGGTTGTGCTATGTTTTAATTGTGTTTTATATGGTTTTGATGGAGGCCATTTCTGTACTACACTGTTATAGTACTATTATTGCACTTTCAACATCCTATGGATGTTGCAGTTCAGGGGGGATCATTCAGAATTCTCAGCCAGAGAGCTCTTTGGCCTCAGTAACCTACAAACCCCAGAATTCCACAGGATGTTGAAAGTGGAATAATAACAGTGTAGTGCAGAAATGGCCTTAGTGTTTCTAAACGAACAGTTGTTTAACTATATTTTAAGTTAATGATATATGTTTTAATCTGAGTTTCATTTTTTTATTGTTTAATCTTGATTTAACCTTTGTATCCTGTGGATTTTGAATGACCCTTTTCACATCCTGCCCTCAACCTGCAATTGTGAAGGGATCACAATGGGCTCACGACAACAGTTCTGCATGATGTCGTCACAATCCCATCGCTATCCCATGGCCACCTGTCACAATCACAGAACAAATCATTGACAGATTTCTCCCATCAATGAACCATGATTGTGCAGTCCTTCCACCTCCCTCCCGCACTTACTTGTTGTGCAGAATGTCAAGAAGCGCAATGGCTGCGTTTCCTCCTCCAATGCAGCCTGGGAAAGTGCTGCGCTGAGCTGTGGAAGGGAGGGGCAGAGTCATTGCACTTCCTCCCATCCAGCAGGCAGCCCGTGTGGAGGGGAGTGCTTCTGTCATGTCATGCTCCCCTCATGGGAGAGGCTCTCTTTGGATCCCCACATGAGGGATTTGACAAAAGGTAAGATGTAGAAAGGGCTAAGGATATCTTTCTTAATTGTTGTAAGCCACTTTGAGCCCCAACCTGGGGAAATGGTAGGATAGAGACAAACAAACAAATAGATTTTTGTATAAATAATTTTTTAATCTGCACCTTGTTTTTAATTGCTTGTAAGCTGCCTTGGAAACTGCACAATGATGTAAAATAAATATTTTTGTTGTTATTTCATTGAAGTCCTCTCCTCTTTGCACCAGTAATTTCTCAGCCTATCTGTTCAGGAGGAATAGATGTTGTCTTGATTGGGAGTGTCACGCTTCATTTGCAGGAAAAAACACCCTCCCAATACTGCCTCTCACCTTTGCCAGACTTCAGGGCCCTCCTTTTGGCCTTCAGGAGCAAATGAATGTAATAGATAATGGCTATAAGACCGTTGTCACTAATTCCCTTAAACCCCTCTGGGTGTATACCATCTGGCCTTCTGGCTAATTTTAAAATGCATTCAGCTTCTGATATTCCTTGGACGGTTTCTCCAATAACAGTACAATTTGTTCTGCCTCATCAGAACCTTCGAGGGTTTAATGATTTTCCTGTTAATTTAATGAAGGAGTAAAACTGAGCTCCTATAAGTCGATTCTTAGATTTCTTCCAAACTGTGTTGCCTTCCTTGACTCCCACCCCCAGCCTCTTAATAAGAGAAGCATGTACTGCCCATTGATACCAGATTTGATGATCTCTCTCTCTCCTCTCTCTATTTTTCTTATTTTCTCTTTCTCTAGTTTTCTCAATGAACACAATGTCTCTCATCTTCTTCCCCTATTTATCCTTACACCAACCCTGTAAAGTAGATTGGGCTGATTCAGATTAGCTGGTCTGAGATCATTACATGCATTTGAAGACTAAGCAAGGATTTGAACCTGGATTTCTCAAGTCCCAGTTCAGCACCCTAACCATTACACCATGCCAGTCCTCAACAAGCCAAGGTAAAATGACCAGATGACCTGGATAACCACAACTCAGGTTCTGAGTGCAGATGCTATTACTCTATGATAACTGGAGCCCATTCACACTACATCGTTATGGTGCTGTGATGCCGCTTTAACTTCCAGGATTCAATCTTGTGGAATCCCAGGATTTGCAGTTTACAGAGGGGTGATCAAGAGGATCAAAGGTCTGGAAAACAACCCTTATGAGGAATAGGTTAGGGACTGGATAGATTTAGCTTGAGGAAGTGAAGACTAAGAGGTGACATGATAGCTATCTTTAAAAATACTGGAAGGGATGTAGAAGGTGGAACCAGGTTGTTTTCTGCTGCTCCAGAGACTAGAACATGAACCAATGGATTCAAATTATGGGTAATTACTACTCGCATTTGAAAGTCTTTAAACACAAGTTGTACCAGCATTTTTCGAGAGCATTCTTGTTGTGTTTTCTTGCATGTTAGAGATTTGGACTAGATGACTCTTGTGATATTACCCCAAAACGTGGGTGCCACGAGGGCCCACCAGGAATAATTAGCTCAAAGTCAGGAGGGCTGCAAGGGGGGTAACTTAACGAGATTACCATCTATGTTTATGGGGTCCTTGCAGGAAAGACCCAGCCAGAGAGTTAAATTGTGAACTAAAAATATGTTTTATTGGAAGAAATTTATACACATACACGAAGATCCAATCACTCACACAAGCATACAAGGACCAGCTGAAAGAAAAGGGAGGAAAGTGTGATAGAGGACTTTCAGAGGTGAGACTATAATTACCAGTCCAGAGAGCAGCAAGGAAAGAAGCAATGTGGCTTAGGCAGGCACCTAAGGACAGTTCTTGTTCGGGAATCAAACGAACAATCTGGCATTCAGAAAGGCAAGAGACTGCACTGGGCAGCCTGAAATCAGGGGTACTTATACCTGAAAAATATCCTGTGGGTTTGGGTGTGAATCGCTTTCCCAGTCAAGCAGACAATGTGAGTTGCAACACAAACAATGAAGTCTGGATGGAGCTAATGGTCTTAGTATTTAGATGACAAAAGGATAATGTTTACCAGAATAGCCTTGTATTGTGGAGAGGTGGGGAAACAATAGAAAAATGTCCAGGTGTTCGGGGTCAGAGTTGAGACAATCACAATATGGTGGGGATTTCCTCTTTCAGCTCTGAGATGTCCGGCTCATGATCTTTTAAGCCTATTGTCTCAAGAGGGTCTGCGCTATTAGCCTGAAAATGACTTGGTTTTTGCCTAAGAGGTAGGTGTGGCTGACCTGTCTTGCAATCACATGTTTACAGTCAGTAATATGTTTCTTCCAGTGTGACCTCCCAGTCACCTCAGGTATCATTTATATCAATGCCAATTAATTGTGCTAATTAAATGATATTTGCTGATTAAACTATGCCAATTGTGGGTGTCAGGAGCTCAGGCGTGGCCGAGCCTGCCGGTGTCCCCGAGGCGGCCGTGGAGGCTGTTGCTGCCACGGAGGAGGGCCTGGATGTTGTGGAGGCCACCGCCAAGGCCGCCGCTGGGGATTGCCTGGACGCTGCGGAGGCCACCGGCGCCGCCGGGGATTGCCTGGATGCCGCGGAGGCTGCTGCTGACACCAGCGGTCCCGATGATGGCGCTGGGGTCAATCCGGTTCCCTCTCCTGTGGGCGAGGCGGGCTCAGGCTCGCTGGGGAGGCGGGTCCCGGTCCCGATCCTGGGGCTCCGCCCACCTGCGGCTCTGACCCAGAGGAGGCTGAGGCTGCCGCCCCGCCCCCCACGTTCCGGCAGCAGCGGCAAAACAAGGAAGCGACCCGCCGGTCCTGGCGGTTAATGGAAAAGCGACTGTGGGCTGAGAGCTCCCAGCTGTGAGCCCAGCTGTGAACCCTCAGCCGCGTGCCTGGGCTGGATTGGTCGCCGCCGGCCAAGGGGGCTATTTAGGGCGGACGCTGGGCTGGGAGAGGCACAGAGCAACAACCGTCGGCCTACCATGCTCCTCCCGCCCGCGCCTGATTCCAGCCCCTCCCGCCAGTGACCACGTCCAGCCTCTTGCCAGCCAAGGACCCTGCCTGTGTTCTGGGTGAAGTAACCCTCCTTTGCTTTCCATTGAAGCCTGTTGCTGTTTAAGGCGTGTCTTGAGTTTAGGACAGTTTACTTTCTGTAACCCTTTGTTTGCTGGCAGCAATAAACGCTGCCACCCCCAGCTGCTTGTCCTGCGTCTGCTTGACCTCCGCCCGCCGCTGACAGTGGGGGGTACACAGTGTCATAATAGTGTTTTTTTACATCTCAAAAATTCTATGATTCTGACACTGAAATAACATATAACTACTGTTCAGGGCAGCTTATGTATGGAATGATGCAGAGACGCCACTTTCTCTTTAAGCTCAAGTAGCAAAATGTCTTTGTGCAGCTTCTTTGGTATCAGTATTCTAGCAAGCACTCATGTATGTATGTTTTATTAAACCTGGACAGAACCTTCATGTAGATTGCTATTCCAGAACTTTGAAAAGTTAGCTTTTCAGTCTATAGCTCCCAGAATTCACCAGGTAGCATGGCCAGCTGCTCCCTCTCCTTGTAGTAGTAATGGCTGTGTTGGCAAAGGAATTGTGGGAGTTGAAGTCCTTCAAGTATCTTTTCCAAGGGTGCATCTACACTGCACAATTATAGCAGTTTGATCCCGGGTTATGATGACTTGATCCTATGGAATCTTGGCGTTTATAGGTTGGTTGGGTTCTTAGAACTCTCTGAATTGTAGCATGAGAACTCTCTGGCAAAGAAGTCTAAGCACTTCAAGAAACTTGAAATCCCAGAATTCCATAGCTATGACAGTTAAAGTGGTATTGAAGTGCTTTATTGTCTTGTGTGGAGATACTCTGTTTGATCCATCTAAGAAATGCAGAGCATCAGGAACATGTGCTGCATACAAGAGGCAGAAGAACAGTGGAAAGGACATGTGGGTTGTAGCAAGCACAATTCTGCCCTGCAGGAATGGAAAAGCAGTTACTGTTCTACTTCCGATATGGTTGGCTGGATGTGCAAGGCACGTGTGTGTATGTGTGTGTTTATAACTAACTGGCTTAAAGCCATCACTTGTTCTCTGTTAGGATGGGAAATATGTGACTAAGCAGCATAACACTTGCAGGAAACATGGATACATTTTATGATTCAAATTGGCTAAAATATCATGTTGTGTTCCTCATTTAGAAGAACATCTCTAAGCATTATAAACCCTGCTGGAGGACATTGATGGTATGATCAGACATGGGCTGGGGGACATGTTGTTTTTCCTATTGGGAAATGTTACTGAGAACGCATAGCTCGTAGCTAGAGGGTATACTTTGCAGATTGTCTTTGCAGTTCATACCTGGGCATGTCCAGTCAAAAGCCTCTCAGAACAGCAGGGCTCAGAAAGGACTCTTTCTGAGGCACTGGACACCCTCGGCAGGAATGTATTGAGTGAGAGAAGAGCAGAATGAGGGCATTGCCTTGCCGATAAAGATTTTGCCACCTGTGAAATTTTCTTTCTATCTCTAGATTTCTAGCGTTGCAGAATGAGACATTCAAAATCGTTCACACCTAGAGCTCTTCTATTGGCTGTGTTCACATTCCCTTGGTCACTGTGTCTGCCCCATGTTTTTTGGATGCCTAAACTGTATTTCTAAAAGTTCAGCTGATGTTTTAAGTCACTGAAACACTGGAAATTTGAAGACTGAAGGGAAATTTCATTGGAGAGGCAGAATTCTTATGGGGAGGGGGGTCGATACCCTTGCCTGTAGCTAGACCCCTGTCTCTCTGCCATCTGACTAGCTAAGTGTGCTTCATACATTTGATCATGCACCACTGTGTATGATGTTAACCTTGTTAGTGTGAATAGAGATCTCAAATATAGAATTGGGACGGGGGCTCAGAAAGAATCTCTTTTCTGCAAACTCATTCATTATATATCTGGTGGTCTGTTCTCTTCCTTCTCCTCTATATCGCCTTTATATTTCCAACAGAAACATTAACAATTATTTGCAGACCTATTGATAACCAGAAAATGTAACTATGGCTATTTTTGCACTACACTGTTATAGTGTTATTATTCCACTTGCAACATCCTGTGGATTTAGAATTTTCAGCCAGAGAGCTCTTTGGCCTCAAACAAATCCCAGAATTCCACAGGATGTTTAAAGGGAAATAATAGCACTATAACAGTGTAGTGCAGAAATGGCCAGGTACAAAAAATGGGAGAAGGGGTAAACTACCAAAGAGGAATTCAAACTAATAGCCTGTACCTGTAGTATGGAAGTTAGGAAAGCTAAGGGTCAGAATATGCTCAGGCTTTCTAGAGAGGTTAAAATTAACGAAAAGGGGTTGCATGACTAAGTTTGGCACAAGAGAAAGAACAAGGAAATGGCAGGGCCATTGTGTAATGAAGATGGTGAAGTGCTAACAGGGGACACAGAGAAGGCTGAAATGGATACCTTCTTTGCCTTAGTCTTCTACCAATAGAAAAATAGTGCTCTAACTGGTGAAAATGGAACAAATCAGGCAGTAAGAGTACTGCAGCCCAGAACAGGTAAAGGAGATAGTAAAGGAACACTTAGCTACTTTGAATGCATTCAAGTCTCCAAGACCAAATGACCTACATCCAAGAGTACTATATGAACTTGCAGATGCAATCTCAGAGCCACTGTCAGTCATCTTTGAGAACTCTTGGAAGACAGAAGAGGTCCCAGCAGGCTGGAGGAGGGCAAATGTTGTCCCCATCTTCAAAGAGAGCAAAAAAGAGATTGGGGCAACCACCAACCAGTCAGCTTGATGCTGATACCAGGAAAGGCTGTAGAAAGAACTCATTAAACAATTAGTTAGTACACACTTAGATCTGGGGACTTCTGTGGATGTAGTAAATCTTGATTTCAATAAAGCTTCTGACAAGATATTCTTGCAGGCAAGCTGGAAAAGTGTGGGTTAGACAGTGTCACAGCAAGGTGGATCTGTAATTAGTTGACAGACCAAATCCTGAGAATACTCACCAAGGGCTGTTCTTCATCCTGGAAAGAACTGAGTAGTGGGGTGCCTCAGGGTTCTATCCTGAGTCCAGTGTTGTATAACATCTTTATAAATGACTTAGATGATGGAATAAAAATCATGCTTTGCAGATGACACCAAATTAGGAGGGAGGGTGGCTAATACCCCAAAAGAGAAGAACAGAATTCAAAATGACCTTAATAGTTTGGAGAGATGGGCCAAACTAACAAAATGAATTTTAACATGGATATACACTACATTTAGATAAGAGTCAGCGGAGTATAGTAGTTTGAGTGTTGGACTAGGAATTCCAGTCTCTGCTTGGTCCTGGAAACCACTGGGGACTTTTGGCAAGTCACACTTTTTCATTCTTAGAGGAAGACATGGGTAACCCCCTCTGAACACATTCTGCCAAGAAAACCCCATGCAGTGTGATGCAGCAGCCAAGAAAGCCAATGCAATTCTTGGTTGTACCAATAGTCTAGATCAAGGGAGGTAATGGTACCACTCTATTCTGCTTTGGTTAGACCTCATCTGGAATACTGTGTGCAGTTCTGGGCACCTCATTTCAAGAAGGATATTGACAAGCTGGAAAGTGTTGAGACAAGGATGACCAAAATGGTGAAGGGTCTGGAAACCATGCCCTATAAGGAGTGGCTTAGGGAGCTGGGGATGTTTAGTCTGCAGAAGAGATGGTTAAGAGGGGACATGATAGTCATGCGTAAATATTTGAAGGGATGTCATGTCAAGGAGAGAGTGAACTTTTTTCCTGCTGCTCCAGAAACTAGAACAAAGAGCAATGGATGCAAGCTGCAGGAAAAGAGATTCCACTTGAACCTCAGGAAGAACTTCCTGATGGTAGAGCTATATGGCAGTGGAATGTGCTGTCTCAGAGTGTGGTGGGGTTTCCTTTGGAGGTTTTTAAGCAGAGGCTGGATGGCCATCTGTCAGGAGTGCTTTGATGTGTGTTCCTGCATGGCAGGGGGTTGGACTGGATGGTTCCTATGGTCTCTTCCAGCTCTGTGATTCTATGATTCTATAGGATTGCCTTAGAGTTACCATAAGTCAGAAATGACTTGAAGGCACACAGCAACAGCAACAATAATGACAAAGACATCTAGACAGGAAAAATAAGTATAGGATGGGGGACATCTGGCTTGAAAGCAGTACATGTGAAAAGGTTTGAGAAGTCTTAGTAGACCACAAGCTATATGTGAATCAATGGTGTGATGCAGTGGTCAAAAAAGTCAGTGCAATTCTGGGCTGCATCAACAGAAGCATAATGTCTAGAATGAAGAGAGCAATAGTCTTACTCTATCCTGCTTTGGTCAGACATGACCTGGAATACTGTGTCCAGTTCTGGGCACCACAGTTCAAGAAGGATGTTAGCAAGCTGGAATGTATCTAGATAAAGATAACCAAGGTGACCAAAAGTCTGGAAGCCAACCTTATGAGAAACAATTTAGACAGCTGGATGTGTTTAGCTTGCAGAAGAGAAGATTGAGAGGTGATGTGATAACTATCTTTAAATATCTGAATGGATGTCATGTTTAGGCTCTGCTGCTCCAAAGCCTAAAACCCAAACCCAAACCAATGGATTCAAATTACAGAAGAAGAGATTCCACATAAGCATTAGAAAGAACTTTTTTTTTTTTTTTACTGTGAGAGCAGTTCAATAGTGGAATAGATTGCCCTCTTTAAAAACAGAGATTGAAAGGGCATCCTTTGGGAATGCTTTAGTTGTGTATTCCTCCATGGCAAAGGGTTGGATTGGATGGCCCTTGTGGTCTTTTCCAACTCTATGATTCTAGAATTCTATGAATAATATAGCCTATCTGATTTCTAGATTGGCCATCAGGTGATGCCCATGAATGCTTCCTCAGATGCCTGAAGGATGTGTTTGCAATAAACAAACTGTTGGCTTCACAAAGTTCAATCAGTTGCCCTCCTGCTTCATTTCTTAATCCTAGGCCAATTCTCTAACAACCTTTGGTTCTACTCTGTTTTCTACTTTTGCATTCCAATTGCCTGTAATTATCAACATGTCTTGCTTTGGTGTGTGATCAATTTCCTCCTGTACTCCAAAGAAGAATCTCTCAGTTGCTTTTTCTCCTGTTTCTATAGTTGGAGCATAAATTTGGATTATGGTTATATTGATGGGTCTCCCCAGAAGTCTTATTGACATTATTCAGTCAATATCTGCATTATATCCTTTGACTCCTTTTGCTACATCTTTCCTCGCTATTACTGGCACCCCATTTCTTCTTCGATTTTCATCTCCTGAGAACACTGTGCAATCATCTGAGTGAAAATGTCCCATTCCTGTCCACTTTAGCTTACTCACTCTGAGTATTGCAATGTATACGTGTTCCATTATTTTACAATGGCTAGCTTCCCCTGATTCACACTTCTCATGTTCCATGTTCCTATGGGTTGCACAGCTTCAGAATTTCCTTTCACCTCTGTGCACTTTAACAGCTGAACGTCCTTTTGGCTTGAGTCCAGTTGCATCATTAGCCACTCTGCCACTCATACATGTACTCTGGTCTTCCCTAGTAGCTCATTGAGTAGCTCTTGACCCAGGAGTTTCATCTTCTAGCACTATTTCTTGCTTCCTTTTGGATTGTCTCATCAAGGCAAAAGGTTCCAGGAGTGGTTTACTATTGCTTTCTTCTGCATAGTACTAATAAGCATTAGCTACAGTGCCACTGTCATTGTCTCTGCAAGAACCTCCACCAGCGTCACTCCTCACTACAGCTGCTGCCAAGTAGCTGTTTGGCAGATTTAGTCTGGCTTCTTAGCCAAAACCCGTGTGACAAGGGGAGACCTTACAAGCAGAATTGCCACCATCAGCATAGTGTTAGCTAAAGTCACTCTTCAGTATAATCATTCATTTATTTAAGATATTTACTGGCTACTCCATAAAAATGTTCTCTGAGTGGCTCACAAAACATTTAAAAAATCATAACACAATGATAACACATTTCCATACATATTCTGAATCTGTGCAAACACTTCTTTCTAGTTTAAGTTATCAAAGTTTCAGATAGTACAGCCAGCCCTCCACATTTGCGGGTTTCACTTTTGCGGGTTTCACTTTTGCGAATTTGATTATTCATGGATTATTTGCTGTCACCTCTGTGGCTGCCCTATGCCATTTTTAATAGGGACTGCAAGCCTTATGGGACTGAGAAACTGCGAACGAGGCTAGCAACTCCCTATTAAAAATGGTGTGGGGCAGTACTGGAGGTGGCAGTCAGTCCCACCACCCACCCACTTCTGCCTTGTGAAGGAACCCTGATGCCTCAAAGGAATCCATGATGGGTTGAATATGGTGATCATACTTTTTGTGTGTTAAATATGGTTTGAGAGGGCCTAGAGTTATTCATGGTTTTTCCACTTTTATGGGGGCCCTGTGCCCCTATCCCTAGCGAATGTGGAGGGATCACTGTACTTCCTTCAAATGGATGAAAAGAACATAATGGGTGTATGAGCAACAGTGTGGATACATTTTCCTTCTGACCAGATGGATGTCATGGTTCAGAGAATGTTATTGGGAGAGCTGCAGGTGCAGCTCCCAAAATTTCTTAGGCAGCATGGCCACTGAAACTGGGGGATTCTGGGTAATGTTGTTGTTGCATACTTTCAAGTCATTTGTGACTTATGACGACCTGTCACAGGGTTTTCTGGGGCTGAGAATGTGTGATGCGCCCAAGTTTACCCAGTGGGTTTCCATGGCCAAGCAAGAAATCAATTCCTGGTCTCTAGAGTTGTAGTCTAACAGTCAAACCACTACATCATGATAGCTGTCATCCTGGGTGATACAGTGGCAAATTTCCTGTGTTAGTTTCAGGATGTTTTTTAGCAGAAAAAAAAAATCTGGTGGTTAAGTGGTCCCTCTCCTCCCACTTTTCTTAATTCAGTTTTGCAGCTGCATTTCATTTTTTTAAAAAAAAATGAAATAAGTATGAGATGGCTGCATAATGATGAGATTTGCCTTTGGCCCCAGGGCATTTAAAAAACCAAAACCAAAACACAGGCAGCCTTCATTTGTATATTCAGAAAAGTTTACTTTTCATGCATGTGAGATTAAAATTACTCATTGGTAGAGGAGCCCACCCAAAATCTCAGTGTGTGAGTCATCACTCTGGGCCTGAATCTTAAGTAGAAGGAGGCATGCCCTTAAGAGTAGTTCATACAGAGATGCAAATACAAAGAACTTCCTCTAATAAGTAGGTATTCCGCACTTTTTTTTTTAAAATCAGGAATCACTGAATCACTGAACCATGCCTTTCTTTCCAGACATGAGTGCCATTGCATATCTTGACAGGAGTCAATGTGGGTCCCAGTTCTGAAAGCTATCAAGGGACTTCGGAGTAGTTACTTTTTTAAAATACAACTCCCAGAATCCTATAGTCATCATATGAGTCTGCTATGACCTGAATCCTTTCCGCAACTCTCCTATTTTTGGCGCTGAGGTGCTGTGCTCGCGCGAGCAGCCTCCGGAGCGAGGCTCTCACTTCTCTGCTTCTTCGGCTCCGCACGAGCTTCCTGCTCACGTGAGAACCCTGCCTCTTCCTTTCGCAGTGCAGCCTGGGGCCTTCCCAGGCTGCACTGGACAGGAAGCATGACTGGCCTGGCTTCCAAGGCTCCGCATGCAAGGTAAGTGCGCGTGGGGCCCTGGAGCAATGCGCGATCGTGCAGCATTTTTGGCTTCAAGCTGAAAATGAAAAAATGTGTGAGCGGTCCCTGCCAGGCCCTGGAGCGTTGCACAAATGTGAGTACATCATGTGGACTGCTCCTCACATGCTCAAAGGGTCCTTTCTGATTGAAAATGCTGTGCGAAGTAGGGCCCTGGGAAGGAAAGAAGAAGAGGCACACACAGCTCCATCACACCTAGGCTCTGGCAGCTGTTCAAAGGCCTTCTCTCTGTACCAACTGGTGTTGCTCTGCCCTGGGAGGGAGAGAACCGCAGCCAGCATTTGCTGGACTTAATCGCCTCCCAAAATCCCATTCCGTTTTTCTTGTACATCATGTCTTATTTAGATTGTAAGCCTGAGGGCAGGGAACTATCAAATTAGCAGTTTGTAAGCCACTCTGGGAGACTTTTTGGCTGAAGACTTGGGTTTAAATACTTTAAATAAATATAAAAAATTAAGCATATTGCTTAAGGCAAGGGCAGGAATCATGTGATCCTCCAGATATCATTGGACTGCAGCTTCCAGTGTGCTTCAACACTGGTTATGTCCAACAGCATCTGGAGGCCCATGTGATTCTCTCTTTTGATTTAATATTTGAATAATTGCAGAGAAGAGTGAATCTGAGGATTGCCACTTTTCCCATTGCTGTATTCACAACGCCCTTTGCACTGAAGGTGGCCAGTAAATCCAATACTGTAGGAAGCAGGGCTAAAACCACTCTTGATTTTACTGCCACTCCTCCTACAGCTGCTCCGAAGCTGAATAAGACACCAGAAGTTTCAAAGAATAGGGTCCAGGACTGGGAGAGCTCATATTCAACTTAGAGCAACTGCAAGAGGACCAGTGGGAAAAATCAAGAGCAGATTCACTCTACACATCAAGAGTGGATTGCTCAGTTAACTCTGCAGCTGAGATCCCCACATGGTCAAGCACAGTGTAAGAATTTCATTTTTGGACTCCTCTGTGGTTCCTGTGTCACCATCCTCAGGACTCGCCACTAATAGTGCTCCCCTCCATGCCGTTCCATTACTGGTGAAAAGCACAGAGGAGCCAAATGCAGACCAAGGAAATCTTGCTTGGGTCTTCCAGAGTTCTCAGCAGATGATGTGATCATTCTGCATCTGTTAAAGAGACATAGCTGGACACTCTTCTGATCTTTCTTGCTCTCCACCAGCAACAAGATGCTTATGTGGGGGGTAATATCATAGTGTAATGCTGAATCCAGGGTGGGCTTTTATGATCAAGGAGCCCTGGTGGTGCAGTGGTTAAATGCCAGTACTGCAGCCACAAGGTTGAGAGTTCTATCCTGCTGGGCTCCAGGTTGACTCAGCCTTCCATCCTTCTGCAGGTCACTAAAATGAGTACCCAGCTTGTTGGGGGCAATTAGCTAAAAACACATTGTAAACTGCTTAGAGAGCACTTAGCTGAAAAGCGGTATAGAAATACACATGCTATTGCTATTGCTATTGAGGATATTACCCCAAAATGTGGGTGACTCAGGGCTGTTGAAAGTGGAATAACAGCACTATAATAGCGTAGTACTGAAATGGCCCCTGTCTCTTTTAAATCGCAGCTTACCTGGAAGTTCTTTGTACATCCACCCTGGTTTCTTTAGACGCCTCCCACTTTTCTTCCCTGTGTGCCTTCAAGTCATTTCTGACTTACAGCAACTCTACCACAGGGTTTTCTTGGCAAGATTTGTTCAGGGGTGGAGTGTCATTGCCTTCATCTGTGGCTGAAAGAGTGACTTGCCCAAGATCAACCAGAGGGTTTCTGCGGCTGAGTGAGGATTTTTGCTCCGGTCTCCCAGACTCCTCATCCAACCTGCAAATCACTACACCATGGTGGCTCTTACAATACATGCATCTGTATGAGGAAGATAATGTCTGGTTGACCTGTGGTCCCTGTTCAATTTGTTGTCTAGGTGCTGAAAGGTGATAACAAACGTCAAGTCAGACCTCAAGTCAGAGGAGCAGCTTAGGGAGCTGGGTATGTTTAGTCTGAAGAAGAGAAGAAGATTAAGAGGGGACATGATAGCCATGTTTAAATATTTGAAAGGATGTCATATTGAAGAGGAAGCAGGCTTGTTTTCCACTGCTCCAGAGACTAGGACAAGGAGCAATGGATTCAACCTACAGGAAAAGAGATTCCACTTAAACCTCAGGAAGAAGTTCCTGATGGCCAGAGCTGTTTGGCAGTGGAATATGCTGCTTCGGAGTATGGTGGAGTCTCCTTCTTTGGAGGTTTTTAAACAGAGTCTGGATGTGTATTCCTGCATGGCAGGGGGTTGGACTGGATGGCCCCTGTGGTCTCATCCAACTCTATTATTCTATGATTCTATGGCCTTGGAATGGTACTTTTCTGGATTGCAGTTCTAGTAAGCTTTCAGCTAGCCTAGCCATGCTTGTTCATTGACTGCAGGAGTTGTAATCCAAAAATGTAACTTCTGTTTTAGGCCCCACCCCAAACAACTGATGAATCTTGATCTTTCGTCTTTACTTGGGTTGGACAGCCATTGAAACGGAGAGTGTCTTGCAGCTGAGAACGTACATGTTACAGCCCCTTAAAAAGAGGACTGTCCCCTATGAACTGAGATGCAGTGCCACCCTGCTACATCAGCATTCTAGCCCCAAGAGAAACTGACACAACTTCCAGTGGAGCTAAAAGAAACAATATAAAAATTAGCCTTCTTCCACCTCTGTGCTTTGCCATTTTGACTTTTATTTCTAGCATGATAACCCTGTTATGTTTATTCAAATGGGATTAAAAAAATTAAGTAAGTTCAAGAGGAGGAGGAAGAAGAGCAGATTTTAAGGCAGCTTTGGCATCTATCTCCAACGTTCTTCTCCTAAAGGAACACAAGCCAGGACCTGCTTCGTAAATTCACTTTCTGTTCAGATAGGATCAGGCAATGGCTCCAGCTTTGCTTATGAAGGAATCTGAACCTTGCCCAAGAAAACGGCTCAGCCCACAGAATGCGCGGTCCAGACCCGCCTGCTGAAACTCTGTCACATTTTACAAATGTATGCTTGGCATGGATTCCACCTTACCTAAGGCCATGTTTCTAACAGCAAGTCAACATGCATGGTGGCTGCTGATCTGCTTGTGTGTGCATGCTCTCTGGCTGACACAATCAAAACATGATCAACAACAACAACAACAACTAAAAAGACCGGGGGGTGGGGGAGAGAAGCACCTGTTTAGAGCATACAAAACAAGGCAACTGAGGTGATCTGATGAGTTAATGCTTTAAGATGGTCTGATGAGCTGCCATGTAACAGAGGTGGAAATTATGTGGCCCTCCAGATGTTGTTGGACTGCAATTCCCAGCATTCCTCATTGGCCATGCTAGTAAGGGTTGCTGAAACATATAGGCCAACAACATCTGCAGGGCCACACAATTCTTAGCCATGCCCTAGAATATATCCCATCCCAAATATTGTTCCATCCCTATACAGTGGCCTCAATCCTGCATGGTCTGGCATAGCACTGCATGTGTTCAGTATGTGGAGTTATGGTAGAGCTAGCCATTCACATACTTACCATAGGGCCATTGGCATCCACCATGGGCATTCTATTCCTGCTGGAGAGCAAGGGGAGATTGAAGAAATGACTAGCTCTGTTCCTGTAGCTGGATGCCAAATAATTACATCGTCTGCTGAAATCGTCTGATGGCCCCAGTGGAGGATGTAATCATTTCTATCTAGCTATGGGGATATTACTATACCCTTCTGTGATTCCCCACACCACTCTCCGGCAGGCACAGGATTGTGTTTGTGGGGAAAGTGGCTTTGTGATGAATTGGGTGAGGGCCTTGGTTCAGTGCCCAAGGAAGTAGAGAATAAGAACCTAGGCATCACAGAATTATAGAATCATAGAATCATAGAAATGTAGAGTTGGAAGAGACCACAGGGGCCATCCAGTCCAACCCCCTGCTATGCAGGAACACCCTCAAAGCACTCCTGATAGATGGCCATCCAGCCTCTGCTTAAAAACCTCCAAAGAAGGAGACTCCACTACACTCCGAGGCAGCATATTCCACTGCCAAACAGCCCTGACCATCAGGAAGTTCTTCCTGAGGTTCAGGTGGAATCTCCTTTCCTGCAGCTTGAATCCATTGCTCCTTGTCCTGGTCTCTGGAGCAGCAGAAAACAAGCCCACTCCCTCCTCTACATGACATCCCTTCAAATATTTAAACATGGCTATCATGTCCCCTCTTAACCTTCTCTTCTGCAGACTAAACATCCCCAGCTCTTTAAGTTTATCCTCATAGGGCATGGTTTCCAGGCCCCTCACCATTTTGGTCGCCCTCCTCTGGACTTGCTCCAGCTTGACCATGTCCTTCTTGAATTGAGTTGCCCAGAACTGGACACAGTATTCAAGATGAGGTCTAACCAAAACAGAGTAGAGTGGTACCATCAACCAAAAGGAGACGTATGGAGGTTAACTTACACCTGTATGTGCCACTAATAGAATGTCAGCCACAGAGTATGTTCTTCATTTTATCACAGGTCCATGAAGCTGGGGCATAGGAATTGTGACTCCCAGTGTTATGAATGTGAAAACTTTGTACTCACCCCCACTTTTAAAAAAAATCCCATCAAGGACTTTGTAGTAGCAGGCATAATTTCCATCTCATCCATTTTCTCCTCACAATGACTTTGTAAGATAGCTTAGGCCAGTGGTTCTTAACCTTTTCTTCAGCAGGGATTCTCCATAAATCTAATTTGTTGCTGGGAACACTCAAGACTTAACTCAATATTTAAATTTAGATTTAAATATTCATTTTATTTATTTATTTAAGGCTTCTGGAGACTAGAATTCAAATCCTCGCCCAGAAGCCGAGTGACCCTTGGTGCCCACACCCTGCATCCTTGATGAAAGGGATGCAGTGGCAGGTGTGTGTGCTCACTCAAACTGTTCCCTCATTTGCAAATGAGGGAACAGGTTCAGCACCCATATTCCCTACCACATCCACGGTGCTGCCACTGCTGATGGTGTGCAGCAACAGAGCTTCATGGACCCCTTGTGAGGGCTCCACGGACCCCCAAGCTTAGGCTAAGAGATTGTGCCTGGTCCCAGGTCAGTGTGAGCTTCATGACTACTGATGTGAAACAGCTTCTCCACACTCTAATCTAGGCATATAGAAGATTTGGCTCTCCAGATATTAGATTGAAACTTCCATCTTCCCACACCATTGGCTATGCAGACTATGGCTGATGGATGTTGAAGCCAAACCACATCTGAAGTCATATAAGTTCCCTACCCCTGCTTTAAGAGAAATAGTCGGTTGATTGCACCACACACTGACTGCACTAAAAAGAAAAACAGAACATAGGAACACCTAGTTTCATGTTTAAGTGGCATTTATAAAGTATTGATTTTGGGAATTCAAAACGGGACATGCCAGCCCGATTAGCCGTCAGTAGCTTGGAATAAAAAGGCTGCCAGGTTCATGTTTCAACTTGAAGCTGGGGCAGCTTTGAAAGGCAGGAAGAATGCCTTGAATTTTTGACACAAAATGCAAAGAAGAACCAAGGTGAAGAAAAGGGAGAAAAGGCACAACAGCAGAAACGGCATCTACCCACTGGAGGAGTAGGGTTAAAGGTTCACGGGATCATTTTGAGGGCTACCTGAGAGATCTCAGTGGGGCTGAACATGCGTGTCAGGCTCACCTTTCCAGTCAAGTCCCCTCCTATGCTAAAAATAAGCTTTGAAGAGCAGTGGGAATTTTGAATTGTTGCTGAAGACTGCTGGTTTGGGAATTTTGCTGTCCAGTCCAGGGCACTCAAAACAGGGGGAACTGGGTGCAGAAGAGGCAGCCTTGTTGGTGACTGGTGTATCTGCCCCATTCATGTAAGCTATAGGTATGCCAGTTGGTCTGTCTTCTTGTGTGATTTTAACATGGAAAGGGGATCGTCCCACTGTCTTAACTCCTTGTATTCCTGGTAAGGGTGGGGACAATCTTCATCTCACTTTTCATGTGAATGGAATTTGCACAGTTCTTCCTATTTGGAATGTCAACAACTTGAGTTTCTTTTTTTTTTTTAAATCAAATGTGGGAGAAACCAAACTTGATGCATGTATCCAGCAAGCTACATGACTTTGAGTGCTATGGGCTGGCATAGTGAATTACTATGACATAAGTCTAATGTATGCTGTCATAGCTCACTATTTGGGGTACTGCAAAAGCCAGAACACTGTACCAACTGTGCAAAGACCAAATTCCCTCCCAAACTACCTTTTCTTTGCTATAGTCCCCCTCAACATGACTGTTTCTTGGCTGCTGCTGGTGGGAGCAGCAAAGAAGCAAAAATTCAAAAATTCAAACTGTGTAGCCACCTTTGGGCTTCTTATTTTGGGAGAATTAATCAAATGTAGGTGTTATATGATTGCTCTGCAATTTGAGATTACCAGCACAGAAGAACTGTCCTGGACTGAGTTTGTACAGAGTGTAGTCCTCCCTCCACATGTGCAGGTTTGATCTTTGTGAATTTGATTATTCATGAGGTGCCCATGTGCCTTCCCCCCATTCTCCTCCTCCCTTTGCTTGCATTTTGCCAGGCTTGGAGAAGGAAGGCAAACACCCAGACAAAAGGCAAAGAAATGGGGAGGGGGAGGCAGATGCGTGCCTTCTTTCTCCCCTCCAGAGCTCCCCTCCCATTCCCTTCCTTGTGGCCCCAGTGTGCAAAAGGCAAAAGAATGGGGGGATCTTGTGAGGGTTCTGCACCCCAAACTCTTGCGAAAGTGGAGGGGCCACCGTATTGCATAACAGAAATGCAACAGCAATGGAGACAGTAATCTTACCATGAAATAACTGTCAGTACTGACCAGCAGCACGGTCACCAGGCTTGCAGAGTCAAAGCACTGAGCTTTTTTCATTAGCAAAGATAATGACATCATTTGTTGCTCCCTTGTTTTCCTGATCCCCCTTTATTGATGTGTTTCAGACTTACAGTGACCCCAGGGTGAACCTATCACGGGGCTAAATTGGCAAGAATTTTTCAGAGGGGTTTTACCATTGGCAGAGGCTGAGAGAATATGACTTACTCAAGGTCACCCAGTGAATTTCTACAGCTGAGTGGGGATGTGAACCCTAGTCTCCAGAGTGGTAATGCAAAGGTCAAATCACTACATTGTCCTGGCTCTTTCTGGCCCTTTTTGCACCTTACCTGGTGTCGCTGGTGTCACGTGGGGATTGCATGAAAAGCCTCTTGCAAAAGGGAATCGCATCCCCTGCACCTTCCTCCACACCAGCTCCATGCTGAATGGAAGGAAATGTGATAGCTCTGCCCCTTCCTACCGCAACGCAGCCGGGTACTTTCCCAGGCTGTGCTGGGAGAGGAAGCACAGCTACCGCACTTTCCAAGGTTCCACACACCAGGTAAGTGCGGGAGGAATGCGGGAGGAACGCGCAATCGTGCATCATTTTCGGGAAAAATGACTGCCGTGGGATCGCTATGGGAGTGACGTGCGATTGCGAGAATGTCATGCAGAACCATTCTTGCGATTCCACGTCATTCTCGTAGCCATTTCGTATTCCAAGTCACGTGCAAAAAGGACCTCTGTTTCCTCTTACTTTGCCTGAAATCCCAGCCTAAATTGAAATAGGAGCAAGAATGATATTTCTCAGCAACAGGATGTTGTAAGCTATCTGTGTTACCTTCAAAAGTATTTTGGGTTGGCCTGGTCTTGAATGGGCAGTTTAGCGCAATTATCTTTACAGAAGAATTGCTCTTGGTAGAGATGGAAATTGCTAGAACTAGCTTGTTGATGTGGCTCAACACAGCTGCCTGTATTTTGAGACTCTCCTAGGGGATGTGGCTATAGGATCTGGCCTGATTACCATCTGCAGTTTGATATTTACCATTACACTATTGATATTTTCCTGCTAGCAAATCATAAATTGTGGTAATTGAGGTAAGTCCCACTGTGTCCTATGGGGCTTCTTACCAGCTAACCATGAATAGGATTGCAGCCATAATCACTAAAAAGTCTGGTTCAGGTTTGGAACACTGTATTAGCATAATATAGAAATTCTATCCATCACAGCCTATCAGTAATAACCAATTCATACAGCCAATAGATCACAAGCTATCACAAGATAATAGTTAAGCATCTACCACAAGTAAGCAGCGTACGGATATGATGGATATTGCTTTCCCTTCTAAAGTAATTCCAATAATAGCAAGAACTAGGCATCTACAGCACTCCTGGCCCCATTTTTTCCACCAGTTACATTGCACACCATCCTTTGCAGCTAGCAAAGAAAACTTCCAACTGAGATTTAATGCACAGTTGGAGTGCTCCTTCATAGCGAAAGGTACAAAATTCAAGTAGATTCCGGAGTCATTTCTGGAGTCCCATAGTTGGTTGTGCCTTTCTTTCTTCTTTGTTTTTTCCTTAGCATTAGAGGAAATCAATCAAAGGTTCCAACATACAATTCTGTGCACGTTTACAGTAGTCAGCGACAGTCCGTGAGGACTGCCTTCAAGTAGCTGAGCTAGAAATTGAACCTTAACAGAGAAGATGTATAAAGCTGTGGGAGCAGCATACTGTACCAGCCTTAAATGAAGCCACAAGATTTTGTCTCTCATGGTAACAGTGAAGTCCTATGCTTGTCTAATCAGAAATAGGAATGAGTAGACATTTGTTCAGTACTTATTTCAAAGTGAATTTTGAAGTGTGACCACTCATGTTTTCCAGCCAATACATGACCTGAAGCCCAGCTATTCTTCAAAATTCATACTTCTCCAGATTTTGCAACAGAGCTCTCCCTTAAAAAGGCTTGTATTAGAGAAATGTTTGCACAGAAATGTATTAGTGAAAAGAACATTCATATATATACTACATTGTGAATGTGTATGTGTGTGTGTGTATGTATGTGTCTGCTGGAAAAAAGTTGGAAGTTGTATATTAAGCAAAATCTCATGTGTTTTTCTTGTAGTAAATATATTTTTAAAAATAATATAAGATGTATGTGTTAAAAATGCACACACACACACACACACACACACACACACACACACACACACACAAACCGTGTACACATGATCAGGCTATAGTAATTCATGCAGTCAACTGATAAGATTATGGAAATGTACCTTAGATGAGGTGGTTCTTCAAGAAGACTTGGACACTTCAGCTAGAGCAAAACAAGACACTTAGACTTCTAAAGGAAATATCTCATAAAACTTGTAAAATACTAGGCTTAACAAAATGATTTTTGGTGCCAATGCACTTCTTTTCTGAATTCAAGGTGCTACTGATGACATTTAAATCTCGAAATGACTTGGATCTTCAACACTTCAATGAACCTGCCTGAGAATTATGAACCTTTCAAGAGGCTCTCCTCTCCGTAGAAATGTAGTTCTTCATCACTAATTTTAGTTTCAAAGGAAAGAATTATCAGTTTTAGACACGTTCTTCTCACTATAAGAAAATCTTAGAAAAATGTGCAGTTTTGGAAGACTGTTCGCAGTTTGGGACTTATTCTGTACAAAATTTGCAAATTATATTTTTCCTCTGAGAGCAGCGTTTTCTGCAAAGAAAACAGCATTTTTCTGCACAGGAAATGCTGTTTTCTGCACAAAATCAACACATGCAAATTTTGTGCAGAATAATTCCTGAATGGTGAATATATATGTCAGGCAGACTTCTCAAAAAATCTGAAAATTCAGGAAAAACTCAATCGAATAGTGGAAAAAAGAACTTTTGACATTTAGGACTAAACAAGAAACAAAACCCTGTTCAGCCATGGGCCTGAATACACATAGGACTAAAACTGGAGACAGTGATGTGAGCGTGCAGCACCCCATGTCCCTGAGCACTCAGACAGTGGACTTCACGTGCTAAGAGTGAAACTCTGAAGGTGGCTCTGTAACCTCATTCAGTGGAGCACAGACACAGAGTTCCTATGAAGCTGAATCTTGCCCACAGGTACTTTGTAACTACTCTCAGCCATTTGTGCTTATTAAGATATCCAGATGTTTATTATCAGTCCAGAAAAAAATCTAACTGACATTCAGGTGCTTGTGGAAGGAGGATGGAATGGTTTCCAGTTTCAGTCTCATGTGCCTTGATGAGGCAAATGCCTGAAGAAGGCTCAAGTGGGGGTAGAAATCATGTGGACCTTTGGATATTATGGCACTGCAGCTTGCAGCATTCCTCATCATGCTGAGTGGGCCTGCTGGATGCTGCAGTCCAACAACACCTCGAGGGCAACATGCCCACTTTGGAGGTTTCTTCTGCTTTTGATACTTTTTCTGTTTCTCCTCCTGCTCCTTCTGTTGCTTCTTTTTTCCTGCTTCTCGTTGGCCATTTCCACACTACACTCTTATAGCACGATTATTCCACTTTCAACATCCTATGGAATCCTGGGGGTTGCAGTTTCGGGAGGGGCTGGCCCCTCCCGAAATTGCAAACCCCAGGATTCCATAGGATGTTGAAAGTGGAATAATCGCGCTATAAGAGTGTAGTGCAAAAATGGCCCTCCTTCTCCAGCTACTGCAACTCCTCCTCTTTCATCCCCTTTGCCGTCACTATCTCCATCTCCTCCTCCTTATTCTGTTGCTTTTCCTTCTCCTCTTGCCCCTTTTTCACCTTCCTCTTCTGCTTCTTCTTAATTTCATTTATAAGCCCTCTTCCTCCAGTTCAAAGATGAGATTTAAGATGGCCTCCCAAGTTATTATTAAGTGAAACCTAAGTGAAACTCAGTCCCAGGTAAATATCAGCAGGTGGAAAAGCTCATTTTGGACTACAACTGACTGGCCATACTCGTGGGGAGGGGGATTTGGGGAGTTGTAGTCCAAAAGAATAATTTTCCCAGGCTCTGCTCTATATTGGATTGCACTTCAAGTCCTAGGTAATTTCTGCACTAGACTGTTGTAGTGCTATTATTCCACATTCAACATACCTTGAGGCCCTTCCTAAACAGCAAACCCCAGGATTCCACAGGATGTTGAAAGTGGAATAATAGCACTATAACAGTCTAGTGCGGAAATGACCCTAGTAAAATCTACAAAGATGGACAAAGTCTCTTTTGCTCATTCTCCTGTCAGTATGTGTTGGGAGTCAGGATTCACTCCAGCCAAGCTCGGTGACATTCCACTCATGGTTGAGCTTCCTGACAATTCTCTCAGTGAGAGCCAACATCTACAGCCGCTTCCGTGTGCATGGAGAAAAGGACTAACCCTATGCCTGCTACTTACAATGCACTGCAGTAAGCTACATTTCATATCTGATGCTCAGCATACAAGGCACTAGGCAGCATGCTGCAAACACACACACACAACTGTAGACAGCACTGAATGTGAAACAGGAGAGGTTTGGCAAGTCAGCTATTTATTATCTGGAATTCAGTAGTGTCTAGGAGGTATGATCAGGATAAAATTGCTCTTTGCATTGGTCTCAGAACTGTGAGGTCTGATCATTTACAGTTGGGTGTTCCAACTGATAGGGGCAGATGAAAAGGAAATGGTGCTTTTACATCTTTAATTATTTGTGCAGTAATGGGGAATTCAGCCCATCCAGTAACTTACATCTGCAGAAACAGCCTCTTCTGCAGAACTATTGAAAGTGCAGGATTCCTGGTACCTTTTGTATCTGGCTACCCTAGTTTTAAACCAAACTATAAGGGGACCCCTATACCTTAAGGTTAAAGTGGGCATGCATCTATATCTATATAGAAAAATATGGAACCCTCAATATTTAGACAAGTCATCCTGCACTAGGGTTGCCAGAGCTTTAGCATCCCCAAATCTGCTTATCTAGTGACATCATTGCAGGGCACCTTGTAATGTTGCATTGTGGGTGGAATTGGATTGGAGAGAAAGAGAGAGGTTCAGCTCCCTGCTTGAACATGAAACTCAGTGGGTGACATTGAGCCAATCTAATTGAACCAATCTCTCTCTTTTCCTCTCTTTCTCAATCAATCTGATACACCTTACATGACTGTTATGAGGATAAAGCAGAGAAGGAAGAGAGTCACCTAACCTATCTGAGCTCCTTGGAGAAAAGTGTGATACAAGCATAAATGAGTAAGCAGATAAATAGAGCTGGTAACACTTGAAAGACAAAAGTGTGGAACCTAAGCAAGGCTCGGAAATGTGGTCCTGGGGTCACTAGAAAGAACCTAAAGATATAAAAGCGCAAGAAAACAGCAAAGTCATGGAAAAAATAGTTTTATTGTGTTCCTCATTCTTCAAAGTTCCCCTCTCTCACCGCTTTGTTTTTGTTGGGGAAAATTTTTTTTTGGTAAAATGTATGTTAGAGTTAGCAACTTCTGCACGCTTATACTCACTAAGAACTACTTTGCATTGTTGCGACTTCCTGTTTGCTTGTTTTGTCACATCCTCTCTCTTCCTGCATCGTTTTACTCTGCAGCCATTCATTTCTGTTCCTCTTCCTCCTCCTCTATTAGACTATGTGTTTCACTAGTATGACTAATTGGAAATATAGCTACTTTTTATGCTTTGCCAAGAAGACAAAGCTCATTTCTGTTATCTGCTAAATTCTGTGTATGTATGTGGACTGTAGACTGGTTGTTGTTCAGCTTCTGCCTTGCCAAATAGATTACTCAGCTTGATATATCTAGTACTATCTCTCACATTTCCCAACATTATTTTGGTTTTTTTTTCTGGTGGGTGAAGAGGAATATAGTCCCAAATGAGCCATGATACCTAGTGGGTTACAGAGTCATATTTTCTGAGGCCCTTTCTGCACGACATTTGCCATGCGAAAGGGCGCCTGGAGCATTGCGCAATTGTGAGGAGCGATCTGCACGATGCACTCACAATTGTGTGATGCTCCCGGGGCTAGCAGGCGCCAATTGTGCAACTTTTCATTTTCTACTGGAAGCCAAAAATGGTGCGCAATTACGCATTGCTCCTGGGCCCCGTGTGCACTTACCTGGCATGCAGAGCCTCCAGAGCTGTGCTGGTTGCGCTTCCTGCCCCAACGCAGACGTGGACTTTAAGGTCCAAACATGGGAGTGAAAAATGGTTAAAGCAGGACTTTAGGTGTATGACCCCCTTTAAGTGGGTTAGTGTGATGAAAGCTGTGGATCCCCTTCCAGAAAAGTGTATTTGAACATGGAACATAAAGTAAGTGTGATTTTTTTTTTCTTGCACTGGGATTTCCTGACCCATTCATGGATGACAAGAATATCAGGCTTACTTTGGTTAAACATATGTGAATGGCTTTGTTAAATAGGCATAATCACGCTGAAAGAAATGAGTGTGCCACAACATTTGATGGTCCAGATGTGTTACATAGGACATTTCTGCCCAACACTGTTATAGTGCTATTATTCCACTTTCAACAACCTGTGGAATCCTGGCTTTGCAGTTTAGGGAGGGGCATTTAGAATTCTCAGTCAGAGAGCTCTTGGGCCTCAGGAAACTACAAACCCCAGAATTCCACAGGATATTGAAAGTGGAATAATAGCACTATAACGGTGTAGGGTGGCAACAGCCATATAGTCAGGACAAGAGTCCACTATCTGAATAGAACATGAAGAAACCGAATGGTTTTCCATTTTGAATAGGGAACAGACAAAGTTGCATTTTGTCACCCTACCTGTTTAATTTATACACAGAGCATATCATATAGAAAGCTGAATTAGACTCACAGAAAATGAGGGAAGGAACATCAAAAACTTAAAGTATGCAGGTGATACCATATTACTTGCAGAAAATAGCAAAGATTTGGAATGACTATTGAGGAAAGTCCAGGTAGACGGTGCAAAAACATAATTACAGTTGAACATTAAGAGGACAAAAATAATGACCACAGAAGATTTAGAGAACTCAAAAGTTGTTCTATACTTCAGCTAGACCTAAATCAAAATAGACAGTGTAATCAACAACCAGAGGAAGACTGGAGCCATTTCCGCACTAGACTGTTATAGCGCGATGACTCCACTTTCAACATCCTATGGAATCCTGGGGTTTGCAGTTTCAGGAGGGGCCAGGCGGCCCCTCCCGAAACTGCAAACCCCAGGATTCCATAGGATGTTGAAAGTGGAGTCATCGCGCTATAACAGTTTAGTGCAGAAATGGCCTGGGACTTGTCAGGGCAGGTATGAAGGAACTAGACAATATCTGCAAGTGTAAAGATAGGTAACTAAATACTGAAGTCAGGATCATCCATACCATTGGATTTCTGATTTCTATGTCTGATTGTGAAAGCTGGACAGTGAAGATAGTTGATAGGAGGAAAATCAACTCATTTAAATGTGGTGCTGGAGGAGAGTTCTAAACCGATGTTTCCAGGGTGTTTTGATCCTGTCAAGCTTTGATCCCACCATATGTATTAGCAATACATCTAATAGTAGTTGCAGTAGATGCCCGGGTAAAGCTTGCTAGTGCTAATATGTATCCGTTTCCAATTGACACTGGTAGTAATATAGCCAGCTGTAACTTCTGAAATATCAATAGGCTCTGAATGAGTGATTTACTCTGTATTCAATGTTACTTTGCAGCGGGCAGTTGGAAGGGAAGATCAAACGGTGGGAGGTGGGAAGAACAACGGAAGAACAAGGGAATGTTATGGGAACATTTAGATAGGAGACAGCAACCTGTCCTGGCTCTTACGATGAAAAGTATGTAAATGATAGTATGCCTGGGGAAACTGCTGGAGCCAGTAGGATGATTTGATATGTAAGATTTTAACTAATCTTTGATATGTGCGCCAAAATTCATATGGGAAGCTGTACAACTTGTACCCAACTCTAATGCTGTAGTCGCAGCAACATTTTGGTAATGATGTTGTGTTGCTTCTTTTCCTGAAATAAATGCTTCTGTTTTGAAACTCTGATTAAAGTTATTCACAGCAAGTCAGCCAGGACATGACAGATGTCATGGATTACCAAAAAGACAGATAAGTGGATCCTGGAGCAAATCAAACCTGAATGCTCCTTAGAAGTCAAAATAACAAAACTTTGGGTGTGTGGAACTTTGGCCATTTCTGCATTACACTATTATAGTGCTATTATTCCACTTTCATCACCCTGTGGAATCCTGGGGTTTGAGAGGAACATTTGGAATTTTCAGCCAGAGAGCTCTTTGGCCTCTGTAAACTACAAATCCCAGAATTCCACGGCAAGCTGAAAGTGGAATAATAGCACTATAGTGTAGTGTGGAGATGGCCTACGGCAATATCATTTGATGACCAGACTCCTTAGAAAAGCTTATATTGCTTGGTGAAGCAGGGAGCAGTAGGAAAAGAGGAAGATGGATTACTTATTGATGGAGAGACTCAATCAAGGAAGCCTGAGTTTGTTGGACCTGAGCAGGGCTTCGATTATTGGGGCCCATGCAGGTCTTCTACTAGTAAAGGTTGCCATAAATCCCAAGCTGAACTGACAGCAGTTAATAGCAACAACAATTGTATTCATGTGAATGTAGCCTCAGGGATTGTTTTGAGTGGGCCAGAGAGGAGAACACACCCAAAATATTACAGGTGTCTTTTCAGTGCTCCAGCTAAGCTGAGGTTCTTAAGGGGAAAAAAAAGCAAAGCTCTCTCTCGGTACTTGTTTTTCTGCACGTGGTGGGTGTGCCATGGAGCCACAGTGTCTGGGACAGCAGCGGTCAAAGGAAGCTGTTAGCTGGTGCTCTTGAGAGAGGAAGTCAGTGTTCCAAGACTGAGGCAGAGTTAGTACTGAGGTTTTTTTTCTTCCTAATAGGGAGAAAAGAGAGAGAGAGAGAAGGCTAAGAAATAAGAGAGGGAGGAAGGAAGAGGCTCTAATAACAGCCTGCTGATGTCACCCACAGCATCAAGGTTAGAGATGTACCTTGTTTGGCAAAGGGCTTCCTTCTGTGTTCCCTGAAAGGATCAAAAAGCCCAGAAAGGCAAAATAAAAGATGATTGTGAACCAGTGTTGCCTGAGGAAGGCTCTTCAACAGCTGTGTAGAAGAAGGAATTGCTGCCCATATTTGTCATGCAAGCAAAACTTGGTGAAATCTCCTCTTCTACACAACCATTAAAGATATGGGAGCCCTATAGCCATTAAAAGGTTCAGCTGGCTGTAAGGGCAGCAGAAATATCAGAAGTAGAGATGACGAGAGTTTTGTTTTGTTCATTTTTTAAAAAAGGAGACTTCTCAAAATTTGCAGATTTCTTCAGAAATTCATGAGAAAGAATGTCAGAGGTTCAAAAAAATGACTGTGGGAGAAATCAAAGCCAACAGATTTGTTCCTGCTGTCAGAGGACTTTTGAGTACTCAGCTCTTCAAAATCTAGCTTTGGATTTGTAGTACTGAATTAGGATTACCACTCTTTTTAATATGGGAAGCTCCTGATCCATAACATTTATGTGGCAGGAAAGATATACCATGTTCCTCTCCATGCTAGGAACAGCAGAATCAATTGTATTTGGCCAGTAGAGATGATGGACCATTTTGTTTGGCAGTTTTGAAAATTTTGTTTTGTAACTGGAACTTATAAAATTTGTGACTTTTTTTGTGAATTTAGTGGAAAGAATATGAGGGCAAAACAATTTAAACGTGGGAGAATGTGAAACAGACTCATTCATTTGCAATCAGGAGACATCTGAATTTTTACCAATGTGGGGGAAAAAAAGTAGCCGCTCTTTCACACTACCCAGTTAAAACACTATGATTCCACTGTATGATTCCTCTGTGATTCCACTTTAACTACCATAGTTCCATCCTATGGAATCCTGGGACATTTAGAATTCTCATCTGGAGCCCTCTGGTGCCTTAGTAAACTACGACTCCCAGGATTCCAAAGGATGGAACTTTAACAGTTAAAATCCTAGTGTTGTATAAAATGTTGCATAGATGGTATATGACGCCAGAGAGATTACAAAAAATTACAAAGAATGGAAATTCGAAATGCTGGAAGTGCAGAGAAAAAGAGGGAACATTTTATCATATGTGGTGGACTTGGAAAAAGGCAAACAAATTTTGGAAAGAAATACATGATGAAATTCAAAAAATATTCAAAATGAATTTTCAAATGATACCTGAATTATATTTATTGAATATAATAAAATCAAAGGCAGAAATTAGGAAGCATAAACAATAATGTTATATTTAGTTACAGCAGCTAGATTAACTTATGCTCAACGTTAGAAACAAGATATTAAAATAAATTTCAATGAATGGAAGTTAAAGGTTATGGAAATGATGGAGATGGAAAAATTGACAAATGCATTAAAGAACAAATCTATTCAACAATTTGATACAGAATGGAGCAAAATAAAAGAGTGGCTGCAATTGTAAAGCTAATGATTATAATGATATAATTTGATAAAAAAAGGTAAAAATGTATTGACTGGTTAAAAGACAAATTATGATTGTTATGCCAAAGACTCTAGGTATAGCGTATTGGACTCCTTATATTGTACTGTAGTATATTGTACCTTTTGTTTGATTCAGCTGGGCAAAACTGGAAAAGAAAACTTGTTATGGGAGTTGGGGGGCCTTAAGAAGAAATGTTCCCATTTTATACTTTTTTTTAGAAATTTTAATAAAAATACTTAAAAAAAGATCCTAGTGTTGTATCTGGGTAGCATGAAACAGCCTTAGATATATAGGCCTTTAGTTTGTCCTTACTTTACAACAGAAGTAAGTGAACAAGTTTTAAACTGCCTTCAGTCCCATGACTGGGCGAAAAGTACGATATAAATGAATAAAATAACTAAATCAGAAATAAATGGAATTGGCTCTAGGGCTATTTTTCTGTCCCCAGGACCTGCTGGGGTCTGAACAGGCTGGCAAGAACTGGAAAAACCAAACCAGAAGTGTCCAGAAGGTCAGTCCTGGTTGAGCAACTGCTATTTTTAGCTTATAAACAATGAAAAAGGTTATTACCCTTCCTGAGAGCAACTTTTGGGGAGGGGAGGAAAAAGATAGCCTATGGAGTCAGGAAGAATGAAAGGCTTCAAAAACACCTGCGGGGCGTACATTACCTACCTCTGCTTTAAATGAAGAAGACAAAATGCTCTTTGGTAGGTTAGAAGAGCAATTTTCTTTTATATTTCTGTCTTACTTTTGGAACTTCCAGGGACCTCAACAGGGTTCCCACCTTGCCTCCCAGCATTGTCCAAATCTGCACAGATTTCTGCAAGGTTTCTACATCCTGCATCTTTGGTACCCAAACCATAGAGCGGGAGAGAACTTCCACTGGCTGTACAGGCTGGGAGAAGGGTGATGTAGCTACATGTAGTCCCCACAAAGCTCTGGTTTCTTTATCCTCTGTGAACTGCCTAAAATATTGTGCAGAGGAAAAGTAGGTATTCTTCTGAAACTAAAATAAAAGTTAGATGCCTCCAGTGAGTGGGGGAGGGGGGAGTCATGCTGCTTTCCTGCTGTCTCTATCTGCAAAGTGTGCCCACCCCTAGTGCTCTGTCACACTCGTGCTATGATTCCCCTTTAACCCCCATGGCTACTTCCTAAGGGATCCTGGGAAGTGAGGCACTGAGGCGCTCTGGCTGAGAATTCTAAATACAGTCCTCCTTCCACATTTGGAGGTTTGACTTTTGCAAATTTGATTATTTAAGGCACATGCATGCCTCCCCCCATGCTCCTCCTCTCCCATTCCCTTGCGTTTTGCTGGGCGCAGAGAAGGAAGTCAAGTGTGCCTGGGCAAAAGGCAAGGAAACAGGGAGAGAGGAAGGCATAGGTGACCCTTCCTTCTCCCCTTCAGTGCTCCCCGCTCCCATTCCCTTGCCTTTTGCCCAGGACTGAGAACACATGCCAAAGAAAAAGGCAAGGGAATGGGGGCATGTGTGCGCTTTCCTTCTCCTTTCTGGTTCTCCCCCTCCCCCTCCCTTACTTTTTGCCCAGTGCTGAAAATGTGTACAAAGGCAAAAAGGCAAGGGAATGGCACTTGCATGCCTTCCTTCTCTCCTCCAGTGTTCCTCTTCCTATTCTCATGCCTTGGGCCTGGGCACAGAGAATGTGTGCTGAAGCAAAAGGCAAGGGAATGGGTGAGGGGGGGGGGCGGCCGGAAGGGAATGGAAGGGGAGAACAGGAGGGGGAGTTATTTGTGGATTTTCCACTTTCGCAAGGGTTCTGTGCCCCAAACCCTTGCAAAAGTGGAGGCACCACTGTTCCTCTCCTTAAACTGCAAATTCCAGGCTTCCATAGGTTGTTCCCATGACAGTTAAAGTGGAATGGTAGTGTTATAATTGTATAGTATGAAAGAAGTGTTACAAATTTATTGCTAGAGTCTTATGACTTCAGCTGCAATAGAGAATGGTTTGATGTCTAATTCCTCTCCCTTATGGTCAGTGTTTACAGCAAGGGTCATTGTGCATTCATTGCTAAAAGGACAGGGGTGTAATGGAGCCAGGGTTGACAGGGAATCCTGGAGTTTGGTGAGGCACTAGAACTCTCTGGCTGAGAATACTAAATACCCCTCCTTAGGCAGCAAATCCTAAGATTCCATAGGATGCTGCCATGGTGTTGAAAGTGGAATCACAGTGCTATAACTGTACAGTGTGAAAGGGTCTAGAGTGCTGTTAGTGATACAGTTCCACCAGTCTGCATTTTAGGTGAATGTGCTGAAGAGCCATGGACTGCTATTTCCTGTGTTTTCCTGAAAACGAGGACCTCTTAAAATAGCCTACAAAGGATGTTAGAGACAAGCTGTGCGTCACTCACAGCCTGACACAGGCAGTGCGCCCGAGCGTGGGCTCTCAGAATGATTCCTCCACCCAGATTGGAAGGGAAATAGCTCCTTCTCAGCCCAGACCGATATGTCCAAAGGAGTCTTGCCTGTGGGAATCTTTGCTGCAAAGTACAGTAGTTGGGCGAAGTGCAATTGGAAGTAGAAATAGAATAGGTGGTTGCAGGGCAGTCAGGACCACCTGGAGCTTAGGAGATTTGTTTTTTTGGATTATTACTTCCAGAATTTCCTAGAGTAGCCATGGTACTTGGGGATTCTGGATGTGAGAGTTCAGAAAAGTAACTTTCCCAGTGTCTAAGGCTGACCCAAGATGTTTGTTGCCTGGTGAGAAGATAGTGCAAGTATGCACACACGCATGCTCATTCCATGTACAGGAGAATTACAGCTGTATATCCCTGCCTCCAAAGTGTCTACTTCTGTTGCACAACAGTGAAAAAGTCTGGTCTGTAGGCATAAGATCCTAGCTCTGATTTTGCAGATAAATCTACCCATGAAGACCTCAAAAGCCAATGGGATGATCTCAGGAAAGATGAGAAAACCCAGCAGTTTTGCTTTCTTCTACATTGGGATTTTTTTAACATAAGGATTTTGATAAATTCTGATAAAAAATTCAATTTGGAACTCAACTGGACAGAAAAGATTTGCAAATTCTGATGGATTCTTATAATAAATGAAGAGAAATGAAATTCTCCCCCCCTCCCCAATGCCTCTGTAGCACACCCAGTAACAGTACAGCAAGCTTTGGGTATCCTACATCGCTCTTTGTTCTGATATGTATTATTAAGAGAAGTGCAAATACACGTTGATATGCAAATATACTTTGTACATCATGCAAATTGTTGCCTTCTTCTTTTATTTGCATAACAGGCACAGACCAGGAAACAACACCATCCAGTTGGTGAAATAGTAACCACATCCTAAGTATTAATGGGCCATTTCCGCACTAGCCTGTTATAGTGCAATGATTCCACTTTCAACATCCTCTGGAATCCTGGGGTTTGCAGTTTCGGGAGGGGCCAGCTGGCCCCTCCCGAAACTGCAAACCCCAGGATTCCAGAGGATGTTGAAAGTGGAATCATCATGCTATAACAGGCTAGTGTGGAAATGGCCATGGAAACTGTATGCCTCCAGCCTCTCTGAAACATTTTTAATATCTTGGCTTTCTCTGTAGAACAGTCTCTCCACAGATATTACATGGTCTTCCAATACTAAGTGGAATCATAGAGTTGAAAGAGACCACAAAGGCCATTGAGTCCAACCCCTGGCCATGCAGGAACACACACTCAAAGCATCTCCAGCAAATAGCCATCCAGCCTCTGTTTAAAAACCTCCAAAGAAACTGACTCCATCATACCCTAAGGCACCATATTCCACCGTTGAACAGCTCCTGACATCAGGAAATTCTTCCTAAAGTTTAGACAGAATAGCTTTTCCTGAAGTTTCAAGCCATTGCTCTGTGTCTTAGTCTTTGGAGCAGGAGAAAACAGGCTTATTCCATCCTCCGTATGACATCCCTTCAAATATTTAAATATGGCTATCATGCCACCTCTTAACCTTCTCTTCTGTAGGCTACATAAGCCCTAAGTTGCTTCTTCTAGGGCCCTGAGTTTTTACTCATTGGTTACCTTTGGGTTGTTAAAATGAACTTAATGGTTGTTCCTTTTTCTTTTAAATGAGACACAGTACAAAATAATGGCTGAGATCCTGCATCAAATACATAGCCTTGATGTTATATATACGCTCCGACTTCTCATTTGATCCCTATAACTCACCTGAAAAGCTAGTAAGCCATTGAGAGTGGTGGAAGTCTGTTCTGCTGCTGGGCAGGACTCTTGAGGATTACATGACCAGCCCTGTCCCATCACCAAATGACATGGCAATGAAGAGTGGTGAACTTCCTGATGGTAAGAACTTCCTGAAGGTAAGAGCAGTTGGACAGTGGAATACACTGTGTGGTCGAGTCTCCTTCTTTAGAGGTTTTTAAGCAGAGCCTGGATGGCCGTCCATCAGAAGTGCTTTGATTGTGTATTTCTGCATGGCAAGGGGTGGACTGGATGGCCCTTGTGGTCTCTTCCACCTCTATCATTCTGTGATTCCATGATTTCCCTCCCACATCCATGCTTCTGTTACTGGTATCCCCGCTCACTGGTGGGAAGGGGCTGGACTGCTTGCTAGCAAAACAGACCTCTGTCACTTGGGATATGACTGGTGGCTTTAAAGGGTTTAAAGGTCATCTGCAATTGGGTCAATAGTACCATAATTGCAAATGAGAAAATAAAATTTCCTAAATCTAACTTACAACATCATAACTAACAGGATGACAGCTGTTTTTAATAAATAAACAATAAATAAACTTTCAAGTAACTTTTCAATTTTGGTTTTAAAGGATGTTTTTAAAGAAATAGAGGCATGTTGAATAGATTATTGTCAAATTTTATATTACCCTCTCATTATTCCTAAGATTCTCCTCCCTGAAAGTGATAAAAAAGCAATGAAAAACTAAGATGTAAAATGAGGAATGTAGAAAAATTACTTTTTAAATGCTGAAATGAGTTACAACAATGCATTTATGCTTTTGATACCTTGATGAATAATAGGATTTAAACTGCTTTTTTAAAAGTAATTGTCCAAGTTCTGCATATAGTAAAAAATACAAAAATACCTTAATTTGCATTTAGCACTAGAGACTGGGGTGCAGGAGACATTATTAGCACCAGTATAGTGTGAAGGATGAAGACAACAAAGGTGTTACCCTGTTTACTGGGGGTCCCATGAGGGACACCTAAATGTGGGGAAAATTAGCTCAGAGCACTGCTTTAGTGTTACGAGAGGCAGGGTAACTTTGCAGGATCTTGTAACCCAATGTTTACGGGGTCAGGCCAAGTCAAGGAGCAGACTGGTTTGAAAACAATGAATGATCTTTATTAAATACAGGCACACAATGTGAGCAACACAAGCACACAGATAACTGAGGAAAATAAAGGTGTGAGTAAGATAGCGGGATTTTCAGGGGGATAGTTGGTTCGAGTGATACAAAACCTGTTCCTGAAGCCTGGAAGAAGATAGAGAGCAATGCTGGGGTTTGGTGTATCTCAGCGCATGGAGCTGAGGGGGAGCTCGCCAAGCTATGCGGCAGCAAGGCGGTCTGGAACTCGGGAGCGATCCGAGGAAGGTCTCGGAATCAGGGGTTTTTATAGGGAGAAGTGTGACTGCAGGCTGTGCCTTACTCAGGGACAACAATGAGTTTTGGGTGCGAGACAATGTCTCCGAAAGGTCACAATTTAGCATGATGGAATCAGAGATGAATTGACAATGGTGTAGCCAGTATATAAATGCAGAACGCTTGACAGTGAATGGTTCAGCCTTTGTCAAGTTGCCTGCTTGGGGCAGGGAGCCTTTTGTAGGTAGCGTGCATATATAATGTGGTGTTTGCTGGGGAGGTCCCTGAAGCTGCGATCTGGCTATTTCTGTCTTGCCTGTATTATTTGAGAATATTTCAGCAGTTAAGTGCCAAGCCTAGTTGCGTGCTTGTCCAGGGGCCTCACAAACACGTGGAGAGGGGTGGTATGCTAAGGCCAAATTATGATATCAAAAGGATATCTTTATGCTATCGCCAGGTAGGCCTAAACTGCAGTAACAAATGCTAAGGAGCAGAGCAGCAGGGATGTACCAGAAGGACATGCAAAATTATGTTTGGTGCCCCAATAAGAATTCTGTCCCTAATTGAAATTTTCCTCTAGTCCTCAGATTTCTAGCTTTGCACTAACTTAACACTTCAGTTGAATATTTAAAAATAGAGTCTAGGCATCCAGAGAAAAGGGCCAGGGAGGGCCAGGACACACCAAATATGAGAATACTAGGTGTGGATAATTTTCAATGTCCCACTCTGCAGTTTGAAGACTGAAGGAAAATTTCATGCGGGAAGCAGAATTCTTATTTGAGCGGCTCAGTGCCATTATTTTGCTCCCCTCCTCCATTAGCTACACCCCTGAGTATAGCAAGCATCCTTCCCTGTTGAAACTGCATGTCCTTTAGGTTGGGGAGCTTCTTTTTGGCGCATGATCAGCAAGCAACCTTGGTGACTCTGAATAGCTTTCTATTTCCTGGAGCCTTCAAAACAATGCAGGTTGGGTGTGTATATGTGTTGTGATGTATTGTACAACTCAATCTGAGCCATGATTAGTATCCAGTCTGTAGACAAAAATAGATGAAGGTTTCTAGGGAGGCGGTTGAAAAGACTGAGCAGGATTGTTTAGCTGATTAATAAAGGTTTGGAAACTGGTTGTAAAAGTTGGTCCTGTTTAATAAAGATTCAACAGTGTGAAATATTTGAATATGAACAGCTGGATATGAAAAGGAGTGTAACCGAAAAGGATGCACCATCTTTTAGTGGTGCAAGTAAGTGGTTGTAGACTCTGTAATTAATGCTCTTACAGCACTCCTTGGGATCCTGCATCATAACCTCTAACTGTCCCGATTTGGCAAGAACACTTCTGATTAATCCTCTGCTGCCCCATTATTTTGGCACTTTTGAGATGTCCGAGTTCTTCTCTCTTCCTCTCACTGTTGCCCTTTGTCCTCTGCTTATTTTAATTGCAATAAACTGAGTTCAAAATGCAAAAATGGTTTGCATTCAGTTAATTCATCAGGGGAGAGAAGAAGAGAGAGAATGGAATTTTGCCCTTCTCAGTAGGCTCAGGTAAAAGCAAACTGCTTCTGCCTTTTCTTCAGCTTGTGTGTTCTTCCTCATTAACAACTTTTGCTTTCTTGACCACCTCTGATGTTGCTCGGCCACTCATGTCCTGATTTTCATCTGTAAATTATTGGCGGGTATGCTACATTAGGATGGAGTTACGCACTGATTGTGTTATGCAAATGTGTGCTGAATGGCAAGTTGTGCAACTGAATGCGCACCTGAACATGTCACCAAATGCACAACTAAATACATACCACATCTCAGGCATATCTGCAGGTACAGTAACACAGTGTGCATAACTTCCTGGTGGTAAGAGCCATTTGACAGTGGAATGTGCTGCCTTGGAGTGTGATGGAGTCACCTTCTATGGAGGTTGTTAAATAGAGGCTGGATGGTCATTTGCTGGGGGTGCTTTGAGTGTGTGTTTCTGCATGGCAGTGGGTTGGACTGATCACCCTTGGGGTCTCTTCCAGCTCTAGGATTCTGTGATTCTGTGATAACTTCACTTCTATAATATTGAACGAAATGCAGAAGTCTTGGGCCCTTTCCACACTAGCCTGTTATAGTGCTATGATTCCACTTTCAAAACATCCTATGGAATCCTGGGGTTTGCAGTTTTGGGAGGGGCCAGATGGCCCCTCCCAAAACTACACACCCCAGGATTCCATAGGATGTTGAAAGTGGAATCATAGCACTATAACACGCTAGTGCAGAAATGGCCTTGGACTGGACATGAATGTCCAATAATTTATGTGGGGAAAAGTATGCATGAGCAAGACACCAACAGGATTCTAGACAGTGTCTGTTACTTCATTTCCTCCACCTCAAATGCAGTCCTGCTGCACTGACCCCTTATGGTCATTATGTTGCATAGTGATCTGGATTTCTGTCTTAAAATCCTGCTGTGATCATAAGAATATAAATCATTGTGTTCTTCATCCTTGTACACAAGAATAAATAATTCCTGCATTATTGTCCCTCTGGATAAGGATATGAAGATTTCCACACAGTTCTCGATTGCTATTTGTGCTTCAGGAAGCATTCACCTGCCCAGAAACACATGGGATTTTTGTGTGAAGAAAATGTCTACACAAAGAACAGTGTTTTGTGGGCAAAATATATACCTGGACCCTTGTGCTGAGAGGGGTTAGTATTTCCTGCCCTCCCTGGAAGAGACCACAATGCCTTGCACCCAGCATGAAGCGCTGGGACATGTCATGTGCCGAGGGTAAATAAGGGGGTATATAAGGCCAGCTTGTTCTCCACATGGTCTCAGTTGTTGCAGTGTGGTGCGGCCCACCCTCCCTCCTTCCCTCAGCTCAGTGTGAGTGTTATCTGGGCACCCTGGGGGCTGAGGTAGGAATTTTTCTCCCTCTGCTGACACTTGGTTTTTTTTAGGGGGGCTTCCCCATACTGTACCAGAAGGAATTGGGACAGTTGGTTCTGGTGGTACCAGTAAATAGGTTGTCACCTGACAGGTAGAGGGGGAGGAGGTAAGTCTCAGGTGTATATCTTTGGCACCCCATTTGGGTGTAGAGTAACACTCTGTTACTTCCTTTTTTAAGGTCCTGAGCCTCAGGGGGTAGGGAAGGAGGCTGCCCTTGAGACTAACCCAGAACATGATTGTAATGTGGAGATCTGGGCTGGCCAGGGCTGAGGCAGACCAGGCCTGCTTTTTGTTCTCCCTCCCCGGAGAAGCAACACCCTTTTATATGATTACTACCTCCTGGCTCCCTCTCCACACTTAATCACATTTCTGTTTTCCCTAATCCCACACCCTTGCGGATATAGGCCAAAGCGTTTTCAGGTTTATCCCAAATGAAGATGTCCCTTGTGGTAGCATGCGTAAATGAACTAAAATTGAAGAAACACTGTACTGAGCCTGCTCTTATAAAAAAATAGAATAAAATCTTTATTAAAAGAACTAACAAGTGAAAAGTACTGGCCAATTCAATGTTATCAAACAGAAAAGAACTTCCAGATCTTAACGGGCAAACACTTCCCTAGGTTAACAATCCTTTGGTTTTTCTCCCACTCTCCCTTACCTCTCACTGATGGAATTCCTTCCCTAGATCCTTTTTCTGGTATTTATCTGTTCTGCTGACTACCCACATAGCCCCTCCCTCTGGCTAACCTGGGTTCTTTAGTCAGAGAACCAATCAGGTTTTTTGGGCTGCTCTGCTGACACCCTCCCTTAAGTTCATCACAATGTGCTCTCACAGGTAGGGTCCTGGGACTTTGGTGCAAGCCTAGTGGGTTGACCTTCCAGCCAAGGATGCCTGGGGAGCAACCCAGAATTAATGGATTGCCCTCGGGGCTCTGGTGTTTTGCCCAAGGGAAGGCTGAGGAGGTGGTCACAGGGTTGATAATTGCTCCTCATCTGGTCCCAGATCAGGTTGCTCCTCCATCTCACTCACACGCAAATCCAACACTGCGTATATATTTAGGTCAAATAAAGTGGCCCTTATTATTCCAATGTCATCATCTGGTCTTATTATTCTAAGGTTGAGCAGCAATACACTGTTCTCTGTGCAGCAAATATTTTTTCTGTACACAAACATGTTTCCTGGAAATACACAAAAAATCTTATGTATTTCTGTTCAGGTGAACATTTCCCTAAGCATGGAGAATCTTGTGGCTGCCTCATGGATGCCTCCATTCCAGGAAAGTAGCTATGGGTTTGGGTTTCTGGGGAGCAAAATTAGTGCATTGAGCCCCCAAGTTATGAATTCTGATCTCCCATGCAATTTTCACCCAGTCCCCAAATTTCTAGCATTGCAGAGAGTAAGACATTCAAAATTGTTCACAGCTAGAGCTCTCCTATTTGCCATGTTCACATGCCTTTGGTCACTGTGCATGGCTTTTTTTTGTTGGATGACTAAACTGTATTTCTAAATGCTCAGTGGAAGTTTTAATTTACTGCAATGCTACAGATGTGGGGCCTGAAGGAAAATTTCATTGGGGTAGGGCAAAATTTTTATTTGGGGGCCAATCTCTTGCAAAGAAGCTAGTAAGATGTGGGCTAGACAGGGCTACTGTCAGGTGGATTTGTACTTGGTTAACTGACCGAACCCATAGAGTGCTCACCAATGGCTGCTTTCATCTTGGAGAGAAGTGACTAGTGGGGTGCCACAGGGTTCTGTCCTGGGCCCAGTGCTAGTCAACATCTTTATCAATGACTTGGATGAAAGAATAGAGAACATGCTGATCAAACTTGTAGATGATACCAAATTGGGAGGGATTGCTAATACCCAGAGGAGAAGATCAACATTCAAAATGACCTTGACAGATTGGAGAACTGGGTCAAAGCTAACAAACTGAATTTCAACAGAGAGAAATAAAGGCCCTTTCCTCATGGGGGGGCCCTGAAACGGGGCTGCGCACATAGGGGCAGAGCTTACCCACGAGCGGGTTGCTCCGTCCCTGTGGAGAGTGTGGATCCGCCATTCCAAATGCCGCTGAATTTCGGCGGCGCTCAGCAGCGCTCAAAATGGCGGCCGGCAGCTTCCGGCGGCGCTCCGCCAATCAGGACAGCGCACCAGCCGGAGGCCCGCCCCCCGGGCAGATCTGCAGGGACGCGCTACCGCGTCTCTGCAGTTCTTCACCGGGGGCTGCTACGGGGCAGCGCAGGTGAGTTTTATAAAAACCACTTGCGAAGGTGGTTTTTATAAAACTCACAGCGCCACCCCCGCGGCTGCGCTAGAGCAGTTTGAGGTCTAGAACCTCACTTTTTTAAACTGCTCTAGCGCACCCCCCGGTGAAGAAGACCTCCAGGAGAGGTCGCTCTAGCGTGGGCAATATGCCCGTGTGGAAATGGCCGTAAAGTCTTACACCTAGGCAGAAAAAATGAAATGCACAAATATAGGATGGGAGACACCTGGCTGGACAACAGTATGTGTGAAAGGGATCTTGGAGTCTTAGTAGACCACGAGCTGAACATGAGACAATAGTGTGATGCAACAGTGAAGAAAGCCAACAAAATTCTTGGTTGCATCAATAGGAGTATGGTTTCTAGATCAAGGAAAGTAATAGTACCACTCTATTCTAGTCAGATCTCATCTGGAGTACTGTGTCCAGTTCTGGATATCTCATTTCAAGAAGGATATTGACAAGCTGGAATGTGTCCAGAGGAGGGGGACCAAAATGGTGAAGGGTCTGGAAACTATGCCCTATGAGGAGTGTCTTAGGGAGCTGGGTATGTTTAGTCTGCACAAGAGAAGGTTAAGAGGGGGCACGACAGCCATGTTTAAATATTTGAAAGGATGTGATATTGAAGAGGGAAAGGGCTTATTTTCCATGGCTTCAGAAACTAGGACAAGAAGCAATGGAGTCAAATGACAAGAAAAGAGATTCCAGTTAAACCTCAGGAAGAACTTCCTAATGGTCAGAGCTCTCTGCCAGTGGAATATGCTACCTCGGAGAGTGGTGGAGTCTCCTTCTTTGAAGGTTTTTAAACAGAGGCTGGATGGTCATCTGTTGAGAATGCTTTGATATGTGTTTGTGAATAGCAGGGAGTTGGACTGGATGCCCCCTGTGGTCTTTTCCAATTCTATTATTCTATGATTCTGTGATTCTATGACCTCCTCAATTCCCCTCCTCCAGAAATAGCTGCACCCCCAGGCTTCCATAACATGCCAGGATGTCTCCATGAGCTACTTTATGCCAGAGTTAAAAACCAGCTGTACGGTTGAAATGTGGCAAGTTGTTTTGCATTCCACTTCTAAACTGCTGATTCTATGGCTCATTATGAAAGAAAAGGAAAAAGCAAAGAAAACCTAGCAACTTGCCTTAATGTTGTTCTTGTACAATGCAGGCTATTGTTGGAACTTGCAATATATGAGGGTAGAGCCATAGTAACATGGCCCATGGGGTTAGCTGGGAATGTGGGCAAACAATTTGGCTTCCAAAACAACTCCCCTCTCATTGCTGAGAATAATTCTTCTTGATTTTTGCAGCACTTGGACAGATTAACGGAGGCGAGGCCTATCAGTTTCCCTTACCTATGATAACCCTATAGAATGGAAAGAATTTGCTCAGAGACCTTTTACAGTGTGCTTGCACTATATGCAGACTGTATGTACTCAGGTTCTTATGTTTCAGAGAATGTCTGTACTTGTGTTCATTCAGATGTTTTGGACTTCTGCTCTGAGAATTCCTGATTTTTAGCCAAACTGGGGCTTCTGGGAGTTGAAGTGCAAAACACCCTGGAGAACCAAAGTTTGAGAAGTGTTGCTTAGGAAATTCTCAGGAGGATTGTCTCTGTATTTGTGCATGCCTGTGTGCTTGTGCGTATGTGTGTGTGAGAAAGAGAGAGAAAAAAAGAAAGAAAAGACATGCAATTCTAAAGGAGAGTGGAAGATCTGAGAGAGGAAGGAGACTAGCGATGGAAAGAATATTAAAAAATATTCATAAAATGATTGAAAAACATGGGGTTTTTTTTTTTTTGAGTGTTGGGAGACACTGGCAGGAAGAATCCCGGACATATGAGAATCTTTCCAGTTTGAAATTTAGCTTCACAAAATTCACATGTGGCTATTTTGCACAGAAGATAGTTTTTCTGTGCAGGAAACAGCATTGTCTGCATGGAAAATGATATTTTAATACAGATATATTAATTTCTGCTCAGAAAATATGGTAACGGATTTATTTTGTGTAAATTTCACACGTTGTTCATTTGCACAGAAAACAGAATTTTCTGCACAGAAAACAGCATTAATTAATATTTCTGCATTGAAACATTATTTTCCATGCAGAAAATGTTGTCTTCTGTGCATACAATGCTCTTTTCTCTTCCAAACGTGTAAATTTTGCGCAGAGTCCCAAATTGCAAAAAATATTCAAACATGGTGTGGTTTTTGAAAACTTTCTTGCAGCAGGAAGAAAACTGCTGAAATTACTTCTTGCTATAGCCAAGAAGAAACTTAGTGAAGAATTACATCTGTAAAGGAGGCTGAGCACAGCACATGGAAAGACTGTGAATCAAAAGCACTAGAAAAGGCTGAGGAGGTTGCATTTGAATACTCTTGACACAAAAATTATCCAGTAACACCTCTGCGTTCAGACAGTGGCAGGATAAGACCTTCAGCTATGTTCTATCTTGGAGCTTTATAGCAGCAGACAGGCCTGAGACCCTAAGCAGAAATCTGATTGACTCTATCTCATTCTATATATTTTTTTTAACGAGACTTGCATACTTATCTGATTGTTCCTATTGCTATCTTCTCTTCTTTCCTCCTGCTTGTAAAATAAATTCTTGTCAGCAAATATTTTAGACTTCCATTAACATTTTTATTCTGTTTGCCAAATTTTATAACCAAGATTTTGGTGGGAAGATAAAAAGTAGTCTACACAACAACTTATATGTATAATTATTTAGATGGAATTAGTGGCTGACACTCTGTTAGTGAATTATCAAGGTATAAGGCAGACTTACACCATTGCAACACACTTTTTTGAGTTCGTTGGAGATTAGAATTTGGTTCCGACCATGCAGCAATGAAAATTCCTTCCAAACCCACCTTGTAAACAGTGCAGCCTCCCCATGTGGCCATTTCCTTGTTGTTGGAGAGTGGGACGATCATAAGGGACATGTCCAGGTATTTTCTTGTAGCTGGACACACTGCAAGGGCATCTTCTGCAGAGATGTCCCAAGGGCTGAAGGAATCCCTGTGGATTCCTGTTGAATCATGGAATCATAGAGCCGGAAGAGATGACATGGCCATTGAGTCCAACCTCCTGCCATGCAGGAATACAGCATCAAAGCGTTCCTGACAGATGGCTATCCAGTGGCCTCTAGCTACAGGAAAATAGCTGGATGCATCCTTTCTCATCCCCCTGCTCTCCAACAATATGAAAATAGCCACGTTAGGAGAGCTATGCTTCTTGCAATGTGGGTTGGGGGGATTAACATTGAGAGATGCAGCTACTTAGACCATTTCTGCACTAGACTGTTACAGCGCTATTCGTCCACTTTCAACATCCTATGGCATCCTGGGGCTTGCAGTTTAGGGAGGGGCATTTAGATTTCTCAGCCAGAGAGCTCTTGGGCCTCAGTAAATGACAAACCCCAGAATTCCACAGGATGTTGAAAGTGGAATAATAGTGCTATAACAATCTAGTGCGGAAATGGCCTTAGCTATGTTATACATGTCTGTCTCCCGATGCAGGCTCTCACCTGTGTCTACTTTTCCATTTTTTTATGGCTCCCAATCATGGTGTGCGAACAGATTCCTACAACCCAAGGTCTTTGAAAAACAATAAGAGGAATTTTGTCCAAAACTTAATTTCTCCAGCTGACAGACTATCATTTTTTTGCCATAGACCAGCCTCTAATCTGTAGAATCAGAGTTGAAGAACTGGTTTGGGATTAGTCAGTTGTCCGCCTTACATGACAAGTTTTCATTCCTCCCACCAAAAAAGAAAAAGGTGTGTGTGTGCACGCGTATGGAGTGTGATGGAATGGAAGTCGGGGAAAAGTCTTTAGCTGCCATCTTTTGAATTGACACATTTCCAAGGTGTAAACATCTTCTTCAGAGAACTTATCTTATCTAACAAGGCTTTGTCTTTCTCAATATAGACAATCTAGAAGGAAGCCGAAGGACCAACTTGGTGACACAGATTAAAGTGTGACATTCTTTTGCCATTTCCACCCTCCCCAACTCTATTCCACTTCCTTTACCACCACCACCCCAGCCTTCTGGAAGGTAGGATGGGAAAAAAGGGAGCCCGTGCCATTTCCGCACTAGACGGTTATAGCGCTATTATTCCACTTTCAACGTCCTATGGAATCCTGGGGTTTGCAGCTTAGGGAGGGGCCTTTGAGGCCTTTGTTGCAACCTCACTTACTGGTGGGAGAAGTCTGGAGTTGGCAGCTGAACAGACCGCTTTCATCCAATTGGCCGCTGGTAGTTAAGATGGGCTTGGCGGAGGGCATTTCTGGAGTCTTACTAAATACTGAGCAGTTACTGATACCTAACTCTAGGTTATGAATTTATAACTGCAAAACTCTAAGTTATGACTTTGTTTCTAACTTTTCCCAGAACCAAGACTTGAGTCAGCTTACAACATAAAACAAGAGCAGCATAGTTCAAAAATATGAGAGTCAATGTTAAAATGGCACTACTCTATCAATAACATTAAAACAATTTAAAACATTCAATCAAAACTGATAAAAAGCAGTTTAAAAACAGTACAACTTAAAAACAATACAGTATAGTACTCTGTAAAAAAAAAGTTCTTTTTTTTAAAAAAAAACCATTCAGTTCTCAAAAGCCTACCGGAATAAAAAAATAAATAAAAATCATTCTACAGGCAACCACGAAAAGGCTCTATCTTGTGTCCCCACTAGCTGTGTCTCTGAAGGTGGTGGGACTGTGTCTGGTCACTAGGCATTCCTGCCATTATAATATGAGTAAGGGTGGGGGCAACAATAGTGGAAAGTGTATTCTTTGCAAGCTGACTGGAATGTATGTAACCATTGCTAAAGGCTACTATATATTATTTACTATATATCGTTTAAATATTTGAAGGGATGTCATGTTGAAGAGGGAGCAAGCTTTTTTTCTGCTGCTCCAGAGACTAGGACATGGAGCAATGGATTCAAACTACAGGAAGAGATTTCACCTAAACATCGGGAAGAACTTCCTAGGGGTAAGAATTGTTTGACAGTGGAATATGCTGCCTTGGAGTCTTTGGAGATTTTTTAAAAAGAAGCTCAATAGTCATTTACGGGGGTGCTTTGAATATGTGTTCCAGTATAGCAGAGGGGTAGAATCTTCCAACTCTATGACTCTATGACCCTTTTCGCACACAGTTTCTGTAGCGCGAGGGCTCCTTGAGCGTTGTGTAAATGGGAGCGTCGGTCTGTACGATGCACCCCCGTTCACGTGATGCTCACGAGCCTAAAGCAGGAAGCGCACGCATTTTCTTATTTTTGGCTCTAAGCCAAAAATACTGCGCGGTTGCGCAATGCTCCCACGGGCCTCGCGCACTTACCTGCGTGCGGTGCGTCGAACGAGCCGGGCTGGTCGCGCTTCCTCCCCCAGCGCAACCTACAGCTCCCAGACTGTGCTGTGGAAGGAAGGGGCGGGGGGGCGTTCGCGCGACTGGCAAACAGCTGCGGGAGGCAGAAGGGCTGCCGTGAGCGGCTTACGCAAACGGCTGCTCATGCGAGCGCTGCCCCCACCGCTGCGACGAAGGTAAGGTGCGAAAAGGGCCTATGGTTCCATATCCCGTACCACAGCAAGTGCTAATTGCTGCTAGATTGTATCTAATAGATCACTTGCTGTTATGTTGCATCTGATGGAGGGGGCCGAGGGGGAAGGTAGAGAGTGAGTACTGCCTGTGCTAAGATGTTGTGAGAATGGGAATGGAGATGACTGGGGAAGGCGTGTAGACAGGTCAGCAGTGTTCAAGGACAAGGCAGTTAATGAAAGGCACTAATGCGGGAAAGTGTTCGGGGAATCCATCATTAAACACTGACCAATGAGTGCTTTGCACTCTTAAATTTGTATTGATCTACTATATAAAAGTCAATGTTTGTCTGCACGTTTGCCTGTCTGTCTGCATCAGGCAGGCAAAGACCTCATACAATTGTCTGTGTGAAGTGAGAGGACCTCATATGATTGGCTGGCTGTGAGGATTCTATGGAATCCTGGGGTTGGCAGTTTAGGGAGGGGCCTTTAGAATTCTCAGCCAAGAGCTCTTGGGCCTCAGGCCGGTTGCTATGGAGATGAGGCCTACCATCAATAAGGATGCCAGAAAACTTTTGGGAGGCGTACGTGAGAGAAATTGAAGTGACATTCACAACAGAGTTACAAGGTCTTCTCGCCTCACACAGATTGTATGGGTTCCATATGTGAGGAATCTTAAAGTTTAAATTCAAAACAAAAAATGCTTCCAGAAAAACATGCGGCCATTGCACAAATTCAACAGGAAAAAAAAAAAATCAAAAGCCAGTATATCAATGTCACCAGAGAACACAGATTGGATTGGAGACTATGGGGAAAAGTTACAGGTACTGGAATAGGCTCATTGCTATGGACACGAGGCCTAGCAGCAAGGAAGAAGACAGTGTGCTCCCTCAGGAACCCAAACTGTGTATGTAAATAACTCTGAATACAGATTGCATTGGGAAATATGGAGCAAAGTTAAAGAAAATAACGGAAGGAGAGGGCTTGTTTTCTGCTGCTCCAGAGACCAGGACAAGGAGCAATGGATTCAAGCTGCAGGAAAGGAGATTCCACCTGAGCCTCAGGAAGAACTTCCTGACAGTCAGGGCTGTCCAGCAGTGGAATATGCTGCCTCGGAGTGTAGTGGAGTCTCCTTCCTTGGAGGTTTTTAAGCAGAGGCTAGATGGTCATCTGTCGGGAATGCTTTGAGGGTGTTCCTGCATGGCAGGGGGTTGGACTGGATGGCCCCTGTGGTCTCTTCCAACTCTACATTTCTATGATTCTATGAAAATGGAGAAGACAGTTTGGTGAGTTCTTAAGAGGAAAATAAAAACCCTGGGCAACGCCAGGTAAATACGCTAGTAACTTATAAAAGCTGTGTGCTGCCTATCTTAATCAGTTGCAGGACCTTCTGTGGAAGTGTGCTGCTGTTGCATTGAATAAAACTACAGAAAACTTCAGAGTGTGTTTGTGGATTGTGGGTCCCCCAATGCATGACAGATTGAGTGAAAGATCTTTGCTGAGGATCTCATAGGAGACACATATAAGGAGATAGCCTGGACTTAAGGAGTATAGGATTATATAGTCATAACCAGCACTGTTATGAACTGTGTCCGGAAACAGAACAGTAGCCAATAGGGCTGTTGAAGGAAGAGAGTTAAATGTTCCCTGTAACCAGCCCATTAACAATTTGGCTGTAGCTCTGTTTACTAACTAAAGCATCCAAAGAGTCTTACTATTAATGTATTGGATAGTGTGTTACAAATGGCAGCATCATCTGAACTGGCTTCTTAGCCAGAGGCAGTTCAACCTCCTGAAATAATACTAGATTTAGACACTCCCTGGAGTTTGTTCAGATTAGTCCATTGAACAAAACTGGAAATGTGCGTGGCTTGGACTTAATTCACTAGCCAGACTACTGCCAACGTGGAATGTAGCTTCCAGAAGACAGATTTTAGCACAGAAGTTTGACTGTGACTGGTATGTGTTTCATCAAGCAACAGCTCCCTACTCCAATGAGCAGCTTCACGGCTGAAGCGTGCAGTAACATGCCAGGTAGACATTTGGGCCAGGAATTCAAGGATGTGCCTGAAACTAACCTAACAGCTTTGGTTCTCTAAACCACTTCCTTCCGATGTTAGTGTGGCCGTGGATAATGAAGAAAGATCTTGGGTTTTGCATCAACCAAAGATCTCTTTCAAGTACACTTAACTTTGGGCCCATAATCAAGTGAAGTCTGTGCCTTTGTCCTGGATTTTGTCCAGGTTTTACCTGTTATCACCCGTGCTGAGCCTTGCTGAATGCGCAAGTCACTGCAAGAGGAAAGCTTGCAGACATTCGGTGATACAGTTGCCAACTTTTCAAACAGTCTCTGTTGCTGTGCATTGAAGTACAGGTTGGAAATATCATATCACCCAAACGATTTAGCAGTGTTACCCTGCGTGCTGGGGTCCTGGGAGGGGCGCCCAAATAACCAAACAACAACACAAGACGGGGAAATTAACTTGAGCACTCTCTTAAGCTAACGAGAGGCAGGGTAACTTAGCAGGGATCTTTTAACCCTATGTGTACAGCGTCGGGTCAGAAGAGCAGCCAGACAAGTTTTAAAGTAGCAAAAATGGATAGTTTTATTAACAGGCAAACAACCAATAAGACAACACATGCACACAGCTAACTAAGAAATAGGAAATGAGAGTTTCGGGGGAAATGGGTGATATGACACCTTTCTCGTAGTCCTGAAGAGATTGAAGATGGAAGTGAAGAAACTCAGCGTGGTGGTCGAGGGGAGTTCGCTCGACAGAGTGGTAGCAAGGCTGGATGGAAGTCTGGAGTGATCCGAGGAAGCTCTCAGAGCTTGGGGTTTTTATGGGGGAACATATGACCGTGGGCTAGTCTGTACTTGGGAGAGAACAACGAGGCTTGGGCGTGAGACAATGTCTCCGAAAGGTCAGAATTTAACATGATTGAGTTAAGTTCAAATTGACAATGGGATGGCCAGTATGCAGATGCAGCTTGCCTGGATGGTGGAGTGTCCAGCTCACCAGGGTGCCTGCTCGGGGCAGGGCGCTCTTTGTATTAGCGTGCATACTTAATGAAATGTTTGTTTTGGGAGGTCTCCTAAAGCAGATCTGGCAGTTTCTGGCTTGCTTAGGTGTAAACAGAAATGATTCAGCATTTAATAGCCATGCCTAGCTTCGTGCTTGTTCGGGGGCCTCACAAACACTTGGCTGAGGGTGGCAAAACAGGACTGAATTATGATATCAAAATGATATCTAATGTCTACCGAAGCCAGGCCAGTTCATGGTGATAACAGCAGGGACAGTCCCAGTTAATCCTCTACTGTCCCACTTTTTCAGCTGCTTTTAAAGTGTCCCAGTTTCTCCCTTCCACCTACTTTCCCCCTTGTCATCAACTTACTTCAAATGTGACAAACTGAGGACATTTCCGCACTACACCATTATGGGGCTATTATTCTACTTTCAACATCCTATGGAATCCTGGGGTTTGCAGTTTAAAGAGAGGTATTTAGAATTGTCAGCTAGAGAGCTCTTTGGCCTCAGTAAATGACAAACCCCAGAATTCCACAGAAGGTTGAAAGTGGAATAATAGCACTATAACTGGTGGGGAAATGGCCTGAGTTCAAAGTGCAAAAGTAGGCCATTTCTGCAGTAGACTGTTATAGTGCTATTATTCTACTTTCAACATGCTATGGAATCCTGGGATTTGCAGTTTAGGGAGGAGCATTTAGAATTCTCAGGCAGAGCGCTCTTTGGCCTCAGTAAACCTCAGAATTCCACAGGATGTTGAAAGTGAAATAACAGCACCGTGGCCCTTTCCGCAACGCACTTTTTCGCAGAGCTGGGGTGCGGGGATCGCGCGAGCAAGCTCTAGCAAGAGGCTCTCACATCCCGGTTCCTTCAGCTCCGCAGCTGCCGCCTGCTCACGTAGAGCTCTGCCTCTTCCTTCCGCAGTGCAGCCTGGGAGTTTCCCAGGCTGCACTGGGGCAGGAAGCATGAGCACCACAGCTCTGGAGCTTCGCATGCATGGCAAGTGTGCGCAGGGTCCCGGAGCGATGTGTAATTGCACAATATTTTCGGTTCACAGGCGAAAATGAAAAAGTGCGTGGTTGGCGCCTGCCAGCCCCTGGAGCATCGCACGATTGTGAGTGCATCGGGTGGACCGCTCCTCACATTCGCATGATGCTCGAGGGGCTCTTTCGCATGGCAAATACTGTGCGAAAAGGGCCTATGACAGTGTAGTGTGGAAATGGCCTAAGTCAGAAAATGAGCTGCAGGCACATGGCAACAACAATTGCAACAGCAGTAACACCACCACCACCACCACAAGAACTAGTAGATGGAATTTTCCTGATATAGGGTTAATGTTATTACATTCTTATTCCTCTCCTTTGCAGGTGTAGGACTCTGGGAGTACATGTTCTAAGAAAGTACATGTTCTAAGCTCTGCTTCCCAACCAATACTGTTTAAGCAAGCCTGATTGCAACCTTGCTTTCCTGTTGTTCCTCATGAGGTTGGAATACCACCCCACCCAGCCTGTGGATGAGGAGAAATTTGTTTGAGTCATTTCTCAATGCAAAGGTACATAATTTCATGCTTTAGAACCAATACATGAAAGATTGTCCTTCTCAAAATTTTGCAATGGCATTCTCATTAAAAAAAAAAATTAGAAAAGCATATATTAATGATGGTGTACATGTAAATCGTAACAAAGTGCTCTCTGTGTATGTGAGGCTTCCATTCCAGCAAATGGTGAAATTTGCAAATGCTCACAACCCATTATATTCAGTGGCGATGTGCATGTGGATACTTCAGCGTGTGTGCATGTGTATTGTCATAGAATCATAGAGTTGGAAGAGACCACAGGGGCCATCGAGTCCAACCCTGCCATGCAGGAACACACATCAAAGCATTCCCAACAGATGGCCATCCAGCCTCTGCTTAAAAACCTTCAAAGAAGGAGACTCCACCACACTCCAAGGCAGCATATTCCACTGCCAGATAGCTCTGACTGTCAGGAAGTTCTTCCTGAGGTTTACGCGGAATCTCCTTTCTTGCAGCTTGAATCCATTGCTCCTTGTCCTAGTCTCGGGAGCACTGGAAAACAAGCCCACTCCCTCCTCGACATGACATCCCTTCAAATATTTAAACATGGCTATCATGTCCCCTCTTAACCTTGTCTTCTGCAGACTAAATATGCCCACCTTCCTAAGCTGTTCCTCATAGGGCATGGCTTCCAGACCCTTCACCATTTTGGTTGCCCTCCTCTGGACATGCTCATTTTCGTATAGGATACAACAAGGTCACAGGCACTCAAATTCACATGTCTAGAGACAGAGGGTAAGGAGGGCACACTGTGTATACTTGAAGGTAGCATTCAGGGGCCTTAGGTGTACATAAGATCCTTTATGCAAATGGTTGTAATTTTTTGATCATGGAATTACGTCTATATTCAGCTGAAGCCTCTGGAAGCAGAGTTGAACATGCAGTCCCATATTGATATGCATTATGCATTTCAATCATGCATTTTATATTTGTTCACACATTGAATTACACTGTGTTGCAGTTCAGTAATGCACAATCATCATGTGACTCAAGAGTATAAAGTTACGCTCTAGCTCTGTGATGTCAAGCCTTAGCTATTAATGCATGATATTAGGATATGTACTTGCAAAGGAACCTCTGTAAGAGCCTGAAATGTATGTAATTAGGGGAAATGTGCATGAAAGTGCATAAGAGTTTTGTTTGCAAAAGGAAAAAAAAACCCTCATAATTCAAGCTACACCAAATTGGACTAGAGCTCTGTGCATCCAGGGTTTGAATCCCTGCTTAGCTACGGAAACCTACTGGGTGATCTTGGGCAAGTCACACTTTCTCAAGCCTCAGGGGAAGACAGTGGCAAACTTCTTCTGAACAACCCTTGCCAAGAAAACTCGACAATAGGACTTTTGGGTTGGTGTCAGCTTGAGGTGCATAATAACATCTCTGTTGTTTAATGACTCTGCTACCCCTGCAATGTTTTGATCTGGAGAGTCCAAATTTAGCTACAAACAGGGGAAATCCTGCACATGAAGAAATGGATTTTGTGTCACTATATACTGGAACTGTTTTTCAAAGGGTTCCAGCACTCCAAAGGCCAGGAGAACTACTATGTGTGCCAAGGTTTGAGTGTTGTACTAGGATTCAGGAAACCGGATTTCATATCCCCACTCAGCCTTGACTATCCATAGGGTAACTTCAGGTAAGTCACATTCTCTCAGCCTCAGAGGAAGCCAATCACAAACATCCTCTGTATAAATCTTGCCAAGAAATCTCCATGATGGCATCACCATAGGGTGGGTGTAAGTTGGAAATGACTTGGAGGCTCTTAACAACATCTATTCCAATACTAGGTAACGCTATCTAATTTGACAAGTGTTGCTTGTTCTGAAACCCAAAATTGTTTCCACATCTGAGAACTGAGAGACAGTGGGGTGTGAGAGGCAGCTTGGTGTAATGGTTTGAGAACTGGGCTATGACCCTTGAGACCAGGGTTGGAATCCCTGCTCAGTCATGAAAACCCACTGAATTACTTTAAGCCCCTCTCACTCTCAGAGGAAAGCAAAGAAAAAGCCACTCTCACCACATCGTGGCAGGAAAACCTTGTAATAAGTTCACCTTAGGGTCACCATAAGTTGTAGATGATCCAAGACACAATGAGAACAACACTGAGGAAGTAGAGACTAAGTGTACTCCTGTCAGACTAATTGCACTCTTCCGTCATAATAGCGTCCAACGACATATTGCGTAGATGCAAATATGGTTCTTGGGGGCAATGCTTTTTAACTTCAGATGGAGAAGACCATTTTTACTGCCTCTGTTCTATTTTGTGCCTTTTGCTTGGCCTAATAAAAGCATCATCACAGAACAGAATTTGGATTTTTTTTTTAAAAAAATAGCCTACACGATTACCTCTGCATTATGTTGGTAAGTGCCATTTCTGCACTAGACTGTTAGAACACTATTATTCCACTTTCAACATCCTATGGAATCCTGGGGTTTGCCAGTTTTCAAAGGCCCTTCCTAAACTGCAAATCCCAGGATTCCATAGGATGTTGAAAGTGGAATAATAGTGCTCTAACAGTCTAGTGTGGACATGGCCCTAGTCAATAAGCATGTTATATTCCCTTGCCCCCTCCCCCAAATGTGAAGATTTTCATATATGGCTCTTCTAGATAATTCCCCTCCACAAGTAAGATAGCTGGATAAATCTTTGCCCCGATTTCCATCAGGGATAAAGATGCAAATAGCTAATCAGAGCAGGGGCTTTTCTGTGGTAGCACCATAACTATGGAATGCCATCGTAGAGATGGCCACCATTTGTCAGTCTCATGGATGAAGAAGGTTTCTTACAGTCATATCAGTTCTACAAGGCATTTGAGGGTCTTTGAAGAGAGCCAAGGTTTTAGGGGAATTGCCTTTGATATCATTTTCTCTGTTTTAAAAAATTAATAGCTGTTTCTACTGATTTTATTTTGGCAGCTGATGGTTTTAGGGTTGATTGTAAAATGTAATTTTCTATGCAGCCTGTTATCGCTTGTATCATTAGTGGGAAAGCAATTCATCAGTCAATAAAGGGAAGGGGAAATTGCATAATATCTAGTGACGTTGGCCTGTGATAAACCACAAAACGTGCCCTGGAGCTAGTCTACGGCACAGTAAGATTCTCCAAGAGAGGCCTATGCAAATACTTTGAGCCTTTCCAGGTTCAGCTGAACATGCAACAAATGCCACTCATTTGAAAGAGATCTACTGTCATTACAGGCATTCAGCCAGCCTGACTCCCTAGCCTTGCTTAAGGAATGGAGCAAGGTGTGACATGTCTTCAGGTATTCAAAGGAGGAGCCCTAGAGAAGCATCATAAACTTGCAAACATAAGAAATTCTACTCATTTCCCCCTCTGCCCAATTTAGCCTAATCCAGCCGGGTTGGACTACAACTCCTATTGTTTCCAGCCAGCCAACTGCCTGTTGGCACAGGTGATGGAAGATGTTGTCTAAACACATCTGGAGGGTTCCAGGTGGTGGTGGGGGAAGACTAAACTATGGCCATTTCCTCACTACGCTATTATAGTGCTATTAGTCCACTTTGAACATCCTATGAAGTTCTGGGGTTAGTAGTTTACTGAGGCCAAAGAGCTCTCTGGCTGAGAATGCTATAAGCCCCTCCCTAAACTGCAAACCCCAGGATTCCATAGGATGTTGAAACTGAAATAATAGCACTAGATGACTAGAACAGTGGGTGTGGAAATGGCCTTTATATTATTTCTCCCCAGGACTGTCAATTAACTCTATCAGTGCCAAGACTGTTATACCATTTTGTTAGCAGAATGAGGGGAGAAGAAGGGCAGACCTGGAACCAGTCATGGCTCATAGTTTCTATTTCAGCATAATGATGAATGCATTCCAGTGGGCCCATTTCACATTATACAATTATAACACTATGATCCCACTTTAACTGCCATGGTTCCAGCCTATGAAATGCTGGGCTTTGTGGTTTGAGGAGGCCTCAAGCTCTCTAGCTAAGAATTCTCAATATGCCTCTATAAATTACTCACCCTAGAATTCCATAGAATGGGGTCCTGACAATCAAAGTGGAATGATAGCACTATAATTGAGCAGTGTGAAAGGGTCCAAGATTTTGGTCCAGACTTTCTGGACCATCCCTCTCTTCCATCTGAGATGCTTCTGAAGGAGAGGCTTTTCTTTGGGTTGAGACTTCCCATGTGAGCATGAACCCTAGAAAAATCAAGAAATATGCTCACATGGAAAACCTGAATATGGACAGCATTCTCTTCTCTCCAGATGTCTCACTCATTTTTTGTAAGGAAAGTGAAGACAGAAGGAGATAGAAGGAGTGGGACTGGGTGCTCCTCTGCTCCAGGACGCATAATGAGCAATACCTGAACAGGACTAATGTGTTACTCATGAGGAAACAGGAAGAGAAACATCAACAGCAAGATCAATGAGGAACATCACAATGCTCTCTCTGTTACCTAGAAGGGTGGTGGGCTTTGCCTCATAGGAAGTCTTCAAGATAATGCTGGGTGATGATCTCTTGGGCTTGCTCTGGCTCTTGATTTCTTATATCAAGCAGGAAGTTAGGCAAGATGGCCTCATTCTAGCCCTCTCCATCCATGGATAGGATCTAGGCATGGTTATCTTTACAGCATACTCATCAGAATCAGGAAGACTGAAACTGGCCATGAGTAAGCTAAGGCCATTTCCACACTACACTGTTATAGTGGTCTTATTGCCCTTTCAACATCCTGTGGAATCTTGGAGTTTGCAGTTTAGGGAGGGGCATTTAGAATCCTCAGCCAGAGAGCTCTTTGGCCTCCGTAAACTACAGACCCCAGAATTCCACAGGATGTTGAAATTGGAATAATAGCACTATAACAGTGTAGTGTGGAAACGGCCGAAGTCATGCTGATTTAGATCATTGTAGGACTAAGAACTCTGCATCAAAACTTGTGGAAGGCAGATTCCCTCGCCTCCTTCCCTACTCTGCCCCATTTTCATCTCATGTGTGTTGTGATGCATAGAGGGGAAATCCTAAATTCTAATTACAGAGATTTCCTCCATTGTGTCTTTAATTAATGTATAGGTGGGGCCCTCTTCAACAGCTAGTTGCCAGTGAAATTAATGTGCAGGAATAATCATAACAGAAGACATAATACTCAAAAATTATATGGCCCCTGGCAGTTTAAACGAGTCAGGGAGAAGAGAGGAATCCAAGGAAGACCAAAGAAGAAAAAGATTGAGAAAGAGAGAGAAAGATGCGCATATGGCAGACACATGGAAGATGGATGAAGAGCCTGATGGTCTTTGAAACTTCCCAAGGTCAATCCAGCCTCCAGCGTACCACAGGAATGGAATGGAAGAGGAGGAGGATCCTCGGACAGCAGCCGAGCGGTGGAGGTACAGCTTCTGAAGAGCTCCATTGTTCTTCAGATTTCCACAGGGAATTCTCACTGGATGTGATCTCAGCTGCAAAGGAAATGCAGAGGCTTCTTGACAAGCACAAACACAGCAGCACAATCAAAGCCCAGGGACAGGATGCTGGTTTTCTTTCATTCTTCGTTGGTCAGGTCTTAACTGATGGGATGCAGACAAGGGTAGGGAAAGCATTGTTTTGTACTACAGCTCCCAGAATCCCCCAGCCAGCATAGCTGGGGATTCTGTCAATTGTAGTACAAAAAAAGTAACTTTCCCAGATTCTGCTCCCTCAAGTCAGTTTCTGATTGCCTTTTAGAGCCAGGAAGGGCAAAGGTTGATAGATTGTCCATTTCATTCCTCTGGAAAGTCCAGCAGTCATAATAAAGTAACTGATTGCATTTGGATCTGTTTCCTTCATTACACAGAAGCTCCTTTTTCAGAGTGGAAGATTTATTTGTGTGTTTCATCCCAGCTGCACAAAAGCGGTGGATTTTATTTTTCTGCTGCATGTAGAGCTGTATTTACCAACCCTGGGCAGGGTAGGTGGAGAACTCAACTCCCATACGCTTCATACTTGATCAAGCACCTTTCCCATTTCTCTTCAGCAAAAATTATCCAAAAGAGACCATGAAATTAAAAAGAAACAAACAAAAACCTAAATAAGTTGAGGGTGAATGATGTCACCCAAGACTGATACTGCACTGTGTATGTCTTTTTTTTAATTGTGAAAACTTGCTTAAATAAAAGGAAAGTTTTTTTGTCCTGTGACAATAAGTTATACAAACATTTATGAGACAGAAAAAATATCCATAAATACACCAAATACAAAATAAAAATAAAAATCAACACTTTGGAATTAAATATTTAGCAATAAATAGATAAAACTCCAAGTCAAAAGCCCTGGATAAATTAAAAAAGTGTTCTCCTGGTGCTAAAAAGAGAATACATGTGTCTTCCTGCTTTTCAACAACTTGTTCTTCAATGTTCTGCTCTTTCGATCATTGTAAATTATAGACGTATAGTTCATTCAACATGGGGTCCAGTCTTTCATCAATTTTTCTCCTCTTGGCCTCTGTAATTCCCTCATGTTCTCTGCAGGGAGAAGGCAAGAGGAGAAGAATTGATGAAAGACTGGATTCTGTTGTTCAACCAATTCTGCTTTCTGACACTGCTCTGGTCTCTAACCCTTCAGATAAGTGATGGATGCTGGTAAAGATAACACCAACCACCAGGCAAGGCTCTCTGGAAAGAGAGTCTCACAAACAAAGTGCTACAACTGAGAAAGCCCCGTCAACATGTTCCAATAATTACAGGAAACGTATGGGCTTCTGCTTGCATGAGGCACTACCTGGAGTTTTTGGTGGTTTTGATCAGGAAATTGTAACAGGGAGGAGATTTAATGGGCCAGGAGGCAGGGTCAGCATCCCTTGAACCTTTGGAGACAGACAACGTCAGAGGCTGAAGGGCCATTACTCCCTCCCCTGCTGAATCCCTTGGAGCACAGTAGACATTCCATACTCTCCAACATTTCACAGATGAAAATTAGGACACATGTGGCCAGGCAACATCTGAGTGTGGTCAAGATGGCAAAATGTATTAGGAAGAACACATAAGCAAAGAGAGGCTGCAGCAGCTTGCTTTTGTCTGAGCCTACTGGGAAGGGGCAAGATTTCACCAACTTCTCTCCTCTCCCCCCACCACATAAATTAACTGAATGTAAATTACATTTAACTTTGAACCCAGTTTGCAGCAAGTAAAACAAGCTGAGGATGAATGAGGAAAGTGGGAGGAAGAGAGAAAAAATGGGACCTTTTAAAAGTAGCTGAAAAACTAGGATGATTGAGAATTAACTGGGAGTTGTCCCTGACAAACCAAGAGGGTTGGAAGGTATGACTTGTGCATCCTTACTTGAAAAGTGCTTGTTTTTCTAAAACTAAAACAGGATATGACGGCTACACTTTATTTTAGAGAAGAAATGCATTTCCTTCATTTTTATAAAAATAGGGGTACAGTGAATACTCTGTGAGTGCAAGTTCCCCTTGGGGACCATATGAGACCCACAGACCATGTGACCTCTAACCCTGGTTTTTAGCATGCAGATTGCGGTTCATTCCCTTGGCTTGTGGGATGCCTCCCACTGTGTAACATTTTCGGGGAGCTGAAGAAATTGCCATGTGGAGGACGAAACCCTTCCATCAGTTGTAGATGAGTATAAACTGAACAAAAGGTGGTGCCAAGTCAATTCACTTTTGCATTTTGATGATTTCCAGTTTTTGACAGTGCTCTGGTCTCTAACCAGTTGAATAAGCAGAAGAACCCTGTATTAGAATCCAGTGGAGTCATCCACTGAAGCAGAATGGTGGAATCATACGCGAACAAAATCACAGAATGGTAGAGCTAGAAAAGACCACAAGAGCCACTGAGTCTTCAGCCATGTAGGAATATGCCATCAAAGCATTCCTGACAGATGGACATCCAGCCTCTGTTTAAAAACTTCCAAAGAAGGAGACTCCATCACAATCCAAGGCACCGTATTCCACTGTTGAACTGCTTTTACTGTTAGAAAGTTCTTCCTAATGTTTAGATGAAATCATTTTTCCGGAAGTTTGAAGTCAATTGCTCTGTGTCCAACTCCAGAGCAGCAGAAAATAGGCTTGCTTCATCCTGTCATATGGAGGTGCAGGACAAATAAAATGAAGTACTTCCTCATACAGCACCACCACAAAGATATAATAAGCGGTTAAGAAGCCCTGCTGGCCTTATTAGCTCAGCCCCCTCTATTTAAAGTAGAGCAGAGCATTGCCTGACCTTTTGCTCTCTGTGCTTTAATTTATGTTTTTCAAGAAGTCCAATGCCTTTGCCTCCTCCTTCTCCTTATCTGCAGCTTCTGTCTGTGATGGAAAATACTATTTTCTTCTACAACATAGGGGAACTTGCAAGAGGCTGCTGCCACCCTCTACCATAGCACTCAGCATGTCCATCTAGAGGCAACTGCATCATTGAGTCTATATCTCCCAAGGTTCACAGTTAAAATATTGTTCTTGTGAACAAATGAAGCTGACTCATGCAAAATTAAACCACCATTCTATCAGGTCCCAGAAGTGCTTAATCTGTGATTTTGAATGGTGGTGGCCTTTCCAGAGTCTCAGGGCATTTCTGTACTACATTGTTACAGTGCTATTATTCCACTTTCAACATCCTGTGCAATTCTGGGGTTTGTAGTTTACTGAGGCCAGAGAGCTCTCTGGCTGAGAATTCTAAATGTGCTTCCCTAAACTGCAAACCCCAGGATTCTATGGGATGTTGGTAGTGGAATAACAGCACTATAACAGTGTAGTGTGGAACTGGCCTCAGTCAGAGTAGAGTCTTTCCCATCACTTGCTACCCAGAATCCTTTGAGGAAAGTGTCCTCAGAAAACCCCAACAGGCATCACAAAAAGAACACTGCAAAATAAAGCCCAACAGAAAAGCATGTACGAGGGAGTGGAATATTGAAAGGAAGGCGATGAATAAATAGATGGTGTTGAAATGATAATTGCCAACAATGGAAAGATCTGTGAATATCTCATTCACTTTGGCTTTTCTGAATGAGAATGCAAGTACAACGTGTGGTTGTTTACCACATGTGAAAATACTGAAAAATAAGAGGTCGGCATTGAGAAAAGATTGCACAAACACTTCACTGACGTCTGCAATGATGCCATGATAATGTTGGTGTTCCTTGCAGTTGTTTCAGTGTAATACCGTGGTTCTCAGGTCATTTCTGCACTAGCCTGTTATAGTGCTATTATTCTACTTTCAACATCCTATGGAATCCTGGGGTTTGGAAAATATTGTATTTTAAGTTGATTTGCCTTTTTTAAAAAGTTTCACCACATACTTTTTACTTATAACACATCCATTGGGTGTTATGTTTGTCTTTACCTATGAAAACCTAATTTTCACAGAAATCTCTTATATACTGCCCAATGCCCAAACTCCCTCCTCTCCAATTTTTGACTGTGTCTCCAGTGAAAAGAGTTGTGCTATACCCAGCTGAGAGACCAGCAGCACTCTTAGTCTCCCTGAATGGTAAATGAAATATAATCAATATTTTCATATAAGCTTACCACTTCAACAAATAAATAAATGGAGAATTAAGACTAGTTAACTGGATACATTAACAATAGGTTTTTAGTAAGCATAGGAAGAGAAATGGATGTTAGTTTTGAAAGTTTATAGCTTCTATTTCCATGGGCTCTTTCAGATTTGTCTAAAGTAGTGTGACTTCTGTCAAGATAAGTCTTAGGTTTTGATCTCTCTCTCTCTCTCTCTCTCTCTTTCTCTCTCTCTGGCCCTTTCCACTTGATGCACCCAACCTGCCCTGGGGGCGGGAGACAGACAGGACCAGGATGCAGTGGCAGAGCTTGGAGTGTGTGGAAGGGGGGTGGGAGGGGGGCAGGGCTACAGCGTGAGGGGCATGGCCACTGTGTGCCGGGGCGTGGTTGTGGTGTGTGGGGGCGTGGCCACGGTGCTCAGGGGGCATGGCTACGGGCAGGGACGCCCCAAAAACATTGCTGCCTGGAGTGAATCCCCCCCCCATGTCCCTATGCGACTACTGGGACAATGCATATGCACAACATCATCCCGGTCCTGTCCTCCCTTTTCCAGCTGGGGTGATTGCGCTGCAAATCATTGATGGGTTTTCCCTGTCAATGACCAGTGATCACAACACCCTCCTGCCATGCACCCACACTTACCTTGCTTGCAGAGGTCCTGGAAGTGCAATGGCTGCACTGCCTGCCCCAGTGCAGCTTTGGACAGTATCTGGCTGCACTGTGGCAGGAAGAGATGTGGCCATTGTGCTTCCTGGATCCTGGAAGCATCCAGTGTGGAGGAGAGCATAATGAAGCGCTTCCTTTCCGGAAGAGCCACTGCCACCATCATCACCAGACACCACTGGGACAAAGATAGGGTGTGGAAAGACACCCCCCCCCCAAGTGTGTGATTTGCACTACAGCAACTTCAATGCTTTTTTTGAAAAATGGGGGTGTGGTTTGCTGTGGTGGTCCTATGGTCTAAAGAGCAGATTTTATTTGGATTTATTTTTTAAATCTTAGAATTGTAGGTGGAGATACTGCAGCAGACATAATAGTCACAATATGGCTAAACTCTCTATCCCATTCTGCCCCCTGAAAAACCCACCTGAACTCACCCAGCCACACCAAGGGACACATTCAGCTTCCTCCTGGCAGTGAACTGCAATGGGGGGAAGGAGTAGCAGGGAACCCTGATGTTTTCATAGAATCATAGAATCATAGAAATGTAGAGTTGGAAGAGACCACAAGGGCCATCCAGTCCAACCCCCTGCCATGCAGGAAAACCCTCAAAGCACTCCCGACAAGTGGCCATCCAGCCTCCACTTAAAAACCTCCAACGAAGGAGACTCCACCACACTCCATGGCAGCACATTCCACTGCCGGACAGCCCTGACTGTCAGGAAATTCTTCCTGAGGTTCAGGTGGAATCTCCCCTCCTGCAGCTTGTATCCATTGCTCCTTGTCCTGGTCTCAAGAGCAGGAGAAAACAAGCCCACTCCCTCCTCGACATGACATCCCTTCAAATATTTAAACATGGCTATCATGTCCCCTCTCAACCTTCTCTTCTGCAGACTAAACATACCCAGCTCTCTAAGTCTGTCCTCATAGGGCATGGCTTCCAGGCCCCTCACCATTTTGGTTGCCCTCCTCTGGACCTGCTCCAGCTTATCCATATCCTTTTGAATTGGGGTGCCCAGAATTGGACGCAGTATTCAAGATGAGGTCTAACCAAAGCAGAATAAAGTGGTACCAATACCTCCCTCGATCTAGGCACCATACTCCTATTGATGCAACCAAGAATTGCATTGGCTTTCTTGGCTGCCGCATCACACTGCTGACTCATGTTCAGCTTGTAGTCTATTAAGACTCCTAGATCCCTTTCACACGTACTGCTATCCAGCCATGTGTCCCCCATCCTATATTTCTGCATACCATTTTTTCTGCCTAAGTGTAGGACCTTACATTTCTCTCTGTTGAAATTCATTTTGTTAGCCTTGGCCCAGCTCTCCAATCTGTCCAGGTCCTTTTGAATTTTGATCCTGTCATCAGGTGTATTAGCAATCCCTCCCAATTTGGTGTCATCTGCAGATTTGATCAGTGTGCCCTCTATTCCTTCATCCAAGTCATTAATGAAGATATTGAACAGCACTGGGCCCAGGACAGAACCCTGTGGCACCCCGCTAGTCACTTCTCTCCAGGATGAGAATCTGCCATTGGTGACCACCCTTTGGGTACGGTCAGTCAACCAGTTACAAATCCACCTGACAGTAGCCCTGTCCAGCCCACATCTTACTAGCTTCTTTGCAAGAATGTCATGGGGAACTTTGTCAAAGGCCTTATTGAAATCAAGATATACTATGTCCACGGCATTCCCTTCATCTATCAAGCAAGTAACTCTATCATAAAAAGAGATAAGATTAGTCTGGCATGATTTATTTTTGAGAAATCCATGTTGACTTTTCGTAATTACGGCATTGTTTTCTAAGTGATTAGAAACTGACTGTTTGATGATCCGCTCAAGGATCTTTCCAGGTACTGATGTCAGGCTGACTGGGCGATAATTATTTGGGTCCTCTTTTTTCCCTTCTTGAAGATGGGGACAACATTTGCCCTCCTCCAGTCTGCCGGAACTTCTCCTGTCCGCCAAGAGTTTTCAAAGATTATAGCAAGAGGTTCCGCAATGACCTCTGCTAGTTCTTTTAAAATCCTAGGATGCAATTCATCTGGCCCTGGAGACTTGAATTCATCCAGTGTGGCCAGGTATTCCTGTACTACCTCTCTATCTATTCTGTGCTGCATTCCCCCCACTTCCTCACCTGCTCCCCAACCGCCAGGTTGAGTGTTTTTATCCTTTTGGGAAAAAACTGAGGCGAAGAAGGTGTTGAGGAGTTCTGCCTTTTCTCTTCCTCTTGTTATTAATTCACCATCTTCCCTGCGCATTGACCCTATCGTCTCCTTCTTTTTCCTTTTGCTGCGGACGTATTTAAAAAAGCCCTTTTTATTGTTTTTAATGTCTCTGGCCAGCCTAAGTTCGTTCTGTGCTTTAGCCTTTCTGACCTCCTCCCTACATCTCCGGACCACTTGCTTATAATCTTCTTTGGTGATTTCCCCCTTCTTCCATTTCCTGTACATGTTTTTCTTAACACTTAGCTCAGCTGAGAGCTCTTTAGTCAACCATTCCGGTTTCTTCAGATGCCTTCCACTTTTCCTCCTTAATGGCACAGTTTTAGCCTGTGCCTTCAGTACCTCCCTTTTAAAGAACTCCCATGCATCCTGAACTCCTTTCTCATTGACTATTCTTGACCACGGGATTTCAGCCAGCAGCTCCTTCAGTTTACAGAAGTCTGCATTTTTAAAATCTAACACGAGTGCCTGGCTACACTTGTCTTCTCTTCCCCACTGAATGCCAAATTCTAATAGGGCGTGGTCACTCTCTCCTAAAGATCCAACCAGTTCTACGTCATTAACAAGGTCTTCCCTGTTGGTCAGGATCAGATCCAGAATATTTGATCCCCTTGTCGCCTCTTCCACCTTCTGGACCATGAAATTGTCTGCAAGACAAGCAAGAAACTTGCTGGACCTTGCCGTCTTTGCAGAGTTTGACTGCCAACATATATCCGGGTAGTTGAAATCTCCCATTATTACTGTATCTCTCCTTTTTGAATGTGCAATCATTTGGTCTATGAAAGCGCCATCGAGGTCCTCAGTCTGGTTTGGAGGTCTGTAGTAAACCCCCACTATAATATCCCTATTGTTTCTCGCTCCCTTAATTCTTACCCAGATGCTCTCGACCTGGCTTCCGGTGTTCAAGTCATGGATCTCTTCACAGGTGAAAACATCCTTGACATATAAGGCTACTCCTCCTCCTTTCTTATTTGGTCTATTTCTACAAAATAGGCTATACCCCTCTATTCCTACATTCCAATCGTGAGACTCATCCCACCAGGTCTCAGTGATGCCTATCAAATCGTATTTATTTTGTTGTACTAGGAGTTCAAATTCATCTTGTTTGTTTCCCATACTCCGTGCATTAGTGTAGTGAAACTTAAGTCCCCGTGCCCTTCCTGCAAGTCCCATAGCATTGTTTCCACCCCTCCCTCGATTGGATGCTATTCCTACTTGGCCAATATCATTTGGGCCTTTTTTCCCTGCACTTGCCGAGTCCTTGTCCTGGATAATCTTGTCTCCCTCCCCAGCTGTACTTAGTTTAAAGACCTCCTAATCCTCCTTGTGAGACTGTTTGCAAAAACGTTTCTGCCTAGTTTTGTGAGGTGCAGCCCATCCCTTGACAGAAGCCCATGTTCCTGAAATTTCAAACCATGATCCAAAAAGCCAAACTGTTGGCGGTGGCAAAATGTGCGGAGCCAGTTGTTGACCTCTACTATTGTCCTTTCCCTTCGTGCACCGTATCCTTGAACAGGGAGGATTGATGAAATGACCACCTGCGCACCAAGGTCCTTAAGCTTCCTCCCCATAAGCTCGTAGTCCTTTGTGATGTGGTAAAAGCTGCGCTTTTTTCTGTCTCAATTCCTTGGTACACTGCAGTTTCCTAGTAAAAGGGGCAGATGGTAATCCAGCCCCCCCACTTGCCATCACTCAGTCTGTCTGGATTTCAAGGTGGGTTTCGGGGGGTCTTTACAATTGTGGCAATGGTTCCACGATCATAGAGGTGAATAGGAAACAACTGCAAGGTTGTAAGCTTAACTTATGACATCATAACTGGTTAACAGGATGCCAGCTCAAAGTGTTACGGTGCAAAAATGGCATTTCACTGACGCACTTCATAGCACCGTAATTCTATACATCTATGAGTTTTTTAAAAGAAAAAACAGAGAGTAACGAGGAGAAGAGGATACTTTCTTGTGATATGTATCAGAATTAAAAAGAAACATCACTTGAGGGTAGGCATAAAATGTTGTAGTTGGTGCTGGGAATTGCCAGAAGAGGAGGAAGAGGAGGAGGAGGAGGTGGCGGCGGCGGCAGCAGCAGCAGCAGTCTGGGGCCATTTCCGGACTAGACTGTTATAGCGCTATTATTCCACTTTCAACATCCTATGGAATCCTGATGTTACCACCGTGAACTGGCCTGGCCTTTGGTAACTTTAGATATCATTTTGATATCACAATTCAGCCCTGCTCTGCCACCAGCCAAGTGTTTGTGAGGCCACCGAACAAGCGCGAAGCTAGGCATGGCTATTCACATTTGTTTACACCAAGGCAAGCCAGAAACTGCCAGATCTGCTTTAGGGGACCTCCCGAAACAAACAGCTCCATTACAGATGCGTATTAAAACAAAGAGACCTCTGCCCTGGGAGGGCACCCTGGCGAGCTGAGTGCTTAACTGCCAAGCTAGCCGCATCTACATACTGGCCGTACTATTGTCAGTTCAGCCCATAACTCAATCGTGTAAATTCTGACCTTTTGGAGACATTGTCTCCAGCCCAAAACTCATTGTTTTCGCCCAGGACCTGACTAGCCCACGGTCATTCCTTCCTCTATAAAAACCCTCAGTCCAGAGAGCTCCTCGGATCTCTCGCTGGAACGCTCAGACTTGCGTTCGGACTGCTGTCCTGCCTTGCTGCCTCTTCATTCTGCGAGCAAACCTCGGCCGCCGTGCCGCGCCCTCCTGCCCTCCATTGGATCCTTCAGGACTGCGAGATTGGTGACGTATCACCCATTCCCCCAAACTCTATTTCCTATTTCTTATTTAGCTGGGAGATTGTGTTTCTTAATATTTGCTCTCTGTTTAATAAATATTATTGCTAGTTTGAAACTGTTTGTCTGCTCACTGACCCGACGCTGTAAACACAGGGTAAAAGATCCCCGCTAAAGTTACCCTGCCTCTCGTTAGCCAAGAGAGTGCTCCAGCTAACTTCCCCATCTTGTTGTATTTGTTTTGGTTATTTGGGTGTCCCTCACGGGACCCCCAAGTCACAGGGTAACACTGGGGTTTGCGATTCTGGGAGGGGCCACTTGGCCCCTCCCAGAACCGCAAACCCCAGGATTCCATAGGATGTTGAAAGTGGAATAATAACGCTATAACAATCTAGTCCGGAAATGGCCTGGGACAACAGAAATGTTGTTTTCATATTTTCTTTAAAAATGAGAACTCCTGCAATAAACACAACCGCAACTTCCGGCACCTTCCGGACATATTTTCCTCATCTGAAGGGACCTCATCACATCTTTTCCAGTTCTGTGACTTGAACTCTTCCATGCTTCTTTTCCGTGTGCATGTTAGATGGAAAGTATCGATATTATCAATATCACTGGTGATTTCACAACCCACAGAATTTGTGGGGTAACAGGATAACAGTGTTCTGTCAGGTAGGTAATGCTGAACTCTGAACAGTGAATGAAATCTAGCTTCTCCTAGGTTCCAGCTCTGTCGCAGCCAACTATATCAACCTACCAGATCTTGTTGACTTTGGGGCTTTCTGCACAGTGGCGTAGGGATGAAGGGGCAGGGAGGCGGTGTGCCCTGGGCAGCACTTCTTGAGAGCATCGGTGCGTCCTGGGCAGCACTTTTTGAAAGCAATGCTGCTTCTTGCCTGCCCCCCATGTGCCGTTGCCCCTCCGTTGTGCACCATTGCCCCTCCTCTGCATGCCATTGCCCTTCTCTTGCCCCTCCACCCATATCTGCCCCTGCCCCTCCTCTGCTTACACCAAGCTACGCCACTGTTTCCACATTACACTGTTATAGTGCTATTATTCCATATTCAAGATCCTGTGGAATTCTGGGGTTTGTAGTTTACTGAGATCAAAGAGCTCTCTGGCTGAGAATCCTACATGCCCCTCCCTAAACTGCAAACCCCAGGATTCCATAGGATGTTGAAAGTGGAATAATATCACTATAACGGTGTAGTGTGGAAAGGCCCTTTGTCTCCTCATGCAAGAAACCCAAGGCAACTATGGGAGACAGCATAATACTGGACAAGATGACCTTACAATCTCACCCAGCAAGTATCTTTTCATGTATTCAGAATGTTGGGAAAGTTATTTTTACACAATAGCTTCCAGAAACGTCCAGTTTACCCCCAAACAAGAGGCTTTATTACAGCTTCCAGTTGAAAGGCAAAGGAGAGTGTGTGTTTTGCTCCAAGCTCAGAAGGAACTAAGCATAAATAACTAGCTAGTTATAATTAGTTCCTTTTCACAGTGTATATATATATATATATATAAAAAAGGTTTTATTCAGTTGCATGATGACTGAATGTAGTGAAGTGTGACCCTGTTCCTTTTAGATTGTAACTAATCTTAGCCACTTTTATAGTTACTTTAAAGTTACAGGCCACAAAGGTCAATGACAGTTAGAACCTAGCATTTAGATTTTTTAAAAAGTAACTTAAAGTAACTCTTTGGTTATTTTCAATAAATGGACTATTTACTTTTTTAACATCATTGGTGAGAAACCCTTTTTGTGGCTTTGGAAATATAACTACTTTACTTTTAAAAGTATCTTTCTGGTGAACTCTCTCTGTCTCTCTCTTTCTCCCCCCCCCCCACATATAAATAATGATCTAAGAGCCAATAAATACTTTTATGTAAAAAGGAATTTCCTTGAAAAATATTGTCCTTTTCACTTGGAAAGTTCACCCTTGTTCTTTGAGTGATTTATGAATTCAACATGTGGCTTCATGTCCGGAGCATAAAGTGTTCCGCAAACAAGAGGTAAAGGCTTCTTGGTAAATTCAGCTCTCAATAGGAAGTGGAATATCACAGAATATGAAGCCTTCCATAAAAGAGGAAGGTTTTTTTTTTTTAAAAAAAAGAGGGAAAGATGACCACTAAAGGTTCACGGCATCCTGTCAAGGGAACACACCGCTCAAGTTTCAATTAACTTTCTAAACAGACCAATGAAGGTATTGAAAGAGTGAAAAGAAGAAAAATATAGATGGAATTGTGAGGCTTCCAGATTGGATCTGATAGGTTTTACCTTTCTTAGTAGATCCTTTCATGGTATACAATTGTAGCATTTGGATTTTGCTTTGACTGCCTGGGTTACACCGTATGGAATCTTGGGATTTGCAGTTTGTTGAAACACTAGAGCTCTCTGTCTGAGAATTCTAAATGCCCCTCTCCAAAATGTCATAGGAGCCACAGTAGTGTAGTGGTTTGGACATTGGACTACAATCCTGAAGACCAGGGTTCGATTCCCTGCTAGCCATGGAAACCCCCTGGGTGACCTTAGTTACATCACACACTCTCAGCCCCAGAAAACCCCATGATACATTGGCCTTAGGGTTGCCATAAGTCAGAAACAACTTGAAGGTACACAACAACAACAACAGAAATGCTGCAGAAAAAATGAGTCCGGGAGCAAATCAAGCACGAACTCTCCCCAAAAAATAAACTGATGCTGTTGTACTTTGGACATATGAGACACCATGATTCATTAGAAAAAACAGTAATGCTTGGTAAGGTTGAAGGCAGAAGAAGATCACATTACAGATGGGCAGACTCTTATCAAGTAAACCACAGCCCTGAGTTTCTAAGACTTGAGCCAGGCTGTTAATAACGTGGTGTCCTGGAGGTCTCTCATTTCACAGTGTTGCCATATGTTGAAGCCCACTGGAAGACAAATTGACAAGAAAATGGCAAATTTGATTTTTTTTAAAACTAAGGGCCTTTTCGCACTATACGGTTATAGTGCTATTATTCCACTTTCAACATCCTATGGGATCCTGGGGTTTGCAGTTTAGGGAGGGGCCTTTAGGATTCTCAGCCAGAGAGCTCTTTGGCTTCAGTAAACTACAAACCCCAGAATTCCACTAGATGATGAAAGTAGAATAATAGCACTATAACAGTGCAGTGCAGAAAAGCCCTCAATTTTATTAAAAGTACAAAAACACACACAAGCAAAACAAAAAGAAACAAATTACAACAAATCGATATGAAAAACGGATGAAAGACTATAACGAGAAAAAATTCTAAATCCTACATACTAAAAATAATAAGAATATTTTAAAAAGGTTGTTTCCAGTTTTCCTAACTCAGACTATAGATAACACTGTGAAAAAACTTCTTCAGTTATGAATAGCATTCAAATGTTTCAATTGCTAGTTTTCCAAAAATATTAATTGTTGAATCCCGCCATCAACATACAACACTCTTTTTTTTACAAAATGTGTATTAAAGGTTCCCACACTTTCATGAATGTTGCCACTGATTTTTGTCTTATCAATATCATCAATTTATGTATTTCAACTAAGTCCAATAATTTTATCAACCAATTCTCTTCCATTGGAATCGCTGTATTCTTTCATTTCTGTGCTTACAAACAGCTGCACTGCTGTGGCCATATATCGTAATATCTTGCCACACTTCCCTAGTTGATTTTCTAATTCCCGCAAATGCAACTCAGGATTTAATTGAACATTAATCTTCAAAATTTTGTACACCATATAATGTATTTGATTTCAGAGTCTTTTGGCCTTTTCATAGGTCTACCAGATGTAGTAAAAAGATCCCACTCGTTGCTCACATTTCAAACATCTACTAGAAACCTCTTTGCACATGGTGGGAAATTTTTCTGATGTCAAATACCAACAATCTATCATCTTGTAAAAATTCTCTTTAAGGTCAAAACACGAAGTGAATTTAATTCTCCCCAGTGTTCCAACTGTATATTACACCCAACATTTTGTGCCCGCTTTATCATACAGTCTCTATCAACTCTTCTTCCACCTCAAATTTCAGCAAAAATTATACATCTTACCAAGCATATTTGAGGATTTTGTAGGACAGAACCATGGCAGTTAAAGTGGATCCCAATGCTATACTTGTATAGTGTAGAAAGCATCAGGTTTTCTAGGGTAAGGTGTAAAATCTCAAGATGAAGCTCCACAATAAAGAACAAGAGAATACTTTATGCTGACTGGAAGGATTTGGCTGTTAATGGCACAGCTTCGGCCACAATGTAGATCAGGCTTAACCTTGAAACACAAGGCAGAATCAGGTTTATACCACTCTTCGCTATATGTTACTCTTTGCTAACTTCACAACCCACCCTTCTCTACTGACAACTCCCAAGGTCTGCAACCTTATGTACCAGGCACCACCCCTTTGCCCCCCAGCTCCACCCCTTTCTGGGCTGGACACCTCCCCTTCAATCCCAGGCTCCACCCCCTAGTTGACCAGACACCTCCCTTTCAACCTCAAGCTCCACCCACTTGGTGTGGACATCTCCAAAGTTTAAGCAGCCCTAACAAATCATAATTCTAAATTGTGTGGAAGAAGGCCTTTTCTGTGGCTGCTTCTAGGCAGTGGGGCTCCCTCCCATGGGAGGCCTGCTTGGTCTCCTTCCTACTCTCTCTCCACTGTCAGGTGAAGACTGTTTTATTCAGGCAGGCCTTTGAGATTTGATTTAGCAGGAGGTGTGTGAAGTAGTGTGCTGTATTTCTCTTCTTTTATTAGTAATTATGTTTTTAAATGTGTTTTAACCATTTTTTAAAAAATAGAAACAACTAGGATCCTGTCGGGGAGTGATGAATGCATCACCTGGAATTGTGCATTTATAACTGTTTTGCATTTATGATTTCTACATGTTCCCTAGTTCAGGAGACATATAGGGATTGTTAAAGTTCCCCTATTTCCTATTTACCAGGAATCAGCCAGTGCTATTGATGGGAGTCCATTCCCTGTTGCTTGGGAAGCAGTTGACCAATGTTCTCTCACCCCCTTGCATAAACAATCTCTAGCATGGGGAGGAATTGTGACAGGGACCCTGCTTCTGATTGTCACAACAGAGATTGCTCCGAAGGAAAAATCAGTGGTGTATCTAGTGCAAGCAGTGCTTAGGGCAAGCTTGGAATTCGCACTTCACTTTCTTACCCCATCCCTATCCCTACCCCTATATGAGTAGCTTTTTGCACCTCCTGGCATTGGCACCTGGGGTGTTGGAAAAGGTTTGCTGTGACCTTTGGTCCAATAAAATAGTTGTTATGTGCGTGTGGAAAGCACCTGGGGGAATGACTGTGCATGTCATGAGGTAATCCCCTTTGGACAAAAACTGAGTCACAGTGTAGTGAAACCTGGGCAAGGGGTTTCATCAGCCATGGGACATGAAATCCTGGCTGGGGTTACATCAGCTAGTCCCTGTGTATATAAGGAGATGGGATCTGGCCAACATTGCTCTCGGTCTGCCTGATTGCTGGCCGGAGGCTTTGCCAGAGCGTATCTCCACTTGATGTGTTGATGATGGAATGCTGAATCTCTGTTGGAGGATCTGCGAATCCTGTACATATGTATATATTGGAACAGAAGATTGAAAGCCTCCAGGTATCCTTGGAAGACAACACTGTGTGATAGTGTTCCTTAGTGGGTGAGTTTTGGGGTCAGAGCAGTGCTGCGTATCATACTCTGCTGCACACGCTTTTGTTGCTGTGTTTATCAACTCTGATCTGTGTGTTTTGCACTTGACTCTGAGCCATGTTTGGTCAGAGCTCAGTGGAATGAGGGAAGATTTATTGCAGTTTGCATAAATCCTGTTATCCACCATCCCTCCACATGGGGCACGTACCTTACTTGCCCCACTGTAGGTACACAATTGGGGGGAATAGACCCCCCATCAATCACAGTAGCTGCTTCTAAATAAGCAGGGATAAGAGTGGGGGGTTGGTTGGTACAGAATGCAGAATGTAGCTCTGTAACTATAGTAGTTACCCATTTGTAACTGCTCAATGGTATTCTGGCTGATGTTATTTAATTCTTTTAACTTTTGTAAAAACAAGATTTTAACTTAATTGTGTTTTAAATTACTATATGCTGCCTCTAATCCCATCCCATGAGAAAGAGTCGGTATAAATTCAATAAAGAAAGAAAGAAATATTTAAGAAAATCAATTGTGGGCTGTGACTCCTAGCTGATTTTAGGCAAACTGTGCTCTCTGTACTTCATCTTCAGATCTGTAAAATGGGAACAGTGTCACTGGTTACTCTCTAGGGATGTTTTAAGGATATTGTTGAGGGAATTACTAAGAGGGTAATGGTGTCCAGTATTGTTTCCTTCCATTTTCATTGGCATGATGGGTATATGTAGGATCAAATTGTAAACTGGGTGGAGAACCTTAGGATCTGGGGCTGATTTGGGTCCCCATGGACTACCAATTTGGCCTTCTGCCCCCTTCCCCTTAACAGCATCAATTGGAGATTTCCCCACTTTGGCATGCTTTTTGTCTTCCTCTTCTAAAAGACTTAGGGCTTATCCAGAAAGGGGAAAAAAATCCATGAAAGTATTAGACTTTCCAGTTCTTTGCTTTGCTTTTACCTGCATATTCATAGTTTTGCATCCAAACTGTTTCTTGAAGTATCCATGGTTCCCCTCATCCTCTCTTGTTGTGTCTTTTTCTCTCACTGATCACCCATTGCATCTACACTCAAGCAAAGGTTCATTGACTTCCACCAATTTCCACTGAGCCTTCTTTAATTGTTACTCAAGAATTATAGCCAGCATGTTAAAGGGCTTTAGTTAAGCATTAGGATCATTTTCTTTTATTGCTAGCATTCTCCTTTCCCTTGCCTGATCTCTGTACAATATGGATCCCAAAAAACATGCTTCTTGGTGACAGCCATCTTAGCTAGTTCTTGGATAACACAGCGAGCTATCCAGCCAGCCAGCCATGGAAAAATACATTTCATTTCAGGAAAAATTGGCCTGATTTAAACTGACCTGAATGGTGGGAATAAAAAAATCCTTAAAAATGCTGGGAGTTCCCCTGGGAATATTTCAGGAGGGGGAAAACCTCATGTAGATCTCCAAAATAAAACTGGTTTGTACAGGAGCAAAACCTGGGACTTTCAGAAACTTCTTTTTTATCTGTAGAGGCTCTGGTACTCCTAAGGCTTACTGATTGGCAGCAAGAGGTTTAAGCTAAAATCTGCAGGTATTTTTGGTCCCACCTTTTTGTCTTTGGCCTAGCCCATCCTTGGTATGTGACCTCCCAGAATGTCTTCTGATATTAAATTTGATATTTCAGCTGAAAGAGTTTTCCCACCCCTACTGTAAATGGAAGGAAAGAGAAGGGAAGTCTCAAAAGAAGTGTCTCTTGTTAAAATGGTCCGGGGAACAAAGGAAGAAACATGGGGCCTTTCTGCACTACACTGTTATAGTGTTATTGTTCCACTTTCAACCTCCTGTGGAATTCTGGGGTTTGTAGTTTACTGAGGCCAAAGAACTCTCTGGCCAAGAATTCTAAAGCCCCCCCCCAAACTGCAAACACAAGAATTCCATAGGATGTTGAAAGTGGAATAAAAGCACTATAACAAATGTAGTGCAGAAAGGCCCTTAGTCTTTCTTTACAAATAAAAATGGCTGTCTTCTAAAATATCTGTGCCTGCCTGTTGTGAGTGGGCATCTATCGTGTTGAGTATATTGTTGAGAATCCAGACTCCCTGTCTTTCTCTCCCCGTCCCCACACCTCAAGATGTTGATCAAGAAGCAAGTTTCCACAGTTGCACAAACTATGCAGGGCAATCTGGTGCCAGCCTCGTTCTGGGCACGCACCACTGTCAGCACTCCATAGGGCATACTGACATGTCTCCAGTGAGCATTGGTAACATTTTCATCAGACTTCTCTGACTCATAAGTGTGGCTCTTGTCTTTTATTCATATTTTCCTGGAATGCTTTCTTTCTCAATATAACCTTAGTGTTAAAAAGTGGCTATTTTCAATGTGCTCTCATTTGAACATATTAGCATATGCAAATGAAGACTTGGAGTTTCTGGAGCAAGCAGATTGAGGCTGACAAACCCCAGCTGACACATCTGACAAGTTTCAAAAGTTTGATCTCCACCCCAGCTCTGCAAAATTCACAACGGCATATTGATGTCTATACTTTGAAGAGGTCTCTTAAGTCAAGATCTGCCTTTAAGTCATTGCTGTTTTGCTCCTCGCAGTGTTATCAGCAGACTCTCTTTTCCACATCACTTCTGGTGACATTTTAATCTGCAGGGAATGTATTCCTTAAATGTACTCTATATGGGCTTGTACTTGGCATCAATCTAGAAAAAGCAAATCACAGTACGTCCAAGAAAACTCATTGCCTATAGGATATCATAGGATTTTGTTCTGAACTCACCAGTTTTCCTGAGCTGGAGACAATCTCAAGGAAGCAACTTTTTACAGCTAACATTTTGTGTATATGTATGTTATTCTGCAGGCCTTCCTCAAACCACTCTGCTGTATTGCAGCTAATAGCCATTAACCATCAATGTTTTTTGAGCAAGTGTCTTTAGCTATTCATTACACAAAAGACTGGGGGTAGTTGTTTTTCCACACAATAGTTTTCCAGTTGCCTTAAAAGAAGTGCTGGGTACATGTCCTTCTTGGTCTTCAAAAACTATATATGTGGGCATTTTCTCACTAAGTTTCCAAAGAGCTCAATTCTAAGCAGGTCTACTCAAGAGTAAGAACCAATATCACAGCATCCCAGAGGGTCAACCTGAGCTCCATTCCATGTAACAGTGTCTTGGGCTTTCAGTAGCCTTTGAGAACAATGTTGTCAAGTAGCATTAGCCATAGGATCTTTAAGGAAAAAGCTGAAGTGGCTGTAGGCAAGCAGCATCATACCAGTGAATTTTGCACCCTCCTAAACCCCAATTTCCCCTCTATATGCTAAATAGCACTTCCTATTTTGGATCCTACAAATTGGGTGCTTGGGTAATCTCTTCTAACACTTTAAAAACCAAAGAAAGGGCTGAAACAGCTTTCTAACGATGATGAGGCAAGCTCCCATGACTCACACTATTCCTTGCTTGTTCCCATAAGCACAATAAAACTAGAATAGATTATGCAGACTAAGGTCCTTTCTGCACCATACCTGCATCCTGCAATGCCCCAGTATCATCCCAGTAGTGCCTTTGCCAGGATGGGAGTGGGACCCAAACGCTCCTCTCTGCAAATGGGTTGCATTCAGGACACGCTCCTTCCTTCTGCAGTGCAGCTGGCCTCATCCTGGACTGCAATGAGGAAGGAAGTGCTTCATCATGCTTTCGCCCTTCCAGCATGGCCTCCAGTGATGCAACTGTTGCACAACAGGAGACCATTACCAGATTTTTTCTGGTAATGGTTCACCACACGATCGCGAAGGCTGGGGACGTGAGAACACGGGGTCCGTGATGGCACGTGATGGCACATGTTGTGGACTGGCAGCGATGGGTTCCTATGCCGGGATAGCGCCATCGTATGGAAAGGGCCTAAGAGAACCTGTACAGATTTTCTCAGTTTTGTGTAAATTGTATAAGAGATGCATTATTCTGATGATCTTGGGTGCAACACTTGGATTGCCTGGGTTCAGAATGCTAAATCATTTTCAGGTTGATTTCACAGTTGATTTACTCACACAGCCCTGTATATAATCAAGGGGAAACATGGCAAAGAGGGAATGAAAATAGCACCCATCTTTTGTGTGTTAACCACTTATTATAGTTTCATTTAAACGTCTTTTGTTTCAGGTTCCGCCTTCCACAAATTAATCTGTTTTGCAGATCAGTTTCCAGCACAGGACCCACACAACAACAAGCATAACAGACTACAGGCACTCCCCTCCCTGGACTATAGAAGATTTCTCTTGACTGGCTCAGATCTTGTTTTTTGTAATTTATTGTTCAGAAGGCATTGGACTGTGCTTCTAATTAGGCTTTTGTTGACAAAAAAATATTGTTTGCTGGGTGGAGTTCCTTATGGGAAAACCTTAAATAGCTTTTCACATGTTGGAGATGCTTGACTTCTGGGTTGAAATAAATTTCTCCACTGCTGGTTTCTACAGGGTAAATAATAACCATGTCTAGAATCCTATATCATGGTCTATGATATGTGATTTTATGTATACTTAGCCACATAGCGGAGGCACTAAGAAACCCTGTTACTGAATTGCAAAGATGCCTAACAGGACAGTAGCAACAATGTCCTGATGCATGTAGGCAATCTCTAGTTGGTGTCCTTATGCACATTTGTCATTTCACTGGGTCCCCTACATTGTAACGTAACAGCTGTTCTTTGTTAGATATGGACATCATGCAACCACCCATTTCTCATTTCCACAGGCATAAGTCCACACGCAAAGAGGTAAGTCCCCAACAGGATTCCAGCTAGTACCTCCAAAGCCTGGAGGATTCTTGGAGTTGTACAGGGGAAAAAAAAAAAGTAATTTTCTATGTTCTGGATCTTTCCAAAATCAAGTTGTCTGGGATAGTTCTTTGTAAGTTTTCATTCAGCCACAGATGGCAGAAAGGGAAGATGGATTATGTATGTAGACAGAAGGCCTTTCTGCACTACACTGTTATAGTGGTATTATTCCACTTTCAACATCCTATGGAATCCTGGGGTTTGCAGTTTAGGGAGGGGCATTTAGAATTCTCAGCCAGAGAGCTCCTTGGCCTCAGTAAACTACAAATCTCAGAATTCCACAGGAGGTCGAAAGTGGAATAATACCACTATAACAGTGTAGTGCAGAAAGGCCCTAAGCAGGCTACAATTTAGTAACAGGTTCATCTTAGGGTTGCTGTAAGTTGGGAACGATGTGAAGGCACACAACAACAACAACAACAAAGGCTTGTATAGAGAGATACAGTCTTTCAGATAGCCTGGACTTATGTGGTATAGAGCTTTATATGTCATAACCAGCACTTTGAATTGTATGCAAGCTGACCACTTGTCCTTCTTTGGTGATGAATGTCCTCTCTTGTGGTGATGTATAAGCAGCCACCCTAGCTGAAAGCTACAGGGATTGAAGCGTTAAACAAAGGAGGATAAAGTTCTGAGCTAGGCACTAGAGGTGAAGACAAAATGTAGGGACAATTGCTAGAACCATGGCTTTTAAAAAAGATGGAAGCTGCTGAACTGGACCTGTAATGTCCAAATCATAGCTGTCACCTGAGCATGAGGGAAGAAATTGAGAAGAAAAACTGATGCTTTAAAAAGGGACAAGGCTATTCTTTTGAAGAGATGGAGCACTTGGAGATCCTCTTCCTTCCACAAACCTACAATTATGGTCTCTTTCATCTTGTCTTTGCTTTGATGCTTCAGTCAGACTTGCAAAGTAACTAAGGGATTTATTCCCTTGATACGTATCTGAAATAAATGTGTCCAAGAACAAATTAAACCTGAGCTCTCACTACAAGCTGAATTGTCTAAATGATACATTGTATACATTATGAGATGACATGTCAAAATTTTAAGATAGCAAGGGTTCCCATCCTAAACCTGAAGAGGGGTAGTTTACAGTTCTAAAAAATCAGCAGCAGTGCTTAAAGTCTTACGTACAAATTCTTGAGAGCAGTTTCTGTTGAATCCCCTGGGATAGATTTCCTGAATAAAGGTAAATATTGTAGAAACCAGGTTTAAGGTTTTAATGTTAATTTTCTCTCTTTTTGGATTATAATTTGCAGAATCCCCCAGCCTCTAGTTGGAGGATTCTAGTAGCTGTATGAAAAAAAGTGATTTTTTTTAAGCTTTGGTTAGGTATCATATCTCATCCACTAGCATCCAAATTAAATACAGAAAGCCCTCTGGCTCCAAATGATGAGTCCCGTCTCTCAAATCTGAGCAATTAGTCATTGATGCAGCTGATGAACTTCAGCAGGATGGGCTACTGTTTCAGCTGGGGCTGAGAGGGACTGAGGAGACACTCCCATGATTTATGGAAAATCATCAGGAAAAGGAACTGTAGCAAAGGAAGCAACACCTCTTAAATAAGAAAAATTGAGCCATCAAGCACCTGGCATCTCAAGGTCAGGTGGCTATGCTGGTCCCCCCCCCCCCAGAACTGTTCATTCTCCCTGGCTTATGAACACTTCTTGCTCATGGATTTATTTGGATCCTTTATCTCTGGACCAGATTTACAATGTATATCTCTTTGTCTTTCCCTTGTGGCTTTGGTTGCCAGGGCTGCTGGTTTCTTGTGATGGATTCTAGAGTGGTTAAGACCTCAGTACTGCACCTTGCTTCAACCTCAGTAAGGTCCCTGTATGGGGTTGACATACCTGGAATTGCTTCTTGCTTCTATTGCCTGCCTCTCTCCTGGCGCTTGCTGCTTGTATGTACAAGACATCAATACTTATTGTTTGGACACCAATATTCTAATGTAGCCTTCCCTGGACTGGTACTCTCTAGATGTGGTGGCCTTTGATGGCACCAGCCTGGCTGCTTTAATGGCCATGAGGTGAATTGCTCATCGAATTCATCATGCTATAAGCACACAAGTGGGGCCATGTGTCCCACCTGTGCAAAAGAACATTTGTGGCCCAAATCCAACTGCTAGTCCCAACTAGAATAGATCTACTGAATCAATTGCTGAATGGGTCATGGGGTTTGCTCAGAGACCTGCTCAAAACACTTTCACCATGGCTTGAAATATTTCCTCTGGCATCTGACTTTCTGCTACTTATGTATATGCAACGCCTCCGCTGAATTCTGTGGGATTGATTCACCCAAACGCCATCATATGGAAGAAGGGTTGCAAAACAGAGAGGCCCTTAAGGGAGGCAAGGGGCAAACTTCCCCATGTGCCCATCTCAAAACCACAATGAAGAAAGTCAAGATGAGTCCTTACAGACACTTTGGTACCCCTCCCCTTCACCCAAAAGCAAGATAGAAGGAAGAACATCCTTGTTGGAGCCGAGAGCAAATACCAAAGCCATGAATCTCAAACTAACAGCTTGGGATTTTTCCTACCCTCCAGAGCTTATTAAAAACAATAAAGATAAAAACAAGGCCAGGCAAGCCCATTGGCATATGCCAAAAATACTAGGATGGAACATTGCCTGATTTTGCACAGTGCTGACATTGAACCAGAGCCATCTTCTTCCAGTGGAGGGAGCAGATCTCCAGGTTTAAAGGAACGTGCATGAAGTAGGAGAGGGCTCCTGTGTTGAAATGAGTAGAAAAGGCTTTTGTTGGCAGGCCATCTCTGGTTCTTCTCATGCAAAGCTTGGGAAAATTGGATCCTCTATTAGGAGAAAGGTGAGACATAAATTAAATGAGTGAATAAAAAAGTTCATAGAATCATAGAATAATATATTTGAAAGAGCCCACAAGAGCCATCTGTCCAACCCCCTGCCATGCAGGAATACACTATCAAAGCACTCCCGACAGATTACCATCCGGCCTCTGTTTAAAAACCTCCAAAGAAGGAGACTCCACCACACTCCGAGGCAGCTTATTTCTCTCTTGAACTGCTCTTACCATCAGGAAGTTTTTCCTAATGTTTAGATGGAATCTCTTTTCCTGATGTTTGAAGCCATTGCTCCATGTCCTAGTTTCTGGAGCAGCAGAAAACAGGCTTACTTCATCCTTCATATGACATCCCTTCACATATTTAAACATGGCTATCATGTCACCTCTTAATCTTCTCTTTTCCAGGCTAAATATATCCAGCTCCCCAAGCAGCTTTCCAAAGGGCATGGTTTCCAGGCCTTCTACCATTTTGATTGCCCTCCTCTGGACAAGTTCCAGCTTGTCAATATCTTTCCTGAACTGTGGCACCCAGAACTGGACACAGTATTTGAGATGAGGTCTAACGAAAGCAGAATGGAGTGGTATTATCACTGCTTTTGGTCTAGACACTATATGCCTATTGATGAAGCCCAGAATCACATTGGCTTTTTTAGCTGTCACATCACACTGCTGACTCATGTTCAGCTTGTGGTCTACCAAGACTCCTACATCCTTTTCACATGTACTGCTTTTTACTATAAGCCTCAGAACCCCTCAACCAGCATAGGATTTGAGGATTTGTAATCCAAAACAGTAACAGTTCCAAGCTTTGCTCCCATGCCCATAAAAAGGCCCTGAATCAAGATGATTCCCCCTCTAGATTTCCCATTTTATGGATGTTTGGTAAAAGAAAATAGGTATACAGTTAGTTAATGTATGTGCTAGCCATCTTTCAGGGTTGAAGGCTGATCTAGCGTGGTTCACAAGGCAAAAGATACAATTCAGTAACAAATACATAACATCATGCATTAGTTTTGAACAAATTTAAGGAGGAAACAGTTAAAAACAGGCCAAATTCAAAATTATAAAACAGAAACAAATCAGAAGCTGTATAAGTAATTAAAAGGTGACATATATAATTTTTAAAACATTGGTTAAAAGCTGAAGGTGAACAAATAAACGTTCAAAACCCTCTCAAAAATAACAGATGCAGCCCTTGTCTCAACATACATAGAGGCACGGTGGTAATTCCATATGGTGGGGCCCCCACTGAGAAAGCTGTATTTCTTGAGCTGGCCAGACTTGCCAGCTCAACAGCCATGTGGGTAATGGCCTCAGGGATAATGGGTGTAGGCAGACCATCAAATAAACCCCAAAATCTAACCCTTAAGAACAAAGCTGGAAAATCAATGGTGCAATTGGAACAAATGCTCTTGGGTCCTCCAACCACCTTAATCCATCCTTGCTTAAGAATCTTAAGGAAATGGTTAGATGAATGAGAGATTCTGGTTGGGGTTGGGAGACGGTCTTGTAATTAGCTGGACAGAATGATCTTTAAGATAATGGTTTCCAACCTTGGTGTCTCCAGATACTGGGCAGCAGTTTCCAGAATCTTTGATCTTTGGCCATGTTGAGTGGGGCTTCTGGAAGTTAAAATCCAATAACATCTGCGACCCAAGGTTTTGAACCACACTGCTGGACTTCTCTGTTTCATCTCTCCCATCCTACTGAATTGATTGGTAAGGCAAAGAACACTGTGGCACCTTAAAGGCTGAAAAGTTTTATTGTCATATGCTTTTGCGGATCATCAGATTACACACAGAATGGTAAGAAATGATTGAAGGATGCTCCATCACCTCCAACTCAGCAAGTCTGCATTGGCCAACCAAACTCATCTAGCAATTTCAGTCCATTTTCAGTCTTTTATGGATTGGCCTGAAGACAACCATTTCTTACACTGTGATTATGAACAAAGTCTTTGTACCTGGGGACATTGAATGCATGAGTACTGACAGCATAGTGACTCTGCTCTGAGTTTAGGCTTAACTTTAAATAAACCTTTCAAGCTATTGAACAGTAAAGGAGCTATGTAGTCTCTGAGGATAGGGTTAACATCTTGGATTGTTCCTTTAAATTTCAGACTAAAACATGGAATGAATTCACTGCTCCAGTGACATGGAATACATATTGATACCTGTAGCAATATATCATTCTTTCTTTAGAAAGAAAGAAAGAAAGAACGAAAGAAATGCTTGAACTCTGGCAATTTCTGCGAATTCTCAAAGGCCCCTCCCTAAACTGCAAACCCCTGCAAAGCCCAGGATTCCATAGGATGTTGAAAGTGGAATAATAGCACTATAACAGTCTAGTGCAGAAATGGCCTCTGTCATACTCTCCAGCTGTCCTGATTTTGTGGGCAGTCCTGATTAATCCTCTGCCATTCCACTTTTCTAGATAGTTTTAAAATGTCCTGATATCTCTCTCTTTCTTGCACTTTCTCCCTTTGTCCTAGGCTTACTGCAAACTTGTTGCTTGTTTGTTGCAAACTGAATTCAAACTGTAAAGTAGTTTGCACTCAACTCTACCATAACCGAGTATGGAGCGGCGAGAGAGAATTTTGCCCTTCTCAGAAGACTCAGGAAAAAGCAAACTCCTACAGCCTCTTCTAGTTTGTCTGTTCTTTCCATAAAGTTTGCCATCTTGACTACGCTGTGATGTTGCTTGGTGACATTTTCATCTGTTTCCCAGTTTTCATCTGTGAAATGCTGGAGGTTATGTTATCTTGAAATCAATTAAACTCAACAATATTGACCTTTTCCATCATCACAAATAAAGAATTTCTGTTTTGCAGCTCAGTGACAGCAATGCCAAGTGAAGCAAACCAAATATCCTTGCTTTTGTTCACAAACCACTCCACCAGAGTCTGATAATAACAACATGATAATAGCATCTTCCTCTAATAGCAGCTGTGTAAACTGGAGGTGTGTGGATGCTGAGTGTCAGTGTCAACCTTTTTCTCTGTTATGAACAAGCCTTCAAGCTCAATGATCACACTGGTAGAATGGCATCTGAATGACTGGCTCTTGTAACCAGTCCTCCATGCAGGTAGCAACCATCCTTTGTCATGATGGGAAGACAGAATAACAGACCAAACTGCTTGCAGTTAACCTGTTACTTTTTTTAAAAAAAAAGGCTTGATGATGTGCAAACTGTCCGCTGAAATATCAAGTGGATGTTTTGAGTTTCCAAAACATTGATCATAACACTAGAAATACTTGTTACATGATGAGTGAAATTTGTGCCCCATTTATGGATTATTAAGTAAACGGGATATATGTATCCAAAACTGAGGTTATCGTACTTTGGACATACCATGAGATGATATGTCTTACTGGAAGATTGCATTACAGATGGATTGACTCAGGCTGAATCTACATGTGTCTTTACCTCAGGACATTTCTGCACTACACTGTTATAGTGCTCTTATTCCATTTTCAACATCCTATGAATCCTGGGGTTTGTCGTTTAGAGAGGGGCATTTAGAATTCTCAGCCAAAGAGCTCTTTGGCCTCAGTAAACTACAAACCCTAGAATTCCACAGGAGGTTGAAAGTGAATGGCCTCAATATCAATCCTGTTGAAAAACATGGCATTCCTCTTGTTCCAGCATGAAAACACTTCTTTTTGATGTCTAAGGGCTCTAAGGGGACTTTTTTTTTTAAATGTTCACTTCATTATTTTTCATAGAATCATAGAACTAGAAGAGACCACAAGGGCCATCCAGTCCAACCCCCTACTATGCGGGAATACACAATCAAAGCAGTCCTGACAGATGACCATCCAACCTCAGCTTAAAAACCTCCAGAGGAGATTCCACCACACTCTGAGGTAGTGTATTCCACTGTTTAACTACTCTCATCTTCAGGAAGTTCTTCCTAACATTTAGGTGGAATCTCTTTTCCTGAAGTTTGGAGCTATTGCTCAATGTCTTTGTCTCCGGAGCAGCAGAAAACAGGCGCGCTCCATCCTTCATATGACATCTCTTCAGATATATGATGGGATACAAGTAAAATAAAATAAATGTTGCTTCTCCAAGCTCTAATTCAGTGAGCAATGGCAAGAGAGCAGAGGTTTTACCAAATACATAGGAAGAGAGACTAAAGGTGGGGATATTTTATTCTTGCAAAGTTGTAAAGCAAAGGCACGGAAAGTGTAGTCCACAGCTCTTATGTGGCTCCCAGGGCTTTGTTTTAGAATTCCTGGGTTCCTCTCAGACTCACTCTCTAGCTCCTCCCCTGGAAAAGGGGCTTAAAATGGTTATCAGTCCTCCAGGAGGCCTCCAGGAGCAGTTGTGTTGCCATAAAGCAAGCACTGGTCTTGCCTGCTAAAAACAGAGTAGTTTAGACATTTTAGGGTTGGCTTTGAGCATCGGACTATGACTCTGGAGACCAGGGTTCGAATCCCTGATTAGCCATGGAAACCCACTCGGTGCCCTTGGGCATGTTATGCTCTTTCAGTGTCAAAGGAAAGCAAAGGCAAACCCCCTCTGAACCAATCTTACCATGAAAACCCTGCAATAGGTTCGTTTTAGGGATGTCATAGGCTGGAAACTACCTGAAGGCACACAACAACAACAAAATCTTCCCTGCGCCATGTTTTGCCTCACGAAAGTTTCCCCCCTCCAAAACAGGAAGCAGACTTCAGCCAACTTCTAGCCTGAGGGGGCTGTTTTGTTTTTGATGGTGCTGGCATGGGGTTCTGGGAAGATGTGCATAAGTGTCCAAAAGGGTCCCTCAGAATCTCTGGAGCTGGCTGTTCCCTCTTATAACGGGAGAAGCAGCATGAATTGAAGACAGGGAACAACAGAATAAGAGGAGTCAAGGTTTCCCATCTGCTTAAGAGGGCAGATATTGATTCACTGTCAAGGGAAGAGGAATTTCTCTTGCGTCCCTTGTGTGAAAATTTCTCTCCTCCCTCCTCCCCCCTTTTTTTTTTACAAAACATGAGGTTGCATCTGTGCCGTCTGCTTCATCAGGAAGTCCTCCTTTATCCTCCAAGCAACGACATGTGGGCTAATACCGGGTGTTAGCATGGCCCCTTCCTTCCTTTCTTCTTTAAAAGGCATCAGCCCACCTGGCCTAATTAAGGCCCGGGACTTCACCCTTCGTCCTGCTTAACAACTGCTGGGTAGTGAAAGATTTTAAGGGAATTGGCAGATACCCGATACATGGCCGAGCAACCACGTTCAAAGACTATATTTGATCCTTGCCTTTTCTTTTCCTTTTTGCCACGAACCCACCTGCTCGCTGCAGCTCTCTCTATCAGGTTCATCCTCCGAAAAAAGAATCTTATTAATCTTGCAGGGAAGTTCAAGTTACACAGGAGCTATGTGGCTGGCTGGGATCTCTCTGCTCGATTGAAGACAGTGGCCGGGGATTGTTTTCTTAAGATTTAAAGTCTCCTGGACTAGATTTGTCTGGATGAGACAGTTGCAGATGACAGGGAGAGAGAAAGCAAGCAGGCAGGGTGGGGTGGGGGGTGGAATAAAATACTGGGGTGGAGGCAGGAGGGAGCCAAGACAGAGAAAATAGTCTATCCTTTCTACTGCTAGGCCTGTAGCTAACCAGAGTCCTAGAATAATATTGTTGCTGTTGTGTGCCTTCAAGTGGTTTCTGACTTATGGTGACCCTAAGGCAAAACTATCATGGGTTTTCTTGGCAAGATTTGTTCAGAGGTGGGTTTTCCTTTTCTTCCCCCTGAGACTGAGAGAGTATAACTTGCCCAAGGTCATCCACTGGGTCTCCATGGCTGAGAAGGGATTTGAACCCTGGTCTCCAGAGCCATAATCAAACACTCAAACCACTGCCCCAAGCTGGGTCTCCAAATCATATTACCTTCCTATAGTTTGCTGCTGTGCTGCTTCTCTAGATACAGAGGACATCCTGATAAAGCAGATGACATAGAACATTAGAAGGACCAATATCCGAGTGTGGTCAAGTTGGCAAAAGGCTGCAGCAGTTTGCCTTTGCTGGAGTCTACTGAGGAGGGCAAGATTCTACAGGAAGTGTCTCTCCCCAATTAAGACATTTGTAGGGTATGAGACAGCGCAAGTGTCCTTCCCTCCTTCCTTCCTTCCTTCCTTCCTTCCTTCCTTCCTTCCTTCCTTCCTTCCTCTCTCTCTCTCTCTTTTTGCAGGTGAGAAAAACACAGAGCATTTACTATAGTTATCAATATGGTGCAATCTAGTGGCAGTTAGTGTTGTCCATGTCAAAGGGGCAGTTATTCCACTCCATTTTTTTTAAACTCTGGACTGTAAAGGAACTATCCGAGTTGCTGACCCTATCCCCAGCAATTGAAGTAAGGTGGGAGGAAGAAAGAGAAACTGGGAAATTTGAAAATCAGCTGAAAAAGTGGGGCAACAGAGGATTAACTGGACAGTCCCTGACAAATTAGGACAGTTGGAGGGTGTGTTTTGACACATGTGCTGATATGAGATAAGCATTCAATGCTTCATCAAAGAAAAGCAAATCGAGTGACCTTGGCTTTTGAAAGTAAAAGAATTCATCTGGGCAGTTTCTCCACAAGTTTGCAAAGAAATCATAGCTGTGTTCACTATACATTTGTATAATATGCATTTGCTTCCTAGCCACTGTTCTGGGCCTTTCCGCACTAGACTGTTATAGTGCTATTATTCCACTTTCAAGATCCTATGGAATCCTGGGGTTTGCAGTTTAGGGAGGGTCCTCAAAGACCCCTCCCCAAACTGCAAACTCCAGGATTCCTTAGGATGTTGAAAGTGGAATAATAGCACAATAACAGTCTAGTGCAGAAATGTACACAGCTAGTTTGCATGTGGATAATGTTGATTTGCTTTTTCAGAAGCTCCAGAACACACTTTTTAACAAAGAGTTATATCTGACAAAGCCTAAGAACTTTTTCTCCCCACAGAAACCTCTTATATAGTAATGATGTCCAAAGATGTCTTCCCCTGACTCATTTTTGCCTCCCCCGACAGTGAAAATTGCTTCGTCACACACCTCCTTCTCTCCCAGAAAGAAAGGGAAGGACTCCTCCTTACTTTGCCCTTGTCGTGGTGGTGGTGGGGCAGCAATAGGTGGGAGTAGTTACAGATGCCACCAAAAATGCCAAAAAATGGACTATGTGTTTGTCTAACCAAGAAAAGATATATTTTTGGAACTGCAGCTCCCAGAATCCCCCAACTAGAATGGCATAATTGGTGGGTTCTACGTGTTCTAGCAGTGTGCATCCTGTGAAAGTGAGAGGTGTGTGGAGATGTGTGACCAGATCCATCATACGGTAGGAACACTTTTAAGGCAAAAGAAGCCATTTTTCTGACCTTCTTCAGCAACCCAGGACATGGAGGAATTTTTCAGGCACCAAGGGTCAATAGGTAAATGGATTTTAACACCCCTGCTTTCCTTCTGCACTATAAAACACATCAGCTGCCCTTGTTGGCATCAACTCTCTTCTCAGAACCTGTATTTTTAAAAGACACCTGCTAATCGATCCTTACAAGTAATGGGTTCTTGTGGCCCCCACCAACTTGGCTAGGAAACCAGAGCCTCTTTGAGAATAGCAAATGACTTTCTGTTCTCTTTGCTGTCCTTCGGCCCAGGGGCTGTCAGAGCTCTGGAAAACCATGTCAACACTCAGCACCTCACTTTGTGCATCTTTGAAATGATAAGAATACAACATTCTTTTCCTCTCTGAGGCTTGGCTTGTTAGGAGTTGGGTAGCAGCTGGGACCAGGTCTGCTTTTTGCGTGTATGAATCAGCCTTGAGTTTCTCAGTTTTCCTGACTTTTCAAGTCATATTCAGATACTTGGGTACTGGAGGTGCAAGAGGTGTGTGGGATTGTATATGCTACTGGCCACTTCTCCTGGAGTGGAACGTACATTTGACACCAGTTTATGGGATGGCAAGCACACCCTGAGTCATTTTGCTGCCTGATGGAGAGTAGCTAATGGAGCCCTGCACTCCACTTGAATCAGTGTGCACAAAGCCAGACAGGTTATTTTGGCATGAGAAGCTCAAAATCATACAAGCACCTCTCCTTGTTCCCAGCAACAAATTGACAAATTAAATCACCAGCAATTTGCTATGGTTTGACACAGTTACCTAAAGATAGGATCAGTTCTTTGTTGGTTGTGGAGAAGGAGAACTCTCAATGGTTTACATACCTGTGCTAAAAGCATAGCCTCTGAGGGTGTGTGTAGTCAGTTTTGGAGCGGAAGAGATGTAGTGACCAGTCATGTTTTCATTATCTTCTTAGGCCTTGGGTACCTACATGTACTGATCTACTTATAGGGCTTCAATGTAGTTTTACCATAAAATTGTACCATCATAGGGTTGGCAGGGCTCCCAGGGCCATCTAGTACAACTCCTTGCCATGCAAGAACCACTAGTAAATTACCTCTGTAAGGTTGGCATCTACACTGTTGTTTGAAAACCTTCAATGAAGGAAAGTCCACTGCCTTCTGAGATAGTCAGGAAGTTCTTCCTAACATTTAGTCAGAATCTCCTTACAATTTGAACTCACTGCTTTGGGTCCTACCTTCTGACACCATTGCTGCTGACTTTGGCCATTTCTGTGGGGACACATTGCTGCTGGTCCACAAGTCGTGCTTTCGTATGACACGGCCCCGCTGCTAATGCAGTCCCCACCTGTCATGATCATGGGATACTCCATTAATGGAAAAAATCCATCAATGGTCCGCAATTGTGCGATGCTCTTGTCACGGCAGTCATGTGGAATGGGTGGAAGTGCAATCTAGGCGCTTCCTTCTCCAGTCCAGCATGGGAAAGAGGCTGGCTGCACTGCAGAAGGAAGACGTGTGTTGCTTACATTTGCATTGTGCTCCCATCCTAGCAAAGGCACTGCTGGGATCATGATGGGACAATGAGAGAACGGGTAAGGTGTGGAAATAGCCTCTGCTTAATTTATGGTTGGCATTCCGTATTTATGGTTGGTATCCAGTCCAACCCCCTGCTATGCAGGGATACACATCAAAGCACTCCCAACAGATGGCATCCAGCCTCTGTTTGAAAACCTCCAAAGAAGGAGACTCCATCACACTCCAAGGCAGCATATTCCACTGCCAATCAGGAAGTTCTTCCTGAGGTTTAGGTGGAATCTCTTTTCCTATTGTTTGAATCGCTGCTCCGTGTCCTAGTTTCCAGACCAGTGAAAAACATGCCTGTTCCCTCTTTGATATGACATCCTTTCAAATATTTTAGCATGGCTATCATGTCCCCTCTTACCCTTCTCTTCTGTAGAATAAACATCCCCAGCTCCCTAAGCTGCTCCTCATAGGGCATGGCTTCCAGACCCTCCACCATTTTGGTCGCCTTCCTCTGGATACACTCCAGCTTGTTATTATCCTTCTTGAAATGAGATACTGGACACAGTATTCCAGATGAGGTCTGACCAAATCAGAATAGAGTGGTAAAGTAGCCACAGGTGGTGGTGGGATGGCACAGGACATTACTTAGTTAAACATTTGTAACTAAAGCAGGCCATATAGAATATGGACCTACATGTACCATTTCAGCCATATTTTCTCCTTGTGTAGGTGGTGACAACAGCAGCAGTGATCTGGCAGCCATTTTAATTTACTGATTAACTTTCTATCATACCTTTATACCCTTAATGCAGCAGTGTTCTGAAAAAGTATATTGTTTACCATTTTGCAGCATCCGCCACGTTCCTCCACAAAACCCCAGAATAGTGCTATTCCTGAGACATGGTAGGAATATATGTCCTGTTCTGGGAGCCAGCCAAGACTTACAGCTCTTTAACTAGAATTTGCTGTCAGCTGCCACAACCAAAGTTTATAGCAATTTGTTAGGCAGACACCGGTCATGGTTTTGCAGTCCAAGCCCACAGTAAATCTAGCACAACAGTCCAGTAGTGAAGTCTGCACACAAGGCAAGAGTCAAAGTTTCTAGAACCATGAGCAAGGAATCCAAATGTGAGCCATGTTGCTACCCTGATAGAATGGTTGTCTGCAATGACTTCTTCCCATTCCGGTCCCTGTTTATACAGGCTGAGAGCCTCTCTCAGCTGTTTTGTTACTGCAGTTTAGGCCTATCTGGCAATAGCACCCAATATCACTTTGATATCATAATTCGGCCTTACCATACCACCCTTCTCCACATGTTTGTGAGGCCCCCAGACAAACACGAAGCTAGGCTCGGCACTTAACTGCTGAACTATTCTTAAACAATACAGGCAAGCCAGAAATAGCCAGATCGCAGCTTCAGGGATCTCCCCGGCAAACACCACATTATGTATGTGCGCTACCTACAAAAGGCTCCCTGCCCTGAGCAGGCAACTTGACAAAGGCTGAGCCATCCACTGTCAAGCATTGCACATTTACATACTAGCTAGACCATTGTTAATTTGGCTCTGATTCCATCATACTAAATTGTGACCTTTCGGAGACATTGTCTTGCACCCAAAACCCATTGTTGTCCCCGAGTAAGGCATAGCCTGCAGTCACACTTTTTCCTATAAAAAACCCTGATTCCGAGACCTTCCTCGGATCACTCCCGAGTTCCAACCGCCTTGCTGCCGCATCGCTTGGCGAGCTTCCCCTCAGCTCCACGTGCTGAGCCACACCGAACCCCAGCATCGCTCCCTATCTTCTTCCAGGCTTCAGGAACAGGTTTCGTATCACCCGAATCAACTATCTCTCTGAAAATCCCGCTATCTTACTCACACCTTTATTTTCCTTAGTTATCTGTGTGCGTGTGTTGCTTACATCGTGTGCCTGTATTTAATAAAGATCATTTGTTACTTTCAAACTGGTCTGCTTCTTGATTTGGCCTGACCCCGTAAACACTGGGTTGAAAGATCCTGCTAAGTTACCCTGCCTCTTGTAACACTAAAGCAGTGCTCAGAGCTAATTTTCCCCACCTCTAGTTGAGCACATTTAGGTGTCCCTCACAGGACCCCCAGTAAACAGGGTAACAGTTTGCCTAACTGTGAGTCTTTACTATATAAATGCTCCAAGATGCCTGGGCTCTCCCTTTTCTACCTACACTGGCTGCTATAAGTATTGTCCCTCTCATGTCTCTGGGCCAGGGCTATTGGGAAGGGTCCTGGCATGGAGGCATGACAATATGGAAGAGAAAATAGAGACCACAGGACAGACAATAGAGGAGACTGGAAGAGACTGTTATCACTGGCCTTTCAGGAGTAATTCCCCCTCAGTGATGAATACCAGAGCTTCAAAAACTTACTTTTTGGACTACAGCTCCCAGAGTTCCCCTGTATCACAGCAGTGGCCATAATGGCAGAGGATTTGTTGGAGCTGCAGTCCCCAAAGACTGGGACACATTTGCCTGGGATCCAAATTCAGTAAAATCTCCCTCTTCCACTGTAGTGAGTTTGGCCTCTGCTACCAGGGCAGATGGGCTTTAGAATCCTTATTAGCAGCATGATGAAATGTTAACAGCTGTCAGGTGGCATAAAAATGGTTAATATGCATTTAGTTGACTTTCCTGCTTTCGCTTTTGCCTGGCAGTTCAAGGCTGGGCAATGGGATGCAACTGGGAAGGGAGCAGGGGAAATAAACTTTCCCCATGTTATCAAACTGCAGTTCTCATAGCTATTGGAGTGGGAGATGGGTCACACCTACACACTTTGATTTCCTTTGTTTGCTTCTGTATTATATAACCTTTCAAGTCTCAAGTCAAGTCTCAAGTCTCTACCTTCAAGTTTCAAGTCAAGTCACAAGTCTGGGAGCCAACTTTATACCCCAACCACAATTTCCGAATTAATGGATAAAGTGAAATAAATTCAGTTTTAACAATTTAAGCAGAACCAGCTCTCCACAATTGCAATTTTGCAATCTGCAGGTTCAGAAGTGGGGAATAGGATCCTATCTTACTCCCCATTACTGAAGATTCAAAAGCTTTAAAAGGAAGGATCTTTCTTCCTCAGGCCCATTGCCTAACACATTTTCTGTTCCTCTCTGAGTAATGACCCTGCACTTGGGGTGGGGAGTCTTTTTTGCTCTTAGGGAACATTTTAGAAGGCTCCTCCGATATGCAGCAGGGACAAGCTGCTGAGCAGCCCTCAACCCTGCCTCAAGCCCATTGCCTAACCTGTTTGCTGTCTCCCTCTGAGAAATGCACCCACACTTTAGGCTTGAGAGACATTGTCATGTGAATAGTAGGCAAAAAGAGATGAAGGCGTTGTTCAAAGTCATCTGGTTTCTGGATGAATGCATTATGTTACTGAACCAAGGGCATCAAATCAGTCATTAAAAATATACAAGTCTTGAACTGAGTCGAGTCAGTGCATCATTTATGGCTGAGTTGAGTCACTGCAGTGACGTAAGTCCGACTTGAGTCAGAGTCTATTGACTTGAGTCTACATCACTGGTACAGTCAAAGAAGTCAATCAGGGGCCCAGGTCTACTACTTGTTGCAAAGGGATGCTGGACCCTGTCAGGTAAAGGATGGGCATGCTTTCTCTGCTGTAGACCACCTGGTTCATCAGTTACCATCAAGAAAGCTTATCTTATAACAATGAAATGTGTCAGTTTTGATATCAAATGAAGACATGGAAATGAAAGCAGTTCCAGTTTACAACATCCTCCATGGTGATTGGCCATGTTGTTCAAGAGATTCTGGCAGATGTAGTCTGAAAGCATAAGGTTTCCAAGTTCTGTTTCTGCCTAAATCCAGCCTTCAGTGCAGCCCTAGTAGAGAAGCTGATCTGATCATTCTGGCAGAGGGATGGATGCGATGGCCCAGCACTGATTCTATGGCCATTTCTGCCCTACACTGTTATAGTGCTATTATTCCACTTTCAACATCCTATGGAATCCTGGGTTTTGCCACTTAGAAAGGGGCATTTAGTATTGTCAGCCAGAGAGCTCTTTGGCCTCGATGAACACAAACCCCAGAAATCCATAGAATGTTGAAAGTGGAATAACAGCACTATAACAGCATAATGTGGAAATGGCCTATGACTCTATGATTCTATGATTCTACTCTAGCTCAGCCGTAAAGCACATGCTTTACAAGCTGAAGGTCCCAGGTGGTGCAGCTATGGGGATTCTCATGAGCAGTGCCTTCCCCTCTTCCTCCTCCCAGTCAGCTCTCCACATTTGCCAGGGTTAGGAGTGTAGGACCCCCACAAAAGTGGAGAAAATAACGAATAATAAAATTTGTCTGTGTGAAGGGGACCAAGGGATGGTGGGGAGAGTGGGCACCCAGGGTCCGAACCAGGTCAGGGAAGGGAGAGGCAAAGAAGGACTTCCAGGGTTAATAGCGTTATGTATGGCAGTGTAGTACCTTAGATGTTGCGCTACCTGTCGCCTCTTGCGGTTTAGCCAGCTGAATTTTTTCCATCTAAGGTTGGCCATCAACCCCTCCCATAAAGGGGGTTCAGAGGGGCTCATTGGAGAGGCAAGTTTTTAAAGGGCTATATGGCCTGATTGGAGTTGCTGAGAGGGAATATTCCTCTGGAAAAGAAGCATTTGAGGAGTGTATGTGTGCGTGCATGCGGGGGGAGGATTGGAAAAACTTGCAAATAATCAGATCCATGAAAGTTAAACCTACAGATTTGGAGGGTGAACTGTATTATTTTCATTTATAGTCCACCTTTCTCTCAATAATAGGACTCAAGGCAGCTAACAAAATATTTTTTTTAAAAAAATACAGATAAAAAACTATACAAAAACAATTTATAGAGTTAAAAACATTAAAATGCATTTAATAACTATATACAAACCATAAAACCAATACTGCACAGCATTCAAAGCCCATCCTATTCAGTTTCTAAAAGTCTGACAGCATAAAGATGTTTTCACTTGCCGGCAGAAGAAGAGCAAGGACGGAGCCATCCTGGTCTCCCAAGGGAGAGAGTCCAAACTCTGGGAGCAGCCACTGAGAAGGCTTTTTCCTTCGTTCCCACCAAACAAGCCTGAAAAGATGGGGGACAGAGAGAAGCACCTATCCGAAGATCTTATTGCTCTAATGGGCTCATAACTGCTTCCAGTATAGGCAAAATTCTTTGCACAGTCTAAAACACTCTATAAATGGTGTATATTATAGACACAGGGCCTTTCTGCACTTCACTGTTATAGTGCTGTTACTCCACTTCTGACATCCTGTAGAATTCTGGGCTTTGCAGTTTAGGGAGGGGCATTTAGAATTCTCAGCCAGAGAGCTCTTTGGCCTCAGTAAACTGCAAACCCTAGAATTTCACAGGATGTTGAAAGTAGAATAATAGCACTATAAAAGTATAGTGCAGAAAGGCCTACAGTTCTTTTAATTCCAATCTAGTGGAACATCAATCAACTGCAAGAGTTTGTGGAATACCATAGGGAAGCTCCCTCATGGCCATTCTATAGGACTAGGACCTTTCCCACACTACACTCTTATAGCGTGATGATTCCACTTTCAACATCCTATGGAATCCTGGGGTTTGCAGTTTTGGGAGGGGCCGGCAAACCCCAGGATTCCATAGGATGTTGAAAGTGGAATCATCGTGCTATAAGAGTGTAGTGTGGAAAAGGCCTAGGTCTCAGGCACACATGAAGCTACAATTAGCCAAAACGCCTTCATGAAGGCTTAAGTACCAAACATTTCCATGCACACCTCAGATGTGATGGGAGAATATGTTGGCAGATTGTATCCCTTGCTGGAGAAATGTTCTCAATGGAGCTCAAGTACTTCAATGCCTTTAACTGTGCTGCTTCTGTAACAGCCACTTCTAGCTTGTAGATAAAAAGTGTTAGTGATTCTCTTGTCAGTTTCTCTTGTTTTCACGCACCTAACACATTGGTCTTGGTTGATAGCATATCAGCCCTATTATAGCACACATCCGCTTCTGCATTCTTTGGGAGTTCCATATTGTTGTCCCTAAAATACAATACAAACATCTTTATACCATAATGAGTCATTAAAAAACCCCATGAAATAGTCTGTGATACATCCTGCACTTCCTGAAAAGGCAAGAGGTGCTTTATTTTATATCCTTTATTAAAAAAAAAATCAAATAAATATAGGTCATTTCCGCTGTTATAGCGCTATTATTCCATTTTCAACATCCTATAGAATCCTGGGCTTTGCAGTTTAGGGAGAGGCCTTTGAGGATGGCCTTTGAGGACCCTCTCTAAACTTCGAACCTTAGGATTCCGTAGTGGAATAATTGGACTATAACAGGCTATTGTGGAAATGGCCATACAAATTCTGAATAACACAATGCAAAATTTACTCATCATTTTTTCCTCCTATCTATGTTCCATTTGTTCATTAATTAAACCTTGAGATATTATGTTTACAAGAAACATTTCTTATACAGAAACTTCTATTATTAACCTTATAAATATTTCATCCTATATCTTCTTGTCCTAATACAAAAGTCCTTGACAAGAGGACAAAAAGGCAAGCAGTCCAATTATTCAAGTGAAGAAAGGAGGTAGGGAGGAGAGAGGAAAATAAAGGAAATGTGGCAGTACATTTAAGACTACCTAAGCTTTATTTTAGCATGAGCTTCTGTGGATGTAAAGCCACTTCTTCAGATGTGGATACTGCATCCAAAGAAGTGGGTTTATATCCACAAAATTAGTCTTAAATGTGCTGCCACATTCCTTTCTTTCTTTTTTTCCTCGCTCCTTTTCATGCTTCAAGAGACTAACATAGCAACTTCTTTGAAAACCATTCAAACAAACCACATATAAAACCCAAATCTAACAAACGAGAAAAATACATGTACACAAGGTTCTCAAGGTGGTGTTCTCACCCTGAGATTCCTTCCCTTTGACCTGAAGACTGGAAGGCCCTTTCCTCACTGGGGGGCCCCCGAAACGGGGCTGCGCACACAGGGGCAGAGCTTACCCGCGAGCGGGTTGCTCCGTCCCTGCGGAGAGCGTGGATCCACCATTCTAAGTGCTGCCGAATTTTGGCGGCGCTCGGCGGTGCTTGGCGGCGCCCAAAATGGCGACCGGCGGCTTCTGGCGGCGCTCCGCCAATCAGGACAGCATGACAGCTGGAAGCCCGCCCCCAGGCAGATCTGCAGGGACGCGCTACCGCGTCTCTGCAGTTCTTCACCAGGGGCTGCCGCGGGGCAGCGAGGGTGAGTTTTCTAAAAACCACTTTCAAAGGTGGTTTTTATAAAACTCGCAGTGCCACCCCTGCAGCTGCGCTAGCGCAGTTTGAGGTCTAGAGCCTCACTTTTTTTTAACTGCGCTAGCGCACCCCGCGCTGAAGAAGACCTCCAAGAGAGGTTGCCCTAGCATGGGCAATATCCCCGTGTGGAAATGGCCAAGAACAGCAACTCAGGCCAGAGACTCAGGGCCACGTCTTGGGATCTGCTAACCCTATTCGAGTCAGGTGTGATGGAATGGAGAAGGGGTGAAAAGAAAGGTTTGCTTAGCCCTTAACTCCCATCGCTTCTCTGTTCCAAACTGCTCCCCAGTTTGCTGTTTTTCCTGTCCCCTGTGTGATATTTGCCTCTTTGTGCACTCATTCAGAGTCCCAAGGATGAATTGGGGTGGAATTTTGGTTAAAAAAAAAAATGATCAGAAAGCTCCACTCTACCATTTTGGCTTCTCTACTTCATAAATTCACCTCATAGCCTACTTTTTAAACGAATATGAAGCTGCTGGACTTTTAACAAGATACATATTTGTAAAAATAGTTAATTCGGATTTTTTAATGTAATAATGTATCTATGAATCTTATTGCTCAGCTAAAACCCATCCCAACTCGCCACAATCAAATGAAATGCAACTGGATGAAACATCACAACAACTTTTTATGCTATTTCAGACTTTTTATGTTATAAAGAGTGTTTTTTTTTAAGTGCTAGTGTAAAAATATAATTCTACCTTTATTTTTAATTTAGTTATGAAGATCTTGGATAAACAGTAAGCACACTGAGTGATCTTAAAATATCAACATGTTAATGGTGGACATTTTCAGTAATTTTTTTCCCAAAAGTAACAAAACTTTTGTTTTTTATTAGAAATATTTTGATATTTCCTCTTCTGCAAAGTAGAAAAGGTGCAAATAAGGTTACAAATTTTTTGGAGCAAAGTCTTACTTTTGAAATAATTGATACATGTGTTTCTTCAGATAATAAATGCAATTATGCAAAATTATGAGTTTGGTTTTAAACAGTAAGAACGTCATTCAGAATGTGGCCTCCAGCTTTTCCAGACAGCTTTTCCTCTATGTCTTTTCCCTCCTTATTGCTTTACATTTCTAACTGACTATGAAAGAAAAACTCCCTGATTCAGGCCTTAGCTTTTACCCTCGGGTAGGAATGGGGTAGGTGGGGGAATGCTTCGCCCTGGGCAGCAATATTTTGGGGGCATCCTGGCTCGTAGCTATGCCCCGCATGCTCTGGCCAGGCCCCGACACTCCGTGGCCACCCCCCACACCCCATGGCCACACCTCCATGCACTGTAGCCGTGCCCCCACGCACTGTAGCCCCCCATCCCCTCCTCCTCCCCACACTCTGAGCTCTGCCACTGACCCTATAGTAACACAGACGCAATGAGCCATTGTGGGGTAGTGGTTTGATCATTGGACCATAACTCTGGAGACCCAGGTTCAAATCCTTGCTCAGCATGGAAACCTTGGGAACACTGGGTGACCTTGGGAAAGTCACATTCTCTTCACCTCAGAGGAAGGCAGAGACTAATTTGCTGACCAAATCTTGCCAAGAAAACCCTGTGATATCTGTGGTATCTGTTTTTTTGTGAGCTATGTGGGGTCCATCTCCAATAGAGAAAGTAGAGTTATAACTTATTAAAATGAAATGAAAATATTAATTCAAAGCAAATGTGAAAATGTGGGGGAGAAGCATCAACAAACAAATGCCCTCCCATCTCTGCTGTAGAGTAGAGCATGGATAAGTTAGATTTTGGGCTACACTTCCCAGAATCCCCCAACCAGCATAGTTAATGCCAACATTGGCTGGGGGATTCTGGGAGTCTGAGTCCCCAAAGACAACTTTTTGAAACAGTAATCAATAAGCTGGACATGGGGATGATGTAGCCAGCCACATTTCTATGGCCCTGTTCGCACACCATTTCCCATGCAAAATGGCCATGGGATCATGAGGACGGTTCCGCATGATGTTCTCTTGCCGAAAATGACCCGCGATTGCGCATTCCTCCCACGTCCTTCCTGCACTTACCTGGTGTGCAGAACCTCCGCCTGGGAAAGTACCCAGCTATGCTGCGGAAGGAAGAGACGGAGCTATTGTGTTTCCTTCTGTCCAGCCTGGAGCTGGTGCAGAGGGCAACGCAGGGGATGCGATTCCCTCCTGCAAGAGGCTTTTCGCACGATCCCCGTGTGATGGCAGTGAGAAAAGGTAAGGTGCAAAAAGGGCCTATGTTTGAGTTATGTCAGATCATGGCTTAAAACAGCCTGAATTCCTGTGTTCTGCCCATGTCAGTGATTTCTTCTCTTACCACAGTGGTTCTCAACCTGTGGGTCCCCAGATGTTTGTGGACTTCAGCTCCCAGAAGCCCTGAGCATTGACCATAGTGACTGGGGCTTCTGGGAGCTGAAGTCCACAAACATCTGGGGACCCACAGGTTGAGAACCACTGTCTTACCACAACATTTCTTCTAGACCAAATTGGACCTGGTAAGCTGTTGTATAGCTTACCAGTTCCTGCTCAATTGGTCTGACTGAGAAAAATTCCCAGTTCAGTTACTTTATGCTTAGCCAGGCTATACAGCTTGAAGCATTGAATCAAGTGTTCCAGCTCTTTTCAATTTCAAAGAGCTTTCTGAAAAAACAATAATTATTAATTTTCACAGCCTCCCCTGTGGGGCAGATAATGCTATCATCTTTGTATAACAGACTTGGAAGCTCAAGCAACGAGGTTGGGGGGACTTTCCCAAGAAGGGTAAAGAGGAATATCATTGAGCAGTTTGGAGGAGGAATTTTAATTTGAGAGGCAGTTAAGAAGAAGGATCATTAGAATTAAGAACAGTCTCTCCCAGCAGGTTCAAAAGCACTTTATAGTAATAGGGCCAAATAACCATCGCTGTCTATCTGCTTCTCTTTGACGTTAGATAATGGCATTTTATTCAGGAAGCTTACCCACATTGTCTCTGTTGCTGCGAGGAGGTGAAATGAGGGAAAGATAAGGAAATTGAGGACACTCTCCTTTACATCAGAGCTTGGGGAAAATAGCTTTTTCCATTACAAGTCTGAGAATCTTCCAGTGACTGGCCATCCTGGCTTGGGAATTCTGGGATTCGTACTCTGAAGAAGCCACCATTTTCAATCTGGTTTTCCCAAATGCCCTAAAGGCTTCAGCTCCTGTTTGATTTGGAAGCTAAGTAGGGCCAACTATGGCTCATACTTGGATGGGAGACTACCAATGAATACCAGGTGCTATAGACTATACAATCAGCCTTCCCCGTTTGCAGGTTTCACTTTTGCCAATTTGATTGGCAAGGAGGAGGGAGCGGACTTCTTCTCTGCTGCTCCAGAGACTAGGATAAGGAGCAATGGATTCAAACTATAGGAAAAGAGATTCCACTTGAACCTCAGGAAGAACTTCCTGACGGTCAGAGCTGTCTGGCAGTGCAATATGCTGCTTCAATGGAGTGTGATGGAGTCTTCTTCTTTGGAGGTTTCTAAACAGAGGCTGGATGGCCATCTGTTGGGAATGCTTTGATGGGTGTTCCTGCATAGCAGGGGGTTGGACTCGATGGGCCCTGGGGTCTCTTCCAACTCTATGATTCTATGATTATTCACGGATTATTTGCTGTCATCTCTGCTGCCTCCCTATGCCATTTTTTATAGGGACTACAAGCCTGGTGAGACTGAGAATCTGTGGACGAGGCTTGTAGGTCCCTATTAAAAATGGTGTGGGGCAGCAGTGGAGGTGGCAGTAAGCCCCACTAGCCATCCACTTTTGCCTTGTGATGGAACCCTGATGCCTCAAAGGAATCCAGGGTGGATTGAATATAGTGATCATACTTTTTTGTGTGTTAAATATTAGGGATGGGCCAACCGAATCCTTGAATCCTCAAATCCTCAGCAAGGCTTCGAGATTCGCAAATCTGAATGCCTGCGCAAAAATAGGCAAACTGAATCTTTCAAATTCACCAACTAAAAAATAGTTTTTTTAAAAAAAGTTTTTAAAAGTTTAATTTTTTTTAAAAGAGTTGCTTTTTAAACCCTTTTTAAAAAAGGATTCGAAAGGTTCGAGATTTGTGAGATTCATGGATTCCCAGAGTCTTCCAGGGATTCAGATCCAGATTCAGATCCAAAAAATTATGGCTTCGTCCCATCCCTATTAAATATAGTTTGGGAGGGCCTAGAGTTATTCACAGTTTTTCCATTATCACAGGGGTCCCGTGCCCCGAACCCTAGCAAATGTGGAGAGATTACTGTATTTCAGAGAAGGGAAATGGCAAAACCACCTCTGAGTATTCTGTGCCTAAGAACACCCTGTGAAATTCATGCAGTTGCAATGTCAACAGGTGACTTGACAGTGCATACATGCACACCACCCCCTCTGAACTGCAGTACTGGAGGTCTCGAGCAAAGAAATCTAAGTACCTTACCAAACTACAAATCCCAGGGTTCTATAAGACGGAGCCATGACAATTAAAAAGTATCAAACTGTATAGTGTAGATACATACTAAGTTGCACTGAGACCAGGTTCTGACTGGTTCATCTCTAGATTCTAATAAGGCAGACCCCTTCAAGTCAGAGATTTGGTTAGCCCAGACTTAGGCCATTTCCACCGTACACTGTTATAGTGCTATTATTCCACTTAACATCCTGTGGAATTCTGGGGTTTGTAGTTTACTGAGGCCAAAGAGCTCTCTGGCTGAGAATTCTAAATGCCCCTCCCTAAACTGCAAACTCCAGGATTCCATAGGATGTTGAACGTGGAATAATAGCATGATAACAGTGTAGTGCAGAAATGGCCTTCGAAGCTGGCCCCACCATACACCAGCCTATCTAATCCAGCCTGCCACAGCCCCATTACTAGCAGAGACATTGGTCTAGAACTTTCATTATTCCCATTCATCGGTTCCTAGACGAAGTGTGGAGCTGTAGGTCGAGCTAAACGATTACCAATTTTGAAATAATAAGACATTTAGACAGCAGTTGAATAAAACTTTCAGGTTAACTTTCAGGTTTCTCTTATTACTAAACAACCAAAATTTACAGGATTATGTGAAAGAGATCTTGACATTTTAATATGTTGGAATATTATAATATGTCAATGGCTGCAATCCAACATCCTCTCAGTGTAATGCAAATATCCCCATCTGGAGATAAGTTATGCTACCTTTACTCAACTCCCATACAGAACAGGAACATTATGCAGCGCTTGTCACTAACAAGCTGCCAGTCAATGTGTTAAAAGTACACTTTGGTCCATATCTCAGGAAAGTTTAACATACGTGCATTCTAAGGCCTCTTTTATATTCATCTAAAGAAGTGTTAGTTCTTGCACTATAGCTCCTTGTGTTTTGCCAGGTTTCTCAGGTTGTTATCATGTCCATACCCACTCACTGCATTCTAGGCGGCTGTTTGTAGCCTCCTGTCGTCTGAGTTAGTTTTTAGTTTGAGTTAACGTGAGTATTATCTCATCTTTCAACAATTGTTTGATTGGATCTACTTTGGGACTAACCAACAGGACACCAGACAAGATGTTTTCAGTTACGCACTGTCCGGTATCTTGTTGGCTACCAGTGGCATATTTAGGTTCAACAGCGCCTAGGGTTGTGCATTGAAGTTGTGCTCCTAGGTGCTGCTTCTATATCAGTGAGATCTAACAATACGGTTTAGACCAGTGGTTCCCAACCTGTGGGTCCCCAGATGTTTGTGGACTTCAGCTCCCAGAAGCCCCAGCCACTATGGTCAATGGTCAGGGCTTCTGGGAGCTGAAGTCCACAAACATCTGGGGACCCACAAGTTGAGAACCACTGGTTTAGACCATTATATGCGTTAGAAGCACATTCTAGAGCAAATCTGTATTATATATGGCAAGAATGTTAATTGGTGCTTGTTTTCGAACAGCAAGAGATTGTAAATTATAGATCTGTAATGATGATTGCTAAATTGTTCTTAACTATGTATTCACGATTGTGATATTGTTACTATGATTGTTAAAGGCTTCCCGCAACTAACCCTAACAGCCAGCAGTTGCGCCAAGCCACGGAGGATGCAATGAGGAATTGCTATAAGGGCTTCTCCTTCTGATTGTTGTAACCTCACTCACCAGAGGAAGAGGGCTGGAAACATCATCTAGTGATGCCTTGAATAGATCAGATCTCTATGGCTTGATGCAGCTGCTGGCTATTAAGGTATGTTGGGGGTTGTCCCAAGAGATATTAATTTGTTACATATTCATAATGAAGTAGGATTTTGGCCAAAGTTCATAGAAAGAGAAGGGGGTCCGTAGTCATTTATTTCTAAACCAGCAAATTGGGAGTATTGCGGTAGGTCTTCTGTCTGTTTAAGCCTGGAGAGAAATTTGTTTTTATAATTCATCAGTACATAGATTGGTTATTGTTACTATGAGCTAGATTTATTTTTATGTAAATATTTGCTTTTGGAGAGGTGTGGCAATGTTATCCTTGAAATGTTTTATTATTTTCTACTAAAATTTTTGCTTTTCCTGGTAGTACCAGTGAATTTGAGTAGGATAACAGGCATGGCATAGCACATACCCTTCTTAGGCAGCTGTCTGGCCCAGGGCTGCTGCCAGAGCTGGGGAATAACTAGTTATAGAACTAGTTATTTGCAGTTAATTCCTTTCCACAGTAACAAAGGCATGTAACAAAAGCATAACTATATGACATTACCATTGTAACTCAATAAGGATAACTGGATACCATTTTCTTATGTTCTTTGGGACCAACTATAAATTAATACCGTACACCTTATCACAAAGACTTACGCAATTTGCAAATTTAAATTAACCTTTTAAACAACGACAGAACTACATGTTCCATACTAAATTCTACACATACCGATTTTCTTAAAGTTCCAATAATATTGACAATGATCATTATTTATACCCTACCTTTTCCCAAAACTGGGACTCAAGGTAACTTGCAAATTAAAATTTGTGCATTATAGTTTAAAAAACACACATAGGAAGCACTAGTGCAGGACTTGCTTGTAGAAATCTACATATGTGGCTGAACAGGATGCAACCTTAGATGCAATCTTAAAGCCTTGATAAACATACAAAATATGAATACACAACACAGATTCCATTATAAGAATTTTTGTACCCTCCAACTGTCTCAGTTTGGTGGGAAGAGCCCCAATTAATCCTCTGTGGTTCCACTTTTTCAGCTGCTTTTGAAAGGTCCCACTTTCTTTCTCCTCCTCCCATTTTCCCCCCTTGTTCTACAAATTACTTCAGTTGCTTCAAACAAAAGCCATTTCTGTAGCTTGCCTGGGTCCACGGTTGTCCCGGTGTTGTCCTGGCAGTGGCTTTGCCAGGATGAGAATGTGGATGCCAATGCTCCCCTCTGCACTGGCTCACTCGCTGCAGAAGGAAGCGCAATGGCTTTGCCTCCTCCTGCCACAGCACAGCCAGGTACTGTCCCAGGCTTTGCTGGGGCAGGAAGTGCAACCATTGCACTTCCAGGGCTGCACCTAAGGCAAGTGCAGGTGCGTGGCGGGATGGTAGCGCAATTGCCAGTCATTGATGGGCAAAACCCCTCAATGATGTGCAGCACAATCGCACTGCCTGGGGATGGAAGAAGGATGGGTCCGTGACAACATCGTGCATAAGCATCATCATGGTCCTGTCCTACTCCCATCCCTATGGAGGGTTGGGAGGGTGGAGCAGAAAGGGGCAAAGTTAAAGAGGAGTTTGAAGTCAACTCAGTGGGGGAAAAGAAGAGGAGAGAGTGGAACTGTATTCTTTCATGTGACACAAGCAAAAGCAAACTGCCGAGCCTCTCTTGGATTGTGTGTTCTTCCTGATTAATAACCCTTGTCATTGTGATCATACTCTGACATGATTGGCCATACATGTTCCAGTTTTCATTGGTGAAATGTTTGCAAGGTATGGCCCACTGACCAAGGAAGGATTTTTATTAGAGGTGGCTTGGCCGCAGCTGGCCCTGGTAGTTCAAATAAAATAAGTGACTTGGGAGCCAGGAGGCACTGTTTCTTTCAGTGCCAATCTTCTCCATAATGACTCAGAGCATTAATGTGTGAGGATGGGAAGCTCTCATCTGTTAAATAAAAAATGAAGGGGCTTAGTGGATACTAATGATGGTTTTCTATGCTTTTGCTGGAGTCAGCGATCATGGATCCTTTCAGACTTATCTATTATTTACTATACTTTGTTCATCTACACCAAAAAAACAAAAACAAAAAACAAAACCCTCCCAAACTCTGCTTTGGAAAAAAAAAGCCAACAACAGGCATTTATAGAACCATTTACTCTCAAATGAAAAGAAAAAGCCATCATGTTGCAACAATATTCAGAATTCTGCAGTTAACTAGGAGAAATTGCAGCAATATTTGTTGCACAATTGTTTGAATCTCAGAGTATCTACACAGATCTATCAATCTGATGCCACTTTGACTGTCATGGTTCCATCCTATGGAATCCTGAGATTTGTAGTTTGATGAAATGCTTTGAATTCTGTGCTAGTGCGGAAGTTTGGGGGAGTGAATTAGAGCTTCTTATCAAAGGATTCCAAGGACCTTTTGTTGTTGTTGGGTGCTTTCAAGTCGTTGCTGATTTATGGCGACCCTAAGGGGGCTGAGAGTATGTGACACTCCCAAGGTCGTCCAGTGGGTTTCCATGGCTGAGTGAGGAACTGAACCCTGCTCTCTGTGGTTGTAGTAAAATGCTCAAACCACTACACCATGCTGGCCTTAACAAACTACAAATTTCAGAATCTGATAGGATAGATCCATGGCAAAGAAAGTGGTATCAAACTGCTGTCATAAAACTGTGTGAATACACACTCAATTTATCACACTTCAATAACAGCCATTGTGGCTTTTTCATAAATTTACCACATTTTATAGAATCATGGGCCGTTTCCGCACTAGGCTGTTACAGCGTGATGATTCCACTTTCAACATCCTCTGGAATCCTGGGGTTTGCAGTTTCCTTCCGAAACTGCAAACCCCAGGATTCCAGAGGATGTTGAAAGTGGAATCATTTCGCTATAACAGGCTACTGCAAAAATGGCCATGGTGTTGGAAGAGACCACAATGGCCATTGAGTCCAAACCCCTGCCATGTAGGAACATGCATTCAAATTACTCCCAGAAAATGGCCATTCAGCCTCTGTTTAAAAACCTCTAAAGAAGGTGACTCCACCACACACTGAGGCAGCATATTCCATTTTCGAATGGCTCTTACTGTCAGAAATTTCTTCCTGATGTTCGGGTGAAATCTCTTTTCCTGTAGTTTGAATCCATTGCTCCATGTCCTAGGCAATGTCCATCCTACACTGTTATAATGCTATTAATCCACCCTCAACGTCCCATGGAATCCTAGGTTTTGCAGTTTAGGGAGGGCATTTAGAATTCTCAGCCAGAGAGCTCTTTGACATCAGTAAACTACAAACCCCAGAATTCCACAGGAGGTTAAAAGTGGAATAATAGCAATATAACAGTGTAGGGTGGAAATGGCCCTAGTTTCTGGAGTAACAGAAAACAAGCTTTCTCCATTTTCAACATGACATCCCTTCAAATATTTAATATTTTTAAATAATATTTAAACATAGCTATCATGTCACCTCTTAACCTTCTTTTCATCAGGCTAAACTTTTCTTTTCATCAAGCTAAACATACCTAGCTCCCTAAGCCACTCTTCATAGGGCATTGTTTCCAGACCTTTCACCATTTTGGTTGCCCTCCTCTGGACACGTTCCAGCTTGTCACTATCCTTCTTGAATTGTGGTGGCCAGAACTGAACACAGTATTCCAGGTGAGGTTTGACCAAAGCAGAATAGAGTAGTATTATTATTTCCCTTAATCTTGACATTATACTCCTAGTGACACAAGCTAGAATTGCATTGGCTTTTTAAAATGCCGCATCACACTGATCCCTTTCATATGTACTGTTTTCAAGTCAGGTGTCATCCATCCTATATCTGTGCATTCCATTTTTTCTTCCTAGGTGTAGTACCCTACATTCCTCCTTGTTTAAAATTCATTTTGTTAGTTTTGACCCAGCTCTCTAATTGGTCAATATCATTTTGAATTTGGGCACCAAATTTTAGTGAGCATAGTGGGAGCAGGTAAATATGTACCCATGGTTACCCCTGCCCAGGGCCTCTCTGCATGAGTTTGATTAAATCCCTTCTATTAATACAGCCCTTGTGCATTCGCTGCAGTGATAGTGCACTTGCTCAGTATAACTCCGAACGTTCAAAATCAGGGAGACTAAGATGATGAAGGGCACTACACCTAAGCGTGTTGGAGATCTCACATAGGTAGGTGGAGGTTTATACCTCCATCACTTGCCATCACCAAAAGGCAATGTTGAAATCCCTCAGACAGATCCAAATGGCTTCTGTGTGGGTGACTGATAACTGTTCTGGCTCAGGGAGTTCCCAAAATAATTCCAACAAATGTTTCCCAGTAGCACCTGGCATCCAGCCAGAAGGCAGCACTAGCATTTCCTAAATACTAAAAAAATGACTGTCACCGCAGATGCCTGAGCTAAATATAACTTTGATGAGATGGCGGCCTTCTCAAAAGGTGGAGACAAGTGGATTCTTGAAAACTGTGTGTGCTACCTATTGGGTTCCCTGTGCTACGCCCACCCAGTGAGACTGGTTCCCATCAAGTGAGATTAGTTCTGACAGATCATGGACAATTAAACTACTCTGTCATCAATCTTTATGCGGTAGTAACTCTATAAATAGCCATAAATAACTTAAGGTTGAGGCTGAAGCCTGCTAGGAATTACTAAGTCCTATCATGCAGAAAAAGCAGAGTTAAATTTAGGGACCAAGTGAAGCTTTAGTGGGGAAGATAGAGCAACTAACATTAAAAGCAAAACAACACTTGAGGCCCCCGGGATGGCTCATGACATTTTACTTCCTGGGGTAGAGCAGCAAATGGCATCTCCTTCTTACCCAAGGCAATGCACATAGCAGAATTTGGAAACCTTGCAGGTTTTGGACTGTAACTCTCAGAATGCCTCATTCAGAAGGGGGATGCTGGGACAGGTAGTCCAAAAAATAGTGTCCAAAGCAGGCAAGTGATTCTTCTGAGGGATTGTCCCAACATGTGATACTAAGTGCAGGGCAGCCATCTGTGTTACTTAAGACAGGACAGTCCCCAGTGTGAAAACGTCTTCACTCTGAAAGGTTACCTAGTCAAAAAAGGATCAAGATTCATACGAATAAAGATGGAATCAGCACTATTGAAGTGGACTGTGAACACCTCAACAGCCAATCCCACTGCATTTTGTCTTTAAAAAAAAAAAAAAGAAAGAAACAACATGGAAAATGGCAAATTTTAGGATATTGGCTGGCATGTTACCAAGCTGCACACCCCCATGCTTTGATATGGTTTAATTGGCAAATATCAATTGGCATAAATATAAATTATACAGTGCTATGGCTCCACTGGTTAAGAGGAAGGACTGACTGAACGTGTGCAAAAACTAGGTCAGACAGGACCTTAAGACATGGCCAGATGATAGTTAGGAAATCGTCAGGGAACTCCAGTGACAATAGACTTGCAAATGTCCGTCAACAACTCAACCTCCAGAGACAATGGAACTCAAAACTAAACTAATGATCTTCAATACTCTTCCCACTCTCTAACAAAGTCTTCCTTTATTCCCTTTCCTGCCCAGCAATCAAGGAGCTACCATGATTCCCATCAGTCCCTTTATCACCTAGTGCTAAGGCCATTAGCTGATTCCAGACCCATTGTCCACTCTCTCGACTTCATTGTCTATTCTGCCAAAGAGCCATTAACAGCTTCCCTCTCAGGGCAGAAAAAGAGTATTTAAACCCCAACTCTGGGCTAGCCAACTCATAGTACATTGGCATACTGACCATCACTCTGCCGTTCTGATTTCCAATTTGTACTACCCTTGGACTTCTAGTCTAAGCCAAGATCACGTCTTTTTTCTCTCCAGATTGGTAAATATAATCTACTTTTCCCTAAACTCTCACTATCCGACCTTTCCTCCCTTTTCCTTCAGCTAGTCTTGAGTGATTGCAAGACTGCTTGGGTCTTGTGTGTGGGTGATTGTTAATTCCCCCAATAAAACAAATAAGCTTACTTTTGACTCTCAGGCTAGTTTTTCCCTGCACTAGTGCCAGTGGACATAAGTATGAAAGATCTCGTATGGGTACTCCCCTCTAGCAGGCCTCCTCTTTGAGCTAATATTCTCCACTGTTGCATAGAGGCACTGGCATCGGGGATGGACCCCTGACTCACCCATGTTATGGGATAACAGGCATCCTATTAACCAGTTACAATGTGGCAAGTTAAATGTAAAGCACTGTAATTGTTTTGCATTACTGTTTTTGATCATGACACCGTTGCAGCAAATGACCCTGAAACCCACCTTAAAACTAGTCAGCTCTTGGGAATAATAAAAGTCTGTGCTGCTGCTGAGCGGGGTGCTGCAATAAGATGTGACCAACCTCCTCCTTTCAGCAAGCAAATTTGTGAGGAGCAGAAGCAGGGACCCCTGTGGGGACTTGTTGCAGCTCTTCATTGCAGCATTTCCTAATGATGGGAGGGGTGGTCCCCTTGTCCTGCAGCGCCCCACTCAGAAGCACACAGACTTCCAACACTCCAAACAGGTGACTGGCTTTTAAGGTGCATTTTAGGGTTTGGATGGGGAGCTAAGCATAGCTGTGACCTTGTGACTAGTGTTTGAAACACTGTTTGCAACTCTTCAGGGAACAATAATGCAAGATGTCTACAATGGAGGTTTAGTTCGATGTGGATTCTGCAATAAAATGTGACTCTGTGGGATTGAAAAATGCCCCATCCTGCTTTATTGTCATTTTGTACTTTCTAACTTAGGGCAACCCTATCATAGAGGTTTCTTGGCAAGATTTTTTCAGAGGTTTGACACTGCTTTTCCCTTAGGCTGAGATAGGGTGACTTGCCCAAGAGGCTTCTGTCGCTGAGTGGGAATTCAAACTATAGTTTCCCAAGGTCCCAGTCCAATAGTCAAACCACTGTGCAACATTGACAATGTTCCCTGTGGGATAACTGTGTTTTAATGTTGTATTTTTTTTGTCTGTGCCTTTTTAGTAAATCTTGTTCTAAGCCACTTTTTGTTTCAGTTTTGGGACAAAGGCAGGATATAAGTCAAAGAAGCCTACAAGATGAGGAAGGCTTCATTCCTCAGGGAGGTGCTTCATCCTCTCTTACTGGCTATATCCATTCCCCAGAAACCTTGGCCCTTTCCGCACGAGGCTGGTGAATCGGTTTGTGCCATTTCTTACTGGATTTTCTGGGCTTGAAACAAGGCGGACTTTCCCTCATTTCCTTCCGCACAGCTACTGCGTATGTTCCATTCTGATTTGGAGGAGTTCGAGTTCATGAATCTACACTGCCTCCGCCGTGGCCACTCCCGCTATTCCCCTCACCCCACCCTGTTGGCTGTGATTGGCCCCCCCTTTTTTTGCATGGTTTAGTACGTCATTGCATATGTGAGTACGTGCGTTAAGTCCATACTACCCCCTGGTCCCTCCTATGAGCCCTCCCCTGACCACCAATTCACATTGGTGTGAATGTATGTGTCTGCACCACTGTGAAAGTAGGAATTGGACCGATCTGGAAAACCGATTTCTTCCAGTTTTCAAATAGCGCACTTTACCACCACACGGGGGCACATTTAGTCGGAATTATGTGTGGATTGAAGGTAAATAAACTGAACCTAGTCCACTCCAAGGTGCAGAAGACCTCCGTGGCAAGATGCATTGGCCCACCTTAATAACTGCGTGCAGAAAGGGCCCTTATCCAACATGAGGTGACACCAGCACAGATTTTTAAACATTTTTAATCTTCATGTTCCTGAAGTTGTTCAGCAACCTTCTTTGTCTGGTCAATATGTGGTAAGGAGGAGCAGGGCCTCACTCAAGAGTCCTTCCCCTTGTAAATCTCCTGCCTTTCCCTCTTTTTCCCTGCTCTGTAAAGATATATAATGTCTAAGTCTAAAAATTTTAGTCAAAAAACTGACCCCAAAACCCCTTTGTTGACTTATCCACAGGTCAAAGTAAGTACTGTATCGTGTATACTCTACTCTTATTTAAAAAAAAAAGGGGAGTCATCCTCTTCTCTGAGTAGACTGAAAAAAAGCAAAAGCTTAGTCCATCCCAGGAGAACCTAAAAGCAGCATCAATCACTTCTAGTCTCTCTACTGTGGCACTGCTTCTGGCCTTTTTGAATACCTGAGTGGGAAAATGGTGCTTCCACTCAAAGGAGTGCCAAGAGAGCAGAGGGGGTCAGTGCTTCTTTTAGGTTCTCCCAGGACGGACTAAGCTCTCACCTTTCGCCACCCAATTGAGAGGAAGATGGTTCTCGTTTTGATAAGAGTTAATCCTGTACCTTAGCTTTTATCCCCCCCCCAAAAAGGAATCAACCCTTTCTCTGAGTAGAGTGGTGAAAGACCTTTTCAGAATGCCTGAGTGGAAAAATGGTGGAGGTGGAGGTCAGGGGCAGCTGACCCCTCTAAGGCCGTGGTGGCACTTTCCCCTCTCCATTGAATGACCTTTGGCTTGTCCATGGGCCATATCAAAATCTATAATTTTGGCCTCAGAATGTGCCCTAAACTTTTACATGAGTCAATTTATACATGAGTATATCTGGTATCTTTCAAGGCATGTAGGCTCTCCATGTAGCTGTGAGCCTCAGTGCTTTAGCTTAGGCCCTTTGCACACTTTACTTTGTCACGGAGACATCCACCTTGGCTCCCAGCATCAGCTCTGCCAGGAAGAGAGCATGATGGGAGTGCTTCTCTCCTCACCAGCTGCTTCTGTGTTCCAGGAAGCACGATGGCCACCCCTCTTCCTGCCGCAGTGCAGTCGGGTAATTTCCCAGGCTGCACTGGGGCAGGAAGTGCAGCCATTGTGCTTCCAGGGTCTCCATAGACAAGATCAGTCTGCGATGGTGCCATGATCGATGGGAAAAACTCATCAATGATTTGCGGTGTGGGAGAAGGAAGGGACCACAATGGCATCGTGCAAAAGCATCATCACAGTCTCGTCCTTCTCCCATCTCTATGGCAGGTTGGGAGGGAGGAGCAGAAAGGGCTTTAGAAATTGTATGAATGTCCAATTTCATATGTCTAGGCTTCGTTTTCAGTAGATCACACAGACCTTCTAACTTAGAGCTGAGGAAAATGCAACTGAGAAGCCTGTTTTTAAGGCTCCCAGGGGACTCCACCCTGCCTTTGATTAATTTTCTAATTTTCTAAAACAGTGCTCAAAGGGGTCCAGGGCCATTTCACCATGTCTGTGTCCTCCTTTGGCTATATTAGGCCCACTTTTTAAAACTGACTCCTTATCACTTCCTGTTTTGGCAAAAGATCTCTCCTGACCCCCAAAAAGCCAGAGGGGAGACTTTTAAAAGACACAAGGATTTTTTTTAAAAAAAATAGGAAGCGGGCACAGGGGTGCAGCCTTCCTAGGTCCACCAAGGGCAAGTGGCCCACAGAGTAGTTACGGCTCAGGAGAATCCCATTATCTTTCATGAAGTTACAGCTGGCATGGTTAGTTATGCCTTAGTTATTGCAAAAATGAATTAAATGCTACTTTGTTTGTAACCAGTTACTTCCAAATTCTGCTGATATACATAAGTATGTGTGTGTACTTTAAATCGTATGTGACTTCTCTCCCACCATTTTATCTCCCAGTGGAGAATCTGTGATTAGAAGAGATGTTGACTCTGGGATTGGTAATCCCTCAGGCAAAGTACTTCAATGAGACATCCTGAACCTAGAAGGAATGGGAGTGCCAACCTTGAAATCTCTTAGGCTGTGTACAGACATACTTTTGAATAGTAAAATATGCATTGCTTGTAGTTATTTTTTTTTAACGCCAAGAGGCAAAGTTTACCCACTTTAAATCCTATAATGATATGTGTATAATACTCTTGTGAGATTCCCTCCCGTGCTTCAGGCAGACTGCCCCTTCCTTCCTTCCTTCCTTCCTTCCTTCCTTCCTTCCTTCCTTCCTTCCTTCTTTCTTTCTTTCTTTCTTTCTTTCTTTCTTTCTTTCTTTCTTTCTTTCTTTCTTTCTCTCCTTTTTGTGAGGGAGCATTATTGTAAGCAGCAGATATGACTATCAACTTTCTTTAAAAACAAATCTTTTACAAATAGGGTTTCTATACCACCTGGTTGGTCAGGTTTTATCCAGAATTTAGATATGCCTCCTGGTGTCCATTTGTAGCAGCCTGTGGCCAGATTCCAAGCTTTCATTATAAAAAAAAAGTAAGTTTTTAGGCCTTGTTTGTTGTTGTTGTGTGACTTCAAGATGTTTCAGACTTAGAGTAACCCAAAGCTGACCCTATCATGGGGTTTTCTGGGGCTGAGAGAGTCTGATGCGCCCAAAGTCATGCAGCAGATATCCAAGACCCAGCATGGAATCAAACCCTAGTCTCCAGGTTTCTAGTCCAATGATCAAATCACTACATCACGCTGGCTCTCCTTCTAGGAGCTGAAATATGGGGCAAAAATATGGAGGTGCTTCTATGTCAAATTATTCTGCAAGAAATGAAGGAGGCGAGAGGGAGCAGTATGACCAGGGGAGAATAAGAAACAAGGGAAGTGTGCAGGGTTGCTCTCTGTGGCCCCAGTGGGTACACTAGATCTAATGATTTTAAGTTACAAAAGAGTAGGTTGTGATTGAACATCAGAAAGAACTTGTTGACAGTGAGGAGTGTTTGGCAATGGAACCAATTGCCAAGAGATGTTACTCCACCTATATCCTATGTCCTGAGGATCATAATTATTTTATATCAAACATAGTGAGCCGTAGAGATCTACTGGAAGGACACGTAGGCAGTAGAGCTATGGATACATATCGAACAGTAGCTCTGTTTCCTGTCACACATCCTAGGTGAATCTCAAAATGGTTCTCACAGACCATTTGAATTGATTTTCAGCAATAATAGCACCAACAACAGACAAGAGGTCTCTGGGATCAAATTAACATTTCAAACAGCCAGGAATGTGACACCTTGGAGGTATGCATCCCTGGATCAGATAGCCATCTTTCAGGGAACTACAAGGATGCCTGGCTGTATTTTCTTTGAACTACACAGCTGAGATCCCTCTTCATAAACGCAGCCATCTGGTCCCCAGGATGTATTCAGCACTATAACTAGAACCCCTTTTTCTCCTCCATTTCGAAGTTCTCCCAGACTCTCAAACAATGCCTCTGCCAGTGGAAAGCTCCCCTCAGCCCTGCCCCCTGAGGCTGAGTTGGGCTTTTCGCTTGTCTTTTCCCAGCCAAAGACTTCTGGATTGGTACAGAATTACCCCAAAACCCTTATTTCTCTCTCTCCTTAATTTTCACCTCTTTCTAAATTTCTGTAGCCTTGTATGCTTGTGGGAGTGAGTGCAGCTGAGTGACTGTAAGGATTTTAACATATATGTCAATAAAATACTTAAATTTGAACAGTTAGCTTGATTCTCTGTGATCCAACTCCATACAGCTGTGCCCAACATCCTTAATTACCCTGCCCTCTTTGCATTGCTACAGCAGTGTTCATAGCTAATTTTCCCCACAAGTGATAATTTTGACAAGCGTTGGGAATCTCCCTAAGGGACTCCCAGCAAGCAAGGTAACAGAGAGGTGGGGGGCTTCTCTTCTTTGGATTTCTTCAAAAAGAGATTGGACAACTAGCTGCTGGGGATGCTCTAGCCGGAGATCCTGCAGTGAGCAGGGGGCTGAGCTGGATGGATCAAAGGACCCTTCTGTTATCACTGTTTACTAGCCTTACTTGGGAAGATACTAGATATCGTTCTGATATCACAATTTGGCCACATTTTGCTACCCTCGGCCAAGTGTTTGTGAGGCCCCCCAACAAGCACAGAACTAGACATGGCCCTTACTTGCTGAACATTCCTTTCTCCACCTAGGCAAGCCAGACTCTGCCAGATCTTGCTTTAGGAGACCACCCTAGACAAACACCTCATTAAAGATGCATGCTAATACAAAGAGCCCCCTGCCCCGAGCAGGCAACTTGATGAGCTAGACACTTAACCACCAAGTGAGCTGTATCTGCATACTGGCCGTTCCATTGTCGATTCGGACTTAACTCAATCATGCTAAATTCTGACCTTTCAGAGACATTGTCTCGCACCCAAAACTCATTGTTCTTCCCAAAGTCATATTTTCCCTATAAAAACCCCCAGTTCCGAGAGCTTCCTCGGATCGCTCCTGAGTTCCGGATCGCCTTGCTGCTGTTTGCCTGGCGAGCTCCCCTCAGCGACCCACGCTGAGTTTCTTCCCTCCATCTTCAACCTCTTCAGGACTACGAGAAAGGTGTCGTATCACCCATTTCCCCCGAAAAACCCTTATTTCCTATTTCTTAGTTAGCTGTGTGGTTGTGTTGTCTTATGTGTTTGTCTGTCCTTAATAAAATATCAATTTGGCTATTTTAAAACTGTCTGACTGCTTGACTGACCTGACCCCATAGACATTGGATTAAAGATTCCGCTGCGTTGCCCTGCCTCTCGTTTTGCTAACTTGTTCTCTGAGCTAATTTTCCCCACCAATATTGGAGCACAATTGGAGTCCCTCGCGGGACCCCCAGTAAACAGGGTAACACTTCCCACTCTATGATTATTTCAGCTACTGCTGTTTGTCCTTACTTTCCTAGTCTACACCTTGCCCTGTGGATCAAATGGCAGTCAGGGGAATTTTCAAGCATCTGTAGATTTTTTTTTTAATCAGTGAAAAAGGGAGGGGTAGGAGCAAAGAGAGCACCTGACCAATCAGCAGCCATTACACAGCAGAAAGTGCAGACACATGGGAGCGAGGCCATGCCTCCAGCAGTGGGAGGGGAGCTTTGCTCACCCAAAAAGAAAACAAACAAGCAAACATCCATTTTAAACACGAGCCTGGTAAGCCTGGGGCAAGAAACATAAGGGAATGGGAGGGGGAAGGGGGGAGGCAAGCACATGCCTCGTGAATAATCAAATTTGTGAAGGTCAAACCCACTAATATAGAAGGAGGACTGTATGTAACAACAGCAATAACTTCCTTTGATCCTACAAAGACTGTCCCAGCATGACTGTCCCATTCCCAGCAATGAATTCTACTCCAGGTAAAACACTTTAACGATGGATTTATAGGTTGCCAAATATGTTGCAGACAGTAAATCAATAAATAGCTCTCTCTTAAGTTCCTGGGCTTGTGCTGTTTTGTGGAACTCACCTTTCCCTCTCTTTGAAAGTCTCAATGACTACATGTTACAAAAATTCAGAACCATTTCAGTGTCCATGCTAAAAGCTCCTGGGTTCCTTCCTGAAGCCTCTTCTGGGCGCTGTTGCCCTCTCGTCTTCTGCTAATGGAGACCGTCATGGGAACTGTTCCTACAGCAGACTAGGTAAACAAACCAATATAGAACAGATTTACTCCACCGAACAGCTGGGAAGAGAAGCTGCAAGGCCAGCCGTGGCGTTGTCATTGACACAAAATATAGCTAATTTGGGACCTCCTGCGCAGCTCACGGGCTCCTGTGAGTTGCTGGCACGAGTTTATTATAGAACATGTGCTTATAGTGCTTCTCTTTTTAACTCCTCTACTATCTGGATCATGCAGACTCATACCTCAAAGTGAAAGCATAGAGAAGAGTTCCTTTGAATTGTGGTCACCCAGGGCTGGCCCAAGATATTTCGGAGCCTGAGATGAAAAATCCAAATGGCACCTCCTTCCTCTATCCTTTCCAGTAATTAAGGCTGAACACAAGCAAGAGAGATGTTCACCCATATTTTAGCAAGCAGAACATAGACCAGAGTCTATATTGGAGCCCTGAATAATTTTGTGGCAGGTTGGGAAAGATTTCTCAGTTCCCAATTGTTTGAAAACTGCTAGAACCAAAAATTCAGTTCTTTCCATCCCAAATTAATTGTTTGAACTACTCATCTGTAATAACTGAAGTTAGTAATGGAAGGAATATTTGAAAACATTTGAAAGATAGTTGAAAAATGATTTGCTTGATGGTTGAGGAACCCTAACAAGGAGAATCCTAAAGAGGCAAGAATTTTCATTGTCCAGGACTTAATTGTTTATGAAAAATGCACATGGGGATTTCTGTGCAGACAGTGGAGAAAAGAGCATTTTCTATGCAGAAAAATAACATTTGTGTGCAGAAAACAAGTTTCTTACACTGAAAACAACACTTACCATAGAAAATTTCCTGAACAGAGAATTCTGTTTTCTGTAAAATAAAAAAGAGCATTTTTTTTTTTTTTTGGCATGGAATAAGTTTGAAACCACAAATGGTCTTCAAAAATTGTGCTGTTTTCAATGAGAAAAAAATTGCAAGGGGGAAAATGGCAAAATTATTTGTTCTTGCAACTGAGAATAAAATTGGCTAAGATTCACAGGTATATTTGTTAGGCACAAAAAGGAAAGTGGGAGAGAAAGGAATCTAGTGGCACTTTTAAGACTCATTGATTTATTTTGGCTTGAACTTTCCTGTATTAAAATCACAAGGTGTTTTAAGTACAGTCACAAAGTATTTAAGTACCGTCACATAGCTTTGGGGATGAGATCAGAGTGTGATAACCCCCACAACCATGTAACAGTGCTTAAACACCTCTGGCTTGAAGGCTGCCTGCAAATCCTAGATCCTTGTTTCCCACAACATCTTCCTCTGCTAGATTAACAAGTGAACTTTGGCCCCATATCTTTCTAGCCCTCCGCATCTTCCTAACCAAATCCTTGCCTGGAGATCCTCCAGAAACATCACCCCAATATGTCTCTCACATGCTTTCTTTTCTGCACTCCCTTGTTTTCTTCCATTAAGCATTAAATTCAAGAATGTGCCAGCTCCTTGAAGATGGGGGATGTTCGTCTCCCACTCTAATAACAAGGTTCAGGGATGAGCTAAGAATAGCTTTTGCAATCAGGTATCTTCTTCAGACTGAGGAATGATGACAGAACCCTTGCTTTTTTTGGACTGAAAGAATGAGGATAACTCTTTAAATTGTGGCCCTCAGAATTAAAAGGACAAAATCCAGTTTGCAACATCTAGGAGAGGACCAGGTTTGATCACTCCCCAGCATCAGAGTTTCATCACAGCCACTTGCAGAGGAGGATTCCTCAGTCTGAGGTTGACTAATCCACTTCCAAATATCTATTTACCAGTCAGTCAGTCAGTCAGTCACCTGTTGCTTTTATACCCAGCCCTTTAGCTGAAAAAAGTCTCCTAGACTGGCTTACAAATAAAAGTTAATTTCCCTGCCCTCAGGGAACTGACATTTAAGACAGGTTACATGAGGAATATGAGAGGGAGGGAAGAAGGAAGAAAAAGGTTTTACAATGGTCAATGGTTCAGCTTGCATTCTGCAGGGTTGACAAAAAGTGTCCTGTTGCTTGAGATGGGAGGACATGTGCTGTTCACACAGCTATTACCCGTCCTTCCTTCCACTGCTGTTTTCACTGTTCCTCTGCCACCACTTGTTCCACCTTCATCCCTTTACTTTTCCCCAATCATACATGACTTGGGCCATTTCTGCACTACACGGTTATAGTGCTATCATGGAGTTGGAAGAGACCACAGGAGCCATCCAGTCCAACTCTCTGCTATGTAGGAACACACATCAAAGCACTCCCAACAGATGGCCATCCAGCCTCTGCTTATCCCACTTTCAACATCCTGTGGAATCCTGGGGTTTGCAGTCTAGGGAGGGGCCTTTAGAATCCTCAGCCAGAGAGCTCTTTGGCCTCAATAAACTACAAACCCCAGAATTCCACAGGATGTTGAAAGTGGAAGAATAGCACTGTAACAGTGTAGTGTGGAAATGGCCTTACTCTGAAGGATCTCTCCCTAGAGAGAACCATTTTCTCTCTGAGGAGACAGAAGAAGGGGAGCTTGTGTTTCCGGGGTGATGGTTGATTGTTTACCTGTGGTGTTTGGAGGCTTGCATGGGTCTTTTCATTTATTTTGGGCTTTGTGCTCTCCCTGAGCACATAGTCCAAGGGACCGGAGCTTTTGCTGACTTGGTTGGGGGTGGAGATAGAAGTTGCTGCCTCCATGTAGCTACTGCCTCAGTCTCTGGAGCTCAGCAAACAAGAAGAGAAAAATAGGTTGTTTTTTTTTTAAAGGTGTTTTGTAGGGGACTTTGAGGAAGAGACCTGTGTTGCTGCCTATGTAGAATGATGAATGTAGATGGTGACAGAGTAGCTGCAGTGGCTTGCAACATCTATATCGTGTTTGTCTTTTTTGTCAGAGAATCTGCAGGGCTATATCTGCAGCAAATGTAAGCTAACTGCCCGGTTGGAAAAGAAAATGCTCTTACAGCACTGCACACCCGCCACGATTGGCATGGTTTAATTGGCAAATATTATTTAATTGGCACTATATTAATTGGCATTGTTATAAATGACACCTGAGGTGACAGAAAGTTCAAGCTGGAAGAGGTAAATTACTGACTGTAAATGTGAGATAGCAAGGCAGATCAGCCACACTTACCTCTTAGGCAGGAACTAAGTCATTTTCAGACTAATAGTACACACCTTCTTGAGACAATAGGCTCGAAAGATTGTAAGCCGGACTTCTCAGAACTGAAAGGAGAAATTCCCACCAAACTGTGATTGTTTTAACTCTGATCCAAAACACCTGGATGTTTCCCTATTGTTTCCCTACCTTCCCACAATACAGGCTATTACAACAGCCTTTATCCCTTTGTCACCTAGACACTAAGACCATTAGCTCTGTCCAGACTTCATTGTTTGTGTTACAACTCCCATTGTCCGCTTGGCTGGGAGAGCAATTCACACCCATACACACAGGATATTTTTCAGGTATAAGAACCCCTGATTTCAGGCTGCCCAGTTCAGTCTCTCACCATTCTGAACACCACGCTGTCCGTCCGATTCCTGAATGAGAACTGTCCTTAGGTGTCTAACTAAGCCACATTGCCACTACTGTTTACTGTCCTCCTTACTGGTAATAATTGCCCAAATCCCTACAAGTCTTCTGTCACAACTTTCTTCCCTTTTCCTTGTGCAAGTGTGTGAATGTTTGAATCTTTTGTGTGCATGTGTGAATCTTGTTAATAAAAACGCAATTTTTAGTTTACATTTTAAATCTCTGACTGGTTCTTTCCTGAATGACCCTATAAACATTGGTAGAAAAGATGTCATTAAGTTTCCCCCTCTCTCAAGCCTCCTATTTTGAGTTAATTATTCTCCACTTTTGAGCAGTGGTACTGGCATCATTGGTGGGCCCTTGAGTCACCCACATTTTGGAGTAACAATGCAGCAGCTTGAGATTTAGGTATTGATGTTTCAACCTATCAGGGAGGAGGAAACACTTTTGGAAAGACTGGAGCAGACTTTCCTGGAAGGACAAGACATGGGAGATGCCTCTAGGGAGGGGGACAATTCACAAACAGAGGACACTGATGTTTGAAAGAATGTGACACAGAGAAGCATAACTATCAGGAACCATGTTGCAAGTTTGGAGGTGCACAGCTGGTTCCTAGCTCTTGCCTTAATCAGCAATTATGACAACAACTTCACTCCTCAGAATGCATGCAGATGACTTTGAAGGGGTCTGTGAACAGAAGGGCTCCTGTCAGTTCTCAGAGGAAGAAGGGACATGTGGTGATAGTAAGTGATTCCCTTTTGGGAGGAACAGAAGTAGTAGTATGTAAGCTAGGGATGGAAAGAATATTCAAAAAATATTCTAAAAATGATCAAAAACCAAGTTTTTCAAGTGTTGGGAAATCTTGATGAGAAGAATCATGGACTAACAAGAATTCTTGCAGTTCAAGATTTATTCTGCACATAAAATTCATGCATAGCTGTTTTGTGAAGAAAAACAGCATATTCTGTGCGGGAAACAGCATTTTCTGCATGAAAGGTAATATTTCAATGCAGAAATATAAATTACTGTGCAGAAAAAGCTATAATTGTGGATTTACTCTATGCAAAAATTGCATATAGGTAATTTGTGTAAGAACATTTTCTGTGCAAGTGTTAATATTTCATAGAATCACAGAATTATAGAGCTGGAAGAGACCACAACGCTCATTGAGTCCAGCCCCCTGCCATGCAGGAATATACCATCAAAGCATTCCTGACAGACGGCCATCCAGCGTCTGTTTAAAAACTTCCAAAGAAGGAGACTCCACCACACTCTGAGGCAGCGTACTCCACTGCTGAACAGCTCTTACCATCAGAAAGTTCTTCCTGACGTTTAGGTGAAATCTCTTTTCCTGTAGTTGAATTCATTGCTCTGCGTCCTAGTTTCTGGAGCAGCAGAAATGTCTGCATTGAAATATTATTTCAAGCACACTCTAGAAACTTGCATAAAAAGAAAAAAAAACATACATAAAAATACTAGAAAGGAGATAATTTAGAGAAAAATGTATATATATAAAAAAGAGACAGAGATAGATAAACCCATCCACCCGTCTTACACTTACATAAACTTTTTAAGGTTCATGAATGGTGTCTGATAGCAGATTGCTCAGTAGCTTTCTTTTTTTTTCAGTGTTGGGTGGACTCTGGCTTGGTAGCCTAGGGTACCAAGCCTAGAGGCCAGGTTTAACTTACAAGCAGTTAAACCAGTGACCAAACTCTGGTATTCCAAGTGTTTTGGACTTCAGCGCCCAGAATCCCTGATCATTGGCTGTTCAACTTCTGGGAGCTGAAGTCCAAAACACCTGGAGAACTAGGGTTTGGGAATCACTGAATTAAACAAACTTATACAACATTCTTACAAAAACATGCCACGGCAGCAATTGAGCGATAATAGGCTATGACATGCAGACAAACTCAAGAAAAGCAAGCACTGTTTCCAAAGTATGTCCATCACGCTTTAAAAAAAAATCTCATTTCAGTGTACTGGTTGTTGTTTTATCAGCAGAACATGTTAAGATATCTTGGAAAATGGCTCAGAATATTTTGTACATGTTTAATTTAACTTGAAATCCCCAGCAACTTCAGCATTTTCTGTGTCTAAGCAAACTGTTCTCCTCAACATGGTTCTACCTCATTTAGGCCTTATGGTCACTTTTTAATTTTCCTCTTTCATTTCTCCCTATGATCCTTTCCTTCTATCAACTATCAGACTCTATTCATGAACCTTAAAGAGATTTTTTTTAAAATCCCCTTTGAAAGTATAGGACTAAGGCCATTTCCGCACAGGCTAATAGAAATGGTGCAGAGCGTCTTCCAGGGAGGATGTCTGCACCTGGGAGCGGACTGGGTCGGACCTACTTAACGTAGATCCGCACCTCAGCCTGCTCCAGAACGACCCCAAGTGGTGTCAAGTGTGCTTTTGAAAGACCGCTTAAAACAGGTCTTTCAAAAACACGGAGCACGCCATTCCGTCCCTGCTTTCCGGTGCAGATTTGCAGGCTCACAGCAGTGCAAGCCTGCGATCTGCCAGGGGCGGGCTTTAGGCTGGCAAGCTTCAGCGGTTGGTCGAGACTCTCGACCAACTGGAAGCCACCATTTTCGTCCCTGGAGCAGTGCGGAGCGACGAGCACGCACTGCTCCAGAGCAGTGCGGACTGGACTGGGGAGCCAAGTCTGGTTAGTAGCAGCACGGGGTGATTCCCTCGCCCTGTGCGGAAATGGCCTAATTGTTGTTCAGCTTCTGCTTTGCCAGTTTGATTACTCTGCTTGAGAGATCCAGCAGTGGTGTATCTAGCTTCAATAGCACCTAGGGCAAGCATGGAAGTTGCACCCCTAGGTGCTGCTCCTCTCATCGCCCCAGACTGAGGACGATCATCTGAGGGTGCCGGCAGTGGGCCAGGCCCAGGTGGAGGGGTTGCTTCTCCTCTGCCACTGGCGGCGGCAGGCCAGGCTCAAGTGGAGGGGCTGCCTCTCCCACACACCCCCCAAGCTGAGAATGATCCCGGCGAGGGTGGTGGCAATGACAGTGGGGAAAGCTGCTGCTTTCAGGGTGCACTACTGGGCCAGCTGTCCTGAACAATGGGGCTGGGGGGCCTGGCTTTTTTGCGCCCCCTGAGCATTGGCATCCCGGGCACATGTCCCAGTTGCCCCACCCTACGTACACCTCTGAGATCCAGTACTGTCCCTCATATTTCCCAACTATCTTCCCATCTGAGAAATTTTGTGAGCCTTGTCAACTTCCTTGGAGTCCTTGTGACATTTCTCATGGGTTTCACCAGAGGGAGAAATGACTACTTTTTTTCAAACTCCACTTCAGGAGGAAATTTTCAAGATCAACTACAGATGAGCTAGAAGACATTTTAGTGTCCGCCTGCACCATCTCAGCAGTAGAACTTTGCATTCCTTGTGCAATAAAACACATTTCCAGAGAGGCCCTAAGGCAAAATGGAAGGGATTCAGCTACTGTTATTTTGATCTTTTGGCCTTTGGCATTGGTGGCTTCTCTTTGAGCTGAGGCTCCTTCTTTTGGCATGTTGGCTGTTTGTCAACTTGTCATTTCATCAACACTTATGAAGGTGTGATTGTACACATCTGTCCCTCAAAGAGACGATAAATAATCTGTCAGTTGTTACAAAAGAATTATGAAGCATCTGCTGAGAAAAACCAAATGATAAAAAAGAGCAAATGCGAAGCTGGCAAGAGAACTGCACCAAGTTTTTGTTTCCTGGTATTTTTTTTTTGAAGTCCAGGATGATGCTGAGGAGAATCAAGATGCGACATGCTACAAGAAAAGAAGAGGGAAAGGTTAGAATCAAGAACAAAAGCACTGTTCATCTTTCTGTTTAATGTTAAAAAAAAAATTAGTTTCCTTGCTGACTCTACTGCATAAAATGAAATTAGAGAGGAGCAGATATGATCCACATTAATGCCAAAATGTTAGACATAGCTCAGGAAACAGCCAAAGTGGGGGTATATCCATGCAACACAAATGCAATTGTTTGATAACTACTTTAACCGTCATGGCTACATCTTGTTTTTAAGAAATGATAAGAAGAAGCTTGAAGGGTGAGACTAATGTCAGTCTCTTTTAGCTAAATAAAGATTGTTTCAAGAGAAAAAAAAAGTGACCTTGGGCAAATCACACTTTCTCAGCCCTGGAGAAACTCCCTCTGAGCGAATATTGCTAAGAAAACTCTGTGATAGATTCACATAAGAGTCGCCATAAGCTGGAATAACTTGCAGGCACAACTACAAAAAAACAAAAAACAAAAAACTTTATTCACTTTCCGGAGCCACAGCACTAGAGGTCTCTCTATCAGAGGGAAGACGGATCCCAGGATTGCCTAAGATGTAGCCATGGTGGTCAGAGTGGTACCAAACAGCTATAATGGCATAGTGCAGATGGGTTCTTCAGTCAGAATGTTCTCTTGGCGTGACATTTTATTTTACGTACATATATCCAAGGCACTCATCAAACATTGAACCATCCACCAGTTTTGTTATGCTCTCATGTAGCTCTTCATATACATTAGAGGTTTTTTGCAGCCTGAGCTATAATTTACAGATATGACGCCTTGGTCCCTGGGCAAATATGAAAGAAGAAACTGCTGCCTCCTCTTTAGACTGTGCAGTGCCTAGTTTTATTACTGTTCAGAAATGTGTCTAAACCCACCTTTTTTATATCTAATTTGTTTGGAATGACAGGCATGTTCTGACTTTAAAAAATTAATTTTGCAGGGTGATATAACGTGTTTTATTATGCAGGAGTTTGCCGTTTGGGCGTGGGGGTGGGGAGAAACACAGAAAAACACTTAATTAGACTTGTATCTTGAAGAACTTAATTTGATCTTCCAGGAGGGGGAAAATTACAGGTTAAAGTGGAGATTATATATTCAGTACAAAGAATGCCCTCCCCCCTTTTTTTTGTTTAACAGCGGCTTTTGCAAAGCATTGTTGGAGATCCTTCTTTTTGAGAAGACTTTTAAAAGGATGGATTTTTGTAATAGCTACTAAAGTTGGCCCTCCACATTCTCTAGGGTTAGGAGTGCAGGATCCTTGCAAAAGGGGAAAAAATCACAAATATCAAAATGTGTGTGTGATGAGGGGAGGGGGCAAAGACATGATGGGGAGGAGAGGCACCCAGGATCTAAACCAGGTCAGGGAAAGGAGAAGGAAAGGGGGTGAGTCAGCATGGTGGCCTTATACTTCCTCTCTCTACCCCATCTCCTTCCTTAGGTGTGCACAGAGGGGCGTCGGAAGAGGATTTGTGCTGCTGAGCAATCTGGCTGTAAGCTGACCTTAAGTGGCTGGACAGCCGCTGGTGGAGGAGGAGGAGGACAAGAGGCAGATTTTTGAAGGGCTATGTGGCTTGATCAGAGCTGCTGAGTAGGAAAGTTCCCTTGGAAAAGAAGTACCTGATGGGGGCAGTGCTTGAAGAAACTTGCAAATAAATTCATGAAAGTTAAACCCGCAAATGTGAAGAGCCGACTGTAGTTTTAAAAGCAACCTGGTAGTATTTTTAATTATTAAGACTCCACTTACTTCCAGAAGTAGAGTGTGAAAAGCTCAGATTACTAAGGGAGACCAAATGGAATATTAACTAGAGGTTGGAAATTTACTTATTCTGTTTTACAGTAGTTAAAGGGCAATTGAGCCACTGTGGTGTAGAGGTTTGAGATATTGGACTAAGACTCCATGAAACCAGGGTTTAAATGTCTGCTTAGCCAAGGAAACTTATTGGGTGACCTTGGTCAAATCATATTCTCTCAGCCTCAGATGAAAGTTGTGGTAATCCCTCTCTGAACAAATCTTACCAGGGAAATTAATTGATAGATTTGCTTTAGGGTCATCATAAGTCGGAAAGTGTGTGACTGCACACACAACAAAAACAGGGGAATTAAATTATCTTAGGCTTGTAAAGTAATGAGGAATGGGCGGGCAGGGATTCAAACCTTGGTCTCCTGGACTATAGTCCATTACAAAAAAGAAGGGGTAATCACACTGGGAGATGACACACTTGGTTGCATGATATTGGTATTCAGCAGAAAGGTGGTGCAACCATGTAAATAGGTTAGGGTAGGTTTACACCTCACAAACACTATGTGGGATCCTGCCTATAGTTTTCCCTAAATCATCTTCAACATGAACCACTATATTGCACTGAGCTTGCCAGTGTGACAATATAGGTCATTTCCACACTCAACTGTTATAGCGCTGTTATTCCACTTTTAACATCCGATGGAATCCTGGGGTTTGCAGTTTAGGGAGGCCCCTCCCTAAACTGCAAACTCCAGGATTCCATAGGGTGCTATAACAGTTGAGAGTTATAGTGCTATAACAGTCGAGTGCTGAAATGGCCGTAGAAATATCTGTTGATATTCTGTACAGGTGGATTGACTCCATCAAGAAAGTCCTAGCCTTGAGTTTGCAAAACCAGAATGGGGAACTCAATCACCAGAGCTCTCTAAAGTCTTTCCTTCATAAGGTCACAGTAAGTTGAAGTCAACTCGATGGCAAATAGCAACAAATAGAAGTCATTCCTTCAGTCATCCAACTGGAAATTATCCTTTGCACTCTAAACCACAGAAGGCACTTCCTGGCAGGATGTTGTTTGTTTTTTATTTAAAAAATAATGCAAAGGAATAATTATTTCCTTCAAAAACAAATTAAGGGAGAGGGAGAATGGTTTCTTTGCCTTCCTTTCTTTTTATTAGTAGCCTTCCAGGGTGTGCATGCATCTGTTTTCCCCTTCGCTTTTATTTCCCTCTTTCTTCTTCTTCTGCTTTTTGTTTCTTTAATTGCTCATTTGTGGCTTTTACGAGTTGTCTTTCAGCTGAGACAAAGTGAAGCAGTGTTACATTCCAGGCATGTAGGGGCTTAGCTGCTGTTTAATTGTGTGTTCAACTCTGTAATTAAGAAGCAAATAGAAGATCTGATGCCCTTAAACCATAGAAATTCAAGGTTTCTTGGCAAAATGCTCAGGTAACTGTGCTCTAAACTAAGAGTACTTTCAACAGTGTGCGTGTGTGTCGGTACATAACGCCAGGGAAAGAGAAAAGAGACGAAAGAGCAGAAACCATAATTTCATACCCTGCTCAGAGTTCCACCATTACTGTCTCCTTCTACCATTGGGCCCTGCCAAGGAGTTCATGCTGAGCGGAGCTGGAAGAGTCTAAGAACTGCCTTGCATCAGGCCCAGTGGTACCGTTAGTGATAGTGAGATAGTGACCTCAGTCAGCCAATGCTAGGGGTGGCATCAAGGTGTTGTTCAAGAGATGTGTGTGTTATGCGGCTTCTTGTCTGGTCTGCTGCCTTCAAAATCAGTGGAGGGATGCTATAGTGAGCACTGAGGAAAGATTCATCTTCCAGTCTGGTTATTATCTGTATGTGGAATGGAATGGGGGAGCCATTTTGTTTTTCTCCTTGGGAGGTAAAATGTCCTGAGTTGGCCCTGTCCTGTAGCAGAAGAGGAAAAGGAAAACACAACAACTAAGGCCATTGCCGCCCTATACTGTTATAGGGCTCTTATTCCTATGGAATCCTGAGGTTTGCAGTTCAGGGAGGAGCATTTAGAATTCTCAGTAGACGACAAACCCCAGAATTCCACAGGATGTTGAAAGTGGGAAAATAGCACTATAACAGTGTAGTGCTGAAATAGCCTATGAGAGTTCCCAGGGACAGTGGTGGACAATGATTAAACTCAACCAAGTTCTGCAACAATCAGAAGTAGGACCCGTATTGCAATTCCTTGTTGCACTGAGAATCGCAATGGGGACTCGAAATGTCCTGCTGTGCCCTGATTGGCAGCGGAACAGACCTCCATCGCTTGCAGCAACCTCTGACTATTAAGGTAGATTTGGGGGAGCCAGCCCAGGGGTTACACATCTGTAACTATGGCCATTTCCACACTAGACTGTTATAGTGCTATTATTCTACTTTCAACATCCTATGGAATCCTGGGGTTTGCAGTTTAGGGAGGGGCCTCAAAGGGCCTCCCTAAACTGCAAACCCCAGGATTCCATAGGATGTTGAAAATGGAATAATAGCACTATAACAGTCTAGTGCGGAAATGGACATGCTAGCAATGTAGAATCTTGTCCCTTTTTATTTAAACATGACTGCTTTTTCACTGGGTGTGGCAGAAAGGTCTTTTGATGGGGTGTACTGTACCTTGATCATGTATTTTAAACTGTCTTAAAGATTTTAATAGCATGGTCTGTTTTTTTAAATTGTACAACACATTATTTTAACTGTATTTTGTTTTTCATCTTTCACTGTAAGCCACCTGGGGTCTTATTTGGGGGAAAAAATCCGGATATAAATAAAATAAAATAATAAAATAAAAAATAAAATAAAATAAAATAAAATAAAATAAAATAAAATAAAATAAAATAAAATAAAATAAAATCTGCAGAAGGGTGCACCAAGAAGAAGGCATCTTTCTGGACTGCCTGGGGCTCCTTTGGAAGTCTGGGAAGATGACATTGTCTTTGAACCATCAACTGTAAGAGCAGCCAGATACTGTCTGCCTACCTCCAATCTCCCCTCGCCACTAAAAATGATCTGCCAGATGCACATAGAGGAGGAGCATTTATTATGAACAGCCCACCTCTACTAAATAATGCAACGTGCAGCTGTGGAGACATATTTTACAGTTGCAATTTGGGAAGTTACATCAGAGATGTCCTCTGAGCTCAGAGGGCATATGATTGGAGCACTGAGCCAAAATTCTTCAGACCTCCCAACATTGGTTTCTTCCTGCGTGCACTTATTTTATTCCTCAGAAAGATAATAATCAATCTTTTTTTTAAAAAAAATTATCTATGTCCATTAAGGATGATCAGATACTATAAAAGCTTCGCTTCTTGAAGTTCCTCTTAGTAGCCAAAGCAGCACTGGCTAGCAAAATCCTTAGGCAGCTCTTTAATAAATGATGAAGCACTGAGGCTCACGTTTAAATGCCTGCAAGTAAATCAATACTTGGAGCGGACATCAAATGTCATAGAAATTCAAAAAGTCAACCGAAGCTTGAGGAGAGACAGGAGAATGGATTGGAATGGAAGCCCCAGCAGGTTTCTGTGTCTGAGAACTAGAAAATGCAGACAAACAGTTGAAAAAGTGTTGATATTTTGAAACTGGAGTACATTTCGAAGATACAAAAGGTTGTTTAAAAAAAATGCTGCTATCATGCTCAGCAATTAAATGTCATAAGCTAGAATTATGACCACATAATTTTTGCTGTTCATGTTCACGAACATGATTCTCAAACATCATTGCCAACATCATGATTCACAGACATCATGTTCACAAACATCATTGCCATTATTGCAGTGGCCCCCCAAACCCACCCTAAAAGCCAGGCAGCTGGATCAAGTGAAGGAATTCTGCAGTGCTAGGCACTGAAGAATGTTGTGTTCAGTTCCTTCTCACCACTGAATTGTCAAGCAGTGAGGAGCTGCAACAATTCCCTAAATATTTAAATCAGGAATAAAGCATAGCTACATCATTGTAGCTTCATCTCCCATGGAAGATCTCAGACATTGACTCTCAAGTTCCAGTTTTCAGTTAGTTGGGTTAACACTCTATTGAGTCTTTGGCCATTTCCACACTAGACTGTTGTAGTGCTATTATTCCAGTTTCAACATCCTATGGAACCCTGGGGTTTGCAGTTTAGACAGGGGCCTTGGAGGCCCCTGTCTAAACTGCAAACTCCAGAATTCCACGGGATGTTGAAACTGGAATAAAAGCACTACAACATTCTAGTGTCGAAATGGCCTTTGTTTTATATGTGGATGTTGTGTGCCTTCAAGTCATTTCCAACTTATGATGACCCTAAAGTGAACCTTCAAGTCATTTCCAACTTATGGTGATCCTAAAGTGAACCCATCATGGGGTTTTCTTGGCAAGATTTGTTCAGAGGGGGTCTGCCTTTATCTTCCTCTGAGGCTGAGAGAGTGTGACTTGCCCAAGGTCACACAGTAGGTTTCTATGGCAAAGCCACTGATTTAAACCCTGGTCTCCACAGCCATAGTCCAAGACTCAGACTACTAAACTGCCTCTTCTTGTTTTATAGATAGATGTTAAATACCAGATTCCACCAGCTAAAAGAATTTCAAGAAGAATTGTTATATACAGAATAGGATTTTTTTTAAAAATTATTTGATACATTTTATTTATGTCTTACCTTCATTGTACTTGTGGCTTTCCTTGGTATTGTTAGCCAAGTCTCCAGTAAAAATGAATGAGTTCTCCTTTTCCTATGAAGGGTTGTTTTGCTATGAGAAAATTCAGCTGGGACTCATAGGTGAGCAGCAGTGGTGAACTGGAGTCAGGGCTCACATGGTGGAAGTGCAGGGATACCTTGATTAACAGGGATGATGACATCATGTCTCCTCTCGTCCCCCAGTTTTCCTCTTTCCACTGAGCTTAGCTATTGTCATTATTGTTGTTGTTGTGTGCCTCCAAGTCATTTCTGACTTACAGTGCCCTAAGACGAACCTATCATGGGGCTTTCTGGGGCTGAGAATGTGTGATGTATGAGAATGTGTCACCACTGGAATCTATGACATTGGCAGACGCATGAGGGATATGGACTTTTCAGCTTTGGCGATGCTGGCTGGGGGATTATGGGTCTTGTAGACCAAAAAGTAACTTCTCAAAAGCCTGCTTTTTTTACCGTGTGTCATTCTAGCCTTCACACACACACACACACACACACACACACACACACACACACACAACATAGCATATATACATAACAGAGAGACATCACATAAATAAGATTGCAGGATTGGCAGGTGATGTGTTTTATATAGTAGGTCCTGCTGATCACTATACTTCTAAAATGGCCGTCTGTGATGCTACCTTATTTATGGAACTGAATGTCACCTGCAATCTGTGGGTGAAACTATAACAGACCTGTGAATGTGCTTCAGGAATTGTAAGTCTGCAATCTTGACCAGGAAGCTAGAGTAACCAGTGGCCAGCCATTTCAGCTCAGAACATCACAGATGCTCTGATTTGTCCTTGTTTAGTACTAAGGTTTCTTCTCCTTCAGACATTTTGGACAAAAAGGAGAATTTTGGGATTGATTGATTTAAGACCCTAACACTGCATGGCTCCAACATAGGCCCTTTCCGTACCCGACCTGATCCTGGCAATGTCCAGGAGGGGAGTGCAACAGGCCATTCAACAACTCAGGATTTACCATTCGTCCACTGCAGTCCCACCCCCACGGCCACTGTGTGTCTCATAGAAAGTGCCAGGGAGGGCGGGAATGAGAGAAGCATCTTGCTATGTTCCCATAAGAAGATAATTATCTACTGAGACCTGCCAGGATGGATTACATCAGTGGATGATGTAATCATTCTCTATATGGCAACAGGGACATAACCAGACTGTTCTCCAATCTTCCCCATACTCTCCAGCAGCCATACAATGGCTGTTGCAGGACTGCAGCTGCTTAACAGTAAGTCCTGGAGGGGGAGCTTTGGTTGTTGCAAAGGGTGAAATCATAGAATCATAGGGCTGGAAGAGATCCCAGGGGCCATCAAGTTCAACCCGCTGCCGTGCAAGAATACACTATCAAAGCATTCCTGACAGATGGCCATCCAGCCTGTTTAAAAACCTCCAAAGAAGGAAACTACACCATATTTTGAGACTGTGCATTCCACTGCTGAACTGCTCTTACCATCAGGAAGTTCTTCCTAATGTTTAGACTGAATCTCTTTTCCTGAGATTTGAAAAGAATATCAACCTCTGCAGTGGCCAGAAAAAGCCATACATAAGGTAGACTTATGCCTGCATATACTTCTAGACGATTCCAGACTTTCTCTCTCTCTCTCTCTCTTTTCTTTCTCATAGCAGTGGGTGAATTCATGATTTTTTTTAGTCTGTGCTAGTGCTGGGAAAGTTACATCTGAAAATTAATTCATTATTGCTGACCAAATTCACTGGACTACAAATCCTGCCATCTTATTAATGGCTGGGAATGGTGGGGTTTGTAGCATGATGTAAGTGGAAATTGCAGATTGGGAGAAGCTGCCCTAAAATATGTGATCTAATAATCTGGTTAATTTTTGGTCACTGTTTTGCATTTCTCATCTTTCCATCTGTTGTATCCTTCTTATGACCTCTTAACTTTTTGCTATTCACATTTGTATTCGTGGCACCATTGCCATGGCCTTAAATGCTCTCAACACCTATCTTAAAAGCCAGAGAGCTGCACCAGCTGAAGTTGTTCTGTGTGCTGGTAAGTGGGGTGCTTCAGGACGATGTGTCCAAAGTGAGCAAAGTCCCCCTGTCCACTGCTGGAGGTGTGTCCTCTCTGCCCTGTGGCTGCACATTCTGCTGTATAATGGCTACTGAGTGGTCAGGTGCTCTCTTTCCTCCTACCTCTCTCCTTTAGAGGAATCTCCTTTCTCAAGATGGCGACTGGAAGTAGCTAGAATGCCAGAATTCAGTGCTCTGCTCTGCTCTGCTTGAGAGGAAAGCACCAGTAAGCCCTGTCTTTTTGATTCTCCCTGGGAGTCCTGGGCCAGAGGCAAGGGAATGGGAGTGAGGAGCTCCAGAAGGGAATGGGAGGAGGGTCACAGGAGGGGAGTAATTTGTGTTTTTCCACTTTTGCGAGGATTCCGCACCCCAAACCCTTGCGGATGTGGAGGGACCACTGTAGTTTATTTCTGCTCACAAATTGAGTGCCTCTTAACCAACAAATTAATTCTCTAGGCTTCACTGGGGCAAAGAGGCAGGTACATAACAAATAATGAGTGAGATTTCACCAGCTATAGTCTCAGAAGGTGAGAAGAAGAGGCAGTATCTGATGGACCTAAGCCCCTCCCACACTTCCATCTCCCTTTCTTTTCATGTAGGGTCTTAATTAGATTGCAAGCCTGAGGGCAGAGAATTGTCCTTTTGTTCTTTTACTTGTAAAGCGCCATGTACAATGATGGTGCTATATGAAATGACAGCAACAACAACAACAAAACAATATAATGATTTCATAGCTGTGGTCCACTTGCATTCACAGAGAAAGACAAGACAAGCACATTAACAGTGAAAGTGCATTTTTTGGGTTTTAATGGAGTTTGTTTGTTTATTTATTGCCTGCTGAAGCACTTTGAAGAGTTGTTGGGAGGGAGAGACACTGCAGGAGATATTTGAGGCATCTGAACAATTTAATGGGAATGTTGGAAAGGTACCAGCATGGCCTGGCATTGTTTCCATGACAACTGTGTTTTTTGTTATTGAGCATCCGAATAAATAACTCTTTAAGTCTTATAGGTACAGACTCTTCTTTGAATATAAAACACAGGGAGCTCCAGGGCTCAAATACTTTGTGCACCTTCCTGTTGGATTTTTTTGTAAAAAAAAATAATGTAAATTTGTTCATCTTCTGGCTGTGAATATCTTTGTTACCCACAGGCTCTTTTCCACTCTGCTATTGTGCCTGTGAACAGAAAAGAGAAGAAAAAGTTTTCTGCCTGACCCCTGGAAGCTGCTGGGTCAGCAGATAAAGACACATGGGATGGAGGGGGGAGGCGTCCATCTAGTCCTGCTATAGAAACATAGCTTTCCCACCTGGGATACAGAGACAGTGCAAACTGACTCATGAGGGGAAAGTGTGGGGACTGTCTCCAAAAGTGTTCACTTGGCAATGGAATGGAAATTGCTGGTGAAATGGGCTGCCCTTTTCCCCTTGCATTTCTTTCATTTCACATCCCACAATGGTACTTCAGTCTACCCTAGGGGATCGCACAATCTGCCCAACCAGATTTGGTAGCGAGGGAAGGGGATGAGATGCTGAGGGAGGAGAGGAAGAGAGAAGTCTACTCATACGGCATTGGATGCAGCCTGCTGCAGATGAAGATGTAAAAGATGGCTTTGCTGGATAGAACTCAGTGTCCATATCAGGATGTGTGGCTCCTGTCAGAAGGTTTTGCTGAATGCGTATCAGAATAGATCAGGTAGCCAGCTTAGGCATTGCTAAAGTCAGCACAGCACTACAAAGTACTGAACGCTAATTGTCGATTTCAGCTATGTATCTGTTTGAAGCATGTTTACGTGTTCCAATGAATCAAATGGTTAATTGCTTCATTACCCACCGCTACAATGTATCTGATGTATCCAGCAGAAAGGGAGAAGATTGGGGAAAAACAAAAGTACCAAAAGGTGTTGTGTGAGAACTGGAAATGTCTAGAGATAAGGAGGCAGGAAACATGTTCCAGCCTCAAGGATGAAAGATACGTAAACAACTGTGAGTCTCTGAAACCTCTAGAATGGTGGAATAATGTTGGACTTATGATACTCTCCAATCAAAGCTCTGCAAATTTGTATTTGAAAGGTACAAAATCTGTAACCATCATGTGTGCTGTAGTCTCAGCAATTTCTAACTAAGTGTGCTGTGTTGCTTGCTTTACTACAAACAAACACTGCTGATCAACTCTGAGTGAAGTTTGTGGAGTGCAAGTCATCCAGGGCATGGCAGTCCATTTAGAGCTGGGGAGATCTGGGGCTGTTCACACCACACATTTATGGTGCTATTATACCACTTTAACTGCCGTGGTTCCATCCAGTGGAATTCCAGGGCTTGTAGTTTGGTGGAACACCAGAGCTGTCTGACTGAGAATTCTAAATGCTCCTCCCTTAACTGCCCGTCCCAGGATTCCATGGGATGTTGCTGTGACAGTTAAAGTGGAAAGCAACCCAATAATTATGTAGTGTGAACGTACCCCGGAATCAATCCTCTGAGAGCCACAAGCATAAGAAAACGAATGTGCACAAAGAGATTTACACCGTGCAACCCTTTTATTGAATTGCAAGATCGTTCCACTGAATTAAGATCTTGCATTGTCACATGTGTCAGATATGACTATGATGACAGAACTCGGTCATCATAGCTAAGTCTGACAATGCCAATCCTGGAAAAAACCCAACAAACTAATTTTTCAGCTGGCAGCACTCCAGCCAAAGGGTTTCTGAGATGAAGTGGATTAGAGCAGGAGAAATGACACACACACACACATATGTGTGTGTCATTTCTCCTGTTCTAATCCCGCTGTATGTATATGTATGTGTGTGTGTGTGTGTGTGTGTGTGTGTGTGTGTGTGTGTGTTTACACCCAAAATTTTTTTTATCATCATTAACTGAACATACTGTACTTCTAGTTTATGAACATGGTAGTTTTATGCCATAACAAATTGTACATATTACATAGTACAATACAACACATGTTCCTATGGAAACAAAGTGACTTTCAACCTGTAAAGGATATTAATATTGCTTTTAAAAAACATTTTCTCTTATTTTTCATTCTTTCCCACTTTTTCCCCATTGGCTTCCAAAATATTTCCAGAAATTTTACAACAGTAACTCTTATACTTTGGGATTGTGTGTGATCATTATATCCATGTAACCCACTAACTCCAATGAAATTACACTAATGGTATTTTATGCTACACAGCCAATGAGCTCAAACCCAAGCCTTACACTATAGCATCCATTAAGGAAATATCCTATCATTCTGGGTCATTAAGCAAATTCTCCAAAACAGAAATGTTGATCAGTCATGAGAGAATATGTTATGTTGTCTGCAGTGAGGACAATGAGAGGAATCTGCACTATCAAATCATCTTTTTTATAACAGGTTTACCCAATCTACACTTCCCATACTGAACATTGAATGGAGGCAATCTGCAGTCTGAAATACGCACACTTTTAGACTTATTTTAGAAAAAGGGGAAAAATAAAAGTGTGCATATTTGAACAATGTGCAAGAAACTACCACATACTTATCTAAAGATGAATACAGATATGCTTCAGTCAATGGGAAAATGTGCCAATGAATGCACCCATTTATGTTTCCATTTGAATTATGTACACAAAATAACTATGGAACTAGCTTGGAATGCATGTAGAAGTGGGAAAAGGGAGGAAATCCAAGAAACAGATTTGACAGTTTTCTTTGGACCTGAATCACTTGACTCAAATTACAAAAAAGAAGATTCTGACTAAATATTAAGAACTTTCTGAGAGTGGGTGCTATACAACAGTGGAATGGAAATACAGTCATTTCCTCACTTCACTGTTATAGTGCTATTATTCCACTTTCAACATCCTGTGGAATTCTGGGGTTTGTAGTTTACTGAGGCCAAAAAGCTTTCTGGCTGAGAATTCTAAATTCCCCTCCCTAAACTGCAAACCCCAGGATTCTGTAAGATGTTGAAAGTGGAATAATCGTGCTATAAGAGTATAGTGCGGAAATGGCCTGAAATTCTGCACTGGTGGAACCTGGACTAGATGAGCCCTGGGAGAGTTCTCCCTGAGAAATTCTATGTCTTCCAAGAGAGGGTTTCAATGGAAAGCAAGTCCTATCAAAACCAGGCTAAATAATGGAACATTTCAAAACAAATTACTTTGCAAGCTTAAAAAAAATTATGTGCATGAAATTCAGTTGCACAAAATACACAGGTTGTAGCACTTAGTTATCTGGTGCTGCTGGCGATGGGTTTCCGGGGTGCAGGCCTATCTATCTCCGTCTGCAGTGAATTTGCAGAGGCTTTTCCTCTTGCTGCTTCCCCCTCTGGCTTTGGAACACTGGGCAGATGCCACTCAAAGGATCACTTGGTTTGCCAAGCAGCTGGCTCCTGCTGCAGGATGGGGTTACACAGCTTTCACAGGCTCCCTGGCCCTGTCGCGTTGCTGCAAAAGCATTCCCATGCCCGATACTTGATCTAGATGTAACAGAAGCAAGCACGGAGGACAACGGGTGTCTTTTACTAGATGGTCTTTCACGTGCGGAAGAAGTGCCAAGCCACCGACAAAAGAAATTGCTGAAATGCTTTGGAAAAGAGCTCTCTCATTCTCTCTCTGTCTCTTTTTAAATGGGGGAGCTCAACCAACTCCTCAAGTCAACGCTTCCTGCAAGGGGGGGCACCAGCTTGTGTTTTCAAAATGGCTGCCGCTCACAAGCTATCTGCGGCGTCTACAAAGCTGAGGGTGACATTTCGCCTTCTTTCAAATGCACACTGGCTTCTCTTTCCAGCTCTCTCTTTCTCTCTCTCCTGCCTCCCCCTCCTCCCATGAGCTCACTTAATAATGCATGACCAACAGCCGAGGCAGCCTGATCCGCTAGCCCAATAATAACGCAGACCGTATCCTCTCCTTTAGGAGTCAGGTTACTGTCATTTGGGAATCCAACAGATGGAAACTCTGGGATTCTTTCCATGTCGTTTTGGCTTTGGAGGTCTCCCACTATAGTAAATTACAAGCATGTCATAATCCCAGCATAAGAGTTCCGGGGAGGCTGCCGGTGGTGGAGGAGGAATGGCGGTGGGGGGAGGGAATCTCTCCTTTAGATGAGCTGCAGCGAACGGTGTTGCTGAGGCCTAGGGTGTGGTTAGAAGGGCCTTTATGCAGCAGCCCTTCTGAAGTAGCTAAGCGCCTTTCTGCACTGCATTGTTGTAGTGCTATTATTCCCCTTTCAACATCCAGTGGGATTCTGGGGTTTGTAGTTTACTGAGGCCAAAGAGCTCTCTGGCTGGGAATTCTAAGTGTCCCTCCCTAAACTGCAAACCCCGGGATTCTAGAGGATGTTGAAAGTGGAATAATCTAATATATAGAAGTCAAAGATTGCCTGCTTGTCTGTGTCAAACAAAGACCTCATATGATTTGCTGTGTCAGGCAAAGACCTCATATGATTGGCTGCCTAAGAAGATTCTATGGAATCCTGGAGGTTGCATTTTAGGGAGGGGCCTTTAGAGCTCTTGGGCCTCAGCCAACTGTGTCTGTCTGGAATAGGCTATGGAGACGAGGCATAGCAGCAAGGAGGAGGGCAGTGTATTCCCTCAGGAACCCAACCTCTGTATGTTAATAACTCCAAATACAGATTGGATTGGGGAATATGGGGAAAATTACAGGTACTGAACAAGACAGTTTTGGGAATTAGAGACACAGGATCTCAAATCTTTCTAACAAGTATTACCTATGAGAAAATAAAATTCTGGGCAACTTCAGATATATATGCTAGTAGCACTATAACAGTGTAGTGCAAAAATGGCCAGTGTAGTGCACAAAGGCCCTAAGAGTGTTTCTGTACCACTCAGTCATAACACTTTGACATCAGTTTTTTTAAACTGCTGTGGTTCCATCCTACAGAGTCGCAGCATCTGAGTTCAAGAAAGGGCATAAGAGCTCACTAGGAGAGAATGGCAACCACCCCATTGAACTCCAAATCCCAGGATTCCATAGGATGGAGATGTGGCAAGTCAATAGGTTTCAAAGCAGCCACAATGGTATACTGTATAAGCAGTGGTTGTCACCCTCTGGTCCTCCAGATGTTTGGACTTCAACTCCCACAAGCCCCAGCTGGTATGACCAGTGGTTATGATATCTGGGAGTTGAAGTCTGAAACATCTGAAGGACCTAAGGCTGAGAATCACTGCTTCCAGGCTGTAATGATACTCTAAGTAGGGCTGTAAATGATCAGTGCCTGCATGGATCACTGTCTGGGGATCTAACGGATTCCACGCAGGAATTATGTGATAGAAGGTTGTTATATAAATAACAAGGTGAACCAAAATGTGTCAACCACTGCTGAGCAGGGCACCAACTATTCTATTCTCTCTCCTTGTCTGAGGGTGAGAAGGGTTCTGAACATCTCAGTTTCTCTCTTGCGCTCCCATTTTCCATCTTTGTTCTCAGCGTACATCCATTTCTGCAAATGTAGTTTGAAGCATGAAAGTAGTTTGCATTCAATTAACTCCGCAGAGGAGACTGAGAACAAGAGGGGACAGAATTTTGCCCTTGCTAGTAGTACTCTTCAAGCTTGTGTGTTCTTCTTCATTAATAAATTTGGCCATCTTGACTGTACACCGACGTGGTTTTTCACCTGTGCTACATTGGAGGATACAACCCTGCCAATGTTACTTATAGCCAAATACAATTTTTAAAATGGTGGCAAATTCTTTTCCCCAGTTCTGGTGCAATTGATACCTGCTGGGATTTCACTCGCTTTGTCCTCTTTTTGCTCTGTAAAGAGGTGAGAATTACATCTAATGCCAGGCAGCATCAAGTCCATCAGTCTTTCAAAAAATCCTTGGTGAAAGAATGGGAATTTTTAATTATTTTTTTTTCTTTTTCGCAAGAATACTATGTAAACTGTAGAGTTTGATAATTAGTGTTTTTGGGAAAATAAAAGCAGTAGAAATATATGAATGGTATTTGCAATTGGAGAATTTTTTTTTACATAGTTGTGTATCATCATCATTATGAAAATTGAAAGTCAAATGTTAAATTCTTTTGTCATTCTTCATGATTCTTTATTATCTTTATCTTTTAAAAAAACTATCTTCTTTCTAGCTGTTTCTTTTTTGTTCTTTCGTTTCTTTGTAAATCTTTTGATTTTTTTCCATTGTATTGGAGGATGTCTGATGAACATAATAAAATGAAATAGTGTGTCAGCCTGTGTGCAATCTTTTTGAACCCTGTTTTAATGCTTTGTGACACTTTGGGGCTGGAGAACAAGGCAGAGGGGGAGTTGGCACCTGTTCCATCACCTCTTCAATTCGTCTCAAGGTACACCTGACAGCTTCACATTTTGCTAGGTGCAAGAGCAGAGCCCCAGCAAAGACACCAAATATGTCACTCTTGCCAGCTGATATGATGCGAGGAAGAGACAAGAGAGCTGAAGAAAGCTCCTGAAGAGAATGCTATGAGCCACCCAACTTTGGACCCCAAAATAACACCCTGCTGACCATTTATAGTTTAGATGGATGAGGCGTGCAAGGATTACTTGATAAGACATTGTCTGCTTATGGGATACAGGCATTTCTGCTTATCTGATGGGCTAGGGACCAGAGCATGGTCAGAAAGTGGAATTGGTTGAAAAACAGATCATGAGAGAATTATGGAGGCTCATGCTCCCTACAGGAAGAAGGCAAGAGGAGAAGAACTGACAAAAGAGTGGACCCTGTGTCAGAAGAACAGTACCTGTCTATAGTTTACAATGGTCAAAAGAATGGAACGTCAAAGAAAGAGCTTTCAAAAGAGAGGGACGGCCTGTACCTGCAAGTACTCTCTGGAAAAGGGTCATGTTATCCACTATATACGTATTAAAGCATAACTGACAGATTGGTAGAGATATTGGAAGAACACATGCATGAGTGGATTCCCAAGGCACACTTTGCCCAAAGCATGACATTTCAAGGGAAAGCAGAAAGATCGCGTCTCCGGAAACCTGTGCTTGCTCCAAACATGCAATTTCTCTCTCTCAGTGTCTTTTTCTCTGTGTGTGTCTGTGTGCACAAGCTGCAACATGAAGCAGTGTTTTTTCCCCCCAGAGCAGCTTGTCAAAATCAGCTTTGCAGTCTCACCTGCTATGATTCTTAAACTGAAAGAAAACCTAAAAAGGATTAACTGTATTTGCTTGCATTCACCGTTTATTGGATTTGCCTCTCCTTGTTTTCCCCTCCCTATTCTGTCTCCCTCTTCACTGTCTATGTACCGGTGAGCTCTTATGTGGTTTTCTTACTATTTTTTTCTATTAGTTTTACTCTACTATATTTCATATATTGCTTTCACAGTCTACCAGATCTTAACCGACTGTATTTTAGGGCCAGGAATGATTTGGATACTACCCAAGAATCTAAGGATCAATGAGGCATTGTCTGATAACACGGCACATTCCAATCAGTGTTGCTTTTTGTGTTATTGTGATCCTGTCTATTGCAATTTCATTTAGAGGTTTTGCCAGTCCATTTGGAACTGCTTTTGGAGTACCAATCACCACTGGAATCAGTTGTTGTTGTTATATCAGCCACATTTTCTTATAACACTGTAACAATCAAAAGAGAGACAGCTGTGGTGCAGTAGTTGGACTGTTGGACTAGGTCCATTTACGCACTAGACTGTTATAGTGCTATTATTCCCCTTTCAACATCCTATGGAATCCTGGGGTTTGCCATTTAGGGAGGGGCCAGGCCTCTCCCAAAACTGCAAACCCCAGGATTCCATAGGATGTTGAAAGGGGAATAATAGCACTATAACAGTCTAGTGTGCAAATGGCTGTACCCCTCATGGAGCTACTGTCTGTTTCTTCTGAATACAACAAACTGGGCCATATGTAATGGTGGGAAATTCCAAATCCCATTCTTCCTTATTCCCTGCAAGCCTCCCTCCTTGTTTCTTCTCTGGGAGAAAAGGGTCCCGCAGAAGAAATGCACATAACAAGGTGCTTTTGCAATAAAAGCTCACCGATTGGTTCTCGCCTGCTTTTTGCTCATACTTGCCCCGTGTGTCTCTCCTCCTTGGAGCACAGCGGTGTCTTGAAGAATGGCTTGTGGAGGGTGAGGGAGATTGCCCAAGCATGCCCTTTCATGCCATATTAGCAGAGACAACACTCTTTTCCCTACCGCTGAGATGGGCAGTGCCAACCTTGCTGCCATGCTATCCAATGTTGTCTCAGGCACCCTGGTGTTCTTGTAGCTGGATTTAACACCAGGTCTGGAAAATTATTTCTTGGGGGGGTGTTAAATTGCCAAAATTCCCTAGCCAGTATGGCCACTGGGGAAACTTGGGAATTGTGATCCAAAAAAAAAATATTTTTTTTTTCTCAGCTTCTGGATGACAGATATCTGGCAGAATGAGGTCTCAGGAGGGACTCTGGACTTCTGGTGGTAGTGGTGTTTTAACATGTCTGAGGTATGGGTGTTAATTTTTTTGTTTAAGTCATTGCTCCAAATTCTCTGAAAATAAGGCGGGGAGGGAGCTGAGCAGGACAATAAGTAAAGTGGCAACTTATGAGGGCAAGCATGAAGATTTTGGAGGCTATACCAACCCCATTTTCCTCCACCAATTTCACTTCTGGTTTCCCAAAAATGCTGTTAGGGTCCTAAACAAAGGGCATTTCTACACTAGACTGTTACAGTGCTATTATTCTCCTTTCAACATCCTATGGAATCCTGGGGTTTACAGTTCAATGAGGAGCTGCCAGAGAGTCGGAAATGACTTGAAGGCACACAACAACAACAACAGCAACACTCTCATAACTCCTAGAATAGTCAAACATTTTTAGAAATGTTAAAATTTTGCTTACAGCTGGATATGACGCCACATCACCCAGTGGAAACACGCCCTTGGAGTAAATTCACAGAAGATAGATCCAACAATAACTGTTAGTCAAGATGGCTAATTATCACCTCTGCTGTTAGAGGCAATACGTGTGGTGTGGTTTGGTGGTCTGAGCATTGGTCTATGAGTCCCTGCTTGACCACGGAAACTCATTGGGTGACCCTGGGCATGTCACACACTCTCAGGGTTGGAAAACTCCGGGATAGATTTGCCTTAGGGCTGCCATAAGTCACAAATGACTTGAAGATGCACACAACAACAACAACAATGCGTTTGTACCTCATTTGCCAGGGAAGGGTTCAGCAGTCCTCATGACCAGCTGGAAGGCTTCCCATAGACAACTGATTGGTCACTATGTGGACACAATAGCCATTTCTGCACTATGCTGTTATAGTGCTGTTATTCCACTTTTAACATCCTATGGAATCCTGGAGTTTGCAGTTTAGGGAGGGGCCCTTAGGATTTTCAGCCAGAGAGTTCTTTGGCCTCAGTAAACTACAAACGCCAGAAGTCCACAGGATGTTGAAAGTGGAAAAATGGCACTAGAACCATGTAGTGCAGAAATGGCAATGTTCGATGAAATACCATACCCTCCAACCATCCCAGTTAATATTTTAACACTCCATATCAAAGCATGGGGGACATACAGCCTTGTAACAGGAAAATTGTGGTTGAGTCAGAAGCTTAGAGTTCCTGGAACACAGATCCTAAACAGGCTGGTTAAAAAAAAAAAAATAAAGGCTGAAAGATAGAGGGAAGCTTGATTGTGTAGAGCTTTAAAAGTTAAAACAAGAAGCTTGTACTGAGTCCTAGAAGGCATGGGTAAGCAATGAAGAGAGATCAAAAGTGGGCTAAAGTGATCACGATGGCATGCCAAAAAGATAATCTTAGCCCCTCCTGCTCTTTCCAATTTTTTTCTTTAAGGTACCGTGAAGGCAATCTATGATAGACTCTTCTACAGTGCAAAGGAAAAAAACACACATATTCACTTGCCACATAGGGAAATAGCAATACTCAAGGGACTGGTAAGCATAGCAGCTGTTCAATATTGGAGCCTGGTGGCACGGCAGCACTGATACACAAGTGGCCAGTAAACGTGCGTGGCTTCACAGGGGAATGAAAACACTTTGGTGACCCGGGAAGAAAAGGCACAGCGGCTGTGCTTGTAAAAGTCAGGTCTTATCTGTTTAGCTCAGCATTCCTGCCACCTGTGAGAAGTGAGAGCAATGCACAGTTGACGTAACTGTATGTATTTCAACTCAGAGGTTTTGACTCTCTTAGGAGGAAAAGTAACATCGGGAGGGGACTGTTTTTCAGCCCAGGAGTAACCTGTGTGAGTGAGTGTGTTTCATGGGTGAGATTTTACATCATGCTTGTGTGGTATAAATTTGCACTCAAGCAGTTGCATAAAGTGCAGACCTATGCATCTTTACTCAGGCCATTTTTGCATTGGACTGTTATAGCGCTATTATTCCACTTGCAACATCCAATGGAATCGTGGGGTTTGCAGTTTCGGGAGGGGCACGCTGGCCCCTCCCGAAACTGCAAACCCCAGGATTCCATAGGATGTTGCAAGTGGAATAATAGCGTTATAACAGTCCAGTGCAGAATGGGTCTCAGATGTGATTGTACTACACCACCTTTCCATGGAATGCCAACATTGTGTGACTGGTTCTCTGTCTGCCAGCATGATTGCTTAGGATCCCCTTGTATCATGTGGAAGGTATAGCAGCTGTTTCTGCATTTCCAGTGGTACATAGAAGGGCGCTGAGAAATCTTTGTGCACCATCCAAGAATGCACAACTGTATGTGAAAGTGAAGTGGAACTCCACTTACACAGCTGTGAACTAAATAGGGCTGTTGCATAACATCCCAAAAAATACAACCAGGAGCATAAGGGAACATATATGTGTATATGACACCAATGGGATTCCTGCCAAACTTTTCCCTTTTTACCACATTTTCCACTGGACCCCCTCCTTCCCTTTTCTAAGCTGCTTTTCCTCTCCTGGAAATACAAAGGCATGCTTACTCTGAATTCAAAATTTTGCTGAATTGCAATAGAAGGAGGAAGTCAACTAGTTGTGTGTCTTCAAGTTGTTTCTGACTTATGGCAACCCTAAGGTGAACTTATCACTGGGTTTTCTCAGCAAGATTTGTTCAGAGGAGGTTTGTAATTGCCTTCCTCTGAGGCTGAGAGAGTGTGACTTGCCCAGTGTCATGATCCAATGCTCAAAGCAAATGGTACCCTCCTATCCATCTAAATTTGAGGTGCTTAGTACCTAAAGTCAGCCAATTTGTGTTGTTTCTAAGACATGAAATGGCACCAGCATCTCTCCACTTCTAGTAGAAAAAGTACACTAATAATTAATGAAAAACCTAACAATTTGCTGCTGTTTCACACATCCCAAATCTGATGCCTGCTCTGGTGGACTCATTCTGCTCACTCTGGAATCTGATTTGGAAGCAGAGCAAAGAGAAAACTATGCATGTCTATTCACTACACAATTATAACACTTGGATACCACTGTAACTACTCTGGCTTCCTTCTATGGATTCCTGGGGATTGTAGTTTGGTGAGGTTCTTAGAACTCTCTGCCAATGAGCTCTTGCACAATAGTCCAGGATGATGGACTAGAGCTCTCTAACTGGAAGAATTCTAGGGGCCTTTCTGCACTACACTGTTATAGTACTGTTATTCTACTTTCAACATCCTATAGAATTCTGGGGTTTGTAGTTCACTAATGCCAAAGAACTTTCTGGCTGAGAATTCTAAAAGCTCTAAGTCCCTCGCCAAACTACCAATCTTAGCATTCCATAGGAAGGAACCATGGCAGTTAACATTTGATGAAACTGCTATAATTGTGCCATCTGGCTATCCTGCCTCCCCTTTGAAAAGCTTTTATACTTCAAGTGTTTTTGTTCTTTGTGCCAGGTTTAGAGCTACTGCTCAACTGGCAAGAAGCCACTGCCTCACCCCCAGTGACTGCCCTGGCAGACAAGATGGCAGAAGTAGGCACATGCAGGTTGGCCATTTTTACTTCTTTCCTCTAGGCCCTGGACATTAAGGTCATTTCCACACTAGACTATTATAGTGCTATTATTCCACATTCAACATCCTATGGAATCCTGGGGTTTGCAGTTTAGGGAGGGGCCCCAGGATTCTATTGAATGTTGTAAGTGGAATAATAGCACTATAATAGTCTATTGTGGAAATGGCCTAAGTCTCCCCAATGTTTGGTACAACCAGCCTTTCTTTCCGTGCTGCATTCACATACCTTCCAACTGTCCCAGTTTGGCAGAGATGGTCCTGATTAATCCCCTGTTGTCCTACTTTTTCAGCTGCTTTTAAAATGTGCCAGTTTCTCTCTCCTTCCATTTCCCCATTTTGTGCTCCATTACGTCAGTTGCTGCAGGTTGAGTTCAAAGGGCAGGAATAGTTTGCCCTCAAATTGGCAGCTGCAAGAGGAATCTTGCCCTTCCCAGGAGGTTCAGACAAAAACAAACTGCTGGAGCTTCTCCTAGTTTTGGCCATCTTGAGCATGCTGTCATGTTGCTCGGCTACATGTGTCTCAGTTTTCATCTAGGATAAGTTGGAGGGTATGCATTCCAAGGGAAACCTAACAGCCAATCAGCATTTGATATGGGATAGCTTGCGTGTTTCAAGTCAAGGCTTTCTCCGTGGAATTGTTTTAGTGCAGTCTCTTCGAGGAGAGAAGAGGAATGGAATGTGTGCTGACAGCAGCCTGCTGAGAGCCTGTCGGCAGCCATCAGAAGCAATGCCCATTAGGTGGACAACCAGCTTTCTGAGCAACCTAAAGATAGTAGCATTGTGTAGCATTCTAAAGAGAGAGCAGTGAAGATGGACAAGAGGAAGGAAGGAAGGAAGGAAGGAAGGAAGGAAGGAAGGAAGGAAGGATGGATGGATCTTAATCTGCACATAGGATAAGAAGAATCCTTCTGGATAAGACCAAAGGTTTCACTTTATCAGGATCCTATTTCTATTCCCTCCACTGATAAGTGTCTTTGGGCATCAAGCCATGGGCATCGATGGAATCCAGTCTTACTGGATGTTGGTAAAGTACATGACCATTGGATGGCTCTGATCTCTCTGATGTAAAAATTTAACAGAAGCCTCAGAAGGATGGCCATTAGGTCTGAGGGGCAATTAAGTTTCAATTATTATGTATCATGGGCAGAAAATTGGCTCCCAGGCCCACTGAAGTCATCCATCCTTGCTCCAAGTGGGCATAAAAGGAGTGCAAAGGTCTGCCCAGATGCTCCACTTCTCTCTGTCCTCCCACAGGACTCATCTGCTGCTTGTGCGCATTCCTGGTCATTTAGTGGCCAGTGGGGTGCAGGAAGCGGCAAAGGAGCATCTGGCTTGGTTCCTGTAACTGAGCTCCCAGTGATGATGTCATCTTCCTGGATCTCCAGCAGGGGGATTCCTCCGGAGGTCCTGGAGGAACAGGATGATGATTGTTGCAGGAGAGAGGTGTGAATTCTTCCCTCCACAGCGACAGCAACAAAAAGGACATATGCTGACCTTACCTTGGCACATGTCACTAAGAGGATGCCAGCCAGGTTGCCTCTGGAATATTACCAGCAGACTGATGTCTGAATTGTACAGCAAGACTTGCAAAAGTGTTTACATTAGCCCAGGGTTAGGTGGTGAGGGGAAACCATCTGGGCTCTTCCTCAGGCAGCGAAATGTCTTGGACCGACACTGAAAGTAAATCTTTTCTGATGGGAATGGTTAAATGTACTTAACTTCCTATGAAAGCCTTTTTTGCACCTTACCTTTTAACGCTGTTGGGTTGGGGTCCTCGCGCGAGAAGCCTGGGTAGGAAGACTCTCGCAAGCCTCCTGCTTCAGCTCCGCAGCTCCTTCCTGCTCGTGCGAGAGCCCCGCCGTGCCCTTCCTTCCTTCCGCAGTGCAGCCTGGGAGTTGGAGGTGCGACCGGCCCAGCTCCGGAGGCTCCACACAGCAGGTGAGTGCGGCCCAGGCCCATGAGCTTTGTGCAAGTGGGGGTCATTTTCGGCTAAAAGCCGAAAAAAAAAAATGCGTGTTCGCTGCGCGTGAGGGCCTTGAGCATCATGGGTGTGTCATATAGACCGCTCCTCACATTTACACAATGCTAGAAGGGGTTCTTTCGCTTGCAAACTGCCGTGCAAAAAGGGCCCCAGAGTGGTATAGCAGTTTGAATCTTGGACAATGACCCTGGAAGCCAGGGTTCAAAATCCCCCCTCGGCCACAGAAACCCACAGAGTGGCCTTGGGCAATCACACTCTCTCAGCTTCAGAGAAGGGCCATGACAAACCCGCTTTATACAAATCTTGCCAAGAAAAACCAATGATAGAGTTTCCATAAGTCAGAAACGACTTGAAGGCCAAGAACAACAACCTGGAGAGAGAGAAAAAATTGTCTTGGTTCACTCCAGGGGGAGCAGTTACAGATGTTTATCTTCTCTTTGTAGTTGAACAGCTAGAAGACTGCCTTACAGTTAATTCGCTGTATTCTGCGTTTTCCACTTCTGACAACATGCAGCATTTAAAGTTTCAAATAAAAAGATTACTGAAACGAAGAGTTGCTTCAAAAACAAGTTTATGCTAAAGTCAGTTCAGAATCTTTTAATAATCTCTCATTATGTGATCTTTAGAGAAAATCCTGAAGTTTACCAACATCCTAGCACTAAGGGCGTGCCACTAAACCGACATTCAAAATGTCAAAAGAATATTTTAAAGGAGCCAATAACAAAATGTGCCACTAGGGGGTATTTTTTCTAAATCCCACAGTTTCTTATTTTAAAAAAAGTAACAATTTAGTTAATAAATTAATTAACAATGAAATGATGAATTAAATTCCTCCCCAAATTAACAGATCATTTCCTCCATTTTGCACAATCAACAGTAATGAATTGATTTTTATATCTAACTTTCCAACTCTGCTTGGGCCATGCATTGAGGACAGCATTCCTCCTCAGTAAACATGCCTGGTCTGGTTTTGTTCAGGTTTCAGGGGCAGTATTTGTTCTTCTCTGAAATGCTAACCAGCATGCTGGAAATTCTATACAATCCCCTTAAGCTCTTACCCATTGGATGTACCCCCATGCAGAGATACTATCTGTTTTATTATATCAAACATTAACTTTCTTGAATGGTTATTTGGACATGCAGTCAGGTTTCAGGTTGAAAGAAAGGGAATATTATTTTACTTTTTTCGAAAGATAAGGTGAGGGGTGACATCTTTTTATTTTTCCTTTTGTTTCCCTTTGCCAATATGATCTTGTTCAGAAAACATGGTTTCTTGCAACAACTTCACAATCTTGGTCAGGATGCAGTACCTTGGATTCTTCCCATCTTTTCTGTTTGAGACAATTCAGTGCTTGTCTCTAGGAGGTAGCTGGAAACAACAGAAACGGTGTTTTCCCAGTATTTAGTGAGAAATGAAACTGCCTGGAGAGCTAGAAGCAGAGTCATTTAATTAACTTTCTCCTGGTAGTTAAAAAAAAAAAAATCTGTTTCACCCAGGCAAAACACTTCCTCAGTTTTGGGAATTCCAGATCTAATTGTGACTTATTTTGAAGCTCCTTCGTCCCAATGCATTGGTCGTTTTCCAGGTGCAACTGAGATATGAACAAGTTTCTTTGGACGGTTCATGTTGCAGCCTGCACATGAGAAATAATAATGAGGAGGAAGAAAAGTAAAGAATCCTACAACAGTGAATACAGTAGACCTGCTGCTCTGTTTCTGTATGCTTTTAGGGACGAGCTCGATGTGCGATTACATTTTTAAAAATGCAAATCGCAGATGCCGGGGCAGGAGGATCAGTAATAATTGCTGTCAGAGAAGATGTGGCAATGAAGAAAAGCCCTTCTGTCCTTCTCCAGTGCTGAGGAAACCACTCCTTTTCAAATGAATTTAAGAAAAAGAAAGAAGAAAAAAACTCCAAAGTATGTTAAGAACATAGGTATACTTACTTCTATGTGCTCCATCTGGCAAGGACAGCCCTGATTAATGCACTGTCATCCCACTTTTTCAGCTGCTTTTAAAAACTCCTGGTTTCCCTCTCTTCCACCCATTTTCCTCCTTTGCCCTCAGGTAACTTCAGTTGCTGCAGACTGAGGCCATTTCTGCACTACACTGTTATAATGCTATTATTCCACTTTTAACATCCTGTGGAATCCTGAGGTTTGCGGTTTAGGGAGGGTCATTTAGAATTCTCAGCCAGAGAGCTCTTTGGCCTCAGAAAACTACAAACCCCAGAATTCCACATGAAGTTGAAAGTGGAATAATAGCGCTACAGCAATGTAGTGTGGAAATGGCCTGAGTTCAAAGTGCAAAAGCGATTCACCTTCAGTCACATTCAGCAGGGGGAGAAGAGAGGAAGGAGTGGAATCCTGCCCTTCCCAGTAGACTCAAGCAAAAACAAAGTGCTGCAGCCTCTCCTAGTCTGTGTGTTCTTCCTTTTGCCATCTTGAACCACAAGTCACACGTGTTCCAGTTTTGTTTGTGAAATGTCAGAAAATGTGTATTTCTTCCCAAAGACAGATAGGACCTTTCTGCACTACACTGCTATGATTCCACTTTCAACATCCTATGGAATCATGGGGTCTGCAGTTTAGGGAGGGGCTTTTGGAGTTCTCAGCCAGAGAGTTCTTTGGCCTCAGTAAACAACAAAGCCCAGAATTCCATAGGAGGTTAAAAGTGGAATAATAGCACTATAACAGTGTAAGGCAGAAAGGCCCATACTGTCAAAGAGAGCAGCTTTCTTCAAGACTGCAACTGGGGGAGGAAAGAAGTAAATCTGTGGTTCAAGCATTCCTCCAAGCTTATTTAGTTCAGTCTCCTGTCAACGTAGGAAACAGTGGCCATCCAGCCCCCAGTGTCAAATAGTTTATACCTTCAGAAAATTGTTCCTAACATTTAGTCGAGATCTCTTTTCTTATAATTCAAATTAATTTGTTTAGGACCTAAATAACTTCAAGGTTACTTCCTATTGAAAATAGGTCTCTTGTAGGCCTAAAACATGGCAAAATTGCTATCTAGACTCCCTTGGGGGATTGGGGGGCTATTTGGTGTCAAAAAATTATTATTTTGGAGGACTGGCCTTTCAGGACCACAGAGGGGTAATGTTGGGGGGCCCTAACCCTTAACTATGGGTTTAGGACCTAAGCTGTGGAACAACAGAGAACAAAATTGTTTCATAATTTATGTAGCAACTATTCTAATGTTTGCAGATGGCTGTATAAGGCCTTTTAATTGTCTCCCAGTTACATGCACCCAACTCCTTGATCTTTTCTCATTGGGCCTGGGCTTTATTCATTAGGTTTTCTATGCTTTCTTTCAGTTGTTAATTGAAATAGAGACTGTAGTTAAGAAATTAGAAGATGACTAAGACTTGGAAGGGCTGCTATAAAGGAATTAGGTAAGATCCTCAAGTCTAAAGCTATATCATTAAATATCAAAGTCACAATCACTGATGCCATGGTATGTCTGATTTCTATTTATGAGTGTGAAAGCTGAATAGTGAAGAAATCCAACAGGAGGAAAATCGACTCATTTGAAATGTGGTGCTGGAGAAGAGTTTTACAGGTACAATGAGCTGTGAGAAAGACAGATGGACAGAGCAAACCAGGTCTGAATTGTCATGAGAAAATGACTAAACTGAGGCTGTCATAACTTTAGACATATCATGAGACAATTTGACTCTTTGGAAAAGATGATAATGCTCGGTAAAATGGAAGGCGATAGGAAAAGAGAGATTGCATTACAGGTGGTTCAGTCTGTGGATTCATTCAAAGAAGCCACATCCCTGAGTTTGCAAAACCTGAGCAGGGCAGTTGCTTATTGGAGGTCTTTGCTTCATAGAATCATGATATGTTGAGTCGACCTGGTGGCAAATAACAACAACAACTTTGATCCCTAAGCATCTGCACTTTAGATGAGCTATCCAAGGTGCTGAATCTATTTTGGGGATCAGGTTTTAAGACTTTGGATACCACCTTTAAATTACAGACTAAAACCTAGACTGGACACAGAAGCCACCAGCTACGCTATCAAACAGTATTGCACTCTGAATTGTGTCTCCTTCTCCTCCCTGCTCCTTGCCACTGGGTCTCTGCTGCAATGATTAGATCCAAACAATTGCCACCCTAAGGGCTGAAATCCTATATAGCACAGTGCAGTGTAATAGTTCTGCAGGAGGAACTAGGCTATGTCTTTCCTCTCTACATCCCATGGACTCACCATTTGGCCAGGGCAGCCTCCCATCCATGAGCATTCCATGGCTTGTGGAGAATAAGAGGGACTGGTCATCATCCACTGAGATCTATGTGGATGATGGAATCTTTCTGCATCTGGCTACAGGAACATAATGGGTTGCTTCTTTGATTCCCCCTGCCCCGTCTCCACCAGACGCAGAATGGCTGTGAGGGAGCAGTGGTGGCTATGTGTGAGCCTGCGAGGAGGAGCTTTTGTTACGGCAGAGGGGAAAAGAGAGTATTTCCACGAAGACTGAAAGATGGACTTAACTCCTCTGTAAGCCACTAGAAGGATTCCAGCCTAAAATGACTGCATGGAAATAAACTACCTGCAAACCCAGTCCAGAGAGAAAGAACCCAGCACCAGCAACTCTCTGTCTTTGGAGATCTTCAAAGAGGTTGGATGGGTATCTTTCAGCAGAGGCATATCTAGGGTGGGGCAACTGGGACATGTGCCCTGGGCATCAGTGCTGGGGGCACAAAAAGCCCAACCCCCCCATCCTTCCACCTGGGCCTGGTCGGCTGCCACCTCTGCTGGGGTCATTCTTGGCTGGATATGGTGGCGGTGGCAGCAGCCCTCCCACCTGGGCTTGGCCAGCTGTGTTACTTACCGCCCCTGCCAGGATCTTCCTTGGCTGGAGTGGTGGCAACAGCAGAAACAGCGCTAGGGATGCAATTTCCACTTGCCCTAGGAGCTGTTGACCCTAAATAAGCCACTGTCTTTCAGGAGTGCTTGAGCTGTATATTCCTGCATTGCAAGGGGTTGGACTAGACAGTTCTTGCAGTCTTTTCCAACTCTAAGACTCTGTGGTTCTAACTCTGGACCACACTTTCCTCTTTGCAGAACCTTTTTCTTGTCAAGCACAGGACTTGTATACATAATGTGGTACAAAAGCTCTTAAATACTTTCTTTGCAAAGGACAAAAATAAGTACAGTTCAACCTTCTCGGGAGGTGAAGAGAAGGTGCTTCCCCCAACTTGCTATGTTTCTTTTAAACATTTAACTTACAATAGCTTAAATATTTCACACCCGGCTCCAGGACAGACTTAGACAGGGAGGAGGATATGCTGTGGGGTATATCTTCACCACCACACTCCTCAGGGTTGCTTTCCAGTTCCTTTCTACTGGCTGATCTTGGCAGCAGATCATACGGCCCGATGTAAACTGTGTCCATTGTTAACTTGGCCTAACATTCTTCATGGCTGGAACAACACTTCCCCCCGAGCGCCATCAGCTGAATTGTTGCCTATCCCCAAAGTCTTGTCAGCTATTTTTATTTAGCTGCTTTTCATAAGCATCAAAACTTTTTTTTTTAAAGAAAGGTTTTCCTTTTGCAGATTGCCTTTGGACCGATGGGCTACAAGGCAAAATGAAAGGGTTGTTTAATGTTCACTGGAGCTGATCGTTGATAAAAAGGTTTGTGTTTGTTGTTGTTTTTAGACATTCATAGCAACTGGCTATTTCCTGGATGTCTGGAAAAGTAAATCCAGACTCTGCATTGTGTGCAGATCAGAGCCTCAAACCTTGCATGGCTGTGTTATTTTCTGGCACTTGAAGATATCAGAAGAAATTTCAGATTATTCAAGGCAACTTGTGCCCTGTCACAGATGACAACCATCCTGTGGTGATGCTTCAAGAGATACTGTCTTTTCAAGTCCAGGATTGCATTTAGGTGTAGCTGCTTAGGCTGTTGTAATTTTCTCCTCTTCAAAGGCAGACCTGTATTCTAGAATCCTGCTATGGTATTGAAGTATATCCACACTGCCCAACTATACCAGTTTGATTCTATTTTAACTACCAATACTGGCCCAAAACTATGGAATCCTGGGATTTGTAGTTTGATAAGAGACTTAGAATTCTCAAGGGCACTCCCCAGCACAAACACATTAGAACTGTCTGGCAAACAGTTCTAAACAAATCCCAGGATTCCATAAGATGAAGTGATGGCAATTAAAAAGTGGTATCAAAACACTATAACAGTCTAGTCTAGTGTGAATACATCATTGGTTATCCTGACAACTGTACTTTTTTCAGTATAAAGGCATGGTGAATACCTAGTTTAAACTAAAGTTTACACATTTTCCTATGGATTAGATAAACAATACTCATTTACACAACTGGCCCCCTATTTGTCTGCAAAGCAATCGTGTGTGAAGACAGGTCTGCCTGCCCCCTCCAGCCGAACAGCAACTGGGACAGCCACTGGAATGTGTCGCTGCCCCCTCTAATCATTTGAATAAGTACATCAGTGACATTTTACACTTCTCCAGTGTTGAACAGGATCATAGCCATAATTGTTAATCCAGCAATGTGTAACATTTCATATTCCTTGAAATACCAATGCCGAATCTGTGCTGTTCGGGTGGCCTTTTTTTTTTTTTTTTTTTTTTGAGGAAATTATGGTAGAAATGCATTCTAGGTGTCTGGCAAACTCAAATCATCTCCCTATTATTTTATATTATCATATTATTTCCATATCACTCCTCTATTCTTCTTTGGTCAGACCGCACCTGGAATACTGTGTCCCGTTCTGGGCACCACAGTTCAGGACGTGTATTGACAAGCTGGAACATGTCCAGAGGAGGGTGACCAAAATGGTGTAAGGCCTGGAAACCAAGGCCTGTGAGGAGCGGCTTAGAGAGCTGGGTATCTTTAGCCTGGAGAAGAGAAGATTAAGAGGCAACATGATAGCTATGTAAATATTTGAAGGGATGTCATGAGGAGGATGGAGCAAGCCTGTTTTCTGCTGCTTCAGAGGCTAGGACATAGAGCAATGACTTCAAACTTCAGGAAGAGAGATTGCATCCACACATTAGGAAGAACTTCCTGATGGCAAGAGCAGTTGGACAGTGGAATGTGTTGCCTGGGAATGTGGTAGAGTCTCCTTCTTTGGAGTTTTTTAAACAGAGGCTAGATGGCCATATATTGGGAATGTTCTGATTATGTGTTTCTGCATGGCAGAGAGTTGAACTCGATGGCCCTTCTGATCTCTTCCAGCTCTATGATTCTATTATTCTATTTCCTACTCTTATTAAATTTCAAATGCTTTTTATGATCAGGACCATCCCTAGGCATAATGAAGCAGCCCATGTTGGTCTTGCGGCAGTTATTCATTCAATGCAGAAACAGCCTGTGCAACATGAAAACACATGACATCACATCTGACTCAATCATTGTCTATTAATCCAAATACTTTGGTTCAGCTTCTTCCAACTGAGCCCCACCCAAAGCTGTGCACCCAAAGATATGCACTACAACTCCTATTTACCTGGAATAATAGGTGCTGTAATCCAATGTCTTTTTCAAGGATGCTCAGCTAGGGAAGACTGCTGTAGCATTTCTTCCCAAAGAATGTACCCTGGCCTGTCCCTCTTGCATGCGAAGCAGTTCCTCCCTCTCCACCTCCTGTTTACTCATCATTTGCAAAGTGCTTCTTCCTCTTAGAGAGACAGTTTCAAAGAAAAACCTTTTTACAAGAGTTGGAAAACAAAATGTGGGGAGTCATCCAGACATCTTTTCAAATTTTGGGGTGATTTTAAGTATCCTAGCAACATAGGATTGCATGCAAATGTCTGTCAGTGTCATAAACTCCTTAAGTTTGTGCTGTTATATCTGGTATATGAATGGAGGCTTAAATCTTTCCCTGGATAACCAGAAGGCAATTCAGAAGAATTATACTAACTTCCAAGACAGGTGTAAATCTGGAACTTTTTAGATTGTGTGAGACACATTGTTTAGCATGGATATAAAAGATCACTATAACAGAGTGTCTGTTGATACCTTTAAGATCAACCAACTCACTGTGGCATGAGCTTAATGAATGCACAGCCTCAGATGCATAGAGTGCCATAATGAGGCCACAGAGAGAGAGAGAGAGAGAGAGACAGAGGGGAAGAAAGAAAGAAAGAAAGAAAGAAAGAAAGAAAGAAAGAAAGAAAGAAAGAAAGAAAGGGAAAGAGAGCTATAGGGAAGGAGGCTATCATGCCTTATATAACTTGCAATCCACAAACGTCACTCAGAAGTAGACAGTAGTGTTTATTTGTAGCAAAGCAAGCAACACAGCATACCTTCTCCAAAGTTCCTGAGACTGAATTATAGAATCATAGAATTGTAGAGATGGAAGAGACCACAGGGGCCATCCAGTCCAACCCCCTGCCATGCAGGAGCATCCATCAAAGTATTCCCAACAAATGGCCATCCAGCCTTTGCTTAAAAACCTGCAAAGAAGGAGACTTCACCACACTCTGAGGCAACGTATTTCACTTCCGGACAGCTCTGTCAGGAAGACCGTCAGAAACCATGAAGCATGCATGGTTATAAGTTTTATACCTTTCCACACAAATCGAGGCATGCAAAGCTGTAATTGGAGAGGATCATAAATTTAACATCACCCCTCATCTTTAAATGTTTCCATGACTTGCAGTTGTTTACCTGTCTTTCATCCTTGAGGCTGTTTCCTGTCCCTTATCTCTGAACACTTCAAGTTCTCACAACACTTTTTGACGCTTTTGTCCCCCTCCTATTTTCTCCCCTTCTGCCAGATACATTGTAGCTGTGGGCAATAAAGCAATTAACCATTTGATATATTGGAACACTCAAGCAAGTTTCAAACAGATATATTGTTGCAATCAACAATTGCCATTCAATACTTTGTAGCACTCTAACTAATGCTAGCAATGCCTAAGCTGGCTACCCATCTATTCTAATAGGGTAATACACAAACAGCAAATACCTTATCACAGGAGCCAAACATCCTGACAGAGGCTTTCTCCTCAATGAGATTCCCTCCCCCACGAAAATGTTCTTTGGCCCCCAAATTTCTAACATTACTGAGAATGTGACACTGATATAATCATTCACGTCTAGAACCCTTCTATTTGCATTCCCTTGGTAAACTTCACCTGCTTCTTTTCTTTGGGTGCCTAAACTCTATTTCTAAATTACCAACAGAAGTTTTAAATTACTACAATGTTAGAAATTTGAAATCTGAAGGGAAGTTTCATATGGGGCCAGAATTCATATATGGGAGTTGGGAAGCAATGCCTCCGTTTCGCTCCACCTCTGTGTATACATATACATATACAGCCCTGTATCCACTAAGTATTTATGGTTGGGATATAGACAAGTGAGAGCAGATTGCATTGCAGAGTTATTAGCAGCAACAATTACAGTAATGCACACATCCAGACACTAATTAATGAGATAAGAATCTGTTCTCAGATATAAACCCACTGGTGATATGCTGGCACTGCAGCTGTGTGTGGAAGTATTAACTGTCAGTACCTGACAATGGAGAGACCATAGTTTAATGATAGAGCTCATAAGACTAGATCCAATTGCTAGTCCCAACAAAAGTTGGCCAGTTGCATGAATAGGATGCACCTAAGTGTCATACCTTCTAAGGCTCTTTTCGCATGGCATTTGCCATGTGAAAGGGCGCCTGGAGCGTCGTGTGATTGTAAGGAGTGATCTGCACGACACATTCACAATCGCGCGACACTCCAGGGTAGGGTAGGTGCCGCTTGCGTACTTTTTCATTTTTGGCTTTCAGCTGAAAATGGTGCGCAATCACGCATTGCTCCAGAGCCCCACGTGCCCTTGCCGTGTGTGCGGAGCCTCTGGAGCCAAGGCGGTTGCACTTCTTGCCCCAGTGCAACCTGGGAAACTCCTAGGCTGTGCTGTGGAAGGAAGAGGTGGGGCTCTCACGCTACCTGCTCGGGAGCAGGCAGCTCAAGCAGAGCTGAAGGGGACACGAGAGCCTCTTGCTGGAGGCTGCTTGCGCAATCCCCGCACCCCAGCGGTGAAAAAGGTAAGGTGCGGAAAGGGCCTAACTTTTCACAGATGAAAACTGGGACGCATGTGGCTAGGTAATTTCAGAATGTACGCAAGATGGCAAAAATTAAACATTAGAAAGAACAGACAAGCTAGAAGAGACTGCAGCAGTTTGCTTTTGCCTAAGCCTACTAGGAAGGGCAAGATTCGATTCTCTCTTCATCTCTCTTCACAGCTGACTTGAGTACAAACTACTACTGTACTTTGAACTCAGTTTGTAGAAATGGAAGTAAGCTGAGGGCAAAGAGGGAAAGTGGGAGGAGGAGAGAGAAACTGGGACGTTTTATAAGCAGCTGAAAAAGTGGGATGGCAGGAGATTAATTGGGACTGTCCCTACCAAACTGGGATAGCTGGAGGATAGGAAGTGTTGACTCACCATTCAAGCATTGAATCAGCGGGTTTGCTATAGCTGGGACTGCAGTTTGAATTTAGATCGTGCATTGTAAGCAGACAGTCCCACGTTCAATCCACAGTGTTTCCTAGTAGGTCAAGAAAAATTCTCTGAAACACTGGCGCACCATTGCTACTCAGTGTCCACAGTGGTGGGCTTGAGCAGGGGTGAGAATTGTGCAGTCCTCCAGATGCTGCTGAGCTGAGGTGGGGAAGAAGGCTGGGAGCAGTGGTTCAACAACATCTGGGCGGCCCTGTATTAGACAGGCCTGGCTCAATATTTTCTTAGTGCGACCATTTTGAAGAATAGAAGAATTGCCCAAGATAATACATGCAGGAATCCACTTGCCCCCAACTGCTGATTTAGAAAGGAGTTACTGAGTATTGTAAGAGTGTTGCAATTGCAAAATGGATTCAAATTGCAAGCGATTCCACCTATAGTATTACATTTAATTGTCTTTGTCCCTGACTGCATATGTTGATGTCCAGCCCTTTGGTGAAAAGGGCGTTATAAACGTTGTTGTTCTTGCTGTTACTGTTAAAGAACTTTTTGACTGTAAGAGTTGTTTAGCATTTACCTATCTGTCTGTCTGTCTTTCCAATTTACATATCTTGCCTTTCTCATTATGTAGGACCCAAGGTGGCCTATAGCCTTTAAAAAACAAGATATGTTAAAACAATGATGGAATAGGCTACTTTTGAGGTGATGGACTCCTTTTCTCTGGAGGTTTTTAAAGAAGTTGGTAGGCTACTTTTCAGGACTGTCTTAGTTGTCTATTCCTGCACGGCAGGGAGATGAACTAGATGGCTCTTGAGGTAACTTCATACTCTGTGATTCTATGACTCGAAGTCAAATAGAACAGAGTTGTCTTGTTATTTTCTTTGCACTATTCCAATTGTGAACTCTTCAATGAGGCCATTTATCAAACTGCTTTGTTGATGGATACTGTAAACAACTCTCCTACTTTGGAGACCTGAGAAGAGCAAGAGGAAAGCCATTGCCGCACTAGACTGTTATAGCACTATTATTCCACTTGCAACATCCTATGGAATCCTGGATTTGCAGTTTCGGGAGCGGCCAGTTGGCCCCTCCCAAAACTGCAAACCCCAGGATTCCATAGGATGTTGAAGGTGAAATAACAGCGCTATAACAGTCTAGTGTGGAAATGGCTGAAGTTGCATCCTGACCTGATGTCTTTCTGGCACATCATGGAGGACCAACCACAGTCATCCAATGCTGTGACTCGACCCACTGCTACCATAAGAAGATAAACCAACTAGGATCCACTAAGACTGGAGGCCACAGAAAAATATTTTGCCCAGAGTCCCCACAAACTTGGAATTTGTGCTAGTGAGAATATGGCTGCTTCTATGTAACTTTTACTGTGGAATCATGCTGCCTCCTTCACGGAATTTAATAGGAAGTCCAGACTGCTGCTTTCAGTTTGTAGCTCTCACTTTCTCCAACTATTTCTTCTTTTGTCTTACCATTAAAAAAAAACCCCAAACATCTGCAGGGGGAGCTGAACCAAATTTTTAAGCAGACTATGGAACAATTACTTTTTCAGATAACATCTCCATGATCCTCCGATGAAGACACCGACCATGATTGGATGTAGGATTCTAGAGGCCATTTCCGCACTACACTCTTATAGCGCGGTTATTACACTTTCGACATTCTATGGAATCCTGGGATTTGCAGTTTAGGGAGGGACCGGCCAGCCCCTCCCTAAACTGCAAACCCCAGGATTCCATAGGATGTTGAAAGTGGAATAATCATGCTATAAGAGTGTAGTGCGGAAGTGCAGAGAGTTGTAATAAAAAAAAAGGAAAATTATAAGGTGTTTTTTTTTTAATTTTTTGAGTGCCAATGGTAAAGGCTTTCTTTCTGGAAGTATTATCAGCATTATCCAGCAACCTCTCCCAAACTGGTGCCCTCCTGATGTGTTAGATGATACCTCCCATCGTTCACTGCAGAAAGTGTAAGTCTTTGGCTTTGAATCTCGTGATGGGAGAAAGTTGGTATATAAATTGAATAAAACAAACAAACAAACAAAAATTTTGAGGGTAGCAGCATGAGGAGGTTTGGGCTGTGGCTTCCCCTTCCTATATCATCAGCTACCTTTGTCATTCTCTGTTGCAAGGTGGATTCTAAGGCCCAGATCATCATGAGGTCTTCCAGATGCTGTTCTAGACTACAGTTCCCAGCACGATGCACAAGGGGCTATGCTGGCTAGGGCTGCATCTATAAAGTCACACGCTTTCTCCCTTGGTTCTCCAGCTCCTGGAATTCCTCACCATTGGCTGTGCTGGCGAGAGCTGCCAAGAGTTTGAGATCAGCAATACCTGGGCAGCTGCACAAAGGGCAGCTGCACAAATGGCACCTGTGAGTTAGTGAGTTTACTCCAGACCCTCCAGCAATCCCAGTTTGGAAGGGATAGTCCTGATTAATTCTCTGTCATCTCATTTTTTTTCATCTGCTTTTAAAACATCCCAGTTTCTCTCTCCTTTTCCCACTCCCTCAGCCTTTGTTCTCATCTTATCTCAATTGCTGCAAAGTGAGTCTGAAAAGCAAAAGTAGCTTATACTCAACTAACTCAGCAGGAAAAGAGGAGAGGAAGGGTGGAATTTGCCCTTTCCAGTAGGCTCAGGAAAAAGCCAACTGCTGAAGCCTCTCCTAGCTTGTGTGTTCCTCCTCATTAAGAACTTTGTCCATGTTGACCACACTTTAATGTTGCTAGGTATACATTTCATTTTTAAGTAATACGAGTGTATATACCCAGCATTGCCCGAGATTTTATTTTCTCACAGGTAATACTTGTTAGAAAGATTTGAGATCCTGTGTCTCTAATTCCCAAAACGGTCATGTCCAGCACCTGTAACTTTTCCTCATATTCCCCAATCCAGTCTGTATTCACAGCTATTAACATACAGAGGTTGTGTTCCTGAGGGAATACACTGCCCTCTTCCTTGCTGCTAGGCCTCATCTCCATAGCAACCGGTCTATTTAAGACGGACACAGTTGACTGAGGCCCAAGAGCTCTCTGGCTGAGAATTCCACAGGCTCCTCCCTTAATGGCAAACCCAGGATTCCATAGAATCTTCTTAGGCAGTCAATCGTATGAGGTCTTTGCCTGACACAGACAAACGAACTTTGGCTTTTATATATTAGATTGTGTATATTTATATTTACACCCCTACCTCCCACCCTCCCTATCCCTGTTTACAAGCCATGCCCTCCATTCTTTGGTCACAGCTATCATGGTTTTCATCTGCAAAGGGCTGGAGGGTATGTTATTCTAGCTGGGACAAATAACTGCTTCAGTAACGGGTAAGTATGAGAGAGCCAGTATGATGTAGAGGTTTGAATGTTGGACTGTAACCCTGGAGACAAGGGTTCGATTTCCCATTCAGCCATGAAAACCCACAAGGTGACCTTGGGTGTGTCACACACTCTCAGCCTCAGAAAACCCCAAGATAGGGTCACTGTCAGAAATGACTTGAAAGCACACAAAAATAACAACAATGTTGCTCTGCAAGCAAAGGAAAAGAACTCGGATGACAAGACAAGGGAAACCAGGGCTGCTTCAACCACCCCTTCTCTCAAAAGGATAATCTCTGGATTGTGGTCAGAAGGGTTACGTTCATGTGTGTGTGGGAGGGGGGTGGGAACAGGCATGGCTTTTGTCGTGGAACTACAAGTACCAGTATTGCTGATTATTGGTCATTTGGTAATCATAGAATCATAGAGTTGGAAGAGAGCACAGGGGTCATCCAGTCCAACCCCCTGCCATGCAGGAACACACACCAAAGCACTCCCAACAGATGACCATCCATCCTCTGCTTAAAAATCTCCAAGAAAGGAGACTCCACCACACTCTGAGGCAGCATATTCCACTGCCAGACAGCTCTGACCATCAGGAAGTTCTTCTGGAGGTTTAGGTGGAATCTCTTTTCCTGTACTTTGAATCCATTGCTCCTTATCCTAGTCTCTGGAGCAGCAGAAAACAAGCCTGCTCCCTCCTCGACCGGACATTCCTTCAAATATTTAAACATGGCTATCATGTCCGCTCTTAACCTTCTCTTCTGCAGAGTAAACATACCCAAGCAGTGAAGAGGCCAAAGGGTCTCCAGGGAGTGAGTGATGGTGGAAAGAATATGTCACACATCATTTGTCATGGCTAGGGTTTGGAAGGAGCCAGCATAGTTTAGTGGTCTGATTGTTGGATGACAATCCCAGAGACCAGGGGTCGATTTCCTGCTTTTGCTGCTTGGCCATGGAAAACCACTGGGTGACCTTGGGCGTGTCACACACTCTCAGCCCCAGAAAACCCAGTGATTGATTCATCTTAGGGTCACCATAAGTCTAACTTGCAGCGTGACTCCCAATAACCTCAGTGACTGAAGAAGAATACTTGAGCCATTTCCACACTATACAACTATAATGCTATTATTCCACTTTCAACATCCTATGGGATTCTGGGGTTTGTAGTTTACTGAGGCCAAAGAGCTCTCTAGCTGAGAATTCTAAATCCCCCCCCCCATGAACTGCAAACCCCAGGATTCCATAGTGGAATCCATACCATAACAGTGTAGTGTGGAAGTGGCCTATATTGGGAAGACATAGAAGACCACCCATTCCACTTGTCCCTCAGCCTAAGAATCCTGTGTGCTTTTGATGGCTTGCTCTGATTGCCCCACTCGCTGCTCCCCCGGGGTTTGTTTTCCTCTATCAGTGCTAATGTATAATGGATGAAGAGCAGTTTACATAGCTAGTAAAGTGGAGCCTCCTAAGATCTTTAAAAGCTTTAACGGTGGTGGCCTTGAAGAGAAATAAATGGTGGCATTTTGCAATATTTCTTTGGTTGGTTTTGTTTTAGAGCACACAGCAACGGTCAAGCCGAGCTGGCCAAGGCTTGCGGTGGATCCTGCCTTCTCAGTTGCCCCTTCAAAGGTTACCTGAACAGGTGTCTTACGTAGCCAGTTTATCACTGAAAGGGTTTATTGTGTGGATCGGCATCTTTGCCGATCAAGCAAGCACCAGGGCTCTCAGGAGGGCCTTGGTCCCATTTGTCTAGCTGAGATAACTGGAGACATAGAACAAATTCCATCAACTGCTAGGCCAAGTCTTTCCCAATCTGCTATCCTCAGACATGTGTTGGATCATAACTCCCATAATCCCCAGCATGATCGTGATGATGATGATTGATGATGATGACAGCTATTACTTTTTCTTCCTGCCTTTCTCCCAGGTTAGGACCCAAGGTAGCTTACAAAAGTCAGAACAAATCTAAGCAAAAAATATAGCCTGTATCTTTATTTATGATACATCTTGTGGAGCCTTCATTAAACTGCTTCAGGAACTGATCTTGGTCGAAAAGCAGTGTCTGACTAAAGAAGTCGACAAATAAAGTAGCCCACCCTGACTGCCAAAATGCACCTGAAAAGTTTTCTGATCAAACAGCTGAAACCCAACAAATGCCTGTTACAGAGCACCATTTATATAATTTACCACATTTGGCACCTGGAGTAGACAATTTTTAACAAAAGGCGTGTGTGTGTTGGAGGGGGGAGGGAGAAATCTGGGGCATTGATTGGTATCCCTTGATGAAACTCAACATGGATCGAGGAGTAGGATAAAAGGATTTCTAATATCCTCAGACAACAATATGTTCCTTTATTGCCTGCACCTGGGGCAGATTGCTCCCACCGCCCCACCCTACACAGATCTCTGCTATGTAGTGATGGCAGCTGGAGATTCCCATGGTAGTGGGCTGGTGAGTTTGCTCCTGATTTTAGTCTGAACTCTAAAGGAGGATTCAGAACCTTCTTTGGAGATGAGCTTGGCCCATTGGGTAGCTCCTTTAAAGTTCAGACTGAAACATAGAATGGACACACCGCTCTACAAAAATGGAAGCCATCAGCTGCCACCGGAAAGTATCCAGCAGAACAAATCCAGTGCAAAAGAGAAGGGATGTGCTGTTCTGATGGCCTGACGACACAGCCTCCAATACAGATAAGCCCAGGAGGTGTTCTTAAGTGGTGTGATAACATTCGTCAGACGTGATGAGAAACCACTTTGCACCATGTCACTGCCCAGAGAAGAGTTGTCACTTCCAAGCCTTTGAATGGACGATATAGGGGGAAAAAAGGGATGGAAGAAACACCCCTCTCAGTGCAACACCTTACCGTGTAGGATGAGACCTGCTTGGGGACAAAGACCACTGAAGGCCACTTCAGGTGCCATGGAAACTGTGCAGATCTGCCATACAGCCCTGAAGTGTTGCTGAGCTTTCCTGCCTAAATTTAGAAACCGGAGGAAAAAGTGCTAGGAAAGAAACCCTTTGCATTTTGTATCCTCTCTGCTAAAATCCAGAAGCACAAGTGTTAAGATGTGTCAGTTAAGGGAAATGAGACTGAAGAGTGTCTGCAAAAGATCAGATGAGCTCCAGCTGAATTTTTTTTAATTAAAGAAAATATTGATATCACAAATATTGATCACGTGGGGGGGAGTTATTTCCCTTTTCCCCACTTTTGTGAAGGTTCTGTACCCCAAACCCTCACAAAAGTGGAGGTGCCGTTGCAATCACAACATAGCTGTCTTCCTGTTGTAAATAGCAACATCTACTGAAGCTGGCCGAAGCAGAGGGGTGAAAAATTTATTTCAGTCCATTTTCAAAGAATTTGCTAAAATTTGCCAGTTCTATGTGGGGGGTGGGAACAATTTAAAAAAATTCAAACCCAGCATAATCCAAATTCAATTCAATTTGGGTTCAAATAATAATGATGAAAAAAATCCACCTAGACATCAGTTAAAAACTTCCTGTTGATAAGAACTGCTCAACAGTGGAATAGATTATTGGGAAGACTGTGGATTCTCTAGCATTGGAAGTCTTCCAACAGAGGTTGGATAGCCACATTTTAGAAGTGCTTAACTTGTGTATTCCCGCATGGCAGAGGGTTGGTTTACACAGCCCTTGCAGTTCATTCCAGGTCTCTGATTCTATAATCATCGTCAGTACCCAGAAAGATCCTGGAGCAGATCATTAAGCAGTCAGTTTCTAATCACTTAGAAAGCAAGGTGGTAATCACGAGAAGTCAACATGGATTTCTCAAAAATAAATCATGCCAGACTAATCTTATCTCTTTTTATGATAGAGTTACTAGCTTGATAGATGAAAGGAATGCTGTGGATGTAGCATATCTCGATTTCAGCAAGGTCTTTGACAAAGTTCCCCATGACATTCTTGCAAAGAAACTAGTAAAATGCGGGCTGGACAGGGCTACTGTTAGTTGGATTTGTAACTGGTTGACCGACCGAACCCAAAGAGTGATCACGAATGGCTGCTTCTCATCCTGGAGAGAAGTGACTAGCGGGGTGCCACAGGGTTCTGTCCTGGGCCCAGTCCTGTTCAATATTTTTATCAACGACTTGGATGAAGGAATAGAGGGCATGCTCATCAAATTCGCAGATGACACCAAATTGGGAGGGGTTGCTAATACGCCAGAGGACAGGATCAAAATTCAAAATGACCTGGATAGATTGGAGAGCTGGGCCAAGGCTAACAAAATGAAATTCAACATAGATAAGTGTAAGGTCCTACACTTAGGTAGAAAAAATGGAATACAGAAATATAGGATGGGGGACACGTGGCTGGATAGCAGTACATGTGAAAGGGATCTAGGAGTCTTCATAGACCACAAGCTGAACATGAGTCAGCAGTGTGATGCGGCAGCCAAGAAAGCCAATACAATTCTCGGCTGCATCAACAGGAGTATGGTGTCTAGATCGAGGGAGGTACTGGTACCACTCTACTCTACTTTGGTTAGGCCTCATCTTGAATACTGTGTCCAGTTCTGGGCACCCCAATTCAAGAAGGACATGGTCAAGCTGGAGCAAGTCCAGAGGAGGGTGAGCAAAATGGTGAGAGGCCTGGAAGCCATGCCCTATGAGGATAGACTTAGAGAGCTGGGGATGTTTAGTCTGTAGAAGAGAAGGTTAAGAGGGGACATGATAGCCATGTTTAAACATTTGAAGGGATGCCATATAGAGGAGGGAGCAGATTTGTTTTCAGCTGCTCCAGAGATTAGAATAAGGAGCAATGGATTCAAGCTGCAGGAGGGGAGATTCCACCTGAACCTCAGGAAGAACTTGCTGACAGTCAGGGCTGTTTGGCAGTGGAACATGCTGCCTCGGAGTGTAGTGGAGTCTCCTTCCTTGGAGGTTTTTAAGCAGAGGCTAGATGGCCATCTGTCGGGAGTGCCTTGAGGGTGTTCCTGCATAGCAGAGGGTTGGACTGGATGGCCCGTGTGGTCTCTTCCAACTCTACATTTCTATGATTCTATGATTCTATGAATCTGAAACGGACAGATTTTCCCAATTTTCCAGCTGTGATGAGATACAGCCGTGGACAATAACTGCAGGCTGATTTTTACAAATTTGGAAGATCAAAAACCATAATGCTTTTGTACCAGGAACAGTCAGTTGGTGACCCAAGGAGGCTGGATGCAAGTTCCTAAGAGGATTTAAAAGCAGACCCCGGGTGGGGAGGCCCCTCCTTAAATTTTAATTCTATGCAATAGTGGTTTCTCAGGCAATATGAGAGTTTCCACATTTCTGGATATTGCATCCATGTCTCTGGGTCTTTTGCATGGGTTAATTTAAATCTTTGTTATTTTTTCCTAAGCTCTGGAAGGACACAGACATGAAAGGCTTTCTGTAATAGAAACTTTTAGCCACTATACGTGGAAGTGAGCTATGCATATTTGTATTATGGAAACTTATGGGGACTAATCTGCACAAGCAGACATACATAGACTTGTACCATTTCAAAGAGTGGATTACAGCTTCCAGTCTTGATGCAGTACAGTTCTTTTTTTTATTATTATTGTGAATATTTTATTGATACCCAGAAATTTGAAAAAACATTTGAAGTTGTTGCATGCAGTTCCAAGTACCTAATACAAAATAATACCATATTATATCTTTATAGAATCAAACTCGTTAGATGTGCTACTTTAAGTTACATGTATTCTTCATATGTCCCTTTCCCCAAATAAACTTCCCACTCTAAAATTTTTGGGTGCTTACTTACCATTCTGTGCTTCAGCTTTTTTTTTATAACTTTACCTTACATATATATCTGTAAGTCTGATTTATGTAATTAAATGCTTGACGTTATACATTTCTTTGATATGGACCAATTAAGATATGTGTAATATACAATTTACTTGATGTTTAATTTAATACTCCTGCAATAGCTAAGTCCCATCAACATCTTTTCCATATGGGAGCCATCATCTTCCAAACAATAAGGAAATTGTTATCCTTATGGTCAGATCATATCAACATTAATTGATCTAATTCAATTCAATTCAATTCAATTCAATTCAATTCAATTGACCTTTATTAGGCATACTATAACATAAACACATATCTATCAACAAGACATCAAGGATCCTTACTTGCCACCTCAACTAGGAAATTGGCCATTAAGCTAGTAACCTGCGGGGTTTGGTCATCTAATAAGTATTCTATGGATAGCCTATCTAGGCAGATATTCATTTACAATAGTCTCCTTAACAGCTTTTCCCTTGAATTTGAATACAATGGACAGCTCAATGTAATTTGAGAGAGATCAGCGGGAGCTTGCGCACAATGGCATGTACGCTTTAAGAAAGGGATCTGTAAATATCTGCCCTTGGTCACATTCGAAGGATGTACATTCAGCCTTGCAGGTAGAAAGGCCTTTCTCGCCACCAGCAACATGAGAGTTTGAAAATAATCTGGGATTCTACCCGGCTGGGGAGACACACCAAGCATCAAAGGGGAACAAACCTTAGGGGGTGATGGATATGAAAGGTGGTATTCCCTCTCCAAGAGACAGGCCCTAACAGTTTTAAAGCACTTCGTTTCAGTTAGTAAAAGGAGAGAATCTAATCTTAGGCCCAGGGACATTACTTTGTTTTCATACAGTGAAGCCCATCTAGTATAATAGGCATTGGATAATAGGAAGCATAGGAGGCCAGATCTATTAGGCCTAAAATGGATCTTAAACCAAAATTTAAAGGTCCTCAGCCAGGCACTAATTTCAGGAGAGTTCAGGCCCAATTCAGCATAAAGTATCAGATGGTAAACACATAGAGGAACAGACAGTATTCTTCTAAAGAAATGTGCCTGGACCCTTTCAATCTCTTTATTAAAAACTGGAATCCAGGTAGGTATACTATAAAGTAGAAAAGGTCTTAATTTGGCTTTATAGATTTTTAAGGCTGCCAAAATATCCTGGTTCCCATTTTTATAATAAAAAGATTGTATAGCAGCCAGGGATCTTTTCCCTGCCTGAATTACCTTATCCCTCTGTGTATGCCAACGTCCATTAAAGTGGAAAAGTACGCCAAGGTATACAGAACTCTTGCCCTGCTCAATTCTCTGGTTACCGAACTTCCACATCCTTGGGTCAAATCGCTTGCAAAATACCAGTATTTTAGATTTATCGTAGTTTACCCGCAGATGATATTTGTCACAGTATTCAAAAAATCTTTTCAACGCTCTTGTCAAGGCCAGCTGAGATAATGAAAGTAACAAAATGTCATCGGCATATTGTAGGACAAAAAGTGGCTGATTACCCAGTGAAGGTGGGTGAGAGTCTATTGAAATCATAAAAGCATTGAAAAGTATAAAAGCATTGAAAAGCATAAAAGCACAAACAAATTAAACAGATGGAGAGCCAACACACATCCCTGTCTGGCCCCTACATCAGAGCGAATAGGGTCTGTTAGTAGACCGGTTTCAGAAAATTTCACTCTGCACTGGTTATTTGAGTGAAGTTGGCATAGTAGATACAACAAATGAGGATCTACATTAAGCTTTCCAAGCTTATCCCATAGCAGCGGCCGGTGAATTGAATCAAAAGCGGCCTTCAAATCAATGAATGCTGCATACAATTTGCCCTTAGGGCGTGACAGGTATTTCTTTACTAAGAAAGAAAGTACTGTTATATGATCCACAGTGGACATATGCCTTCTGAAACCCGCCTGCTCTGGACCGATCAGGGCTTGGGAGTTCATCCAACTCGATAACTTCATGTCCAAATAGCTAGCATATAATTTACCTACAACTGATAGGAGGCTTATTGGACGATAATTACCGGGGTCCTTCCTATCCCCCTTTTTAAAGATAGGGATTATGATAGAGTCTTTCCAGGTGGCTGGGATCTCGCCAGAGTTGTTAACTAGAGTAAATAGATTAGCTAATGCCTTTGTCCATTGCTCAGGGCAAAATTTCAATATATCTGCTGGGAAGCCGTCATGTCCCGGAGATTTACCAGATTTGAGTTTAAGAATCAACTGGTGTATCTCCATGGCCGAAACTGTGCTCCATAAATTAGGAGGGTTTTTAATAAGATCAACCTCTGGTGTTTGGGCACTCATTTTCCGAAAAAAAAAGGAAACCCAAGTTGAGGGCAAAATCATAGATGGAACCAGAGAGTTCTCCTTATACGTTTGATTCCTAATGGCCACCCAGAAGGACTTCACGTCTTTGGATTTCAGAGCTTTATCCAAAGACAACGACTTGCAGTTAATTTATCTAACTTGGCTATATCATACAGTTTCAACAACCACTCTTTGACAGTAGGAATAATAGTGGATTTCCAAAACTGAGCTACTGTCAACCAGGCAGCCATTATCATATACAATAAAATTTTCCTTTGACAGTTGTTGCATTTGTTGTGTCTCATTCGTATTAAGTAAATATATTAAGCAAATATATTTGTGGATTTCTTGGATATTTAATTTGCTGTACCTCTACCATCTTCTCATGTACTTGCTTCCAAAATTGCTCAATGTGTTTACATCTCCACCACATATGAAAAGAAAGAATCTTTTTCTTCACATCTCCAACAATTGTGTTTCTTGTTATTAGTCATCTTAGCAATTTGGGTCGGTGAGAGGTACCATCTGTGTAACATTTTATAATAGTTTTCTCTTAAAGTTATTGATTTTATTAACTTTAAAACTGAGCTCCAAGATTTTTCCCAACTCTCAAGGACTATAGAAGATCCTATATTCTGAGCCCATTTGATCAGATGCAGTACAGTTCAGGTCTGAAGCCTGTGGAAGGCTATTAGATCATGAAGAAAGATTTCAGTCTAACATCCTCAAATGTGACATTCCCTGGTGGCTGGAAATACCCAGTGATGTAGACTTGAGTCGAGTGACTAGGACTCAAGTTGGACTTAAGTCACTTCAGTGACTCAATTCAGACTTGACTTGGCAATAAATGATGCACTGACTCAACTCGACTTGAGACTTGTATATTTTTAGTGACTGACTTGCTGCCCTTGGTTTGGTAGCATAACACAGGCCCTTTCTGCAACTCACCTTTTTGCAGAGCTGGGGTATGGGGATCGTGCGAGCAGCCTCTTGTGAGAGGCTCTCACGTCCCCGTTTCTTCAGCTCCACAGCTGCTGCCTGCTTGCGAGCAGGTAGTGCAAGAGCCCCTCCTCTTCCTTCCGCAGTGCAGCCTGGGATTTTCCCAGGCTGCACTGGGGCAGGAAGTGCAATTGCCATTGCGCTGGAGCTCTGCATGCATGGCAAGTGTGCACGGGGCCCTGGAGCAATGCGCGATTGCGCACCATTTTCGGCTCAAAGCCAAAAATGAAATAGTGTGCGATTGGCGCCTGCCAGCCCATGGAGTATTGTGCAATTGTGACTGCATCATGTGGACTGCTCCTCGCAGTCGCATGACGCTCCAGGGGCCCTTTCACATGGCAAATACCATGCGAAAAGGGCCACATTCATCCAGAAACCTTACAACTTTGAACAACACTTCCATCTTTTTTTGCCTACTGGTCACATGACAATGCATCTCAAGCCCAAAGTGTGGTCGCATTTCTCAGAGGGGAACAGCAAACAGGTTAGGCAATGGGCTTGAGAGGGGCTTGAAGTTTGCTCAGCAGCTTGTGTTGCTGCATATCAGAAGAACCTTCTGAAACTTTTCCTAAGAGTAGAAGACAAGACTCGCTCCCAGAGTGCAGGGTTCATTTCTCAGAGAGGAACAGCTAATATGTTAGGCAACAGGCTTGAGAAGGAAGGATCCTTCCTTCTAAAGCTTTTGAAGCTTCAGCAATGTGGAGTAAGAAGGATCCTACCCTCCGCTTCTGAAAAGTCGGGGATGGTAACCCCGCACTCCAGCTTCTGAAATGGGAAATAAGAAGGAACCTATTCCCCACGTCCAAAGCTGCAGATGGCAAAATCACAAATGTGGAGAGCCGACTCTGCTTAAATTGTTAAAACTGAATTTATTTCTCTCTATCCAATAATTCTGAAATTTTGGTTGGGGTATAAAGTTGGTTCCCAGACTTGAGACTTGAAGGTAGAGACTTGGAGTAAAAGGCTTAAATATATGACTGGAAGTACCTAATTCAAACATTAATCCCTGCCTGCAGAGGGAAGCCACTCAGGCCAGGAAGTTCCATGATATGTATTTTCTGTGATACAGCCCTCCTAGATTATTCCACTGCCTGAGGGCTGTACCATTGCTCTAATACAGACCTGCATATTTCTGTAAAGCACCTATTTTTCACCTGTTATGTTGGGGGACTGTGTTCACAGGTATCTAAATTTCAAATATTTCTGATACCTACTGTGATGGATCCAATTACAGCCCTTGGGCTTCTTTCACTTAGCTTGCCCCCTTTTCCCTTTTAAGTTCACACTTGATTGGGTACTTGGGCCTCAAGGTGACCCTTATAAGGACCAGTGGATGTGTTGTTCTGTAGGTTCACTGGGGTAAGTGTGACTAGATTCTCTCTCAAAACCTAATTTTTGGTAAAAACAAACATGTGGAAGATTATTGTCATTAACAGCCATCAAGTTGACTTCAACTTATGGAGACCCTATGAAGGAGAGATCTCCAAGTCACCCTACCGTCAACAGCCCTGCTCAGGCTTTTCAGATTCAGGGATGTGTCTTCCTTGATTGAGTCTATCCATCTGTAAAGCAGTCTTCCTCTTTTCCTGTTGCCTCAACGAGCATTATTGTCTTTTCTAGCGAGTCATGTCTTCTCATGATATGGCCAAAGTATGACAACATCTTGGCTTCTAGAGCGAGTTCAGGCTTGATTTGCTCTAGGACACATTCATTTGAGTTTTTAGCAGTTCAGGGTATCTATAGAACTCTTCTCCAGCCCCACATTTTAAATGATTTGATTTTGAAACTGATTTTCCTCTTATCAGCTTTCTTCACTGGCTGGCTAAGCACAAGAAAATAGCATACTAGCTCTTGAACCCTACTCAGTCATTTACAGCTCCCCAAAACCATAATCAGTACTTTCCTCTGTCTAACTCTTCTGTCTCTATTCCATCTGTTCCTGTTTCTCTGAAATCTGTTCCCTATCTCTGTGTCAGCTTTTCCCTTTCTGCCTTCTGACAGAGACAAGCCTCAGTTTTGTAACATCTCCCACACTGCAGGCATGCTTCACAGCATTTCCTGAGCTGTGCTTGGCGGTCTTTAGCCAGACTTACCCAGCTCCTCCCTTCACATCTGCTATTAACCTAACACTTCTCAACTATCCATTTCTCAATCACAACCAGGATTAGTTTGGTTCTTCTTCGTGGTCTCTGTGCCTGATACATTGGGAGCTTTCGTGCCTGCACGGTAGCATTCGGAAGATTCGAGAGCTCAGTAGCTCGGCGGGAACCCCTCCCCCATGCTGGTACTGCGCATGCTCAGCCCACAAAGGTCACTCCTCAGTTCTTTCTTGTCCGCCATTGCGAACAGAAGGTTCTTGCAGTAGCTTGTGCTTTCTTGGCTTTTTTCTTAGCTTTTTGACTCAGTTTTTGGCTTTTAGACTATGGTTTTCAGATTGTGAATTGGCTTTGGTGTTTTGGCTTCTGGTTTTTGACCCGGTTTTCGGCTTCAGAAACATTTTTTTGGATCTTGGACTGCTTCTTTCGATTTCGAACCCCCATTCTTCCCCCACTCTTCTCTGCTTACTGGACTTAGTCTATGTTGGCGCTGTTCAAAAGCTGTTTTTCCTGTGGACGGAAGGTCGCGCTTTCGGACAAACACCGTGAGTGCCTCTTCTGTTTGGGTGAGGGCCATAACGTCCAGGCCTGTCCCGTGTGTAGGCAGTTCACCCACCAGACCCTCTGCAACCGCTCGGCGAGACTGAAGTCTCATTGTTGGGAGGAGTCCCTGCGTGCACAAGAACAGACCGAGGCCCACGGTGTCATCTTGCAACCGCTTCATCAACAGAGGCGGCGGCTGCCGTACCGTCCACCTCGTCGGTACCGGGCTCGGTATTGACCCTAAAGCTCCTGAGGATCCCGAAGGTATCGGCTCCTCCGGCTCGTGAGGACCCTGCGGGCTCGCAGACCTCGACCTTCTCTAAGCCCCTAACACTGGCACAGAAGAAGCGTCCTCTGACTCAGGACACCGGTAAAGAGAAGGAGAAGAAGAAGAGGAGAAAGAAAAAGAGACGCTCCCCTCAGAAGGAGACTCGCCTCCTGACACCAACACCCACTCAGCTCACTGGGGACCCAGAAGAGCATCCGGACGACCAAGAGGTCCTCGAGGTGTCTGACGAGGAGCAGACCGTGGAGGTCCTGCCCTCGGAACCGCCCAAGTTGACGGCTGTGGTTACCCCGCCGGGTCACCGTCCATCGGTCGACCGCTGAGAGGAGGCTGTTGTCCGACATCGGCCCTTGTCTAGCCACAGGCCAGCCTCTAGATGGAGCGAGTCCCACTCTCCTGACCAGAGAGCCAGGCCTCCATCCCCGCGACATTGGGAGATGTGCCTGAAGAGACCCTACTCTGGGGATTCCATCTACACCTCCGCCTCCTACCTTGGTAGGTACGGCCAAGAGCACCTCTGGCGCAAGCCCCCATGGTCATATTACTCATACTCCCCATCGTACAGGGACCGGTACCACCCAGACATTTGGTACTGGTCACCACGCCATCGGTTTCGCTCGCCCTCCAGGGAAGCCCATTGCCCCCGCTATGAGGAGCTACCAAGCCGATCGCCTCACCGATCTGTCTCGCTGCGTCACCAGAGGTCTAGGGAGCCCTCACCCCGCTACAGGGCAGTGTCGCCTCCTCCAAGGACAACGTCAACTGCGACGCGTGCTGTGCCTCAAACCACCTTGGCACAAGCAACACGGGAGACGATGTCGACAACTCAGGCTGTTCACCGCCTCGGCCCTCGGTGGTGCCCCTCCAAGTCACATCGATCCCGACCACAACATCGTCCTCGGTACCGGTGCAGCCTACTGCTCTGACGGTGACCCTGGCTCTCCCTGCCCGCAAGCCATCTCAGGAGAGGACAACGGAAAGATCTCCCACTCCGTCTTCGGAGTCGTATGAGTCAGACTCTGACTCCGTGGACTCGACTCCATCATCCCACGAGCCGCCTCCGTTGGTGTTTGGAGAACCGGGACCAGAGTCGGCACCAGAGGACGTGCGGCAGTTCTCCGCTATCCTCCTCTGCATGGCTACAGCCCTTGGCTTGAAGGTTGCAGAACCGGCCCCAGTGGCGCACGATCCCATCTTCCAATACCTGGAGACACGCCCGCCATCCACGGCGCCGCTGCCTTTCCTGCCGACGTTGCTGGACGCAATCAAGCAACCTTGGGCAAATCCGGCTTCAGCTCAGTCGATTCCATATCGGCTGGAGCACCTGTATAAGACCCAGAGGGAGGACGCGGAGTTCCTTTTCAGTCATCTGGTTCAGAACTCCATCATGGTCGAGTCAGCTCAAACCAAGGGTGGAAACAGAGCACACATGAACCCGCTGGACCTTGAAGGTTGTAAACTTGACACCTTCGGCAGGAGGTTCTACTGTGCATCCTCTCTGGTGGCCAGGACCCTAAACACGATGGCTTGCCTTGCAGCATACTATCAGAACCTCCTGGGCCGGCTCGCCCCGCTCCTCACTGATCTGCTGGAGGATTCCCGTGCTACCGCCATGCAGCTCTTTGGCGAGGCCGTTGCGGTCGCTAACCAACAGATTGCCTCCTCGAGGCACACCGTGGAGGCTACCTCAAGGGTGATGGTGGGCGTGGTTGCCCTTCGACGACATGCATGGATGCGTTCATCGGGGCTCCAGGAGGACAACCTCAGGAGGATTGAAGACCTCCTTTTTGATGGCCAGGGACTCTTCCATACGTCGACGGATGAGGCCACGGACCATCTTGTCAAGGCCTGACTAATGGTGAAGAAGATGGACATTAATCAACCGTCCCAGTCCCGCCGTAGCTTCAGCTCCAGACCATCGTGGCGGAGGTCCTCCTCCTCCTCCACATGCCAACTGCGGTCACCGCGATCGACTGCGTCCCGGCCATCCACTTCATCTGTCGCACGGAGACCTCTTCGAAAACTCCCATCTTCTTTTTCCAAGAAGTCTTTGTCTGGGACAAAGTCTCGGTTTTGATGTGTTGCGCAGGTCTCCACCAACGCCAATCTTCACCCTCCCAGCAAACCTTCGAGATCAACCGAGCTTGGCCAGACACCTCGCCGAGTGGCGGAAAATCACTACGGACTATTTACCATCGTCCGTCTGGGCTACGCCATGAGTTCAACGATATTCCACCGCGAAGTGTCTACTACTCCACCCCGGCCAGCTCAGTACTGCTGGAAGAGATCCAGTCCCTTCTACAAAAGGGAGCGATCGAGGAACTTCCGTCCTCAGCCAAGACCACTGGCTTCTTCTTGAGGTACTTCACTGTACCGAAGACAGACAGAACCCTGCGGCCTATCCTAGACCTCAGAGGGGTGAACAACTACATCCGCCCCAAGAGGTTCAAGATGGTCACGCTACCATTGATCCTGCCTTTCCTTCAACAAGGGGACTGGTTCGCCTCCATCGATCTTCGGGACGCCTTCTTCCACATCACCATTCGCCCGCAGCACAGACGGTACTTGCGGTTCGCGATCGACAGTACCCACTACCAGTACCGGGTCCTGCTGTTCGGCCTCTAGACCGCGCCACGGGTCTTCACCAAGTGCATGGCCTCCGTGGTGTTGTTTCTGCGGACGAAGGTGTCTCAATCTACCCCTACCTGGACGATTGGCTCTTGGTGGCGTCCTGCCAACAAAAACTTTACGGGGACATACACCGGATTCTGACTCTTCTCGCCCAGCTCGGACTCCGGGTCAACCCGAAGAAGTCCCATCTCGAACCCACAAGCATTCTCGACTTTATTGGGGCGACCCTGGACGTGGCATCGGCAAAGATGTACTTACCGCTGGACAGGGCGCGGACGCTTCGTCGGGCAGCGTCTGCTGTCTTCCATGCTTGGACGGTGACAGCCAGGAGAATCCAACAGCTCCTTGGCTACATGGCCCCGACGACTGCCGTGACCTACCTCTCCAGACTTTGTGCACGACCGCTTCAGCACTAGTTTGTCTGAGTCTTCGATCCACTCTGGGACAACCAGACACGCCGCTACCACCTTCCTCAACAAGTGCGCCACTCCCTGCTGTTGTGGCAGTCTTACAACCACCTTCTGTCGGCCATGCCTTTCCGGGAGCAAAACCCCAAGGTCACGGTGACGACAGATGCCTCCCTCTTCGGCTGGGGAGCACACTACGGCAACCTCAGAGTCTGCGGCCGGTGGACTGGTCACAAGACTGCCCTCCATATCAACGCCCTTGAGCTACTTGCCATCTCCAAAGCTCTGCGGGCATTTTGTCACCTCGTCGCAGGCCGCATGGTGTTGATCCTCACAGGCAACACGACGGCGGTCTGCTACATCAACAGACAAGGAGGAACTCACTCGACTACTCTTCTCAACATCGTCCTCAACCTCTGGGACTGGTGCATCTCGCTCCGGATCCATCCGGTGGCGGTTCACCTGGCCGTGCAGGAGAACACCACAGCGGATGCCCTCAGCAGGGACACCTCATGCCACCATGAGTGGTCCCTCTCCAGTGAGGCCTTCCAGATGGTTCGGGACCGATGGGGCAGCCGACAATCGACCTCTTTGCCACCAGCCAGAACGCGAAGTGTCGATGGTACTGCTTGAGGGCCGGCCACAATCGCTGCTCCATCGGTGACGCCTTCCAGTTTTGGTGGAACGAGGGATTCCCCTATGCGTTCCCTCCGTTCCCCCTCCTGGGCTGCGTGATATCGAAGATCTCGCGGACTGAGTGGATGTCATTCTCGTGGCACCGTACTGGCCAAGTCAGCACTGGTTCGGGCCCCTGTTCAAGGCCGCCCGGGTACAGATTCTCCGGTTCCCGATGCTACCGGACCTCCTCTCCCATTCCAATGGTCTTGTGCTTCACCTGGACCTGCCGCTCTTGGCCCTCCATGCCTGGAGGATATTGCCTTAGACGACCCCATCATTGGAAACGTCCTGACCGCGGCCAGGAAGGAATTGACATGCTGCAACTACCATTACAAATGGTGGCGTTTCATTGCCTTTGCTGAAGAACGGCGGGAGCCGGTATCGCCTGTCAACCTGCCTACCATGCTCCACTTTCTCCTACACCTTCGACAGCAGGGCTTGGCCTTCCCGTCGCTGAAGGTTTACCTCGCTGCTATCGTGGCATACCAACCTCCACAATCCCCGTTGGCGGCTCTCTTCCATCACAGTACCATGAAACAGTTTCTGAAGGGCCTGCAGCACCTCTACCTGCCGGTATTGCCACCGCTACCACTGTGGTTGTTATCATTGGTGCTGTCTCAACTAACAAGACCGCCCTTCGAACCAATGGTGACTGCAGATGACAGGCTGCTCGCCATGAAAACTGCCTTCTTGGTGGCTGTCACCTCTGCCAGGCGGGTGGGACAGCTGACAGCCCTATGTTCTGACAAGCCATACCTCGTCTTTCACAGAGATAAAGTGGTCCTTCGGCCTGACATCTCTTTCCTGCCGAAGGTGGTGTCCAATTTCCACCTCAGCCAGGACATCATCCTGCCCACCTTCTACCCTGACCCAACTACACCTTTGGAGCGGTCTCTGTACTCCTTGGATGTTCGTTGAGCCTTGGCGTTCTACAAAGGCAGGACTGCTTCTTATAGACAGACCCCGCACCTTTTTGTGTGCTATGGCAGGCGTCGAAGAGGCCACAAGGTGTCCACCCAGCGCTTTTCCAAGTGGGTGGCCCAGACTATCCACCTGGCGTATGAGCTCACTAAGAGGCCTCCGCCAGACTTTCTTTGGGCTCATTCCACCAGAGCCATGGCGACATCTGCAGTCCTCCTGCGAGGAGTCGACCTGCAGGAACTCTGCCGTGTGGCGACCTGATCCCAGCCATCAACCTTCGTGCGCCACTACAGGCTAGACTGGCGGTCCCATCGAGATGCTCATTTCGGACATGCTGTGCTGGCTTCTGTTCTGTAGGACCTGACCCACCATCCTACTGGCAAGCTACACAGTCTCCTAATGTATGAGGCACAGAGACCACGAAGAAGAACAGGTTGCTTACCTGTAACTGTGGTTCTTTGAGTGGTCATCTGTGCCCTCATACATGCCCACCCAACCGTCCCCTCTTTTTCAGGTCCCATTCTACTCGGCGGACCAAGAACTGAGGAGTGACCGTTGCTCGGTGGGCTGAGCATGCGCAGTACCGGCATGGGGGAAGAGTTCCCGCCAAGCTACTGAGCTCTCGAATCTTCCGAACACTACCGCACAGGTGTGAAAGCTCCTAATGTATGAGGGCACAGATGACCACTCAAAGAACCACAGTTACAGGTAAGCAACCTGTTCTTGTCCATTCTAGTCTGTTTCCTCAGAACAATTTGATTGCACTTTGCACATTGCACAATTTGATTGCATTTGTTTTTAGCAGCATTAGAATTTGGTGGATGGTAAAGGAGAAAGGGAGAAATGCTGTCCTTGATGTTGGGTTGCACAGCATGTCTGCGGTAAACAATACAATAAAACTTGGTAAAAAGTAGGATTCTGTTCTAGCCAATCCTGCTGTAGCTATGTGTGCCTGCCAACAACAGGCAAGATAAACAGTTGCTGCTGCTAGAATCCCTTACTGAGCATGTGTGAACAGCAAAACTTAGAGGACAATGGAAAGCAGATAAGTCTGCCTCACCAGCCACACCCAGCATATTTTTTTAAAAAAGCCTTCTCTAACAAAGTGATGATTAACCTTTTTTTTTTTTTAACCAGGGACCCCCTTTAAATGTCTTTTGTTGCTGCAGATCCCCAAGATTTAACTCAAGATTTAAAGTCCTAGAAGTGCATCAAATATTTATTTAAAGTTGCTCATCAAAGGTCTTCAAATTGGGAGAGGAGGGAGAAATAAGTAAATGCACACTTCCCTGAGAGGCGCTGCTGTTTTAAGACTGGAGTAGATTGAACAGCAATGCGCAGGGCCAGCCAGCCAGCCAGCCAGCATTTGTCCTTCTCTCTTCTCCCCTTCCCTTTCCAGCCAGCCAGTCTATCAGAAATGCTCAGCCCCCTCCCCCACACTTTTTGCCTTCTTCATCAGCAGGAGAGAAGACTGAGATGGGCAAAGAAGAGAGGACGGGAAAGGCAGATAAAGGGCATGGAGTAGTGTTTGAACATTTCTGATAGTAAACTGGACTGCTCTCCACTGGAAAGAAAGGAGAGAGAGAGAGAGAGAGAGAGAGAGAGAGAGAGAGAGGGAGGGAGGGAGGTAGATGAAGGGCAACAGTGGCTGGTTGGCTTGGCTCGGTTCCGCTGTTATTTAGCTGCTGAGTATGTCTTCTTCCTGCAGTGGGGCAGCCACATGAAAGGTAATGTACAGGCCTTCTCACCCAGCTGGCTATCCTCCCTCCTTTTGCCTTGGCTCCTATCATGTCATCACTCTATTGTGGGGCAGAAGACAGGCTGAGTAGCCTTTGAGCCTTTCACATACCCCCTGAGGGCATCATGGACCCTTGGGGGTCCACAGGCCCAGGGTTAAAAACCACTGATCTAACAGTTTGGCCACCATAACTAGAATCATGAGAAGGTGGACACTGATGAAAGAAAATGGCATCCGTGGATGCATTTTGGAAGAAGCTCCTAGAAAGTTTAAAACCTTTTTGTTTATTCACACAAGGCTTACCTAACCCAGTTGTTTAATTACACAAGAGCAAATTGTTGGTTGTGGATTAAATGTTTGATGAAATATGTTGAATTGCTCTTCATTTTTGGTTGCATAGGAACCCATTCCTTTTCCTTCCATGTTAATTTCTATCTCTGGAATCAAATTTTCTCTTGAAGAAGTTATGCACAGGAACACATCTATGTTGTTAGCCAAGGCATATCTGTACTTCTCAAGCTATTTGGTATAGTCAACTAATAATATTTTTTTGGATTATGTGCCAGTAATTTATTTGTGTGACTTTTTATGTGTCTTGAAGCCAATTCCAGTTTGTGACAACCCTATCATAGGGTTTTCTTGGCAAGATTCAGGTTTGCTACTGATTTCTTCTCAGGCTGAGAGGGTGTGATTTGCCAGAAGCCACCGAGTTGCCATGGCACAGTGGAAAGCTGAACCTTGGTCTTCTATAGTCCTACTCTACTTCTATATTATTATTGTATTCATACAGCCTCCTTTAAACCAGTCATTCCCTAACTTTGGTCCTCTGGGTGTTTTGGACTTTAGCTCCAGAATTCCTGGATCACGTTGGTTGGAGTTTCTGGGAGCTGAAGCCCCAAACACCTGGAGGACAGAAGTTTGGGAACCACTGTTTTAAACTTTCAATGGGCCAACAGCTGGTGGTCTCAATCTGCAGACCGCCATTGCAAGGGACAGAAGCCAAGAGTTCTCAACAAAATTTTACAAGGCCACTCATGCATATAGCCAAGAAAATAACAGTATTTCTGAAAAGCATGGCTTGCCCACATCTTTTTAAAGATTCTGCAATAACTACTAATTTCATCATGCCAACTTTTCATTCTTTTGAAGCAAAAGGTTAGCACCTTCAGCACACATACTTCATATAGTTCATGGTTACCTGGGTATGCATGACTGACGAGTTAGCCAGCTATATACTCCTAAGAAAAACGTCTCCCAATTGAAAAGGGCCAGGACTTTATGTAGCAGTCACTAGCTCTGTATCTAAATACACTGTCCATTTAGTGGCTTTGTTCTTGTTGCCAACTCTCCCCTCAAGTTTGTTGAGTGACATGCGTTTCTTCCGCCTCTTGTCTACTTGCATGTCTTTGAACTCTATGTTCCTGGTCTAGATTCCACTGTAAACTCCCTCTTGCTGGGACTTGCCCTAAAATGCCAACACAGGGAGGTAAAACGTGGCCAGCTGCAAGCTGTAACAGCAAATATGCTTCATTGCCAGAGTATATTCCTAAAAGAGATAGAAATAGGAGGCCAGTGGATTGCTGCACCTTGCTACCATTTAAACCGGAGTGGACATCTGTTGGCCCACTATAAGATGTTAAAGTACAATTGCCTTTAGCTCTAGCCACTATTATGAATAGCGGTTTATTGGAACTTGAACTCCAGCAACATCTGAAGAGCTTGTTTCCAGCAGAAGCAGGAACATGTGGCCTTACAGCTGCTGTGGTACTGCTGTATCTACCAGCTCTTGTCAGCACAGCCAGTGGTGGTGATGCAACCTGCAGTCCAACATAGGGTGGGCCACCTGTTCTTCATTCTAATCCCATGAACTCTTATTTCAATGTCCTGTGATTCCATATCTCCTTAGATAATGCTTCCAGCTCTCTCTCTTTACGGCTGTGTTTTGGAGAAAAGAAAAATTTGCTGGTATAGCTTTCTGTTGGTCACTACTTATATTTCCCTGTTGTGGCATTTAAGGCTTTGCATAAAACTGAAATTATAGTGGATTCTAGCCCAAGTATAAACATATGCAGATAGTCAAATTCCTTTCCCATCACCCACTGCCATTAGCTGAAGTTGTTGGGAGTTGCAATCCAACAGAATCTGAAGCCACACGTTCTTCATCAGTGGGGGTTTGGGTATCAGGTGATAGATACCTAGGCCCACAGAAGCTGGTCAGACCTGCCTGAGGTAGGTGTGGAAAAGGGACTGAGAAAGCTGTGCTTCTATGAACCTGTACTGGATCACTTTTTTCAAGAGTTTTGGAAGACATTTAGCACATGCTGCTGTATCCTGTTAAATGGAAATGCCAGGAATCAAACTTGCAATCTTTTACAAATGTGCTTTCAGATTAAGTGCCATTAAGGCCCTGAACTTCAATTAGTGGGGTGTTACAACAGGAATGGGCTACTGCCTTTTACAAACTGCTTGCCAGATTGCTATGATTTGGCATGTGCCAAGTATTTGAGGGTGCTGTGGTAAAATACAAAACAAAACCAATTAAACCAAAAGAATGAACAAAAACAGGCACTTATCAGCCATGAAATGCTTTGAAAAATTTTTTCAATAGGGGCCAAATATGGAAAGCATAGGCACTTCATTCCAGAGGATGGGAGCCAATACATCACAAACAGGGATGTGCACCTGGCTTGTCAAGTTAGACTCTGATGGATGCCATGGACTGCTAAAAGACTAATCAACAGGCTCTACAGCAAATCAAGACAGAACTCTCTCTAGAAGCCAAAATGACCAAACTACGGCTGTCATACTTTGGCCATATCATCAGACAACACGTCTTGTCAGAAACAAAGACAATGCTTGGTGAAGTGGGAGAGAGCAGGAAAAGAAGAAAATCGTATCACAGAAGGACAGAAATAATCAAGGGATTCACAGCTCTGTGTGTGCAAGACCCGTGAAGTGCTGTCGATTACAGGGTGTCTCGGAGCTCTCGCAATCACAAGGCAGCCAAAAGCTGAAGCCAACTTGACAGCAATTAACAACAACAACCACCACCAATGATTCCTATAAATCCTAGGCAATGGTGAAGGGCTGTAGTCCATCACCTTCAGAAGGCCACCGTTGTTCACCCCTGCGCTAAAGAATCCTTTTAGTAAAGCCGAGAAAATTCTAAGATGTATTTTTTTTCCCTTCAAGAGCTCATTCAAGTGCTATTTGATCTCTGGAGAGTTAATTATCCTGGTTGATGAAAGAAAACAAACAGAAGAAACAAGAAACATGGCTGAAAGAACTACAGGATTGTCTACGATGATGCTACTGGAACACAGGAACCTTGAGAGAGTGGAAGGGACTGGCTGCCAAAAGGAAAAGTGTATGATCAGATTAGCAAATGTAAATTAGAGTGCCCTCTTCACCCTGAACTGGGAGATGAAAACACATCTTTGCCACACTTCACAGACTGAAAAGAATCTAAATTTTATCACAAAGGGCTAATCTAATTTATACATTTGAAAGCAACAATGCTTGTATTAGGGCCTAGGGGCTCCCACTGAGCCATTAGTACTGCCAGCTAAGCCTCTTGTCCTACCAAATCTGACTTAGCAGAGGGGGCAAGAAGCTAGGCATGGAGAGAAGGCACTTCAAAAGCATGCAGTTTCAAAATGTTGTAGATAATGTGGGAAACTATTTTATTAGAATTTGGAAGGCAGCAGCATTGCAAAAAAAAAAAAAAGTTATAAGGGCAATAGGAGTTTATATGAAACTCTTCAGAATTATATTAGGAAAATTGGAAAGGGACACAGTACCCGAAAGGGTCAGAGAAGGAGATAGTATTTCCTGAACCATTCTGAACATTTTAAGAGTATAGAGCAAGGGGAAAGGGGAAAAAAAGTTTCAATTGCCAACATTGTTATAAAATGCTTTAATAAATAGTTTTCTTCCGAAAGCTATAGAAGAACATTGTCAAACAAAAGGTACTGCACAGAAGTTCCTGCAAAGCAATTCCGGCATTCAGTATAAAATAAAAGTGGTTTCAAAAATATTCTGGGTTACATTGAGTGGCCAAAATGTTGAGAGAGAAACATCAATTTTCTTTGCAATGATAAGACAGCTAAGTAATGTAGGATTAGGTTTTCCCAATAATTAAAATAAAGATATAGCTCATTTCTTTAATAATAAAGCTTTTTTTAAAAAAAAACCCAGCAACAACCACCCCACAAATAATGCACAAGCCTTCCGTCACGAATAACCATTTCTCGTTGTGAGGTATTAACCTTCTGAGATGGAACCAGATGTTCTGACAGATGTGATGATGAGAACAGTTCTTCCAACTGGTTCTCCCCGCTAGCATCAAGGGATGCAATCCACTAGGCATGAAGTTGCTATACTGTGAGTTTACCCACCGCCACAAGTAGCAGCCAATGAAGTGGAGCAGAGGTGGAAGAACTCAAGCTGGTGGCACCATCATGTTAAACATTTGGAATCACTCAACAGTTGATAGAGGGAAGAAAGGAAGAGACCAAGACCTGCTCATTCTGCTGTAATGCCTAGTTCCAGTCTGTGTTTGTCAAGCTTTTTTTCCCCCAAAGCGGCAAATTAGTGTTAACAGAAACAAGAAATGAGAAAAAAAATATTGTTCCCTTCATTAGGCCTGTATTTAAAAAATTGCAAAAAAAGCAATACCACATGTAATAGACATTCACAAAAGAAAAAAAAATATTGCCTTGGTATCTTTATACTGTACAGTATACTTACTTTCTGAATTTTTGAGATGTAAGGAAACAGTCTGGATCTATTTACATGTGAAATGGTTGTGATACATTGAAAAAGTACAAAAAGGTGACCAACAGATTCCCAACATTGATTGCATTAACATCACTTTCTAATATGGACATAATACCAAAATAAGATTTTTGTATTCACTTTTTTTAGAAACTGCCATAAAACTTCCCTTTCTGCAACATAAATTAAAAAGGAATGACGTTTAAAAAGACCAAAAATATTTTTAAGTTATTAACTCAAATATACAGAAGTGATTCACTTAAATATGTACATATTTACAAAAAAAATGAACTCACACAGCCTGAAAATAAACCATGTCAGCCTAAGGATATAAAATATCCTGTTGTGGTAAACTTAGATGGGAATGGCAGTCTTTGACAGTTGCTATAGAAAAAGAAAGCTGAAATTTCAAGGCACTTGACTCGTGTGTCAATACTGCAATCCTAAGATAAATTCAAACAAATTGACATTTTCAAATTAAAAAAGGCCACTTTTTCCAACCACAGTTTGAGAGATCTCTATAGACTTCCTCTTTTTTTTTGTTCCAAAAAAATAAGGCAAATTTTTCTGGGAGGAAAAACTTGCAGAAGTTAAGTGCAGGGAGCGGCTTGAAGTAAGGATTCAAAAGAATGGGTCATGAAGAATATTTTTCTTTCTTCTTCATGGTTCAGGAACTTCCTCAACCAGGAGGTTTTAAAGCCACTGTTGCTAACAGGTAAAAAGGAACCCATTTGGTAAACAGTGTAGAGTCTTGAGTGATAAACTTTATGAAATAATTGAAAATACAACTTCCCCTCCTCTGCCACACAGCAAGTGTATTCTACGTAAAATTTACAAAAATAGCAACTATCAAAGATTACTCTATCATCTGACAGTCGTTGAATAATTTATACAAGGCTAAAAGAAACAAAATAAATTTTTTTATCTTCTTATTTTAGATTTTTTTTTATTCAAAATAAAGTAACTATGAACATTTTGACTCCAGACAATTAAGTCCTTGATGCAGACAGAGTGGAGATGCCAATTTCTCCAACATCATTCAGTGTAGACAGTGTGGCCAGGGTCCAAACACCGGCTTAGTCTCTTCCGCCTTCAAGATTTGTTGTGTTCACATTTTTTACAGATCTGTTGTCCATTTTGGTTGTCTGAAGAGATTTCTTAACAGGACTATTCTCTAATGAGTCTGCTGCCTTTGTTGACAAAGGCTTCGAGAGTTTGTGGGAGAGGAATTTGTCCACTTCCATGACCTCTCTCTCCTCCTCTTCTTCCTCCTCCTCATACTCAATATACTCCTCTACCCCATCATAAGTTCTTTTTTGAGGAGATATAAATTTTTTATGTTCGTATTGAATGCCTTTTTGACTGTAAGGTCTCTCTATGGGATTCCATATGGGATTTAGAGGCGCCCACTGATTATTTGCAGCCTCTTCTCTGGGTGGGTGGTTTCTCTCTCTCTCTTTTCTTCTCTTTCGCGTCCACCAGACACAGATGATTATACATGTTAACCATACAATACCAAAAACTGCACAGAGGATCGGAACCAGGTAATCTAGAAAACAAGTTAAACACACAGCCAAGGTGAGAAAATGGTAATCAAGACAGAACAGAGGTGTTTGTAACTACGTCATCAAAGAGATTCCAGTGTAGTGGAAAACGTGAACATTAGCTTGCTTCCAAGGGTCTGTGCCTCCTGCAAGTCTACAATCTGCCTAAGCAAATAAATTTACCAGTTCACCAGTATGAAACAACAAAGTTGGGCACACAAGGAAATCCTACATTGTAAAAACCATACAAAAAGTGGAAAAGGGAAGCTGTACTATGGTTGGTATCACATTTCGCATTTGAAATATCAGGCAGCCACCACAGCCCCAACTAGCATGTACTGAGGTCTTTACACTGAACTACACGATCTTTGTTTCAGGCAGAGGGACTGAAATTTTATCTTGTCATTACTCCTTCCAGGAACAAGAGCTAAACATAATAGTATGTATCATGATTCTTTATTGGGCCTTTTCTGTCTCCATGTACAATATAGCCAGTGAATCTGAAGTGGAAAACCAGCTTTGGCTGGGAAGGGAGAACTTCTTAAGCTGTCCTATCTGCACAATACATTTCTATTTCAGCTGATGATTCTTCTCCTCGCAGGTACTTGCACTTTTTCCCTATTAGAGACACTATTTTTCGGAAAAAATTGGCAAAGTGAAGGAATGAACAGCTTTCTCCAATGATCTACTTCTAAATTACAGCCTCAGCAGGTGCACTGTATATTTTAAAGAAACGGCACCCAAAAGATGTCCTAGAAAGGAATCAGAGATCTGTGTGTCATATACAACTTTACTTTGAGGCAGGCTGCTAAAGAGCTGTTGACATCTGTGTGTGCACAGACATACATATAGACAATACCTGAAGGAGGATTCCCAACCACTATGGTCTCTATCTTGACTTCAGTTACTGCCAGCATTATGGTGCTATTTTGTCGCTTTGTAATGGCATTTACAATAGTATTGGCAGCATGCTGTATAAGGCTGTTATCGGTCTCATCTTGATGCGAGATGAAAGACTGAGAAGAGAAGAGAGAAAGAGAACCCTTAAAACAAAATATTTCTTTTTCTGTATTAGCCATTTCTTCTTATATAGGTGACTAGATTGAAGTCTAAGCACCTGACAATCGTAGTTTACTGCTAAAGCCCTAGTGGTAATACCAGGCCCATATAAAAATATTATGCTAGTATCATGTACCTCGCCATTAGAGTTCAGGCAACTGTATGGTAAGTTACGCATGGCAGATTTCCACATTATTTACACTGCCAAGCTAAACTTAGTCATCATTTGGAGTCTTCTGAGAGATCATCTGGCTAGGCATTTACACTAATGATATAATCTGTTATATATAACTGTATACTCCCCTCAGTTTGCATCACAGCCGAGAGCATTCTTCAGTTGTACTAGTAAAGCAAAGATAGCCTAGCTAAGAATATCTGACCAATAACTGCGCCAAATGCTATGAGCGCCTCTACGCTGGCCTTAACAACTGGGTGACAGTGAGCAGGCTTTGGACCTTAGGAAGCCCTCCTCTCCAAGCTCCATTCCTAGCTTCCACACTGAACTCATCTCACCTTTCCAGCTAAGGGTATCCAAGGCATTTTGCTCCAGTAAGCAAAGCCGTGTGTGTTCATTAACCTAGTCTCAACATAAGCAATAATGATAGGGCCAGCCTTGTAGGACACATCACCAACTTTGCAAAAATAATCTCTTCTATTCTGCAGAGTAGGGATTAGTTGTGAGCAACTGCTTATTTCCGGGACAGCTTAGGTTGTCAGCAGATACTGAATTGGAGAAGACTCTCTAGCTTGGGCACAGGTGTCCTATGGCAACATGGTATGATTCTTCTGCTCTAACTATGAAGAGTCCAAAGGCTTGGACAGGTAAGCAGTTAATTTTATTTCGCCTAATAATCTGACATTTTTCTATGTAGTGAGAGCCAATCAAGTGGCTGCTCCCCACAAATCTTCTAAACCACCAAGGACCCCCAAGAGGAAATCAATGATCAAACTTCTTGACGTCTCCTGTTTAAATAGTAGTCACTGTGGGCTCCAATTCTGACTGCAGCAATGCCATTAGGAAAGAGATTAGTAACCCTCTCACACCACATGACTTCACCATAATCTAAACGGTTGCCCCCAAAGCTGTTATTAATCCCCTGGGGGGGTGGAGGAATACAAGAATCTATTATTTCTTTACTCTGGAGTCATTTCTTTAATGAGAAGGGTTAAATACTTCTTCCCCAGCTCCACTACTCCAATCGAAACTGGAAGCTTCCCACAGGTAGTTTCAATAATTTTCATAACCACTCTTAAGAGAGGAGAGGAAATTAGGTCATGCATGCCCCAGATTCTGTTAGCTTCAGCATTAAGCCATTTCCAGTTTTAGAAGAACAAGGACATGGAATCATATCTGCAACAGGTTTGCCACATGGAAGACAATGGGAAAAAGTTTGTGCAGCATCAAAGCTTTATTTCTAGAGAAAGAAAAATGCCATGGAACCAGGAATAAGTTTTAAATGTGTTGATTTTCTTTTTTTCAACTATAAACATACAAAGCAGCTGACAACCACAATCAGCTGAGCAATTTCATGGCATACAGGGATAAATCTGAAGTATCTCCTCCACCACCTCAAGCTACTGTCCACTGATTTAAACCAAACTTTTCCCCAGATTTTTCCTAAACTATCCATTCCACTCTTCTCCAATCATTGCATTAACATTAAGTTGACTTCTCATTTTGTTTCTCACTCAAGAAAGGGCTCAAACTGATCTCAGTCTCATGCAGAACTTGAAAAAGTTGACTAAAACCCTACAAATTCCACTGTCAGTCCTACTGGTTGAGGGACTACCTAAGTACTCATCATTTTCTTCCTAAGAAAGGGGCTGCAAACACTGCACCAGGTAGAGAGAGGTTTCAAAGGCAGGGGGGATCCTTGTATTCCAAAAGGAGAACTAATTATACTGCACTGTTTTCATAGCCCTTCTTGTTTCTACTGGGGTTATGGCTATTGGAGACATGGTCTAGTGAGTCTAATTCAATAGTTTGCAGACCTCAAAGCCAAGTGAAAACCGCATGTAGACAACACTGCTCTGACACTGTCATGTACATACAACTGTTTTCCACAGAAGTATCTTTGCCTGATAAACCTTTTTTTACAGCTTGCAAGTATTTTGTGCTTTTTTTGTTGGATTAATATGGACATTGAAATTTGTCTTATGGTTAACACAAGCACTCCTGCATTTAGAGGATTCTGACAGTGGCAGATGAGTAGTGCTCATCATTATAGTAATTTCTTGGCCAAGTTTATCTGACAATCAACGATGAGTGCATCACCCAGCCCCCTAATGATGTCCTCATGGGTATTTTTCACACTGGCTTCCGCTGGCAGTCACAAGATCGCTACACTCAACATGACCACAGTAAAAACATTTATCTACTTAGTAAGGAAACCAATACTTACAACAGCAACTTCTACAGCATTTTCTATGGAGTAGGATAGATCACACAACACTAACAACATCTTCTCACTAGAAACAGATCTAGCGGCTGGTAAATATCTAATTTCAGAGCAAATATTTTCAACAGTGGTGCCCTGTAAGAAGGAAAACAAAGGTTTAAATAAAAAAAATTTAAACACAGTTAACATTGACATATACTGGGTGAAAAGTCCTCCTCTGAGTGGCTTATCACACAGTACACAGAATGCATAAGGGAGACTGGAAACATCAGAAATGCTATTCTAATATTCAACTGTCCCACTAGTTTGCTTTGTTTTACTTTGGACCATCTACTTTGGAAGAAACGTAGACTAGGAGCTGAAATACACAGCATTTTCACCAGATAAATCAAAGACATATCAATGAGGATTTCAAAGGGGAAGGGGGCAGTTGATTTCAAAGATCACACAGAGAACTCTACCTCTTCCAACACAGAATCTGGGGCAAGATAGCCTTCTGACAGAACTGTGTGACAGAACAAGTATTTACCTTATGAATTCATAGGCATCACAGCCAGTTCAATCCTTAAGAGATTCTTTTTGGTAAGAAATCAAACGTGAAGTGGTATTTGCTTCATCTTTTAAAATGTACCTTTTCACTGATGGGAAAGTTGCTAGAGATGTCAAGAAAACATGACTGCCGCCACCATCACATTCATTAAACATGGTTGTGAATACAATGCTGTATCATACTTCAATGGTATACCATACACTCACGAACATCCGTGTCCCTATTTTAAATGTGTGTGGCAGCAGCTTGACTTTCTAGCTTAGAGCAGCTCTTATTATTTCCCCTACCCATTCACAACATGACACACTGCAATTTCAGTTCTCTGCCCTCACTAACTAATGTGACTCCTACTGCAAAAGAGCTTCCGAAAACACTAATCTTTCTGTATCTATCTTATTTGCGGCTGCTCACTATCATATATGCAGGGTGACCACCACCGAGGCTGTTACAAGGCAGAAATGAGCAATCCAAGTTTTCAACCTCACATGCATATTAGAAAGCACATACATGGACCACCTCCCAAGTACATCTACTGGGATGACAGGCAACTTAACAAAATCCTAGCTTCACAATGCAGCATTACAAACCCAGTCTTGCATGTATAAAAGTGTGAAGTGGCATCCTTAAACTGGAAAAATGAAAGCCCTCTAAGACAGAAATAGGGAATGTACCTTCTGGGACCCCTTTCATGGTCTCTGAAGCACAATGACTACCAGGAGAACTCCAAAGCTTCCAGAATCCCAAATTTAAAAACAAAACAAAACAACCCTGAATTTTCAGTTCCCAAACCATCACAAAAACATGATAGTTCAGGTCCTTGCTTTCTATAATCCTGGAAAAACTGAGAACTAGCCATCTTTGGGCTGACTCCTGGAACTGAAAGTGATGTCATTTCACTTCTAGGCATGTTCATGCAGCTGATGAGCAGGGCACACACAATTGCCCATCCTGCTTTAAGGAAGCGTTTGGTTTCTAAGACAGCACTAATAGCAGACAAACACTGCAGTTACTTGTCATCTCTTCTTGCTTAGCGACATTCCACTGAAAATATTTTTTTTAAATAATATTTGCTTGCATGATATAATCCATAGTGGAATGTATACAAAAGAATTAAAAGCACTTCAGCAAAGATCAAAGACCATCACAATACCATTGGCTAAATTTGCTTAGTCCCAGAACAATATACTGTGTGAAAGTTTAGGTGTTAACAAGACTCAAGCATCTCACCTGAGGTACTTTCTCCCTGTTAAAAATCAGAGTAATTCTTGCACAGCTGTTGTCCAAGTAGTTTGAATTGGGCGGACACTTGATGTTGGCAGGTAGAGGTTCTGATTCACTGCATTCTCCCCAGTCATCACAAGGTGGTTGGAAACATTTGATATAAATATTTTCTTGACATTCCTGCCCTCTGGGGCACTGGTAGCTAGCACGGTCTGCATGTTTGGTAAATAAACAGGATTTCCTCCCACACCATACCTAGAATCAACAGGGATTTTTTCATTTTTGTGTACAATAACTTGCCTTCATACAATGAAAACTGTAATGGACAACCTATTTTTTGTTCACTTGTTCATCACTAACACCTGTCAATGCAGCCTCTGTTTGCAAAGACCTGAAGGTGGTTTGCTACCAATAAAAAGGAGAAAAGGAAAAAGATACCAGAAAAAGAAAGAAGTTCTAAAAGTCTCAACCACCGAGAAGTCTCAATGAGGTGCTACTGCCATGGCAACAACTGGACTGAAGCATTAAGATTGTACTGCACATGCTGGTAACCTCAAGACTGGATTTCTGCTATGTGCCGTACCTTGGGCTACCTCTGCACCAAGTTCAGAAACTTCAATTTAATTCAAAATATGGCAGCCAGATTGGTTACTAGTACATCCAAGAATGATCATCTTAAACCAATACTACAATCACTCCACTGGCTGCCAATTAGTTTCTGGGCAAGGTAGGAAGGGTTGGTTATTACATTTAAAGCCCAACATGGCTTGGGTCTGGGTTACCTACAGGATTGTCTCCTTCCATATAATCTGCTCTGTGCATTCAGGCCCTCTGGGAGACACTAACACTAATTATGCAACTGTCACCCAGAGGACTTTTTCTTCTGCCGTCCCTAGCCTGTAGTATCACTTGCTGAAGATTTGACAGCTGAATACACTGTCTGAATTTGAACATTAAAGATCAGTCTCTTTAACTATCCAAATGATTTTCAAATTATGCATTTTAAATTCAAGGTATGGACTGATTACATGTATTGGTCTTATATGTTCCTTTAAACTGATGTTATGTGTATTAACTGGTTTATGTGGTTTTAACTGATTGTATTTTAACCTGTTGTTGTTCCCTCCTCTATCCATAGGGAGAGATGGGTAAGAAATAAAAGTTGTTGTTGTTAAGTACTTATCTCAGTAAAACCTGGGCAAGGGATCAGCAGTAGTTCTTAGTGGAGCCATATGGTCAACTTGCTATCGAAATACATAATTGATGAAGCTGACATGTGAGCACGGTGAAAATTGAATTTGGAGGGAGGGAATATTTCAGTGCAATACCTTGGTGCAGTCAATGTGGCCATCCAGACAGTGGCAGTTGTTGCATTCTTGCTCCCATCTACTGCCATGGGGAAAGGATATTCCTTTAAGCCAGCAAGACTTTCCAAAACCTATCACTGCAACACAGGAAGAAAGAGAAAGTAGTAATTTAATCTAACTGTGTGACCAAGCCAAGAAACGGAACACCAAGTTCAATTTACAGATAAGCTACAGCATACTCTGCTGTGTACAAGTCAGTGAACTTCAAGCAGTATTCAATACTGGTCTTAGTTTAAAGCTTTAAGTTACCTTCTTGGCATCTAGCACCTGCTCGTCCACGGGGGCAAGTACATCGGTAACCATTTATTTCATCAATACAGGTAGCACCATATGCACAAGGGGAGGACTGACATTCATCAATATCTAACAGGAATAAAAAAATTACTGTTATTGTATAGTGCTCATTGTGCAAACTGTTACAATTTTGGGGTGCTACCCAGCCCCAACAAGACTTCAGCTGGACATACACACACAAATGTTCAGAAAGCAACAGATACAGCTGTACTGAGCATTTTCATTTGCTGTGTCTGGCTGCTCAATAGCACTCATCATCATTTTAGTAAGAGTACTTAACATAGCATTTTAATGACTGACTCATTTGAAAGTCTATGTTTTCTTCCCCTCTGTACTATGTCCTCTTCAGCCATTATAATCTCTTTTCTGCCTTGTGCATCCTGGGACACATTTTATCCTTTGACTATTTAAACAAACAAACAGCACCATTAATGGGGAAACTATCCTTGCAAATTACCTTTGCATTATGGTAATTAACTTGTTCTGATAACAATCATTAGTTTTGGTCTGATCAGGACATACTAATACCTGCCCCATATAAACAAAGTAAAATCGCCAGTGGATATGTTGCAAACAATGGCCCTCATCCAGAGAAAGCAACAGTTCTTCCATTAGTCATAGCAAACCTGTCCCACTGACTTCAGGAGCAGTTTAGCACATCTAACTTGGAATGAGGCCATTGGATTTTTGTCTCTTTCTCTCATCTAAGATATGCAGCAAGAATCCAACTTCTTGACCTTGTCTTCATGAACCAGGAAGACTTCATGCTCAGTTTTGCTTCCATTACACGAATAGCAATCAGAAGCCCAAGCATACAGCTGACTAAACAAAAGCTAAACAAAAACAAACAAGCCTTTCTGAGGCTTCAACTCTGAGAGAATACCCAGATGCCAACAGTCAGTACCAAGAGAAGGATTCAAATGAGGGTAACAGCAAAGTTCTTATGGTCAAAAGCAGGGGTTTGAAGACCCTGAGCTGCCTTCTCCAAGAAGTCTCCTCCAAATTAAGCGAATATTGGTCATGTTCTTTCTATGGATCTCAACTTGAGCATGCCAAAACCGTGTCAGCAACAAACTCCTTAGAGAGAGATGTACAACTTAAATACAATTTAAACAAGCTCATTATAGTTGCATTTGTCAAATGAAGAAAGAGATTCTGTCCCAAAACAAGGAGATCACTATTCCATATAAGGTAAGAATCCACATCTATGAATAATTCAGCTAGTCACAGCTCCATTATTTGGAATACAGCTGACCTCAACTTGATGCATGGAAAACCAAAACAAAAGAAAAAGTTTAGGTCAACAGCATGAGATTCTCAGTCCTTCCTCTATACAGGTACTTACTAATTCTGCAGTCCGGACCAGCAAACCCAGGTGCACATTCACAGCGAAACCAATTCACACCATCAACACAGATGCCGCCATTGTAACTGTGAAAATAATCAACCTATCATTGCAGTGAAGGATGTCTGAGTAGTTTCACAAGCTGAGAGATAAGAAAGTTTTGTTTTTGGAGAAAACAGCTTGTTCAAGCACAAATTTCTATTATTTCTATTCTCAAGTGTTTCATCACTAGTTAACTCAGAGCTTTCCAGACTTTTCACGTTGGTGACACTTTTTTAGACATGCATCATTTCGTGACACAGTAATTCAGTTTTTACTACCAAACTGGAGGTTAAACTAATGCCTTATAAGAGATACAGACACATACATAAATCGTAATAACAAAATGTATGGGGACATAACATATCTCATGAAAACCTTTCATACATTTTTTAAAAATATATGATTTATAAATAATAACATACATTTCCAAGATTGTAAGCGACACACCTACACACTTCAGGTGACACACTAATATGTTGTGGCACACCATTTGGAAAGCTCTGGATAAACTCATCATTTATGATTATTTAACAAATTGATTTGCACTGTCTTGACTTCTTTAATTAAACATTGCTTATTAAATGTTTAGAGGCTCAGAAGAGTGGTCTGTTCCCACTAACAGAAGCAACAAAGCAACAGGATAATAATGGTTGCATGGTACAGATTAAGAAAGGTTTCATTTAAACACTACAGATTCTATAAAAATGGACATAAAGACAACAGATAGCTAAGGGACATGAGGAAGACAGCAGGAAGGATTGCAACGCAGGTTTTTAGTGAATTATTTTAATTACATTAGATGTAACTTTAGAAATAAGCATTCAAGATTAACTGACATTTCCTTAATATAGCTTACCCCCTTAAATATACATTTTATATTAAAAAAGAGAATATCTAGTTTCAGCACTTCATGACTACAGAACTTTTGAAAACAACTGTGCCATGTTATACAAACCCTGCAATCACCAATGGCTAGAAAGAGTACTATTGTGCCCTTTCAATAGTTTTAACAAAGTTATTATACTAATACGGTTTGGGAAATTTATCTTATAGCTAATGTAGCATCACCTGCCCTTTTAACAATTTAATGTTCTTTTTAGGCATATCCTAATCATTCCTTCCTGGGGAGCTCCAATATTGGAGTTTTTGATATCCAAAGCTATTGGTGACATGGAGAGGACACAAGTGAAGGAGAGATTCCTGCACTGGCCCCTTAGATAACCCTTCTATTTTTTTCGCCTTCTCTTTCTTCAACTGTTAACTTTCCCAGCATAAGTAGTGGAAGGGAAACTGTGATGCCCCTCTATAAAGGACACGCATGGCTGGGGACTAGGAGGAATTTGGATTTTGTAGATCTAAAACCTCCCCTTATTTCTTCTGATTTTGACTTGACTGAAAGATTTTCAGAACAGTACTCATGCTGATTTAAGCCATAGAGATATAATACTTCAACTATACCTTAAAAAACAAAAACACCACCTCTAGTAAGAGACTTCTGATACTGGGGAAGTCATGTGACACAGAATTCTCTGGAAAGCAGGGGAGGAGGAATCAAGGGTTGGCCCCCTCCTTCAAGGGAGGAGCTCTCTCTCTCTCTCTCTCTCTCTCAGATGGGAAAGGATTTTCGATATGCCTCCCACGCATCAAACTCTGAATTATATGGCTTTTTTGAAAAACATTTTAACTGGTTGTGTTTCAGTATAGTGTTCTGTTAGTTGGTTTGTAATTTGCCCTGGCCAGGAGAACATGAGTTTAAGTTTTAGAAAGTAGAACACAAGTGAAGGTTAACTGACATCTAACTGGCCTACATTAAAAGACAGGATAAAAATACAACAACAAATCAAGTCTCCAGAAATCTCTGTTAGTCAGTGAATGATGACCAATCGGGGCTCCACCCTAGGCGCAATCTCTGTGTGTTTGTCTCTTAAAGGCACATGCGGCAGAAAGATATAGACGTCACTGTCTGGAAAGAGGACCAAGTCTTCCCTAACATTTGAAGCACCTTAGCATATTTAGTTTCATGCTTTTAAGGGCACAGATTGGAAATAATCTTTTTGAACTAAAAGTCCCTGAGCCAGTGTGCTGGAGTGAATTTATCACTGCCATGCTGTTGTAGAGAACTTCCATATCAAAATCTGATTTGCCTGTTCCTTTATAGCAAGCATGAGGGAACTGTGGCCCAAATAGGTGAAAAAGTACCAGTCCCACCACTGAATACCTCCATTTTTATTGCAATCCTTCCCAACATGTTGGGAAGTGAAATATCCTAACTTTTGTCACCCTTTTGAGACAGACATACCACCTCAAGTATTTGAACTATTTTGTTCAAGCTGCAGGAACATCTGGCATAAGGAACCTTATTTCATCCTACTATTTCCATAGCACACTACTGTTCCAATGACCAAAGTCAGGAAGGCATAAGAGCATATGTACTAATATCATGCAGTTTTTAAATACTGAACTGAATACAGTTTGACTTGACAACTGAATTCTTTTCAGCTCTGAAAATGCAAGTCAAAATGGACACAGAAAACTTTTGGACATGTTAGGCACTCTAAAAAATAAAAATAAAAATCCAAAACTGCTGTCCACAATCAACAGCAATTATTGTTAATATATGTATGCTTTTCACTTTGTTACTGTCTCACACTTTCCCCTCTCACTTTCAACACAGAAGATAAGTACCCAGAACTGAATAACTTCATTTAAGTGGGTTTATTCAAATATTTTTCATTTGGGCTGACTTATCTTCATAAAATATTTGCAACTACAAAGCTCATATTACCACCACTGAGCAGAAATCTGACTCCACAGGAACACACATGTTGGCACAGCATCTAGTTAGTAAATAAATACAGGAAGTTCCTTTGGTAAGACCAACACAATAGTTTAGAGTACAGGGATTAAGAGGCCTTGATTCAAAAGTCTGTTTACATTCAACCATTGTACTGGGACATTTAAAAAAAGAAGAAACTGACTACTTACCATGGATGCGGATTGCAGTCATTAATATCTAAACAGAGAAAATTAAAAAGGGTCACTCCATTGCAATCTGTAGACAATATTAGCTATGGACCTTGATTTACAGCTCTACATGTGAAAGTTCATACGCACATATCAAATTCTTGGACAAAATATCTTCTCCACTACCTTCAAAGGCAACTCAACACTCTTCTTGTATTTGGTATGTTTATATGTAAATGTAGTAGCTTTGAGGCTGAAGTTAACAGGAAAGCCTTCAAGTTAAATCACACATGCTGGTGTACTTGCCTATTTACAGATGGTGGAAACTGCCTACCTTTTTATTCTATAAAGAATGAGTGGGTGCCCAATGGGTGAAGTTTTCTTTCTTTCTTTCTTTCTTTTTTTTGATGTAGGCTATACTTTATATTATCAAAAAGAAAACGAATTGCAAAACAATTACATAGCATATAAAGAGCATGCACATTACAAATAACTATAAATGTATCTTGATGGACATTGAAATAATACTACAAGATATTATAATAATTGCATAATAGTGTATTACAACACCAAAGCAAGATTCTTATACTTATCAATATCAAAACTGCATTTTGAAGATCTTTCATTCATAGGGCCACCATCAGTCAAAGCTGACTTGATGACAAATAACAATACTTCTTTTTTTTATGAATCATTTTATTCAAATTTCACAAATAATTTCTTGACTAGCTGACTTCTCTTCCTTCTCATCACCACAGAGAAACTACCATCTAGCAATTACGATGTCAATATTGTGCAGGTCTGCCTAGGATAGGATTACTGGGCACTGTTTATTTTCTTTCCTTTGCTACTTATTTCTTTCCTTCTTCAACTGACTTGATGAACAACTGAGATCAGAACCCCGAGGCAGAACAGGCCTTCCATACACACTATGTATCTGTTTACCTATGTGTCTAAGCTCTTTTGGATTTATGGTACAGGCTTAAAAAATGAAAAGAGGAGCCAACGGAACACATGGATTGGGCCCCTTACTAGCAGCAACTAGCAGGACTTGCTAAGAGTGTTCTCAGGTAAACATATGCCACACATCTCAAATTTCCTCTTCACTGAATGTATTTTTAAAGCAGGAAGCAACGGCAGCCTACTTGAAAGTAACGTACCGAAGCATGTTGCAACTTAAGTCTGCCTCATGGGATGTGATGGTGGCTGGGCAGGAGTGGGAGGCCTTCACATGACTGATTTTTAGAAATATAGCAGAAAAACAGGTTGCTTACCTGTACCTGTGGTTCTTTGAGTGGTCATCTGTGCCCTCACACACTAGGAGCTTTCGTGCATGCGCAGCAGAGTTTGGAAGATTCTAGAGCAGTGGTTCTCAACCTGTGGGTCCCCAGATGTTTTTGGACTTCAGCTCCCAGAAGCCCTGAGCACTGACCATAGTGGCTGGGGCTTCTGGGAGCTGAAGTCCACGAACATCTGGGGACCCACAGATTGAGAACCACTGTTTTAGAGCTTAATAGCTTGGTGGGAACCCCTCCCCCATGCCCTCACTGAACATGCTCAGCCTGCTGAGCAACAGTCACTCCTCAGTTCTGTAGTCTGCCAATAAGGGACCTGAGAAAGAGGGGGCGGCTGGGCGGGTGTGTATGAGGGCACAGATGACCACTCGAAGAACCACAGTTACAGGTAAGCAACCTGTTCTTCTTCTTTGTGGTCTCTGTGCCTCACACACTAGGAGACTGTGTAGCTTACCGGTAGGATGGTGGGTCAGGTCCTAGAGAGCGGAAGCCAGCACAGCACATCCAAAATGGGCATCTCTGTGGGACCGGCAGTTCAGTCTGTAGTGGCGCATGAAGGTCGATGGTTGAGACCAGATCGCCACATGGCAGAGTCCTGCAGGTCAACTCCTCGCAGGAGGGCTGCAGATGTAGCCACGGCTTTGGTGGAATGAGCCTGGAGGAAAGCTGGCGGAGGCTTCTTGGCGAGCTCATACGCCAGCTGGATAGCCTGGGCCACCCATTTCGAAAAACGTTGGGTGGATACCTTGTGGCCTCTCCAACACCTGCCATAGCACACAAAGAGGTGCAGGGTCTGTCGAAAAGAGGCAGTCTTGTCTGTGTAGAAGGCCAGGGCCCGACGAACATCCAGGGAGTAAAGGGATCGCTCCAAAGGTGTAGTCGGATCTGGGTAAATGGTTGGCAAGTCTTGACTGAGGTGGAAATTAGACATCACCTTCGGCAAGAACGAGATGTCAGGCCGAAGGACCACCTTGTCCCTATGGAACACGAGGTAAGACTCGTCAGATCGTAGGGCTGTCAGCTCTCCTGCCTGCCTGGCAGAGGTGACAGCCACTGAGAAGGCAGTTTTCATGGTGAGCAGCCTGTCATCTGCGGTCGCCATGGCCTCGAAGGGCGGTCTTGTCAGCTGCGACAGCACCAGGGAAAGGGACCACGGTGGTAGCGGTGGCGATACCGGTGGATAAAGGTGCTGCAGGCCCTTCAGAAACTGCTTCACGGTACTGTGACGGAAGAGGGCCGCCGATGGAGATCGTGGAGGTTGGTATGCCATGATAGCGGCCAGGTAGACCTTCAGCGAAGGGAACGCCAAGCCCTGCTGTTGAAGGTGTAGGAGGAAGTGGAGCACAGTAGGCAGGTTGACAGGTGACACCGGCTCCCGTCGTTTCTCAGCAAAGGCGACGAAGCGTTGTCACTTGTAGTAATAGTTGTGGTGTGCCGACTCTTTCCTGGCCGGGGTCAAGATGTTACTGATGGCGGGTTTGTCTAGGGCAATATCCTCCAGGCATGGAGGACCAGGAGTGGCAGGTCCGGGTGGAGGACGAGCTCGTTGGAGTGCGACAGGAGGTCCGGTGTCGTGAGAAACCAGAGGATCCGGCCGTGGGCAGCCTTGAACAGAGGGCCGAACCAGTGCTGCCTCAGCCAGCACAGGGCTACAAGGATGATGTCGGCTCAGTCCGCGAGGATCTTTGATATAACTCGGCCCAGGATGGGGAACGGAGGGAACGCGTAGAGGAATCCCTCGCTCCACTGGAACTGGAAGGTATCGCCGATGGAATGGCGATCGCAGCTGGCCCTCGAACAGTATCGGTGGCACTTCGCTTTCTGACCGGTGGTGAAAAGGTCGAGCGTCAGCTCGTCCCAACGATCTCGAATCATCTGGAACGCCTCGGCCGAGAGGGACCTGCTGAGGGTGTCCACTGTGGTGTTCTCCTGCCCGGCCAGGTGAACCGCCACAGGATGGATTCGAGGCGAGACGCAACAGTCCCAGAGGTCGAGGGCTATGTTGAGGAGGGTGGTCAAATGAGTCCTTCCTTGCGTGTTGACATAACAGACTGCCGTTGTGTTGTCTGTCAGGATCAACACCGTGCGGTCTGCGATGAGGTGACGAAACGACCTCAGAGTTTTCCAGATGGCGAGCAGCTCGAGGGCGTTGATGTGGAGGATGGTCTCATCATAGATCCACCGGCCCCGGACTCTGAGGTCGCCACAGTGAGCTCCCCAACCGAAGAGGGAGGCATCCGTGGTCACGGTGACGTGTGGATTCGGCTCCCAAAAAGGCATGCCTGAGAGTAGGTTGCCACCATCTCAGGGAGCGCCGCACCTGCGAGGGCAGTCGAAGGAGACATCTCTAGTCATCTAGGAGTGATTCGAAGACTCAGACAAACCAATGCTGAAGAGGCCGCACACGTAGCCTGGACAGGTAGGTCACGGCAGTAGTGGCGGCCATGTACCCGAGGAGTTGTTGGATTCTCCTCGCCGTTACTGTAGGGGCGTTGAAGATGGTAGATGCAGCTCGATGAAGAGTCCATGCGTGGTCCATCGGTAAGTAAGCCTTGGCCGATACCGAGTCCAAGGTTGCCTCGATGAAGTTGAGAACCTTCGCGGGCTCCACATGAGACTTCTTCGGGTTGACCTGGAGGCCGAGGCGGGTCAGAAGGGTAAGTGTCTTGTGAATGTCCGTGAAGAGTTTGCGCCTGCAGGATGCCACCAACAGCCAATCGTCCAGATAGGGATAGATGGAGACACCCTTTGTCCGCAGGAACGACACCACAGGGGCCATGCACTTCGTGAAGACCCTTGGCACGGTTGAGAGGCCGAATGGTGGTACCCTGTACTGGTAACAGGTACCATCGACTGCGAACTGGAGGTATCGTCTGTGCTGCGGGCGAATGGCGATTTGAAAATAGGCATCCTGAAGATCGATGGACGCGAACCAGTTCCCTCGGCAAAAAAAAGGAAGGATCAATGACAGTGTGACCATCTTGAACCTCTTGGGGCGGATGTATTCATTCACCCCTCTGAGGTCCAGAATGGGTCGCAGGGTCCCGTCCAACTTCGGTACCGTGAAGTACCGGGAGAAGAAGCTGGTGGTAGAGGCCAAGGGCAGGAGTTGTTCAATCACTCCCTTTTGCAGGAGGGACTGGATCTCTTCCAGCAGGGCTGGGCTGGCCGGGGTGGAATAACAGACGCCTCGCGGAGGAATATTTCCAAACTCTATGGCACAGCCAAGACGGACGATGGAGAGAACCCAAGAGTCCATAGTGACGTGACGCCAGTCCGCGAGGTGCCTGGCCAGGCTTGGCTGATCTTCTAGGGCTGCTGTCAGGCTGAAGGATGGTAGTGGTGGCGACCTGCAAAGCCGGTCAAAAGCGAGACTTCGTCCCGGAGGAGGACTTCTTCGAAGAGGAAGATGGTTGCCTTCGAAGAGGTCTCTGCGTTGAGGCTGAGGTGGACGGATGAGACGGGCCTGAGCGAGGCGAGCAGGGCTGGAAGGTGGAGGATGAAGATCTGCGCCAGGAAGGCCGAAAGCCGAAGCTACGCCGAGGCTGTTGGGGCTGATAAATGCCCATTTTCTTCACTGTCAGGCGTGCCTTGACGAGGTGGTCCATCGCGTCATCGGTTGTCGCGTGGAACAGACCCTGGCCATTAAAGGGGAGATCTTCAATCCTCCTCCTGCTGTCCTCTTGAAGGCCTGATGATCAAAGCCAGGTGTAGTGGTGCAAGGCCACAGACCCAGCCAGGAACTGAGCGGCAACCTCCATAGAGTGCCTTGCAGAGATGATCTGTTGGTTAGCAAGGGCCACCTCCTCATTGAAAAACTGGAGGGCAGATGCTCGATGCTCCTCCGGCAGATTGGAGAGAAGACGTCCAAATCTATCGAGGAGGTTCCTTGCATAGGCCACCACGCACGCCTGTGTGTTAGACACTCTGCCAATAAGGGAGGCAGTGGTGTAAAAACACCTGCCAAAAGTGTCTAACCGATATCCCTTGTGGTTGGGCGGTGTGGTATGAGCGCGATTCCCACCTTTGGTTTGGGCAGACTCCACCACAATAGAGTTGGGCACCGGGTGCATAAAAAGGAAATCCACCTCCTCCTTCTGCGTGCGGTATAGATGTTTGAGCTGGTGTGGGATCAGCTGTGCAGATGCAGGCTTGGCCCAAGGATGCTTCAGGGCCTCGGTCAAGGCTGGCAGAAAAGGCAGCGGTGCAGTGGATGGCAGGCGGGTGTCCACATACTGGTACACTGGATCCTGCACTGCCGGGGCCAGGTCGGCAACCTTGAGTCCTAGCGCCATAGCCATACGCAGAAGGATGGCAGAGAACTGTTTTACATCCTCCGGTGCCGATTCTGGTCTTGGTTCCCTGAATGTTAAGGGAGGGGACTCATGGGACGTCGCTGCTGACTCGTCCAAATCCGAGTCCATCTTGTAGGACCGGGAGGACGGAGACAGGGCCCTCTCGACGGACTTCTCCTTGGATGATGGTAGCTGCAGGGTAACCACCGGCATTGTTGTTTGTAGTGTCGTTCCAGGGAGCATGATCCACTTCTGCCCGAGTATGCCCGATGCGTGGCAGAGGCACGTTGTAGGGCAGGGAATTCCTCCAGGCAGTCCACCCTGTCAGGGTGACCGAGCGGGGTTATCGCGGCCGTAAGAACGGGCAGTTCTGAGAGCAAGGCCGGGGCCACGGGCTGCTCCTCATCGGACATCTCAAGGACCTCTTGTGGGTCTGACTCCTTAACTTGGTCCCCAGTGAGTTGAGTCGGAGGAGGTGTTAAGGGGTGAGTCACCTTGGAAGGTGAGCGCCGCTTTTCCTTTCTCTTCCTCTTCTTCTCCTTTATTGCCTCTTGGGAGGCAGGACGCTTCCGCTGGGCAGCGGTCAGCGTTTTCGATGGTTTCGCTGCCTGCAAGCCTGCAGGAGCCTCTCGAGATATTGACACCACCAACAGTACCTTCGGGATCCGCAGCAGTGATGGTATCAGCATCCACGAGGATGGTACCAGGTCCAAAGCTGTCGACGCCAGCGGTACGGCAGCCGCTGAGACCGCTGAGGCGGTGGTCGTTTGACGCCCAGAAGTCGATGTTGACACGGCCAGGATTTCTGGCTGGTCCCGCGCTCGAAGGGACTCTTCCCAGCAATGGGATTTCAGTCTCGATGCACGGTTGTGAAGTGTCTGCGCGGTGAATGCACGGCAGATGGTGCAGGCCTTAACGTTATGGCTTTCCCGCGAACAGAAAAGGCAATCCCGGTGCCTGTTGGTCAGTGCGACTTTACAGCCACAGGTGGAACAGTGTTTGAACAGGGCCGACATATAATGAGGTTAAAGACGCTGAGAGGAAAGGCGGAGTGCGAAGAAGGGTAGAGACGAAGACGGGGACGAGAAGAGGAGGGCAGGGTGGGAAATCCAAATACCAAAACCAAGTCCGTTATCTAAATATTGAAGCCAAAAACTGAAATCTGTAGTCAACGCCAAAAACTATCCGAAAAGCAAGCCAAGAATTGCTACCAAGCAAAGAACCTTCCGTTCCCAACGATGGACAAGAAAGAACTGAGGAGCGACCGTTGCTCGGCGGGCTGAGCATGCTCAGTGAGGACATGGGGGAGGGGTTCCCGCCAAGCTACTAAGCTCTAGAATCTTCCGAACGCTACCGTGCACGCACGAAAGCTCCTAGTGTGTGAGGCACAGAGACCACGAAGAAGAACTCACCTATCTCTTAAGGCCCATAGAAATATGAAGGGAGTGGGTGGAGAGGAACAAAGTCTTTTTCTATGGGGAGAAAGGGGACCCTGGAGTCCCTTTCTGGTGATAAGCCACACGCGCATCAGTCTTGACAAAAAAGTGCTCACATTATATTTCTCTTTACATCTACAAATTGTGGTAGTACAAATCCTTAAGAGAGGCTGGGAAATGTAAATTTAGGATGAAGCCCAGATTGAAAAATATTTGTGTTTGCATTATTCAGATTGGCATGCCAGACCTGATAATTATGCTACAGCTTGCATGTCAGTGCTACCCTGGATTTAAGAGCTCTATTCTCTGCTTTTAGATTTTGCCAGAGCTCAGCTCTGGTTTCTTTCTTTGAACTTCACCCTCCAGAATCCTGCACCATGCTTGCTGGAGTTTCTGGGAGTTACAGTCTGAAAAGTAAAATTTCCAGGTCTGGATTTCACCTCACATTGGCATTTGGACTGTGATGCTAAACATTAGGTTCAGGGATATGGAGGGGTCTTCCTTCTCCTTTCTTATTTTTTTAAGCTATACATTCAAAAATAAATGATAAAATGTTCTACAACACAGCTGCTGAGCCAAGAGCAGCAGTAAGGTATTTCCAGGCATCACAGAAGACTCTCCAGAGAGCCATCAGAATATTTATAAAAAAACAATGCTTCAGATACCCTCCTTCCACAACTGACTTAAGTAAATCACAGCAACCAGCATTATTTATAGTGTATGGAACAACTTAACCGAGAGACAAATGCTATTAAAGATAATTTCAAAGCTGAATTAGAAATTTAGACTAGATGTAACAATTTGTGCACGTTCTGTCTTGAGCCACAAACCAAAGCTCAGCCACACCTAAGGAAAATCAGCATATCGGTATGCTAGTAAAATTCTCAAATGTAATACTGCAAGTAATTGTTCTAACACAATGTGTAGCTCAGTCTCCATAAAGCTTATGGTGAAGATACCCAATTCTAGGCATCCACAGAATCACTGATATCCAAGGATGACAATACAAAATGTTTAGAATCATTTTATCCAGTAAAGTAAGCATGGAGATATTACAAACCACTACAGATATTAGAAATGCTGATCTTAACAAAGAAAGAGGAGAACACACTTACTCTGAGTGCATGTACGCCCTTCCCAGCCTTCTTTACAGATGCAAGAAAAGGAATCCCCGCTGCCAACACAGGTTCCACCATTCAAACAAGGGTTAGGAGTGCAACTGCTGTTCTTTGCTATAGTAGAAAGTAAGTCATTAAAATAAAACTTTACTAACTTTGGTGCTTTTAAATACAGAAGATCAGCTGACACCCATTACGAAACTTGTTAAAAGCATTTTAATTATGTTAAGTCTTTAGCCCACAGTAATTATACTACTACTAAGCAATCTAACTACAACTACCATCATGATGCAGCACCAAAAGCTTGCCAAAGCCACTTTTTCTAGTTTCTTGAAGAAACATCAAAAAGAGCCAGGCAGGCCTCCCTTGGGAAGTCATTTTGCAGTCTGAGAAAGCCCTATACATCATTCATCCATTGCACTTTTAACAGTGAGGGAGGCAGTTGTGTGTTTGTGCATGTGTGCGTGAGAAAGCGCATGTGTGCAAGATAGAAAACTAGAGTAGAACCAGCTGTTGATTAAAATGGGTCTAAAAGAATATACTGATATATATTGTACTGTTACGCAGATCACTTTTCTACCTGTATGTGTTTAGAAAAATCAGTATTCCCTCTGCCATCTTATCTCAAAATCTTCCTTTAGTACTAAACATATGGGAAAGTGCTTCACTTGAAGCAAATCCCATTAATTTTTTCTGTTATGAACCCTGTCAAAACTGGCTTTAATTTTTACTACAATTTTTATCATTTAGACATAAGCAAGACTATATAATAGTTTGCCCTGTGAATAGCAATATTTTGTCTTGGTCACTCAATGACTGGGAAAAGGAAGAAACACAGACTGTTCATGATTAGTCTCTATAACAAAGCAAATGTGTTTCCAAACTGAAGAGAATGTTACTGAGTAGATAAAACACTCACCAATGTTGCAAGTGCTTCCTTTCCACTCTGGAGGACAAGAGCATCGAAAAGTATCTCCATCATCATAACACGTTCCTCCGTTGGTGCAAGTACCTGCATCACACTGATACTCACCTAAAGGTCATGACATCAAATGTAAGAATGTGATCAGTTGAACAAATCTTTTTCTTTTAGGAGCCAGAGTTGTATTTTTTGAATTGCATGAGATTAAGGACCTCATTACAGCCCCAAGCAAATTGTAAACACCCCTTTTAAGCTTTACAACAATCCAGGACTTTCAGGTGGAAGATAACAACTGAATAAATGCACACACACTATTTTATGTAAATATTATTTTATGAAAATAATAGTTCCAAAAGGCAGTTTGAAACCAGCATTTTTTTAAAAATAATGCTATCAAACAGCAATTATAGCTTTTCATTTTGGAAATGATTGATATTTCCAAACCCCTCTCTTCAGATTCATCCAACACATTGTGCAAGATTTATAACTTGGTGGTTTCATGTGGAGAAAAGCAGGTAATTATTGGATTTATTAGTGCATAACTTCCTTCATCAAATCCATTTTGCAAAACTTTTAAGAGCTTCCTTCCAACTTTTGATTATTTTCAGCAATATTTAAAGCATACTTACTTGAATGACATGTTTTGCCTTTCCAGCCATTTGTACACTCACAGTAGAAGTCATTCTCTAAATCAATACATCGGCCACCATTGTGGCATGGATTGGGTAAGCAGTCATTAACATCTAAGAAGACATTAAGAACACTTCAGAAAAGGTGAAAAGCATTCCAGAGACTACTAGAAGACAACAATTTTAGCTGTTGAGACTACTGAAGCAGCTAAGGATTGGTTTTAGGAACCCTAACAAAAACTATCTAACAAGCCAAGTTGAAGGATGTAGTACCATATTCTGATCTGGATTCAAATGACACTTAACTACAGAGTTCCTGAATAACTATATATAGCCTTGAGCAATTCGATCCTGTGTTGAACTGTTGATGCTTAAGTACCAGTGCAGAAGAAGCTAGCTGTGGGAAGTTCCTTTGAAATCAAAGGAGCAACTCTACTATGAAATCAAATTCCTATTGATTTAAACTAGGTCTTGAGTATCTCTGGACTGCAGTTCTATACTTTTTAATGATGATATTCATCTGCCTCACATACCTGTTGGGAAGACGAGCAAAATAAGAGGGAATGAGTGTTTTAGCATCCAGACTGGGACTGGTATCAAACCACAATTCAGAATCTTAATCTTAGCACTTTCCCCAGTACCATGCTAATTTCATGGGAGGACCTTAACTCAATAATTAAGCATCTTGCTCTAGTTCAAGTATCAGGTTCAATTCCCGCCACTTCTCCAATTATAGGATTTCATACTACAGAACTTGTGAAGTAATTCTGGACAAGGCAGTGGAGACTAGATAGCACTGAGGAGACATAACATAATTAGATATTAAACCAATGGTTTAGCTCAATCTAAGATAATTTCATTGTACATTCTCCCCATGGAGAATCTAATCACTCTGGTGATCAGGTGAAATTCATTCACTTTTAACTGATCAATAAAATTCGGTCCTGGAGATCTGCTCAAGCAGTAATAAGTACTTGGAGCACTGAGTACAGTAGCAGCTCACTGTGTAGAGTAAATTTTTCAGTTCACATTCTGTAAACTCCTTAACCATATTCTGCCAATACAAAAAGACAATTCAGATTTGGAAACATGCAAAAATTATCATTACTTGTGCAGTTGTGTTTTCTCAATGGCTGCTTCCAAGCTTTGGGATTTCTTGCCACAGGAGGCCAACCTGGTCTTATCTTTAATGTCCTGCTGCCAGGCAAAACCCTCTTTATTCAAACAGGCCTTGGGGAATTTAAGCTGGACTGGCTGCAGAAAGTTCTTTAACCAATTGGGCCCTTCTACTTTGTTAATGATTTATTTTTGTGTTTTAAATCTCTCATTTCTCTTTTTAAAACATTTAGTTTAAAATTTAAATTTTAATTAAACTTAACTAAACTAAATTTAACTAAATTAAAATTCAGCTCACTTGAGTGCCATTTTGGAGGACAAAAAGATGGTATATAATTTTAAAAATACAAACAAGTTTTTTTTTCTAATTTTGAGAAATGTCAACTAGAGTCAAAGTCTTCTTTAAAATAAAAAGAATATACTATGGAAAACAGAGCTATATTCTTTGTTTTTAATTAATCAATTTCTTTAAAAGGTTCACATTTTGGACCTTTTTGTCAGATGCACAACAAGATCTGTTACCCATATTTACTCAAGCAAGTCCAATAAACTTCTGAATAAACCAGGTTCAGAATTAAGCTCCATGTGTGAGAGAGGTCCCTACTACTGCTAGGTTAGCATTTAGTTGTACTCACTGATATCACACAGTTTTCCTTCCCAGCCACTTTGGCAGAAGCACCTGAAACCGTTGATTTCATCAATGCAAGTTCCACCATTCTTGCAAGGTTTTCCAAGGCAGTCATTGATATCTAAAGGTGAAAATACACAGTGCCTAGAACCATTTTATCTGGTATAACAAGGAATACACGATTGCTCTTTTATTGTAATGAATTATGTCTGGAGGCTACAAAACTTTATGAAGCAGAAATCTTCAATTAATGTTCCAAACTTAGGGCTAATTAAAATTTGGAAAATTTCTGGCCATGCTGGCTGGAGAGTAGTTGTGGGAAATATAGCCCAAAAGATAATTTGTCCAAGTTCTAGCACTCATCTACAACAAAACTGTTGTTTGTGTTGTGTCATTTCTGATGGAGAATGACTCTAAAGCTAATCTATCACAGGGTTTTCTGAGGGCTGAGTGTATGTTACACACCCAAGGTCACCCAGTGGCTTTCCATGACACACAGGGAATTGAACCCTGGTCTCCAAGGTCGTAGTCCAACACTCAAATCACTACACCATGCTGGATTTCTTATAGCAAAAACAACACCCCTTAAAATATCCCACTGTCTTATTTTCCATGGAAAGACATAATTGAAGCAAGAGATGTCTCCCTTCTCCACTAGAGACGCGACAATAGATCAGACACACTTTATGCCTTCATTTTTGCTGATTTTCTGAGGAATATCCAGGATGTGAAAATCATTTATTTGCAGATTCTACAAATTGTTCTGCTAAGTTAGTCTGTGTGGGTGCTCCAAATGAGGCAAGTCTTATTCACCCTGCCAGAATTTCAATAATTCAAAAAACATGTGTTTCTTTGTATCAGAATTACATAGAACAGAACAGAGATGGACAAAGACAAGGCTTGCAAGACTGACTTCTTTTTAAATAAAGAATCCTCAAGCTCCTGCCGTTTTCTATGCCACCCCATTTACACTCAGTTTGAGTAAAGCAGTCATTTTGCCATGCAGTGTCTAAGCAACAGAGAAGCATTTCTGGGGAAATAAAATAAATTAAAAAAAAAGGAGGAGAAAAAATAAATTTCTTTAGGCCCCTGCCCCATTCACCTAACTGTCTTAACTGATTCACTATCCACTGGATCAGTCAAGAGTTTATGGCAAAGTAGCCATGATCTGACACCTGTCCATATTCCTGCAGAACGCAAACTGCTAGCATTCATAGGAACAGTCAGGACCAAGCTTTGAATCTTGAACCAGCAAGCTGAGATCTCAGTCTCATAAGGTGCCTCTGCTCTAAGCCCAAATAATTTTAAAATAATTTTCCTTATGAGAAGTCAAAGCTTTAAGCCTTTGTTTTTTGTAAAACCTGTTTTCCTCCACTTACTTTCGTGACAGTATGTTCCAGTAAAGCCCTTCTCACAGGCACAAGTAAAATTGCCTCCTGGTTGACTGACGCACCGTCCATGAGGCCCACACACATTGGAGGAGATTAAGCGGACGCCTTTCCGGGTAGCATTTGTGAAGACCTCTATAGTACAGCTGTCTATGACTAAGAATAAAAAGAGTTGGTAGGGTTTTTGGGGGGGGGGTTGGAACACAAAAACACAATGCTCACTAGCTCCTGGTACAAGTTTTTGTTTAAACCAAGTCTTCAAAATTTCACTAACATTCAGCAAAAAGTTTGCAGCATCTTAAAAGAAGGCCTATTATAGTGGAAGCTTTTATATAATAAACAGATGCACTAAGTGTTCTTCTTGATATTTGGTAGGCACTGTACAATGTAAGCTGGAATCTGGTGGGGTTAGCACTTTTTCTAGGATCATACAGCTGTGATGAGGAAAGACAGACAAAATCTTCCAATTCTGAGCAACCTATTTTTCCAATGTCTGCCTTCCTTCCTTTATGGCTGCTGGGCTCTCTTTCCTGCCACTAGTGTCTATGCTGGCAAGATTACAGTATCAGACTTGCTTACTAAGTTTGGCCAGATTCCTGTCTGTGAACTGCACGGGCATCTGGTAGTTGTTAGCCAGTGCAATCTGGATAAGTGCATTGGTGCAATCAATTTAGCTCCTCCTACAGACTGAACAGCTTCTGTCAAAACAATGGAGAGATGATGATTCCCCTTTACCTGCAGCCTCCTATTAGGTTCTTAGAATCTGGAGTTGGGAGAACATCTTGTGAAAATTTTGGGCCAATGTGGGGCCAGGGGGAGGGGCAGAAAGTCTTTTTGCACAAGTAGGATACTGCTCTTCTAATGTTGGATTCTTCTTGACGTTAAAATATCTTCACTGAATTTTATTTGACATTGATTAGATAGTAAGGTCCATGCAGGAAAGTACATGATGTTAAAAAATATTGGAAAAAAATCCACAATATACTTTCTAAGATATTAAAATTAAAATCTGAAATGATTCCAGAAATTTATTTATTAAATATAATTGGGAACCAAAAAGAACTAAGAAAGAACAAGAAGATACTGTAATTCTTTACTCGATAATGGCAGCAATATTATGTTATGCTCAACACTGGAAGGTTAAGACAGAACCATCAACAGATGAGTGGAGAGAGTTAAACTTATGGAAATGACAGAGATAGAAAGACTATCAAGTTTGCTAAAAGGGAAATCGATCCAACAGTTCAAAAGATAATGGAGATCAGTGTCAGCATGGGTATGGATAGCAAATACAGACAAAAAGCTCTAAAGGAAATGCTGAAACAGAAAAGATGGAGATAAAATTAAAAATTATAGGCAATAGTTTTTTTTCCTAGTGTTATATATACATTCTAGTGACATATACACACATATATAAAGTGAACACTATAATGTATATAATGATAGTTAAGAAAAAGATATTTCACGTAAAATAGGTTAAGACAAAATAGTATATAATAGGGGGAAAATTTAAATTATGGAATTGGGGGAAACCAAGCGGGGGAGGGGGAGGGATATCAGGATTGAGGAAAAAAGTATGTACAGAAGACTTTTTTTTAAAAAAAAATCAAAGATGGAATGTTTTAAAAATAATAATAAAACAAAATAGTAGGGTCCATGCAGGAAAGTGAAAGAAATAAAAGTGTGGGAAATCCTTCACATATGTTTATTTTCTGTGGGAGGACTGATATGTTCTAGTTTCCTGTTAAAATCAAATACACACAAACTGTGGATTTTTCTTCTTCCTTTTGCATGATTGAATTTGTCATACTAATGAACAAAAAGCAGTTCCACACGTGATTGTTTGCCCTGCAAGAAGACTATTTTTGTATGACTTCTGAGATTTTGGCTTCTACAAGTTTTTTTTTCAAAATGGAAGATACCTTTGCAAGAATTATTTTTGCAGTGATCCTTGAGATGAGAGCAGTTCTTTCCATCATAGTCATCAGAACAAGCACAGTAATAGTCTTCTCTCAGATCATAACACTTAGCTCCATTCTGACAAGGATTAGGCTTGCAGAGATCAGTATCAATCTGCAAAAGATTTAGATATCATCAGACAAATTAGCTTGAAATATGTCAACAGGTAATGTTGGATCATATCAAAATCACATTACAGTTACTTCAACCTTTACAAGTCAGCTGAGTACTCTTACAGGAACGTAACTCAATGACAACAGTATTTTGCCAATTACATTGTGCCTTATTCCAGAGAATCACAAATCAAATACACAAAAATTCACTCTTACTAGTATCAGAAAAATGTATTGGTATGTTAAGAAAACCTTTTGGTTTACTGGAATTCAAAATCTGTGTTCACTAACCGACAGTTTATTTAGTTATGGTTTGCTGCTTCAGTCAGAAACTGTTCTACAGATGAACAAACAAATCATAGTTTGTTTTCCCCATTTTCATCCAGTTTCTCTCCTGACAGTTTTGTCGGGGTAGGCAAGTAGAGAAACAAAGCAAAGTCCTAGGCACGGATGTAACCAGTTGTGGGTTTTAAAAAGCCAGAGTTCATACGCTAACAATAAAATTTCATCTCCTGATTGTGGTTAACCATGGCTAACCACAATTTGTAGGGATAAATCTGGAGGTGAAACCAGGCTAGAATTCAGCAAACCACAACCAGGCTTCCTGTTACATTGTGTTTTCAATACGTCCTCTTAATCCACTTATCCACAATGCCTAACATCTTCTTCTTGCTCTGTGCATAAGACCAAAACTGAGAGTTTCCACCAAAAGACAGAAAGTCATGTCCATCCCACAAGCGCTCTTATGTACGACAACACTGGAGAAATTCAGTAATTTCTTTTTTAAACGGAAGACTCTGCTGCCCCTAGGAAACCCAACAGCTAATGATAATGAGCTGGTGAACAGTAATGAAGGCCGAGTTATACACCACCTACATTGAAAAGGAGTTCCTCTACTCAAAACAGGTGTGAGGTGCTCAGTTCTCACCTGAAAGGCTTCTGCTGAAATGGCAATGCCAACCCCACCCCAAAACATTCTTCTCTTTAAAAACTAAGACATGAAAAGCAATCACACATGTTATGTACCCTTTAATTTCCCGTTACAGACTTCAGCTGCTTAAGATACTATAAGCCTCATGATCTCTCGCACTGCCTTTCCTCCAAGGAGATCAAGAGAGCATATATGCCTTTTCCCCTTTGTGACACAGACAGGATTACATGTGTCACTTCCAGAAATGATGCACTCTTGGCAGAGCTCCCAAGAACCTTTCAATTGCTATCTTCCCCACAAGACAGAATAATGTTTAGAAGTAAAATGTTGAAGGAACTGTGCTAAAATGTATCAGGGAACTGTTTCTTCTAGTACCTTTAAATGATTATGTGCAAAAAACTGCATGTGGATTTGGAATATGCCCTGACTGTAAGATTCCCTCAACAGCTACATCAGCCAATTAACAGCTACTCAGCATAGTGTTTATTTTTTTTAATTTAAAACCCTTTTGCATCCTGCACAGAAACTTATAAACTTTCTACTCATAAAAAGACAAAACCTGCTTGCTATATAATTCTTCAAATGTGTACATTTAAAAAAGGTGCTTTAAAACTGATTTGTTACCATTATCATGATGAAAGCGCCAAATTTAAACAAGTCTTGCAGGATGTAAACCTTTACACAGACAAATCCTTATAAGGATTTGACTAATCTTAATGCAGCTGGTCTTATGTCAACTACATATGCTTTAAATTCATCTACCTATTAGTAAAGCAGACACAGCACCTGTAAGGTTCTATACTTTGGGCTGGGATAGGGAGTACACTGACCATAATTTTTTCCATGACTCAATCAAAGCTGAAGTTATAGATACCTGAAATTGTCTCTGCCTACCAAGTATTTATAATTTGTATTTTTTAACAATACAAGATACTAAAAAAAAAAAAGGTGGGGGAGAAGGTTGAGAGAATGCCTCTCCCAGAAATGTGATACATCCCCCATTTGTTTCCTTCTGTTAGTGTATGTTTCCCTCTTGCAGCTCAGCTTCTATAGTGGGATGAAAAACTTTTGTGGACTGGGAGGTAGACACTTCCTGCGATGCTAAGGGCATGCTGCCAAATCTCATCATTATTCTTCTGATAACTGCAAGTTACAAACCACTACAGTAGCCAGAAGTCAGTTTACATCAGCTATGGATGGTTCTAATAGTTTCTTTGCAGGTGCAGTACATTTCATATGAATGAGTCACAAAGACCATGAAGAAGAATAGAGTTTAAATAGTTTGCAGACAGTGTAGAAGAAGTGTCCATGTTGGGGTGTCTTCTCACCAACCAGCAGTCCAAGACCCACAGCGCCACCAACTCTGTTCTACACATGACCATACAAACCACCACAAGAATTACACTGAATTAGAACCTTAGCTTGATGTATGATGGAGAAGGTTGATGTGCCAATTCAAACAGATCCTCTAATGGCAGGGAGAAAGGTCTCCAGGCTCTTGCTTGGAACAATATGGCACACCTATTCTTGCTGCAGTACAAAATGCTTGTGTGAATTTCCCTTTAGGAAAGGCATGCATCAGAAATGAATGCTTTCATATTTAATTTTCTGTACTGCCCACTTGTCTCTTTACATCCAATCACCAATCCATCATTTCCCATTTGTAAAAACAGACGCCTCAGAAAAGACTTTCAGTATGCATGCTTTAAATAACATATACAGCAGTCCTCCCAAGGCCTTATCCATGGGAGATATATTCCAAGACCCTCAGTGGATACCTGAAATTGCAGGTAATACCAAACCTTTATATACATAGTGTTTTTCCTGTACTTACATACATATCATTTATGAATTAGAAACAGCAGAAGATTAAAAATAAGCAATAATAATAAAATAGAACTATTTTAACAATATACTATAATAAATGTTATGTGAACATGGTCCCTTTCTCTCAAAAATATCTTATATATTTTTAATATTTTTCAACTGCGGGTAACTGAAACTGCTGAAAGCAAAACTGCAGAAAAGGGAGGATTACTGTACTTGCAAACAATATTACATCTTTTAAAATAATTCAGGTTTGATGCAGAAAGCCCTAAGGGTATGCAACCTGATTACATACAGAACCACTTGAGCATCTATAATCTGCTTGTGAACTGAGGTCTGATGGGGAGGCCCTTCTGATTATACCGTCATCAATCCAGACCCGCCTAATGAGGCTTTCTTGGTAATGACTCCCTGGGTGCAGAGTACTGTTCCTCTAGAGGTTAGACTAGCATCAACTTTCTGTCAACTTTTTTTTAGTGAGTTGGGTCCATGTACGAGAAGGCGGCAACTGACAAGTGATACCTATTTAAATTTTTGATGCTTAGTGGTTGCTATATATTTTCACTGAATAATGACATCTTTTGTATTGTGACCTGCCCTGTGACTACATTGTGACAAAGCACAAAATTTATTTTTTAAACAAACAAACAAACAAACAAACTTGTCTCCTATCTGGCCACCAGCATCCTCCTGTGCAAGTAATGTTTGTTTTCAAGTTTGTATGGGTAAAGAAGTAGGCTGCTGAATTACTAAATTCTTGTGTTACTCCAGTTTTCATCTTTGGATAGTTTTCTTTTCAGAATTCAAATTCATCCACAGTATTAACAACTGCAAAGCATCTTTCACCTCACAGAATTCTCCTGAGAAGCCTTGTGGACACACGCAACGGAATCCATTGACCAGGTCATCACAACGACCTGCATTCTGACATGGGTTGCTCATACATTCATCAATTTCTGTTTCACAGTTCTTTCCAATGAAACCATGAGGGCATATGCAATGATACCCATTCGCTTCAGCCTGAAGAAAGAGAAAGATCAAAATGAGAGTGCTCATTTTCAAGGAGTAGAAGAAATATTCATTCATATTCATTCGAACCATGTGTCGCTTCCCACCATCTAACTAATCTTGAAGAAACTTTGAAACGTAATAAATAAAAAATGTAAAGCAAAAGTTTAACTGTTAGTTTACAATACCATATTCTGCCTTCCCTCCAAAACGAACATCACAAAAAAACCCACTTGTAGCAGACATCTTGTGACCAAATGCCTGGGGAATTACATCATCAGCTAGTACTAAAAGATGACAATGTCTGTAGCAGGCAAACCTCTTTGGAGAGAGCATGCCATAGACAGGCGCACCCAGAGAAAAAGCTCATGCAGGTGCAGAGAAAGGCTTCAGATGCAAACCTCAGGGTCTGGTCTGATCCATAAGGGAAAAAGGCAGACTTCAAGGTTCCTTAGCTTCTATGCAGATTTTTCTCACCACTGTAATCTGAACCTCAAAACACATTTTTGTAGTTGGAGTCTTCCAACACCCATTTCTCTCCACTATGGGAAGTGATGATTTCCACCAACTAACTCCTACTTTTTAAAAAAATATTTTGTAGTGGAGATTAATTCTGCCTACCCTCTCCTTCAGGGGTGGAGCGATGTGGCTCTGCAGATATTTTTAAAACTGCCAACTCCCAGCATGCCTCACCACTGTCTATATGGGCTAGGACTGCTGGGATTTGTATTGCAACAAATTTGGGGAACTGCATGATTCCCATCCTTGTACAACTTTCTACGTTTTATTCAATGCTTTTTTTTTAAAACCTAGTGTCTTCAGGTGAAGACAACCTGGAACGCATAATATTGGGACAATGAAGAACCAATTTTAGCTGGAAAACTGATAATTCATTAACCAATAAATGTATGAGATATTTTCTTTCACCACATCTATGTTTATTGTATTAATCATTTATCAACAGATACAACTGATTTGGTTAACCATGGTGTAAAAGCTACATTTTAAAATCAGGTTCATTTTTCTTGGATAGTTGCTGAGCCCTCTTAGAAAGAAATACAGTTGTTTCAACAGTTGCCTTCCAACCCTCTGGTGCAGAGGCTGATGTCACAGAGAAGCTACATACCAGAGTAAGCAGCTCAGCATTTCATGTTTGAATTCTTAGAATTCTTGGACAGAGGCCATCTAGTACTACTACTTAATCGGTTTGCTTCAAAGTTATCCAATGACTACTTCAGTGTGACGATTATTCCCATTTACCATCCAGAAAACTCACATGGATGGGACGTCAGCTACCCCATTTTACTCTAAGTTTCGTCACCTACAATATTCCTATCTAACAATGCCATAACCAGAGAGGGACCTGATGGGGAGAGAGACTTTCTGTGAGATAATCTAAATTCCTCTCCTCGAAGTTTTACCTTATATTATATTTTAAAAAGTAAAGTCCATCAATAAACTTTTCTGAATGGAATGGAAACAGGTAAGGCGTGTGTGCAGGCAACATTCTACCCAATAACACTGTTAGGCATTTTAACAAACTACTGAAGCATAACCTAGCAAAAGTGACAAACTTAATTCCTTAATATTCCTCTCACTGAAATCAATGAAGCCCAGATGCACTCAACCTGACTGTATGTACATAGATCATGACCATTTTATTAATCTACTATTTCCATTTGCAAAGGAATCCTTCCACTCACTCTCTACAAAGTGTCTAGTTCAGTGGTTCTCAACCTGTGGGTCCCCAGATGTTCGTGGACTTCAGCTCCCAGAAGGCCCAGCCGCTATGGTCAAAGCTCAGGGCTTCTGGGAGCTGAAGTTCACAAACATCTGGGGACCCACAGGTTGAGAACCACTGGTCTAGTTAAAAGCCTGTCAAATCCTTTAAAGGGAAATGCTAATCATGTGCAGTATGAATGGGCAGTCCCCAATACCAGTGTAAGGACATGCAGTGCACAGACTCTATATGAACTGAACCTGAACAGTGGCCAGTGTGTTTTCTCATATACCCTATTTGCTGGCGAATAAGACTCACTTTTTTCCCTGAAAAATACTGTTTGAAAATGGGGTGCATCTTATATGCCAATGTGTCTCATACGCTGGCAAACAGCATTTGCTGACATATAAATGGGCTGTGTCTTATACGCTGCTGCGTCTTACATGCTGGCAAATATGGTATGTGCATTTCTGCTCATGAGGAATCACAGAATCATAAGGCCTGTAAGTGAGATGAGCACAGCCAAGTTTGATACCTAGTGATTCTTGCTGTGAGGAATCCAAATTTTAAATGGTACTTCAGAGCATCTTAATGAACAAAATTAAATCAGCCTTACCTTACAAGTCCCTCCATTTTGACACTGCCCATGACAGTCACTGATTTCTAGGGATAAAATATGCAAGACATTAAAGATAAAAAAAGGTCTGGAATATCATTTAAATGAATAGATTGAGACTAGACATTTCTGTTCTTCACTTCAAACAGACATTCTGATAGTTTCCAGAGGAAAGGAAATGCAAGTATGGATGGTGCAAGTTTCAGAGAGCCCAAATAATAACTGCAGGCAATATGCAAACCAAAATCCCTATGTGAGTCTCCCCCAAGACCAGATTTGCTCAGTTACTTGCAGTTAGTTCATTCCACAACCAAAAAGCTAAGGCTTTAGATGCAAGGAAACCTCTGCTAAAGGAGTAACCTTACATGTTTTTGGTGTTTTTTTTCTTTTCCAAAGGCTTAAAAGTTATGTTTAGAAATGACAGATAAGCCTTAAGCTAGGAATCAAGAACAATGTTCTATTTTAGTCTAGAAATAAAATTATTTTTAGGGTCAAATGTATATACTCAAGATTAAATACTGACTGATGTGACAATTTACTCCTTTCCATCCTGGAATGCAGTCACAGTAATATCCACCAATAAGATTTTTGCAAGAATGAGCATTAACACAGGGTTTCCCTTCACACTCATTAGCATCTGTGAAAGAAGAGAAAGAAAAGCAGAGAGTGAAGAACAAACCCAGAAACAGACTGCCCTTGCACCAAAGCAAAGCTTTCATGTTATCCAAATATCAGCTAGATAATCACTGGCTCTATTCTGCTAGTAGGTCTGCTGATATTTTCAACATGCATGCTGGATCCTCTTCCTTGAGCAAGTCTCAATGATAACAGAATCATAGAGCTGGAAGATACCATAGGGGCCATCCAGTCCAACCCAAATCAAAGGATCAAATTTTATAATTCTATCAAAAATCAGGGAAATGTCTGAAAGAGACCTGAAAAACATACTAGCTCAAGTCTTTAAGAGAGCAGAAGTAAATACTTATTGGAAAACTAAAGACAGTGGCTGTTTGTGCACTAGCCGTTTTCCAACTGTCAGCTTAAATGGGGATTACCTGTAATCCATCTAGGAAAATATACAAAAGTGGCAAGAAAGCACGCCATTTTGGAGGAATACACATTCCTCCATTGTTACCAAAATCTAGTGGAACCTGAGAATATACAGGTAAATCCTATATTTGTGCTGGAAATATGGAATTCATTACATGTAGGCCAAATGGTTTGCATGTGTTCTGTTGCCATTCTTACTCTCTTGGCACACAAGGCAGTAACTTGTGGCCTGACAAGCCCTTAGCACAACCAAGCCATTTTAAGGTCTGGATGATGTGCTTAATATTGTACTGCATATCAAAGGGCATCAAGGAACAGCAGACAAATGCAGTCTGTCCAGACATTTGCAGATTTAGCAGAGATGCTTCTCCATATCCCTAAAGCATGCACATGCCATATGGGGTCAAGCAAGGTTCACAAATTGAGGGCGGGGGAGCCAAAGACCAAGGAGAGACTAAGAACCAAAACATATCCCATAATGAAGTGTGGCAGCTCAAAAGTGCAAGTATACCCTAGTTTCAAGCCACCACAGAGTTAAGATCACGACTATCATGCCAGACACATTCACCCACTGTTCTAATTTCCATCAACGCAGGAAAGAATCCTTCATAGAATATAACATAGGTTGTAGAGAGCCCCTGTGCTCACAGTAGCAGCTTACACACACCGGTTCTCCATTGAGTAAGCAGTAACTATGATGTTAAAGCTCCCTTGCCCAAGCTGGTGCTTGTCAATGACCATGCTAGCTGGGTATGATGGGGCTTGCACGCTAACAAGATCTGGCAGGCACCAGTTTGGGGGACACTGCATTAAAGGAGGCAATGACACAAAGTGACTGCAACTTCTACAAAACAACAAATGCAAAAGTTTATCCCCTAAAAGTAATCTTCCAAGCATCAAGACTTACCAAGATGGCAAGTTAGCCCTTTCCACTGCTGTGGACATATACATTCAAACCCATTAATGCGATCCACACAGGTTCCACCGCCAGCACAAGGATTAGATGCACATTCATCAATATCTAGGAAAGTAAAGCGTGGTCTGAGATAGCTTTAAGACAACCACATGCGAACCACAAAGGAGGGGACCTAGCAGATATGTACAGAGTACAATGGAGAATCTGTGCCTCAATGCACCTTCCTTCAGCCTCAGCAGCACATATAGTCAACAGTGAAGGATGAGGCCACGCTATAATCCAGTAATCTGGAATCTGGAAGGTTGCATGTTCCCCATCTCTCTTCTAAACAAAGGCAGTCAAAGCCCATGTACACTTCTGAAAACAATCAACTCAACCTCTGACACGGGGTCATGCCTCCTTTTTCCAGACCATCATGTCATAAGGGATTTTTCATACATCAGAGCAGTTCACTAAGTGGACATGCATATTTATGAAACTTTCCATGATTTTAAGTGGGAAGTTGCAGAAGTCTTTTTGATTTCAAAATGGAATGTGGAAAGCAGTTTTGAGAAGCAAAGCAACCAGGACTCAATTAGTTAATGCTAAATGACTTGTTTAGTTAATGCTTTCTTACAACCAGTATTTGTTTCAATCTGTAAAATTTTCAGCTTGTTTTTATTTTCATTTATTAAAGGCCTTCTGCTTAAATCAAATATATCTGTATCTATGTATCTATCTTTGTGTGTGTGAGTGTGTGTTTAAATACGTACACATACACTACATACAAACATATGCATGACATGGACTGTAATAACACCAGCACCAGCACCAGCTGGTAACACCAGCACCAGCCTTGTTTTTCAGATGACCCTTTCAGATGCTTCTGCTGTAAGTTATTGAGTTCAACTGCCTGGATAAAACTAGTTAACATCTTGTTGTTTGGATCCTGTTACACACATACACACACACTCTTGCCCTGACTTTGGAACATTATGTTAGGTAATCAAATAAAAAGAAATCACATAACAGAATTGCATGCCTATCTCTTTGGTTCTCTAAGCACTCTACCATGTAAACACATCTTGGACAGCAGCAATAACCATGCCAACACTTATTGGAGAGCTCTTCACTAAGAACCAACACTTATTAGATGATGTGCAATTTTACACAGACTAATCTACAATATAAAGTACTAAAGCTCTGACTGATTAAAAATACAGCCCAAAGGATAACTTTGAAAAACATACTGGTCAGTTATCAAACAGTTTTTCCCCAAAAAACTTATACACAGAGCTCACCATCTTACGGGCCCTCCCCCCTGTTGACATACAAAATGGTGTTATTTCTAAGATGGCACTTCCTCTGATAAATTAATGCTTGCAGCTTAAAATGATGGAACAGAGAATTATTTTTGTTGTTGTTCAGATGTATTCTTTTATCATGCACATTTAATAAAATCTACTCATGACTAGGATTTCTCTAACTGGGTTACAGCCATAATATTGTGACATAAAGAAGGCAGTGCAACTTACTTGCACATCTTTAGCATTCACCTGTTAAATTCTGATGAACACAAGGGAGTGTTTACTTATTATGCTCCCCCATAGCACAGTACGAACCAAGTTATACCTACCAATGGCACATGTTGGTCCACTCCAGCCATCAGGACACTGGCACTTAAAGCCTGATGAAATTTCATGGCATGTTCCACCATTAGCACAAGGATTTGATACACAAGCATGCTCAGCTTAGGGGAAAAGAAAGAACAATTTAATTGATTATGGTCATAGGTTTAAAGCTACTATCTATGAGTATGAAATAAACAGTGACGCAATTCTTCCCCAAGTTTCTTCTCAAAGGTAGTGACAAGTAACTTCAGCAATTTTCTTCTTGCATGAGAAAGTCTTCAAAAACCATACAGTTTTCAAAGGCTATTCTCAACTCAAGGCTTATTCTGCATGAAATTTGCACATAGTTGTTCTGCACAGAAAACAGCATTTTTCAGGACTGAAACAGCATTTTTTGCAGGGGCAATAACCTTTCAATACAGAAAAAGCTGCTACCTGAGCAGAAAATGCTATTTTCTATGCAAATCAACCATGTGTGAATTTTACACAGAATAAATCCCCAATTGCAGCCTTTTCTGTTTGGGAACAGCATTTTCTTAACAGGAATTAATATTACTGCATTGGAGTATTATTTCCATGCAGAAAATGCTTGTTTTCTGCACAGAACAATCACATGTGAGTCTGGCACAGATTAAGTCCTGAACTGCAAAGATTTTCATCAGTCCAGAATTTTTTTCATCAGCGTTTCTCGACACACACAGAAAAAAGTTTAAGATTTTTTCAAATATTTTCTAATGTTCTTTTCAACCCTAGCACTAAAGCATAGCCCCTCTAATTTTCTTTAGCTACTATAGGCACTTTTAGGACTTTTTGATAAGACTCAGAAATTCATTTTTCTGTGCATGAAAGAAAAGACAAGTAATTTCCAAACTTGGGAAGTCATCTATTCTTGCATCACCAATTTCCCAGCTTCTACCTCTATTATGAAGCTGAAAGGGTCTTTTCAGCCCTAAGCTCAGGTACTGGTGTTACATTAGAGTGGCCTGCTGTGGAACACTGAAGGAACATTTTGGGGTCCCTCTAGACCCCGTCCAGATCACATTCCTGCCATTCTGATGAAATTAGAGGTAACTTCCTACTAGTGAAGTGGTTCTCAACCTGTGGGCCCCCAGATGTTCATGGACTTCAGCTCCCAGAAGCCCCAGCCACTATGGTCAATGCTCAGGGCTTCTGGGAGCTGAAGTCCACAAACATCTGGGGACCCACAGGTTGAGAACCACTGCACTAGTATGATATTCATTTTTTAACTGTGTCCTTTTGAGGGGTGGTGGAACTTGGAACTTGGAACAATGTAAAGAATGTATATCTGTTGGAGCCCTGATCCCCACTTCTGTGATTTTTTAAAAATGCAACTGAGTTTTTTGGTGAATCCAGGAGGGCTGGAAGTACACCAAACCCCTTGGCTGCATGTGGGTTGCAGGTTTCCCACCCCTGTATGACATAAATGAACCACAAAGAATCTTAAGCACAGGTAGATGATATGCCTCCACTGTATGCATGAATGATGATTCCTTACTTCTGAACCATGTTTATATAACATTGATGAAGCACAGCTTGGAAAATTCCTTTCTGGACCATAGTTCCCCAGTTCCTCCAGCCAGACTGGTCACATGCCATCAAATAATAGTGTCAGGGTTCTAGTGTATAAGGTATCTACCTTCACTTTACAAGTGTGACTTGTCTGTAAGCAGATATAGTTACTGTTCATCCAAAAAAAGCCCTTCTCCCTGGTACTATTACAGATTTGGGGTCAGAGATGTCTTCAACAACATCAGACCCCAAGTCCCAGCTGCTCTGTTCTGTAGGTTAGCTAATACACGCAACTGCTGTCAGTACCGATTTCGCAGTTCTTTCCAGAGTAACCTTCTTGGCAAGCACAGCTATATTCATCTGGTTCTGTATTCATACAGGTTCCACCATTCACGCATGGGTGATGATTTCCACAATAGTTTAAATCTAGACAGAAGAGAGGACGATAGGAGTCATATGACATCTGGCTATCTAGACTCTCTCAAGAGAGTACAGGCAGGTCCAACACCTTTCTAGTTTTAATGCAAATGGCACCTGCACCCACATTTCCCCACAATGCGCTCTGACTTTGTCATTAGAGATCTTAATAGTGCCCAAAATATAAAGACAACACTAGACCATTCTCACAGGACTCAGTACATCAAACTCTCACACCATTAATTGTACAAGCTTTGAAACTCATCTGCTGCAATGAAGCCAGCAGGCAAGTGGCACCAGAGAGACAGAAAACAGATGCCCTCTAGGAAGCACATGCTTTTGTAAGCAACAGTTATCAAGTTACCAGTTAGCAATGAGATTTATTTATTTATTACTGTTAAGGAAGTTTGGTACCTTTGTTGCAGAGCAGGCCACCCCAGTTGATTTCACATTTGCACTCCCATGGGACAGTGCAACTCCCATGAGCACAGCCTGGGTAGGAGACACACTTGTCACAGAACTGTCCCTGCCAACCATAATTACACCTAGACATAAGTGCATGTTAAATGTTAGCAACATGATGCTTAATTATCTATAAAACACATATTCAGGGCATGACATTTATTATTTAAAGCAGGCTAGCTATTCAGTGTGTAACAGAATACTGGAGCGTTAACAGCGTTTCCTGCTTTCAGAGCGTCACTATGTACTCGTCACACTTTACAGAAGGATTAAGAAACAATGTAATGATTCCCAAGAGGATATGATTCCTATAAAGAGAGACACCAATTTTAAATGGCCATATAAAGGAGAAACACACTATCCATTGAACTGAAACAACACACATAACAGATTGATTTTTAAATGTAATTTTAAGTACAGAAAATTTGCTGATTTATATTTTGTACTGATTTATGATGAGAGAAGGGATGGGGCATTTGCTCTTTATTCTTTCTAAAGCTCTGATACAGTCAAAAAAGATATAAACCTCTTCTAAATTTTAACCTATGAACTTGTAGATAGCTATATCACTCAATCCTCATTTATTTCAATGGGATTCAAAGGGGTTATGTCAGAACTGCTGTAATCTCAAGCATGCTTATCCTCTAAACAAATCCCATTCACTTCCATAATGATTACTTCCAAGTACATGGGCAGAGAACTGCAGCAGAAATAATGTTCTTCAAGCTCACAGTAAATTAAGAAAGCAATGTTGAAAAATGGCTTGCTCATTAACAGGTTCCTTCTATTATTTACCGTTTGAAACACACAATAAGTTTGCCTACAAAGGACCCTGTGTCCTTTGTACTGAATAAAGACAGTTCTGAACTTCATGGTATGTATGTTTGTATTTTCAAAACAGAGAATGGATGTTTATTGTCTCTACTGCTTTTCCTGTTTCCAGAAAGCCTGATGACCATTCAGGGTGAGAATTAATACCCGATGAGTCCAATTTGAGAGTCTGCAGATCTTTTTTCACCACTACAACTGAAGACAATATGCAAATACAACTTTAAAAGCAAGTCCCTGCTTTTTAGAAGATCTTTTGAGAAACACACATGGAGATACTAAAAGGTGATACAAATTTCTGTGCCTTTTTCACTGACCTAATCAACTCACTACTAAAATATGATGGAACAATAAACCTGTATCATATAATTGAAAAAATAATTTAGCCAATACCTACTTAACTGTAACAAGTACAGCCTGCCCACAAAGAACAACCAAGCTTGTATCTTCTCTTGTAAACAGACAGGTTTGGATACATCTCTAGAGGCAGCAGAATCACAATTTTATAGCAGCACAACCACCAGGAGCACTTCTTTACATCTGCCTTCTTAGCAATGCAATTGGCAATGCATTGAGAGACTCTGACATAACATAGCAGAAGCAAGAAGCATACAGACCGATGGCCATTGGGGTTGTGTGTCAACACTAACCCTTCAACTAAGCCAAAGAGGCCTCCAATGGCCCAAATGTGCAAAATGCCACTGTTATCTGGAGCTGTTTATGGTAGTCACTTCTGTTTCCTGGCAGCTGACAGAACAGAGGTGGAGAGAGTATTCAGGGACATTTTTGTGGACCTCAGGTCCCCTCCAATTTTTTGCCCCAAATGCAGATTTTTTGGGTGGTGGGGATGCAGAGAGCAGTATGAAGCCCCCAGTTTCCTTGGGCGGTAGGGGGGAGATGTGGTCCCCTAGTCTTGCAAAGTTGCCCATCCTGGTTTTGGAGAAGGAGTGGACAATGCTGTAGCACTCCAGATGTTCCTGGACTACAATTAGCCTGCCTGGCCAATGGCGAAACACCACAGGAATCATAATTAATCAAGAACTAGAGGACAAAACATACTCTCCTTTTTCTCTGAAGGGAAGCGTAGGAGAGAAACCAATCTAACTATCCATTTGGAGCCCTGATTACCTAGTCTTCACAGAAAGACTAGGTAGTAGTAAAGTAGTAAAAAGGACAATAGTTTAATTTGAGCAATGTGTTTTACACACATGGTTAGTATGAAAAGCTTTATCAGTTTCAGTTGCGTAGGGACAGGGGGGTGATGGGGCAGTGCGCCCCCCACGGCAATTTTTTTGGGGCGCTGCCACTCCTTGCCCCATGCAACATAGCCTCGCCTGCCCTGCACCTCCGCCCCCCCTTGCACTCCAAGCTATGCCAGAAGGCAAATGGAACACTAAAAACCACTTGGGGTGATTTGTGAGGAATCATTGGGGAACCACTTTTCCATTTAAGATTCACAAACTGCTACCAAGATCTAATCCTGCCATGCTACAAAGCTATTAATCAACACAACAAACTAAGTCATAGGGGTTCCTTATAAGTTCATTTACATCCATTTTGTTTATCTCCATGCAAACCAGCTCCCTTTGAATAGAAGATTCTTTCTTGCAAAAGCTAAATTTGCAAAAGAACAAATTATGCAAATATCTGTGGTTTCAAAAATTCTACTTGACTCCATTATATAGCAGGTTGTAAAGATCTTGTACTGTACTATCAACATTTTTCAAGGGACAGCAAGTCCATTTGGATAATTAGTTTTGCTAAATGGGGCTTATTAGGTCCTCACAAGAAAAAATCTCTTCTGTATTAGCAATGAATGCATCTGACTGTCACCTTGAGTAGCTAGTAGTTATTCTAGAGCACTTTGTTTCATATCAAGATGATAGAGGGGAGCTAGGTAAACAAACTGGTGCCTGAGGGAGCAATACTTTCTTACTGAGACCCAATGAACCAACTTTTTTTGGCAGACATTTCTAGGACTGCATTATTGTCATCTTGTGAGAACAAACGAATGGCTTCAGCCACAGACTGCTGAAGATGAAAAATAAGGTCAAGTTTTTAATTGCTTTAATTGCAGAAAATCTAGAAAGTTTAAAAAAGGACATACTTTATTTGTATTAAGTCATTAGTATCTTTAACAAATACTAACAGAGATGGTAGAACACATCATTCCCTTTCATCTCCTTTCTTCTCTTTGATAAACTATGGAAGGACAGCAGTGATCAGATTTTAAAAACAAACCAAAGGAAGCCTTTAACAATAGATCTTGCCAGCACTTCTCTTTGTTTATAAGGCCCCTCACCACCACCAATGTCAGGAGCTGCATGACAATCCACACCCTCTGGTGGGTATACGTTTTAGGGATGCGCTTGTAGATTCCTATGTATGTAAGCTTTATTCACTGGATTCATGTTATCTATTTTGTTGCATTCAAATTATATGAGTATGCCACATATGTTGAGACTCCTTAAGACATTACATTCTCTTCACAAATATGAGATGGGGAGTGGGCAGGAACACTGATGGGGAGAGTGATGAACAATGCCTTCAGAAGTTCAGACTCTTATTTTGATCATTTTCTGATCAGGGAATAAAAAATATCAAATTTGATAAACTACACCAATGTTGCAAGAAGCCACATTATTAAATCCACAGCCAAACCGCAACATAACAAATGAAACTGTCTCTTTAATTACTCACTCACCCTCCCATTCACTTCAAGGCAATTCCTAATATAAGCAGTGCTTATCTCAAACCCTGATACTGTCTGCTGCAGAAGATGATGAAAGCTACCAGTGGCTACTAATTATGAGCGCTACATATACTTTCAGAAACCAGAGGCAGTGTGTCTCTGTATACCAGCTGCTGAGGAACATGAACAGGAGGGACCTGTCTGTGGTCTTCACACATGAATCCAGCACACCACTGGACGATCAAAAACTTGGACTAGACAGCACTTTGGTCTGATCCAGTAGGGCTCTTATGATTATGAATGTACCAGTGCGTTTCAAGATGTTTAATCTCAGTCATGAGGTACTCACAAGGAGTTTTGATAAAGCCAGTATTTCTGCCTCAAACTACAGTGGAAAAAAAACACAGGATATAAAATAAATGTAGTAAATAAATAAATAAATAAATAAAATATTCAGGCCTCAATCCAGGTGTGTAGAGTTCCATGAGCAAGCACCTCCACATTTTCCCATCCCCAATCATCAACAGGTTTAGCTGTTGCAACTTGTAGTGGATAGCTCTACCACCTACCATTGTGTTTCTCACAAGGGGTTGATACAGACCAAATTGGAACTGTTGTGTTAAATTTAGGATGCTGGGCAATGTCTATCTGGAAAATCTGGGAGGTGGAGAAGAAGAGATAGATCTGGTCCAGAGATCTCAGGACCTGTATGTCCTTGGAAGTTGCCAGAAAATTCTGAGTGATGATGCTGACATTGAGCTTGCTACAGGAAATCCGTTAGAGTTTTACAATGCATTACAGTACTAGTAAAAGACAGTATCCACCCAAAGGAAGACAGTGTTTACAGGTCAAAAGCTTATGTACAGTCAACTATTCAGTCTTCACATTTACAAGGAAGGGTAAATTAAGATTTCCTCCCAAACAGGAAACATGGTAATATCCAACATTAGGAAGTGGTAGGACAGCTTTAAGTCTAAGTCCATGTTTGAAATGCTTTAGAGATCCCTGCAGATTTCCAGAACTTATTGAAGGGAGAAAACATTCACAACACCATGTCAGAAAGCCTACCTATTTGTCACAGCTGGTTCCAAGAGATGGACAGGAAAAAGCAGCAAATTTGAGATTACTAGGCTCAACTTCTTGAGGAACAAGCAAGATTGTTCACTGAGTATTGTAATATAAATCTAAGGCTGAATAAAGTTTATTCTGAGCCCTATATTGAGAATTAAATGGCTAACAGTAAACTGACATTTTCTGATTTAGTATCATCAGCTCTGCTACAGCTATCTAGCTCTCCTGTTCTTTGAAGTCAACCACACCACCTGGCAGGATGACAGGTATATACCAGTAAGACACAAGAGGAACGTCAGACTAGAATGCATGCATTTTAAGTTCTTTAAAGCAACTCATTTTATTTTATGCCTAAGTTGACAAGCTTTAGAAAAGTAATGGTTTGAGATACAACATGAAACTCACTATAAAGCTGCAGCCTGGTTTTTAGTGATAGCTTCTAGGTCTTCAGTGACTATGTAGCCCTCAGAAACAGGAACACTACATTTCATCAAAACCTTTTCTGGTGGGAAAAGCAGTACAATGGATTTTAACCTATTTTCTCTAGCAGTTAAGATGGTGGTGGCTATGCAAGGCAGAGACTCTTTTCATAAACCAGTGGCATAGTCCTCATGTAATGAATAATGAGTAATTGTGCTAATACTATATCAAAATAAAGACAGTAGGAATAGAACTGACAACAAGCAGAAGTTGTACAACAGGTGAATGTAATCATTAATTTTCCCATCAACTGTCACCCTTCCTATGGGCCTGAGCCTGAGAGTCTCTTTTTCTTCAGAAAAATCTTGGTGGTACTGGTCTGCCTTGACTAGACCGTGCCTGAATAAAGGAGAGTATGTATGTTTCATTGTTCCACTGTTGAAAAAAATGCCACACCTGTAATAGGTCCTAGCATCAGCTCAAAAGAGTAAAATTCCATTTTCCATGGCATAATGACTTTCCATATGCATGGACTCTCATGCAAGAGAATATTCAAAACACATTAATCCATTTGAATTTGGAAATGATACCATCCCATCTGGAATACGATTTATGAGGCCAGACCATAAAAGTAGGGAAGGGAAGAACCAGGAAATGTTACAGGAAAGCAGGCACAAATCTTGCAAGCTCAATGTGCAGAACAGTCTTGGATCATGTAAGGCAACAGTAGCTTTCTCATTTTTGAACCAACTGAAAGCAGTATTGACTTTTAAAAAAATCCAACTGAAAGTAAAAAGTTAATTGTTCATTTTCTTCAGCTATTCACATTCTCTGGAGAACAAAATGAATGGCTAATGACACTGGCGTGGGGAAAGTGTACTGATATACCAATACTATAATACACCATTAAGTCATAGCCTGGAGCTCTTCCACAATGCACTATTCTGAGCAAACAGACGCAGCAACTAACACTCCCACAGTTCTGCATTCATGCACATACATGATCCTAACAGTGTATTGTACTGTATCTGACTTCATATAACACAGTGCATACACATACAGCTCTTCAAAAACTCAAGAGCCTTTCTTACCTGAACAATGACATTTTACAGTTATAACTATCTGATCTTCTGCACAATGTTCTTTTAGGGGCTATTTAAGAGCTCTGATTGAGCAGCATTCTTTAAATAACATCCTTATTCTAAAACAGCACAGCTATACTTAAGTTCTGCTCAGAACACTTCAGAAGTTCAATTTATTTCTCAAGTAGAGGAAGACGATGCACTTAAGCCTAAAATAAGAATCCTAAAAGGATCAATCGGTTGTCAGGCTCAAGGAGAACAATTAAAACAGTAACAACCCACACTATCACTGAGCTACCCATCATGCGAGGGCAACAAATGTTATTATGTCTCAATGAGTCTAAAAGTGTGTTATCATTTAAAAAAAATAACAAGACCAGTCTGACAAAAGAAAGGTTTTGCATACATACTTCCACCGGAAATTTTAAGCAAAACATTTAAGGCAGGAAAGAACCAGCGGAGGATGTGGATGCATTACCTAAATGGCAGAAGCAAACTGAATCGTTAAGAGGGGAAATGTCCAGTTAAAACAAAAACAAACAAACAAACAAAAACCCAGAACACTTATTCAGTTTTAGTGACATGCAAAGAATAGAGCTGAGGAAAGGCAGCAGCTGCACTGCTCAGCAGCAGCACAGAAACAGGGACAGTTCTGTTTTTGGACTACAACTGCCAGTGGTCATGATGACTTGGTATGCCTAGGTAAGACTGGGAAAAACTCCCCATCAAGAAAACATAGAGATATTTTATCAGTCACAGTGCCTGGGCCATCCTGAACTAGATTTGCCAACAGTCTGACTATCTATAAACACAACTTCCTATGCTCATTGCTGGTTCCTGAAACCACTCAGAATGAGTTTTTGAATGATTGTTATGAACTATATGAGGCAAGATGGGCAATTTTATGTTAGCTCAATTAGCCTTGTGTTGTTACATTGAATAATCAGCATAATGATAAAGAACATTTTAGAATAGAACACCTCTCCTTGCCTGACGGGTGTACATTTTGGGTGCAATTTCAATGTTTTGCAATTGAGATCAAACAGTATTTATCATCAGGAAATGGCTACTATCCAAAGCACATACAATTACCTCGAAGGAAGCCTCACTGAAAACAATGGACTTCAGATTAACTATGTTTATGAAAAACAGTATCTGGGATTTGACATTAGCAATAATTCTAAGATCTCAACACTGAGGAAAACAGCAAAAGTCTGGAACATCAAGAATTCTAGAACCCTACATCCTGCCACTCCTTAAAAAGCAGGCTTTCAAATGCATCACACTAGCACTGATAGAACTGAATGCAAAATAAAGACACAACAGGTAGTATAGCATTTCTCATACTGCTCATCATCATTACTCAGTTTACAGACTCAAAATCAGTTTAGGAGTCTCAGCCTTCACATGTCCGATGATTTAACTGGCAGTATCCAGGAGTATGCAATCTCATTATCTTCCCTGAAATTGTTATGATGGACACAACTTCCTCTGAGCTAAACTTTTAGCCAGTTGCTGACCCTTCACTCTTTAAGAGGTCATGAAGGCTTAGACCAAGTCAGGAAACACATGTGATTTGTTTAATGCCAGACTGAGAAAACATAGCGCTATACAATGATTCTCATTAACAAAACCACACCATGGCTTCAGTGAAACTGACAGTGTTTCTACACAGCTTGTCAAACAAGTAATTTTTATTACTCCCTGCAATTCAGAACTGTATGCGACTTACAACACTCTCCCCACCCTAAGCTATATGGCTATAAAGAAAGACAACACAATTTGTTACATCAAGGGAAAAAACTCCCAATGTGGACTCATATGAACAGGAAGGGGAAAAGTTATAGAGAAAGCAACTGGCTTGATTTCACTCAATTTACACTGGTTCTGTGATCTGAGGATACAGTTGAAAGGGGACAGGCAGAGAGGGCGGGTTCAGGCTCTTCTCAGTTTTAGTCTTGAGTGTGCCCCTTCATGTCGGCCAATGTAAAATGTCTGCTACTTATTTAAACATAGTGGATTAAGTATCAAAGGCTGCACTTGAGTACAAGATGACAGTGGCCATCAACTCTGCTACATGTCATGTTCTTGTATGAATAGTGCTACTTTAGCATTTTTACCCAGAAGCTGCTATAAGCACTCTATGTAGGCAGAAGATATAGATATACACTGATTGCTTTGTAGAATTATCACAACTTTCAATATGGAGAAGTTTCATCTCCTTGGACATTTATTTTATCTCTTTCCCCTTCTCGCTCAAGTTCTTGCAATATATAGGACTTCTCACCACAAACATTTGTTATCCAATGAACAATATTTTAAAACACTTTGTTTTCTGAGCTAGCTACTTTGGAAATAGTGGTTCAGAGTAGAATTTTCAAAATAAAAAAACACATAGACCTCTCAGAAGTGCAAGTCAATGTATCAAATCCAGGAGGTCTCTCTCACCATCATGTTTTCACTGTCACATGTCACATCACATATCAATGTCACTAAAAAACTGGCACTTTGGAAATCATACACAAATCCTCAAATCAACACATACACTTACCTACACTCCCCAGGTACAGTACAGCCTCCATGGACTAAATTACATCCTTGTTTACACACCGCTAGAAACAGAAAGAAAATTAAACATCAGTTAGTACCAGCACTTTAGAAAGAGCTGGTCCTGTAATTAAAAACAGAGCCAATTTATAAATTGCATTTTCTGTCTGAAATGTATTTTCAATGACATATACTCAAGCTATTTTATGTTGTGTTTCAGTTCCGAGTATCAAGTTGAAACAACTGCACCATCATCTCTTGAATACAAAAGACAAATAATTTCTTACAGCAGAGAAAGCACAAAGATTCTACTGCATGAAAGACAGAAGGTACCAGAGGACCTGGAAGCATAAGCACTTGTGGCTTTCTGTTCCTTCACAGGATTGTCAAATTCAAAGCTGCTCTCATGAAGTTCAAACAAACTGTTATATTTCAGACAGGAAGTGTTCTGGCAGTCTAATTTTGGAAAGATGCAGAGTTTTCTAAAATTAAGAATTCTGAAGACGTATAATATATTGTATCTTTGCAACTTTTCCAAAAACGGAATTGAAGAAAAAGGCAGGGAACTGTCTGGAAATGGGCACTAGACGAATGGGTCTCCCAGCTAGAGCATACTTTGCTTAGATCCGAAAAGAGTTCAACTGGCTTTTTGTGACTGCATAATATGTATGTGCAAATCACAGAAGCCATGAAGATTTTGAATTCTTGTACCGTAACAAGATTTTGAACCTCTCTAAGTACAAATCCAGTACACAAATCTAAGCTAATTCCATTTGTTCATTAACTTGCATGTTCAAGTCATTTAGCCTAAAGCAGAAGCATATTGAAAAGGAGAACAATATTCAGTTCATTCCTGCTTCAATCAAGTTGTCTGCAAAACCTCAGCATCACAGGTGGCAGGTATATCAAAGTAGGCTAGATGATTTATTTTGTGGATGTATGTTTTGCATGTAGTTGATCCAGACTCAGACTTTAGCATTTTCAGTTACTTACTCACTAAATTCATGAAGATGCTGAAGAGTCACTGCTAGGTAAAGAAAGCAATACCGAGATACATACATATATATATCAGTTGTCTGACTCAGAAAAATGGTCTGATTCAAGTTTAATACCCAGGTTTAATAGATAAAAAAAATATTGTACCTTGTTTACACTCTTCTCCCATCCAGCCTTCCATGCAAGCTTTATTCCCATTTTGGTCACATGTGTAGTGGCCCACAAAATCATCACGAGGGCCACAGAATTTATTGCACTGTGGGCCGTAGTAGTTCTCATCACATTTCACTCTTATGTGTGCTTCAAAATGAGCAACATGGCCATTCAACTGTAGTGCCTTCCATCGATCCTCTGGGTTGATCATACTAGCGTACAACACTCTGTCAATTAATAGCTCTTCATCTAAAAGCAGAGACAGAAAACTAGAAAGTTAAAGTAAGCATATCCTTTTCCACACCGAATAGCTCTTAAATTGCAGTCAGGATGGTCATGATAACACAACTTATGCCTTGATCCTAGAATCTGTGGTGCCAGAAACCTGTACCATTTGAATGGTGATACACACCATCAACAACTGAGTCAGAAATTAACAATCACAATCCTCTTAAGTTGCTACTGCAAAACCATTTTGCTGCAGATGAGAAATCACTTTGTGTCAAACTAAACACAGAACCATTTAGCTAATGATTTTTTAATGTCAGTAACAGCCCTCACCAAAGAAAATTGGGTCCACAACAAGCAAACGAGGGTCCTGAGGGTTTCTAAACCAAGAGACAGAGCCTGTGTCTGCTATTTTCAGTTTAAGAAATTATTTACCTATTTGCCCCTTGTGTAAATAATGTCACCTTCAGGATGAATAACGATGCCACGAAGTTTACTTACTAATGCTATGCACAAACTTTTGTTGTCTACACTCCATGCAACTCGCCATAGCAACTCCAACACTAAGAATTAGCCCTTCTGCAAAAGTAGCAAAGGTTTTCTAGTAGGTTCTTATTTTTTATATGTAAATACCACACTGTGTGCATTAATGTAAACTGATTTGAGTCCTTACAGGAAAAAAGTGGCGTATAAATAAAGATGATGATGACGACGACGACGACGACGAGGAGCTTGTGAGCCAAACCAGCCACAATGTCATTCACAATAGTTTGATTTCATGTTTGATTTTTATAATAAATATGTAGTAGAGAATACAAACGGACTATGGATTGGGAGTTTAACTCTTTGCCCACACCTTACTCCCAATCAACACTGCCCATGTTTATAATGGGAGGGAAGTTTCCACTGGCAGCAACAAAATCTTTCTTTCTGCTGCAACCCATTTCTGATTCAGATTATGACTGCAATATAGGCTGAAGATCCCCCTGCCCACCTTGCTCTCTACTCCCCAGCTACTACTTAAAAAAAAAAAAAAGAAAGCTGAAACACACAAAGATTAAAGACATTAGAGATGGTTTGTCTGATCTGTTCCCTGTTTGAGATTTTACTCACATCAAGGGAAGGCAGGGAATGCTTAAAGAAGTTAGTTAATTCTCGGGAGGCAGTTTCCCAGCCCACCCACTTAAGAAGGCACAGCTAAGCCCTACTAGAGGTGAACTCAAATTTCATCTCAAACTATTTTAGATTGTTGGATGCAGGGAATGGTGAAAATCTCTCTTCCATATGAAAGAAGAGGCACATTCCCCACTACAAAAGGCCAGCCTGAAACTATGTTGTGAACAAGGAGGTTTCAGTTAGTCTGAACAGGGTCAGACAGAAGAAAATCCAGTGATCAGCAAAGCAAAGGCAAGGGGCACCACTGTAAACACCAAAACTAAGACAGATAACTGAGAGCAAGTGAGCTGTTTTTAAGAGACGGGGGAGTATCACCAAAGGTTCCACTACATTCAGCCATGTTTACCCTTCTCCACACTACAGGACTGCCGCATGTCCCAGTACAGAGGGGTTAATTCCAATTTGACCTTCTCCTGTTGCACTGGCACTTTGCCCTTCAACCCACACAGCACCTGTGCAAGCAGAGAAGGGAAGCTAGAATTAGTCCTTTGTAGGCAAGTAAAAAAACAAGTAGCATCCTCGCTACTCAGCAGACTGCTTACCACTGAAGTGTTCTCTCCATGCCATCCTACAAACAGCTCGCATTCCCCTGCATTATGGGCCATATGACTGCCTTGCCAGCTGACAATCTGTTCTGGATCACTAGTATTCTGAGCAGTAATTTTGCCTTCCATTGTTCTCTCTCTAGCTTGCCCTTGGGAAGAAACCTTCCCCCACCCCAGCTGGGACATCTGAGTTTTGTATGCAAACAAAGCATCAGGATCTTCAAGAACATAGACACTACACTAGGAATTTTTAGTTCTTTCAAAGACAGAAGAAACAACTTCCCCATTCCAACACATCTTTAACATATTAAGAATGCTATTAATGGCCAATTTAAAATTCTAAAACAAGTGATAGCAAGTGGTACATTCGCTCTGTGTTCCAAGAGAAAAAATCTTGACACAAATCACTGGAAAAAGAATCAAAATGAAATTAAATAATCTCCTCCTAGAGTTGAGTTTGTTTCATAGTGAGAATAAAAGCTTTCAATCATCTTCTCTTGCGAACAAATAAAAAGGACAGGGAAGAGGAAAGAATGTGAGCTCTCCACTCATACATGTAGCAGGAAATGATCCATTACAAGCAATAACTAAAGGGATTCAGTGCAGATGTCAGAGCACCAAACTGTCATTTAGCAAACCAAAATAAATTTTATATGATTTTATATGATTTTATATGAATCACTGGATGTATTAAAATCAGTCAAAAATCTTATTTTTCACAAAAGCTTTGATAACTAAACAGGTGACGCAACTGCTGGGAGCACTCAAAGAAGTAAAACTTGCTTCAGTTCAGAAGCTCCCCTTTATACAAACTGGTAAACCCAACTAACCAGATAATTCCAGGTGGTAGTACAAAAGCTGTGCACTCTGGTATGAGTTACAGCCCTATTCATTTATATTAATGATCTGTGGCCTAAACAGCATTCCATTTGTTGCTAGTGCCTAACTTGTCTCTACCACTGTTGAGGGGGAAGGGCTCCTATACTGATCTGCAGTACATGCACTGAAGCAGCTACTTGACACAAAGGATGGTAAAACTAGACTTTACGGAGCAAACATAAAGGCTGGAATTCTCCTGAGACTTTACACTAGTAACTACACTAGTGTAGATACTTTTCCTGATATTGCACAAGGAGGTACTGAGTGCTTCCTTATGCAACAGCTTTGCCAGGCTATTCAAGGGCTGCTAGGCAGGGCTCAGGACAGTTTCATCTCCTGCTCATCCCAAGTAGCTAACAGCTGCCTGCGTGGAGGGTGTGTATGTGTGCCCAGAAAGCTCCCTTACTGGTTGACCATCTTCACTGACTCACTGCCTTCCCTCCATCTTCAATGGCCCCAGGATCCAAGTAAATATGTTAGTAGAACTTTACCAGCTCCCAACAGGTTCATGGCATGTATTCCCAACTTTTGCAAGTAGAATATAAATATTTTATAGAGAAATCTGTAAGTAGTCCTGACAGACACATAGAACAGCTGATTCCATGCTCTCAGCAAATATGCCTTCCCACCCCACTGGGTTCTCTATCTGGAATATTCTTTACTTAAGCCTCAGATAGTTTGTTAAAAAGGAGGCTTGTTTCAAGGCAGTATAGTTAATTTCCCATGCCATATTCAAGTACAGTGCTTTGGATACACTGCCTTGCCAGATGCTGTCCTCCTCCCACACATGTTTAGCAAGGAAAAATAGACTGTTTCTATTCATTCCACCCTATATCTTCCACTAGGCTTATATTAACACCTGATTCTGGGATGGGAGGCAGGAGCCATCTCCTAAGTCCCATTCCTACCCTTGCCATTAAAATGGTCAATATTTGATTCCTTTTATCTCTGAAGCTCATATTCAGAAACTGTATATGAAAGCTCTGAGAGATGACAGATTTGGTACAGCAGAGAACTGGCAGAGAATTTCAAATTATTTTGCCTCAATCATTTTCACTACACTTCCACACTGTTTTTTAAGACCACAGTTTGCTCATCCTAGACAAGCAAACACTGCTTGCATGCAATAACATGCAACCTGGTCCACATAATTTCTACTGCAGAAAAAAAGCCAATCCTGATACATCAATAGTTCCCTCTATTGCTTTGCTTATGTGGGCTTATTTGATTAATCCTAGAAAGCCACTGTCAAAGAGTTAAAATGCTGGAAAAAGAAAACAAGTAAAGGAAAGTTTTCATGAGATGGGTATGTTTAGCTTGCAGACAAAACAATTAGGAAGTGTCATGACAGATACTGTATTACATAGAGCCCTCCAAATGTTTTCAACTGGAACTCCCCAGATTTCTCACTATTCATTATGTGTCTATGGCTGGTGGGACATGCAGTCTCATCCCTGACCTTGATGGAGCAGATTTGTTTTCTGTCATTCCACAAGATAGGATTTGAAGACATGAATTCAAGTTACAAGAGAGTGGACTTCAGCTAAAAGAAAAAAAAGAACTTTCTGAATCAAACAGACATCTGTGAAATCAGGTGGGTTCTCTAAGCACAGGCTGGAGATCTATCTACTGGAGATGCTGTAGCAACTGATTTCTTGCATCCTCAGGGGACTGAATGAGATGAACTTTGAAGTCACCTTCAATTCTATGATTCTAGTTTACATATTTATACCCTGGCATGCATATTCAAGCACATAAGACTTCAGCCACTTACTGGGACAAGAAACAAAGGCACTACATTACATCCAAGAGTACACTTAGATGTATTGTTTTTTTCCCCAGCTCAAGTCATAATCTCATCCACAAACAAACACAGAAGTATTAATTTGTGCACATATTTGTATTATTTGCTACAATAACTCTGATCTACAGTAAGACTACATACCTTATGAGCTATCTTCTTCATTTTCTGTAAAAAGCTGTATGCAATTTTAGTATAAGTTGAAGTATAATTAGCACAATACCAAAATTTAGCATAAGCCAAAGAAACTGATTTTCTACTCAGGATACATAATGTTTATATCATACAATAACCAAGACATGCATTGTATTAACTATTACAGGAATGAAGAAATAGCTTATAGTGCAAACTCCTGTTCATGCCCTTCCCATGAGCAGGACTTGAAGAACCTGGTCAATCAGGTTGTTGTTGTTAATTGTTGTCGACTTTCACTTATGGCGACCCTACGAATGAGAGATCTCCAAGCTGCCATGTTATAAACGGTCCTGCTTAGATCTAGCAAGCTCAGGGATGTGGCTTCCTTGATTGAGTCTGTTCACCTGTAATACAGTCTTCCTCTCTTCCTACTGCCTTCTACCTTGCCTAGCATCATTGTCTTTTCAATCAGGTTAGCAGCTCCTAAAACCACAGCGGCTATTTTTAGTACATTCAGATAAATGCATAACTAGAGCAGAGCCAAGACCAGCTTAACCTGAAACTAAAACAATCTTCCAGAGTTGCTTCATATTCAGGGCTATCTCTACCATAATGCCAGAAGACAGCTGCCTTAAGTGGCAGATCTCTGCACACCTTCTGAGGGCACAACTACTCTTGAAATCCTAATGCTATTATTGCACTGAAAAAAATGTATATTTAGATTTGCCATCTCAGGCAGAAAAGTGTTCTAAGCAATTATCATTTGACACAAATGTTACTATTTTAATAAAATAAACTACATACAGATTACCATTTTCAGCGATTTAAAGACACTGCTAGAGCTGATTTCAGAAAAAGATGTAATGTTCTGCATACCTAGAGTCTCAACATTCCTTATTTAATTGATAATGTCATTGTGAAATGAGCTGTACACCAAAGACTGAGCTGCAGTGAAAACATAACCAAAGCAGTTCTAACAAATGCTGCTACAAATCACTGTTCAGTATTACTTTTATGAAGATGACACAGATTTTCCAGAGTTTTAAATCAACTGGTGCCTCTGTGTGGAAATCCATGATGGACTGCAAGTTGAGCACTTCTTTGCGGATAACAACCCAACATCTTAAGCTGAATATGGCAAAAACATTGATCTTAGCATTTCAACCTGTCCATTAGACCCTCTTTCATGCTCCCATTATGTTTACAGGGTTGCACAGCTGTTCCTCTTTCCCCTGCTAGGAACCACATAATACTGCTGGATGACCATTCATCCCTGTGTCCCTTTATTGGAGTGGCATGAAAGGCATGTAATTTTCATCTCTTGGACATCTGAAGAATCCACGGGTTCTTGACCATTGAGACTGCCCATCTGCTTGTTCAGGCTTTACCAAGCCTGTATTTCTGTAATGGCCTTCTGGCAGGTTTGCCTTCTTGATATCTACTTTTTCTGGGTTTAATTCTGAATAGTGCCATCTGGGTTGTTTTAAGTTCCCCTAAATATTCAACTGCTTCTCCTCCCCGCAGAACCCTCCACTGGATTATGTTTGAGACAAGGGCTCGTTTCAAACTTCTGGTTCTTGCATTTAGGGCTCTGTGCTCTTATCTCCCTCACTACCTGACAGCTCAGCTGGCATGCTATAAACTATCTAGGAATTTAATACCTACAGGCAAAGGATTACTTGTTCCGTTGATGCACACAGCTCTGTCAAGGCTGCAAGCTTTTCAAGACCTGTCTCTGCATTTGTGGAACAGTCTTCCTTTGCTCTGGAGGAGCATTTCACCTATTTTTGTGAAGGGTTGAAGACCTTCTTTGATTTGCTAGATTAAGCTGCTGAGCTGTGCTTGAGGTTGCTGAGATGGATAGAAGCTGTTGGGATGTTGAGGATTTTATACGTATTTATATTGTGACGTTCTATTGACTTTGATTGTATATGTTTGATGTTCTGCAGTTTGGTGGAAAGGATGTTATAAACCAACGTTATTTTCATTATTATTATTAATCACTGCTAGTCAATATATGTTTCAGAAGCCACATCTATTTCTCCATATATCCACTGTATGCATAGAATTGTTTCTTACTTTCTAGCCAACAAGAGCTTGGAAAAGTTACCTTTTTGCAACAACTCCCAGATCTCCAAGCTGGCATGGCCACTAAGGATTCTAGGAACTGTAGTCAACACTTCCCCAAGCTCTGAACTCAACCAGTATTCCCAACATATCTTTAAATGCAAAAAGAGTTGTCATGTAAATAAATTAATTTCTGAAAATTGTATTCACTTCATCTGCCAAACTGAGACGGCCAAAAGCAGCTGTCTTCAAGCATTAAATAACACGCCACTTGAATTAAACTGGAGATATCTTGATGCACAAGTGGAGGTAACTTCATCTGTAAGGTCATAAGATTTCAAATACTAATCAATGGGCCATCTCTGCTCATCCAAGAAAGAGCGCAAATTTATTCAATTTCAATTCCACAATGCATAAATTCTTACAAGACATACTCACCAGCCTTTGTCTCATTATCCCAATCCCAGGCTTCTATTATTAATGTGAATGCTCTCTGAAACAAAACATACAAAGCAGTTACTGGAGAGATGAAAAGGTTCTCATTCAGATACAAAAAGTCGTATGAATCTAGTTAAATAAAATATAATAGAAATATAATTCCCTCTAACACAGTGGTTCTCAACCTGTGGGTCCCCAGATGTTTTTGGACTTCAGCTCCCAGAAGCCCTGAGCATTGACCATAGTGGCTGGGGCTTCTGGGAGCTCAAGTCCAAAAAACATCTGGGGACCCACAGGTTGAGAACCACTGCGACAGTTTGCTTCTTCTAGGTGCATGTAATTTGTGGGGAAAAAAAAAATCCTCCCCCACTCTAACAAACCAGCAAAGCATCTTTACAAGTATGAAATAGGAATATGTCAGCTGTCACGTTAACAATCCAAACTTACTATATTTGTTACTTCATAAAGTTAATCACTACTGATTGAAATTGCTATATCAAGGAAAGCCATTTAACAGCCCCTAGAAATACTTTGATTTGAGAAGAAACCTAATATTATGTGAAGCATTTGGTTAAACAGAGGCAAAGGAGAGCTGTTTTACATATTTTACAAACTTCAGCCCTGCTGGGCTAGAAATATTCAAGCCCTAGTTGTGCAGAAAAATTGTTAGCATCTGAAGCAGTCCTAAGATTTCTTACTACATAGACAGAAACCTGGTTTTCTTAAGATTCTAACACAACAGGTTGATCCTTCTGTATCTGTAAATCCAAAAAGTTCCAAAACCAAAAGTTTTTGCTACCAGCCACCTGCTTCCGTCTTTGAGGTGGTGGTTGAGGTGCTCCTTCTCATTTATCTTTCACATTTGAGAAGTATTGTTGGTGCTACTTTAAAGGCAGAAGTGGGAGGGGGAAAAAAGGGACAGACTAAGGATCTGAGAGACAAATGAGCAGGAGTGCTGCAGCTGCCACCTCAAAGGAGGAAGTGGGCAGCTGGTGGCAAAAAGAGAAGGACTGAAGATCTGAAATGGCGGGAAGCCTAGATTGACACCAAGCACTATGTTTGGATTCCTGCCATTTCACAGTTCGTCAGTTCACTTCAGCCTTGCACCTCATACACAACAGAAGCAGTGACCTAATGAGACACATGGCTGTTCCAAAAAGGTACTACATTCTAATTTTTTTTTTTTTTAAAAAAATCCAAAATACAGAACACTTCTGGGGCCAAACATTTCAAATAAAGGAAACTCAACCTGCATATATCTATGGTTCACAAAATGTAGGTGAAGGAGCACTCTGGCAATATGTTTCAACAGTTTCTTAAGAACTGGAGTCATCAGTAGTGGCACCATCACAGCTTTCCCTTCTTCCACAATATTAAAGGGACGCTGCTCCTGAAAGTGACAACAGCAGCAAATGGCCAGCAGCCCAATCACAATATGCACTTTGCATAATGCTTCAGATCTAAAGTCATTTAGGGCCATTATGAGTGAAAACTAGCCATTGCAACTTTAAAGGTTGCAGCCAACATTTGGAAAAATGCCAGCCTTTTTTTAAAAATCATCAGAAAAATCTTTAAAAAATTCACATCTAAATTCAGAACTACAAATATATGTTGCACTAAAAATTATATATCATTTCACAGAAGTAAATATAAGTGGCCCATAAGCTACTTCACAAGCATTAGGACTTCAGGCAAATAAAAGGATCTTTAACAACAATTGTTTCTCTGAGGATCCAAGCACACAAAATGTTACATACACAGTATAGTTGAAAACCACTTTTTAATTCAGAGGTACGCATGAACCCAATCTGGATCAGAAGCACTGCATGTGGGTGGGTGTTAACTCATTCACTTGATTATTTTAATCCTCCCACTATCCACTACACATGAAAAATAAGCAGGTGTAAAAAACCCAACCCCCCTCCCCTTTTCTGAAAATATGCATGAACACCTTATAGGCTCACTTTGCATCCCTGTGCATGTACCACACCAACTTAGTTTCACAGAAATCAACTGGAAGACCAAGCCATCCAAAACTATGGACTGGGCAGTTTGAAATTTTGCATCTGGGAGCTGCCCAGCATTCCAGAGGAATATCCTTGGTTGCAAAACAAATGCTTCCTTTGTCTTCATATGGATAGTGAGGAGATAAGTGTAGCTGGCCCTCCGTATCCATGGATTCTGTACTCACAGATTCTACCAAACACGGCCTGATAATATCCCAAACAAACAAACAAATAAAATATCCAAAAAGCAATCTTTAATTCTGCCATTTTTTTTCACTACACCATTGTACCATTCATTTTTCACTACACCATTGTACATAACAGGACTTGAGCATCCACACGGTGTTCTGGAACCAAACTTTACCAGATACCAAAGGCCCAACTACCTTCAACCTATTATAGGGAGGCTCAGGGATATTTTCCCCCTGCAATCTAAACTGGCAGGCTATTCCTAGGATTCTAATAAGCTCAGTTAGCTAATGCTTGGTCAAAGAGTGAAAAGGATGCTCTGAAGCTGGGTCTTTTCTTCTCTTTAAGTGCACAAAACTGATCTCCTACGTTTCCAGGAGTAAATTTAACACTGTAAACCTCCATAGTTCCCACAGTGGAAGAACGGCTGAGTCCCACTTGGGAGAAAACTGGGATATAAATCAATCCAATCAATCAATAATGACTAGTTATTCAAACTATAAATAATAGCAATATATTACTGAAAAATAATGAAAAAGTGAGCCTGTCTGTCTGGATGTGCACGCACAATGGTTCATAAAAAATGTTGACATTAATTATCCGGAAAGCAGAAAAAAGAAGTTCAGAAGTAGTAGTTCTTTACAGTCAATCCTTCTCATGTTAGAACAGAAGGGGGGAAATTCAGTCTTACATATGAATTAAACTTCTATTCTGAATCAAATAAAATAAACAACTGGGGTTTGACAAAAAATGTCAGAATAACTCAGAAGACAACTTTGTATTGCTGGATCTGGAATTTCATACCCCTCTGTGAGGGAGGAACAAATGAGTCCAGAGCTTTAGACTCTCCACTAAAGCAGAACAGCAGAGCTTGGAAATTTTACTTTGGCCTGCTGGCTGGGAACTATAGCCTACAGACCTTTCTGCATGAGATGGCAGAAATGCCTCATGGTGCCACAGGAGTGGAGTTTATGGCTGCGTTTCTGTGATGTGGCATTCCACACCATCCTCCGCTTAAGGTGGTAAAGACTGCTTTCTTGTTCCATGCTACAGCGTTCGTCACCACTCCCCCGCTCCGCCTATGACCCGCCCCAGCCCATTTCATTGGATCCGTGTTTTTTTTTAAAATCTTGGGAAGGAGGCCCCTATGCAGACATGACATCACGTGTGCCGAGCTGGGGCCGCCCTGAACCTGCCCATTCCTGCGAGAATGCACTTCAATGGTTCTACATGTAGTTGTAGAAACATAGTAGAAGTGGTCTCGGAGTGAAAACGCATTTTTTCCGTAGCTCAAATTTGACACTTTAGCAACATGCAAAGGCACACCAGCGGCTTAACATCAACTTAACAGCGATGAGGTCGTGCGGATACATGCCTCCTCAAGCTGTCGCAGCTACGCAGTGACTACACTGTGCGGAAAGGGCCCCCCCCCAAATGTTTCTAAGCTGTAAGAAAACAGGAGGTGCAATTTCATTTTAATTTATTACTCTTGAACTGAGGTGCCCAGAACTGGACACAGTATTCCAAATGAGGCCTAACCAACACAGAATAGAGTGGTACTATTACCCCCTCGATCTAGACACCATATTCCTATTGATGCAACCAAGAATCGCGCTGGCTTTCTTGGCTGCCGCATCACACTGCTGACTCATGTTCAGCTTGTGATCTACCAAGACTCCTGGATCCCTTTCACACGTACTGCTATCCAGCCATGTGCCCCCCATCCTATATTTGTGCCTTCCATTTTTTCTGCCTAAGTGCAGGACCTTACATTTCTCTCTGTTGAAATTCATTTTGTTAGCTTTGGCCCAGCTCTCCAATCTGTCAAGGCTGTTTTGAAATTTGATCCTGACTATTCCTGAAATTTGATCCTGACTCTTGACTATTCAATGTGAGAAGGCACTGAAAAGTTAAATATGACAAATGAGTGCAAGGATTCAACTTACACTCTTTTGTCACACATACTTAGCATTATCTTCATTTTTTACTTCTGTAAACACAGTTAAAAGTTTCTACAAAGGTTATCAATTCTAAGCGGACAAACCAGTTTTCAAAAGTTACTAAGATAGACTCAAAAGATAGGAAGTACTGATGGACCAGAGCTTTAATTTTAGTAGTCTGACTCCATGGCAGAACTAGACCACACAGCTTTTTCTGTGCAATGGAACTATAAAACCACAGTTTTCAAAGGAAAAGAGTGAATTCCAAGAGAATTCTCTCTGGATGTATGGGACAAGATCTAGAGAAACAAGGTGACACCCTACAATGGTCTTCTAATAAAACTGAATGTAGCCAAATCTGGCTAAATCAGTTGAATACAGTGGTTATTGAAAGCCAATCCTATCTGGGGAAATAAAAATACATGGGATTTTCTAGTAAGAAAAACCTGCAAAACAATCTAAAACTTGCTATGCAATAGCACTGGCATAAATTCATGGACAATCTTCTGCACATAGAAAACAATTCCTGTAACAATAAGCATGAAGGACTGCAATTATTACAACAAAGATGTTTTGTAACACTGGCCCACAGACAAGTATCTAACACTTGTAAGTCATAGTAAAATATTCCACAGTTGAAACATTTTATTTTTGCTTAAGAAGAACAAAATACATACACAGAATAAAGATGTCTGACCTAAAGCCAGGTTTACTTGAGGAACTTCTGTGCCTTGTTCAGCAGGTAATTTTTTCCCAAATTATATCAGAACCCCTCCCCACACTTCACAGTTAGTTCATGCAATGATATAGCTTTTCACCCAATTTCAAAGCATCCAGCACTTTACTTTGCTGTACAGTACTGGTTAAATATCTTACTGTGTGTTTTCTGTATACAAATAAATATGTTGAGCTGTTACCTGGAGAATAACTGCAGAACAAATAATGGCATTCTCAGCTGTCCCAAGTAATTTTAGGTACTTCAACAGCCTCTTTATATGACCATGGTACACAAAATGGGACATTATTTTTGCCTTGAGGAACGTTTTTGCTGAAGAACCTCTAAACTAAAGTTTACCAGGTTCAAACTGAAGTGCTTCTGATATTCTTGCTAGAAATCTGAATCAATATAAATACATTTCTGAAAAATTAGAAAGAAGGAGGCCACACAAAGCGATGTGGAAGCATGCTACAGGGAGATAGGAGGGAACCAATGTATGCAAACGCACTGTAAATTGCTTTTTTATAATATACAGTCATAGTCAAAGAGACTTAATGTAACATTCTGGCTTGGCATGGCATTACATAAACGAATCTGATTAGACCCTGAAGCTCATGTGAACACTCGTCCCATTGTGTGGGGAGATTCTAGTACTTCTTCCTTTCCTCCCTGGTTTGGAGTCCACAGTTATACCACTCCACTCAAAAAGATCTACTGTGGTTTACTGCAGATCAGGAGAAGGAATGGACTGGTTGTGAAAGATGAGGAGTGAAAGCACAAATCTGGGTTTGTCAAGCTAACAAAGCCATATCACAATTTGGTTTTAGGTCTTAGAAACTCATACATTTCATCATAGTCACCTTTCTTCTTAGCTGAAGAGGACAGAAAGCAGGAAATTTTGCAGGCGTTCAGATTCCAAGGTGTCACAAGCCATGAGCCTGTCAATACCAGTTGGTGGAGAACAAGAGCAGAAAAGGGTTACACTCATGCCCTGCTTTTCCCAACAGACATCTAGCTGGTTGCTGTGGGTAGACGACAACAGGCTAAATAAGCTTTTGGTCTGAGCTGGTACAGTGACTCTTGTACCTAAGCCATTGTTAGTACTGTGCATAAGCGTGAGATGCTAAGTAATTTTAAACTGATCAAACAGATGTGCTTTCTGGAAAATGTTGCACATGATTTTTTCAGAACATCCTTCTGAAGCCCTCATATTAGTCAACAAGAACAATAAGTGCATTATGTTCTATGTGCTGTATACATTCTCTTAGGAATGCATTTAATAACTGGCAGTCCACCAAAAATATTTGTTTACAAGATAGATCAATTAAGTGCACTTAAAGTTCTTTAAATGGTATAATCAAACAAATTGAAAGCTTTACTAGGCAAGCTTTTCTTGCAATAGGTATAATATTTTAGGACATAACACGATACTAAGAGAAGCCCTTTGCATTTAGCTTCCAGAAAGAAAGTATGATTTAAAATCTGTTCAAATATTATTAAATTCTAGCAGACTCAAAAAAACAAAAACAAAAAAAACTGTGCATGATATATGTCCAGGGTGCACAACATATATCTTATGGGTTACGTATAACCTTCCCTGCTCACTTGTGGGCCCTGGTGGTGTAACAGCATCCCCCACCCCTCAGCATCTTCTTGGTAAGGCATAACACACAGGTAATCCATACCTTGCTTTAGAGCAGAACTCCATTCCTAGAAGCCTCTGGGAAATATAACTCTATTCTAAAGCAAGGCATGCTTTCCCTGCACACCATGTTCTACCGGAAAAGATATTGATTCAAGAGAACCAAAGCCAATCTGATGTAGTGGCTTGAAAGTTGGGACTATGACCCTGGAGATCAGGGTTCCATTCCCCGCTTGGCCACAGAAACTCACTGGGAGAGCTTGGGTGTGTCACACACTTACGGCCCAGAAAACCCTGTGATGGGTTCACTCTAGGGTTGTCATAAGCTGGGAACATCCTGAAGGCACAACAATAACCAGAAATAAGGCTGGAGGTTATTTGCAAACAGTAGCAGCAGTCCACATTATTTTGCTAGGCCATGAAACATCTGTTTTTAGAAACTGAACTTTTCCACTAAGAAATATAAAAAGGAAATATTCTGTCCCACATTGCTGAATTTCTTTGATTTGTGGCCAGTATCTAAGCAAATCTGGTCTTCACTATTAAATATATCACAATGTCATGAAAAATGAATAACACATAAAATGAATCAAAAGTATAAAAAGGCTTCTGAGAAACAACACAGTAATTCCTGAGAAAAAGCAAAGATTTCTATTTTTTAAACAGCTGTCTTCCAACCACCCCTGTCCAAAGGGCTCATTGGAAGATCAGTTTCAGAGCACTGGAACTGTTTCCCAGTACTATCTTCATGTCTAAGTGGTTGCTTTATCAAGGAAACTACTTTGGTTGACACTACCTGCAGGATGGTCCAGAATCACACCCAATATTAAGCTAAATGCACTAGTGCAGTGGTTCTCAACCTGTGGGTCCCCAGATGTTTGTGGACTTCAGCTCCCAGAAGCCCCAGCCATTATGGTCCATGCTCAGGGCTTCTGGGAGCTGAAGTCCAAAAACATCTGGGGACCCACAGGTTGAGAACAACTGCACTAGTGGATCCACACTCCTTAAGCTCCCTTTCTGCTGCTAAGGTGTTATAGTAGGGACAACCCTGAAACACACTCAGAAAGAAACAAATGAAAAATCCGTGCACGTATTATAATGTTTTGCCTCCCATCCTGAAAAAAATTACTTGTCGGTTGCAAACTTTAAAGGTATCTTTTTAAAAAACTATGCTGGTTGAGTCTCTTTCAATGGCTTTCTAAGTACATAAACAGCATTGTTTGACATGCATGTAATTTTATTTGGTTAAAAATATTATTTCTTAATGATTGCATTTTATATACAAGTTAATATGAGGCCTACGTGCATATAATTTTTTACTATTTCTGTCTATGTCTTGGTTAAAATTATTATTATATGCGCTGTCCCCTCCACCACTTTTTACTTTAAAAGCCCAGATACAAATATTCCTTGGGTAAAATGCGAGATGCTAAATGGTGGAAATTAACCTTTTAAAAATACATTGCAAGACTCAGTCTCTCCAACTCCTTCTGTTTTATAATTGAATTTCTACAGATTAAATGGGTCTCAGTTTCCCACCAAAGTATAGACACATATTTTACACATGCTGTTTTATATGGAGATGTGGTCACTTGCACTGATTATACTTTCTACACAGTTACCAAGTGGCTGTAGCATTGGTTGAAAAGACTTGTGAAGTACCCTGCTTTTCTAGTGGGTTACCATGTTTGGGTCTACAAACTGGTACCTACCACTGCTGAGACAGACTACTAACAACTAGAAAGCTGCACAGAAGAAACAACTATACTGTACTTCTGTTCAGATGATTGAGAAGTCTGCAGGCTTGCCTAGCTCCACTTTTCATGTCTGTAATACGCAGTTTTTGCTTTCCAGGACAAGTACTGGAAGACTCAATCCCCTCTGCAGGGGGATAATACTGATATACTCTTTCAGGGCTATTGTAAGGATTAAGATTTGAAGCACTTCAAACACCCCGAAGTGCTACACAAAACACAAATGAGTTATATTTCTACCACTGCTTGGATGGAAGCCTTCAATTGTATTACATAAAAAAGGAGGTGTTGGACAGTACTCAAGGCTAAATACTATTCTCCTCTCTTTAAACAGAAGGCTACTGAATGAAAATGCTCTTCTGGACTTCCAAAGGCAGCAATACAACCACAAGTCAGATTTATTACATGATGAGTTTTCATAATGGAGTATAGTCAGCTCCTTACTTGATATCAGCAAAAGGGGTAGAGAAGGGCAGGACATGTGTTGTGACTGGCTACTACATGGGCAGAATGTTTCCGCTGTGTGTAGCTTCATTGCAGGCAGTGACTTGGTGGTTACTGTTCATACTGTTCCAACAGTTGCCTAGCATAATTTAATGGCTGATGCAAGTTGCAACAATGTGCTTGGCTTCTGAAGTTCTTGTGGGTATTCAGCACTTCTTGCAGCAACGGAGAGCCTGTCTGACCCCAATGTCAGGCAAGAACAAAAGCTAGGGCACAGCAAAGGAGGAGGAAGGAGCAGGAGGGAAGAAAAGATACCCACTGGAAGGCTTTAATGACTTGCCCACTACTGCAATACACAGGCGTTTTTCCTAAGGCAGGGCTGGCATAGTGCCAACCTGAAGCCACACGTGACCTCCTCCTGGACTCTGTTTGTGGACCTCAACCCTTCAGACTGTTCTTTTTCTCACCAAAAAATGGGAAGCACCTCTCCTTGGAAGGCTCTAGGAGTGTCAATTCACTATGTGCAAGATTGCAATCTAATGGATACAAAGGCTTATAAACAAGGCAGTACTATGAAAGCAATACGTGAGGCTTTGTTTCCTCCCTTTCTTGCTATGAACACTGACACAGATGTAGGAGAAAGGGGGTGGGGAGAAGGAACTGCATGGGTGAAGAGGGCAGGTGACTGGCAACCGTCCTGTGTAGCTGGCTGTGACAGTTTCAGATGCCAAAGACTGTACTCTTGTAAGATTCTCCCTGTCTGAGACTAACAACTAGCCTTCTCAGCTTTCACTATAAGTATCTGGTATTTCTTTTTAAAGAGGATACTCGCTTCATAAATGAAGGAACAGTTCAGTGTGCCATGAATGAGTTGTTTTGAAAGTTCAGCAAAGGTCCCTTAATCATAGATTTTTCTCCATCTAGCTTAGTCTCATTGATTAGACTATTACATTATTCTGTTTGACAAAATTATGGCTGTGTGATATTTATTTTATAGGTGCGGTTACACATATTTATCACCTCATGATTGCTTTTATATTTCAGTAAAAATTCAGCAAAGCGATCCACAGTTGTACTATTCTTCTTGCTAGTACAGAGGTGGAATTCAGCTACTTCTTCTTGTCTCTGATTTGAGTGCCAGACAAGAAGTGTGGCACCAACTACCCCAGGAAAAGACATTGTATCTAGTACCAGAGTAACAGCAGTGCCTGATTATGCACAAACCAATCGTCCATAGTCTTTGTCAAACATTCCACAGGCCAGAACAGTAACTTGCAGTAGCATTATTAACTAATACTTTCCAGTGAGCCCCATACTATTGCTGGCTGGGCACAAGTGCTACAGCAAATGGGACACTACCCGCTATAAAATACTAACAAAAAAAAATCTACATTAAAAAGCTTATTTCAGTACATTACTAGAATTTGTTAAATCATAGAGATCAGAAGTATGTTAGCATACACAGATACCACAGATATAGGAGCCACTTATCTGAGATGGGGCATCCAACATCAACTTGCAATACACTGAGTTAAACACAAATGTTAGTATCCAAGGAGAGCAGACTCAACTGAACCAGTGGAAACTTGGCAGGCCAATACTTATGTAAATTCCATTGATTCAAAAGATCTGGTTTAATTGGCACTAACAACTGGTGTTTGAGGATCATCTTTTGTCTGAAAGGGGGCAGGGGACATTAAGTTAGAAGGATATCATATGAACTAGGGCTGCGTAGACTATGCTTTCGGAGCCCTGTGAAATCAGTCCATTGCAGAAGCAAGGGACAATGAATGGATATACAACTACTACATAAGCTTAGAAACCCCCGCTCACCCAAAACACTGTCTACACATGATCACAGGCCTCAACACAAAAATGTTAAAAGTACAAAGAATTAGAAGCGGATGCAAATCAGGTAATTCAAATCAATGAGAACTCAAAGCTAGATTATAAGTTTCTTACATCTAAGTGTACACAGTGCCAGTTGTACTACTGGAATGGAGTAATGGTGGTCTATAGACTGTCCCTTGTCAAATCTGGACTAAGTTCTATTTAATCTGACTTGAGCACCATTTTGTTAAGAGATACACAGACTCAAATCAGCCCCTACACCCAGCTGTATTTTTATTACACCTTTGTGAATGCAACAGGGATTAGGGAACCCTCTAAACTTAACTCTGACTGCAGCATGAAGAAAAACCTTTTTACCAACCCATTTAACTATATTTACGACACAACAGGCACCTAGGTGCTGGCCAAACTTAGGTGTTGGGTGATGCTACAATAATGAACAACAATATTCATAACTTACACATAACTAGTGTATTAAGCTCCAAATCTATCATTAACTATGCATGATGATGAATAAGCTAGACCCAGGTTTGGACAACTGTGAAGCCCCACAATGAGACCATGAAAAACTGCCAGTTGCTGGGGACCAGCTGCTCTATGAAGCCCATACACAGACCATGAAAAGTGCCAGCTGCTGTGGTGGCCTATTATTACTCTCATGACCTGCTTATGGGCTTCCCTGTGGCATCTGGCTAGCTACTTTGTGTAAGAGGATGCCAGACTAGATAGAGTTTTTGTCTGATTGACCTGAGCAATTCTGCTAAGTCTGCTTTCATGCATGTTTCCTGGATACCTCCTATACGATCCTTGGTAAAATTTGAGCATGAGGCAAGTACAAATATTTTCTGGACGAATATAAGGACTGAAGTAACAATAACTTTTGCAAAGAGTCTCAGGAACCACAACAAATGTTATTCAAATACATATGCTCTATAGGTGTTACAAAGACTCTTTAGTTTACAGAACTAACTACTTCATCAAATTGAAAGAGAAAATGCATGAAAAGATCACAAACTAAGTTTTTTTTTAAAGAAGTGCTAACGAAGTGAACATACTATGAATTAGTGTGGAACTAGTCCATTATATAACATGAGTATGAAAATGTCTCCAAGAGTTTTTGCTTGTATTCATTTGCAATGCAAATATGAAGTATAGAGCGGAAATAACAAAATATGTGAATTTACAAATGTCTCTTTTACCCTTCATTAATGATCACATGCAAACCTAACTATCACAAGAGTTCCAAGAATAATTTAAGCCTCAAGTGTAGAAATTGCAATTTTGTATAGTAATGCTTACAGAAGGTACACAATAACTTATCATTTTATAATATCCTAAAAACTGAAAGAAGAACACAAGATCTCTGTGACCTGTTGCATCTCTCGCTATCCAGGACAAGTTTTGGATAATTCACCAACATCTCAACTGATTTGCTTTTAGAAAGTATATCTATCATTCCATTTTAAAAAAGAATTTTATGTTCTACAATAGAGAATTCCACAACACAACAGCCAACTCTGTGGAGGAAAAGATGGGGCTGAAATTTAAAGTTTGTAAATAACACGCAACTCATTTAATTTGATCTCTCTTATTTACAACTTGAGCAATAAAGGAGAAGAGGTGGAATGTGCAAGGAAGGGAACACACAAACACCTTCCTGGAGGAAAAAACTGCCACAATATTAATATGACAGCACTGTCTAATGGGCCCAGGTTTCAGATTACTCCATCTGCCAAACAACGAATTGCTACCTCCTGCACACCAGCTTTTTTTGTGGGTGTGAATGGAGATCAGAGCACAAGGGAATAAGCCACTATGTAGCTCCCCTGTAACTAGAAATGAAAATTGGTGCAACTGTCCTTGAGCTAGGCATACTTAAGGTGATCAATAAAATAAGGAAAAATGGACACACAAAATGTTTTTTTCCCCAAATTGGATCTAGCCTGATACATCAAATCCTCTAATTTCTAAAGAAGTCATCACTGAAGGCTCCTCTATATACTCTTTTCCTGTATAAACAAGTCTTGGCATAAGTAAATCCTTCCAAAACACTATTTAAGCTACTGCCCAGAGCTTTATAACATTCATTTTGAAAAAATAAAGTTGAAGAGTTAGTTTGGGCAACAAGTTTTCTGCCTTCATAATTTAATGTAGTCAATGGCTTCCAAATGTTCAGTGTATTTTCTTCCAGAAAGAAGAAAGTGACTCCAATCAAAGCATCTTTTAAAAAAATCTAAATTCTAAATCTAAATTCCATGGCAGTTACTCCCTCTGATCTGCAGAAAGAAAGAAAGAAAGGAAGGAAGGAAGGAAGGAAGGAAGGAAGGAAGGAAGGAAGGAAGGAAGGAAGGAAGGAAGGAAGCCAGCCAGCCAGCCAGCCAGCCAGCCAGCCAGCCAGCCAGCCAGCCAGCCAGCCAGCCAGCCAGCCAGCCTGATTCAGATTAACTTTATTCCAGCTCTTATTCCCTGTGCATAGTAGCTTGGCCCTGGTAGTAAAATTTAAAGATGCAATCCTACATACATTTACCTCTGAGTAAAGCTCCATTGAACTCAGTGAGCTTACTTCTAAGCAGACACATGTAGGATTTGCTCTGCAAGTTTAGTTATCTGAAACTGTAAGGGAGGTAAAGGCTAGGATTCTTCTGGTTGAGTGAGCTTCACAGCTGTGGAATTTTACTGCTTATTCAAACTAAAGTTGAAACCACTGTTCATCGCAAATGCAGTGGGAACTAATTCAGTAGCCACCATTAGCAAGTTTCCCCTTGTATCATAAAGTGTTTAGGCAGTTTAAATGCACATAAATATAAAAGGAGAGGAGAACCACTGACCCATGAGGCATGTCTGTCCTCCCAGATAGTCACCAGATGCTCTTCTTTCCTCCCTAAACCACCCTGCTCAGAAGGGAAACTGGATGGGAGCTGAGGCATCACACTTGGCTTGAATCCCCACCACTTTGTTTTCTGATAGGAAAGCGCGACTGCCCCCTTGCAGTTCTAGCACTATCATCCAACTGCCTTCTCCAGTCAAAATACCCAAATAAGTATGATTTTTACAAGTCTAGGCATACTTCTAGCATTGGTTTCATTCATAAATCCAATGCTACTAGAGAGAAACACAAATCCAGTTGGTGCAGTCTTGATGATGGTACCCAGATAATTTGAGATTTTTTCTTAGTCCTACTGCAGTGATTCCCTCTATGGATAAAACATTTCCTATTATCAAGGACTCTACAGGCACAGTGACCAGACATACCTACTGCTCCTGTTCCTTAGGGTGGCAGTTGCAATCCTTGCTAGGAGACCCAGTGAGCAAGTGATCCTTCCTCTCCTAACAGTTTCTGTGCTTTATGGATGAAGTACATGGGGGAGATATTGTCACTATTTCAAAGTTTAGTATAGCTTAACTTTGACCACATTGTGACAAACACGAGATGCAATAGAAGGAAAGAGGTGGCCAAACAAAGACAAGTTGAGCAAAGTCAAGCATCTGGTAATCCCTGATCTTTATACAACACATCTCAAACTGCCTTCTGAGATGGAGAAGTACACAGATGTTTAACGATTCTCAAGTTAATATATATCTATCATTTAGCCATGTCCACTGAAAACCACTCAAGTACAGAAACTGTACTAATGCTTACATCGCTCATGATAATTTTAGGGTCTGCTACTACACTGAGCTTGCAAATGAACATACCACAAGTGCAACATCCAACTGTGTGACTGTGTAAGCCAATCAACACTATTCATATCAACAATTTCTGCTTAAGACTGACAGTGCCAATCTGAATGTACATGCAAAAACCAGGATGAACAAGAGCAGTATATAGTCTCTACCTGCTAAGAACAGAAAGTAACAAAATTTATGAGTCTCAAAAAACCAACCAACCAACCGAAACCAACTCTGAACATCATGAAGCAAAATTCCTGGTGCAGTCTTACTGAAGAGAGTGTTTTACAGCTATGGCTTTACCAGCATTTGTTTTTGCATGCCAACAAGTTGTTTCCAACCTATGGTGACTCTAAGGCGACCCTATCACAGATGTTTCACAGCAAGATTTGTTCAGAGAGAGAGATTTGACTTTACCTCCCACTAAGGGTGAGATAATATACCAACAGGCTTTACCGACACCGCAATCAGCCACATTCAAGGAAACTGAATCAAACATAGCCATTGAAAGCTAGACTTAGTCTGAAAGCATTAAAAGCAAAGTAGGATTCAGAGATATTTCTAAGACAGTCTTTTGCTAATAATACTACAGCCCTGGAGAATCATTTCAATTTTCAAGGATATACTTCTGGTCTGAATTAAAGATGCTGGTGGTGACATTCAAAGCCTTAAATGGCTTGCGTGTGTGTGTGTGTGCGTGCGCGCGCATGTGTGTCAGTTCTCTGGGTCTCACCAATTTATATTTATGTATCACCACCTTGAGCAAATGAAGTAAGTCTTGAAATACTAAGACAGGTGTGGCTGAACAATGGGAAAGTGGTTTAGTGGTTTTAGCACTGGACTAAGACTTGAGAGACAAGGGTTCAAATCCCTGCCTGGCCATGGAAGCCCACTGGATAACTCTGGGCAAGTCATTTTCTCTGAGTCTAAGAGGAAAGTAAAGGCAAACCCCTCTGAACATATCTTGCCAAGAAAACCCTGTGACAGTGTTGCATTAGGGTTGCCATAAGCTGGACATGACTTGAAGGCACACAACAAACGCAGGAGAGTGTGGAACCACTAACTGTGCTGGACAATACATATAGCTCATGTGTCCAATGTAATGACTTGCCAGTGATGGAGACAAGCACAAAGGCTGCACCCAGGAGAAAGTAATATGATATGTGATATCTAAGGTAGTCAAAATCTTTTTTTTACAGCAAAATATGATTTATACTTGCTTTGACTGTAAGGATGCTGACTGGATGTTGATATCTGAGATGACTGACAAGAGACTTGTAAAATGGAAACTTAAGAGCACAGTGTAGACTGCTGAGTTCAATTCAAGCTCAGGAATCATTTTGGGGAAAATAAGGCCATGTAGCAATATATCACCTTGTCTTAAAATGATTTATTAATTATTCTATAATTAAAGATTTCATGGTACAAAACGTTTCCAGTTTGTGGGAAAACCAATCCTTAGATTAATTTTCCCCTCAATTCCTCTCCTCCACATCACCAAGTTTATGAGTGCCTTCATGACAGCTGCATTTCTTCATTTAGCAAGTTCTATCCTACCCTCCTACTTTCTACAGAATCTTAGGTAGCGCCTTCATCTCCAAACATAATAGACCTCTAAATGGTCATTTCTCTGCAGGAGATGAGGGAAGAACTTAGAAAAGGGCTAACACTACCTTCATTTCCTACTACAGGAAGGGAAATAGAATATTTTGTTCTAATACAGTATGAAGCTTTAAGAGTCTGAATTAACTAGCATGTCTTACATTTCCCCAAGATGACCAACGTCCACTACACGGCACTTGCTGCCTCAGCAACACAGTCAGAGGATTTGCCTGCTCCCTCCTACATAAAAGGAAGGACGCATTCAAATTTCATGACAGACAAGGCACAGAATTATTTTTAGTAGGAAGTCATACCTGCCGGCTGATTTTCAATGAAGGTCAAAACGGGTACCTACATTTTGAGAACACCTTTGTTCAAGCCAGTTCTGAAGTTTTCATAACAGTCAGTTGCAACTGGCTTTGCCCACATTCCATTCAACACCAGTGACTTGTTAAGTACAAGTCCACAGAAATAATTTGCAACAACCAAACTACATTAAAAAAAAAAAAGCATGAATCTGGCAGCAGATCAGAAAAGACACAAATAATGTCTAGACATTAGTGAGAGAAGGGGAATTTTATCCAAATCTAATTCCTCATCCCATCTTGATTGCCTAACAGCAAAAGCATGCTCCCCCCAACTCTTGCTGCAAGAGAGGCCAACACTAAGCAGCAGGTGAAGGGAATGCCCCTTCCTGCTTCTCTTCTTCACAGAAAAAAAGACGGGAAGAGGGAAGGTTGGAGACAACAGTGACTACCTGGGCCCCTATTGCTACTTCAAGCAGGATGTGAAAGTCACATCACTTGCTACGTTCTGTATGACAAGTGCAATTACTGAAAATGGAATGATTGGGTAAGAGCACAAAACTCACGTCATGAGCTACCATACATTAAATGGCTTGATTTATAAAAGCAATGTTCTGTCTTATACTATGTCTAATATATAAGATGGTACAGTCCTCATTTTATTGTAATGTATCAATTTAGTCTACTCCTAAGCCACTATGAAGAGCTGTTAAGAAACCTTAAAGCATTAATACAGAACAAGATGTTACATTCTACACAATCTTTGAAGGTATGTAGTAGTGCAGGACAAAAAAAATAATGGCAGAGTAATCACTAACAGTATCAAAAACTGCAGCATAAACTATCAACCATTTTCCACTAACACTGGAAGCCAGAGGATCTGTATATGGTATTACAGTTTGAACATCTAAAACTTTGTTTTGGACTTCAGCTTCCAGAATTCCTTACTGTTGGTCAAGCTCTCTGAGGCTTCTGAGAACTGAAGTCCCAAACAGCTGGAGGACCAAAGTTTAGGAACCACTGATCTAAAACTTGTCTCTGAATCTTATAAGTCATGGCCCATCAAGGTCTTTTTGAAAAGTTAACTCTTGCTAGGTTTGGGATGACATTCTAAATCTGTATCGCAACAGCATAGTTTGTGGGAAGGGGACTGACTTTGTTACCTCTACAATTACTTTCAATTTATTCCCCTCTAGTTACATGTAAAGACAGGTAAGGCTGAAGTAAGAAAGACACAACCCTGCCAAAAAAATTCCTTTGCTACTTTGCTCCTGCAAAATGAAAGGATTTTGAAGAACTCTAAGAAAAAAATCAGAGAATTTTGTGTGGATAATTTTGGACAAGGAAATTGACATTAGAAAGGTTTGGGATGCAAATAGAGCATTTATGAGAGGATGTTTTATTCAACCAATGTAGCAGTAACCTTTAAAAAAAAGAGACAACAGAAGATCCATTGATTTGTGAGGAATTAAAATAGGAAAGAAAGAAAGAAAGAAAGAAAGAAAGAAGAAAGAAAGAAAGAAAGAAATCTCCTTCAAAGACTATGATTGATGGACAAATTAAAGCTTTACAAAGGTAATTATCGATGTTAACAGTGGGCAAGATGGAGAAAATGCTGAAATTTGCAGAATGGAAGAATCTTGAAATTGTGATTACACCAGTGAGACTGTTAGTATATAAACTGTGGAGAAAAAAAAGAAACCGATTTTGAAAATACAAGAGGGTAATGTTTTGATTATGGATAACGAGAAAACACAGAAAGCATTCTATCAATTTTATTCTTTTTTATATAAGTGACGAGAAATCCCAAGGGACAAACTGGAAGAATATATGATAAAACAGAATTTATCTATGACTACAGAAGACCAGAGAAGACCTATAAATATGCCTATTGCAGTAAGAGAAATCTGTGATGTTAATAAGACTGCTGTGTCAAAGATGCCAGGATCAGATGGGCTACCTGTGACACACTGTAAATGTTTCAAAGAGGAACTTTTAATATCATTACAATAGACAATGAATTCAATTTTACATACTGGAAAGATTCCTGATAGTTGGAACGAAGATAATACAGCTTTGATAGCTAAAGATCAGGATCTGACTTTGACAAAAAAGTTATAGCCCAGTATCATTGCTAAATAATTGTTTACAATGTTTACAAACTGTTTACAATAATTTTGGCCAATAGACTGCAAATCATTCTTCAGGATTTTTTTTCCATGAAAATCAATGTGGATTCCTAGCTAAGAGACAACTAAGGGACAATGAAGTATATTAAATACATGGGAATCTCTGCAATGAAATAACAAAAAGAAGGTCACATTGTTTCCTTTTAAAAAAGACTTGTGATAATTTTGATAATTGAAGAGAGGATTTGGATAATTTAAATTGGATTTTTCTTTTTAGAGAGTTCAAAAAGATGGCATTTGGAAACAATTTTATGATATAACCAGATTGATTTATTCCACACAGACAGTGCAAATAATAGTTAATTGAGAGTTGCCTAATCCAACCATTCTCAATGGGAGCTATATGGCCCTACGGGGCCATGGCAGATTTGATTTGGAGGAGGTCACAAACTGAAAACTGTGAGAAAGGGGACTCCCTTTACGGGGGGCCTAGCAACTGAACATATGAAAGACCCAAGCAGTAATCTTAACTGGAGTCAATTGTTTCTCTCCTTTTTACAATACCTCTCCAAAACATTGTTTGAATTTGGTGCACCTGGTAAATTCAGTGCATAAGCACTTCCTACATCAAGATCTAAGAACTAAAATCCGTGAAAGCTAAGCTTTTGCAATATATTTCATACCCTGTAGCAGCCATGTGGGGCTTCTCACACAGCCTCAATTCAGAGGAAGAAATTCAGAGAGTTTGATTTAACTTCAGAGGTATCAAGATAAATAAAAGGCATCTGTAGGTGATTGGTGATTACTTTGACAAAACCACTTGAGAGTATGGAAAGACTGGTGGAAATATTAAAAGAATTTGGGGTTGCGGCAAGTTTTAAATTTAATAAAGAAAGGACTGCAATGTTGACCAAAAATATGAACATGAAAAATCAAATAGAACTGATGGGGAAAAAACTGGTTACAGACTTGAAAAGAAGGTGAAAGTGAAATATTTAGGTACTACAATGACAAATTCAAATTCTATGCTGTATCAAAACAATTATGTTAAGACGTGGAATGAAATCAAGGACATGCAGAGATAAGAGAGTTCAAACCTCTTTTCCTTGAGGGAGAATTCCTCAGTAAAAGTGAATGTGTTACTAGAATGCTATTCCTGTTCCAAACAATACTGATTCTTTAAAAGACCTATTTTTTAAAACAATGGCAGAAGGATTTACTGAGATTTGTTTGGCAAACGAAGAAGGGTAAAGATTAAAATATTGAAAGAAGCAAAAACAATGGGGTCTGGTATTACCAAATTTGAGACTATGCTTTGCTACATGTTGTTTCGGTGGTTAAAGGAGTGAATATTTTAGAATTAAGTAATGGTCTAAGGTTGACAATGTCAAAGAGAACATACAGTTTAACAATCACTATAGTGGACCCTCTGTATTTGCGGGAGCTCTGTTCCAAAACTCCTTGTGAATGGAGAAAAACATGAATGCTTGCATCCCATATTGTTAAATGGTGGTGATGTGCACACAAATGTTTCACCACGTCTGCATTCATGTCATCAACATTTTAGGTACAGGATGCAACACTCCACGACCGCTGGAATTCACAGATCTGGAGGCTGAATATATGGAGGGTCCTGGTATGTGAGACATTCTTTACTGAGAATATGGACGAGATTTAAACCTAGGCTGTGTCAGAAACTGCCATTATAGGTTTCAGCTCAAAAAGCTTTCTATAGAAAAGAAATAATTGGTAAACAAAAGTGGTTAAGGTATCAAGACATTTCACAAATACAATTTGATAACCTTTTTGGACAACCTTTAACACCCACTTGTCCAATGTAGTTCTTTCCCACAGACGTCCAAAATGAATCAATAGGTCGTGGACTGCTCCTTCAGCCTTCCTAGAATGATCCTTCAAGGTAAGTTTAAACTTCTCATTTTCTCCAGTAGCAGGGAGAGGAACTAACTGGATACACTATTGCCTTTTAGGGCCTTTCTGTACTACACTGTTACAGTGCTACTGTTCCACTTGCAACATCCATAGAATTCTGGGGTTTGTAGTTTACTGGCTGAGAATTCTAAATGCCCCTCCTTAAACTGCAATGCCCAGGATTCCATAAGATGTTGAAAGTGGAATAACAGCACTGCATCTTATACACCAGCAACTACAGTAACGCTTAAAACACAGGGAATGAACTGGGAGCCAACGTTCTCCTAGCCCAAGCAAACAGGAAAGGAAGGGGTAGTGGAATCCAGGTGAAGCACTCCTTATCTTCTTCTCCTGCTCCTGGTGCAACACTCCTTTCATTCCTCTCCTCTCCTGGTGCAGCACTCCTTTCATTCCCCTCATCAGGAAATTAAATCCCCCCCCCAAAAATACCCCTTGGAAGTGGTATTACATGCTGGTGCATCTAATACGCTGGCAAATACTGTGTATTCATTTGTATATCACATTTACCATTCATAAAAATTTAAAAGTTCACTGACCACCCTACTGATTATAAGACAGAATTGAAACCAAGCTCAGTATCTCTACAAAAAAACAAAACAAAACCCTGCTATTAACTAGAAACTAATATGAGTAGTAAAACATAAGAACCATAAACATATATACATATTGTAATCTCCTTTTTTAAAAAAAAGACCCACAGATTTTGCAAAAAAAAAACCTTCCTCACCACTCAAGTCAGCTATCATATACAGTCTCTGAACTAATTCACTGTTATACAAAATCTGCCACATAAAATTCTATCAACACAGCATTAACATTTAAATTAAGACAAAACATTTACATGACCACTGCTAAAACTGCCATTTCTATACTTGCTCTGTTAGGTTATAATAAATGAATAATTCTGTTCCAGTTAAATGTTATAATCTAAGAGCATCACTTCCAAAGCTACATCTTTGGTTAGAAATCATATTTTGAAATCATGGCAGACATGATCCTACATATTTGGCCAGTGGATCACCATGATAGCAATACCTGGCTATTTTTAGTTTTCATGGCACCACGTTTGGGTAAATTACAGTTTTCCTAAGGAGAAAGAATCTGCTGCTATTTTCACAATTATTTTCCTGCTATCTTACTACTGTGAACAACAAGATCAATCACAAGTCACCAGAAAGGTTGTAACACACCTGGCTGTTAAGCTTTCATTTGTCCTTGTTGTTGCTGTGTGCCTTCAAGTCATTTCTGACTTACAGTGACCCGAAAGTGAACCTATCACAGGGCTTTCTGGGGCTGAAAGTGTGTGTGCCCACGGTCACCCAGTGGGCTTCCATGGCTGAGCAGGGAAACAAAATCTGGTTTCTAGGGTCACAGTCCAATGCTCAAACCCCTACACCAGACTGGCTCTCAGATTCGGGTAGCAAGAGTATTGTCAAATCAACTGACTGACCACATCACTTCTTAATTCTGATTCACTAATACTTGCACAAGAAATACATTAGTGATATCATAATCATGACCTTGAGAAATTCAGCAAGTTTCATTTCATCATAAACACCTGCTGAAATTCTTTCTTCTACACCAGTGGTTCTCAACCTGTGGGTCCCCAGATGTTTTTGGACTTCAGCTCCCAGAAGCCCTGAGCATTGCCCATAGTGGCTGGGGCTTCTGGGAGCTGAAGTCCACAAACATCTGGGGACCTACAGGTTGAGAACCACTGTTCTACACAATCATTAAAAGGACAGGAGCCCTGTGCCCCCTTTTTTTATATAGCATCCCCCAACACAAAATGATGGAATTGCTTAGGACAACTCCAACAAATACTGTATAACAAGAGGTTGAGACTTAACTCACGTGTTCACACTCACAGCAGGGCCATTTCTCACTTGCAGACAACTGAACAGTTTCGCTGGTAATCTTTGCAAACATATAAACTGTAGAAATTTGTATGAACTCAATATGCTTAATAGTTCTAAGTCAAAAACTTAAGAAAGCCTTCTGAATAAAATTCTGAAAGATGCTCTCATCAAAATTAATGTTTCATTTTAGGGAGTGAATTATTTCTATGTCAACTGAGCAAAAAGCTGATGATGAAAAGAATACTGAATTGATATATTCTTAAACTGTGTGAATTTTTCATACAAAACATAACCTCTGCTATTGTATCAGAAAAGGACATAAGACAGGTGATTTCTGAAACTTTTTTCTAATAAACCAATAGGGAAACTACTCAATGCTAAGGAGGAAGGGGGCTTGTTCAGTACAAATAGGAAGAGGAAAAATACAAGAGAAATTAAAACAGTGTAAAAGTTAAAAGTCTTCCTATGTACAACTTTGGTGTCCTTAACCAAACAGACTAGACAGTCAAGCACTGACCCTGGATTACAGATTTCATTTTGTATTTTTTCTCCCAACAAGTTAAATACTGATTTAGAATACCTGGGTTATCCCTGAAGGTCCAGGACAAGAAGTCAAGGACACCTCCATGAAAGGTTACCATGATACCAAGCAAACCAAACAAGCAACCAACAACTTTCTAGTAAAGTAACAAGGCATATTTCAGAATATACTGACTGAAAACACAGGTAGTCCAGACAAAGATATTTTATAAATTTTCTACCTGTCCCACCTTATCAATACACGGCTACAGGCTACAATTAGCATCATTTCCACCTAAAACACCCACCACAGGAAAAGAAGCCATAAATTCAAGATATTAAAGGATATGCTCTGATGGCTCAGACTTGGCAGCAAATAGAAATGCTAAACTGGAAGCTGAAAGTAATGAAATATCAACTGAGAGACAAAAACAAATAGAATCAACTCCATCTCTGACAATACTAATTACAAGAGACAAAGAGCATTCCTCAATGCTGCTGCTGCTGTGGCTTAAAAGTCCCTGAATAGAATGATGGAGAGACACAACCTCTGAACATGTGCCGTGTGGGTGGGGTTGAGTCTCCCACCAAAACATTTTCAGTCCTAGAAATACTTTCGATAAGGCTCTAGAATATTCTGACTGAAGCAGCAGCATATGCCCATATGATTTTTGCCAAGTGAAGAACTAGCTTGACTAAGTATGGGTATATCTTAGTCAATGAAATAAATGTGTTCCTGAACATTTCTTCTTTAACAGAAAATTTGGTACCAGAGGCAGAAATAATATGGAATGAATAGGGTTCATGAATAGGGTTCAAGGTTCCTGCACAAGAAAAAAAAGAGCAGCTCAACATGCTTAAGCAAATGTTTTATTCAAAACCATAAAGCACATGTGAAATTAAACAACCATTTCAGGTTAGCCTAACATGAGTAAACAAAAACATTCTAAATATTCTCAAGACCATTTGCAAATTTCTTCCAAAATGCCTCCAGGGATTACTTCTTCCTTTCACCAGCTTTCATTTTTCTTAAGTCTATTTTGGTGACCAAATATACAGGTCTATGGTTTTTCAACATGTTAGGAGTACCTGGTGAGACAAGGTGATCTTCCCCTTTCTTTCTATTCTTCTGTTCATACATGTTCAGTCAGGAATTCTGGGGGCAGCTTCAGTTTATCTTGCCTGTTACAGGCAGGGCACACAAAGCTAAAGAGGACTGACTAGAACAGAATCCTATCCTTTCTCAGTTCAAGCTTTATTGCATTATTTCAGACACACTGCTTCAACCTGACATTGAAAGTCTGTTTGTCCAGTCCTCCTCCATCATCCTACAAAATGAGTCTGTTAAAAAAGTTTCCTGCTAGTGAACCAAAGCATAAGGTGTAGGTGAGCAGGTGTAAAAAGACTTTGTAAAAAGGAGCTTCTTTGTCAGAGGCTTTGTTAACTGAGGCGTGCCTGTACTATACAGTTAAGGCAATATCCTTGACTATAAGAAAGGATATAAATATCTAAATAAATAAATATTTGTGAAGGGAAAAAAATGGCACCAAGTCTTTTTCCTACCAACACAGTAGGGCCACTGTTGAAAAGATAAACATATTTTACAAGTGGAGTATGATAGTTCTTAGCTCTTCAGGAGTAATATGCCCTATGCAGGGCATGTATCAATGAAGAGGAAGAAATGTTGGCTGGTGGCTGAACACATGAGTTAACACCAGCAAGCTGCTGGGCTTAGGTCTTCCTCCAGCTACAAATGCCATGCTACTACTCTTTCAGCCTGAGACCTCTGGATCAGACAGTATCAGACTACTTTACTAGGAAGCTCCTACCTAAAAGACTACATAAGGTCTCAGGAAGTATTAATCTACTCTATTCCTAAAATGTTTCTTTTTCTGTATGTTTTCAGTTACGTGTTTTCCTATGCAAACAATCAACTAGACAAGATGCACATGGGTGAACAATAGGGATGGGCCAACCGAATCCTCGAATCCTGGGTAAGGATTTAAGATTCCCGAATCCAAATCCGTGTGCCAAAATAGGCAAACCGAATCTTTCAAATCTGCCAACCAAAGAGATTGTTGGAGACTGGGACACCTGAAAACCAGGGAGACCAGGACGTCTGAAAACCTGGGAGGCCAGACGTACAAGGGAAGATGTAAACAGGTGAGTTTTAGCCTTGGAGTAATAATGGCCTTTGCTAACAATTTCAGAAATTACATCTGGGGTTGTATTCTAAGGTATTTAAATTGAACATTTCATATTTAAGTGCAGCATTTGACTGGAAGCTATAGGCTTGAGATCAAGGACAGCTGAAACATTCCTTTGCATAGCTCCCTTGCAAAACCTCTTTCAGACACAATTCTGGGTTTTGGAGTTTTACAAGGTGTCACAGCCCTCTCTGCCAATGTGTGCCGGTGCATCATAAAACTACAAACCCTAGGATGCCAGAAGGAGATATGCAAAGAAAAGCCAGTTTTGACCTGGATTATCTCTCTGCTATACTATGTGGCCCTGTTTACACAGGCAGGAAAATGGGGGATTAATCCACATTTTCCTGCCTATGTAGAAAGGGCTTTCATGTCATTTTCAATCTGAGGAGATCCTGAGGCAAAACTATGGCAATTGTCTTCACCAGATTTCTTCGGAAGGACGACTGCGTTTGCCTAGGCTTTTGCTAAGGCTGAGAGAGTGTGTCTTGCCCAAGATTATCCTTCTTTCCCTTGCTTTTTAAACTCTTTCTTAAAAAAGGATTCAAAAGATTTGAGATTCGTAGATTCCCAGAACCTTCCAGGGATTTGGATCCGGATTTGGAAAATTCTGGATTTGTCCCATCCCTAGTGAACATACAAACAGACAGAATTCTGAAGGGATTTTCTATATTTTGTGTGTCTACAAAGGAATAAACCCTATTGACTTCAGTGGGGCTTATTGTCCAGAATGTATATATAGAAGTACAGGAAATGAAAAGAGAATAAAGATTAATTGCCAGGAAGCACTAGGATTTAGACTGTATTATTTTAGTATCATATTTTGTGGAGAGATATGCTGTTTCTTGGCACCTCTTACACTGTATCTGGTTACAGTGGTGGTGGTGAGGAATACTGCCAGTGAGCTGGCCTAGAAACTGGACTGGGTTCAAAGTCACTCTCCAGCCCATAGCAAAATTGCACTAGAACTACAATGCAGCAAAGATCTGCTTTTTGATCAAGTGTGCGTGTGTCTCATGCTTGGACACGAAAAAGGTGCCAATGAGAAATAGTGGGAAGAAAAGACAAAAGACAAACAGCTAACATAACGGTGAAGCAATGATGGATAGAAGGCTCCATAACTAGGTATGGACAATTTCAAAAATAGTATAACCCTTTGCAGAAGCATTTGGTTTAAGTTCCTGTGTAGGTTTTGCTGACTGCTAATTCTGTCCACTTGAGTAGACATTTGTACCTTCAACCTTATGTAACTTCCATTATATCAGAACATTTGACTTCCAAAGTCAGGTGGATTTCCTTTGTTTTTTTCTGGCATTTTACTCGCTACTAGAGAACAGCACTGAAGGCTACTTATAGTGTAGCCTTTGTCTTAGTGATCTACTGAAAAGGGTTGTGAACTGGCTCTCTTGTGAAATCCAGCCCTCCTGTATTCTTCTCTAGCTTCAGCCCCTATTCACTCCTTGAAAAATTGTCTCAAAGGGGGTTGCCAGAGCACTGAATGCAAATTGAAATTTTCAAGACATCTAACAAAGCACTGAAAAGCTTCCCAAGTAAAGACAAGAAGAAACCAGACAAGAAGGAAAAGGTATCAGAATGAATGAAAGAGCACCATGAGTATATGCACTGGAATCGTATCTTCCCAGTCATCCATCTGATTCCCAACGGTCACTGCAATGTGTGCTTCTTTTACTATGCAACTGAACTATCTGAGATTCCTTCTCTTTGACCCTCTTTCTCATCCCAAAAAGTGTTGGACCCCTGAATTTCCTTATCCCCAACTCCCAAAAACATCTTGTAATTGAAAGCCAGATCACTGCAGGTTTTGTAGGCCCTGCAATGGTGGACTGATTTTGTAATTTTTATAGGCCTTCCACTCTCACAGCAAGTATGTTCTCTGAGTTAATCTTTCCCAACTTTAGTAAAGCCTGCTTTGTGTAAAATGTATTCATCTCTAGCAAAACATACCTTTATTCATATATAGGAAGCCACTCAGGGTAGTTACCAGCAACTAAAACCAATTAAATTCCAAAGAGCAATAATATAATAATAGTAATAAATTAATAAAGATAGATGCTGCAAACAAGTGATTCGTAAAATGAAATCCACCTAAAACAAAAAGGTCTTTACCATACAACTAAATGTTGTCAAACAGTGTACCAACTTAATCTCATGGGGCTAATAATTTCACAGTTCAGGCATGGTTGCTAAGAAGCTCTTTTCTTTTGTCCATTCATTAGAGCTTCATCACAGAGAAACGATTGTCAGATCTTAGGCTGCAAGTTGAGTGGTGGTTGTCGTTGGGCTAAACGGTCTTGAATCTAAGGCATTCAGGGCTTTATAGTTCATCAACAAAAATGCAAAATATTGGAGCCCCAGGAGGTTAAATTGGTATGTTATTTGACAACATTTAGTTGTTTAGTGAAGACTTTCTTCTTTTCCAGAATTAAGCTACCATTCTTAGAGAACAGGTATAATATAATCCTTGTGAGTGTACACCAGCATTCATTCTACTGAATTCTGGATCAACTGCAATTTCAGAAGACTTTACCTAGGCAATCCAAAGTAGAATGCATTACAATGAATCAATACAAAACAAAGGCCAGATGCCAGGGAGCAGTGGTGCTGAGAACCTGAATTTGAGGGCGGGGGGCGGGGGAGAGATGCTATCCCATTCTAAACAGGCTGAATTTTTATCCCACAGCTCAATCTGCCTCCTGACTAGCAGTATTTCTGTATCATTTGGATTAAATCATGATATATTAGCTGTTACACAGATCATATCTGCCATCAGATACTAACAAAGAGTAACAGATTCCCTGGCTGTCAGTAGAGAAGAAATAGAACTACATGTTGTCATTATATTGGTGGCAATCTACTCCAGTACCCAGATGATCTTGTCTAGCAGTTTCATATAGATATTAAACAGCATGGGGGGCATGTTAGAACCTTGTGGAAAACCATACATTCCCAATGATGAATATGAATCTACCAACAACATCTTCTAAAACAGACACCTGCATAGGGTTGGGTATTACTACGAAACAGCACCTTCCAAGTACATTCCTATCAGATGGACAAGACAGTTAGCATGGTTAGCTGTTTTGAAAGCCATTAAAAGGTCCAAGAACCATATGTTCTCCCTGTTAAAAATACAGTGGCCAGTCCATTTTTGCGAGGCTCCAGGGAGCAAAACCCTCACAAAAGGCAAAACATGGCAAATACCCCGCACCCCGCCTGAGTGAGCAAGTGAGGGAATGCATGCACATGCCTTCCCTCCATGCAGCCCCTCCCATTCCCTTCAAAGCCCCCTCCCTTCCTATGCCTTTTGCATGGGCATGTGTGCCTTCCCTCTCATTCTCCCCTCCCATTCCTTGACTTTTGCCCAGGCACACTTGCCTGCCTTCTCTGCGCCCGAGACTCCCTTCTGCCATTCACTTGCCTTTTACCCTGGCGCAGGGAAGGAAGGCATGCATGCCTGGGCAAAAGACAAGCGAATGGGAGGGGGAGGAGAGGCACATGCATGCACATGCCTCGCAAATAATCAAATCCACCATGGTCAAACCCACTAATGTGGAAGGAGGACTGTAAGATCAAAAGGTTGCCAGGATGATCAAGGCTGTCTCAGTTCCAAAGTTAGGTCCTGAAGACAAACTGAAAGATTCTACACATGTTCCTGCACTGATCTTGAGGGATTCTGTCACTCTTGCCCTCTGAGTATAGCTATGAGCATTATGAGCACTGCTGCCAGAATGAACTCTTTCAAAATAAATGGAGAAGTTCGGAAGAGCACAAAATGCTGAATGCATTCAGTGACAAGAAAACTAAACAAATCAACAGAAAGTAAACAAACTGAGCAAAGCATCAAGATAATGGGGTGGAGGACAACTTAAAAATTAGTAAATGGCAGCAAATGAAACAAATGAAGTAAATTCAATAAGAGCAGAAAGGAAGTAATTTAAGCAGCTGCCCCCCCCCATAAAGAGATGGGTGAGAAAGAGGAAGCATAGGGACACTTTGGGAATAATTTGTGTAAACGACCAATGTGGTACAGAAAAAGGGGAAATGCTAGAGGGAAAGTGCAAGACTAAATGAATAGGTGCAATGCAACACACAGAAAGTTAATTAAATGAGGCAAATAAATGATGGGAAAAGAAACAGACAGCAAAATTTCAATGCATGTAGATGGAAGGAATCTTTGAGGGACAAAAAAAACTACAAATAACTTTGAAATGGATCACAGATCCCATCTTTCATTTGTTGGAAGAGAACACACCAGAGCAACAGGTGTGTCTGGGTTCAGATAGCAAGATAAATAAACCACTAAATGAAGTTTCTTTGGCCACTCCTGCAGTAAGGCTGTCCACACTGAGCCAATGTTCATTTGGATCTCTGGCTTACCATGTCATGTGAGATGGGGTACTGTGCTCACGATAAAGCTTTTTTAAAAAGGGGGCATTATAACCTACCATGTATCTGTAATATGAGTGATATTACACTGACAAACACTCTAGTATTATATAGATTATATTGTTCCTGGGAAATATTGGAATCAGTGGGAGGGAATGTATATCAATATACCTCTTCCTCATTAGCATGCAGGAAGATATTTTAGGGCCAGTTCTGGAGATCAAGAGATACGAGAGATTACTTGAGATCAAAACTGTATTTTATAATAGCAGACTACCAACATCTGATGCAGTCCACATGTAGATTGCACCTGGTCTTACCAATAAGGTACTAGCCTTCTCTGTAATGTTCCTCATGGAGGAAGAAATTGAAAGAAACAAACACCAATCTGTATTACCAAGACTGAGCACAACCAGGAGATCCATATTCCAGTATTGCTTCTCTCCTGTCAAGCAAATACTCATTCCAAGCTTGAGAAGAGTTACCTCCACAAAGAACAAGCCATCATTCTGGCAAGAGACAACTGGTATTTATTGGAAAGGATACTTTAATTTTTTTGTCACTGAATCAGACTTAAGAAGCTTGTTTCCTCACAGACTGTAGAGCTAAAAATCCTGCAGTGAATCACACAAGGATACGTTACAGAACAATACAGGATATCAAAACACAAACAAAACTGCATTCTACCTGGAGTCAGAATATATTCTGGATCATTTGGTATGGAACAAGCTTTCAGAAGCAGCAGAGAGATAACAGCAAAGAGCTACAGTCCTGTGATATAGCCAATACTGCTCTACAATTCCATGAAACCATTCAATCTAATGCTTCCAACTAGGGCACCTTAAAAAGGAAGCCATCTGCTACTGCCAGTATAAGATGCAGAGATATCCAGAATATCAAGTTACACACATGCAATTTAATGTTACCATAAGCTGTTTGAACCTAGACTCATCTTCATTCAAGAGATAGTACTAAAACACCATTACAGTTTTGCATGGGCATACAATTAAAATTAATTAAGCAGGATTAGCAAACTGCAAATTTCAACTTGATGGGTTTCCAACTAGAAAAAGACCTTGCATTTGTATTTGTCACAAGCAGAAACGAGGTAAAGCCTCATGAAAACTTGGAAGTGTTACTGAATTCTGAGTCACATCACAGTCAAAGTAAACTCTTAATAACTGTGAAGTAAACTCTAGCAAAACCAAAAAGGATTCATTCAATGTAAGAGAATGAGACATCAGCGTACATTTCAGTTAATTCTAACAACACCCTTCAGCTAAATACAAACTGTTCAACCTACAAGTGTGTAGCATAAGTAATCATTATATTCCAAATGTCTACATTGAATTTCACAATTCCATTTTCAATTCCTCCTTCTTCAAGTTTCACTCCACTGCATGAAACATTAAAGTGAACTGATGAAAAGCCACAAACAAATTTTCACAAGAAGATTGAAAACAGTATTCCTGCACAGTAAGCGCATAAAGTCAAATTCTCAAAGTACACATATTAAAATATACCATAGTTAATTTGGGCTCACAAAGTATATCAACTTGACAAGCCTGCCTTGCACAATTACAAGAACTCTGAACGGAGAAAACAAAGAAAGCGGCAGATGTACAGATGTTCTGTATAAATGAGCTGTGGAACTGAGTGAAGCCTTTGCTGTAAGAATAAAGGGAAGCCCTAAAGAACTCCAGAAGAATTTAGCAGGAGTACAAGATCAAATCATGTGCCACCAGAATTCCAAAAAATGAAAATTACGTATTGGACATCTTCAAAAGGAAGAGGTGAAGGTTATGGACAACATACTGAACTGGTATGCATACACCGGAATCTCCCCACTGCATACGTACGACCGCCAAACACCTGTTGAGCAGAACACGAAAGTGTATATGGATCAGGATACTACCCCATATGTCTATCTTTGCAGGTATTCCTCTCTCAGTTGGGCTCAGAAGACATGCCATTAGGGGATAAACTGCAAGGAAAAGGTTTAGCCTTTCTTCATCTATACATCTACCTTTGACTTTAAAAACCATATTGTATTTAAGAGATTAATTTTCCCAAGTCAATTTCATTTTCATGCTGACTTAGACATGCTCTAATGAACTCAGTGAACTCACATGAATATGCATAGATCCAACACTACACAGCACTGGCTCATTTCCCCATGGTCAAATGAAATGTTTACTTGAAAGTATAGCACTAAAACCTACTGTTCAATTCTGCACAATTTTCCCCTCCAAAAATCCCATAGGTATCCAGTATGGAATAAGACTTATGTGGATGAGTACATGGGTGCAATGAGGTTAATTTAACCTATACTCTACCTTGTTTTCAGTTGAAAATACTGGCCCACCCCCAACCCCTGAGGAGAAGAAACTTTCAGCAGGAACAAGGCACAGGGATATTGAAAACACTGGGGAGTACTGACTGTTCTTCTGAAGAAACAGGATTCCACATTGCCAATTCTGTAGGAGCAGCACTTTAACACTTAATATTCGTCTCCATTTCTTACGGTCCAACTTTTCACACAGGATTTTACATTTGTTTGTATTTTGGTGAGAGGGAGGAATCACTAACATGGAAGACTAAGGCTCCAAAATCAGTATAAAAAAAACACAGATTCATACTTATGACTGACACTTAGCCATAGTGTCTGATTAGGTGCTTGTCTGGATATAAATAAGACAATCAGAAAGGGAAAGCATTGAGAGCAAGCTTCTTATACCCGTGGCCAGTCAACATATACATAACTGGTTATTCCAGAGGCCCATTGGTTTCTTAGCAACATTTCTATCAAGCAAACCTATATTTATAATTTAGTTATCAATCCTCTGATATGGTCTTTCCAGTTAACAGGTGATTTAATATTAGCAACAGTTTCATCCATTGTTAAACAGTCTCAGAACAACAAGTTCCTTATCCAGCCTGCCACTGAAGTTCCATGTAATAGATTATGTTTAACTTAATCTAGTAGCTACTAAGTAGAGATGCTCACTGACAAAATGGAATAAAGTCAAGTCAGAAAAAAAATGTAATAGAATTACTTTACATGTGTGGCATAGTTTCAAAATACACTGACGAGCTCCAAAAAACCGTTTTAGGCTTCAAAATACTCTCCTCTAGAAAAGAGTGCATATTTTATTTTACTGTATTATGGTGTATATACATAAACAAACTCAAAGTTAAGTTTGAGCTATAGATAGCAACAATGCTATAGTATTTAATGAAATCTGACTAAAAGGTTAATAAATTGCTAAGAGACAGCACAGCAGCCTTTTACAGGCACAGGGCAACTTCTGGAACACTGCTCTACATTCACCATGTAGTACAAATACATCATTCAAGCATCATATGATTTATGAAATTAATGATAAGCTGCTGTCCGGAATCTAGCCACATTCTGGCACAATTAACAGTAGCCAGTTCTAGAGACCTCAGATGTCCAACGAGAACATTTTGAACAAATAACTAAACAGCAGACTAAGTAGTTAAGATTTAATCAGAATTTCATCAGTAGCAGATACAGATCTTTTCTAGGCAACTGCCTGACAAATTCCAGATAAGGCAAGAGAACTATAGGAACTGACCTAACAAGGGCTTTTCACAACCGCAAACAGAACTAACCTAATCAGTACCTGCCTAGACCTACACAGTTTACTAAACAAGACATGGTCCTCTATCAAATAAAACGTGCTACCAAAGGCTTTTCAGAACGTCAGAGACACTCGCTGGTGATACAGGGTCTTGGAATATAGCACAGAGTACTTTAAAAGATCTGGAGTGTTCTGACTAGTGAATTTTCTTCCCTACACAAGTCCAATAGACAAAGGCAGTGCCATCTGCAAACTTGACTGGCTTGGTCTTGACAGTCTTTGGATCATTAAGCACAGTATCAACAGCACCACTTCCCCAATCTCTAGTATGCAAGTTTTGTATATGAAGCAAGTCCATCCAGCCCACTGGTTCCCAAACTCTGGTCCTCCAGGTGTTGTGGACTTCAGCTTCCAGAAGACTCAATCACCTTGGCAATGCTTGGGGATTCTGGGAACTGAAGCCCTACACACATAGAGAACCGGAGTCTGCGAACCATTTAGCCCAATACTATTTGCTCTGGCATTGGCAGTCCAAGGTGCCAGGCAGCTTGCTCAATTATGTCACCTGAATATCAGTTAAGGTTTACTTTAGACTACACATCTAATTCTCTCAATTCAGTGACAATCACACATACTTAAATTCAGAGTGAGTTTGTGCTTAATATTGTCCTATCATTCATGGATTTCCTTGTCCTAGAAGGTTTGCACGTACTGGAAGAGAAAGTGATTTTCATCCAATTTCTTGTACTACCCTGGAGTTCCCTTGTCACCTCCCTCATCATTTCTGAATCTCTCTATTCTCTTGAGCAAACTGAGGACAAAGAGAAAGAGGAGAATCAGCTAAAACAGCCTCCTTCACCCTTCTGTCCACATAAGATTTTAACGGATTAGAGAATCTTCTCTTAATGAAAAGACAAGATCATATACAACTCTGCAAATGGAATTCAGTAGTCAGAACAAGTTTGCATCTGCAGGCTATCAGAACTTTTCTTTGGAATAGTTTGCCTTGAACCTCTCAATCTTTTGTTAAGCCTCTAAACGTGCGTTTTAGAAAATATTTTAGGTCATATACAAAACTTAATTTACATTTACACTTTTGTATTTCCTGAAACTAGTGCAAAGTTAAGAACCCCTGGACTATGAGCAACAAATCATAGAATCGGAAGAAACCACAGGGGCCAACCAGTCCAACCCTCTGCCATACAGGAACCCACATTAAAGCACTCCCGAAAGATGGCCATCCAGCCTCTGCTTAAAAGACTCCACCACACTCCATTGAGGCAGCATATTCCACTGTCAAACAGCTCTGACCGTCAGGAAATTCTTCCTGAGGTTTAAGTGGCATCTCTTTTCCTGCAGTTTGAATCCATTGCTCCTACACACGTAAGTCACGCTGCGAAACTCATCTTAGCCACCTGCTGAACAGACGGTTGTAGGAAAGCTACCAATACTCCATCAGTGTGTGCACATATCCAATACGGGGAGTAATACTTTATGTAGGCATACATCCAATATTTTTTCTGTTTACCCTGGCTTATGCTGACTCCTTGTAGACTGGAACCTTGCCTCATTTTTAAAGTGTACATTGTGAAAGCATCATGTAAAATATATTATGCACAGCATAATTTTTTAAATGAGTGACTGGAAAACTGCAGTACACATGTCCCATGAAGAAGTTGCCCCTTTTGCACATGGCGAAGCCCTTGGTACTAAGGTACCAGATTCTCACTTTTCAGATTATTTTTCAGTGATTTCTTTCTTTACCCCTCAATGCCCCATAATGCCCCCAAATAAAGTGATTCACTTTCCTCCTGATTAAAATGGGACACCTGATCACCTCTCGTCACCTCTTGGCCAAAATGGGACACTTTATCATCCCTAGTGAATTTCTGACCCAACAATGCAACCTAGAAGGGCGAACACTGCCCTACATTCCTCCGTGCAGTTGCTCAGCCCTGGTTTATATACTCTACGTATATAGTTAATCAAAATGCCCTTATATTAATCTATACTAGGATCACATCTGAGTTCAAACAAAAAATCCCACTACATTTGTTTGCAGAGACAATACTTCCACTTCTTCTAAATTTTACCTGAACTGAACAGGAACAACTGACCATAAAGCAGCACCTCTGAGCTTGTAAGCAAGGCTGGTACCAAAGAAACATGCTTTATCAGAGCCTTGAGCAGGGAAATTAAGAGAAGCAGGCAACTACATTCAAATGTGCTCACATGTATATTCAGAAACTCAAATTTATGTGGGGCAAAGAACGGATGTCCAAAAGATAAGATGCAGATACACTGAACCAGAGATAATTTCTTCAAGAACATAGGATACAATATAGTGATATAAATACAGTTTACCCAGTGTTCACAATGTTTTGTAAAAAGAACACAGCAGGCAGCTAAAAGAAAGAAAAAACACAATCCCATGGAAGCATGTCTTCAGTTTACCATAAAGAGGTCATTTACTTCCCATTACTTCCCAACAGATTCACCTGTACAAACAGGAGAAATCAAAGTTAAGTCCCACAGGAACCATGGCTTGTGAACGATAAGCAGTAGGAGTACCTAAGAGAATCAGACCTTCATTGCATGGTTTACTGAAGGTTACATTCAAACCCAATAAGGAGACCTTTTGGCTTGGTCTCCTACCATAACATGCCAGACAACAAACTCTGGGTTGATTCTTTAATTTCCTGAGTGACAAAAGGCAGAGAATATGTTTACTGCCAGGTTCATGTATCATAAACAAAGAGGCCACTCCTATTGAAAACAGGAGATATGTGCACCTGGTCGATTCACAACAAGTTGAAATTCTCTTGAATACCAACCTGTTGTGATGCCTAATACAGCTACTGATCATCTGGCAACAAGAAGCTGGGCAGCTGATCTGTCTTGGTTCTGGGTTTTTGTTTCTATGTGATCACAAATTTTCTTGCATCTAACTTCTACTCCACCAATTCTCCTTAATATTAAGACCACTGAAAGGTCTTTCACTCTTTAAGAAGTACCTTTCAATCAACTGAAGAAGCCACCAGTTTTCCTCCAGAAGTCTGTAATAAGTGAGTGTATCTGGAAGTAGGACAGAGTCAGGATATTAATTAATGGATCTATACTTCCACTGTCAAGGCCACTCTATTTCATACAGGACTGTCTGTGTTTCCAGACTAGACATATCTAATTATGCTTAGAAATTACAAGTGAGAATTCATCTTATCCTCGCCACCAAAACCAAACACAAACTTAAAACATCTTCCAAAACTGAGAGACCTCTAAATACTCTTGAAATTTGTCTGGAACAATCAATTTTGTCCTTCATTGGTACTGTTGAATGTCAATAATTTTTGGGAAATCCATTTTTCACACCACTTGTTCCAATTTACTCTTTCCATACAAATCAGTATCTTAAAAAAAATCAAACTTTTCTCACTCCATCCTGCTTTTACAAGTACTCATCTTGAATACTATTCAGCCTCCTTACCCCTGTCTAACTCCTGCTCTTTCTTCCACCACAGCGGTACTTTCATTTTTTTTCCTTTTAACAGTTTGTCCTGTTCATGTGTAAACTAACAATGTCAATTTCTTTAATACATCTGGGAAGAGAAGAGAAGATGTGACTGCAGGAGTTAAGGGAACTTGAACTTCTACAAAATCCTATGGGTGAACCTCCATGGAATCTTTCAACAAGTGCAAAAGGACACAAGTATTAAGCTTGCATTTTAAGTGCTTTCTCACTTGATCATTTGGAGAGTGACAACTTCTCTTAAAATCTATCCTTAGTATCTCCTTTTATCACTACACATTGCTAGCACTAGCACCAGGGAGGCACATTTCATCTTTTGAAAATAAGACATCACACAGCTAAGCACACTAAGCCAGATTAGTTGTTTCATAAATACATAACCCTAACTCACAAATCCAGACCAAGGGAAAGAATGAATCTATCTATTTATCTATCTATTCAATTGCCTGCTACTGCTAACCAGGAAAACCTTCTGAAACAAAGAGACAATGTACCTCTTCTAATTCACTAAACGCCTGAGTAACATTTGAAGGGGATACTACCTGTCTGAATGTCCAGAAATCCAATGACTATACACCTCTTTTCTGCCAGAAAATAAAACCAGATTTCCTTAGTTATAACATACTTATAATCATGACTTTGGACTATATTTCATGCTGATGTCCTGCAAAATACAGATGTAATTGTTTCCTTCTAAAATGATAGTCACGCCAACATAGCACAATTGTTGAGAATGCACTGTAACTCAAAATAGCTTCACACTCAAATTTTGCTCTGTGGTTACAGTATACAACCATTTTGTTCTCTTATTTTATCAAGTAAGACCTATGGTTCAAAAATATTCTTGTATGAAGTGATCTCTGGGGATTATTCAAAGAAAGTCCTCTAGAAAGCTGCACTAATTATGCTCTCTTCACTGAAGGGTCTTATAATAATCATTATTTCAATCGAGTAGAAACATGAGCAGTAATGAACATGATCACACAAGACAAGCTGTGCCTCTCATATAAATGCAACTAAGAATTACATACCTATACCAGCCATTTAGGAATCTACAAGGAGTGAGCATCCACAGACCAAAACTATGGATGTCTGTAATCCAACTTCTTGTTATACACCATATTGTTTGTTAACACCAAGTTGCAGAAGCATTCCTTCTCTAAATTAAAGTTATAGAAGCACGTCCTTTTGAACACTGTAGCAACATTTTATAACTTGATCTTATACGGAGAGGTGCCATCATGAGAATCAACATGAACAACAACATAAACTCTGGGAGAAAAGGAGCATATAAATACAGTAAATAAATAAGCAAAAATTTTAAAAAACCTACCATCCAGTGACTGCATACTGGGCTGATACATGCCTTATGGTCTTTAAAAACAATCTGATCTTTTATTGAACTTCTTTGTAGTATATCAAAAATAAAATTTATCATAGAGCTTTCCATGAAAGCAGCTTGACATATACTACACTAGCATGAACCACTTACAAGTACTAAAGCTGAGAAGCCACAGTGCATTTTCTGTATTTTGGTATTAAAAGTACTCTGGGGCCCGTTTTGGGATTCTGTGAGGATATCTGGGGCTCAATTCACTTTTTTCCCCTCAAGCCACATACAACGAACATCTTGGTACTAAATGTGCCTCCAATCATCAATTTTCAATCCCAACTGCAGCAAATGAAAAGGCAAGATTTCACCTTTTTAGCCTCAACAGTAGTCCTAAAGTTATCATTAAAACTCTTCTGCAGCAAAAATGAGAGCTGGAGAATATACTTCTAAATATTTTTGAATCACAGGAATTCCGGCTAAGTATACAATAAAAGTAACATCCAGTTCAGTCCTTAAACTTGACATTTGGTGCACATACAATCAAGAACCATTCTTAGACACACTTGAGAAGTAGACATTTTATATCTAGTAATCAGAGAATTCTGAAGCTTCTCATGAAGACTAGTGGAAACTTGGACAAAGGAGATTTGGGAAAGAATATGCTGCTGTAGGAACATCCCTGCTCCCTCACCTGCTTGAATCTTCCTGTAGGTGGTAAAGAGAGAATTCCTGCAGCAGTTTATAGTCCAAATCTTTCTTTCTCAGCCAAATGTGTTGGCCTTCAACTCTCATAAGAGCTTCTACTAATGCGAGCTGCATGACAGTACATATGCACATTACTGAAAGTCTGTTCTAGGCAATGGCTTGGAAGTTTCAGACTTATGATAAGAATGCTATTATGGGATAGGTGGAAAAAAGTTTAAGGACACAGATGCCTTCTAACAACAGTGGCCTAGTTATGACAAAGAATTTTTATTAATGCTTAGATAAAATAGACTTTGGGATAAAGTATGGAAGAAACCAAGCCACACAGCATAGTAGGCTGCCTTCAATGTGCCATAATACTGTTACTTCCATACAGCCAGCTCTAGGGAATTATGTTCATTTCAGCTTCCTAGAAGGGGAAGTACTGGCACCATCAGCTTTACAACTAAGGGATTACAAGTCATTTGTGGGGAAATCCCATGTTGTGACAAATCTGCAACAAATCACACAGAAGATATGATAATCCAGGAGGTCAGATGGGAAAAAAGTTCTAATTTCTGGAAGTAAATCATGGGTAGGGAGCTGCTGTGATCCATGAGATCACCCCTATGGCTAGTGCAGTGGTTCTCAACCTGTGGGTCCCCAGATGTTTTTGGACTTCAGCTCCCAGAAGCCCTGAGCATTGACCATAGTGGCTGGGGCTTCTGGGAGCTGAAGTCCACAAACATCTGGGGACCCACAGGTTGAGAACCACTGGGCTAGTGGCTTTTCCTCTCCTACATAGCCTGTACATGGTGACATCTCCAAAAAAAATTACCTCTCTCATGTGACAATTGTGGTGGTATGCCTTCATGTCATTTCCAACTTACAGGTGATCCTAAGGGAAACTTATTATTGGCTTTCTTGGCAAGATTTGTTGGGGGGGGGGGCTGCCTTTGCCTTCCTCTGAGGTCACAGTCCAATATTCTAACCTAGAGCTTTCCAAACTTTTCATGTTGGTGACATACTTTTTTTAGACATGCATCATTTCATGACACAGTAATTCAGTTTTACTGGAAAACCATGGTTAAACTAACCCCTTATAAAATATACAGACACATATATAAATAGTGATAACAAAATGTATGACACAACGTATCTCATGAAAACCTTTCATATATTTTTTAAAATATATGACTTATAAATAATAACATACATTTCCAGGATTGTTGGCAACACACCTACATACTTCAGGTGACACACTAATCTGTTACAGCACACCATTTGGAAAGCCCTGCTACACCATACTGGCTCTTATGTGACAACAACGCTTTTAAAAATCTCCTAACGATACCAACACCAGCTTTTTCAAAGAACTAGTTCTGAAAAAGCAAAGAGAAAAAATGATGAATGGGTATGTCTAAGGAAGTGTGAGGTGGCTTGGACCTTACTCACTCCTAGCAAACAAGCCCACTGATAGCTGTTACCCGGAGGCCTTCAGAATGAATGGAAGTATTACTTATTTATTAAAATATTTATATCCCACCTCATATCAAGGAAGCTCACAATAAAATAATCTTAAAACAATAAATAAGAATTCTTTTAAAACCATTCTTATGGTTTTAAAAGATTAAAAACATATTACCAACTAAAAAACAGGTAATTTAAAACCTGTTGAATCATATAGAAAGTGTGCAGCCTAGATAAAATCAGTTATGTCCTTAAAGGTTTAATTTAAAAAAAAAAACACCAGGTTTTGATCCCAATGCTGATGCCAGTTTGGCCTCCAGGGCAAGGGAATTCCACAACTGAGGTGTCAACACAAAGAAAAACCTCTTATGTCCTCTCATAATGTATTTACCCTAGTGGTGGGATATAGAGGAGCCCTCTCCCTCCTACAGATTCTCAGACAGACATTTAGAGAGGAGTGCTTCCTCAAGTATCCAGTAACAAATCCAACTCTCTCAAAATGTGTTGCATTTTTAAGGAAGGGCCAAAGCAACCATATCAGAGACATGAAATTTCAGATAAGTGAGTGCAGGATTATTGCCCCAACGCCTACTCAGCTTTTAATATGGCAACAAGAATAATTTAATATAAGAACAGAAAATATAAAGTGATCCCTGAGCCACTGGCTCAACAGCTTAACTAAAATGTCAGACAGGCACTCCCAGTTCCACACACACACATCCTAACAGATATGAAGGGTTTTCATTTAACATTCTTGGTATATCAACTTAAGTGAAAAATCAGCTTATTTCCCAACAAATAGCCTGGAAGAGGTAAAGAAGTCCACATAGCCTTTCTTGGCTTGGGAAGGAGATATGACTAAATACTATGGAATGGCAATTCAATAACAATATTATGTAAATATTTGCATCTGAACACCTTTCTATTAAATACAAAATTGTGCATGTAGAAAGAGACCCTCAGAAATACTAATATTTTGTGATTACTTATCAGAAGGAACGTTCTGAAACAAGAATGAACAAAACTCGAGTTAACAGGCTGAGCCATAGGAGAGACAGCAAATCCAATTCCAAGATTTTATCAGGAAAAATAACGATAAAACTGATGTACCCAATACTACCAAAATCTGTTTATAGCAGCACACATAATTTAGGCCTCTTGTATTATTCTACATACTAGAGGTGATTCATTTCCCCCTGCATCCATTCCTCAGGTCAAACTGCCTGACAACTTGGCACCCTGTCACCTCCACTTCTCTTTCCATCATATGCTATGGCTGGTTTGAGTCACAGGCTTTGTTAAAACTTATCCCTTGCCCTTTAGGCACCTCTGGCTCTGTGCCCTCCTCATCCTTCCTGTACTGTCAGTGGTATGTTAACTTGAGTCAGACAACATGTCCTATTATGTGGATGATCAGTGAAGAATGTATAGACTTGAAGAAACCTGTGAAGGAACTTTGGCCCTTACAATAATAGACTTTGAAGTACAACAGACTAGTACCAGTCAAGGGTCTCAACTTTCACTCACTCTTAGGCAACACTCTACATTCCACTTGTTCTTAAGCAGAAAAGGAAAGCTGAATGTCTACCTTTCAACACGCGTATTGAAAAATAAAACAAGGCAAAATTAGTGAAAGCTGGGCAAACTGAATTATAAATGTCACCTTCTTCTGAAGACTCCTCTCTGATTATGTTTTCCAAGCAGGCAAGAGAGCTCTTTAGCATTTAAGCTGGTTTTCCTATCAATAAAGGCTGTTCATTTTACTGACGTATTTTAAAATTTTTGTTTAATTGCACTGTTGTTTGTGTTCTTGCCAAGTGACCTTCAATACCATCTTCAACAAAAATCTCTCTCTCTCTCTCTCTTTCACACACTCAATAAATAGGCAAGCCTACAGTCCATGCTAACCCCCAGTGTTGGTGGGAGAAGGGGTAGTCAGAATGGTAAGCTGGTACCTCTTTCCCAGTGGTGATGGATATCTGCTGTAGAGACTCCTGCTGTGCCCAACTGCACGAATACTGGGCAAATATTAGAACCTTTTGATCCAAAACTAGTCTATCTACATCACCCTGGTTGTAGCACAGGAAAATTTCTCTTGTTGTGACTAATGAGAGGAAATCTTTAGAATCCCAGTTCACCAGCAAAGAAGAAAAATACCTTTCCATCTTGACCCATGCAAGCAGAAGGGCTGCAGATAAAGAGGCAGACCAACTTCTGTGCTCTTCTCAATCAGCATTCACTGTCAGATACAAGCAAGACTAATTCTAGTCTGTCCTTAAGATAAAGACTTTGCACTACAAAAATTTTAGTCTAGTATAATTTGTGAAACACTTAGGAGCAAACTTTTAAGTGTTTCTTAGGTACTGAGGAAGAGATATTCCAGGAAACTCACAGCAGGCTAGGTTTACACTGCACAATGTTTTAAAGGATGCTGTAGACCAACTACAGAAGTAACCATGTGCGCCTATCTAGCTTTCATGTTTTAAACTATTTACATACTGATTCCACCTGAAAGCCAAGCTGCTTCAGATAATAATGAAGCTACTTTAGATCAAGTAAACTACGGTCTGGTGCTGAAGAGCCAATTTTGTCATCTGGACATCTAAAAGTTTGTCCAGGATGTTTGCATAGTGTCTTAATAATCCATCAATTAGAACCTGTAGCTTTCTGAGCAATACAGCTCTGTTGAAATTTAGGGTAAGATAGAGAGTAGAACAATAATGAAAAGACTATTAGCAGTTGTAACAACCATGCCTATATTTTTTCTGCATGACTTTGGCAGAATTGTCCTCAAGTTAAACATTTAATTCTAAGAGAATGTGATGTTGTTACAGCTAAAGGCTCGTGATTTATGACAGCACAAAAGATAGTACAAGTCTAAGCACATTCACAGCAAAATATTCCAATTTTTTAAACAATTCCACTATCACTATCTGCAACTCAAGAATTTCAGTCTGACAAATATGGCTAGCTTATAGTGCTTGAAACAGAGCCATGTGACAATTAGAAACAGTCATAGTGTAGTTTAACTGTAATTGACTAGATCCTAGTCTACAAAAGGTCTACCATTGTAAGTCTTCTCAGCTTAAGAGATCTGTAGCAGCAAACAACCATGGAAGCAATCCAGTACCCACTTGCCTAAGAGTCAGCCCCACTGAATTAACTTGAATTTACAGCTGAGCAGCTATTGCACTATATAATGTTCGATTTTAATTTTTTTAATAGGAACAGAATCCCACATATTCTAATTAACTACAACTGCAGCACAATAGTAGAAACAAACCAGATATTCTAATTCAATTACTGCTATGGTTTAGAGTAAAATTTTACTTCCTTAAATTATTCACAGCTACAGGCCTTATATGAGTATTAAAATTTTAACCAAGTGAAATGTTCCAACATTCAATTTAGCACAATTTAGAACAACTCAAACTGTATTTATTCAAAACTAATTTGCCTAGTAGAATACTGTAAAAGACACCCATCAGATGCATATCTTAATAAAGAACAGTACTGCCAATTAAAAAATACTCAATGTGCGTTAACTTATAGCTTGGTCTTACTGTATTCACTCTTAGGACAAGTCTACTTGGCACGTCCTTGAAAATAAGTTCGCACAGAATTACAACCTTAGATACTACAAAAATGTTTCAATAAATCTACAGTACAGCATTACCCATCTCCATAAGTTTGACCAACCACTGGTCAGCTAGTACCTGTTAATGATTTACAGCATACTGACAACTAAAATGGAGAGGCAGAACCAGTTTACAAAAGCTGTTCCTTCTCTAAGGTACTCTACTTTCAACAGATGATGGGAAAAGGAGTTATTTACAAGCTAGGATCTTAAGGACTACATACACTGCACAGATTAATTGGATAATTTTAGCATCAGAACAAACAAAGCATAGGTTCCACACATATGAAGGGATAGTATTTTGCAGCTGCTACTCTTTGTACGAACTATAGGATGTTCTACCTCCTGAATCAAACTCTCCTTAAAATTAGGTGGAAGTAAGATCAAATGTGTTAAACAGCATAAACATTTTTCCAATACTGCTGTGCAGCCAGTGTTTCATACATGGTTCCCAACTGGTAGAAATGAGAGATGGACTCCTAAGTCATACAGTGACACAAAGCAACTGAAAGAAAGGAATATATCTATTGTGACAGAGGATATGAAAAGGAGGGGAGACCACTGGTGTACCAGTGAGACCATCTGATACTCATTTCACTTCAGTGGTCATATATACTGTCAATACACCATGGGATCAAGTATGTCAATATTTAAAAACTAAGGCATGAACATAAAATTCTATCCAGGTACATTCCTTGTTTTAAAAAACTCAACAGCTTACCATTGGTGACCCTCCCCTTTTTCCAAGAGGACTGAGAGAGATAACACTACAGGAACATGGAACTTGCCCTGACATGCAAGCCTCTGCAAACAGGCAGGAGAATATGCATACCTATTCCAAAGCAGAAGAGGAGATGAAAGAATTCTCTACCTGCAAGCCCTATATGTAAGATGGAGGCAGAGGAGAAAAAAGGGTTGTTTTATTTCCAGTGGGGCTGAGGCAGAAGCAACAGGAGGCAGCACCTAAGGTCTCTGGCACATGCAGAGGATTCAGAGCAGATTGGGGATTATGGTAATATTAATAAGAACTGGCAGGAAATCAAGAACCTCTAGGTTATCCTGCCCTGCACATTGCTTTTTGCCCTGCCCCTAGGTCTGATCTGAGGGATGGGTCTTTCTGGGAAGGAGTTCCTCTTTGCTGATGGATAGGCAGTGAGAACTACACTGACATCAGTGTAGGAGGACAACTACTAAGCCACTGAATCAGTTATAAAGATTCTAACTGCCACCAATTTAGCTTTCTGAACGAAGATGTCTATGGCAATGGAAGGATATTATCTTACCTCTTTTCAAAATTGGCTGTAGGGGGAGAGAGGTGACAATGGGGTACTTCCAGGGAGGGACTGCTGCCTAAGACAGTCAGAAACTACAGAGGCAATCAGGCCTATTTGCAACATCTACACTGAAAACTGTAAAGCCACCTTTTTATTGTGTAAGCCACTTTCAGAATTTTGTTCAAAAGCAGTATAAAAATACTCCACATAAACTCAAACATCTGAAGCTGAAACTTTTCCTCGGAATATTTAGATTGCCAGTATAACAGAGACTTATCTTTATAAAGGTATTCCATTTAAAATTTAGTTACACTGAGGAACTACTGCCATTTGATTATTCCAAGATTCTGCCCTTGAGATTTATAGCCATTACTCTGAAGGTAAGCTATCCTTTCTTCAGAGACAGGATAAAAACTGAATTAGAATAAGACTGCCTGACTTGGGAGTCAATGCAAAAGGAAATGAGCTTAACCAGACTGCCTATCTGACTTGAACTCACTATTCTCTCAATAATACACACTATACACAAACATCTGATACCAAAGAATAATGGCTGGCATCCTATTAGTAACATATGCTGGCAAAAGTTTACCTTATGCCTGCATATGTCATTTGCTTTTGGTTGCTATGGAGGCTGGTACTCCTTTCTTTCCTACACAGCAATCAAAGCCCCTTTCAGACTTACTGTAGAGCTGTTGAAGCCCCCACCCACCTGCCTGCCATTCTGTGCCTGGTTAAAAAAAAAAAAAGGATGCATGTGCGAAGTGTCTGGCTATGTCGTTGTAAGCAGATGCAAAATGCTTCTCTCATCTCCCTCTTCTGCTTCAGCCAATGAATGGCCACGTTGAGTAAGTTCAGGGGATGCTAAATGGCTCAGCAGAGCACAACTCCACACATAGAACTGTTACACTGAACCATTCCAAACTGTAGTCCATAGCAGATGGTGACACTTTAAAGACAGTAAAGACAACAGAATAACCATGCCTTTTCGGTACTAGTATTTTTTTCTTAAGAGTACTCCTTCCAAATCTATTTGTCTGCCATGAAATACTTTCATTTAATCAAAAAGTTTGGGGATATTCCAAACCACTGTATTCATATGAGGTGCCAAGCAGATTGGTTGCATTTCAGGGTAACTACAGCTGTAGTGTAGAATCATACAACCACTCCTCCTCAACTTACATTATAAATAAAGTTCAGCAAAAGCCTGTTAATCCTTTTTGATCTGACTGAGAAAATACCTACATAGTTTGAGGAAACTCAGTTGGGTATAGCCATACTGTTGAACAGTGCTTTTCAAGGTATCTGATGTGATAGGCTAGCATTTTTTCCTTACGTACCAGGAACTGCATTTGCATCTCAGTACATATAAGCACAGTTTTTGGGAAGCTTGCAACAGATTGGCAGTTGATGGTTTGTGAACTGCTGCTGGTCCATGGACTGCCACTTTGAGTAGCACTGTTGTAAGAACAGTTCATTTTCTTGCATCTGTTAGCACAGGTATGCCATTGAGAGGTACTGCTTTTAAAAAGGATACATGGAACTGAAGAATGAGAGGAGAAGGAGGTGTCAGAAACCCCAAGTCCTATGTTTTACAACATGGTGGGAATTTCCTTGTTGAACAAAAAGGAACAAGGTTATACAAGTGGCCCTATAACAGCGGTTCTCAACCTGTGGGTCCCCAGATGTTTTTGGACTTCAGCTCCCAGAAGCCCTGAGCATTGACCATAGTGGCTGGGGCTTCTGGGAGCTGAAGTCCACAAACATCTGGGGACCCACAGGTTGAGAACCACTGCCCTATAATTTGAGTAATATATGGACTATATTCAGCCTCTGGGCCAGAATACAGCTTGTTAATTTCAGAGACTCATAATGGCATAGATGAGGATTCCAGTCTCCCTGGTGACTGGTAACAGCCAACTTAACAACAGTTCACCACATTCACACAATTCCTCTACGTGTTATTCTAATAATTTATCAGAACAAAGGCTCCTGCAGCAGCAAGGAAAAATTTCCAAGTCTCTCACAAATTTGGCAAGTGTACCCTTTTCTGTCACAAATGCAAAAATCCTGAAGTGCTTTCTGATATTATTACACATCTTCTCCTTTGAGCAAGAAGCCAACCACATGTATCACTAAAAAATGTACATTTAAAGATCAGATCACAGTATTAAACCCTACTGTACTCTAGGAAATATTTGGGTAGCATGTTTGATACTGATTGCATACTTCAATCTATTCTGCTGAATGCCTGTCAGGAGGATTTCCTCAACCGTAATAGTTGCTACATACACCTTACTTTATACAGAACACAGTATAGTTTACGTTTGTCAGTCTCCAGATTACTCAAAGCAGAATTCTGGCTTTTGTTTTCTAAGCGCAGCACCTGACTTCTCCTCTTGTGCTATCTACCATCATGTTTCTTCCATCACGTATCTGTATTTAACTCCCAACCCAATCATACAAACACCACAATCAACGTAGAAAACAGATCAAGTTTCAAATAAAGAATATGTTTAAAATAAGAAGCATGAAAAGTCATTCTTGAACACATAAACAGATATGTAAACTACATGTTTGTCTTTGGTATCAAAATTGCAGACAAATGTTTTCTCCTACTGAAACAAAGAATCCTGGGGAATCCCTTCTACAGACTCCCCTTCTCTAAAACAAACAACTGTTTCAGCCCTTTTTCTGTGGTTTAAAGGCATTTTGGTGCAACACATCTCAATTCTTTCCACTCACTTCCTATACAGTGCCTACCTCTCTAATGCACTGTATTCTATTATATGGACAAACAACTGAGCAGTTGGACAAACTGTACCTTGATAAACAGCCAGATAGCAAACTATGTGACTACCAAATCTCCACAGTCTGTTTTTACTGACACATGTGTGCACCAGCTGATGAACAAAGGGCTAACACAGCTGTCACAGGGCTCAAAAATGTTGATAAAGATCATACAGCTGCTGTATGGTGTGTTTCTGAGAGCACAGTAAGTATTCCCTGCTGCACATGGACACCAAACCTCAGTGGTCTTCAGTGCATTTATGCTTGGTAGCATTTTTTTTTCTTTTTAAAGAGTGCATGTTTTCACACTTATAAACTAACCACACTAACTCATTCCTCAGACCTGCAGAAAAGACTATGATAGTTAATGGTACAAAATACCTGCCTGGACTGGGGCAATTAAGGCAGTTACAAGTTAAGATAACATCTTCTCTCATCAAGAAGCTGGCCACACAGGAGAAGCCAAAAAAATTTCCCCTCTCACACCCATGGGTACTGAGAAGCACAGTTTGCCAGTACTTCTGACAGTAGAGATGTGGATGCTTACTGAGATTCTCAAACCACTTCCTTTATAGCCTGCCCTGCAAAACAAGGAGGCTCTTTGTTATCATTTTGTATTCATTAATTCACTTTCCACATACTTAGAGCCAACACTAGTACTTCAACATGCCTTTGGGAATAAACCTTTGTGTTAATTAAAGTAGCAGTTCAAAACTACTGCTCCCCCCATGTTTTGGATTACAGCTCATGCTATCTGTTAACATTGACCCATACTAGGTGGAGCAGATAGGAGATGTAGGCCAAAAAATGTATCTAGAAGCCCAGTTATTCACCATCAAATTAGAGACAGGTCAGCACAACCAGTGGTGAGACATTATGGAAGATGGAGTCCAGAAACATAAGAGGCATACCAAGGGTGCAGTTATAGGTTAATAAAATAAGGGTACTGCCCCCACAGGGATTCTGCCAACTCTTAACAAATTTTCTTTCAGTTCCCAAATTTCTACCATTGCAGTAACTTTTAGCTTCAGTTGAGCATGTAGAAATAAAAAAAGGATCAGGCAAAAGTGCCAAGAGAATGCAAGTACAGCAAATGTAATAGTGCTCAAGCGTGAACAAATTTTCAATGTGCCACTCTATGCAATGTCAGAAATGTGGGAACTGAAGTAAAAGTTCACAGAGGTGGTAAAATTTTTAACTGGAGAAGCAGTGCCCTCATTTTGCCCCCCTGTACCTGCAATCAATAGAAATACTGGATCAGACCAAATGCAAATCTAGGCCCTTTCCACATGAGAAGAGGAATCCGCGTAGTGACGGTTCCGGGGTTTGAACCGGGTTTTTTTGTATCCGCGCTAATACGCGCTCTCTATTCATACGTCTTATGTTTGATCCGGCTTAGCGCGGTTTCAGAGATCCACACGTTGCCGTCCTGACCACCCCCGCTATTAACATAACCCCGCCCACTATGGCTGTGATAGGCTGTCCACGCCCACGGCCCACCCCCCGTTCATCTCAGGGGCGAATCAGCGCGTATCTGCGCTTCCAAACAAGTGAGCAAGAACGTGATTGCGCGGATCAGGGGGAAAAGAAACACTTTTTTTCCGGTTTTTAAAAAGCACGTGCAAGCACAGTTGGAGACGTTTCTAAACGGATTGACGTGTGGAACTTGGAAATTAAAGACGACTCAGCGCGCTTTAAGGTATGGAAGACCTCCGTCAGAAATCGCGCTACAGTGCGCTAAAGCGTTTTATTACCCCCGTGTGGAAAGGGCCCTAGTCCAACATTCTGTTCATACCGTGGCCAGTCTATGAAAAGCCCATCAATGGGAAATGAGTTCAATGGCACCCTCTACCTGGTCTTCCCTAACAACTGACAATCAGAGGCATATAGGATGTGCTATCTATCCATCGAGACTTCATACCACTGACGGCCCTACCCTCCATAAAGGTACCTAAACCTCTTTTAAGTCTATACAAGACTTGTGACAATGAATTTTACAGCAATAACTATGCACTGGAGCTAGAGAAGTTGTTTGAGAGGCCTAAAACTCTAGACCAGAGTCTCAATCCTTGCTCAGCCATGCAAATCCACTGGCCAAGTCACACTCTTTCAGCTTTAGGACTAAACCATAGCAAAATTCCTTGGAATAAAACTTGCCAAGAAAACCCTCTGACAAGTTCATCTTAGAGTAATGCTGCCAGGTTTTCAAAATACCAGAAAGGAACAGTCACAGTTCATGACATTAAGAGTTGACAATCAGGAAGTAGCTATTAACAAGTTTATACTCCACCTAAGTACCAAAATGAAAGGAACGATTTCAGTTACTTGGCCATGGAAGTCTCTATAAAATTAACATTGTCTGTATGCATCTTACAAAGTGCCTGTATTTTCGTTTTTATGAAGAATCCACACCAAAGAATATGGCTTTTTAAATCTCTTTTCCAATCTATATTAAACAGGGGTTGTCCTTTATAATAATGGGCACCTGCCAGTCCTATAAATTTGCCACCCCCCAAGTAAGAGACCTCCATTATACAGAAAAGGACACCTGGCAACCCTACCTTGAGAGCTCATAAGTCAGAAACCACTTGAAGGCACACAATCACAGTTTGTACTGCAGGGTCACAGCCAGCCACTCCTAATATAAACAAACCAGAATTTAGGGGTTTTTTTGTGGGAAGCTTAAGGAGCCAGTGTGGTGTAGTGGTTTGAAAACTGGACTAGGGGCCTTTCTGTACTACATTGTTATAGTGGTATTATTCCACTTTCACCATCCTGTGGAATTCCGGGATTTGTAGTTTACTGAGGCCAAAGACCTCTCTCCTTGAGAATTCTAAACGCCCCTCCCTAAGCTGCAAACCCCAGGATTCCACAGGACGTTGAAAGCGGAACAATAGCACTATAACAGTGAAGTGCGCTAAGGCCCTAGGAGTCTAGGAGAGCAGGGTTCGAATTCCGGCACAGCCATGGGTGAACCTGGAGAAGTCACACCCTCTCAGCTTCAGAGGAAGGCCACAACCAGCCCCTTTTGAACACAGCTTGCCAAGAAAACCCCGCAACAGGTTTGTCTGAAGGCCGCCCTAAGGGAGAAATAATTCGAAGGTACACAGCAACGAGGGAACGGTGAGGCCCATATTAGGCAGTGAGTAATTGTTTGCCTCAGTTTACTCTGCCTCAGGAGAGCGGGCCCTACCGACAGGTACGACTTGACCTGGGAGGAAAGGAGGGGGCGAGGGCGGCTCCCGCTGCCTCACACGCGCCTCTCTTCCCCAACGGCCGTTGCCGAGGCGCGCGCCAGGCGGGCGGGGGGCGGGCCGTTCCCGCCACGCCTCCTCCCGCCCTCCCCGCAGGGGCTCCGTCGCCCCAGCAGCCCAGCCGCTCTCGCGCCCTTCGCGAGCCGAGGCAGCGCGCGCCTCGCGCTCCTTCCCCGCCGCTCGCGGCTACAGAAGAGAGCAGCCGCCGCCTGCGCAGCAACGGCGTCGGCGGCAGAGGCAAGCCAACGCCTCTGTCCACGCCCTGCCGGCACGATCCTCCTCTCCCTCTCCTTTTCAACACACGGCCTGGCGAGACACGTTTGTGGGCTTTTTTTAAAAAAAATAAAATAAGAACATAGGGCGAAGCTAGCCGCCCGCGCCCTCTGCTGGAGAGAGAGACTTTTTGCAAAACCATTTAAACGGGGGGGGGAGATAAAAAAAATCATGTTTCCTGCGTGCAGACGGATCGTTTAGGAAAGCGCTGCTTCCTTCCCCACCCACTCACCCCAACGACGGCGGAGTCCAGAGCGTGCAAGCCACCACGACCTCCCCGTCCACGCACCTCGGTGCAGAAAAGAACAGGCTTTTGCAGGGGCTTGGCCGCTCACACCTGGATCCTGCAAAGAGCGGGGAGGCTGTCACGCCACGGACTTCCTCCTCCCCTCCGCCGATCGCCCGCAGCTGCTCCTACAAGAAGCCGGCACGCCCCGGTGCGGAGATGCCTCCGGGTGTGCCCTTTCCAAATTTTTGGGCACAAAGATCTCACCTTCCCCGCCCCCGCTGCAACAAATCGAGCTCGCTACAACACGCTCTTGGGAGGCGCTCTTCCCCGAACAATCTGAATTCTCTGAATAATCAGCCTTGCGACCAGATCCCCCGCTCCCAATAGTCCCCAACGAGCCACCTCGGTTCGAACCATTTTGCACCGGATTGCACTGGACTGCTACGGATCGCCACACACCCCAGAGCTCTGGTCCGGGACTTTTGCTAGTCCAATTCCGCACCAGACTGTTACAGCGCTATCATTCCACTTTCAACATCCTATGGAATCCTGGGCTTTGCAGTTTAGGGAGGGGCCTTTGAGGATCCGTAGTACCCCAGCACTCCACAGGATGTTGGAAATGGAATAATCGCACTATGACAGTCCAGTGCGGAAATGGCCCAAGAAAAAAGCCCTCCAAATCCGGAGTGAAATCGAAGTCATTTCCAGGTTGCTCTCCTTCTCCCCCTCCCCACAAAAAGGGGGAGAGAAAAAACTAATGAGAATACCTTATTCCCGTGAAAACTAGGAGCGAAAAAAACCCCAAAAGGTACCTCGATTTACAGCTAACTCCTCCAAAAAGGCATAAACAAGACACACAAATTGCCTTCCCTGATAGACCACCCGTGCACAAGCAACTTGTAAGAAAAGTCGGTGCAAAAAAATTATTAAGAAGGGAAATTTACCTACCGGCCAGGCAAACTGAAACGGTATCACAATCCTGCCCATGTCGTGACTTTTCCCCTGATGAAAATTGCGGTTATTGAGATAAAAAGTATTCCCACCGAGCACGGGAGTAGATCCGGAGCCGAAGCTGCATGGCCCAGTGGGCGTGATTTTGGCCTGATATTCCTTCAAGCAGACTTTCACGTAAGTATCGCACTCGTCCCGGGTACAGTCCAAGGCGGGGGGCTTCGTCGTGCCATCACAACATTCCCCATTCAACAATTCTCCGTTGACATTCTTCACCGAGTTAATCTGCAGCTCGAAATAGCCCGTGGACTGGGAGACCTAAAAATAAGATTTCAAAAAAAAAAAAAAAAAAAGGCAAAAAGGGAGCGAGAGAGAAAAGAAAGAAAAAAACAAAACGACCCTCGTTAACGACACAGGGGAAGAAAGCGTGCAAGGAGATCTAGAAGGTGCCGCTCTTTAAAGAGTTTCCTACGCCAAAGCAGCCTTCCAGTAAAACTATTAAAACTATACGTGCTATTAAAAGATGGTCGAGACGTACGGGGAGGGGAAGGAGGGAGACAAACTCCCTCCACCGTGCCGCAATTCCGGCTAATCGTGGCTGGGAGGAAAGCTTACGAGAAGCCGCGCAAAAGAGCCCTGTAAGAATACTCCCTGTACAACTGAAAGCGGCACGTCTAAAACCAAATAAATCAATCTCTAGGGCTGGATTAATGGGAAATCCTTAGTCCTAGGAAAGATCGGGAGCGATGCAAAGCGCCCCTTCTCGTTAAAAAAAAAAAATGAATGCGGCCGGGGGATAAAACCCAGAATAAACGAAATAATTCGGAGTTACAAACATCATCCCGTGCAAACCCGCAAAGGCAAGTTCGCTTCGGCGTTCCTCCCCAAGCAAGGAGACCGACTGGAAAACGGGGACTCAAAGCAAAGGTAGAGACATCAAAGATTTCACAATCGCCTCTCACCTCCCCCCCACTCCAGCGAGATCGGGGCTTAAGTTTCCCAAAATTGCATTTTTAATTTTCTTCCCCAAGGTGGGGTGGAGAAGGTGGAAGGTTTCCTCAAACCTCCCCCGCTTTCCCGCCGTCTTAACTAGAAAGGTAAAACAGGCGTTGCAAAAATGCCTGTTCGCCCCCCTCCCCTCGCAAGAAAATAAATCAACTAGGAAGGCTGGTGGGGGACTTGTGCCCGAAAGGCCACATCGCCGCTTCCCGTCCTCTGTCCTTTACCTGCACCCATAAAGTTAGGAGCAGGGAGAGCCTGAGCGCCGCCGCCGCGAGAAGAGCCCGGTGCCGGCTGCTTGCCCCACAGTCCAGCATGCCTGCTGCTCCGCGTCCGAGCCAAACGCCGCGGGATCAGGGAAGACAGGCGAGGAGGAGGAGGAGGAAGAAGAGGAGGAGGAGGACTCGACAAGCCATCGACCGGCCGCTGCGCGGAGCATCGGCGGCGGCGAGGGCGGGAGGGCTTGTCTTGCGCGCCGCGGACGGCCAGGTGGGCGCTGCCCGGAGCCTTCGGGAAGGGCTGGCGCAGGGGCCCGGGGTTGTTTCGGGGTCAGCCGCTCCCTCGCGATGCCGCTTGTTATTCCCAACGACAGCCCCGAGCGGGCCGGCGGCGGCGCTGGAGGCGGCGGCCGCGGCACAGCACCACACGCCGCTCAACCCCGGCTGGAGCGCTCCTGGAAAGGCGGCGGCGGCGGCGGCGGAGGAACGGTCCGCGAGCAGCTCCCCTTCCCAGCCCCGCTCGCTCCTCTGGGCGCCTCGGCTGCGCGAACGCCCAACAAGTAGGTGCCAGAGTGACAGCTTCATCGCCCATTAGTCAGCGGCGGCTCGGTCTTCATATTAATGAGGGGGGAGGGACCCCCGGAGGGTGTGGCCACGCCGCTCCTTAAAGGATTGGGCGAGGGCGGGCGGGCGCGCGGGAGGGAGGAGCGCGCCCACTCTTTCTGCTGCGGGCGGGCGCGCTTTCTATCGCGCGCGCGCGCCGCTGGCCCACGCGCCGGAGCGTGCGCGGTTTGGCGTGAAGCCGCGGGAGGCTTCTCTCTCGCAGTCTCTCCTCAGAGCCTCCCGCCCTGCCGTTCAGTCGAGGTCTGCTGCCCTGCAAAGGGGACCCCCTGCGCCTTGAGCGCCGGCGACCTGTTGCTCGAGCGCGTGGCGCTGGGACGAGGGAAGGAAGGCCCGTCTGCGCTCCCGGGCGCGTGCGGGGAGCGGTAAAAGTCGCGTGCGGCCCCGCCCCGTCCCGCCCCGCCCGCGCCCCTTTCCGCCCCTTCCCTGGCGAGGTAAGAGGTGCAGGGCGGGCACGCGCCTCCCCGCGCCCTTGCCGCATGGGCGCGGGAAGGAGGCTTCTCCTGGACCGTGGCCCTCGCCGCGCTACACTGCTGTAACGCTATTATTCCACTTTCAGCATCCTGTGGAATCCCGGGGCTTGTAGTTTACTGAGGCCAAAGAGCTCTCTGGCTAACAATTCTAAAGGCCCCTCCCTAAACTGCAAACCCCAGGACTCCATAGGATGTCGGAAGTGGGATAATAGCGTTATACCAGTGTCGTGTGGAAGGGCCCCTAGCCACACTGGTACTGCTTGGCCACATGTGGCCAGATTTAGGATTTCACCTCTGTGCATCACAACACACACGAGATGAAAATGCGGAAGGAGGCGAGGGAACCTGCCTTCAGTAGGTTTTGATGCAGAGTTCTTAGTCCTACAGTGATCTAAATCAGCATGACTTGGGCCATTTCCACCTTACACCGTTTTAGCGCTGTTATTCCACTTTCAACATCATGTGGAATTCTGGGGTTTGTAGTTTACTGAGGCCAAAGAGCACTCTGGCTGAGAATTCTAAAGGCCCCTCCCTAAACTGCAAACCCCAGGACTCCATAGGATGTTGAAAGTGGAATAACACCCAACATAAAACAGTGTAGTGCAGAAATGGCCTATCCCAGAATTCCCCCAGCCAGCATGGCTAGTGGTGGAATGACAGTGAAAAATACATTTTACAAGATCTCTCTCTAAATATATAGCCGGCAGGCAACTTCTAGGGGTGCATGCACCCACACACATGTAGGTGCACATATGCACATGCATATGTCTGTTGTGTGTTTAGGTAATTGTTTCATGTGTCTTTTTGGATAATAGACTCCCTTTATTTGTTAAGATTTATATCCTGTTTCTCCCCATTCCCACTAAGGGGCTCAAGGCAGTCATTACTGTTTCAAGTTTGTAAACTGTTCACCAGTAGAGTGGTATGTACATTTCGTTTATAAATATTTGCTGGATGTTCAGCACTATTTGTATTTACCTTGACATAAACCTGCCTGAGTTCCATTAACTATTTATTCCCCTCCTTACCCCAGTAAGGGTGTTTAGGATCTATTCTAACCTGATCTTGTCTGTGTGAATTGATGTTTTCGCCTCTCCTTAAAGGATTGGGCGAGGGCCTCAAGGGACCCTTCTACATTACACAGTTACAGCACTATGATTCCACTTTAACAGCCATGGCTGCAGCCCATGGAGTCCTGAGATTTGTGTTTGATGAGACAACAGAGGAGCTCTGGCTGAGAATTCTCAATGTCCCTCCCTAAACTGGAAAACCCAGAATTCCACACCATGGAACTTTGGCAGTTGAATCATAGCGCTATAAATGCACAGTGTGAAAGAAGCCTGGAAGAACGCAGTGTAACCAAGAGCCAATTAATGCACATAGGTCAATTTCACTGTTAGAGTTTTAAGAGTAGACAGTCTCTCCCCAGCAAAACATATCAATTGGAATATACACTTAGATCAGCAAGGATAGAAAATGTACACTGGGTTTAACTCACTGCATCCCCCAGGTAAAATGGCCACAGTGATTCTAGGAGTTAGTTAGCTAGCAGGAGGATTGTGGGAGTTGTAGTTCTAAACAAGAGGAGCTTTCACATTGCACAGTAATCAGCTCTATGATTAACTGCCAGGATTGCATCCTGTAGAATCCTGGGGCTTGTAATTTGGTGAGGCATTAGAGGCCTCTGACTGAAATTCTAAATCCCCTTCCATAAACTGCCAATCCCAGGATTACCTATGATGGAACCATAACAGTTAAATTGGAATCAGAGTGCTACAGTTGTGCAATCTGAAAACACCCACCTCAGCACGTTCCAAGAGTCAGGAAGGAGGACAAAACTGGAACCTCCTGGACTTCTTAGAAGCAAAGTTCCTTTTTCTGGTGCAGTGCTGCCCAAGATTCATGGAAGGGTGTTGGCTTAATCAATCAGAAATGACCTTAATTAAGACATTCTGTTTTTAGACTTCAGCTTAATATCCAGAAAGAATGGGGTCTGTTTCAGAACTGGATGTCAAATTAGTAGCAATCTAGTTCAACTATCTTGTCTTGGTCATAGTAGTTTCCTGTGCTTTGTTCAGCCTCCATCTATGTGCGTTTAGAGACACGTAAGATAGGTCTTATAATTGAGAGAGTGAGAATATAAGCTTGAAAAAGAACATAAGCCTGAAAAGGTTATTGAAATTCATGATGTAAAAATCCTATGGCAATTTAAGATTTAAATTGACAAATAGAGCCTAATATGACAGATGTAACTGTGACTGAGAAAAAGATGGATTATAAATGCTGCAATCCTGGGAGAAAGCAGAATTGGAAGACAGAGATGAAAGGTGCCAAGTAGCTACTGGGCAGCAGCAACAGTGTGTGTGTGTGGGGGGGTAATACTGGTGGAGTTGCTCTCAGCGACAATATCAGCCGCACCACAGCTAACACTTGTTAGCACAAAGCAGGAGGCGGCACAGTAAAGCTCTTTTTGAATATCTTCTACCATGAAATCCTATCATGGAACACACAAAAATGAAACGAGATAGAGCCAGAAGATAAGACTCTTAGGTTGGATGGCACTCAACAAGCTACTGGGGTACAGCAGAATTCAACTGTGAGTAGCACTGTGGCTAATGGCACAACTGGACTCAAGCTGAAAAGGTGGTTGGCTGTTGACATGCTCAGAGCTGAAAGGAAAGTCTGAAGCTGCCCAACACATGTTATAGGGACATGGAGTGCAAGAATCATGGATCAGGTGAACCTAGACATAGTAAAACAAGAAAGGGAGTGTATAAACATTGTAATACTTGGGGTGAGCCAGCTAAAGTTGGACAGGAATGGGATATTTTGAGTGTTTTACTCTGGAAATTAAGAAATGGGGTGGCATTTGTAGGGAGGAGAGATGTAGCAAACGCAGTCAAAGCAACCAATGCAAAGTCTGACTGACCAATAAGACTTAAGGGAGAACCCATCAATATAGCCATAATACAAGTTTATGTTCCAACTATAGAGGAATTAAAAAAATGAAAGATTGTATGCTGGAATCTGGGAGGAAATGGATCATGCACCAAAGCAGAACTTCTTCTTAATCATAGGTGACTGGAATACAAAAGGAGAAAATAGAGCAGAAATTAAAGACAGTGGAAAATTTGGCCTAGGTTCAAGAAATGAAGCAGGAAAATAACTGAATTGTGTGAGGCGAACAGTTTTTTCATTGTGGACACATTCTTCAGGCAACCAAAGAAGCAACTGCATACATTGACATCACATGATGGCCAGTACAGAAATCTAATGGACAACGTAACTGGAAGCAGAAGGCTGAGAAGCTCCATTCTCTCTGCAAAAAGCAAGACCAGGAGCAGACTGTGGCACAGGCCATGAACTACTAATGTCAAAAATTGAGAGTAATGCTAAACAAGAGCACTAAACCAGCCATCGTGCCAAAATTCAATCTGAAGAATGTCCCGATAGAGTTTAAAGGTAATGTGAAAAAAAATAGAATTTTAGTATTAAGTCTAATTGAGTGGGAGCCAGAAAAAGTCTGGACTGAAGCCAGGGACATTGTCAGGGAGGAATGCAAAAGATATTATCCGCAGCTAAAAAGAAAGAAGCTGGAATGGAAGACAGATGAAACTTTTCAAGCAGTTAAGGACAGATGAGAAACAAGAGTAAAAAATGATAAAAATAAAGTTAGAATCCTGAAAGCAACTGTTCAACAACTTGTGCACAGATACAAAGAAAACTGCTATAATAACCAGTGCAGAAAAATAGAAAATGTCACCAAAAAAGGAAGAACAAGAGGCCTCTTTCACAATATCTGAAGAAACAAAGGAAAATTTAAACCAAGAGTTGGAATTCTGTATGACTAGCAGAATATATTATATGACGAAGTGGAAAGAAAGATGATGGAAACAATACATAGAAGAATTATATTAAAAAGATGGAAGAATGGCATATTCATTCAAGGATGAACCTGCAGAAAGTGAAGTGGAGGCTAACTCAGATCACTTGGAGGAAAGAAATCACCAGGAACAGATGGCATACCAATAGAGCTGCTTCAAGCTACGGAGACAGAATATACTGCAGTTCTGACTAAAATTTGTCAACAAGTATAGAAAACAAAAGAATGGTCCAAAGACTGGAAACATTCAGTTTACATTTAAGGCACCAAGAAAGGGGACACTAGGGATTGTAGTAGCCCTTGGTAGGACCATTGCATTGATTTCTCATGCAAGCAAGGTGATACTCAGACCTCTTCAACAAATACTTTTATCATATAGGGAGGAAGAAGTGCCAGATGTCCAAGCTGGGTTCAAGAAAGGAAGAGGCGCTACGGATCATTTGCAGACATGCTTTGATAATGAAGTGCAGCAAAGAATTTCAAAACAAAATCAGCTTGTTCTTTTTAGATTACAGCAAAACCTTTTCTTGTATAGAGAATGAAAACTATGTATTGCTCTTAAAGAAATGGGTATACCACAACATTTGATTGTCCTGATGCATACATAACCTGTACGTAGGACAAGAACCTACTATTAGGACAGAATACAGAGAAACAAGATGGTTTCCTGTTCTTAAGAGCATCAGACAAGGCTGCATTTTATCATCCTATCTGCTTAAGGTGTATGTTGAACATATCATACATAAAACAGGATCAGAGTTGGGGGAAAGGGCATGAAAATTGGTGGGAGGAACATCAACAATTTAATATGTGCAGTTGACACCATACTGACAAAGAATAGGAAAATCTTGGTGTGATTACTGAAGAAAGTGGAAAGGCAGTTTTGCAGTGAAACATTAAGAAAACAAAATAATGACCTCAGATGATTTACATAATTTTAAAGAAGACAACGAAGACATTGAAATGATTAAAGATTTTCCATAACTTGGTTCAGTCATTAATCATAATGAAGACTGTATTTAAAAAAAAGGCTAGGATTAGGACTTGGAAGGGCAGCAATGAAGATACTGAAATGTAAAGATATGTCTTTTAATACTAGAGTTAGGATTGTCCATCTGTCATATTTCCAGTTTCTATGTAGGGTAGTGAAAGCTGGACATCAAAGAAAGTTGATAGGAAGAGAATCAACTCATGTGAAATGGACTGGAAAAGAATTTTATGAATCTTGTGGATTGCTAAGAAGAAAATGAGGCCTGAAGGTTCCCTAGAAGTCAGGATGACTAAACTGAGACTGTTCTTTGGACATACCATTGAGAAGACATGACTCACTAGAAAAGACAGTAATGTTTGGCAAGGTAGAGGGCAGTAAGAAAAGAGGAAGACCGCATTACAGATGAATAGACTCAGCCACCATCCTGAATCTGCAAGACCTGAGCAGGCCAGTTGATGATAGGGTGGCTTGGAAGAGTTGCCATAAGTTGAAGTTGACTTGATGGCAGTTAACAACAAGAAAAATACCTCTTTCTGCCATTTCTAAATTTGTCTGCCCAGATTTTTAATGTCACTTCCCAAAGGGAAAAATACAGACTAGACACTGTCCCATTCAGACCGCTGATGCCTAAGAAGCTATAGTTTGTCTTGGAAGAGGTCCAAGGTATGATCACCCTGAGGAGTCCTTCATTCATATGCATTTTCCCTTTGGCTAAAACCATCAACATTTGATAACACTCTACATGCCGAGGCATGTAGAAAACTGAAGAGGGCTAGCAAAGTCAGACAAAGAATCCATAGGTGATTCTTGAGAGCTGTTGGAGCTCTTCCTTTGAACAGGATAGAGCCCAGCTTCTTCTCAGCCTTGACTCATTGGTATTCTCTCTTTGGGTCTTGGGAAAGGCAATTCATTCTCCCCACCACCATTTTTCCACTTTGTTTCCACTACCTGGCCTTGAACATTTTGTGATTTCCAGTGTCCGTGGTCCAACACAGAGCTTGGAAGTAACACACTATAAGTTAAACTGTTAACTATACTTAATTACATTTAAAGGGTTGTGAGGGTGCCACAAAGTCACATCACAAAAGCAATGTAACAGCATAACAAGCTACTTGTTTTCATCATTGCAATAAGTAATGGGGATCACTTGTTATGCACTGTAAATGGAAACAGATTGGATTACTTTTTAAAAGTACCTTTATACATTCTGGTCCACGAGCATTGGGCTGTTGGGGTTGTACTTCTATAAACTTCAGGACTCCTCCAAATACAGTCCCCCCAAGAAGTGGAAAAAACTGCAAAATATCAAAATGTGTGTATGTATCTATGGGAAAGAGGGTGAGGCATGGTGGGGAGATGGGGCACGCAACTTCCAGACCAGGTCAGGGAAAGGAGAGGAGGAGGGGGTGAGTCAGCATGGTAGCCCTACCTCTCTTGCCCGTCTCCTTCCTTGGATGTATGGAGAGCATCAGGAGAGAGTTTGTGGTGGTGAGAAATCAGGCTGTGAGCTGTCCTTAGCTGACCAGGCAGTGGCTGGTGGAGGAGGAACAAAACCAGAAGTGGATTTTTAATGGGCTCTGTGATTTAATCAGAGCCACTGGGAGGGAAGGTTCCCTTGATAAAGAAGTGCTTGAAGAGAGCGGGGGCAGGGGTTGGAGAAACTTGCAAATAAATCCAATAATATAAACTTGCAAATAAGTACAGGATTTGCTATAAGAGAAAATGGCACTGTATTTTTAAAATATATATTAAGATACTGTAATCAGATAATAGGTAAATGCAAACTGCATGCATTCAATTCATACATATTTAAAAGAGAAGATGCATCTAGAGATTTATAGTATTGTGATATACTAATCTTTGTTGCCTTACTAATGTTTACCCTAATAAGGTGCTTCGTAAGTCCTTACCTGAGAAAACGCTTTGAAATTCATAATTTAACTTGAAGGCACGTACACACACAGGTCCTTCCATAGGGTTCTGTCAATTGGAGAGGATGTACTTCCAGGCTATTTCTATTTACATAAATAATAAATTTTGCACTATTCTTTTAAAATGGATCTGTGTTGTAGTGTTGATGCTGGGCCTGTATTTCATCCTACAACTTTTCTGTACACTTTTTTCTTGAGAGCTCTTTAGCAAATTAGCAAGGTTAACCTGCCTCCTCATCAGTTTTGGGTTGTTTTGCTCAAGCACCTGTAGCCAGCCCAATCAAGGTATCTTCAGCTTCTGTGGGATTTAAAGCTGTTGAAGGCAGAAACTTTGATCCAGGCCAGCTGCTTGGGACATCCATGCAGGCAGTGGCGTAATAGAGCTCTCGTCTTTTAGGCATGGGAAATCGACTTCTCCCCCCTCCCGTCAACATTAACCCTGTAATCCCCACTGTATCATTAAAGAGGATCATCATGGGGAAGAAATAACCAAGAAGTCAAAGGACTACAGCCACCTTGCTGGGCTAGGGAATATTTCACAAAGCAAGCTTTGGCCCCCACCACCTTCCTTTTCAGAAAGCAGCCTGATTCCCCAGGCCGCCAGCTGGCACACACCACTCCACCGCTATTCATGTCCAGTGTGCAGCTGCAGCCACCTCCTTCAGCTGACACAGTGGCAGCTGCTAAAGCGAGCCAGCTGGCCAGCTGCTGTGTTGGCTTCTTGGGCTTCTCCAGTTCTCTGTCCTGACCATTTTACCCATGTTTGACCTGTTATTTTTTTTTAATTGACTTCCTTCTCCCTTTCCCTGTCCTTTCCACAGAGTATGCATAGTATAACTCCTAACCACCACATTCCAGTTATACCAGGCTTACCTATGGTACAGCTGAAGATTTCTAGATTTTAACATTCTAGCTACTTTCCTCTTGGTGCATGTAATTACTGTTTTTATGTGTCTTCCAGTCAACTTATAATACTGTGTTTCTAAGCAAGTTTTGTAAATTTACTGTAGTCCTAAAAGAGTCATATTTGGATGTTGGTATAAAAGGATAGACCTTTATAGCTCCAAACAAAGGCCTTTTTAAACAGTCTTTTTATGCTCACCTAGATGTTGATTTTTCTTCTTTGTCCTCTGTCTAGCTGGTATTTTTTAAAGCAGCATTGGCATTGGGAGGATGATAAAGGAAGGCTGGAGAAACAAAACTTTTACTGGCAGGTTGCAGGGGTTAGTCTGCCACAAATAGTGGAGTAAAACTTCAGCTGAGAAAGGCTGGGATTTTCCTCTAGCCAACTGTACAGTAGCTGTGTATGCTTGCCTATGACAGGCAAGGTAAACAGCAGCTGCCTCCAGAATCTCTTACTGAGTATGTGTGAACAACAAAACAGAGCAAATAAACCTGCTTCATGAGCTACCCGCAGCATGTTACAGAAGCACAGGTGTATAAATTTGGCCACCAAAAATGGAAATCATAAGAAAGTGGAGGCTAGTTAAAGAAAAAGCCATCCCTGGATACATTTTGGGATTTAAGAATATAAAACAAACAACAGAAACAGGGTGAGACTATGATCAAGCAACTTATGTGACTATTGCAGTCAACTATCCTGATGGTGATAAGCCACTTTAAGGTTCTCTTCTCCTCTTATATGATTGGTAGCCATCTCACCCCAACTCCAAACAATGTATAAACAGTTCTTTTAAAAAAAGAAGTCCCAATATGAATCATTGGGAAATCCCACTGTTTACATCTCTGTTCAAGAACTGCTTATTTCCTACTCTGTTTCCTTTTTTCTGATTTTTAAACAGTTACCAATTCATGAGAGGACTTCTTCTCTGATCCTATGGCTGCTACATCTGTTAAGGCATCATTGGTGAGGGATGTCATCAAAGGCCTTTGAAAAGTTCTAGTGAAACAGCTGGATTGCCCCTAACTACATATGAAACAACAGCATCATAGAGTTGGAATGATCCCTAATGCAAGGGACTCTAGCTAAAGCATCCCCAATAGGTAGCTGTCCAGACTCTTTCTGAAGAGAAGGAGACCTCATCACCATTCTAGGTAATTAGTTCTGTTGCTGAACCATCAAGAATAGATAAGATCTAGTGTTCGATCAAAATCTGCCATCTTGTGACTGAAAACTATCAGACTTAGTCCTACCTTTTGGAGTGGCAGAAAATAGACCTGGTCCCTCCTCTCTGAAACAGCTCTTTAGATATTTAAAGAGTGCAGTCATATCACTCCTCAGTCTTCTCTTCACCAACTCACCCAGTCTTGCCTCATGTTTCCTCCATACCTCTTGTTGCCCTTCTCTGAACCTACTCCAGCTTGTCTATATCCTACTTAAAAATGAGGCACCCAGAACCAAATACAGTACTCTAGATGAATTCTGACTAACACAAAATATAGTGGATCTATTATTTCTCATGTTTTTGGTGCTCACAAAGGACTATAACTGGTCAATGAAGCAGGACTCACCTAACAAAAGCCATGCTGATTCTTCTTCAGCAAGACTTCAGGGCCCTGTTGTCATTACTCAGAGTGATTCTGTGAGGGAATCAGCCATTTTTAGATCTCTCTCATTTGGTCAATAATATGCCCTCTTTGATATACAGAGTAATATTACCCCCCCCCCCGCATACCCTTCTGTGCCCGTCCTATAAAACCAGAATGGGATGGATTCCAGCAGGCTTTTAGGAACTTAACTGGAAGGGCTTTTAAGAATGTGCTGTTCTATTGATTTTTATCTTTTGCCTTTTTAATGAATCTGTTTGAAATAATTTTCATTCTGTAGGTAGTTCAACTTCATTGTAAAATTAACTTTTTGCATGTGTTTCTGTATTTCTTTTAACTTTTTGGAAGTCACCTGAAGTCCCAGTTTTGGAGAAGAGGAGGGATATATATGAATAAATTAGCATCAGCATCATCATGTCTCTGTCCAGGTGACACAAGACGGCAAAACTCAGGAGTCATTGTCAGTATAGCCAGTGAGACATCCTGGGACTTGCTCACAAATAATATAGCCACTGAGCAATGCTGGGAATTTCAATCTCAACAAAATCTAGAAGGATGAATGATCCCAACTTCTGCAGTAAGTTTTATCTATAGGTCACCATTCTTCACTGATTCTCTCCATTCCACCGTATTCCCTTTATGTGAATTATAGCTATGTTTTCCCTTAAAATCAAGCACTTCAACTCCCCTATTTTTGGGTAGGGGGCTTCTAACATTAGCACAGGCATAACCACGCATGGGATCCCTCTCCAGATGTCTGTGGCATGCCATTGTTAAAAGATATGTGTGTATACTGGGGGAAATTACTGGCTGCACCTGACTTGAAGGAATGGAAAGATTTTGGGGGGAGTGGCAGAGGATGTTGCTGAAGTAGACAGTGTAGTTGGAGCCCCTCAGGGAATTCAGGAGTCTGACTCCCTACCAACCTGGCTGAGTATGCACTTTCTAGATTTACCCTCAGGTTTTGAAATCTGGTTTTAAGAACTAGTTTTTGAAATATACCTTGAGAAGACAATGACTCTCTGGAAAAGACAGTGATGGTTGGCAAGGTATAAGACAGTAGGAAAAGCAGAAGACCCCATTCAACAACATCATCATCATCATCTGGAAGGCCTCAAGATTCCTACCTCTGATATAACCAAGTAAATTTGTTTTTTTATAATCTCCTTTCCAGACTTCATTGGAAAGACTTTACTGCCAGCTTGGGTCACTTGGCAGGAGAAGGGCGGGATATAAATACAATACAATGCAATATAGGACTTTTCTTTTGTCTTCTCTGACAGAGCAGAACTGGAAGAACTCATAGAATCGTAAGAGCTGGAATAGACCACAAGGGCTATGGAGTCCAACCCCTTGCATGTAGGAATATACCATCAAAGCACTCCTGACAGATTGCCATCCAGCCTCTGTTTATGAACCTCCAAAGAAGGAGACTCCACTACACTTTGAGGCAATATATTCCACTGTTGAATTGTTCTTACCATCAGGAAGTTCTTCCTAATGTTTAGATAGAATCTCTTTTTCTGAAATTTGAAGCCATGTCTCTGGAGCAGAAGAAAACAGGTTTGCTCCACCCTCCATATAATACTCCTTCATATATTTAAACATAGCTATCATTTCACTTTTTAACCTTCTCTCTAGGCTAAACATACTCAGCTCCCTAGCCACTCCTCATATGGCATGGTTTCCAGGCCTTCCAGGCATTTATACAGGAATTTCTCCCCTGGGATATTGCTCCTGAATTGTAAATTTCTTCAAGGTTACCTAAAAGATTTAGGTAAAGATTTGGCTCTCTTTGGTGTGACCTTGCTTCAGCTGATGATTAATAAGCCAGTAATTTCAGTGAAATAAATAGCATTTGCCTGCTCTAGACATCCACAGGTGCTTAATTTACCTGCCTGTTTAATTTCTTACTCCTCTGGTACCTGATCCTTGAGGCTGAGATACTTTGTTGGCTAGGATACCCCTTCATGTTCTCTTACGGACAGCTACTATTAGAAGTACCTCCTATTGTATCCCAGGCTAGCTTCTCCTTACCGCTGATGTAGACAAATCGATTAGGAGAACCTCACTTACAAATATGTATGTATGTATGTATATTTAAAAAAAGCGGAGTATGGGTGATAAACTCACCCAGCCATCCATGATTCTGGATCAGCCTGTATGCGAGGGCTACACATTACCTGGTAGAACTATCATTTGATCAGCAGCACAGAACAAAAGGAGATTGTTTAACTCTTCCTGTTCTCTGGTGCAAATCCCACCTACTCCTATGGAAATACCACAATGTGGGGTGTCACTTTTGGAAAAGTAATTAGGTACAATTACAGTACGAAATTATCCCTCCATCATTCATTACTATTATGGTAACAAGTTTTTATACAATAAATTGGTAATTTCCTGTTTTTAAAAAGTAAATGAGTCAGTTATATTTATATAGGTTTTTTTTAAAAAAATACTGAATCACAGAACTGTAGAAGGTCCTCTAGTCCAGCCCTCTGCCATTCAGTAATCCATAGCTAAAAACCCTTGGAGATATGGCCATCTAACCATTCCTTAATAATCTCCAATGAAGGTTTGCATCTAAACTGCCAGACAGTCTATTCCGCTGTTGTACAGCTCTTAATGTCAGGCTGGTGGCAAAATACAGGATGGAATCGCTTTCTATCTAACTCATGATGCAGTACAGTATCCTTCAGCACTTGAATTAGGTGATGTTCTCCATCCACCATTTTTAGGCTGCTTCCCTGTGTAAACCCCTAGTGCACAGTAAAGAGTTTGAGGTGGGATTGGGTGAAAAGGACCAGCTGAGCCATGTGGTAGCCCCAACACCTGTGGGCATTACAATTACATGGTAAAGAATATGTCCCACATCTTTAATACTATTTTAAACTAAATTTGGAAAAGTTAACTTTTTTAGATCATGCTGGTTTGCTGATCACATTCTGTGAGCTAAGATCCAAAAAACATAACTTTTCCAAACGTTTCAAAATGTTGCTCATTAGAACCAAATAAAGACCAATTCATTCTAATGTTAACTATGATATTTAATGTACTGGATTTAGTTGAACTGTTGTGTCTCTCAGTTATTGCCATGATTTTGTGTTTTTTTTAAAAAAAAGGGGGAAAAATTACAAGTAACTTGTCATCTGTAACTTACTATTTCTGAGTTCTGTGAATTAGTCAGTGTTCATATACAATGTAGTGCACATATACTTTGCAAACCAACAGAAATCCTGGATGGGTTGGAACCATTGTTATTGTTGCGTGCCTTCAAGTTGTTTTTGATTTAAGATGACCCTAAAGTGAACCTGTCATAGGGTTTTCTGGGGCTAAGAATGTGTGATGTGCTCAAGGTCACCCAATGGGTTTCCATGACGGAGTGGGGATTGAGTCCTGGTCTCTAAGATCATAGTCCGGTGCTCAAACCACTATATCATGCTTGCCTCTCATTGGAACCATACATATAACTAAAGGCTTATGCCCTCTTTACCTGTGATTAAGTGCCACTGCATTCAGTGGACATACATCTGAAGAAATGCACCTGATGCCATCTAACAACATCTCCTTCAAGATGGATCACAGTCTCCTGGAGGTGTTTACACAGGGACAGATTGCTGAGAAAATGTCGGCATGTGGTTAGAGAAAACATTAACAGTACAACACTATGGAACAAGCAGGCAGGCGCTTAGGGAGAAACAGATTGCTCCACCTGCCAAGGACCAAATACAACCCCCACCACCCAAAAGAAAAGGCTTCATAAATCTCTGGCCAAGACCCAAGATAACAAACATAATAACTTTCAGCAGAGGGAACCATTCAGTGATTCATGCTCGGTTCATTTCCACAACACACAAGGATTTTTTGCTGAAGGCAAGCTGTGCTTCAATATGAGCTTCCAGTCCATATGTAGAAGTACTTTGCTCTCAATGGCGAGCATCTGTCAGTTTCCATGTGTGAATGTTTCTGTCCATGCAGTTTAATGCAGTGGCTTTTTCACAGGTGTTTAAATAAGGCACAAAGGTGGAAAGGGAAGAGTGTGTCAGCCTCTTTTGCATCGCAGAGATCTTGGTGCCAGAGAAGAAGGATCCTCTGAGCAATTCCCCCCCTCCCCAATCTGTATAAGACCAGACTTTGTGGACACTGATTGCTTGGAAGGAGTCTCAAGACAGATGCCATTTCTGCACAACACTCTTATAGCGTGATTATTCCACTTTTAACATCCTATGGAATCCTGGGGTTTGCAGTTTTGGGGCCCCAGGGTTCAATAGGATGTTGCAAGTGGAATAATTGCGCTATAAGAATGTAGTGCAGAAATGGCCAGAGAAAAGAGGGAACACCTCCACAGTGTTTTTATTTTTTTTTTATTTTGTCTATATCCTGCCTTTCTCCCATAATGGAATCCAAGGCAGCTCACACCAAGGTTAAATTAAAGTAAAGAAAAAAACTTGAGGATAAAAAAAGTTAAAACAAATGAGGTAGCATATTAAAACATCACTGATCTAAACTCTCTTTTAAAAAACAAAACAGAAAAATGAAAGTAAAACTACAGCACATTTCCCCCATTTTTTTTAAAAAAAATACTCCCTGAAACTAATTAATCATCATATGCTAGTTTAAATCAAAAGGGTATTTACCTGCTGATGATAGGAAAGCAGAGAGGGGGCCAACCTAGCCTCCCGTGGAAGGGAATTCCACACTCGGGGGGCAGCTGCCTAGAAGGCCATCTCTCATGTCCTCACCTGTGATGGTGATGGGACCAAGAGAAAGCCCTCCTTTGAGGATCTTAAGACTTGGACAGGTTCATTTAAGGAGGTACAGTCTTTCGGATAGTCTGGAGCCACACAATGTTCGGTCATCAAAGGTCATAACCAGGACTTTGAATTCTTCAGGGAAATGGACCAGTAGCGAGTGAAGCTGTTTCCACAAGGGATATATATGTTTCCTGCAACCAGCCGCAGTCAGCAGTCTGACTGCAATAATTTGGACTCACTGAAATTTCTGAACAGTTCCCAAAGAGAGCCCCAGATATAATGCATTACAGTAGTAAGAACAGGACATTATCAAGGAACATGTTAATATGTCCAAGCATATAATATGCATGTAATTAACCTACAAAATTAATTGTCACAAGTTGTAGAGGTGGCCAATGGCTGAAGTGTCTGTCAGAAGAGGTTTTAGGCAAATTTATGTAAATGAGGTCTATCAGTAGCTGTCATTAATATTCAGATGTATCCGTATTGCATCAAAATAAATACATAAATAAATAAATAAAGTTCCATAATCCACAAGCAACAAAACCCTTTGTGGAGCCAACTCCAAAGCACAGAATATATTATGCAAGCTGTCAAAGCTTCACTGTCTTCTTTATCAGGCAAATATGTTAAAAAAGCATGCAGGAAAAAAAATGGTGACAATATTAGATTCACAGGCCTTCATTCTGCCTGAGATGTTGTCAGTTAAGATGGCATTGAGGGATTTAAATGCAAGAAGAAGCCATGCCCTTATTGGCCTTATGAGCACTAGGGACAAAGAGCAATAAAAGATAGGTAATAGAATTTCAACTCCATTAGCAACAGAAAAATAACTTAGTCTTCACAGGGCAAATAAGGGCCAGGATGAGAGACAAAAACTATTCCAGAGTTATGCAGAGAGGTTTTTTTGCTGAATTTGAAGGTCAGCCTTAATCCAAAACTCTTGCTACTAAACTACGTTGTGTTCTGTGCATAAGTGCAACAAGTATGAAAAGAGAGAGATTCTCTAAGGGAAGCAACTACAGAGAAGTCATTCCAGCCTAGGTTATGCACAATTAATCCAAGAAGGAAAGCACAGGGGCAAGGTTTTATCTGGTCTAGAAGTCATTACTTAAAACCAGTAGTCCAGATAACCAAAGCCAAAAAAGGATGAGACAAAGAGTTGTTAAATGCAGCCAGGGGTAAAGTATTTCAGGAAACACAGGAATACTCCCAGAGATTGTTGCAAGCAACATGGACTCCTAGCAGTTGCTGGCAGATTTATAGATATCTGCCTCTGGCCACCAGGTGCTTGATGAGTTTGTATCTCCTACTTTGCAGTTGCTGATTACACTGAAGCTTCTCTTCTTTTCATGAAACATCAAAAGATGGGGGTATATCTTCTGCATCTATCAAGCCCTGGTGAGAAGAAAGCTCCTAGCTCCATCTGTCAACAGCTGCTCAGTTTTGAGGAGGGAATCATCATCTGGAACTAGACTCTCCTTGCCATCCAAATCCTCTGCATCAGATTGCTCAGACTGCAGAGGATGAGTTATAATACATCAGTTCTTTACATTGCAAATGGAGCTTCCAAATCCAGAGACAGTATAGCTGGGAGTTTCAGGTGCTGGGGACAAATTACAGGATTTTAATGTGCTGCCTAGGTATATCTGAGAAGCATTTGGCTGGTAAAGACTGAAGGATCTTTGGCTGAGCAAGCAGGACCGTTCTCATGTTCTTTAACTTCTGTACCAAGCCCTGTGTCAGGTGAGATTCTGATTTAAACCAGTTTCTGAAAAAATGTACTCCACAACAGGGGTTGGTAGCCTTTGAACTTCCAGGTGTTGTTGGATTGCAACTCCCATAACCACCTCCCTTCTCCTCTTTCTTCTCTTTTCTTCTTCCATTTGCAATTGTGATAGTTTATAGTCTCAAGAGACATGACACACAAGGAAAAGGGGGTGGCAGCGAAGGAGGAGATTTAAGTTCAGCAGATGTTGGTTACTGTTTCCTGGCCATAGCAGTGGGAGTTAGGGTGGAGGAAGACCCTTTCACCAAGCCATTGGGGCCCAGGCATGACGGAGTTGTGTCTGCCTGCTTTTCTTTCCCTCTAAGGCCATAGCAGTGGCAGTTTGGATGGATGGAGGGCCCTCCTCAATTGCTGGGTCTATGCGTGACCATGATGGCCAGGGCGGCAGTCCAATAACATCTAGTGGGCACATCTCGTATGTGACTTGGGCAAGTCTATCAAAAAATTGCTGAGATCTTACATTGTGCAGGTGTGGTGCTGAATCTACACTCATGTAGTTAAGCAGTAGCTGTGCTTCACCACCCTTTTGTTGATGTTGAGCAACCAATTGCATATCTGCCAATGTGTCTACTTACTGCCTTGCAGTGCAGTCAGGAGTGTGCCGTGGCTCTCCCCTCAGTCCCAGTGAAGAAAGTGGTACATTAAAGGTGTCAACAACTAGTTATGTACCATCCAAGATTGCACAACTACATACACAACTGTTACACTTGCAGAATTCCCTTATGTAACTGTGAATTTAATATGCATGTAACATCATGGCCAAAAAAGTACGGCTGTTTGCATAAGGGATTTTGCTTGTATGTAAAATACCAGAGGGTGACTCAGAATCTCTTCAGAACTGGATCTGTGTATTCAGCTAAACAGACAGGATCACAGAGGGTATGAGTAAAAATAAGGGAGTACCAGTTTATACCAGAATTATTACAGTTCTATTTTAAGACTCCTAAAAGTATAGTTGCTGTTGTGTTTACAATTTTAAAATGTAACTCTTCCCTGATTCTCAAAACTTGGTGAACAATTACTTTCAATTACTTTTTAAAAGCCCAGAATGTTTTCATTCAGCAGCAGAAGGCGTAACACTTGAACAACCCCCTTTGCCATTTAGCGAAGCCATAATCCCCATTACACTAAAGGTAACATGAAAAGTTACACTGTAAAAGGAGTGAAGTTCCCACTTGTTACATTATACGCTATTTCTGCACTAGACTGTTATAGCGCTATTATTCCACTTTCAACATCATATGGAATCCTGGGGTTTGTAGTTTACTGAGGCCAAAGAGCTCTCTAGCTGAGAATTCTAAATGCCCCTCCCTAAATTGCAAACCCCGGGATTCCATATGATGTTGAAAGTGGAATAATAGCACTATAGCAGTGTAGTGCAGAAATGGCCATAGTTTCAATGTAATGCAGTTACACTTCAGTAATTGGAGACAGACATTAATTAAATGTCTTCCAAGCCTTGGTTTATGTGATGAATACAATCAAGTGGTAAAGTTGGAAAGCACCACTTTAAACCTCTGGGCTGGGGTTGGGTTTTTGTTTTCTGGCATGTTCTGTAATCTTCCAAAACAAAGGCAAAAAACAAAGCTATCTGCACATGTTAAAATACAACACTGGGGAGTGGCTGATGACGATTCCATTGTCAGTGGGGTAGTAAATCTGCTGTGGGTTTTAGGCTGCACATGAAAGGACCTATCCAAAGTGCTGAGGAGGGATTGGCTTCAGGACTTTAAAGGCTGAAGTAAAACTTGGAAGTGGATTCACTGCCCCACTGAGACTGGAACTACCACTGATGTGGGGAAGAAAAGATTTACCTGACGTCTCCAGTGTTCATATTGCTTAGGGTTAATCTGGTGATAAATGAACACTGCTGTTTGTATTCTGATAGGCAGAAGATGGTTAATAAAATGGAAGTGCCCTCCATACTTCAGTGGCCACCAAGGCATTAAGAGGATCCTTAACCTTCTGTTTGCCTTGTAATGCTAATTAGAGGGTGGGAAACTTGCAGAAGGGGGGCAGAAAAGATGCTTAACTCTTGCTTTGCCTGACCATTCTCCCCTGGATATACTTCTGCACCAGCTGTTTTAATCATTTCCATGAACTTTTGCCACACCAAGGAGGCTCTGGAACTGGTAATAAGCACAGCTGGGGCAAATGCCTAGGGGAGAAGCAATGGGCAGGGAAGAGTCAGTAGTTAAGGGAAATATTAAACAGCCCCCTTCACCTTTTGAATCTGTTGGAAATGCAACAGAGCTCAGCAATGAAAGAATAAATGATGTGTTAGACCAGCAGTGACTGGCTTAAATAGTTTTCAGTGACCCAGCATCTCCTCATCTCTTATCCACCTATCTTAACCTCTCTGAGATGTAAACTGATACTCTTTGGGAGCTTTCCACCTCTCTTCTTCCCACTCTCGCTTTCTCTTGCCTCTACTAAAAGTGAAATCAGCTTAGCACCCTTGAAGAGCTTTCCTTTATTTAATGGAGTCCTTATTGTAAAGCCTCTGGGGTCATTACTCCTTAATCAGAATTGCTAGCTGCTGCAGACATGCACTGTCTACTATCAGAATCTTCCCCAGCAATTGTGCTGTCCTGAGCTGGCAAAGTTGTCTTAGGAAGCCTGCATTTACTAAGATAGCAAATGCAGTTGCACCAGGGGATGGGGAGGCATTTGCCTCTCCCTGTAAGAATTCTACTGCCTCCATGAAATTTTCCTTCAGTCTTTATTAAATTTCAACCATTGCAATTAGTTGAGCATTTAGGAATCAGAAGAAAAGGGGAAGGCAAGGCTACCAAAAGAGGGTGAATACAGCAAATAGAAGATCTCTAGCTGGGAACAGTGAGTTCAGTGTCTCTCTGCCATGCTACAAAGTGCCATTATTTTGCTTCACTCCTAGTTCTACCCTCACTTGGTGTACTGGAATGTGAGATGACAGCTAGGTTTCTTTTCAGCATGGAGGTAGAGGAGAGAAGCACAGCTGAAGTCTTTTTAGGATGTGGTTAGAAGGTATGACTAATAACACCTGCTGAAATTCCATCTTCCACACAGTTATTAAAGGTACAGAAGCTCTATTTGATTTTTACCTGGCAAGCCTAGCAGAGAGTGGTGTCCCTTCAGGAAAAACATACTTTTTTTCATGTTTGTGATGGGACTAAAGTTAGTTATTAATTCTTTATGCATGCAGAGGTTCATAACATTGACTAATAAGAAGACATCATCATCATCATCGAATAATAGAGTTGGAAGAGACCACAGGGGCCATCCATTCCAACCCCCTGCCATGCAGGAACACACATCAAAGCACTCGCGCCAGATGGCCATCCAGGCTCTGCTTAAAACCTCCAAGGAAGGAGACTCTACCACACTCCAAGGCAGCATATTCCACTGCCAGACAGCTCTGACTGTCAAGAAGTTCTTCCTGAGGTTCAAGTGGAATCTCCTTTCCTGTAGTTTGAATCTATTGCTCCTTGTACTAGTTTCTAGAGCAGCAGAAAACAAGCCCGTTCCCCCCTCGACATGACATCCCTTCAGTTATTTAAACATGGCTATCATGTCCTCTCCTAACCTTCTCTTCTGCAGGCTAAACATCTCCAGCTCCCTATGATGCTGCTCATAGGGCATGGCTTCAATCTAGACTCTTCCCATCTTGATCGCCCTCCTCTGGACACATTCCAGCTTATCAGTATCCTGATGATGATGATGATCATTGTCATCATCATCATCTTTGTGTCTTACCTACCTCTCCCTGTGGATTAAAGCAGAGAACAACAAATTAAAATACAGTAACAAATAGATGCAGAACACAGTTAAAAACATGACCACAAGTTAGAAATACGTATTTAAAAGAGTACATCAGTTTAAAAAGTATACATATTAAAAATAATCAATTCATAATTTAAAAATTCATAATTTAAAAACCATCTGGATAGGCCTGCCATAAGAGATTGGTCTTTAATGGTGTTTTAAACTTAGACAGTGCATACAGGTTTCAATTTATTTACAGCAAATCATTCTACAATTTGGAAGCAGCTGAATTAAGAGTTCTCTGGTTAACAGTTGACAGTCTAGTCCTGGCTAACTGAGGTAAATGTGCCCCAGAAGACCTGAGTGCATGGGTCAGATTATACAGGAGAAGGCAATCTTGTTTGTGACTTGGACCTAAACCATGTGGGGCTTCAAAAGTACCTTTGCCTCCATTCAGAAACTAATTGGCAGCCAATGATTTGGTGATTTTAATATAGGCATAATATGATCATTCCTAGATGTATCAGTAACCAGTCTAGCTGCCATGTTTTGCACTAATCAACGTTTCTGAAGTTGGTACAAGAGTAGCCCAATATGTAGCACATTGCAGAAGCCCAGCTTTCAGGTTACCAGCACACATGCTATCATCTTTAGGTCCTCCAGCTCTAGGAAAGGGTGCAACGGGCATATCAACCAAAGTGTTAATAAATGTTTATATCCCCTGTTGTAGCCCTTGTAGGGATCCAGCATGGTGTAGTCATTTGAGTATTGCACTAGGACTCTGGGAGATGAGAGATTGATGAGCCACGGCTGATCTTGGGCAACTTACAATGTCTCAGCCTTGGAGGAAGGCAAAGGCCAATCTTCTCTGAATAAATTTTGCCAAGAAAACCCTATGACAGAGTCATCATAAATCAGAGTTGACTTGAAGGTACATAACGACAAGAAATAACTCTTCTCTTCCTATGTTTCCATGACTGGGGGATGTTTTCCTTCTTGATCAACAATAATTATATCCATTTAAGGCTACTGCTTTAAGACTACTGTTTTTGCATTATGCTCATTAAGGCATGATTACCTGAAAAGAAAATTACAAATGAATTTGTAAGGAATTGGAAATGTGTGGTCTTTGCCCTCAGAGAAATTTTGGACTACAGGCACCTCAAATGATTGTTCCATATCTTTAGGAGAATGGCTAAGATAACATAGAATTGCATCTGGGTCAGTGCTTTCTTTGGGTACAAGAAATAGTCCAACAAGTGTCCCACCTCATAAAGTAGGTGGAAAGGCATAAAGAATTATTTTGTGGGCCTTAATGTAAGTTTAAAATGAAGCTGAGCTTTTTCAGTAATTGTGACAAAATAACAATTGTCCATTTCCTTATATTTCTCCCTAGATTTATCAGGCCATCCACAACTGAAAGAACTGGCTCTCATATGAAGGACATTAAATAAGAGCTGGCCGAGGGATACAGATATTTTGGAGGGCTATGTTAGATGGAGAAGATGACAATTTTAAACCAAAAGCTCTAGAAGGTCAAAAGTTCCCCATCTCTGAATAGGAATGAAATTATTGCCTTATCTCTTTCAATTCTTAAACATAATTTTTATCGATTTTACATATTATTCTCTACTTCTTACAATCAATGTCACATATAACCCAACATCACTTATATCCATTAATCTTTAAATTCTGTTATTCCTAATATCTTATCAAATTAATAATTCTTACCCTTATTTCATTGTCAAAGGAAGCAACAAGTAATTTTAGCTATTTTCTTCCTGCTGGGAGAAAGTCTTCTAAACTGTGTAATTTTCAAAGACTACTTCTTTCTGTACGAAATTCACATGCTTTTTTTTTTCCAAAGAAAACAGCATTTTCTGTGGAGAAAACAATTTTTTTCCTGCGTGGAAAATAATATTTCTGTACTGAAAGTATTATTATTTCCTCCACAGAAAATGCTGTAATTGCTTCACATGTGATTTGTGTATAAGGGCAGAAAACTGAATTTTATTTTCTGCAAAGAAAATGCTGTTTCCTACATAAAAAAAAAAAAAAAGCTGGGTTTTGCATAATTTCCCCACCTGCCCCTGTGCAAATTTTGAGCAGCATGAATCTCAAACTGTGAAAATTCTTGTCAGTCTAGATTTATACTCATCATACTTAAGAAATGCTTTTTTGACCATTTCTTGAATATTTTTGAAGATTCTTTTCATCTCCACACCTCAAACAAATGCTGTGCATTCTAGCCATGTGATTCGTGATAGGCAACAGTAAGAATAAGTCATTTTGATATTAGAGAACCTCTGTGGAGATCTACAGAGCATCTGGCTTTGGGCAGCCAAACTGTTGCATGCGTTGAATCTCATTCATTGTTTTTGAGTCAGAGACAACCTTTTAGAGCAGTGGTTCTCAACCTGTGGGTCCCCAGATGTTTGTGGACTTCAGCTCCCAGAAGCCCCAGCCACTATGGTCAATGCTCGGGGCTTCTGGGAGCTGAAGTCCAAAAAAACATCTGGGGACCCACAGGTTGAGAACCACTGTTTTAGAGGCAATGCTCCTTGTTTCATAATATGTCTCAGCATTACAAGCTGGACTCATTCCACACCGGGTAATTCCAAACGTTGGCGGCATCTCCGACTGTAATCAAGGTGTGGCAAGAACTTGCCCTCACTTGTAAGGGAGAAAACACAACAGCTCTGGGGTTGTAAAAGATCGTGATCTTCCATACGTTAACAACGTTGGCTCACTTGTGGGGCTGGCCTGGCGCTTGACAAAGCAAGCTAGCCACCTCAGGCAACAGATTTTTGGTGTCATGACATGGCAGCAAATCATTAGTGATTTAATTTGTTACTATAATATTTTTTTTAAAAAAAAAGCTGCCAAGCAGGATTGCAGAGAAGAGGTGGTAGCTTTTTTGGTCTGATTTTGGATGCTTTGTAGCCAAAAAAAAAAAAAAAAGAGGGGTGGGGTTCAAAGAGACAGGGAGACAAACATCAGACTAAAAAAAAAATCAGTCCCCTAAAAAAAAACCCCCAACAAGTAATGTACTGAAAAAAACAAAGAAATTGAGTGTATGCAAAAACTGGTACAAAACATTCACAATATTACCCACACTGAAAGATAAATACACAGGAGTAGTAATCTGTAATGTATACAGCAGGGTAGATAACATACATATTGATGTCAATATAAGCAAATAAGAATACAGTTGGTCCTCCACATTTGCCCGTTTGACATTCATGAATTCTGATTATTCGCAAGGTGTGTGCATGTCTTCCCTCCCTGCTAGGACAAATGACAGGAGAAGGCAAGGAAGGGCATGGGGGCAGAAAGCACTATTTAGTTGGCCAAATTGTACTCGCTGTCAAAAATCAGTGAAGCTTCCAAGTTACTGAATGAATTGAATTGCCCGCAAAGTGGCTGAGAAAACATTCAATTGATGATGCAACTGTAACAAAATGTTTTGCACCTTGAGTTGGGTAAGTAGGAGGTACCATATGTAGCTTTGCTTCAGGAAGCATTGGCCATCGTCCTGTGGATGTGCTTAGCTAGTGGTTGCACTTTTCCCAGGGAGGTGTGATAGTGGCAAGGGAAAACAGACAAAACCTATTGGCTCTGAGCAGCTTATTTCTCCAGTGCCTGACTTCCACTGCACCTACAGCCTTTGTGACAACATTGAATACCAAAGTCAGGATCATCCAGGATTCACATCCCAGCTGAGTCATGGGAACCCACTGGGTGTGCTTGGGAAAGTCACACTTTCCTACCCTTAGAGCAGTGGTTCTCAACCTGTGGGTCTCCAGATGTTCATGGACTTCAGCTCCCAGAAGCCCTAGCCACTATGGTCAATGCTCAGGGCTTCTGGGAGCTGAAGTCCATGAACATCTGGGGACCCACAGGTTGAGAACCATTGCCTTAGAGGAAGGCGATGGCAAAGCTGCTCTGAACAAACCTTAGGACAGGGTCTCCATAAGTTGGAGTTGCTTTAAGGGTGCATAACAACACAGCAACAATCCTGTGCATTATAGGATGTCATGCTGTACCTGAACACCGTATTTGTGGAGGCCAGAGCCCAGTTTATCAGAGAGATTAGCCTCCCAAAGTGATTACTGCCTGTGGTACCTTTTGGAAATAAAGATGTATACACACATATGTACATATAGATTCAGGTTACCCTGTTTTCATTCCACTCCCTTTCTGAGAATCAGTTGCTAGCCAAAATACTTTTGGTATCCTTGTTGTTGTTGTTGCGTGCCTTCAGGTCATTTCCTAAGATGAGCCTATCATGAGGTTTTCTGGGGCTGAGAGTGTGTGACACTCAAGTGGGTTTCTACAGCCAAGTGGGGAATTGAACCCTGGTTGCCAGGGTCATAGTCGAACATTCAAACCACAATACCAGAGCTTTCCAAATTGTGTGTTGTGGCACGTTAGTGTGTCGGCTGTAGTTTGTAAGTGTGTCGCATGAACATAACAGGTGGAGGGACTGCCTCCTCCACCGCTGCCGCCCCGGGTCAGGGAAGACCCCGGTGAGGGCAGTGGTGACGGGTCAGGTCTGGGTGGAGGGGTTCACTTACTGAATTGCTTATTGAATTATTGTGTCATGAAATGATGCATGTCTAAAAAGTGTGTCCCCAACATGAAAAGTTTAGAAAGCTCTGCATTATACCATGCTGGCTTCTTTTGGTGTCTTACACACATGTAACAACAGAAGTGGTCAGACATTTTTATTGGGTGCAAAATGTCTATAGTTGGTAGGAGGTTGTAAAAGCAGAGTTGTACAGGAATATTTCTTCATACAGATGTGCGTTGTGCATGAATGTGCATGTGTTCCTTGGGTTTTTTTCCCCATACCATGCAGTTATAGCATGATTCCACTGTAACTGCTATGGCAACGTCCTAAGGAATCCTGGAATTATCAGTTTGGGGAAGGACAGAGACTCACTGTGGTGTAGTGGTTTGAGTGTTTGTTGGATTTGGACTTTTGAGAGGCCAAAGTCTGAATTGCCACACAGTTATGGAAACCCACTACATGACCTTGGGCAAATCACACTGTCTCAGCTTTAGAAGAAGGCAATGGCAAACTTCCTCTGAAGGAATCTTGCCAAGAAAACCCCATGATATGTTTGCCTTGTGGTTGTGATAAGTTGGACCATTTCCGCACTAGCCTGTTATAGTGCTATTATTCCATCTCAAAGGCCCCTCACTAAACTGCAAACCCCAGGATTCCATAGGATGCTGAAAGTGGAATAACAGCACTATAACAGGCTAGTGCAGAAATGGCATTGGAAACAGTTTGTAGAGACACAACAACAGATTTAAAATTCCCAGAGAAATTTAGTGCCTCATCAAAATACAAATCCCAGAATTCCATAGGACATTGTCATGAAATAGGAAATAGAATATTGTAGTGTGAAAAGCGTCCTGGGTTGTGCATTCAGTTGCCCATTGGCTGTTTTGGTTCTGTTGCGTAATGTTGTAGTGGAGTACAATTATTCATAACTCCACCTGTGGAGATCTGTGCTACACAACCACAATGCAGGATCTCAACCACTGTGTGCTTGTACTCAGATGTAGCTAAACCTCTGAAATCTGTCTGTTCATTTTAAATCTTATAGCAACCCACTAGCAATTTTGCCTATTTTCCCCCATCTCTGTAGTAAACAAACAGACTGGCTTTTTTGTTTGGGGTGGGACGATTTTTTTTTAATAAGTAGAAAAATTCTAACGATATTTGCAGTTGCTATGGTGAGCATTTGCTGTGCTGGCATGCAGTACTTGGAATATGGCCTCAAAAACACCACTACCAGTTCCAAGGGATGGTACTGGAACTGCTGTGTTTGAATGTTGAATAAAGTTTACATTAGTAACTGGACATGGAAAAGGTAAGGGTAATTTAAATAAAATGTTGATGTATTTTATATACATCATTTGCCATTTTTCCCCCCTCTGGAGGTCCTTTTTTACCCCCCTCCCCAGTTAGAATTGCTCTCTCAATTGTCACCAAAAAAGTGGCCATCCTGGGTGGGGGATTATGGGACTTATAGGCCAAAATGGCAACTCTTCCAACCTTTGCATAATCAAGGGTAGGCAACTTTTTTCTGTTGAAGGATGCTTTCCTTTTCGGGTAATTTGTTGTGTGCAAGGAAGGACATACCCTCCAACGTTTTACAGACGAAAACCATGTGGACCAAACAACAACAGAGTATAGTCAAGATGGCAAAAGTTATTAATAAGGAAGAACAGACATGCTAGGAGAGGCTGCTGCAGTTTGCTTTTGCCTGAGCCAACCAAGCAGGGCAAGTTTCCTCCCCTCCTCTTCCCGCATCCCCGAGTTAACTGAGTGGAAACGGCTTTTGCAGTTTGGACACAGTTTGCACCCATTCAGATAAGCTGTGGCCAAAGGGGGAAAGTGGAAGCAGGAGAGGGAAACTGGGACATTCTGAAACAGCTGAAAAAGTGGGACAGCCAAGGATAAAAGCCAAAAGCAGGCATCTCTTCCCCTACCTCCACCCCTTTCTCTCTCTTCTGCCTTTTCCCTCACTTAGCAAGTGGCAGAGAAGGGATAAATTGTTCTTCAAAGATCTTAACTGACAACTTGCACAAGTCTTTTGAAATTAGGCCAAGGGCCACATATTATCAAGTTGAGGGCTGCAGGTTGCCCACTCCTGCTATGCACCAGCAATGCTTGATATATGCAATGCTTGATATATGCTTGATATATGCAAGTACCTTTCAACTGGATCTACTAGCCAGGTTCATTTCAAGCACCAATATCATTCTCTTTTTTCATTAGAGAGCACCCTGCAGGGAAACTCTCTGTGCCTCTACTAGTTGTGCCCGGAGGCGTTTACAAATCATCTTTATCTCTTTTCCTGCTGCAGCATGTGACAGTATATGCATTTGGCATGCAAAGAAGTCACTTGGAGATGTGTAAGAGGAGCTCCAAATGAACAATCTTCATTGATCTGAAGAAGCAGCTGTGATTGCGTGAGAGGTCTTTCCCAGATTTTTTGACAGTTCTTTAGTAGTGGCAGGATTTCCCTAGGACCCCTTACTGGCCTATAGAACTAATTGTGGAGCTCATGGTTAGAGGCCCAGACATAATTAAGCAGGGACTTAGTATAAACTTGCAATATCAACCCCTTTCCAGTCCTAAAATGAGAGTTCATTATCCTATACCTACAATTTAATGACCCATGGAAACATTACATTCTGGTTCCCCCCCCCCCCTAATTGCTGGCAAGTTAGCCTGTGAATGAAAGATCTTGAAGACACAATTTTATTAACAGTCCAGCTGAGTCTTGCCTACTCAGTGCTACTCTGAGCATAGTCTCTTGCCTCATAGGAGCATTCAGTCCTGCCACCACAGAAAGGTAATGCCATGGTGGGAACTCTGGCAGTACTGCTGTGCATTCTGCATTTAGCCCTTATCTATTGCTTACTGTTTGGATTAAAGCGATGAGAATGGTAAAGCATATTGGATGCTAGAAAACACTATCTTCTGTATATCAATCAGTGCCTATCTATAAATATTTTGAACATATTAATAGAATTTTGTTCTTGTGAAGCCTTCGTATGAGCTGACAACTAGGGCTGGCCCAAGTAATTGTGCTGCCTGCAGCAAAAGACATACTGATGTCCTCTTTCAAGTCTGTGTATGTATTGCAGCTTACCAGACTTGTAGTTCCATGGGTCAGCACACTTAACGGCAATAGTGCAACTTCGGAGGAGGTTGCATGGCACATTCAACCGCATCCTCCAACACTTCGCCCATTCACTAAGCCACTTGGTTTCTGCTTGCCTGTCAGTGACTCAACTGTTTTAATGTGGTAGTAGTAGTAGTACTAGTGTGTCCCATGAAAAGTACAATGATGCACACACCTGTGGGATGCCTGCTAGCACTCCTGGCCTGTGTTGGTTCTTTTGGCCTGTTTGCTTTGTCCTGGGCCTTGGACTAGCCCGTGGCTATAAACTTGGAAAGCTGGCACAAGAACACTGGTATCTTATGGCCTGCACCAGAGCTTTCCAAGCTTTTCATGTTGGTGACACACATAATTTTGCAACACAGTAATCCAGTAAGTAATTCAGTAAGTCAAGGTGGCCCTTCCATCCAAGCCTGGCTGCCACTGCTGTTGGCCTCACCGGGGTCTTCCTTGGCAGCAGTAGCCCCTTCACCCAGGCCTGGTCCACCGTGGTAGCAGAAGAAGCAGCCTCTCCACCCATTATGTTTGTGCAACACACCTACACACTGCAGATGACACACTAACATGTTGTGACACACAGTTTGGACAGCTCTGGCCTACACCATGGGAGTATCTTTGCTGCTTTACAGCACCATCCCATGACTGCGTCAAGAATGGAAACTACCCAGTCTCACTAAGAGGAATCAGGTGACTTGAGGAACCAGTAGATCCAGAAGGTTTTAATTCTAGGCTTGATCTTCCTTTCAGGCATTTGCGCATAAAGGAATAAGGGGCTGGGCTGGGCTTGGCACTGAACATGACTTCCAGCCTGCTCTTGATTGTGTCTTCTTCTCCTCTAGACCCTCTGGTGCTTATAAGCCTGACTACTGATCTGTTTAGATAAGGGCTGAGCGATGTGGACCTTTAGATGTGGTTGGAGTGCATCTCTAGGCACTCCTCAGCACTGGTTATACTGGCTAGGGTTGGTGGGAGCTGGACTCCCAACAACTTCTGGGGGGGCACAGCTTGCCCGCTCCTGTATTTAGACAATGCCTTTAGCCTCTGACCCCACTAGGTCCTCTGCCTATGGTACTCTGACATTGATTGACTGAACCTGTGTATTGGCATAGAAAGTTCATTGATGAAGGAATTAACAGTATGGTCTCCTGATTCTGTGAGAGAAAGAAATGTTGTCTTTTTGGCCAAGATTACAATCCCACGCAGAGCATGACTGAGGTCTGAGAGGAGGGCCTCTCAGGTGAGGAAATGGTCCAGAGTAGACAAGGGATTGATAGACAGCCTGTAATGAAGAAATAGGTGGAGAGTAAAGTTTTTTAGACAAAGAAAATAGAAGAAGAAAAAACTGAGGCAAAAAGGAGCTCATCAGAGGTTGTAAAGAAACAAAATGAGTAGGGGCTGCATCTTCTAGGAGGAGGGAAATGTGGTGCAAGGGAGGCTCGCCAAGGTGACCAATGTGGGACAAAGTTGGTGCCATTCCAAAAAGTAATGAGTTAAAGGAACGATTGAATATTAGAGAAATGGAAGTGAAGAAAAGAAGATGCAGAAAGAAAGTAGGACTAGCTGAAATGTGACTTTGTAAATCCTTTAATTGGCTGTTTATTGATTTTATCTTGGATGTTATGCAACCATTTGTACTGGGTATTTGATTGCACATACGCCTTATGGATTTCTCTCTTTTAAAAATGCAAGGGATTAATATTGAATCAGAAAGGTTTATTAAAATGATTATTTGCCATGTTTCTTGCTTTCTGACATTTTTTTTCAGCACAGGAATCTTATCTTGGGAGAGATGCAATTAAAGATAATGGTGTCATCATTCAGAAAGTCAATGTGGCAAAGATCGGACGTGTAATGTGGGTTGACTTCATTATCCCACAGCCATTTCTATCTGACTTGATATCAAAGAGAGTTCCCATCAAGAGGAAGGATGTAAAAAGGCCTACTTTTAAAAGGCTTTTAACTGCAACTGTGCTCTGTAATACAATTACACCAGCAGTAGTTTCCTCTTTCATAGCACTCTTCTCCTAAGTAACCTTGTTTTGATGATGGGCTAATAATTCATATGTCGTGAGTAATGTTCCATTTACATTGTTCCAGGAAAGGAGAAAGGCTGGGAGTCTTTTTTCCTTTCCTTTCCTCCTGAAACCAAAAATTCCTGTTACAAATTGCTTGGTCATCCCAACATTCATTGCCATGCATTGATTATTACGTATTTGTTCAGCTGAAATAAATCTATTGCAAAAGAATTAAGAGGCTGTATCTCAGCCCAACCAACCAAGTGAAGACTACTTTAGAAAACACCTAACATACTCTAATGACTGTTCATTGCACTGGTGACCAGTTTTAATGAAATTGGATAAACATGACTGCTTCTTCCATTGAATCATAAAGCTATATGATTGAAAATACATGAAACTGGCATAGGTCAGAAACTGACTGATCTGTCTATCATTATTATGGATGAAAGAGAACTACTTTGCTCAAGACAGAAGCAACAGAATGGTTTAGGTGGTGACAGAACACCAAACAGACTGAAGGGGATGCACGTAGAGCCAGTAAAGTGTCCTCTTTTTGATACAGCAGGTGTTCCATTTGGCAAAGATTTTTGTTTTGAAATTTTGTTTAATTGGAATAGGTGGGCTACAGAGCAGAATGGACTCAAGAGTTCTGTTGCCCAGAGAACAGAATGCTTTGTTTTGTCCAAATCAAATGGCACCATCCATCTCCTTGTTTTGTGTCCCCTCTCTCTGCCCAACTATGAGCACTGATCTTTTCCCCAGCAACAAACAAATCCGCCCCTCTCCGTTTAATGAATGATTTTTCCATGATTATCATGTGGGCCTGCTAAACATTCCACCCATCTGCACCCAGTTCCATTAGCAGCACTGTCACCAGCAATGAAATGACATGAATACCAGGCTATCGTTGCCAACATGACTGCAGGAAAACATTAATTAGCCTTCATTTGCATTTGTCAGTGCTACTTTTGGAGAGACAAATCTGTCATGGTAAAGATGCTTTCACAAACCATCGCGGCTTATGGGATAAGCAGATGTACTACTGAACCTTGCTGTCTTGGTTGTATTTGTATAGCCTCAACACCACAGCCACATGGGGCTTACTGTCCGATTCTGTTGGAAAGGACAAGATACTGTGGCAGTAGGTGAAACACGGCGTTGCGCACATGGGACAGAAGTACAGAATGGCCATGCAGAGTAGTCACTGAGCATAAGGATTGGTGGCAGGAACTATAACTTCGTAAGACTAGGGGAAACTGGTAGTTGGGGTGGAGTGATCAAGTGCCAAAGACTCAGTACATCTTGGAGTGGAACCACTGATGAGAGTAAGAGTGGAGAATCTTTGGTCCTCCAGAAGTTTCGGAGTTTGATTTCCAGAGACCCTGTTCTTGCATGGCTCACAACAAGGGATTGTGGGAATCTGAAACATCTAGAAGACCCAAAGCTGAAAGCTGTAGGGCAATTCACACAGGACTTCCATACACAGTGGCAAAGAATTAAAAGTGGCAGTATAGGTTCCACTCAGAGGCTTAACACCTATGGACACCTTGGCTATGCTTTGGGACTTTGACCAGAGTCTGAAATGTTACATTTTGGAGGACATCTCCTAGAACCCACAACTTGAAGGGGAAGATTCTGGGAGTTGTAGTCTCTCAAATAAACTTTTCCAAGCTCTGCTTTCACCAAAAACTTGGAACTTAAAACATTTCAGGAGATCCAAAGAGATTCCAAAACAGCCTCTCCCCTTAAAAGGGAATTAGTTTTACTGGCATACTTGTTAACAAAACCTCTGAGAAAGAAGCTTCTTTTTACAAAGTCTTTGCCATCTGGTTGACGTTTGAGCCAATGGACAGCTGGGATAACTTCTTCTGAAGAGTATTTATCTGCTATCTGTGCCTGTGGAAATGGGTTTAGCTTGCCCTTTATATTGTCTTGTGTACTTGAGGCAATCTTGCTGCATGTAAGCATTCCTCACACCAAGGAAATATGTAGATAACAGGAAGCATCTTTAGGCTCAGTGTTAAGGAAACATTTTAAAGATCTCTTCTTAACAAAAGGCCTCAAGTCTTCCTGTCAGATGGAGCCCTCCAAATCAGCTCTGGCTCCATGCAAAACAAGGATTGTTAATTAGGGGAGAACCACTATGGACTGATACTTCTGGCTCAGGAAATCAGGGTATCTCCAAGGCCCAACCACATACCCTTCAACATTTAACAAGGAAAACTGGGAGACATTTGGCCATGCAACATCAGAGTGAGGCCAAGATGGCAAAGGTTATTAACCAGGAAGAAAACACAAGCTAGGAGAGGCTGCAGCAGTTATTTTTGCCAAAGTACACAGGAAAGGGCAAGATTCTGCCCTCCTCTCCTTCCTGCTGAGTTAATAGAGTCAAACTATTTTTGCACTCAGTTTGCAACAACTGAGCACAAAGGGGGAAAGTGAGAAGAAGAAAGAGAAAAAGGGACATTTTAAAAACACTTGAAAATCGGGATGACAGTGAATTAACTGGGACTGTCCCTGCCAAACTGGGAAATTGGAAGTTATGGAACATGTAGTAATGAGGGATATGAGTCTTGCAGACTTGTGATGGTATGGTTTTGTTTTGTCTGGTTAAAACTTGTGGATATGGGCAACTGTGGGCCATCTTCTAGAAGAAGCAGTTGGTCTTCTAACTCCTTTTTTTTTTTTTTTTGGTGCCCTTCTGCCACCCTTACTGTGCTATGTGTGTAACCACATGGTAAATTGTATTACTCAGATGTACTCTTTTGCCAAGCAATGAGATTAAAACAGAAACTTAAGGCAATATTTAATCTGTCAATAACTGGAGCCCTAAAGTCTTTCTCCGTTCTTAACAATATAATTACTTGAATCAGTATTTAAGCTGATTCCTGGAGAGGGTGAACAGAGCTGAAGCAAAATAGTCTTGAGGCCTGTTTTTCTATCCTTTTCTTCAGAAGCTGTGCAACAGAAATAAATTCAGTAGGGACAGCATTTCCCAGGGGAAGAAGGGAGAGGCAAAAGGACTGACAGAGGAATAAGGCAAAGGGGCAGTAGAGAAATTGAACAATTTAATTAATTAATCAATCAATTTCCTGCCTTCCTCATGAATAGGAACCAAGCAGCTCACACATGAATTGAAACAAGTTACATGAATGAACAATCTACTGTATAAAAGTCAATGTCTGTGATTGGCTGTGTGAGGTGAGAAGACCTCATACGATTGGCTGTGAAGATTCTATGGAATCCTGGGGTTGTTAGTTCAGGGAGGGGCCTTTAGAATTCTCAGCCCAGAGAGCTCTTGGACCTCAGGCCGGTTACTATGGAGACAAGGTCTAGCAGCAAGAAGAAGGGCAGTATATTCCCTCAGAAATCAAACCCTCTGTATGTTAACAACTCTGAATACAGATTGAATTGGGGAATATGAGGATAAGTTATAGGTACTGGAATAGGCTGTTTCTGTGGAGACAGGGCCTAGCAGCAAGGAGGAGGACAGTGTATTCCCCCAGGAACCCAACTGTGTATGTAAATCACTATGAATACAGATTGCATTGGGAAATATCGGGAAAAGTTACAGGTACTGGAGAAGACAGTTTGGTGAATTCTTAACAGGAAAATAAAATCCCGGGCAATGCCGGGTAAATACGCTAGTAGTAATAATAAAGTTAGAGCCATCATAGTGTAGTGGGTTGCAGTAATATAGTTAAGTCTTTTACTTGAAGGCCCTTTTCGCATGGCATTTGCCATGCGAAAGGGCCTCCAGAGCGTCGCACGATTGCAAGGAGTGTTTCAGACAACATCCTCACAATTGCATGATGTTGCCAGGGCCAGCAGGCACCGATCGTGCACTATTTCATTTTCAGCTTGTGGCCGAAAATGGTGCGTGATCGCACATTGCTCCAGGGCCCCATGTGCACTTACCTTGTGTGCAGAGCTCTGGACCCGCGGCCCTTGTCTTCCTCCCCCAGTGCAGCCTGGGAAGATACCCGGCTGCGCTGCAGAAGGAAGAGGCGGAGCCCTCATGCTGCCTGCTGGCCGGCTGGCAACTCCTGGAAAGCCAAAGCAGCGGGGATGCGAGAGCCTCTCGCAAGAGGCTGCTCGCGTGATCCCTGCGCCCTGGCGTCAGACAAAGGTAAGGTGCGGAAAGGGCCCAAGTCTCAAGGCAAGTGTCAAGTCTCTACCTTTAGATCTCAAGTCCAGTCTCAGGTTCTTGCAGGATATTTTCAAGTCAATTCTCATGTCAAGTCTCCAGTGTGGGAACCAAATTTAACAGGAAAAAAAAAATTGATGGTGGGGTGTATTGGGGGTGGTCAGTGGGCTTACCAAGTGTCTGCAGCTTCAAAAGTGGGGAATAGGATCCATCTTACTTCCCATTCCTCAGGCTGGAGACTTTTGTGCCAATGGGCATAAAAGAGTCTGTAGCTTCTGAAGTGGGGAGTAGAATCCTTCTTACTCCCCCATTTCCGAAACTTCAAAAGTTTTAAAAGGAAGGAACCTTTCTCCTCAAGCCTGTTGCCTAACACAAGGGAGACACTTCTCTCTTCATGTAAACCAAGGGTTAATGAGATGTTAGGATTACATCAAGGGTCACAGGGTGAGAGTTGACCAACCAAAAGGAAAGGGTCAGCATCACAGGTCACAAGGTGAGAATTGACCAACCAAAAGGAAAGAGGCGGGCATCTTGGAGATGCTTCCAGATCCTTCCAAGGAGGAAAATAAAACTTCTGAGAGGCCATGTGGCCAGAGAGACACAGAGAGAGAGAAAGAGAGAGGGGAGAGCTGGCCCAGTTGAGCTGGCAGGCATGCCGTGTCTCCTGGACCCCCCCCTCCTCCTTTAGACCATCTACGCCTATAACCTAATTGTGAGTAACTAGAAATAAGTAGTTAGTCGCGTTAGGGCTAATGTTGTTATTTTGGGAATTGGCTGATCTTAAGAATGTATCTGTGCTGTTATATCTGTTTTGTAAATTCTTGTAACTAAGTGTACCTGGGAGAGGGGGTCTCCCAAGTGTGATATTGCTTATTTGCATGCCTTGATTAAAACACTTTTATAAACCTCCGTTTCTCTCCATTTCCACGCCAGGGTTGGCACACGCTACATAGGACCTCTCACTCAGGGGAAGGGGGAGGTGGAAGTTCCTTACGCTTAGAGATTAGGCAGAGTCCCTCCTGTTCTGTCTAAGTAATTCATAATTCAGGGGGGTGGTGGCAGCATGCCTGATAGAGTTGGGGAGATTGCCAGTCGTTCCATGCGTGGAAGTCAGCTTTGGGAGGCTGGCAAGAACCCTAGTAAAAGCACTGGGAGGGAATTTCCAGTCTTGCAAGGCTGGAAGTCAACTTAAGACTGGAAATAAACCTACAGAGTCACATCACCTCTGAGAAATTGTGCCCTGCACTCTGGGGCAACTCTTGCTTTCTGCTATTGGGAAAAGTTTTAGAAGGCTCCTCCAATATGCAGCGGGCACAAGATGCTGAGCAGACCTCAATCCCGCCTCAACCAGGTTGCCGAACACATTTGCTATTCACCTCCAAGAAATACACCCATGCTTTGGACTTGAGACAGATCATCAAGTGACCAGTAGGCAAAAAGAGAAGGAAGCATTGTTCAAAGTCGTGAATGTTTCTGGATGAATGGATTACATTACTGAACCAAGGGCAGCAAGTCTGTCAGTACAAATATACAAATCACAAGTCAAATCAGTGTGTCATTTCTTGTCAAGTTGAGTCCAAGTTGAGTCACTGAAGTGACTTGAGTCCGAGTCAAATCGACTTGAGTGTACATCACTGGTGGTTTGAGTGTTGGACTGTGACCCTGAACTACGACCCTGGAGACCAGGGTTTGATTCCTGCTTGGCTATGGAAACCCACTGGGTTAACTTGGGCACATCACACACTCTCAGCCCCAGAAGATCTTGTGATAGGTTCGCCTCAAGATCGCTGGAAGTCAGAAACGAAGGCACAGAACAACAAGAAATAATAAACTTAACAGCACATAAACAACCATGTTAAAGCATGAATCCTTGAAAACAATGTGAAGTAATTTAAAACATTACTTTTTGGACAAGGCCCGGTGACAACCAAAATGGCTCTTGGATTACGTAACAAAACTATTTGTAAATGTCCTCTTAAACTTTTGTTTGTGGGCAGAGAAATTTGGTGAGGCGAGGAGGAATATCACTGCATTTCTTCAGGTACAGGGCTGGAAAATAATTCCCTGTAAAGCACATTGCAAATAATTGCAAATAAGTTACTTGTTTGCTCTAGCCAATAACGTGCTTGAAGAAATAAGACATAAGTGAGTGCGTGTGGAGTGCTGTATTGGGAGCAGTGGGGAAAAAACTGTAACAAAAAATCAGTGGCCATTTCTGCACTGCACTGTTATAGTGCTATTATTCCACTTACAACATTCTGTGGAATCCTGGGGTTTGCAGTTTAGGGAGGAATATTTAGAATTCTCAGCCAGAGAGCTCTTTGGTCTCAGTAAATTACAAAATTACAAACCCAAGAATTCCATAGGACATTGAAAGTGGAATAATAGCATTATAACAGTGTAGTGCGGAAATGGCCAGTGTGATGCAGCGATTAGAGCACTGCACTGGAACTTGGGATACCCAGGTTCTAGTCTCCACTAAACCAGGAAACTCTAGGTGACTCTCAGACAGTCATATTCTTATAGAATTTTTGTGAAAACAAACGGGGTGGAAGAAAGCCACGTACATTACTTTGAGCTCCTTGGACCAGACAGGCTACTGTTGATTTATGCTAGTCTGAAAAGGTCTATTCTCCCTTTCAAGTGTTTGTCTGTGTCTATCTGTCTGTCTGTATGTGGACAGTAATGGTGCCAGAGTGAAAACCAGCAAGGGCTCCTGTACCTTTTATAGTTGTGTAGAGCATCAATTCACAACTATTTTTTGGCCACGCTCTCCCTTAGGAGCTCTTCTCAGGTTCCAGGCCCCCCATGTCAGATGGGATACAACACAAACAGAGAGACAGAAAATCATTTATTACTGAACACCAAGAAAACTTGAATATTCTGACATACTAAACTTTTTAAAAAGAATGTATGAAATTAAACATTTACCAGGCCTAATACAATCCTTGAGTTTGGTGCTTTTCTGCAAGTTTCATGAAGTCAGGCTCCAAATTAGACAATGGCAGTCGGAGGACACCTCTTGTCACGTCTTTCGGCACTACATGGTTATAGTGCCATTATTCCACGTTCAACATCCTATGGAATCCTGGGGTTTGCAGTTTAGGGAGGGGTATTTAGAATTCTCAGTAAACAACAAACCCCAGAATTCCACAAGATGTTGAAAGTGAAATAATAGCACTATAACAGTGTAGTGTGGAAATGCCCAAATAGCAATTCTGCTCCTGAATTTTGTCAAGGAAACTACCTTGCTGAATCCACAATCAACCAAATAGGTTAAAAGGTAAGGCAATAAAAAAAATCTTTGGGCTTTCCCCGACTGCATTGGCAGATCACTCTTGATCCAAAGATCTTTTCGAAACGGACTGAGCTGATGATGTGCAGTCACATCACTCTGAAGATCAATCAAGCTTTCTGAATTTCTGCTTCTAAAGTGAGGCTGTATGCACGAGACCCTATGTGGCTGCTATGGGCTACGAAATGTACCACAAAAGCCTCAACTTTTGTGGATTTTAGCTCTTGAAACTGAGGCCATTTCCACACTAGGCCGTTACAGTGCTATTATTCCACCTTCAACATCCTATGGAATCCTGGGGTTTGCAGTTTAGGGAGGGGCTGAGGCTCTTCCCCAAACTGCAAACTCCAGGATTCCATAGGATATTGAAAGTGGAATAATAGCACTATAAAGTCTAGTGTGGAAATGTACAGAGATGTGGGAGGACCTTACACAATGAATTTATCAGGTGCCAGGGCAACACTAAGGTTTTCGTAGGTCCTAGGCACTCTTTGATTTGATTCCCTGTCTCACCTTGACATGCCACTAGAGATGTTTTTGTAGATCCTAAAATCCTGTTTTTGTAGATTTTAAAATTTTCGCAAGCCCTAGGCACTGTGCGTAAAGCGCCTAATGGATAGATAAAGCAGCCCTGCCAGGCAAACCACTGATTCCAATTAAGGTTGCTCCTTAAGAATTTTATTTGTTCAGTTATCAGGGCCCCCTATAAACCCTTGGGGGCTCCCCTTCTCACGGTTTTCAGTCTGTGACCCCTTTCAAACAGGCCAGGGCCTCCTTGGGGGCCATATGGCCCTTGTTGAGAATGGTTGGTATACATGGGGAAATTTCAGCAGGTATTTCTTTTTACATGCTTTCATGACAACACCTGCTGAAATTCCCTTTTCCACACAACCATTAAAAGGATAGGAGCGCTCCAGGTTTCACTTGGGCAACTCCAGCTGAATCAGTTGCATCCCAGACCCTGACATTTCAGGGCCAAACTCTAAGATCTCAGGACGCCATCTGTTCATGTTTTTAAGTATGACCAGTTAAGCATCAACCACAGCTGCTCACAGCATGAAATTCAAATAATAAATACCATGTCTGGCAAATGAGAAAATATTTATCTGGTTGGAAATTAAGTTTTCCAAGCTTTATATTGAATGAGGGAGGAGAAGGATGGCTTTTCCCAGCTCTCTTTTAACACTTTGAGGGAGGGCTGATTTTAAGACCACATGGGAGTTGTAGTTCAAACAAATTAAATTTTTAAGCTGCACCTTGAGCAGTAAACAAGCTACAGTAGCTTCTCCAAAGCAGCCTGCAGCAACAGGAAGCTAGGAGCACATAGATGTATGTGATTTTTATGGCAGTGCTCTTGCCCAGAGATTTCTCCCTCATGCCAAGAGACCTGAAAAACAGGGACCAGGCCCTGAGATCTGGGAACCCTATTGGAGTGTACAATAAAATATGTCAAGAAATAACAAATAAACTATCAACAGCAGCAATACAAAAGTTTACAAGGGAGACTGCTTGTAAGGTTTAAGGGTGCCCTCTCCCTGTGAGGTGTCTTTGCTTAACATCAAGGAGAAGCGGTGGCGGAGGGGAGGGGACAGAAACAAGGCCATTGTATAATAACTGTTGTTGCTGTGTGCCTTCAAGTTGTTTCCAGCCTATGGCAACCCTAAGGCAAACCTATCACAATGTTTTCTGGGTTGAGAGTGTGTAACTCTCCCAAGGTTTCCATGGCCAAGCGGGGAATCAAACCCTGATCTCCAGGGTCATAGTCCAATGTTCAAACCATTACACCATGCTAGCAAAGTTGGCATTAGCTCAATTGCTCTGAGGAGGGCATTTCACAGATAGGAGATCATAACAAAAAGCCTCCTCCAAATCTTTGTCTGTTTACCTTCAGACAGTGGATGAGGAGCAGGACACAGAGAAGGGACTCAGATTTTGATAGAAGAACTTCAAGCATCTCATATAGTAGAGGGCCATCCTTCATAATTCTGGGGCGTAGTTGTGGGGGAGAGATGAAGGTGTTGCTCTCCAAATAAGAATTCAGCCTCCCCAAATGAAATTTTCCTCCAGTCCCCAGATTTGTAGTAGCGCAATAACTGAAAACTTCAATTGAGCATTTAGAAATATAATTGAAGAACTGTATCCAAAGAAATGGGGCAAGCAGTTTTAGCAAGGGAATGTGAGCACAGCTAATGTAGAACTTCTGAATGATATTCAGTGTCTCTCTTTCTGCAACATTAGAATTTGGGATTGAAGAGAAAGCACATTTCAGGTGAGCAGAATTCTTATTTGGAGGCAATGCCCTCATTTTGGGCCTCCTCTGGCTACTCCCCTATTTCATGTTAGTGTTTCAGAGGTCCTCCCTGAAGGAGCATTGTATTTTCCATGTTCAAATCAGAAGACAAGCTGTATTTAATCCCTCAGTAAGGAGCCTTGATGATGGCTTGGGTGTTTGCTGGAGTAATTATCTGAAGCTAGATAACCTTAGTGTTTGTAATGCTTTGGGATCAAACCACACATTCTGTGCTAATGTGCAGAATAAAGCCATAACACTTTCTTTCTATTTTTTTCTGCTTAAAAGCAAACTCACAAGACTGTGATTGTAAGAGGAGGGATGGCTGACAAGAAAGTAAGGGCTTTTCTTGATGGAACTGGGGATGGGCTGTAGCACAAGAACAGAAAGGATCCAGAGGCCCTTTCACATGACACAGGTATATTACTATGACACACTCTCCAACTGTCCTGATTTTCCAGTCTTGATTAATCCTCTGTCATCTCATTTTTCCAGCTGCTTTTTAAAAAGTCCCAGTTTCTCTCTTCTCCTCCCACTTTCCTCCTTCATCCTCAGCTTATATCAGTTGCTTAGACATGTTGGTCCAAACAATATCAACATGGCATTAATGAGAAAGGACACACAAGTTAGGAAAAGCTGCAGCAGTTTGGTTTTGCCTGTGTCTACTGGGAAAGGCAAGAATCTATCCCCCTCTTCTTCTCCCTGCCTTTTTAAAAAAAATTAATTAAAAAAAGAAAAGAAAAATTCAATAAGAAAAAAGTAAAAAACAAAATTACATTGACAATAATTACATAGAACATGCATTATATTTTTGTGACCTTGAAATGGCAATGTAAATCCCTTTGTAATTAATTGTTCTTTTGGATTAATCCTTTCCAAATGGACCTGTGGGTCAGTGCAATATGGTTTCTCCCCTCATTAGTTTGATTTACATAAGAAATAAATAGGGAACCCCAAGATACTATCTTCCTATTCTTCCACTGCCTTCTCTGCCCTGTCAGTCTTTCTGAAAGTGCCAAATTCCAAGCCTTTTTATATCATGGATCTAAACTAGGTGCTATAGGACTTTACTGCATGCAAAATACTTTTGTACTCTGATCTCAGTTTGCAGCAACTGAAGTAAGCTGAGGACACAGGAGGAAAGTAGAAAAAGGAGAGACAAGCTGGGACATTTAAAAAGCAGCTGAAAAAGTGGGATGACAAGAGGATTAATTGGGACTGTCCCTACCAAACTGAGATGGTTGGAGGGTACGCCTCTTAGCTTCTCAGGAAGCCTTTTCCGCAGAAGGGTGGAGTAAAAATGTTTTAAATTAATTAATCCTTTAAAAAATTCCTCTGCTAACCATTTTCCCCACACAAAATCACTCCTTAATTCCATCACTATTTCTGCAGATATCCAGACACAAGGATCTTACCCAGATTCTTTGATCAGGCTGGGAGATTGACAACTTACTATCAAGGCTTCCGGCTATAACCTTTCTCAAAGATGCAGCAATTGTCTTTCACCTGGACAACCCACAGACATCTTTTTTCTTTTTTCTTTTAGCTATGTGTTCACAGCAAGAACTTGTATGTCGCAGGTCCACGGAGCCCTCACTTGTACCTACCTCCAAAACGTGACTGCTCAGGCAAATCACATTCTCTCAGCCTCAGAGAAAGGCAAAATCTTGCCAAGAAAACCTTCAAGATACATTCACTTTATGGTCACCTTAAGTCAGTTTTCAAAGACATGTTGGCTAGACAGAACCTCCCGCTGTCAGCTGCACTTTCTTGTTATGTGCTTTCAAGTCACTTCTGAGTTATGGCAACCCTAAGGTGAGCCTATCACAGTTTGTTTTTGTTTTTTTGCAAGATTTATTCAGAGGGGGTTCACCTTTGCCTTCCTCTGAGACTGAGAGAATATGACTTGCGCAAGATCACTCAGTCTCTAAGCTGGGATTTAAATCCTAAGTCTCCAGAAACCTTTAATAAATACATAAATATTTGAATATTTAAATCTAAAATTTAAATATTTAAATCTTGAATTAAGTCTTGGGGGTCCTCTGCAACAACTTATATTTTTCGGGGGTTTCCAGTGAAGAAAAGGTTAAGAATCACTGGTATATCGCCTAAAAATGTGAGCAGGGTCATCAAATTTATCAAAACAAATAGATACGTGGTCTGTGTAATGGGACACAGGGCCTTCAGTTAAGAATACTATATCTAGGTCTGGCAGCCACCAAAAGGCAATTTACTGGGATCATCAAATACTTTACTCATGCTGTCCAATCCTATGTGTGTTTTCTGTGGAGGAATTACACGTAAGACCCAGGTACAAAACTGTCTTTCCAGGAGTCTTTCTCTGAGTCAGCCCAGATCATAACTTTGCAACACACTTGAACACCATGAACTGACCTTTAAATGCAAGCAGTCCTATGGAACTCTTAAGCTCTTGGATCTAAAAAATTAAAAATGTCCAGATCACAGTCCTTGGAATGACAAGAGTTTTACAAGGGATGTGTACATAGACACATGCAAGACCCTCAGGCCTAATAAGGAAAGCCTTTACCATTTGTTTAAAGACCTGATAATTTATGTTTTTTTCACCATCATACTGGAGAAGGCTGCTTACTTTTTGTTTATGCAGTCACTTTTTAATGAGCTATTGTACATTTGGGGCTGGCTGAAGGAGGACACGCTCGAGAGCAAATGCTGGGTGGATGAAGAACAGACAGTGGACCTTTGTTTATTCCCATTATACAATAGCACACTTGTAACATATGCTTGTGAGGCTCTGGATGGTAGATCACTGGCAGGTGGGCAGAAAGAAAAAGTTAAGTGCAAACTTGTAGGCCATTTCCACATGAAATCTCATTTTCTGCACGATCAATGGGTTATTTTTCGTCCTGGTGTAGCTCACCTATGCTTGCTCATGTTTGTTCTCAACCCAGTGCTTTCAGAGAAGCTGATGGTGATGGCCCTTGCTTCTTGGTTGCTAGACATGCAAATAGGGCAGAGAAGAGCATGGCAATTGGTGTGATGGCTGATACTATCACAAGGGCATTGATTTCTCCCCTCCTCAGCCCCACATCCTCAATTATTCCCTGAAGACCAAGTGAAGAGGAGAGGCATTTTCAGCCCCATTGTATGACCCCTCCTATCCTCAGCAAATCCACTATGTGGTTCCTGTACACAAGGAATACTCAGAACCTTTCTGCCTCACGCTGTTATAGTGCTATCATTCCACTTTCAACATCCTATAGAATTCTGGAGTTTGTAGTTTACTGAGGCCAAATAGCGATCCGGCTGAGAATTCTATAGGCCTCTCTCTAAACTGCAAAGCCCAGGATTCCACAGGATGTTGAAAGTGGAATAATAGCACTATAACATTGTAGTGCGGAAAGGCTCTTAGTGGCTATCATCAATCTTCCACCTCTTCTTTCCCCTGCCTTTCCTACAAGATTGGGACTCCAGGCAGCTTGCAATTTAAAACAAAGGAGAATATGTTTAAAATTATACAAAGGTCAGTATTAAAATAGAATTAAACTACATGTGTCAAAAACAAGGCCTGTGGGCTGAATCTGGCCCACCAGGCTATTTGATGTGGCCCTCACACTTCTCTTGCTGCTGCGGCACTCGCCCCCCTGGTGAACCTGATCCCCACATTGCAGGCCCTTGGCTGCTGGTATTCTGAAGAGGGGCCCGGCAGCCAGCACTCACAGTTTACTTCTACTTGTGACTGCTCCTTGGTCCAAGTCTCGCCATCAGAGCACTGCCACAGGTTACCATGGCAATGCTCTGCATGGCTCACAAGAATTGGACAGAGGAGCAGTCAGAAGTAGAAGTAGATTGTGAATGTTGGCTGCTGAGCCCCTCTTGAGAATATCGGCAGCCTGCAATGTGGGGATCGGGCTTACCAGGCACAGAGGGGGTCTAGGGGGCAGAAAGAGGCACATTGAGAGTCTGGAGGGCTGAAAGAGGCACAGAGATAGTCTAGGAAGCAGAAAGTGGCACAGATTATTACTTAAATCAGTAATAATTGAATGCAGAAGTAATTATTTAGTATGATAAAAGAGTAGATACAGTCTTACAGATACAACCAGCCCTTTGAGGGCAACCATAATACTGATCCAGCCCAAGATTAAATTGAGTTTGATGCCCCAAATTAAACTATTTCCAATATTAAAAGAATTTAAAAAATATACTTAAAAAGAATTTAGAACAGTTAAAGAAAACCAGTTCAATCAAAACAATACAGCATTTTCTTAAAATTCCTTTCTTTTAAAACCTTCAGTCTTATGTTCTTGTCGGGATAAAAAATTGTTTGCCTACCAATGGAAAGACAGGAGGAGCCCACACTGGCCTTCCTAGGAAAGGAGTTCCAGAACTGTGAAGGTGGTGGGACTGAGAAAAGGAGAGGTGGCAGCAGTTTGCTTTTGCATGAGCCTACTAGGAGAGGCAAAATTGCACCTGGTCCTTTCCTCCTCCTTCCTCTGCTGAGATGAGTGTAAACTACTTTTGCCCTTTGAACTCAGTTTGCAGCAACTGAACCAGTTGAGGATGAAGGGGGAAAGTGGAAGGAGACAGAAACTGGGACCATTTGAAAGCAGCTGAAAAAGTGGGTTGACAGAAGATTAATCAGGACTGTCCCTGCAAAATTGAGACAGTTAAGAGGTATGCAGCAGTTAAGAGGTAAGTTTTAAGGGTTACTGCCTCAGATCAACCTCCACTGTCTGCTTAACTCAGAACTCTTGAGAGGAAACTCAGAACAGTAGGAAAGCTTCAGGGCCAGAGAATATCATTCTAAGGGAGTGTAGCTATAGTGAATAGAATTCCTGCCATTCCATATTCTAGAGAGGAAGGGCAGACACAAAGTTGGGAATCAGTGTTCTCTCTGTCTTTGGTGGAAACAGCTTCCTTGGTAGTCTGAGGAGTAGCAATGCCATCGTAACTCAAAATTTGTCAATTCATAGCTCAGATCTGCTGCCACATTCATAATTCTAATGAGCACTGGCTTAGGCCCAATAAACTTTCATGATTCAGACTTAGCTAATTTGTATTTCACTACGTGCTTTGAATAAAATGAAAAAAATAAAAATGGAAAGGGAGTAACTGAAACAAAGGCCTTTTCCACACGTGGAGGGAGAAACTGGGGAAAACGTGCTGAAACAGCTTACCGGCAGCCGGGTAAGTCCGTCGCCATGCGGAGCAGCGCGAGTTCGCTGCTTCACACTCCTGCGGTGTCCTGCGGCATCCAAAATAGCGGCTTACGGCTGGCGGAGGCTCTCCACCAACCGGAGAAGCTCGCCCGCTGGAAGCCCGCCCCCAGCAGATCTGCAGGCACGCACTTGTGTGCGCCTGCAAATCTACACCAGGGTGCTGCGACGGAGTTGTACGGGGCTATACGCTCCATGCCTCTTAAAAACCTCTTGAAAAGAGGTTTTTAAAAAACACACAGCACCACCACTTCTGGTCGCTTCAGAGCGGTTTGAGGTGTAGAACCTCAAAATTATAAGCAACCCAGCGCACTCCACGGTGTAGACAACCTCCGTTAGAGGTCACACTACACCGTTTTGATTACCCCGTGTGAAAAGGGCCAAAGAAAATATAAAGAACAAAAACGGTTACTTGGGATGGTTTGGCTTTTAATTTGGTGAGCAAATGACCAATTACATTGGAGTGAGTTTCCCTATCACATATGTTGGTTCTGCTCACTATGGGGTTCTGGGAGCTATAGTTGAAAAAGTAACATTTCCAAGTGCTGTATTATTTTAATGACTATAAGCTAACCTTGAGCCAGCATGGTGGAGACCAGGCTTCAAATCCCTGATTAGTCATGGAAACCCATTGGGTGACCTTGGACAAGTCACACTCTCTCAGCCTCAGAGGAAAGCAAAGACAACCCCCCTCTGAACAAATCTTGCCTACAAAACTCTATGGTAGGTTTGCCTTAGGGCATAAGTCAGAAATGACTGGAAGGTACACAATGACAGCAACAAGTTTACCTAGTTTTTTTTGCATATTTAATAATTACTGGGCACACTTCAAAGCCTTAACTTAGGTCACATAAGCATAGAGTCAAAGGAGGCCTTGCAAACTATTTAGTCCCATTTCCTATTTGTTGATGCAAGAAATCCAGAGTTAGATCATCTCTAGAAGCTGACTGCCCACCAGCTGCCTTCTTTGGTAGAGCATCCGTTTTGATGCTGCACTGTTCTTACCATATACCAAAACATTTATCTTAAGGCTGAGCTGAAATCTACTGTCCAGTAACTCAAATGGATTAGATGTAATTATGCCCATTGGGGCAGCATAGAATATGTTTTTGTCCTCTATTTTATGATAACCGTTTAGATATTTGAAGAGTTTTATCATTTCCATCTTCCCCTAGCCTTTTCTCTTCTATATGCTTAACATGCCACAGGTCTCATACAGCTGGTCCTCTTTGGTCCTTTCTTTGGAAGAACTTTGGCCATTTCAGCACGGGTTAAATAAAACGGTGCAGTGCGTACTCCACGGAGGACGTCTGCACCTTGGAGCGGACTGGGTCCGGACTACTTAGCGTAGATCCGCACCTCAGTCTGCTCCGGAGCTACCCCAAGTGGTCCTCCACCGTGTTTTTGAAAAACATTGCGTGCCTGCTCTCCAATGCAGATTCGCAGGCTCACACCAATGCGAGCCTGTGATCTGCAGAGGGCGGGCTTTAGGCTGGCGAGCTTCAGCGGTTGGTTGAGACTCATGACCAACCGGAAGCCGCCATTTTGCATGCTGGAGCAGTGCGGAGCAACGGCCACGCACTGCTCTGGAGCAGCCTGGACTGGACCGGGGAGCCAGACGATCCAGTAAGCAGCGGCACAGGGCGATTCCCTCACTCTGTGTGGAAATGGCCTTTGTTTGCATCCTTCAGGAAGAATAGCACCTGGAACTGACCACAGTACTCCAGAAGCAGTCTGACTAGTATGGAGCAATTGCTTCTTTTGACTTGTAATCTATGGCCATTTCCGCACTGCACTGTTATAGTGCTATTATTCCACTTTCAACATCCTGTGGAATTCTGAGGTTTGCTGAGGCCAAAGAGCTCTCTGGCTGAGAATTCTAAATGCCCGTCCCAAAACTGCAAATCCCAGGATTCCATAGGATGTTGAAAGTGGAATCATAGCGCTATAACAGCCGAGTGCGGAAATGGCCTTGGAATCTGAGAAAGCAGGGTTCAAATCTATGGAAACCTTGGGCAGATCACACTCTCTCAGTCTCCCTCCCTTGAACAAACCTTGCTAAGAAAACCTCATGATAGGGTCACCGTAAGTTAGAAACAACTTGAAGGCAGACAACATAACGATGTTTATCTGACTCAGAATTTTACTGGAGCTGAAAAAGAATTTGTCTTCTTTTTGTAGCCCTCATGTGTTTTTTTTCAATGCTTCTCTTATGTTCTTTCTTATCAGACAAAGAAAAATCCAGTTAAGAAAAGAAAGAAAAAAAAACAACTCTTGTGAATCCTTTTGAGGGTCTGTGGCTGGAGACATCTCTCTGGAGGCACCTATGAATGAATGTCACTTTTCTTTAAACTTTACTCACCTGAAAAAGACAAGGAAAAATAACTTCAAAACTACAGTTAATGCCAGCATGCAATCAGTTAAAAGGAAAATTAACAAAGTGTTTGTGTCCCATTTCCTTCCTGGTGAAATGAACCAGCCTGTGGAGAAAGGGAGGTAGAAAGCATGAACCTTCTGTTTAAAATTATAGCTGTAAGCAAAGGGTACACGGAGCAAACCATATTAGGCAAAGTACAATTTTTTCCTGTAAAAAGTCTGAAGAAAAGTAGCTCTGTCGACCCCCACTTGTATATCTGGAATAAGGAAAACAAGTAGAGATGTCAGGAGAGGAGAACTCTCCATATGTCAAGACAGGAGAGCTTCAAAATAAAAAGGTTTTCAACAGGCAACAGCGAACACAGTGAGAGGAAACCAGCTAGAGGTACCTTGCTAGGAAGCTCAGACAAAGAGCCTCTCCCAAACAGAAGAGATCTGTTGAACCAACTGTCAACTCATAAGCAAATCTCATTGATTCTTGGGGCCTCTTCCATTTGAGACTAAGGCCATTTCCACACTGCACTGTTATAGTGCTATTATTCCACTTTCAACATCCTGTGGAATTCTGGGGTTTACTGAGGCCAAAGAGCTGTGTGGCTGAGAATTGTAAATGCCGCTCCCTAAACTGCAGACCCCAGGATTCCATAAGATGTTGAAAGTGGAATGATAGCACTATAACAGTGTGGTGCGGAAATGGCCTAAGCAGTAAGATTCAGGCTTATTATTCAGCCATCAGATGCTAAGAGATGACAGCAGTGTTGAAGGTGAGCCATGAGGACCACATACCTGCCAACCGGTCCAGTTTGGCAGGTAAGGCCATGGTTAATCCTGTGCCTTCCCGCTTCATCAACTGCTTTTAAAACATCCTGGTTTCTCTCTCATCCCTGCGCTTGCCTCCTACATCCTCAGCTTACATCAGTCGAGGCAAACTGAGTTCAAAGTGCAAAAGGAGTTTGCTCTCAACAGTGGGGAAAGAGGAGAGGAGAGGCCAGAGTTTTGTCCTTCCCACTAGGTTCAGGTAAAAGTAAACTGCTGCACCCTTTCCTAGCTTTGAAATAGAACATCCTATAGCTGTGTGACTCCAAATTTCTTTGTGAGGTAAGCAAAAACCTTGTAAAAAGCAGGTGAAGGGAAAGCATGTTGATGTTGCTCACTTATGTCTGGGGTTTCATCTCTGAAATGATGGAGGGCATAACTTTGGACATTTCACAGATGAAAAATGGGACATGTGAGGCCAAGAGATATCAGAGCATGGTCAAGATGGCAAAAGCTATTAATGAGGAAGAAAACGTAAACTAGGAGAATCATGGAATCATAAGAGTTGGAAGAGACCACAGCGGCCGTCCAGTCCAACCCCCTGCCATGCAGGAACCCACATCAAAGCACTCCTGACAGATGGCGATCCAGCCTCTGCTTAAATACCTCAAAAGAAGGAGACTCTACGACACTCTGAGGCAGCATATTCCACGGCCGGACAGCTCTGACTGTCAGGAAATTCTTCCTAAAGTTCTGGTGGAATCTCCTTTCCTGCAGCTTGAATCCATTGCTCCTTGTCCTAGTCTCTGGAGCAGTGGAAAACAAGCCCGCTCCCTTGTCAACATGACATCTCTTCAAATACTTAAACATGGCTATCATGTCCTCTTGTAATCTTCTCTTCTGCAGACTAAATGTACCCAGCTCCCTAAGCCGTTCCTCATAGGGCATGGCTTCCAGACTCTTCACCATTTTGGTTGCCCTCCTCTGGACACACTCCAGCTTGTCCTTCTTGAATTGACGCGCCCAGAACTGGACATGGTATTCCAAATAAGGCCTAACCAATGCAGAATAGAGTGGTACCATTACCTCCCTTGATCCAACCACGAATTGTATTGGCTTTCTTGGCTGCCTCATCACACTGATGACTCATGTTCAGCTTGCAATCTACCAAGACTCCTAGATCCTTTTCACACATACTGTTATCCAACCACGTGGCCCCCATTTTTTCTGCCCAATTCAGGACCTTACATTTCTCTTTGTTGAAATTCATTTTGTTAGCTTTGGCCCAGCTCTCCAATCTGTCAAGGTCATTTTGAAATTTGATCCTGTCCTTTGGCATATTAGCAACCCCTCCCAATTTGGTGTCATCTGCAAATTTGATCAGCATGTTGCTCTACATTGCCTTTGCCTGAGTCAACTGGGAAGCAGAGCTGTATCTGGCATAAACAAGCGCCTAGGGCAAGCGTGGAAGTTGTGCCTCTTATCTCCAGGGCTGCTTCCTCCTCCTTCTCCTCCTCTGCTCCTTCCGGCACTGCCTTTTTGTGCCCCCTCCGGCATTGGTGCCCAACTGTGAATATTTTTGTCAGTCCAAGATTCTTCTCATTAGGGTTTCTTGGCATTCCAAAAACATGATTTTCAATCATTCTGTGACTATTTTTGAATATTCTTTCCATCACTAGGTGACAACAATTGTGTCAAAGAGGATGAAGGTGTTCCCCGAATGGATATTTCTCAGTATGAAATGACACATTACATTTTTAATGGGTTATATTTATATCTTACCTTTTCTCCACTGGCCCATTTTCACTTGATGCTCTTGTAGCTGGAGCTTCCAGGTCCCAGTCCAGCGCTGTAACTTTTACACCACAAAACACTTGTGGTACCTTCTAGTGAGGAAAGGCTGATCTTTTCATTCCGCAGCCCAGTTCTGGTAGATTGTTGTACCATTCTGATAGAAGAAGCTCAGAGCCTTCAGAAAAATGTTTCTATTGGTAAAAGGCTTAAGAAAGCCATTTGAAATAATAATATTTTCTTTTCATATACTTGATCTTAGCCAAAAGGCCAAGAAAGATATTCTGGTATTTCTTTTGATGACCTTCATTTAACATAGTTTTTATATAAATCCGATCTAGTTTGGACTTCAATCATGTATCTACCCATTGTGAGAATAAATCTCAATGAGACTCTGCGAAAGTAAGCATAGGACTTTACTGTGATAGTTTAATACTTTGCACTGTCTACTGAAACATCTCTTTTATTGCATCAAATGAGAATTACCCTTTGGTACCCTATTTGCCCCACCATAGATAAGCTTCTGCTGGGAAGGGCAAGACTCAACCTCTTCTCTCTTCTCTTCCCTGCTGAGTTACAAACTGTTTTTGCATTTTGAAATCCGTTTCCAATAACTGAAGTAAACAGGACAAAAGGAGAAGGGAAGAGGAAGAGAAGGAGAAAGAAACTGGAACATTTTAAATATAGCTGAAAAAGTGAGGTGATTAGAGGATTAATCAGTACTGTCCCTGCTAATTTGGGATGGTTGGAAGGTATGGATAAAGTTATTGCACAGTAAATGCCTGAAGGGCCCCAGGAATAATTATGAAAGTTGGGGCTGTTTTTCTAGCCAAGTTTTTAAAGAAACATTTATGCAATTGGTTACACATTCACGCATTGATTCAGTATGAATAATGTATAATGGACTCTGCGTGTGTGTGTGTTTCAGTTCAAACCATATGCAATTACTTTTGAGATGTAGGAATGAGGAAGAATGTTTTTCAGTTCTCATTATGATAAGGAATTGACTAATTTGCACTTCCAGAATCAATATGCAAAGTTGAACACTGTTGTCCTGTGATATTCTCACATGTCATAATTTTACAATGTGGTTGTCTAGGGGAAAATGGAAGGATTGAGAGAAATGTGCACATAAAAACTGATTAAAATCATAGATTAGGGGGGGGGAAATGTCAAAAAGAGAGAGACAGAAAGAGAGAGAGAGAGAGAGAGAGAGAGAGAGAGCTTGCCACATAGGACAATGTTGTATGAAAAATGCACAGATAGTTCTTAGGAAACTTTGTGCAGGCCTTTTTTTTTTAAGGCACTAATTGATATAGAAATGGGTGAGAAAGAGAAAGAAAGAAAAACTAACAGGTGCCTCCATTCTTAATAAGGAGGAGCACCAAGCTAAAATGTCCAACCAAAGTGTTGGATCTAAAAATTAAAAGGGTATACAAGCATATTCTTCATATGTTTCCTGACTGTGTTCTCTATTACTGGTGTTGTTCTCTGTTACGATCGTTGTTGTTGTAACCGACCAACTGTATTGGTTGGAAATTGTAACGGTGGAAGAAATTACTTAAAAAAAAAGAGATAACCAATGAGTCCAGAAAAGCTACCATCGTGTCAGATGTTACACATTAAATTCATAACGTATTCAAAGTGATGGTCCATTTTGCATGGACTAAGTCTTGAACTGTGAAGATTCTCCTTTATCCAAGATTGTCCTTATTAGAGTTTCTCATCATGAGGCTTTCCTGCCAATACTCAATTTGAATATTTGCAAATGTTTTTTTCCAATCCTACTTTCAGTTCATCCGGTACTTGTTCTAGTGCTTCATCCCCAGATCTGTTGCTCTGGGCTGAGGTGACAGAGTTACACATTTATGCCTGATCCCCTGCATCCATTTCAAAAAATCAAAGGTACATTAGAAGAAGGGCTGATGCAACTAAATTCTCTCCAATGAGAGCAAACATGTCTAATTGTCAGCCATTTTTTTCTCAACATCCCATGACTAATTTTCTGAGCAAGTTCTTTAGAAGATGAAGTCTGGGACGAAAGATATGAAATGTATTGTTGGCAGTTCTTTTAGTTGTTCCTGTACTTGCCTTTGAAGGGGTGATGGGGCATCAAGAAAATCCAGATTTGTGGAGATCTGCTTTTTCTCACCTCTGTGTCTGTCATGTATTGGACGACCCAATATCCACACAGTGAAGTTCATAGCACACTACCATTAAGTTGCCAAAGCTGATTAACATGAATGGCCTACCTCTTTTATAGGTTATCAATACAAATTTAGGTGTCAAAGAATGTAGTGGTTGCAACATGTGACTGATGCCCACCTAATGCTTTCCTATGCTAGTGCCTGGTTCTAACCATCTTGTCATTGACCATTGTTGACCAGTCTTCATGCCTTCTCTCAACCAGGCTCTTCTCATAACAACCAGCACCAGGCAGTGTTTGCTTTCACTTTTCCCCACTCGCCCCCATCTGTCAATGACCAAGTAACAGGAAGTGATCTATACATAGGACACAATACAGCAACGATTAGCACTGTTTAGTATATGTGATACATCCGAGCCATCAGCAATGGTTCTATACTTTCCAAGCCACTTACAAAGCTTGCTAAGCATACCCATTCGAATATACATGCCCTCAGGTGATTTCCCGTCTCTGACCCTCTTCGCACTTTACCTTTTCGTGGTGCTGGGCTTGTGTGAGCAGCCTCCGGAGAGAGGCTCTTGCGTCCGGGGTCCTTCAGCTCTGCACGAGCTTCCTGCTCGCACAAGAGCCCCGCCTCTTCCTTTCGCAGTGCAGCCTGGGACCTTCCCAGGCTGCGCTGGACAGGAAGCGTGACCAGCCCGGCTCCCGAGGCTCCGCACGCAAGGGAAGTGCATGCAGGGCCCCAGAGCGATGCGTGACTGCGCACCATTTTTGGCTTCAAGCCAAAAATGAAAAAATATGTGAGCAGTCCCTGCCAGGCCCTGGAGCGTCTCGCAAATGTGAGTGCATCATGTGGACCGCTCCTCACATGTGTGCGACGCTTGAGGGACCCTTTCACATCGAAAACGCCATGTGAAAAGGGCCCATGTTTTTCTCCTCAACAATATGACAGGAATGCTTTATGACCTGACATTGCCGGTCTGTGCATTATTCCATTGTGTGGGCATTAGATCTGTTCCTTTCTTTGCTTATTTTTTTTTAAAGTGTGCATTTTTGTGTGCATTTGTCAAATGGCACATGTTACTTAAACACATTTTTCTCCTCAGCTAAACCAGGGGTAGGGAAAGTACAGCTCATTTTGGAACCCCCGAATAGCAAAACCCAGCACAAAATGTGGTGGTTTTGCTCCCAGGATCCTTAGGTAGCAGTAATTGTGCAAAACCCTGAAATCACTTTAAAACAAAACTGGATGTGGCATGACATCATTTTCAGTCATGTTGATCTTCTCAGTGCTCATCCCTGGGAGTGGTGCAGCTTTGAAGAACAGACCACCCCCAAGCTAGACAATGTTTGAACAATCTTTAAGTCCATGAAGTGCGTCCATTGCACAGACAGTCCAGTCAGGCCTTGGAAGAAAATCAGATTCCTTGGAGATCCCTACTCGGGAGTGCTTGCTGACAGAACCACTGTGAATATTTGAAAGACTTAAACTAAAGGGAGGCTGAAAGTTATTTTAGTTCCTGTGATAACTGAAGCCCCTGTCGGAGCTGCTGATGACGAGCAGCCGCTGTTGGTCCCTGTGGCTCTGGCTGGAGATGAGCCCTGCAGCTCAAGAGCTCCCCCTGCTGCCATGGACCAAGCAGGCGCGGACGTCCCTCTGCCTGCCCCTTTAGGGCAACAGGGATTCAGCTGTGATCCCGAGGATGCCCTGGAGCCTGCATCAATCAGCCTACAAACAAGAAAACGCTGTGATAGGCCTTGGGGTCACCGCAAATTGAAAGTGACTTGAGGTCATACAACAACAACAACCAACAGCATATCTTGGGACACCTCCAACATTCTCCCTGTGGCTCCGCATTGCAGGGGGAAACAGGAAGGGTATCTTTTAGCAAAGCCCACCTGCTGGTAAGAGGAGATCCCATAAGATACCAACATCATTGGCGGAGACTCAAGAGAGCTGAGCAAAGGAAGGCTTCCTTGATTAAGTTCAAGAAGCGGTGACCGGCCACACCTGTGCCTGGGCTATATAACCGCCTGCCTGGAAGCTTTCCTTTGCTTGTGGCAAACTTTCTACAAGCCCTCTCTTCCTTGCTTCCAGCTCCTGGCTCCTTGGATTTGATCTCTTGGCTTCTGACCCCTGGATTTTGGACTCTGACTATGGCTTTTGCTTGTCACTCAGGCTTAGGTAAATGGACTCCCTATGAGTAATTGCTTGCTTTGACTCCTCCTGGCGGGACTCTGCTATCTCTCCCTCTCCCTTCTCTGGGCTGGCTCACCGTCCAGGCCTCTGACCTTGACAGTCCCCCTAGACATATTTCCCAACTCTTTGCTGAATTATTTGGGCTACATCCTTTGCAAGCACCAGGCATCCTTACCATGAGAAGAGCTGCTTTGGCTGCTCAGATGGTGAATATTGGATACCATTAAGGTAGAGCTGGGGAATGCATGACTCTCCAGATGTTTCTGGGCTGCAGCTCTCATCAGCTCAAGCCAGTATGGCTGCTGGTGAGATTGGTGGGCCCTGTGGTCCAGTATGTGGAGGACCATGTTAAGAGGAATTTTTTGAATCTCAAAAAATTGTTTTTCCATTTTTTAAAAATTAAAATTCCTCCTGAAGAATGGTTGTTAAGAACAGGAAAGAAAGTACCTTCAAGGTAACAGGCACTTCACATAGAGTCTGGAATGGTCTCCTCGTTCATTCCACCACGAAAGCAGAAGCACACTGTCCGTGCATGCAACAGAACTTGTACGAGCTGTGAGTCAATGTACCAAGATCAAATGCCAACTGAATATTCAACATTTCCATCCTAGTGGTTGGAAGAAACATGGTGTCAAACCCATCTGCACAAAGAAATTATACTAACAGGAAGCTTCTTTTATGAGTTCCTGCAATATTTTTAAGGAATTGCAACAGTTCTGAGAACTCAGGCCATTTCCACACGACACTCTATAGCGCGATGATCCCACTTTCAACCTCCTATGGAATCCTGGGGTTTACAGTTTAGGCCCCTCCCGAAACTGCAAACCCCAGGATTCCATAGGAGGTTGAAAGTGGTATCATCGCGCTATAAGAGTGTCATGCGGAAATGATCTTCAGCTTTCTTCGTAAGATTCCAGTTCATTTGGTTCCTAAGCAAGTGGATGTAGTGTTAACAGAAGTAAGAGTCAAGTTTGTTTAGAAAACTGAGATATAGATGTGTCCAGAGAACTATGCCCTGGAAATTTTAATTGTGCATTGTGAGATGCCTGACTAGTTTTGCACGTTGTTAGAGGTCTGTCTTATAGAGCAATTATGGTAACTTGTACTGTAAACCAGTATTTTAACGTTAATAAGGTAATATGTGAGAATCGGATGGGGTTTGAGTGAATGAGTATGGCTGGCCCCTCCCGAAACTGCAAACCCCAGGATTCCATAGGATGTTGCAAGTGGAATCAAAGCGCTATAACAGGCTAGTGCGAAAATGGCCTGTGATATAATGTTGCCGTGTGCAGGCTGCTGAGTGGCTGGAGAGAGAACATGGTAGCTGAACAGTGAGGAAGGACAGTTGGGAAGTGATGATCTGAATCTGGAAGTGATTCTGGTGTGTAGGGAGAGAGGGAAGAAAAGGCAGAGGTTTTGATTGGGTGTATAACTGTGGTATTCTGTTAAAACAGAAAAATATAAAGAACGAAATGTAACCACAAGCTTATATGAATGTGCTTTGAGTCAACCTTTTTTTTTTCATCTGCTGCTGTCAATTGCTGTCAAACAGCTTTGGGCTACCCTGGGAATAAGACCCTGTTCTTAACCACCCTGCTAAAGTCTTGCAAACCCAAGGTTGTGGCTGCCTTGATTGACCTGTGTTTTGGGTTTCCTCTTTTCCTACTGCCTTCTACTTCTGAGAATTACCTTCCTTTTCCAACGAGTTTTGTTGTCTTATGATGTGTCCGAAATATGATAGCCTCAACTAAGACATTTTCACTCCTTGAGCTGATTCTCTCCTTCTCAGATTTTTTTTCACTGTCTAGCTTTCACAACTGTACATAGAAACTGGAAATACTATGGCATGGGTAAGTCTGATATCGTTTCCATGTGAAGATTGTACCTAGTTCTTTCGTAGGTACCCTTCCAAATCACAGTCTTTGTCTGATTCTTAGACTACAATCTCCACTTTGATTGATGACAGAGCTAAGGTATAGAAAAATCTTTATCTGTTTTGATGCCTTCATTGCCTGCTTAAAGTTACATGGATCATCTGTGATCATTATTTTCCATGTGCACCATGCCATATTTTTTTATCTACATCTGTTTATTTGACCTGGCTATCAAGGGTTTTGTCAGAGCAGCAAATGAATAATTGTTTTAGATTACAGTGGCAGTGATTAACCAGTAAGAGGTGGAAAGTAAACTCTGTTACTGTGTAAAAGTATCCTCTTGCTTCTAAGGAGTAGACTCAAGGGGAATGAGTGTGGCTTGGCATTCTTATAGCTTGCTGTTTTTCTTAAATTGTAATTGGAGTAAATGGATTTAAATTTAGCATTAGTTCCAGTGCAATGAAGGAGGAGAGGAAGGTGTCTCTCTTCTCCATTTTGGTACATTTCTATAGCAAAGGTCACATAGATGACTGCAGAATAATTTGTCCACTCTTTCTGTGTCAGGAGGACGAAGCTGCAAGACCCCAAGGCACAGCCGTCTCCTGCATGTTTATTTTATTCTGCAGTATCATGTCAGTGAGTCTGCCTAAATATAGCTCCCGTGAAGAGCATTTGTAAGTTTCCTGTTACAATCCTGCTCCAAGTTACCTTACAGTAAATGGTAATGCAGGAGGCGGCTGGTGGTGGTGGTGGGGAGAGCTGGAATCAATGAGATCTCCATTACTTGCTGCATCTTACTGTAGCTAAGTGGAACATTCAGCTGCATCATTGATTCTTCCTTTGAATTACCTCTTTTGCTTGCTTTCAAGTAGAACTTTTTTTTAAAAACGCACAATATACTGTGGATTGTGAGCATTTTTCTCCCTCTTTAAATAATGCACTTATTTGTTTTCCCTTTAGGACAGACATTACATCCACGGCACCTGCCAAGAGAGTTGCAAATGCAAAGTCAGGTGAAGCCATTTTGCTGATGGGGAGTGCTTCTGCCAAGTAAATTAAATGGAAGGAAAAAGATACATGGAAACGATTGGTTGTGGGCAGGGAAGGTTGGGAAGGAGGTTCTCTCTCCCTGAAAGGTTAGAGGGAGGCATGAATCAAGGCGAAGGTCCCATAGAAAAGATAACAGGAAGATCCTGGTTGAAGAGCTAGGAGGCTTCAGTGCTGGATCTGCCCAGACATCCAAAGCCCTGCTGAGATATGATGCCAGCAAGGCAGCTGCCATTCCCTTTCTCCTCCCTTCCTTTCAGCTCTTTGGCAGCAGGTGTGCAGAACAGTAACATCATCATCATCATCATTCTTCTTATTATTTTCTTTATATGCCACTTTGTCCCAGGACTGGGACTTGTCACACATTAAAAGGATTACAATTAAAAACATACTAAAAGTACAAAAGTCAGCATTAAAACCAAACTAAATTATTAACTATATTGTAAGCATGCACGCTAATATATTTTTTTAAAAAAGTTAAACAATGCCATTTAAAACAGTACAGCACTACAAACTTTTTGTTAAAACCCTTTAGTTCTAAAAGTCTGCTTGAATTAAGAGAAAAGTCTTTGCCTGACGAAGGAAGGACAGCAAGCAGAGGGCACTCCTGGGGAGGGATTCCAAAAAATATGGGCAGCCACTGAGAAGGCCTTCTCTCATTCCCACCAACCGTACTGTTGAGCGGGCCTGAGAGATGGACTTATATGGGGAGATATGGTCTGTCATGCTGGACTTAAGTCATACAGAGCCTGTAGATTTTAAACTGCAGTTTGAATTGTGTGCCGTTTCAGAGTTGGTATAAATTTTCTTCTAGGTTAGAGTGTGCTAAGGAACTGGGAGGGCTTGGGATCTTGTGTCAATCCACTGTTTCCCTTCATCTGTGTACATTGTGCCCCTAACTTATTTCCCTTGTTACTACTCTTGATACTGGAGCGGCAACAGTTGGTAACTAAGGCCTACAGATGTTTCTACAGGGACTTAGAGGGAGAGTTTGAGGTTGGATCTCCTCCTCCAAGAGGGACCTCTCACTTTACAGTTGGAGGACAATTCCAAACAATCTTGTGCTCTATTAGATTCTCTGCCAAAGGAATGCAGCCTAAATGTACCATAGGTCAGTGGCTCTCTTCCCTTGGTGCGTCTGATGTTTTGGACTGCACCTCCCAGAATCACAATAGAACATGGCCCATGGTCAGAGAAACTGGAAACTGAAGTCCAGAATGCCTGTAGAGTTTAAGGCTAAGAACCACTGTCATAGGGGATGGCTAGGCCTTGCTTCCACTGAAGCAACTCAAATTCAACCTGAAGGAGAAAAAAATGATCTTGTATGCATTGCACACTATGTATTCAGTTTTGAATCCTCTGAGCTGTTCAGAGAACAAATTGAACAACCAAGCCAAATAAATAATGACACAAAAAGTGCATGATGTGTCTAAAACATCACAGAAGACTAGAATTAAAACCAGTGACTCTCCAAATTGAATTTTCTTCAGCTTCACATAAAAGTTCCCGGAGATAGGATTGTCTTGACATGCTTTCTAAAAACTAGTCGAACGGATGACAAGCAAATTGCTTGTTTATGCAAATTAGTGTTATTAGCATGTAATAGCATTCTTTTGGAGCAGACCAATAAACTTTGTATCTACTTCTAGAAGTGTCCAAAGTCAAGGTTTAAAACATATTCCTTAGACATGAAGACAATTTCAGTGAAGACTATGCAGGACAGATTTTCTGAAAAAAAGTCACAGCTCAGAAATAAAGGAACACATACCAAAATACCTCAGCTTCAGTTTCTGCATGAATTTGTTTTCCCCTTAGAGCTCCAGCTTCTTTTGAATGAAAATCAGTTGGTGGGATCACATGCTGGTTATGATTATGTAGAAGGACCAAAGTTCAGGCCCATAGTAGATACTTAAAGGCATGAGTGTGGTGGTCACTCTCCCTCCCGTTCAGCAACACTGGCTGACTTTGGCAAATTGCAAGTCTGTGAAGAAACTTGTATACACCCATGTAAGTCTGGTTTGGGACAGAAGAGCAAATGGTACCCTTCTCCCTCTGTCCTAGTTTTGCCAGGTCTTCAAAAATGGCAATAAGGGACAGTTGCCATTGATGACATGCAGAGCTGACAATCAGGAAGCAGCTGTCTACTATATAGTTGTGTGTAAGTTGACCTCATGTATAAGTCAAGGGCAGGGTTTAGGGCCACAATTCTGGATTTTGATATGATCCGTGGGTAAGTCGAGGGGAAAGCACCAGTGCTGGCTCAGGGGGTTGGTGGCCACTGGCACTATTTTCTCACCCAGACATTCAAAAAGACCTTTTCAAAAAGGGGATGGTTCTTATTTAGATAAAAGTTAAGGCATAGTATTAATTCTTATAAAAAAAAAATGAGCCATCCCCTTCTCTGAGTGAAGCGGTGAAAGGCAAGAGTTTAGTCCATCCCAGGAGAACTTAAAAGAAGCATCCTCTCCTTCGACTCTGTTGGTGCTCCTATGAGGAAAAACATTGAAGAGCTGCCATGGCCCCCATTTTCCTGTCCAGGCATTCAAAACAGCCAGAAGTGGCAACATGGCGGAGAGAGTAGAGGGGCAAGGGTTACTTTTAGGTTCTCCTGGCATGGACTACCTTTTGCCACTCTATTCATAGTCTTTGATAAGAATTAAACCACAGTACTTGCATTGACTCCTGGGTAAATTGACCCAGGTTTTGTGGGTTGATTTTTTGACTAAAATTTCTAGACTTATACTCAAGTATATATTGTAAATACTAAATGTACCCATTTCAATTAACCTAGCTATGCATTGGTCTAGATTAATTAGCATCATGTTAATATATTATGACTCTTTTTTGTTTTGGCATATTGTTCAGCTTATATAAAAAGAAAAGCTCTCCAACCCTGAAATAGGAGACAGCACTTGTACTGAGGGACACCTGCCAGTCCTGCGAGCGTCAGCATAGTGTAATGGTTTGAATGGTCACCTAGGACTCTGGAAGACCAGGGTTTGACTCCATGAAAACTCCCCGGGTGGTCTTGGGCAAATCACACTTTCTCAGCCTCAGAGGAAGGCAATGGCAACCCCTCTCTGAACACATTTTGCCAAGAAAATCCTGTGATAGGTTCACCTTAGGGTCATCTTGAAGGCACACAACAACAATAACAATCTGGCCCTATAAGAGACAAGTCTTCCAGGAAGGGATATTTGACAATCCTACTGTCCCCTGTTTTACTCAAGAATGCATCGTTATGTTGGCACCTGAGACCAAAACAAAGAAACAAAATCTGGTACCAATATCTGGAAATTAAAAAAACTCATTAATAATAATTTGTTGCCGTTTCATGATGCACTAAACAAGCTGCTTGCTGTGGCTACCTCACTCCACCTCACAGACTGAAGCGGGTTCTTTTTTGGACCACAATTGTTTTGTTTTTGTTTTTTCAGCCAGTGACTATGCTGGCTGGGACATTTTCAAAACTTTACAAAGTCCTGCTCTGCCTAATGTTAGAAATGGCTCTACATCTACCATGATGTAATTTTAGTTGCACTAAATAAATCAGCAGAAGAAGTGTGTGGGTTTCCCATTGGGAATGAAAGCTAGTGGTGGATGATGATTCCCATGTCAGTGGGGTGATTAATCCAGGTTTTGGTCCAAATTTTAAAGGAGCTATCTGAGGTGCTGAATCTGTTTGAGGAATAGAGCTCAGTACCCCAGATAGGTCTCTTGAAGTTCAAACTCAAACCTGGAGTGGTTTCAATACCTCAATCAAATCGAAGTCATCAGCTGCTACTGGTGGCACCCATGGAGTTAGTATAACATTTCCTTGCGACCTTTGTAGCAGAGCATATGCTTTCACTGTATAAGCTCAGTCATGGCCTCGAATGGCAGCCGGGTTGTGAAAGTGTCTCTGTCCATAACTTTAGAAATTCACTGCTAATCACAAAAAGTAGTACTAAGCTGGAAAAATTAAAGATCTGGAGCCCTTCCACCTTCACAATTATAGCACAGTTTTTCTCATCTTAACTGCCATCCTATGGAATTATAGGGTTTGCAGTTTTGTGAGCTCTCTGGCTAATGATTCTAAATGCCCTTCCCTAAACTACAAATCCTGGAATTCTATAGGAGGCAGCTATGGCAGCTAAAGTGGAATCACTGTGATATAATTATGCAGTGTGAAAGGGACCCTGATTAGATACAGCCAGTGGCCATGTAGAATGTGGAGTTCTGGGAGATGTAGTTCTAGCAAAGCTCTGGATCTGACTCGGTGTTATACATAGCAAGGGAAACAGAAGGGATCTCATCCCCAGGCTGAGAGCTGGCCGAAGGAATTTTATGGCTTGAGGTGGACAAGAAGCCATGCCCTTCCAAGTCTGTGTGGGTGAACTGGCCGCTGAATCTAACGCCAGCACTGGTGAAGCATCTTCTACCATGCCTGGGCTGGCAAGCTAGATTAGAGTTGCCAGGACAGGTTGTGTAGCAAACACAGCACTTTTGGAAAAGAGCTAATGATAAACAGCTAAAAGGTTGCCGCTATCACCTCTAGTTTCTGCCGACAAAGTTGTCTCAGTTTGGCTAATTTAGGACTGGCTCAACCTATGGCTGCTGCTAATACAGGAGCACTGTCTCCTTTACAAGCAAAGTTGGCCAAATAGAATGCCTCAGGTGGAAGATGCTGGGGAAAACCACCAAGGCCATCATCTTGAATGCTCTACCTCTTCTATTCTGTTTTGGGGCAGAGCAGTGCAGGCCACACAACCTGTCCTACACCCTCTAACCTAACCTGCTGCCCTCAAGTGCTGTGGAAGACGAGACCATCTTGTCACCAATGCTGAAGTAAAATTCAACTACCAGTCTAGTTGTCTTCTGTGTGTGGAATGGAGGATCGGGGTGAGTGTTGCCATCTTGCCCTTTGCCTTAGACAGCAAAACATCTCAGGTCTGCCTTCTTTGCAAGTGTCTCTCCCTGTACCCATTTTACCTTGGAAAATCTGTGTTTTCTTGATATAGTTTGCAGTTTTTCTTGAGTACAACATCACAAATGTGTATTGTGCAAATCGGTTACCCAGTAACTGCTCATCTAAATAATTTGGGACGTGTTTTTTCATATCCTCCAATATTTTACAGATGAAAAACTTGGATTTGTGTGGCCAAGCAAAATCAGAATGTGGTCAAGATGGTAAAAACTGTTAATGAGGCAGAGCGCACAAGCTAGGAAAGGCTTTTGCCTGTTTCTACACGGAGGGGGAAGATTCCACCTCCTCTCCTTTCTGCTGATTTAATTAAGTGCAAACTCCCTTTGCACTTTGAACACAGTTTGTAGCAGTGGAAGTAAGCCAAGGACAAATGGGCAAGGGAAGAGAGGAGTCAGAAACTGGGACATTTTTAAAGCAACTGAAAAAGTGGGATGACAGAGGATTAACTGGAACTGTCTCTGATGAATTGGGACATTTGGAGGGTTTGCTGCTTCCTTGGAGATGTGAATTCTCCTTTTAAATATGAAGGCAATACCATATTCTCCTATTCCAGTTTTAATTTGGTTTCTACTTCATCCTTCTCCCACTTATTTGTTTCAGACTGCAACGACTTTAAGAGTCAGGTACATGGAGGTTGTCATAGAAATAAATAGGAAGTTATTATGCGTTCAGTTGATCTCTTTCTCCCTGCACTCCAGCTTACCAAAAGCTGGCAACAAAATATTTACTTATTTTTTTTTTAAGGATGCTGGAATATGCCTTTTATCTCAACATTATGAGGCACTGACATTAAGGAGTAGGAACATTCACATGTATTATTACAGTATGCATTTCATCCGCTGATGAACAATGACAGCTATGAAACAGAATACTTGGTCAGGTGTGATGCAACAGATGAGGAAACCAAAATAGTACAGCTAAGCATTCTTGCTTGAGGCTCTGTTACACATGATTTCTCACGGCATGCAATGTCACTCCTACAGCATACTCTCTGAAAAAGAACGCAACCAGTTTCTCATTACTGGATCCAGTGTCTGCAGTGTTTAAAGGCATTCGGCGACACTCACAAAACCCCCAGAATGAATCCACGGAGCAGCAGAATCAACCTAGCTTACAAGCCAAATATGTACATACTTATTGGAAAAAAGGCCCCAGGAAATCAAAATACCATATAATAGAAAGAGAATATAAATATGGCTTTTCTGTGTAGACTAGCATTGTTTGCCCAGCAACCAGTACATAAATGTCTTTGTGATGCCCAAAATGTATATGTGCATTGGTTCCTCCCAATTGTTTTTGGTGTTCTTTGGCTATTGTTAAATATTTGATTCTTTTCTGGTCAGAGAACTTCCAGAGTAGCTGACAGCATGGAGGAAATACTGTGTAGTTCAAAAATAGCTACAAAACAGGATAGAAATGGAAGATAACGCACTTTAAAACAAAAAATCATGATTTTTTTTTTAAAAAAAAATCAGGTTAAAGCAGCAGCAGGCACAGCACATTAAAAGCTGATCAAAAATGGAAGCAGAAACATACGCAGTCTCTGTCTAAAATGCAGAGGGTGACATCCAACACTGTCTGAGCAAATACCCACCTAAGAAATGGGACTTTTCTTTTCTTGCTCCCCCTCCTTGCTCTTCAAACTACACTAGAGGATCTCCAATTCCATTGAGTCAAATCTGGGAAATGTACAGGGTTATACTCTACTGAAGGGATGTATCTCTCAACCAGCACTTCTGTCACACTGACAGATGAACATAGTTGGATAAGGACCCATAAAGAAGGGTACTGCCAACTCTTTGCTGGAAAAGGCAATGATGCCACCACCAAGAAGACCCTTGCCTATTGGGCTAAGTTGACCCTAGGACCATCAGCTGAGTGGTGGGAGATTCAAGATAGGCAAAAGGAAGTACTTCTTCACACAACTCATAGTTACACTGTATGGCCACAAAATGTAGTGATGGTTACCAACTTAGATGCATTTAAGGGTGATTCATGGAGATTGGGTTTACTAGACAGGATGGCTTTATATCACTTTCCGTATTATTCTTAGCTGACTTCTAAACCTACATAATTCCTATTTGGGGTAGGTGGAGAGTGCTTTAAAGACCACATGTGGAATACTGTGTCCGGTTCTGGGCACCTCAATTCAAGAAGGATATCGATAAGCTGGAGCGTGTCCAGAGGAGGGCGACAAAATGGTGAAGGGTCTGGAAGCCATGCCCTATGAGGAATGGCTTAGGGAGCTGGGTATGTTTAGTCTGCAGAAGAGAAGGTTAAGAGGGGACATGATAGCCAAGTTTAAATATTTGAAGGGATGTCATATCAAGGAGGGAGCAGGCTTGTTTTCTGCTGCTCCAGAGACTAGGACAAGGAGCAATGGATTCAAGCTACAGGAAAGGAGATTCCACCTGAACCTCACGAAGAACTTCCTGATGGTCAGAGCTGTCCGGCAGTGGAATATGCTGCCTTGGAGTGTGGTACAGTCTCCTTCTTTGGAGGTTTTTAAGCAGAGGCTGAATGGCCATCTGTTGCAAATGGTTTGATGTGTGTACCTGCATGGCAGGGGGTTGGACTGGATGGCCCCTGGGGTCTCTTCCAACTCTACGATTCTATGATTTAGTTAACATGTTCTTTGTAGCAGATTTCTGTGGGACTTTAGAGTAGCCAGCCCAATACCTGGTTTTAAAATCAATTTCTCATTTAAAATCAATTTCTCATCTTTACACATATAAATGCCGGTATAATAGTGTGAATCCTGTTGGTTTTTTAAATCTGTGTAGAAGTTCCTCTATGGTAGTTTGGGTATTTTTGTTTGGTACAGAACATCCACCTTCAAAGGCTGCAGAATCTGAGGCCATTTCTGCACTAGACTGGTATAGTGTTATCATTCCACTTTCAACATCCTGTGGAATCCTGGAGTTTGTAGTTTGGGAAGGGCATTTAGAATTCTCAGCCAGAGAGCCTGAGGCCCCTGCCTAAACTGTAGACCCCAGGGTTTCATAGGATGTTGAAAGTGGAATAATAGCACTATAACAGTCTAGTGCGGAAATGGCCTGAATTGTGTGCATGTTGCATGTGTGCAGATGTACATCCACACCTATGCATATTATCTGCAAATGGGCATTCAGTGGTGCATTGGGTTTCCCATTTAGTGTCTTTGTTCAGTTGCACAACATGGCCATTCAACATAAAGGTTACATAGCACAATGAATATATCACACTGCCTGTGGAGTGTTAAACTACCCAACCCAGATGTAGGATCTCAAATACAATGTGTGTACAGTGTGTCAGTGGCTCCCAACTTACTTGTTTTTTGAAGAGGAACTGGATATTTATGGTCTAGCAATGACTAACTACTAATTTTGATTATTCTCACTAGTACCGGAGGCAGTCTTTGTATCTCATTTGCTGGGAAACATGAGAGAAAGAGAGAACATTTGCACTGATTTTTTATTTGTGGACTTTCCACAGGAAACAGATTGGATCCCCAAAAAGCAGAAACTGGGGAGCAATCCACAGAAGAAACAAAGAGATATATCTCAAGATGCTCAAAAGATGGTTTTGATCTGTGTGTACTCTAAAACCCTTCTTCAGAGGGCTATATAAAATCATAAAAGGATTTCAGAAATTTCTTAAGTTTGATTCAAAATAGGCATGTGCAGGCTAAAGAAAATGTACCAATGTAATAATGAGATGGTGGTGGTGATGATGATTTTATCTAGTATGCTGTCACAGATTTATATGTTGTTCTTTCATGATTTTATAAAAGAGGTTATATAAACTCATAAAAAACCAACTTATAAATCTATGACAGTGTACTAGATAAAATCATTATTACATTATTACATTGGTACATTTTCTAACTGGTTTGGCAGTTTGGCAGGGGCAGTTTCAGTGATTGCTCTGCTGTCCCACTCTCTCAGATGCTTTTCAAATGTCTCAGTTTCTCTCTTTTCCTTCCACTTTCTTCTTCATCCTTGGCGTACTTCAGTGGCTGAAAACTGAGTCCAAAGTGCAAAGTTACACTCAATTAATCAAGAGAGGAAGAGAAGAGAGAGGAGGGGGAATCTTGCCCTTCCCAGTAGACTCAGGCAAAAGCAAACTGCACAGCCTCTCTTAGCCTCTATGTTCTTCCTCATTTATAACCTTTGCCACCTTGGCCACACTCTGATGTTGTTTGGCCATGTGTGTTCTGGTTTTCATCTGTGAAATGTTTGAAGGGATGAAATTACAGTTTTAATGTGGTTGTCTATTTAATTGGTTTTTTTAAAAGAATGTTTGCATTTTTTTATTGTTTCAACTGTACAGTATTGTCCCTGTATCCATGAGAGATATGTTCCCAGACTTAGCATGGATAATGAAAAATGTGGATAATAGGGGACGTTATTTTTTTCAGTGAGATGAATGATGTAGATATTGAGACGAGTCTGCAGCTTGGAGAAGATGCCCTGAAACTGGACAGAACTTCACAATTGAAGAAAAAGAAGGCTTTGTAGCCATTATGTGCAGTCCAAAGCTAGTGCACAACTCATAAAACATAAAAATTAACAAAAATTAATAACAAAAATCAACCAAGATTTGACATGTGGTCAAAAAAGAGATGCCATATGATGGCATGGACAATACTAATATCTGTATTCAGTGATATCTGTTTATGCTTCAGGATCTTGTCTAGTTCCTTCATAGCTGCTCTTCCAACTCCCAGTCTTCTTCTGATTTCTTGACTGCTATCTCCATTCTGATTAATGATAAGCACACCAATACAATAAAAATAATAACATACAGAACAAGTACAAAAGTTGAAAATGTCATTAAATTATCCATAAAATTAAGGCCATTTTAAAAACATAGCTATTAAAAGTAGCAACAACACCAACAACAAACACCGATAGTACAGCAGAGTTCTGCAATGGCCAGTCTCCATAAGTAGTCAGTCTTCAAAGGTCTTCTGAAGTTTAAAAGAATCTTAATTTGCCTGAAGAAAGGCAATGAGGAGGGTGCCAGTCTAATCACTCTTGGAAAGTTGTTACCTTAAGTTACTTTGGGGTCTCCCACAATGCCAGTGTCTCCTGAAAATCTGGGAGAAATATAGCTCAAAGGAGGCCTGCAAGAAGAGGGTACCAACAAGATCTTTTCAGCTGTGTATGCCACTAGTAACTGTACAGAGGACTCAGCTGAAAGTTGAGCAAAGTATTTTATTTGGTTTGACAAACACAAGAAATCAAACACTCTCAAGAACCATACAGGGCTATCGGAAAGTGTGAGGCATGAAAGGCTGGATAGAGAGAGATTATGGGTGAAGAGGGTGATAGGTACCAGTCCTGAGGAAGAAGATTGAAGCTCCGACTGGGGCCATTTCTGCACGAGCCTGTTATAGTGCAATGATTCCACTTTCAACATCCTCTGGAATCCTGGGGTTTGCAGTTTCAGGAGGGGCCACTCGGCCCCTCCCGAAACGGCAAACCTCAGGATTCCAGAGGATGTTGAAAGTGGAATCATTGCGTTATAACAGGCTAGTGCAGAAATGGCCAGTGTCTGAGTGTAGCACAGAAGAACAGCAGTCTTGGTACTACAATTTGCTGGAGCTGAAGCTAGGGTTGATATACCCTATTTCCTACCCTGAGGGGGGTGTTGTAGACAAAACGGTAATGGCCTTCGAACTGACAAAGAAGTCTGGAATGGGCTGATTGTCTTAACTCTAGTGATGAAACATTGATGGGAGTCATGATTATCTTTTAATGTTGTGGGCAGGGGGTATAGGAAAGATTTCTGTAGGGAAAGATTAAGAGATAGTCCCAATTGCTTCACCCGGGCAGTTTTTTCTTCCATTATTTTTGGCTGCGCATGGAGTCCGAAGCACTGAAAGGATTAACATAAACTCATTAGCGTCTGGATTTCCCACCAAATCTTCTCTGAACTTATGACCTGACCATGTCTAAGATCAGCCTGGCCTGGCAACTTGCTTTCTGGTCAGCATGCTTTCAAACAAGTTTTCCAGCCATTAATATGTTCAGTTATGAAAAAAGCACATCCTGCAGAGTGGGGTGTGGTGCATGGGAACAAGAGAGTTCCAGAGCCTGGGAGGAGCCAGCAAGAAGGCCCTCTCCTGTGTTCCTACCAGACATAACTGTGAGAGTAGCAGGACAGAGACAAGTCCCTCTTCAAAACAAAGGCAGGCTGATGGGTGGGGAAGGGATATGGGCCTTTGGATAAGCTGGCTCTGATAGGGCTTTCTAAGGCCATTTCTGCACGAGTCTGTTATAGCACGATGATTCCACTTTCAACCTCCTATGGAATCGTGGGGTTTGCAGTTTAGGCCCCTCTCGAAACTGCAAACCCCAGGAATCCATAGGAGGTTGAAAGTGGAATCATCGCGCTATAACAGACTCATGTGGAAATGGCCTACGTCATAACCTGCACTTTGAATTGAGCCTGGAAACAAACTGGTAGCCACTGAAGCTGCTGCCACAGGGGAGTTGTATATTCCCTGTAGCCTGCCTCAGTTAACAACTTCGAGCTGCTCTTTCCTGGTTCCTCAAGTCAATTGGGGTATGTTTTGTGGCTCCAATAAAATACATATTAAAAGCTCAACTCTGCTTTTAAGCCCCTTTGGTTCTTTGCACTGCAACTCCCGCTTCCTCCTCTTCTCTCGAGTGAGCCTTGCTTGTGGTTTCAGTGTGCACTTTGGGTAAGTTTTTAAAAGAGCATTTTTTTCAGAGAGGTTTCAGAGAAACCAGGGCCGTGGGGAGGTAATTCATTGCATGACCTTGATCTAAAACAAACACAGGCTGTGCACAGCAGCAGGTGCGAAGGCACTGATAGAGTAATTGTGTTGATGGTGTGTTGGGTGGATGTAGACTATGGTCTGGAATGGGCTGAGTTAAATATTTTGCTTCAGTCAAAATTCCATCAAGTTCTGCCATGAACTTTTGCTTTAGTTCTCTGGAGTACAGCGTTCACAGGTTGCCTGCTTTACACTGCATCTGAACTGGCTGAAACGAATGGAAACAACACTTCTGAAAAATGGGGATGACAGATATGGGAGTGTAAAGAAAGGTTGCCACTTCTTTTTCTGGCAAGTCTCCTGTGCTTTAAAATTGCTGCAGAGATGGAAGGCATTTCAGAAGTAAAGTTTTCAGCATACTTCTCTGCCATCAAGCAGAATGTGTGCCTATTAGGATAACTGTTATACATACAAGTGAAAATGTGTTGTGTGCCTTCAAGTCATTTCTGACCTAGGGTGACCCCAGAGGATTTCTTGGCAAGACTTGTTCAGAGGGGGTTTTCCTTTGCTTTCTTCTGAAGCTGAAAGAGTGTGACTTGCCCAGGGGCATCCCATGAATTTCCATGCCTAGGGGAGGGGAATTTGAGCCTTGGTCTTCCAGTGGTCTAGCGACAGTAAAAATGTCACAATAATATATTAAATATCAACAATTTGCAGACCTAATATGTTACTACCTCTTTGGCAGAGCTGGACCTGTCTTAGGATTTAAAAATTGGCTGTTAATTTTGCTATGCTATTGAATTAAAGTGCAGTCTTGGGTGGGAACTTTGTAGCCCATGTGTGATAGGCAGCTCTCGGGCGGTCCAGTATAGCTCTTGGGATTCTCACTGATCCACAGCTTGCCCATCCCCATCTTGAATTCCAGGCAGGAAAAAAAAAAGTGTCAGTAGCTTTGGGATGCTTAAAAATGCTGTTGGAGGGTACCTTGAAATATTCAAAAAACAAAAAGTTTCCCAAAGGAACAATGAGAGATGTGGTGTCACTTTCATACTCATCAACATTTCACAGATGAAAACTGGGGAACATGAGATCCTACATCAGATCCTACAGAAGGGCAAGATTCTGCCTTCTCCTTTCCTCTCTCTTGGCTGAAGTAAATGAGCACAAACTATTTCTGCCCTTTGAGCTTGGTTCACAGCAGTTGATGGAAGCTGAGGATGAAGGGGGGAAGTGAGAGGAGGAAAGCAAAACTGGGACATTTTTAAAGCAACTGAAAGAGTGAGATAACAGAAGTTTAACTGAGACGGTCCCTGCCAAATTGTGGGAGGATATGCACTTCCACTCACCCAAAATCTTGCCCACGATGCTGCGGTGGTGCCCTCTGGAACTCTGTCCCAAAATTGGGTGGTGTGGCTTTCTAGGCTTTGGAGATGCCTGCCTTGTGGCAGACTGTATTGAACAGCCCTGTTCTGATTAATGGCTTAACTGCTTTGGTTAAAATATTACAGTACCCTAAAATGGTAAAAGTTAAGTAAAAAGAAAGTTGAAATGGTGCATCGCTCTGTTCTTAGGAAGCACATGCTTTTTCTCATGCTCTGTTTTTTGTCTCTTTTGACTGAAACTGGTTTAATCGTTATCCCACCTCTGTAGGGGAACCCTGATAACTGAAGGCCTGTGAGGGCAGAGTCGCTGCACTGAAAACCTGGAAAACAGACACATGCCTTGAAATATCCCAGGGAGGTAGTTCTGTTTCTCCTGCCCATTCTTTCCTCAGGTGTTCAAGTCAGGCCATTTCTGCACTGCACTGTTAAAGTGCTATTATTCCACTTTCAACATCCTATGGAATCCTGGGGTTTGTAGTCTAGGGAATTTAGAATTGGCCTCAGTAAACTATAAACCCCAGAATTCCATAGGATGCTGGAAGTGGAATAAATAGCACGGTAGCAGTGTAGGGCAGAAAGGCCTGTAGTTTAGGAGCTTTGAACAGGATTCCATAGGATGTTGAAAGTGGAATAATAGCTCAGTGTAGTGCGGAAATGGCCAAAGTGGCTTCCAAAACGAAGTCCAGCTGAAGTCCTATTTACAAAAGTTAAAAAAATTAACTTTTTTTAAACAGAGAAAAGGTTTAAAGTTTTAAACAGAGAATTCTTGTTTAAAAAGCACAGAGATCAAACAAATTAAATAAGCTATATCTAAATTTAAGACATCATTAAAAGATAAAATCACACCATATTCTAAGCACCCTTCCTCCCCTTAATATAAAAACCACAGCCCTGCCTAAATAAAAATGTCTTTGCCTGCTGGCAGAAAGGGAGCAGGGAGGGAGCCAACTGAACCTCCCCTGGGATTTCCACATGCTGGGAGCAGCCACCAAGAAGGTCTGTATTTTGTGCCTTCACCAAATATGCCTGTGATAATGGTGAGATCAAGCGAGAGCCCTCCCTGAAGATCTTAAAGTTTAGGGTAACTCATATAGGGAGATACAGACTTTTGGACTGCCTAGACCCAAGTTATGTAGGGCTAAATAAACAACAACCAAATTAGTTTCTCTCTTTCCAGCTAGCAATAAAAATGAATTAATTTAGCCTTGATAAGAGAAGGTTAAGAGGTGACAGGATAGCCAGACCTCAATATTTGAAAGGATGTCATATGGTAGATGGAGCAAGCTTGTTTTCTGCTGCCCCAAAGACTAGGACACAAAGCAATGGATTCAAAGTATGGGAAAAGTGATTCCACCTAAACGTTAGGAGGAACTTCCTGATCATAAGAGCAGTTTGCCAGTGGAAGACACTGCCTTGCACTATGTTAGAGTCTTCTTTGGAGGTTTTTAAACAGACGCTGGATGATCATCTGTCAGGAGTGCTTTGATTGTGTATTCCAGCATGGCAGGGGGTTGGACTGGATGGCCCTTGTGGTCTCTACCAGCTCTATGATTCTGATTTTTCAGCGAACTACTGTAAGTTCGCCTGCACTCAAGTAAAACATTCCCCTGAAAAGACAAGCAATAAGCATCATGGAGGAAAAAATGGGAGGGAAGTGAATGTAAGCAGATGAGTGCCATGTGTGATTCATCCAGGAAGGTTGGAGAATGTGGAAGACAGAGGGAGGAAGAATGAGAGGATGAATGGAGAGAGTTAAACTTGTCAGTTAGAGCATCTCCTGGCATGTCTTCATAGCCAGGAATGTGAATTGGTGGAAGACTGGGCAGGCTAAGGGGCTGTCTCTTGAAGGACATGTCTGAACAAGGTGTGGAAGGCATGCCTGCTCCTTGTTCCTGGTGAGCAAGAATGTTTCAGAGAAAGGCAGGGGAAAAGTCAGGTCAGGTCTTCCAGGAATGGCAGGGCATCACTTTGGAAAGGCCCTCGAACCACATCTTCCAGGCATAGATCAGTTTCTTGAAAGAGACATGTCCCTTACATCAGAGGAGGTGGAATGGAACAAACCCCCTTCTCCCAAGCAGGAGATGGATATGGATTTATCCTCAAAGTAGGCAGGATGTTACAAAGGAAAGAGAAGACCCTGTTCCAGATCCAGGGAGCATAGGAATTACATTTTAACATGCTGGTGAGAGTGTGTGGGGGGTGCCTTTTCATGACTGTTTTCTTGTTTTTAAGATGTATTTTCTTTTTTGTTGGCCTAGGTCAGAGGTGGGTGATTTCTGAGGATCAAAAGTTAGGATTGCCAGATCTCAAGATACTGCCTTAAGCTTCCAGATTTCATGGGTCGGTTCCAGGCAGGAAGCAGGGGGTGCAAATTCTTCAGTTTTTGTGTAGTCAGCTCCAGGCAAGGGAAGGGGTGCGTGTAAACTTTCTGCCAGACATCATGTGTGTCTGTGTTTGTCTCCTTCCTCCTCCCCGCTTCCTTTTTACTGTGGTCTTCTAGCTGGCCATGTAGCTTGTTTCAATTTGCAAAGCTTAATGAATTTCAATTAAGCCAAGCTTCTTAGGTTGTGACATTACCTCACCAGGGGCCATCCGTAGGCCTCAGGTTTGGGCCCCGAAATCTCAGGGCCCAAGAGGATCCTGATCTGGCAACCCTAGATTGCACTGACACCTCAGCAGGCCAACGGGTATGTGTGTGGGGGGTGGGGGGCTACATTCCTTCTCCACTGTTTGCAAATTTGTCATGAAGTTGTTGTTTTTTTAAAGCAGTATTTTCCCTTTGAGAGCAGTGCCCTAAGCAGCGGTGGTCTACTTCTAAAGTGGAAATACTGCTTTTGCATGGCAAATATCCCTTTGCAACTAACAGAGAGGAGCTGAGGGTGGCTTTGAAAGAGTAAAAGGAATGGATGCAGCCTGCTGGCTATTTGTTGCTTGCTTCTGGCCTAGAAATACGCTGATGCTTTATAGAACCATAGAATTGTAGAAGCCTAGAGTTGGAAGAGACCACAAGGGCCACTGACTCCAATCCCCTGCCATGCAGGAATGCACCATCAAAGTATTCCTGACAGATGACCATCCAACCTCTGTTTAAAAACCCCCAAAGAAGGAGACTCCACCACACTCTGAGGCCCTTTTCACCTGGCATTTGCCATGTGAAAGAGGGCCTGGAGCGTTGCGCGATTGCGAGGAGCGATCTGCATGACACACAATCGTGCGACGCTCCAGGGGCCAAAAATGGTGTGTGATCACACATTGCTCCCAGGCCCCGCGTGCACTTACCTGGTGTGCAGAGCCTCTGGAGGCCGGCCAGTTGCGCTTCCTGCCCCAGTACAGCCTGGGAAGGTCCCAGGATGCACTGCAGGAAGTGCAGGAAGTGAAGGAAGAGGTGGGGCTCTCATGCGAGCAGGCAGCTCGTGCAGAGCTGAAGCAGCAGGGAAGGGAGAGCCTCTCGGCAGAGGCTGTTTGCACGATCCCCGCACCCCAGCGCCGGAACAAGGTAAGGTGCGGAAGGGCCTGAGGCAGTGTATTCCACTGTTGAACTGCTCTTACCATCAGGAATTTCTTCCTAATGGTTAGACGGAATCTCTTTTCCTGAAGTTTGAAGCCATTGCTCCACATCCTAGTTTCTGGAGCAGCAGAAAATAGGCTTGCTCCATTTTCCAAATGACATACCTTCAAATATTTAAACATAGTTGTCTCTTCACTTTTTCTTCTCCAGGTTAAACATACCCAGTTTCCTAAGCCACTCCTCATAGGGCATGATTTCTAGACCTCTTCCACCATTTTGGTTGCTCTCCTCTGAACACATTCCAGCTTGTCCATATCCTTCCTGAACTGTGGTGCCCAGAACTGGGCACAATATTCCAGGCATGGTCTGACTAAAGCAGAACAGAGTGGTATCATTACTTCGCTTGACCTATACACTATACTTCTAGAAGGTTATTTAACCTCTAGAAGGTTTCTTAATGGACTACAACTCCCAGAAGCCCTAGGCAGCATAATCCCAGAGAGCATGGATGAGGCCCATTGAAGGACACCAGGAATTTTAGTTGAACAGAGTAACATTTCTAGGCTATGAGACAGCCATGTAATGAAGGATGTGGACTTGAAAATCAGAATATCAGTAGCTGCATGGATAGATAGGTGCATACATCCTGTCCAACATTTTGCAGGTGAAAGTTAGGATATGTGTGGCCAGTTAACATTGGTGTGTAGTCAAGATGAAGAATACACAAGCTAGGGGAGCTTGCAACTGTTTCTTTTTCCTTCAATCTGCTTGGAAGGGCAAGATTCTGCCCCTTCCTCTCCTCTGATGAACTGAGGCCATTTCCGCTCTGCATTGTTGTAGTGCTATTATTCCACTTTCAACATCCTATGGAATGCTGGGATTTGTAGATTGGGGGGGCACTTAGAATTCTAAGCCAGAGAGCTCTTTGGCCTCAGTGAACTACAAACTCCAGGATTCCACAGGATGTTGAAAGTGGAAAATTAGATATATATGAAATAAGATACGATATAATCGATTTATGAATAAGGATATGAAGTTCTACAAAAATATACAGAAAACGATGTATAATATGTAAGAAAGTATAATTATGTATGAAGTACGAAGACAAGATGTTTTAATTTTGTGATTTTATTTGATAAAAAGATTTATAAAAAAAAGAAAGTGGAATAATAGCACTATAACAGTGGAGGGTGGAAATGGCCTGAGTACAAGCTACTTTTGTACTTTGAACTCAGTTTGGAGCTGAGCACTAAGGGGGGAATGTGGGAGGAGGAGAGAGAATGGGATATGTTAAAAGTGGGGTTACAGAAGATTAGTTGGGACTGTCCCTGCCAAGTCAGGACAGTTGGAAGGTATGAAAAGCTACAAAACTGGTCTCAGTCGTCTTACTCTCATCTGATTTCTACCCTAAGAAATAGACCACAAAGATAAACTGCTGCTGAAGATGAACTAAGCCAAGTTAATTCAGCCTCTCTTTTGGTTTTCATTTCCCAGTTTCCTTGATTTTACCTGTCAAACACAGTGCTTAAGACGGCAGAGCTGACAAAAAACATCCACCACGCAGCAGACGCACATTAATCAGCCAACACAGCCCAGCCCAGTGATCTCATAAGGCCTCTCCAAGTTCCTTTTTACTCTTTAACTTTCAGCAATCTGGATTTTCCAAGCTGGGAAAAATAGAATAGAAATAGGAAAGAAGAAGGGGGGCGGAATACCCAAAGGCAAACCCCCTCCAAGAATATACCAGCTTGTAAGTGAAATGATTACCTTAGATGTCAGGATCTCTCAGGATTATATTAGCACACAAGATCAGATTTGGTAAGCAGATTGAAATTGGGTAAAACCGCAGTCTGCAAACTAGGGGGCAGGGTGAAGTAAATCCTTTTCATTATCAACAGTATTTTGTGTGATATCTGCTAAATCCATGTAATGCTACTGCCTCATTTATAAATGGAGCTAAGCCGAATCCCGTTTTTAATTAACAGTTTGAGCAGAATTGAAAATGCTTTCTTCTTTCAACAATTTGCAGCAAAGCTTGTGAAAATATCCAGCTGGTAATTTATGTTGTTCTCACTTATTTTCAGTTTCAGTTGCCTTGTTGTGTTTTTGGAAATGATTATACAGCTAGTTCTGGCAAGGCAGGGTTGTGATGGTATCCCTTACACTTCACCATCCCTGATCGGCGAGGGATCATCCAGGCAGCTAATCAAACAGTCACAAGTGCCCTTTAGCCCTCAGTAACATCACCATATAGCCCAATTTATGGGGGCTTGTGATGCCACTGGTTATTAATCATTGGTAATGCAGGAAAATAAGACCATTAGCCCATTCCAGACCTCATTGTCCACTCTGCAAACTCCACTGTTTACTCAGCTGGAGAGCCATTCACACCTTTGCCCTCCACGCAGAAATTGGGTATATAAACCCCTTATTTTGGCCAGTCATCTCTCAGTACGCTGATTGCTGGTTGCCACTCTGCTACTCTGATTGCCAACTGTGTACTGTCCTTAGATGTGAGTCTAAGCCACATTACTGCTTCTTCTCTGCTCTTCTAGATTGGTAAATGTCACACAGTATACCCTGAAATCTTGCCGTCTAAAACTTTCTTCCTGTTTCCTTCAGTTAGCCTTGTTTAATTGTGTGGCTGTTTGGATTTTGTGTGTGTGATTAATTTTCCCCATAAAACACAATTAAGCTTACTTTTGGATTTCAGGCTGGCTCTTTCCTGCAGAAGTACTAGTAAACATTTGCGTGAAAGATCTTGCTAGGCTACCCCACTCTTGCAGACCTCCTATTTTTGAACTAATAGTTCCCCACTTTTTCATGAAGGTACTGGCATTGCAGGTGGACCCCTGAGTCACCCACATTTCGGGGTAACAGTTAAACTGTTTAGTATTCATTAACACTGCATCATCATGATTGTAGCACTATTGTCACAATCATAAATGTCCTCCCAAACCTACTTTAGCAGGTACTAATCACACTGAAAGATGGAGCAAAACAGCAGCAATACTAAACACACATTTTGCTCACAGGGAATCTCAGCGAACACATCTGAATGTAGACATGATAAGATTCCACTGATTATGTCCCAGTTCTGTTCATAAAGGCTTCCTGATCACTAGATGTCCTAATGAGACTCTTTCGGTTTCAGAAATGAGATCAGAGGTTGCCTAGGTACCTTTAGGCCTGTTTTCTTGGCCATATGGACTAGAAACCTGAAAGTAGAGAATGATGTGATGCTGAGTTCTACAACCAGTAACCCATGGAATGCTTTTCCTCAAAAAATACAGTCTGGCTAGAACGTACTATGCCCATTAAGTTAATTTGAAAGGAGTAGAATTCCTTTTCTCCCCCAAACAATAACACAAGTTATTACTTAAATAGCATTATTGCATTAACTCTGCTTCAAAAAAAAATGCTCCAAGGCTTTCTGAGACTTATTTTGGTTTGGAGCAAACAACCATTCAGTTCCTCTAATAATTAAAAGGCATTTGACTTGTCTAAGCCTCAAGAAAAGAGATAAGCAGCTTTCTTAGTACCAGAATTCAGACTAGTTTAATAAGGTGCCTTTGTAGAATACGCCTTCGGTATTTAATAATGTGCAATGTTTGGGAAGCTCAGGCAGAAGAACGAACGCTCAAAGCTGCACATCACTCACAGAGTAACATTTTCACTACAGCAGTGTTACCCTGTTTACTGGGGGTCCCGCGAGGGACACCAAAATGTGCTCTACTATAGGTGGGGAAAATTAGCTCAGAGCACTGCTCTAGCGTTACGAGAGGCAGGGTAACTTAGCAGGATCTTGAACCCAATGTCTATGGGGTCAGGCCAGTCAAGAAGCAAACCGTTTTGAAAGGGTAAATGAGATCTTTATTAAAATACAACCAAACAGTGTATGCAACACACTCACTCAGATATCTATAGAAAGTAAAGGTAGAAGTGGGACAGAGGGATTTGTCAGAGGTATAGTTGACTTAGGTGATACGAAACCTGTCCTGAAGAACAGAAGAACAGAGAGCGATGCTGGAGTTCGATGTGGCTCAGCACGTGGAGCTGAGGGGAGGCTCGCCAAGCAAAGAGGCAGCAAGGCGGTCTGGAACTCAGGAGCGATCCGAGGAGGGTCTCGGCATCAGGGGTTTTTATAGGGAGAAGTGTGACTGCAGGCTATGCCTTACTTGGTGAGAACAATGGATTTCAGGTGCGAGACAAAGCCTTGGAAAGGTCAAAATTTAACATGATTGAGTTAGGTCAAAGATTGACAAAGGAATAGCCAGTATGCAAACGCGCTGCGCTGGAAAGTTGATAGTTCAGCTTAGTCAAGTTACCTGCTCAGGAAAGGGAGTCCTTTGTAGGTGGCGTGCATACATAATAAGGTGTTTGCTGGGAAGTCTCCTGAAGCTGCGATCTGGCTATTTCTGGCTTGCCTGTATTGTTTAGGAATATTGCAGCAATCAGCCGCCGATCCTAGTTTTGTGCTTGTCCAGGGGCCTCACAAACATGTGGAGAGAGGTGGTGGAAGAAGGCCGAATTACTGGTATCAAAATGATATCTTTATGCTATTGCGAAGGCGGTGTAGAAGCTGCAGTAACAGCAGCCTGTAATATAAAGCATAACTTCCAAGCTCCTACAGTGAATCAAGGTCTAACTTGATGAAAAAAAAAATTGCAAAAAAAAGAAAAAGAAAAGATAAAATCCACAAGCATTTAATCAGTTTAATTCTGCAAGGAGGGGAATAACAACAGCAATAGCAGTTTGCTGCTGGCCAGGAGTGAAATGCAAAACCGTTTTGCTTTTATTAAAGAACCCAACTTCTGATATTTGCAACGCTTCAGAAGTGCTGCTCCTGATACTCATCCCCCATGTACATTCAACCATTTTAAAATTACAGGATATTTGCAATGGCTAATCTGATCGGATGCTTTGCTAATCTACATACAGATGGCCAATGAATGTGCTAAGGACTATATCACTTGATGATACAGAATATCTTGGTGTGGGGTTGTTCAGATGCTACTGCTACAGGTGCAATGGATCAGGATGCCCCCATGTTGCTGATGAAGGGCTGTTACACTTTTGTGAATCAGAATAATAGAGTTGGCTCAAAATGAAGCAGGCTTCACCTGCCCAGACGGCACCCAAGCATTCTAATTCCTACTGACTGAGTTGAATTACACTGCAAATAAGTCCATTACATACATATGTACAAGAGCTACCGCTGCTGGCCCTTTCGTTTTGCAGACCTCTGTGTCTTTGGGAAATCTGAGGAAGTTACTTTTTTGGACTACAGCTCCCTAAATTCTTTAGCACATAGGGCTAGTACCTATGCTGGTTTGGGAAGATCCCGGGAAGTTTGCATGTAACTTTTCCAGATTTTGGGTTTTGCACAAGAATGTATACATTGTTTAACCTGGGTGCTCCATTGTCTGGCTGTTAAAAAATCAAGTTGCCTTAACCATTTTTTTCTGTGGCCATTGTCTAAAACATTGACAGCTGAATTAAAATAATGACAGTTAAGCCAATAATGAGTGACACATGAAATTATTGTGTTTAAACCTTGAAGCAGATGAATGCCAGAGATGTTATAGGACCAAAATCTCCCCCATCACTTATACTTTTCAGATGTGGACATGAAAATGAATGGAAGATCAGGGCATCGCCTGGTGGAGATCAAGGGCAGATGTTAGCTTTTGGGAAGCTCTCCTTCCCTCCCATCCCTTCCACCAGATGTAGCAATGGCTACCAACTTGGACAACTTTAAAAGGGGATTTGGATCAACTCATAGAAGTTAAGGCCATCAGTGGCTACTAGTGAGGATGACTACCCACCACCTCAAGTACCAGAGGCAGAATGCTTCCATAAGCAGAAGGCACAGTCTCTCTGGTAGTCCTGCTTTTGGCCTTCCCATAGGCAACCCACTGGCCCTTTCTGCACAACAGAATGCTAGCTTAGATAGGCCTCTGGATGCAACAGGGCTCTTCTTATACCATTTTTGCATGCAGATGGGAGCACTGCATGATTGTAAGTTTCTCCACATGAGCCGAAAGGGTGTAGCAGTTTGTGTGTTGGTCTAGAAGTCTGGAAGACCTAGATTCGAATCCCCACTAAGCCATGGAAACCCACTGGGTGACCTTGGGCAAGACACATTCTCTAAGCATAAATTGGATAAATCCTGTCAAGGAAGCCCTAGGAAAGGATTGCCATAAGTTGGAGTCAGCTTGAAGGCACATAACAACCAATGTTTCTCTATAGTACTGATTCCCTGCATGTAGAAAGTCAGCATGTTGGGGGAGGACCAGGGTTCTGGTACGCTTGCCCCCTCAATGCCTAGAGATGTCAGATTCTTGGAGGACTATGAAGAAGGTCGGAAGAGGCTGCGTGGTGTCTCAGTTTCTTTATCTCTTCTAAGACGCTTGGGCCTTTCGGATGATATCTTACTGCACAGCAGACTGCTGCTGCGGAAACCACAGGCTAGCTAAGTAAAACACTGATCATCCTGCTTACGGACTTGAATTAAAAAGCTTTGCCGATCCATCTTGGGGTCGGACAAAGGTCCAGGCCTGAGGATAAGCCACCCATCGCCACCTGGCAGCAGGACAATTTAAATCTCTTCTTTCCCCTTGCCTGTGGTTATCCCCCCACTTATTAAATAAATGTTGCTATGAATCAAGGCCGACAGCCACGCAAGCAAGATGGAGTTTAAAAACAACAGCAGCCTCATCAGGAGGAGCCAGGAAGAGTGAGCCAAATGCTGAGTTCCCTAAAATAAATTGAAAATAAAATAAAATAAAATAAAATAATGAGAAAGAAATAGAAGAACAAATGGACACTTTTCTCCAGCTGTCAGTGGGGCTGGGAATCTGCTCTGGGTTTTACTCTGAACTATAAAGGAGCTGTCCAAGTTGCTGAACCTGTTTGACAGAATAGGGTTCTGCATTTTGGCTATCTCCTTTAAAGTTCTGACTAAAACCTGGAATGGATTCACTGCCCCAATACCATCAAAGCCAACAGCAGCCACTGCATTTTTCCCTGCCATAAGCATGGTGTAAGGCTTAAAGTAGACCAGGAACTGGCACCTGAAAGCTAAAATGTGTTATTCTTGGGAGAAAATATGGTGTGCCAAGTGGTTCTTTGGTTTATAGGCCAAGTTCCTTCACTGTATATTTTGTACTCGGGATGAGGGTCTATAACTTACATTGTTACGGCACTGCACACTTCTCCCCCCAATTGGCATGGTTTAATTAACAAGATATTATTTATTGGCATTGTATTAATTGGCGTTGATACAACATGATACCTGAGGTGACAGAAAGGTCATACTGGAAGAGGCAAATTATTGATTGTATATGTGAGATTGCAAGGCAGGTCAGTAACACCCACCTCTTAGGCAGAAACTGAGGCATTGTCAGGCGAATATCACAACCACCCTCAAGACAATAGGCTTATACTAAGAAGCCCAACACCTCAGAGTTAAATGGGAAAACACCCACCAAGTTGTGATTGTTTCAACCCTGGTCCCTGCCAGACGCAGATCTAGGGTAGGGCAACTGGGGTGTGTGCCCTGAGCGCCAATGTTGGGGGGATGCAAAAAAGAGGAACCTCCGCCTGCCTCCCTGCTGTTGCTCACCCCTCCCCCTGCTTCTGTCAATGGCGGGCGGAGGCCAAGCAGATGCGGGGCAAGCGGCTGGCATTGACAGCGTTTATTAGCAGCCAGTAATCAGAGGGTCACAGCTCCCCCACAGGCAAGCCCCAGCACAAATGTAAATCAGTCCCAAAGCAAAGGTTAGGTCCCAAAGTAAATGCAGGCTATTTCCTAAAGCAAGAAAGGGTTACTTCACTCAAAGCACAGACAAAGTACTCGGCCGTCAGGGAGACCGGACGCAGTCGCTGGAGGGAGGGGCTGGATCCGGACACAGGCAGAGGAAGAGGTGGAAGACCGACGGTTGTTGCTCCATGGTCCTCCCCTCCCAGCGCCTGTCCTAAGTAGCCCCCTGGCCCAGCGGCGACCAATCAGGTGCAGGCTCACAGCTGAGAGCCCTCAGCCTGCCGCCTGGCCTCACAGCTGAGAGCTCTCAGCCCGCAGCCACTTCTCCAGCAGCCGTCGGGACCGGCAGACTGCCTCTTTCCCCTGCTGCTGGAACGTGGGAGGTGGGGCGGTTGTCTCCTCCGAGTTGGAGCTGCGGGTGGGTGGAGTCCCCAGACTGGGGCCGGGGGCCGCCCCCCTGGGGAGCCTGTAGGCGCCCCGACTGCCAGGGCGAGCCCTGGGCCGTCCCCGGCGCTGCTAATGAGGCCGTCTGTGGCGGCAGCGGCCTTCGCGGCGTCCGGGCCTTCCCCTGTGGCGGTGGCAGCCTCTGTGGTGGCCGGGCCTCCCCGCGCAGCGGTGGCGGCCCCTGAGGTGTCCGGGTCCTCCCCCGTGTTGGTGGCGGCCTCCGAGGCATCTGGGCCTTTCCCCGCGTCAGCAGCGGCCTCCAAGGCGTCCGAGCCTTCCCCCGCATCAGCAGTGGCCTCTGAGGTGTCCAGGCCTTCACCCATGTCGGTGGCAGCCTCCAAGGCCTCTGGGCCTTCCCCCGCATCGGCGGCGGCCTCTGAGGCGACGGCGAGCTCAGCCAGGCCTGGACCCATGACAGCTGCTCCCCTTGCCCTCACCTGCTGCTACCCCCCTGCCTACTCGTTGCTTGCCTCACCCTCACCAACCAAGGCTTGCCTTGCTCCCACATGCCACTGCTCACCCCACTCCGTGCCTCCTGCTGCTCACCCTGCCACTGCTCACCCTGCCCACTTCCTCTTGGTGCTGTTGAGCCTCAGTACACCACTGGTCTCTGTTCACCTGGATGTTTCCCTGTTGTTTCCCCGCTTTTCCACAATACTCAGCTATTACGACAGTCATTACCTTTTGTCATCTAAACAGCTCAATCTGGACTTCACTGTTTGTGTTGCAACTGCCATTGTCTGCTTGGCTGGGAGAGTGATTCACAGCCGTACCCACATGATTTTTTTGGGTATAAGAAGCCCTGATTTCAGGCTGTCCAGTGCAGTCTCTCACCATTTTGAATGCCACTCTGTCCGATTCCTGAACAAGAATTGTCCTTAGGTGCCTACCTAAGCCACACTGCCACTTCTCTTCATTATCCTCCGGACCGGTAAATATCATCCAAATTCCTCAACATCCTCTATTCCAACTCTCTTCTCTTTCCTTTGGTTAGTCTTTGTGTGAGCACATGAATGTTTGAGCTTTTGCATGTGTGTGTGAATCTTGTTAATAAAAACACATTTTTAGTCTACTTTTTAAATCTCTGGCTGGTTCTTTCCTGCCTGACCCCATAAACATTGGTAGAAAAGATCTTGTTACTTTAGCCCTCTCTTGCAAGCCTCCTCTTTTGAGCTAATTATTCACCACTTTTGAACAGAAGTACTGGCGTCGCAGGTGGGCCCTTGTGTCACCCATGTTTTGAGGTAAGAACAGAAGCCACAGATCTTGTAGTATTGATGGATGACTGGGGAGTCTTACCCAGCAAAATACTTGCCCAGTTTAAGGGAAGTTCCCATTTCCCCATGTTTTTATATTGTTTGTTTTAAAGGTGTCTAGAACTCCCTTGCAGAAACAGCTTCACTGGCTACTGGTCTGTTTCCAGGCAGGATTCAAAGTGCTGGCTATGACCTATAAAGCTCTGTATAACTTAGGTCTGGACTATATGAAAGACCGCATTTCTCTATATGAACCTACCAGAGTCTTAAGGGAGAGCTTTTTCTCAGTCCCACCACCATCACAGTTATGTCTGAAGAGCCTTCTTGGTGGCTGCTCCCACACTGTGGAACTTTCTCCCTAAGGAGGCTCAGCTGGCCCCCTGTCTGCTCTCTTTTCACTGACAGGCAAAGACTTTCTTACGTAAACAACCCTTCAGCTTTCAACTGATTGAGGCAGTGCAATTGGTATGCTGTTTTTTAAGACATAATTTAATGGGTTTTTCACTGTTCTAAAATAATGCTTGGAAGTGGCTTATGTGGGCTGCTTTTTTAATTTTCATATTTCAGACTGTTTTAGCTATATAGTTTTTAACATATGGTATAAGCTGCTTTGGATCCCATATGGGAGAAAAGTGGGATACAAATGAAAGCAAGCAAGCAAGCAAGCATTGTCTTGGATCTCCAGTTTTGTGGTGTACAGGCAAGCTTCATGTTCAAAGAACGAGCTTTAGTGGGTTTCAAAAGCTTTATTCTGGAGCACAGAAGAAACAGCTGCACATCTTGGCAATTGCCAAGACTAAAGAACTATTTTTTTTGTACCGTATAAGCTGTAACATTACAAATTTGCCTGCATAAGCATTCCATTTGATAGCTAATTAAAACAACTCTTTTCCCAGACTTACATCCACCTGCCAATGGCATGACTCTCAGAAGCTGCATTTGTTATCTCTTATCAAAGTTTGTTAAAGCAACATTCCTTCTTCCCAACACACTGTTTTCTCATTCAATTCCATCACTGCCTTCCAGCCTTTTGTTCAAAGCAGTACATGGCATAACATGGCATCAAACATCAAAGCGCTACATGGCATCACCTGGCATCAAAATGCATGGCAAAAAGTTGCATTCATAGTGGCTCCAACACCCCAAAGTAATTGGCTACTGCTGTACTTATAATTTTTTAAAAGGAATTCTTTGGTTTCTTTAGTTGCTTAGAAACAACAAAGCTGTTCCATTTAGTTACTTGAATCATCTGCATGTTACAAGCAGTTAGTGGGTTGTTGTCATCTGAACATCCACAATAGAGCATGAAGCGAGAGCACAGGACAGCCCCCGATTTGTGTAATGTTGCTCCTTCACCATTTAGTGAAGTGACAGCTCTGCGATGATGAAAGTAACTCATAAATTACAGTTATACAGCAAGGAGAATGAAATTGATCCCTGCTGGATTACAACTGCAATGTAACTTTGTGGTACCTGTTGGGAAAAGGTCTTAATTACAAGTAACTAGACATTATTTTTACAAGTAACTAGTTATTCTAATGAATTACTTATAAATAGAAAGTTCCACATTCCAGGCATAGGCATGATATGGGCAATCCCTTGCAAGTTTTGAAACCAGTTTGTTTTTTGTGATTTGAATTAGGTCCAGGAGGCATTTCACCTTTTTCTGGCATTGTTGCTCCCATCCAGCAGCTTCAGTAAGTGAATTACCAGACTGGATGAGTACTTAGTGCAGGGTATGGATGTAATTTGTTCTTAAAGGAAGCAAGTAGCCATTTTACAGCTTTTCCTTCCCATTGTGATAAAGCCTCACTGTGCGAAATTTTATATTCTGCCCAGAAAATGCTGTTTCTGGTACAGAAAATCTTGCAGCTGAAGACTTCTTCTTCTTCTTCTTCTTCTTCTTCTTCTTCTTTTTTTGCACAAGAAACAGCATTTTCTGCACAAAAGATAATATTTCTATACGGGCATATTGTTTTCTGTGCAGAACATGCAGTTTTATGCACAAAAATACCACATGCGAAATTTGCACAGAATAAGTCCTGAACAGTGAAAATTCTTTTGAGCCCAAATTCTCCTTCTCAGTGTTTTCTAACGCTCAAGAAACATTTTTTTCTGATCATTTCTGGAATATTTTTGAAAAATCTTTTCAATTCTAACACAGAGATAAAGAACAGGTTGTAACTAATGATTCTCCACATGGCTCTCTGCAAACTCAAACTTATGGCATTTTTCCTGTTTGTGCAGATCCTCCAGAACATTCTAGAGTTGAGACAGCCTTTACCCCTTCACCTAAGTGCATGTCAGTAAGTTTTTCCTTCACTCTCCCTCAGCTTCTTTGCATCCATTACTACTCCAGAAAAATTCCTCAGGAAAAAATCTATGAGGGGAACTAGGAGGGTTGTGTGAGTTTGTGCTAGGAGCCACAACTGCTACTATTACCTGGAAGGTTTCAGAAAAGCTCTGATCTGATTTACAGGCCTTTCCTCTGTTAAACAGGAAAACTGTAATGTCTGAATTTGCTCTGGAAGTGGAAAAAGGAATGGTTTGGCCTTTGGCCTGCTTCCTCCGTTTTTATGAGCCTGTGAATTGTGCCTCCAGCTTGGAGCATGTGCCACCTGTCTTTTTGGAGGGGCTGTGTCCTCCTGCCAAGTTCCATCTGCAATTCTATGAACAACTCTGGAGCTCCAAACTTTTCTTCTCCCTCTCTCTTCTGTGTTGCAAGGAGCAGTTGGAGCAGCTGCATCTTTATAAGGAGATAGCCAGTTGGAACTCCTCCTTTCCCATGGAGAATCGGCATAGCAGCCGCTCTCTGTTCCTGGAGGACGTCAAAAAGAACGCCCCTCCCAAAACAACTGGCTCAGGCTTGAGTGCCAAAAAGTAGTAGTGCTGGTGAAGGCGGCGGCACACCTGCTAGAGGGTCAAGGGGAAAGCTTTTTGAAGGCGGCAGATGGCTTCTTGCACCTGCAAGCCTTTCCCGGTAACACAGCAGTGGAGAGCGGGGGTTGGCTGCCAGATGGATCCAGTTGTTCTTTCATAGGAGAAGACAGGCAGCTTCTTAATGGGCCACAGCCAGATCTTCATGGAGAAAGATTTCAAGGAAAGCTTTCAGGAAAATTACATGGCAAAGAGGATGGTGCTTGGCAGAGCTGTCTGACAGTGGAATATGCTGCTCTGGAATGTGATGGAGTTTCGTTCCTTGGAGGTTTTTAAACAGAGGCTGGATGGCCATCGGCTGGGAGGGCTTGGACTGTGTATTCCTGCATGGCAGGGGGTTAGACCAGATGGCCCTTGTGGTCTCTTCCTACTCTATAATTCTATGAGGACCCCTGGAGAGATCATGATGGAAGAAGAATATGCCCATCTATAAAGCCTACATCAGAGCTTTGAAAGTTTGCTTTTTCAGATCCTCCAGCCAATGTTACCATGGACTGTGCTAGCAGGGAGGTTTTGGGAGCTATAGTGTGGAGTTAGCATTATTTGTACAGTGTTTTGAATGTTAGACTACAACTCTGGGGACCAGGGTTCGAATTCCTGCTGTGTCATGTAAACCTATGCGGTGACCTTAGGCAAGTCAAACTCTCTCAGCCTCAGAGGAAGGCAAAGACAAGGCCAGGAAGGAACCCTGTGGGGGCAGGGGTTGGGGATGGCAGCTGCAGATGAAGAGGTGGCAGCAGGCTGGCGGGCTGCTGCTGCTGGTGCCGCCATCCCAGGGGGGCTCAAGCCTTCAATAGGTACTCCATAGGTGCCAGCAGCACATAGCTGTTTTTCCCTTTCGAAGACAGAGCTCTTCCCCTGAGACTCCTCCCTTCAGCCTGAGGCCTAGAGAAGATAAGCCAAATGCTAAAATTCAGGCCCTCCAATCTAGAAACCCTACTAGATTGCTGTCAGACCTCATGCTGTGACATTACTACACATGGGTCTCTGCTATACAATGGTAGCCAGCCTGATGCACCACAACCCTGATGGACAATTGGCACCACTGTGTAGCAGGACACTCCCAATGTGCATCTAGATACTGGCTTGGATGTTCAGGAACTCAACCAGAGGGGCACCCAGTGTGCATCCGAATGGCCCAATGCACACAACAAACATCTGATGTGCACCAGAAGTGTCTACTGTGTGACAAGCAAGAACATTTCATAGAACTAGGCAAGTCAACATGAATAGAAAGTTACTGAGGTAACTTTTAAAAGAAAAAGATAAACCATCCAAACCAGCGAAGGTAGGAAGTAGAATAAAGCGTCGAGGAATGAAGATAAGGATTTCTAAAGATAACAATAAATGATATCAAGGTGATTGTAAATAAAGTGACCTGAAATAAGCAAAGGGAAAGAGAAAGCAGATCCTTAATACAAGAATAATGAAAGAATAATGTTAAAGAAGGATTGTATTTTATGCAATTCAAAAAAACAAATATTGTTTAATGTTTATGTGGTGATGTATATGTAAAACTGGCAGGATTTGAAGAAGAAGAAGAAGAAGGAGAAGGAGAAGGAGAAGGAGAAGGAGAAGGAGAAGGAGAAGGAGAAGAAGTGTCTACTGTGCATCACAAGTGCTCAGTGGGCATTGCAAGTATTCAGTGTGCATTAAGAGTCTCCAATGCACATCAGAAGCATCCAGTGTGCATGAGGGATGCCTAGCACACGCCAGAAATACCTGATATGAATCAGAAGTATGCAGAGTGCATCAGACATGCCTGATGCTCATCAGGAGCACCCAATTTGCATCAGCACACTCTTGCAGTACATTAGTAGGGTTTCATTGCATTTCTGCGGTGCAGTCACAGATTTGTAAAATTACAAAGCCCACCATGTAGGCCTTAAAATTCAGTTTTTTTACAAAATTGGTTAGCTCCACTTTGTAATATGAGGCTCTAGCCTGCTCTTCACTTTGCCTACGCAAGCCACTTCTGATACTATATTGGGAGAAAGTCAGGATATAAATAAAATCCATAAAATAAAAAGAAATTATATGTAAATCTGGTGCTGAGTCAGAAGACCAGAAGAAAGGAGGTGCATCTTGAAGAATGACAATTCACACTGAATTGTACTTTGTTAAGGCATTTCCCCACAAGCAAAAACAAAATGCAAAACACCATCATGAGATTTCTTCTAGTTTTAATTCCTTTATTTAATAGTAGTGGGTGGTGGTAAGGAGACTGGACTGGAACTAGGGCAGTGGGAAAGAACCGAGTGAGAAAAAATTAACCTTTTCCCTTCACGCTGTTCTTTGGGTTAAAACTGATACAGTGGTCCTTCCACTTTGCAAGGATTTGGGTCTCAGGCTATTTCCTCACTACACTCTTATAGTGCGATTATTCCACTTTCAACATCCTATGGAACCTGGGGTTTGCAGTTTCGGGAAGGGCCGGCTGGCCCCTCCCGAAACTGCAAACCCCAGGTCCATAGGATGTTGAAAGTGGAATAATCGCACTATAACAGCCTAGTGCAGAAATGGCCTCAGAACCGTCGTGTATGTGGGAAAACCATGAACACACACACACTCCCTCTCCCATTCCTTTCTAGGGCTCCCCCTCACACACACATTATCTTAGGTTTTTGTTTCAGTGCACATTCGGCATGCTGTGGCAAAATGCATGGGAATGGGAGTGGGGAGTTCCAGATGGGGAAAAAGGGAAAGGGTCGTGTGAGCCTTCCTTCCCATTCCTTTGCATTTTGCCTCATAGCATGTTCTCCTGTCAGGGTCAAATGCAGGGGAATGGGAGGGTGAGCCCGAGAGGGGAGAACATGCCTTCTCCCTCCTGTCCCATTTCCTTGCCTTTTCCCCAGACACATTTACTTCCCTTCTCTGTGTCTGGCAAAATGCAAAGGAATGGGAGAAAGAAAATGGGGTGGATGCTTGTGAATAATAAACCTGCATGCTTGTGAATAATAAACCTGAAGGTCAAACCCATAAATGTGGAAGGAGGACTGTACATCCAGGTGTCATGTGTAAGCATCAATTGGTTTTGCAACCAATAGGATGCCATTTGACAACGTCACAATAGCCCTGTGGGGTGCCGCAGGGTTCTGTCCTGGGCCCAGTGCTATTCATCAATGACTTGGATGAAGGAGTGGAGGGCATGCCGATCAAATTTGCAGATGAAACCAAATTGGGAGGGGTTGCTAATATGCCAGAGGACAGGATCAATATTCAAAATGACCTTGACAGATTGGAGAGCTGGGCCAAAGCTAACAAAATGAATTTCAACGGAAAGAAATGTAAGGTCCTACACTTAGGCAGAAAAAATGGAATGCACAAATATAGGATGGGGGACATGTGGCTGGATAACAGTATGTGTGAAAGGGATCTAGGAGCCTTGGTAGATCACAAGCTCAACATGAGTCAGCAGTGTGATGCAGCAGCCAAGAAAGCCAATGTGATTCTTGGTTGCATCAACAGGAGTATGGTGTCTAGATCAAGGGAAGTAATAGTATCACTCTATTCTGCTTTGGTTAGACCTCATCTAGAATATTGTGTCCAGTTCTGGGCACCTCATCTCAAGAAGGATATTGACAAGCTGGAGTGTGTCCAGAGGAGGGCAACCAAAATGGTGAAGGGTCTGGAAGACATGGAGCCTTCTGAGAAGTGTCTTAGGGAGGTGGGTATGTTTAGTCTGCAGAAGAGAAGGTTAAGAGGGGACATGGTAGACATGTTTAAATATTTGAAGGCATGTCGAGGAGGGAGCGGGCTTGTTTTCCACTGCTTCAGAGACTAGGACAAGGAGCAATAGATTCAAACTGCGCGAGAAGAGAATCTACCTAAACATTATGAAGAGCTTCATGACAGTAAGAGCAGTTCAGCAGTAGAATAAGCTGCCTGGGAGTGTGGTGGAGTCTCCTTCTTTGGAGGTTTTTAAGCAGACGCTGGATGGCCATCTGTCAGGAGTGCTTTGAGTGTTTGTTCCTGCATGGCAGGGGGTTGGACCGGAAGGCCTTTGTGGTCTCTTCCAACTGTATGATTCTATGACTCTAAGACTTCTCAGTGACAGCCCCTGACCTTTGAAACTTGCCACTGATTAGAGTGGCAGAAACAGTGTTTATCTTCAAATGAATTATGAAAAGGGATCTAATACACAGGAATTCTCTGGCAGATTATTCTTTTCACTGCTTTTTTAAAAAAATATATTGATTTCTGCCGTGTCTTTGCTTTAAAGTATTTACCGTAATTCATTTTTCTGAAATGTTGAAACTTGTTTTTATACAGTTTTTATAGCTTTTAATTTGAGACCTCATAGAGTTCTTGTAACAGCAAGCCGTAAACAAATACAGGATGGTATTCTGCTTGGGGCTTATGTCTTTGCAAATGGCCTCGCACGTGCACAAAATTGAACTGGGTAGTTTTGCAACATCCATATTCACCTAGGGAATGCTGTGCTGTTACAAGACATGGGAATCCATTGCACAGTGGTTGAGTGCTTGATGCACCATAGCCTGACGCACAATGGACACCAGTGTGTACCAGGGAACTGCACAGTGCACATCCAAATACTGGTTAGAAAGGACCAGAACACTACAGGAGAGCCCAATGTGCGTCAGAAGTGCCCGACACACACCAGAAGTGCTAGGTGTGCATCCAAACTGTCTGGTGTGCATTGGAGCACTCTTGCTGATGCCCCGGTGTGCATCTTCACAATTAACTGACAAATTTTGTTGAGTTTCTGCAATATAGTTATATATTTGTAGAGTTACAAAATCAAGGGGGATCAGTTCTTCTGTTTGGGAAGCAGCTGGCTGCCATTTCCACTCTCTCCCATGAGTGATCCCAATTGTTACAGACAGAAATAGGGTCCCTGTCACAATTCCCCCCCATTCTGGAGACTTGTTCTGGGGATAGTAGCCATGAATGGGGGGGGGGGGAATGGCAGTCAGCTGCTTCCCAACAACAGGGAAATAGACCTCATCAATCACAGCTACTGCTTCCTGGAAAGTAGAGATTGGTGGGCGCTCATGCACTTTTTCTGCACTAGACTGTTATAGCGCTATTATTCCACTTGCAACATCCTATGGAATCCTGGGGTTTGCAGTTTCGGGAGGGGCCAGCTGGCCCCTCCCGAAACTGCAAACCCCAGGATTCCATAGGATGTTGCAAGTGATATAATAGTGCTATAACAGTCTCGTGTGGAAATGGCTATGGTCACTGTGAATACATAATAGTAACAAGTGCATAACTGCAGGTTACTCATTCAGAGCTGCCATACAGCATTCTTGCCAACATTTATTATCATTAATAATTTCCCCATGAGCAGCTAACAAGGATAAAATCTATGAAACAAACACAGTGATCAAACAGAACTAATGAAAAAGCACAATTAAAGCACACCAATAAAACGAAGACCAACAGCAACCTGGTGAAGAGCCCCTTCTACAACAAATTGGTGGACTTGCCCAAAGACTGCCTCAACAGAAAGCCGATGACCCTGCTGGCTGCAGAATTCTGGAAATGGTCACCCGAAAAGAATTGTTTTCCCCGAGGACTGAATCTCTGCCTGCTTCATCCACACGCTGCAATACCATTCTTTTTAAGAAACTAATTTTTATGGATTTTTATAGAATAGGAAGCAAGAAAAAACTCATAAACAGGATCAATCAATTTTGCTGGTGATCATCTATTTCAGTTGTCTGGTTTTTAATGGATGCTTCATTGATCAGCTAAGCTTTTAAAGAAGTGAAATGTGTCAGCCCTTTGAAAAAGCGGGGAAGAAAATATTCAGACAGAGCAAACCATAACGACAGACGCTCACTTGGCTTCCCATTAGAGCAGTGGTTCTCAACCTGTGGGTCCCCAGATGTTTGTGGACTTCAGCTCCCAGAAGCCCCAGCCACTATGGTCAATGCTCAGGGCTTCTGGGAGCTGAAGTCCACAAATATCTGGGGACGCACAGGTTGAGAACCACTGCACTAGAGTCTCTAAGCCATGTTCATGTCCCACACATTAAACTTCCCTCGAAAGAAAACAAGAACAAACCAAGAAACATAGGACCACATGGTGTATCTTAGCAAGACGCATCTGTTTAACCATCGTTGTGAGGAAGCCATTCAAGGCTGGGCAGCAAGAGTGTGTTGTTTACTGCCGCAATGGCTGACTCACACCTGCCAACTGTTCTGGAGACTGGTAGACAGCACCAGGTGTGCCACCGAAGACAGATTTTTCAGCTAGGTGTGTCATGGCCTGGGTGTATTTTTAGAGGCATGGCAGCCCATGATACTGACTCCATTTCCTAGAGGTTGCCTGAAAGAAGCCCAGCTCTTCAATGGGCTGAAGCTGCTATGATTGGCATTACTGAACCTTTCTGTACTTGGCTCTCCAGAAGAACTTGGGAAAGTAACTTAGGGAGAGGGCGATAACATACAGAATCCCCAAGCTAGCGTGGACAGTGGCTAGCATGGGGGATTCTGGATCTGTCATCTGAAGAGGAAAATTCAGGAAATGGCCATAAAGCCGAAATGAGTTAGAGCCATATTGAAGAAAACAGTTTGCTTAGACACAGAAAATGCTATAAGTTCCTAGTGATTCCAAGTTAAGTTCAGCATGTACGGAACATTCTGAGTCATGTTCCAAAATGTCTTGACATTTTCTGTTGATATAATAGCTAGAATTCTATGATATGTGATGTACACAGTTTGAAAACAGTGCGTGTTCCTTATTGGCGAGTTTGTATGTATGTCATAGCCCTTTGTTGTTCAATGGCTGCCATTGCATATATGTGTAAGAATTCTACACAAAGTTGTTTTAATTGCTTGCTTGAGGTGGAACCCTGGGCTACCAAGTCAGAGTTCACCTGCCAGTGTGTCATTAAATAAGCCATCTACCATCCGATTCTATCCTAAAAGTTCCCTTTCACATAAAAAAAAAAATGGCTGCCCTTTTTCCTACTGGTTACAAGACCATAAATTGAATTTACAGTCTCTCAGCTGCTGGGGATTCACTGTAATGGTTACAGCCTTGATCCCAAGAGAAGTTACTTTACTGCTGCTAATGGAGTTTGAATTTTACTTTCCTTTGTCTTAGGGCCCACGTGGCCAAGAAGGGGAGTGGCCACTGCCTGCGCTGAAACCCCTCCAGAATGACTGAGCGATAACAGAAACAACATTTGGAACAAAATGTAGGTCTATACTCTAACATTATCACTTTTCTTCTCTTATATAACTTTTTAACATCTTTTTCCTGACGAAGAAGCCAGTGTAGCTTTGAAAGCTTGTGTGATATATTTTGTCCATTTTGGTTGACCAATAAATGTGTCACTCTTCTGTGGATTTTGGATTTTGTTGTACTCGAATGGCTTTTAACACCAAATGTGAATCAAAAAAGCCTACCATTTCTGCCTGGTCGCACCTCAGCCAAAGGGCTTCTGTGGCACTTCTGAGTAGGCCACTGGGAAATGATGTCTGCAGTGCTCTCCCGATCACGGGGCATTTTGAGACAAGCAGCGCAGCAGGATGATGAAATCACAGAATCATAGAGCTAGAAGAGACCACAAGGGTCATCCAGTCCAACCCCCTGCCATGCAAGAATATACCATCAAAGCATTCCCGACAGATGGCCATCCAGCCTCTGTTTAGAAACCTCCAAGGAAGGAGGTTTCTCCACCACACTCCACTGATGCAGAGTAGTCTACTGTTGAACTGCTCTTGCTATCCGGAAGTTCTACCTAAAGTGTAGCTTGAATCTCTTTTCCCAAGATTTGAATCCATTGCTCTGTGTCTTAGTCTCTGGAGCAGCAGAAAACAGGCTTGTTCCATCCTCCATATAACATCCCTTCAGATAATTAAACGTAGCTATCATGTCACTGTGTTGGAGCTTGGGGGAGTGGCTAGCAGAGCAGTGCGAGTAACAAGTGGTCATATAACCAGATTGGCTCTGTCTGAGCAAAACCGAGCCCTAGTAAGAGGGAGCAGCTGTGGGCGAGACAACAGAAGGCATATATACAGGGAGCATGGATTGGAAAGAAGGTTGTCTTCTCAGTGGCCTAGTACAAGGCAGAGAAGAACCCAAAACACCTCTGATTGGGTCAGAAAGTGGGACCCTGAGTGGGGAAATATACCTTTGTGCTAAGGGGAGCCAAAGGTTGTTCTCTCTCTCTCTGTCTCTCTCTCTCTCTGTATCATAGAATCATAGAAATGTAGAGTTGGAAGAGACCACAGGGGCCATGCAGTCCAACCCCCTGCCATGGAGGAACACCCTCAAAGCACTCCCGACAGATGGCCATCCACCCTCTGCTCAAAAACCTCCAAGGAAGGAGACTCCACTCCGAGGCAGCATATTCCACTGCCGGACAGCCCTGACCGTCAGGAAGTTCTTCCTGAGGTTCAGGTGGAATCTCCTTTCCTGCAGCTTGAATCCATTGCTCCTTGTCCTGGTCTCTGGAGCAGCAAAAAACAAGCCCACTCCCTCCTCTACATGGCATCCCTTCAAATATTTAAACATGGCTATCATGTCCCCTCTTAACCTTCTCTTCTGCAGACTAAACATACCCAGCTCTCTAAGTCTATCCTCATAGGGCATGACTTCCGGGCCCCTCACCATTTTGGTCGCCCTCCTCTGGACTTGCTCCAGCTTGACCATGTCCTCCTTGAATTGGGGTGCCCAGAACTGGACACAGTATTCAGGATGAGGTCTAACCAAAGCAGAGTAGGGTGGTACCTGTACCTCCCTCGATCTAGACACTATACTCCTATTGATGGAACCGAGAATTGCATTGGCTTTCTTGGCTGCCGCATCACACTGCTGACTCATGTTCAGCTTGTGCTCTATGAAGACTCCTAGATCCCTTTCGCACATACTGCTATCCAGCCACATGTCCCCCATCCTATATTTGTGCATTCCATTTTTTCTACCTAAGTGTAGGACCTTACATTTCTCTCTGTTGAATTTCATTTTGTTAGCCTTGGCCCAGCTCTCCAATCTATCCAGGTCATTTTGAATTTTGATCCTGTCGTCTGGCGTATTAGCAACCCCTCCCAATTTGGTGTCATCTGCAAATTTGATGAGCATGCCCTCTATTCCTTCATCCAAGTCGTTGATAAAAAAATTGAACAGCACTGGGCCCAGGACAGAACCCTGTGGCACCCCGCTAGTCACTTCTCTCCAGGATGGAAAGCAGCCATTCGTGATCACCCTTTGGGTTCGGTCTGTCAACCAGTTACAGATTCACCTGACAGTAGCCCTGTCCAGCCTGCATTTTACTAGCTTCTTTGCAAGAATGTTATGGGGAACTTTGTCAAAGGCCTTACTGAAATCGAAGTATACTACATCCACAGCAAGCTAGTAACTCTGTCATAAAAAAGGATAAGATTAGGCTGGCATGACTTATTTTTGAGAAATCCATGTTGACTCTGTTCTGGAATACTGTGTTGATTTGAAGAAATTAGTTAGACATCTTTGGGAAAGTGTTATTTTGTTTGAATGTTCTGGAAAACCCAATACCTTTTCCCCTGTGTGTTATTTTAATAAGGATTTCATTCTATTTTTTACATTTTTCCTCAACAGAGTAGTTTCTTCAATTTGACTTTTATAAGAACATGCTACCACAGGTTATCAATCCTTTTTTAATAACAATTAATATGCTTTGCCTTTTTTTCACTAAGGTGGTAGTTTTAGAGGGAAAGCAGAGTGGAACGAGTGGAAGAGAGAAACAGCTCGCTACAGCAGCATTTAAGGGATGCTGCTACTCCAGTTAGGGAGAAGAAACGCAGGCCATGGTCTGCCTCGCCCTCACTCCCTCCACAGTCACCTCTTAACTTTCTCTTCTCCAGGCTAAACATACCAGCTCCCTAAGCTGTTCCTCGAAGGTCCTGGTTTCCAGGTCTTTTGCTGTTTTGGTTGCCCTCCAGGTTGTTCCAGGTTGTCAATATCCTTCTTGAATTGTGGACCCTGTGAGGTCTCTCCAGCTGCATGTCCTTGATGCGCCCTGGGACTTGGAGAGCACTGAAGGTGTCGTTTCCCAGCACCCTGATCTGCAGTGCCTTGGAAAATCTTTTGTTGGGGTGCTGCTAGACTGAGATTTTTAGGGGTTGGCATTGTCAGACATAACTACAATGATGAAGCTCTGTCACTGTAGTTATGTCTTGATGATACAGGTTCTCAATTCATCTTTCCAAGCTCTGGTCTACTAGGTTTTATGGAAGAAGTGGACAAAGTGTGGCCCATGGGGCTCATGTGGTCCTGGGACCCCACTTTTGCAACTCCTGAAGCCCCCCATATGCCCTCCCAAGTTTCCAGTTTTTTAAAAAATGATGTGATATCAGGGCATTTAAACCAAAAACAGCACAGATGCTTGGATTGCTGACCAGAAGGCCACACAGATGTGGTAAAATACTGTTCTTGAAGGAGTTCCATAGGCTCCCCGGTGACCCCCACAAAGCTGTCACAAACACCCAATTTTTCCACCCCCAAAGCCTACCTTTTGGGCAAATAAATCTCCCTGCCACTCAAAAACTCTTTAAAATGCAGTTTGGAGGGACACTTTCCTCATCACCCAGAAAGGCCTCCCAAGACCAAAGTGAAACTAGAAATGACATGATGTCAGTTCCAGTGGTTTCAAATGGCAGTCCTGGTGGCATCCTGTGGACATCTAGAGCTCTGGAAGGGAGAATGGGGTGGTCTTCAGGCTCTGGGGTGCACCCATTCTTGGGTTACAGTGGCCATTTCCGCACTAGACTGTTATAACGCTATGATTCCACTTTCAACATCCTATGGAATCCTGGGGTTTGCAGTTTCGGGAGGGGCCAGATGGCCCCTCCCGAAACTGCAAACCCCAGGATTCCATAGGATGTTGAAAGTGGAATCATAGCGTTATAACAATCTAGTGCGGAAATGGCCAGTGTCTGAATGGAGGAAGAAATTAAATCCACTGTGAGTGGGAAATGCCTCCGTTAGATCACACTGCCATTCATGATTATATAACCCAGCAAATTCTATTTATTTTCTAGGACAAGGTCATAAATATTAAATACACTTTGAGATAAGCCCAATTAGGATGCTAATTAGAGTGTGAACAAAATTTAGCCTTATTAAGAGAGCGATGGCTGGCAGGAATGTGATCAGCAGATGAGATTAGTTATGCAAAATAAGGTGCAATACGGAGATTCTGAAGAACTAATTAAAAACTAATGAAAGCAGCTGATGGGCAGTGCCCCACCCATCTCTCTCCCCCGCCATTTGTGAAGCTCCCATTCCTTTCCATGGGGTTCAGAATTCCCTAGTGTTCTTTTCACAGGTTGACTGCGTTAAATGTTTTCCTCCCCTGAGCTTTAACCTGCACGTGTGGCTGCTGTACAGAAAGCCAAACACCGTTTCTTGCTGTGAGTTGGAGACTGCATTACTGGAGCCCTGTACTCTTGGACCTGTGCCCATATTCAGCAGATGCAAATCTAATTAGACCTAATTACGCTCTCCTAAAAGAATGCTAATTTGAACTACAGCGTGCAAGGATTTTCAAATGTATTTTTGTACAACATGATTCATCTTCATTAAACAATGAAGCCTTTTGCTGTGTGTTTCCAAACCACCCCTTTATTTAATACAACAAACGTAAGAGCAACCAAAAAGGGGGAAAAACCCAGTAACTATCTCTGTTACTGCAGATAATCCTGATTTCTTGTGACCTCTCCAAGACTAGCCCAAGACATTTCACAGAACATCAGATACTGCCCAATATCCTATGTGGGAGTTGCATGGCATAAATCTGCACTTGCAGAGTTACATAGTGATTGCAGTATTTGAATCTTGTATTACATGGCAACATTGCACCACCAAATGTGCAGCCAAATGCACAACTGGATACACATGCGAGTGTACCACAGTGCTACGCATGCAGCTGTAAATATCTGAAAGGACGTCTTGTAGAAGATGGAACAAGCTTGTTTTCTGCTGGTCCAGAGAGTGGGATATGAGCCAGGAGAGTCATACTGCAAGAAGGTAAATTCCACCTAGGAAGGACTTTATCAATGATTTGGATGAGGAAATAGAAGGCATTCTTTATTAAACTGCAGATGACACCAAATTAGGAGGGGTAGCTAACACCACAAAGGACAAGATCAGAATTCAAAATGACCTTGACAGATTAGATAGCTGAGAGAAAACTAACAAAATGAATTTCAACTGGGAAAAGTGTAAGGTACTACATTTAGACAGAAAAAATGAAATGCACAGATATAAGATGGGTGACACCAGAACTGACCACAGTACATGAGAAAAGGATCTAGAGTCTTAGTAGATCAAAATCTGAACATGAGTCAGCAGTGTGATGTGGCAGTTAAGACAGTCAATGGGATTCTGGGCTGCATCATCAGGAATACAGTGTCTAGGAAAAGGGAAGGGATAGCGCCGCACTATTCTGCCTTGGTCGGACTCCACCTGGAATGCTGTGTCCAGTTCTGGGCACCACAGTTCAGGAAGGGTATTGACAAGCTGGAACATGTCCAGAGGAGGGTGACCAAAATGGTAGAAGACCTGGAAACCATGCCCTATGAAGAGAGGCTTAGGGAGATGGAATATGTTTAGCCTGGAGAAGAGAAGGTTAAGAGGCTACATGATAACTGTGTTTAAATATTTGAAGGTATGTCATATGGAAGGTGGAGCAAGCCTATTTTCTGCTGCTCCAGAGACTAGGACACAGAGCAGTGCTTGAAACTTCAGGAAAAGAGATTCCCTCTAAACCTTAGAGATAACTTCTTGACATTAAGAGCAGTTTGGTAGTGGAATGCGCTCCCTGGGAGTGTGGTGGAGTCTCCTTCGGAGGTGTATTTATGGCAGAGCAACTGAGGTGCATGCCATGGGCACCAAAGCCAGAGAGTGCAAAAAAAAAGTCAAAATTACTCCCACTCTCCAGCCCAGTCCTGGCTCACCACTGCCCCCACCCCGGTGTCCTTCCTGGTCCAGTGCGGAGGTGGCGGTGGTGGCAACAGCAGCAGCCCTCCACCCGCTGTCATCCCCCACCCTCACTCACCGCTACCCCCACCCCCCCACTCACTGCCACCCGCCTCTTGCTGCCATCCCTGTGCCTGCCGGCACCATCCCATCCACTACCGCCCCTGCTCACCTCTAACTCCCCACCCCATCTGCTTCCGCCGCCCCGCCCCCCACTCATCCCCACCCCGCTTGCCATTGCCCCCCACCCCTGCCCCCACTCCATCGCCATCGCCCCCCTTACCCCCCCACCTGGGTCCTTCCTGGCCCAATGTGGAGGTGGTGGCAGCGGCGGCAGCAGCACCTAGGGGTGCAACTTCCGCACTTGCCCTAAGGGCTGTTGAGTCTAGATGCGCACTGGTCTCCTTCTTTGGTGATTTTTAAACATAGGCTGGATGACCATCTCTCAGGAATGCTTTGATGGTGCATGGCAGGGGGTTGAACTCGATGGCCCTTGTGGTCTCTTCCAACTCTGATTCTATGACTTTGTGATGGTAACAACTATTGAGCAGTGGAATAGGCTGCTTGGTGAGAGGTGAACTCTTCTTCTTTGGAGGTTTTTAAACAGAGATTAGATGGCTATCTCTTTAGATATTCTTGAACCTTGGAACACAATTCATCTCTTGATTCTGTGATAACTCTGCTTTCATGAAGCTGACCTGAATGCTGACATTGTGCAATAGATAAAAATTACCAGCTGCTACCACAGGTGAACACATGTGTAAAACACTATCAGGATTCTGAATGTGATGGGCCAGATTAGACTAGAGACTCATTTACTCTAGGACTATTTCCGCACTGGACTGTTATAGCGCGATGATTCCACTTGCAACATACTATGGAATCCTGGGGTTTGCAGCTCCCGAAACTGCAAACCCCAGGATTCCGTAGGATGTTGCAAGTGGAATCATCACGCTATAACAGTCCAGTGCGGAAATGGCCTAGTATTCTGTTCCCATGGTGAGCAATTGGATCCCTATGGGAAGCCCGCAAGCAAGATATGAATGTCACAGGACATGATGCCTGGGGGATTCTGGGAGCGGTCCAAGCAAGTGGTGCTTCCAAGCTCTACTCCGATACTCCTGGAGGCATGTTGACCAAACACACCAAATCACTTGCCTGAGGCAATTACCTCATTTTTCTTCATGGTACAGTTGGCCTCATCGAGCCTGCTTCATTTATATTTTGCTTTTTTTCTGAGGTTTTTTTTTTAAACTCACATTGCTAGAGCTGTCATTCTTCACCTTTTATGTTCAACTTACAGGTGTCTAGAAATTAAAGCTGTTTGGAATATGTTTCTTCTTCTCTACTGTACTTGTATACACAAGCACAAGAGCAACAAGAAGTCATATTGATGTTCTACCTGCTGTAGCTGGCAGGATTCATTCTGAATGCTCAAAAACATCCCATATAATCCAGGAAGTAGATTTTGCTACAATACTTATGGTTTCACTGTCCCTATGGCTTCATTTTGTGTATTTTAATTCTTACTGGTAAGCTTAGTAGTACTAGAAATGGTGTTGGAAATTCTATGTTATCTAATATATAAAAGGCAAAGTTTGTCTACTTGTCCGTGTCAGGCAGGGAAGACCACAGGTAGGGGCCTTTAGAATTCTCAGCCAGAGAGCTCCTGGCCCTCAGTCAAAGGTGGCTATCTTTAATAGGTCAGCTGCTATGGAGACGAGGCCTAGCAGCAAAGAAGAGGGCAGTGTGCCCTCTCTGGAGCCTAACTTCTGTATGTTCATAACTCTGAATACAGATTGGATTGGGGAATATGGGGAAAACTTACAGGTACAGAACAATACAGTGTGGTGAGTTCTTAAGAGGAAAAAAAATGCCTTATTTAGTTAGTAATAATATATATAAAAAAGGAAAAAAGTCATAGTAATACTTTTCATCCTTTCTTATGGAGCCTTTCCAAAAATTGTAAAGCTACCTTAAGGTATTTCTAACAAGTATTACCTATGAGAAAATAAAATCCCGGGCAATGCCGCATATATGCTAGTATTTTATATTTTAACTTCATGATTTGATACCTGTATAACCATTCACATTTACATTGGGATGACCTGGTTGGTTATAAGCAAGTAAAACTTGAACTGAACAATACTTATAAAGTGGAAGGCAGTATGAAAAGAGGAAGACTGCACTGGAGGTGGACTGATTCAGTCAAGGAAGCCTCAGCTTGCAAGACCTGAGCAGGGTAATGGCTGACTAGGATTCTCAGAGGTCTCTCCTTCATAGACTCACCATAAGTCAAAGTCTCCTGGATGGCTACAGAAGGAGAGACAGATTTTTATGGATTGTACACTGAAAACAATGGCCAAAATCTAGTATCACCTTTAACTTTACGTATATTAACTAAGTGACAGCAGCTCTAAGAAACTTATTAGTAAATTGCAATGATGTATAATGGAAGAGGAAAATACTGGAGATGAGCCAATGGAATCCAAGGAAAAAAGGGAAGATATGTCTCCTAGTGCTCAGTGGATGGTATATATTTTTCTATTTTAGAACAAGCACAATGTGTTTAAGCCTGCACATATATTTCAGTGGTCTCCTTCAGGGGCTGGATCAAAACAAATGCAAATAGAAATGTTAAATTAAAAAAATGTCAACTTTTATGTAGATATTATGGTATAATCGATGTTATCCTTTTTGATTTTTAATTTGACATTGGCACTCCCTAGCTGATGTCTCGATGCACAGCAAAACTGGTGCACAACTGGTCTGATGCGCAAAGAGACCAATGCACTTTGGCTCCACATGTACATCAATCCCAATGTGCATCAGTTGTGTCTCTGGCATCCCTGTGTAGCACACAATAACAGCACTTTACTGGATATGGACCATATGAAACGACCCAGTTGTAATTCCCGCAGATGTACGCCCACTTGCAAACACGTAGGACCCCAACAACATACTGACCTTTCTCTCTGGCTAATTAATGTGTTGGATTCACTTTCTTTTATGTCTACTCTTTTTTTTTTTTACCTTCAATGCTTTGACTGTTTATTCCTGCACGGCAGGGGGTTGTTGGACCCAATGGACCTTGTGGTCTCTTCTAGCTCTTTGATTCTATGAGTCGGAGTCCTTTCATTGCTGTTTATGAGGAAATGTGTGAATTTCAGAAAGTTCTTCCTAAAACCTGAATAGCAGACTGGGATTCTGCATCATTAGACATAAAGACAATGATGGAGCTACGTTGGACAATTCTACCCCCCCGCAAACTTTTCAGACCAGCAGTGCCCCCACTGAATGATCTCAGAGGTGCTGCTGATAGGGGCTACTTGGGGGAATCATGGTGTGCGATGAAAACAGCCAGCTTTGAGATACTCCTCAGATCCTGTTGCATCTGCTTCTCTCATTGCACTCCACAACTGAGAAAGTACTGCAGATGTGTTTCTCAGCACCGAAATCTGCAGCAACTCAGAAACTTTAGGGTTGGGGCAATGGCTGGATGAGAAGGTGGAGTTTGGAGGTCCTGTTTGGTCATTAACGACCATGTATGTGCATCTCAAAAGTTATAGGATTGTGAGTCCAGCTTACAATGTCATAACTACTAATCAGAATGCCAGCTAGACAGCAGAGTCAAATAGCAATGGAATGCAAAGAACAGACTGTGAAAGTTCAGTTAAAAGCTTGGATGTGCATATTGGGAGCACCAAGGCATCAATACTCGTAGAAAGTGGTCCGTTGGAGAGGGGACAGATTCCTGCAGATTCCTCCCCTCTATGTTGCTATGGGCCACATACTCAAGCCTTTTGCTTCCTTCTTACCTGTTGAGGTCACCACCCCCTTTTCAAGAAATTAACTTCTTTTTTCCCCCACTTTGAGAAGGGAACATCTGCAGCACCCCAACCCCAATAATGGCTTCTAGCTTCCCCACACATGAGAACCAACTTTTAGGGGCTCTTGTAACCAACTATTAGGTTAACTTCTCTTGCCCATTTCTTTTATTATCCCAAGATAAAAGTTTTTTCTTTCACCCTAACAAGAGCACCCTGAGTATTACTCCTGTTTCTACCAAAAGTTCATATTGCACTGTCCCTGCTATACCTTGCTTAATAGAAGTACTAAAGTATGCACAGTATGCTCAGGGGCTGTTCACAAAAGCAATTGAATGGTGATACAATGCTCCTAATTTCTATCTGTGAAGGTAGGTAAGCGTATACCATTCTAAGAATCCCTGTTCATAATCTTACTAAGTCCCGTGGAACTTGCTCTCCAGTGCTCATAAACATGCAGCTTTTAATGGTGATGTGAGGAAATCTCACTGCCGCTAAGATGCTTGTTGGAACTGGTCATCCCAGGTATTGAAGGGATGCCATGTAGAGGAGGAAGTGGGCTTGTTTTCTGCTGCTCCAGAGACCAGGACAAGGAGCAGTGGATTCAAGCTACAGGAAAGGAGATTCCACTTGAACCTCAGGAAGAACTTCCTGACGGTCAGGGCTGTCTGGCAGTGGAATATGCTGCCTCAATGGAGTGTGGTGGAGTCTCCTTCTTTGGAGGTTTTTAAGCAGAGGCTGGATGGCCATCTGTTGGGAATGCTTTGATGGGTGTTCCTGCATGGCAGGGGGTTGGACTGGATGGCCCCTGTGGTCTCTTCCAACTCTATATTTCTATGATTCTATGAATCAAAAATAATCTACTCTGTATATGTTATCTGAGGTCATGTGCTCTTGCCTGCTCCATTGCCCACAGAACACCTCTCTGGATTTTGTTCATCTGGGGCAGAACATAACGAGGAAGATAATACATTTTTCTACAAGGTGTTCAAATATGAAACTGTTTAATATGCATCTATGTACACAAATATGTACTTCTTCTCCTTTCTCTTTTCTTTAGATATCTTTCATCACCATCTGTCTCTTTCAAAAGTAAAGCAGGCTGGCATCCTACACATGCATTAAGTTGTCCTATGGAAGTGCTTGGACATTTTCACCCAATGTGGAAGTTTGTATTCAGGTGAGGATTATGGAAGCACAGTTGTATGTGTACCATGGTGCACATCATGCTGTTGTGCATTTCACATTCAGATGTGTATGGCCATTTCCGCACTAGACTGTTATAGTGCTATTATTCCACTTTCAACATCCTATGGAATCCTGGGGTTTGCAGTTTAGGGAGGGGCCTTTGAGGCCCCTCCCAGGATTCCATAGGATGTTGAAAGTGGAATAATAGCACTATAACAGTCTAGTGTGGAAATGGCTATGTTGGATTGCAAACATGCATTTCTCTTTGGTTTGCATATTCAGAGTCTCTGAGTTGCAATTCATTAATGTACAACTGTGACATAATTCCATGAGTGTAACATTATATTCCATGTCCTTGATGTAGAATCTTGGCCACAGTGTTTTCCACAACAATGTTACCCTGTGAATTGGGGGTCCCGGGAGGGGTGCCCAAACTACCAAATTAGTTGGAGCACTCTCTTGGCTAACGAGAGGCAGGGCAACACAGCAGAATCTTTTACCCAATGTATACAGCATCAGGTCAGTGAGGAGGCAAATGGTTCAAACAACAATTAAGATTTATTAAACAGTTATTAAATAAAAGCACAAACACACTCCTAACTAGAAAAGGAAAATAGAATTTGAGGGGAATGGGTGATATGCCACCTGTCCTGTAGTCCTGGAGAAGCCTGATTGAAGAAGTGGAAACCTGGCGTGGCAGCCAAGGGGAATCTGCTGAACCGAGCGGCAGCAAGGCAGAGTGAAGTTCGGGTGATCCGGCAAGAGTTCCAGAGAAGTTCCAGCGAGAGTGCCAAAAAGCTCTCAAAGTGGGGGCATTTTATAGGGGAAAGAACAACCGCAGGCTAGTCTGGTCTTGGACAAAACCAATAAGTTTTGGGTTGGAGACAAAGCCTCCGAAAGGTCAGAATTTGCATGATTAAGTAAAAGTCTGAATTGACAATAGTATAGCCGGTATGTAAATGCGGCTAGCTCGGCAGTTAAGTACCTAGCTCGGCAGGATGTCCTCTCAGGGCAGAGAATCCCTTTGTGGTAGCGTGCATATGTAATGAAGGTGTTTGTTTCGGGAGGTCCCCTAAAGCAGAACTGGCGATGTCTGGCTTAGTTTGGTGAGAGCAGCAAGCAATAGCCATGCCTAGCTTCGCGCTTGTTCGGCGGGCCTCACAAACACTTGGCTGGTGGCAGAGTGGGGCCGAATTATGGTATCAAAATGATATCTTTGGTTCACCAAAGGCCAGGCCAGTATGCGGTGGTAACAACAATATATGTAAATATCTCTATCAGTTTCAGTGTGGGTGTAGTAGTCTGTAGGATGGACTACGGCTCTGGGAGACCAGTATTAAAATTCCTGCCTGACCCTGGAAATCCATTGGGTGACCTTGAGCAAGTTATGTTCTCTCAGCCTTAGAAGAAGGCAATTGCAAATCTTTTCTGAACAGATCATGCCACAAAAACTTTGCAAAAGCTTCACCTTAGGGTTACTGTAAGCAGGAAATTACTTGAAGGCACACCACAACAAGAAGAACAAAAATTTCAAGGAAAGCAGCTCCTTCCTTCCTGGCCACAGATCCTGTTGAGACAAGGCAGCCCAGCATCTTGAGAAAGCTGCTTGTTTGGATCAGGGAAAGTGGTATACTAGTGGATTCCATGGTGAATTTCCCTGGCACCCTAATCTCAGCAAGGTGATACAACACCACTACAAGGGTTCCCCAACAGCCTCTAGAGTTCTTCATTCTGGCCTCAAACCAAAGTGCCAAATGTTTCCCCTTCAAACAGTTTTTGCATTTTGCATGAAATAAATAGAAATTTCCCTTCTCTTTAGCAAACGTGTATCTTCTCCCCTTGGAACCTAAGCAGACACACACACAGCAAGGGCAACAGGGCAGGCTGATTGACTGCAAAGACACAAGGTAGCCACCCAGTGCTATTGACTTGCAGCTAAACTCCTCATTTGCCAGTACTCTGCATTTTATGGAAATACATAAAATCAAGAAAAAAGCCATTGTTTTACAGAGAGAAGGGCTGCATTTTGTTTTCTGTATATTCTATGCAAAAAATGATCTATACTTGATTCACCAACTGATCTTTGTAATGAATTATTGCTGTACTACAGTGTCCTCTAACTCAAATGAGCATTTTATTCACCTTTTCCCAGTTTGTACAAATAGTCCAGGACAGGGGTTCTTAACCTGTGGTCCACAGACCTCCAGGTCCCCTAATGTCCTCATGGGGGTCTGAGAAAGCTTAAAGAAATGTTATGAGCTTTTACTGTTGAAGGAAGGAAGGAAGGAAGGAAGGAAGGAAGGAAGGAAGGAAGGAAGGAAGGAAGGAAGGAAGGAGGATAAATTTGTATAGAATCATTCCCATAAAATATTATAAGAAGAATCTATGCATTTATTTATTTCTCCCTTCTGTCCAAATTTGAAGACCCTTCATGAGCAACTTTAAATACATATTTGATACACTTTAGAGTTTTAAATCTTGAGTTTAGTCTTGGTGGTCTGTGACAACAAAAGGTGTTTAAAGGGGGTCATCCGTGGTAAAGAAAAGGTTAAGAACCATTGGTCCAGGGTGTTTGAAGGATAAGTGAACAGCATACATATTGATGGTGGTGAATGGAGGTGGGAAGGGAAAAAAACATGCCTATCAATGGCAAAATTTAACTGAACAGTTTGTTAGATTCTTTGCTTTAGAGCAGTGATTCTCAACCTGTGGGTCCCCAGATGTTTTCGGACTTCAGCTCCCAGAAGCCCTGAGCATTGACCATAGTGGCTGGGGCTTCTGGGAGCTGAAGTCCAAAAACATCTGGGGACCCACAGGTTGAGAACCACTGCTTTAGAGCAATCTTCTGCAACTTTTCAATTTCCAAATGTGTTGCGCAATACATCCAAACATCAATTATATCAATGGAATTTATAGTCAGAGACATCTAGAAAGTATTAAACTGGGGAGGACAACTTAGAAAAAACAAAAAGGGCACTTTCAGGGAAGGAAATAGCCTTTTCTTCTAAAAATCTGTATCATGTTTTAATCTGTGTTTCAAGCTGTGTTGAGTTCCATATTAGGAGAAAAGTGGGATATAAATTAAATAGATATGAATGTTTGTAAGTAAATAAATGGGTGACTAGGGGCCAATAGTGACAATCAAACATGCAATTCTCTGTAAATCCTATGATTTAAATTGGTGATTAATTAATGAATTCATATCTAGTAATTCAGTCTTTTTTTTTTTTCCACCTTGCCAACATGATAGAAGGTCTGGAAACCATGCCCTATGAGGAGTGGCTTAGGGAGCTGGGTATGTTTAGTCTGGAGAAGATAAGGTTAAGATAGGACATGATAGCTATGTTTAAATAATTGAAGGGATGTCATATGGAGGATGGAGCAAGACTGTTTTCTTCTGCTCCAGAGAGTAGGAGATGGAGCAATGGCTTCAAACTTCAGGAAAAGAGACTCCATCTAAACATTAGGCAGAGCTTCCTGATGGTAAGAGCAGTTTTACAGTGGAATGCGCTGCTTGGGAGTGTGGTGAAGTCTCCTTCTTTGGAGGTTTAAAACACAGATTGGATGCCATCTGTCAGGAATGCTTTGATTACGTGTTTCTTCATGACATGGGGTTGGACTCGATGGCCCTTGTGATCTCCTCCTTCTATATCAGTGGTTCTCAACCTGTGGGTCCCCAGATGTTTGTGGACTTCAGCTCCCAGAAGCCCCAGCCACTATGGTCAACGCTCAGGGCTTCTGGGAGCTGAAGTCCAAAAACATCTGGGGACCCACAGGTTGAGAACCACTGTTCTATATGATTCTATGAATGACAATGATTTTATTTTACCTTCTCTGATGGGCAACCTTAACAAATTTATTTTTTATCTAAAACCTAAGTCTTGTGACTTATTCTACCTAAGAAAGTGATGCTTGCTTTTCATCCTGAAATGTTTCATACTTGGTTATGTTTTATCTCATTAAATTCTTACTCAATCTTACATGCTGTCAGGGGCCCAGGCTGGCTGAGCCCGCCGGTGTCCCTGAGGCTGCCACGGAGGCCGCCGCCGATGCGGGGGAGGGCCCGGATGCCGCGGAGGCTGCCGCCGCCGAGGGGAATGCCCGGACGCCGTGGAGGCCGCCGCTGCTGAGGGGAAAGGCCCGGACGCTGCGGAGGCCGCCGCCGCCGAGGGGAAACGCCCGGACGCCGTGGAGGCTGCCGCCGAGGGGGAATGCCTGGATGCCGCGGAGGCCGCTGCTGCTGCCAGCGGTCCCGCTAGTGGTACTGGGGGTGATCCGGTTCCCTCTCCGGCGGGCGAGGCGGGCACAGGCTCGCCAGGGGAAGCGGGTCCCGGTCTCGGCCCCAGGGCTCTGCCCACCCACGGCTCCGACCCAGAGGAGTCTGCCGCCCCTCCCCTCATGTTCTGGCAGCGGCGGCAAAGCAAGGAAGCAACCCGCCGGTCCCGGCGGTTGATGGAAAAGCGGCTCTGTGGGCTGAGAGCTCTCAGCTGTGAGCCCAGCTGGGAGCTCTCAGCTGCGAGCCTGCACCGGATTGGTCGCAGCCAGCCCGGGGGTCTTTTTAGGGCGGGCGCGGGGTGGGGAGAGGCACGGAGCAATAACCGTCGGCCTTCCGTGTTCTCCCCCGCCCGCTTCTGGTTCCAGCCCCTCCCGCCAGTGACCGCGTCCAGCCACCTTGCCAGCCAAGGACGCTGTCTGCGTTTTGGGTGAAGTAACCCTCCTTTGTTTTCTATTGAAGCCTGCTCGTTTATTAAGTTGAGTTTGGGACAGTTTGCTTTGAGTTCAGACCCGCCTGTGGGGGAGCTGTAACCCTTTGTTTGCTGGCAGTAAATAAACACTGTCACCCCCGGCTGCTTGTCCTGCATCTGCTTGACCTCCGCCCGCCGCTGACACATGCGAAATGTACAAGGATTACTTATTTTCTGGTTGTGGTTTCAGTTGTTGCACCAAACAAGATTTTGGAGCAGCATTCCTAGGTTGGGAGTCCATACATGCATACTGATTTCATTTTATAGGGTTTTACAGATTTTTCTAGTGAGGGGAAACACATTGAGAATTGTATTTATTTAATATCTTGTCTTTCTCCCATATGTGACCTGAAGTGGCTTACACTGTATGTTAAAACAAAATAACAATTTGTAATAAAAAAGCTAAAACAAGTATTAGCAATCCATATTAAAACATTAATTTAGAACAGTTACGAACACATTTAAACCTATTACATGGTAAGAACCAGCACACTCAGTGCACTACCCCAAGCTGTTAAAAGCTGAAGGCCTGTTTTAAATAGAAGTTTTTTGCCTCCTGGCAAAAAGAGAGCAGAGAGAGGGCCAACTGAGCATCCCTTAGAAGACAGTTCCATAGCTTGAGAGCAGCCACAGAGAAGGCTCTCCTCCAAGTCCTCACCAGACATACCTTTGATGATGGGATTGAGAGAAAGAATTTGGTTAGGTTCATATAGGGAGATACCATCTTTCAGAGACTACTAGTCTGTTCAGCTGTCTTTCTGTGGTTACCTTCCTTGTTGAACCACCAGGTCAACCTTAAGACTTACAGTCTCCCCACTTCAACAGGCCAGCAGGTATGTGGCTGCTTTCAGCCTAACAGGGATCAACAGATCCTGAGAGCCAACTGTTTCAATCTGGCTTTTCACAGTTGAGGATTAGTGGCAGCTGGTGGCTTTCATGTCAGTAAAGTCATCAAATCTGTTCAAGTGTTGTTCCTCATCTTCTGAGTGAGTCTGAGTTGGACACAGACTCAGAAATTGCAGCACCTCTATCTGGGGGCGAAGCAGGAGAGAAACCCAAACCCCAGCAGACAGAAGGAAATTCTTCCTCCCAGCAGGGGGAGGAAGATGCTGAGAGGGTGGAATCTATCTTTATGGAATGAAGGAGACTCAAAGAAGTCAAAAAAGGTCTGTGCTTAAGTAAGGGGCATTAATTAATCAAATATCAGCTGTGTGAAGATAGCCAGCTATAAATCTCCCATCACTCCCCTGGCAGATTGTTGCTCACAACCAGAATTGCTAGTTAGCAACTCTTTCAGCTTTGCATTCCTTTCGTGAACTTGGACTTTGCTTCATGGACAAGCACTGCTTTTGGACTCCCTCCTGGCTTGTTACTTTGAATTCCTGCTTTGCTGCTATTGACTTGGATTGGCTGACAATACTTCCTTTGCTACAATGAGACACCTGTGACTGACCGGGACAGGATAACAACCTGATAGTTCCTGCATTTCACTCTCCCCTTTGACCTCTGAGCTTTAGCGGGGAACCCTCCCCCCAGGACATCTTGCTTTTAGTCCAAAGTTTAAAGAAAGTATCTTAGTTGCCAAACCTGTTTTGGGGATGATGTCCAGCACCTTAAATAGCTAAAGTCTGGACTTTGAACAGATTCATGGATGTATAAGCCACTAGCCATTTTTGCTAACTCTGGTCTAACCTTCTGGGTAAGCCACTTGATGCTTTTTGTAGGCTGAGCTGTGACTACCTGAAGCTTGGCTTGAACATCTCAATCTGTCCCTTAAACATCCTTCTATTTCTAAGCTGCTACCTTTGATTGCAGCCCTATGATAATGGAGCCTTGATTAGCCTATGTAACAGAATGATGTTTCCGTTTCTATCTCCTCATAATGGGCATCAAACACACGCACGCGCACACACACTCCTCATTAGTTTGGAGATACAAATACCATCCAATACCCAGCAGTGCATTTTGATTTCAGTGCTGCAGCAATCCACCGTTCCCTGTGGCACTATCTGTTATAAAGAATAACATCCCAGCCACATGGCCTTAGTTGGCAGAACATCTCTTGAGATTAGTTGCTTTGGAACATGCATTTTAAATCGCCCCACTGACACAGATAGCATTGCCATGGTAATTAATACTAACACGGCGAGTGAACAGCATGCTGAGGATTGGGCATTCATGGTGGTGAGAGGCGGGTGTCTCTACTTCACAGAAGATTTTGGATTTCCTGTGCTTTGGAGAATGGCTGTTATTACCAACATGCCACCTTCTCCAGTATTATTACAGGCTGTGTGTCCTAAGCTTAGCTTAGCTTAGCTAAGACTTCAGCGTGACAATTCAAGCGACCGTTTTGGAAATGAGATCAGGAAGCAAGAATGCAAGTTGTTGGATTCATGCAAATACTCTTCTGACACTTTAAATTTTTAAAATTTATTTACAGAGCTAATATCTTTCAACATTCAAACTGACCAAAGCTGTGTACATATTAAAATTCACAACAGATAAACTGTTTTTAATAATTGAATCAAAATACAAAGGAAAATGATAAATTCCAAAAGGCAGTGTAAAGCTAGCATAAATGGGAAGAACTGAAATTGAACATGAAAACAGCAGTTTAAAAAAAATCATTCAGTGCTCATTAAAATAACATCATTTTGAAATGGCACTTGAAACTTTACAGAAAAACAGAAGCGAAGTGGTCCCTAGGATCCAGCCATGGAAATTCAAAATGTGCGGACACCCAGAGGAGGAGCTCTGAAGATGCAACATCTGGGGCAGCAGCTCAATCTTTAAATGTATCTTCCTCTGTGCCAAAACATGGGCTATTTTTTTTAAAAAATACTCTCCATCAAAGACAACCAAATTGTGCACCAGGAAAGACTCATTTCGGTGACTTGTGTAAATTAAACAAAGTGATCTATTCCTGCTTACTCTATAGAGCTGATTTTGCTTCTCCTGATTGTGAAATGTGGAAAGGACCATGCAAGGACAGAGGAATAATAATAATAATAATAATAATAATAATAATAATAATATCATCATCATCTTCTGTTTATAAATAATCATAAAGCAATCCAAGTTGTTCTAAACAACATCAACAACAAAACAGTATTCCTGTGGGCTTACAGTCTATAAATTCAATACACTTAGAAAGGGAAAGAACAAGGAAGGAGAGAAAGGCCAATGAGTGATAGATTAGGGCAAAAAAAAATGTGTCTTAAGGAGGTGTTTGAATGTAACGACAGAGGAAGAGAATCTGGTGACAAGTAATAAGGAGCTACAAGAGAAACTGGACATTGGCACGCAACCTGGCTCCATTTTACCAAGTGTGGCAGATGACTATAGAGTAAGGCCACGGAGACAATCAATGCAGTTTTTATTTGCTTAGGCATTTATACCCAGATTTTTGAGACATCCCTGCCCCACTTGACAGTGGCTTATAAATATCATTTATTTATATAGCTCCATCACTGTACATGGTGCTTGACAAGTAAAAGAACGACAAAACAGTTCCCTGCCCTCAGGCTTACAATCTAATTAAGACATGACACAAATGGAAAAGGGGATGGCAGAGGAGGGGTTAAATACAAATACAAGGACTGGGGACCTGCAACAAAATCTTGCAGTGTGGAAAGCTTCTGGGGTAGTGGACGGGCATGTTGTCTTTTTTTTTTTTTCATACTTCTGCAAATTCAGGGTTCTTCAAGGATGCTGTAGTTACCTCTTGTGGTTGCACCATTTTGGCAACATAAGCAATTGTGTTTGCTGTGAGTCTGTATGACAGCAAAACAGTACAGAAATGCAATAAATACACTGCACCTTGGATCCTGCTTTGGATCTGCATGATGTAAATCTCTACAGGGGGAGTTCTGTTTGGATTGTGCTGTGCAACCCTTAGGATGAATGGCAAAGTGGGTCAAATGAATGTGTACCTTAATGTGTAAATGAATGCACAGCCAAATGTACATAGACATGCAGGATGCTGTGCACACACCTCCTGTTCCGCAACATTGAACTGAATGCAAATGTTCTGAATCGGACCAAAATAAAATAATCTAAAATCCAGTGGCCTCCACAGGACAGGTTATGCATGTGTAAGATGCCAAGAGGAATCTGGTCTTCATTTCTTTGTAGGGTGAATGATGATGACTGGAACCCTATTGGTTAGTCCTAACTAGAGTCGACTCATTGTGAGTCAAGACACAAGTAAATAGAATTTATTCAATGGCCCTATTCTAAGTGGGGTTGGGGTTGAAGTTCATATTATATATCAAGTACAGACTGTCCTTGTACAATAACAAAATGAGGCAGGCTGTATCTGCTTACAGTCAGATAGAAACCAGTCTCTGATCCATTTCTAGCTTCTGCAACTTCACTACGCCTATCATATTTTCAAGCGTTTTCCTCTTCTTGAAACTTATGTGAAATGTCTGTAGCAAGCCTCTTCATAATTATTGAGATGATTTACAACAGAAAGCAGCAGTACCAATACAAAAACAGCATTAGCTGTTAAAACTAGCCTGAAAAAATAAAACTAAGAAGAGCAGCAAGATCAGAGGAGAAAAAAACAACAATCCTGAGATGAGAGCTATGTCTTCAGTCAGCATCTATGCGCATTGTTAAAGAAAATGGATTCACAGGATGCATCCACTGCCACCTTCTGCACTTGTGTGAAGCAACTGTGGAACTACTGAACGGTACTAGTAATAACTTGCACAATAACAGTAGAATACGAATAGTAGAAATTTAGAACTCAGTAGAATCCTGCCTACAAAGACAGATACATGTACAGCAATACCTAGAATTTGTGGTGTGTGATAGCATGTGGGAAGGGATCCAGCTTTGCTGTGGTAGAGGAAAGGCCTATCTGGTCCAAAATTCTGTTTACACAGTTGTCAGTTGTTTGCCTAGCAGAAGTGTTGGAAATGTAAAGCCTAGATGTTGTTGGACTGCAGCTCCCAGCATTCTTCACTATTAGATATATTGGTCAAGGCTCCTGGAAGTTGCATTTGAATAACATCTGGAGTGCCACCACCCCTGGCCCACCAACAGGGTAGGTGGAGTGCAACTGAGCCTTCTAAGTTATGTCCCTCAGCAATTGATATACAGAGGCATGGTGCTCCTCTCTGTAGAGGTTATTCATGACCATCCTGACTAGTTGCTACGATGACCCTAACCTCCACAAATTTATTCAAGGCCCTTAAAAGCCATCCAAGTTGGCAGCTGCAGTAACTTGCGGCAGTGAATCAAATTTAACTGTATGCTGTGCAAAGAAGGATGCCTTTTAATGCTTTGGATCTCCCACAACTCAGGATCTAGTATGAAAGGAGAATAAAAAAATCTTTATTTACTAGCTACATCACGCACTGATCCCAATACAGGTCTTTGAGACTCCACTGCTCATATCCTTCCACTGAAAAAAATGGAACGTTTATACCTGCCGCTGTTCTTTAATCAGTTTTCAGTCCATAAGAGGACTTCTCCTCCTAACATTGAAGACAGCAGGTACATGCCAGCCTACCACCATGATCAGGCAACAAAATTTTGCATTTCCAGCTCTAGCAGCTTCTATTTTGTCCAGTGTTATCTTCACATTAATACCTATAATAATCAAACCTGTGTGTCTGTCAGAGCCATTGTTCCAAGAGCATGAAAAACCAGAGACCTGAAACTTTTCATCCTTAAGGGTGTGCACCTGGAAATTAGTTGGTTTTAAAAACATATTAATTTTAATTTATATAATCAGTCCATGTGTTCTGAATATCACTTTCAGCCAATAGATGGCAGAAATCTCAAATCACCACATAGTTATGCAGTCAATGCAATTTGAAGCCTGGGGAGATTAGTCTGAGGGAAACAGTTATAGGACTCATACCCACTCACACTGTGGGGCTGGTCCCACAACAGGCATGGAGTAGGAAAACTTCTTTCTGGAGAGGTGCACCATCCAAGTGGCCATGCTTCATGCAGATGAGGGAGGGACAATGTGCCCAGCTCTGACAGTTGTGAAACTTCAAAAGTTTTGGTATATCAAACTAAGGTATATTGTACCCTGAATGAAGCTGGCTGCCTCCACTAGTCAATAATAAAATAAGTGCCATCAAAACTCACTGCCAATGGAATATACATATGTGCAGGACTCATGCCAGTGGCAATAAATGATGACAAAAACTTCACTCTGATGGTTCAATGGTTCAAGTTCCTAATTTCCTTTCTTGTCTTTGTGAATCTTTCCTAAAGGAAGCTTCTCATCTATATTAATCAGGTATTTTATATATGGTTTGCTTATTTCTCCCATCCTCTATTTTTAATTTTATTTCCCATGCTCTCAATACAATTCAGTGCTTATCCTTATTTCTCTAGCAACTTTGGAGCAATGTTGGTCTGGAACCACATGAAGCTGAAGATGACACCCATTGTTTTAGGCAAAGTTTCATCAAATGCAAAATTCATGGAATCCTGAAGAGGTATTTCCACAACTTCAATCAGCTCGCCTTCTTCGGGCTGACCACCTCCTTCAGTGGCTTTCATCTCATCAGTTACTTCAGCGTAAAATAATGTCTGCTTTGATCCTGTCACACCAACACCAGATCTTTAGGGATACAAAGGAAACAAATATAAATAGATAGATTTTTAGATTTAGTTTTGCTTTTTACATGTCCTCGTTACACTATCACTAAACATTTAACAAAGGACAGCGAATAACATATATAAAATTAACACAAACCCAGATAATACAAAATACAATCAGCTCTCCTATTTGTGGATTTGATGTTCATAGATTTGATTATTTGCAAGTTTCTGCCCTCCCAACCTCAGGTGTTTCTTTTCTGGAGGAACCTTCCCTCTCACTGGCTCCAATCAACCCATACAGCCCTTTAAAAATCTGCCTCTCATCCTCCTCCGCCTGGCCAGCTAAAGATGCCTCAAAGCCTGATTTCTCAGCATCACAAGCCCTCTCCCGATCACTCCCCACACTCAAGGAAGGAGATGGGCAAGAGAGAGAAAGCACAGAGCACCAGGCTGACCTCCCCCTCCCTTCATCCCCTTTTCCTGACCTGGTTTGAACTCTAGCTAACTGTTCTCCTCACCATGCTTGGTCCCCTTCCCACAGACACACACATATTTTGATATTTGCAAATTTTCCACTTTTGTGAGGATCCTGCACCCCAACCCAAGTGAATATGAAGGGCAGACTGAAAGCTTAAATTTCTGGATGTTTAGAACAGTTCTACACAAACCTGCACAAAATGATATAAAATCAACTATAAACCTAAAATATTGAATAACCCTGATAAGACATAGCATTCTTTTAAATAATCTCCTGGAACATCAGCCACTGGAGATCAGAGTGGGAACCATGTTGCTGGACTGTAATTCCCAACCTTCCTCTCTATTAGATGCATTGACTAGGTCTGCTGGGAGTTGCAGTCCAGCAACATCAGAAGGCCCACATGCTTCTCAACCAAAATGTGCAGTCTTTGAAATCAGAAAGGTATCTTGTCCATTGCAGTCTCAGAGACAGAGTTCCTCATATATGCAGATATTGCATAAAGCATGTTATGACTAAATACATGCAAAGATGTCATAGCCTGGAAATAGGTAGATTGATTCATCCCTAGCAGTACAGCGACACTGATTTTTGTTGTTGTTGTCAAGTAGGGATGGAAAGAATATTCAAAAATAGTTTTAAAATGGTTGAAAAACTTGTTTTTTGAGTGTTGAGAGATCCTGACAAGAAGAATCCTGGACTATAATCTTTGCAGTTTGGGACCTGTTCTCTACAAAACTCACACAAGTTTTTGTTTTGTACAGGAACAGCAATTTCTGTGCAGGCAACAGCTGTAATTGGGCACTTACTCTGTGCAAAATTTGCCCATATTTGATTTGCAAACAAACCAGTACTTTCTGCTCAGGAATCAACTTTTTGTGCACAGAAAAAATAAAATAAAATAAAATAAAATAAAATAAAATAAAATAAAATAAAATAAAATAAAAGTTGTTTTCTGTGCAACTCAACCATATGTGAATTTTGCATAGAATAAGTCCTGAATTACGAATAGGCTTCAAAAACCATGATTTTTTAAAGATTTTCTGGAAGAAAATAGTTAAAAATTACTTGTGGTTTCCTTTCAGTAGAAAATTAGTGAAGAATTACAACCTGATTGGGAACCAACAGCAAGTTAGATCTTTGTCCTCTGGTGGGTGGGCTTCCTGGAAGCATCTAAGTTGCCGCTGTAGGAAGCAAGATGCTGAATAAGAAATCTTGTCCAATAAGGGTCTTGTTAATTTTTATGTTGCTCTCCTTCTATTGACAAGTAAAAACTTCCCAATTCCGTCAGGATTTTAGGCACTGACTGTGATGGGCTTTTAATAGTCTGCTATTTAGTACTAAAGTTTTTTGTATGGTATCTATATTGGTTGCAATAATTTGTAAGCCACCTCGAGACTCATTATCAGAGAAAGGGAGAGATGATGATGTCTTTAAAATGTGTAGTTCAAAATGTTGCAAATTAATCTGTCACAGAGTTCTCAGTGTTGCAAATTGATATATATATATATGTACATGTACACACTTAGAAAAATCAGTGCCTCTGATTACTATAGTTCACTATAGCTCTTGTACAGTTTGCCTACAATTTTACTGCATCTTTTGGCATTCAGGTTCAAAAAATGATATTCATTCCTTTCCCCATATCTTGAAAATATAAAGCACCAGTGAATGTATGCAATATATTGTATAATAAAATATCATTTAGCTGAAAGAACATTCTGTTTATGTATATCTAAATATTTTATTTCAAGGGAGAGAGGAAAGGAGAAAATGAAAGGGGGGGGAAATACTAATACTATTCTCATGAGCAAATCCAGAATCATGGTATTCTTTGTTCTGCATTCCAAATCCATGTTCATTCATAATGGGTGAGCTGATGAAAAATATTAAGGTTATTTCCCAAGGAAACTTCTTTGGACCTTTATACCATTCTGAGGGTGTAAGTAGCAGGTGCTCTAAAAAACACATGCATGCATACACACAGATGGAGCAATTTATACAAAATTATCTCATATTATAGTATCTGCAGACAGGTGTAGTGGCAGGTGATCTTGCTAATTACAAAACACTTCATTGTACTCCAGTCACTAACAACAGTGCAGCGAGGTTAAAATGGTATTGGTTATGCAGAGTACGTTATGCAACATTATCACTATAAATTGGCAAATCAAAGCTGCCCTATTTGCAAAAGTAAATTATGGACTGAGTTCCTGGTATAGTATATAAGGGAAAAGGAATGAATATCTCTTTTTCTACATGAATGCAAAAGCATGCAGTAAAATTGTAGGTTCTGAAATATGTCAACAATTTGAGTAAGGATTGCATATATATACAGATGTTTTAGATACAATTTTAGATACAGTTTGTGGCCTAATGCAGCCCCCAGAAACAGTCATATGGGCATCAAGCATGCTATACCTTCCATCTGTCCTAATGTGGTATGGGCAGTACCCATTAAATCTCTGTCATCCCACCTTTTCAGCTGCTTTTCAGTTGTCTGAGATTTTCTTTCCTCCTCCCACTTTCCCTCTTTGTTCTCAGCTTAATTCAATTGTTTCACATTGAGTTCAAAGTGCAAAAGTAGTTTGCACTCAATTAACTCAGCAGGGCGAAGTGGAGGACTGGGGGCAAAATCTTGCCCTTTCTTGTAAACTCATGGAGAAGCAAACTGCTGCAGCCTCTTCTAGCTTGTCTGTTCTTCCTCATTAATAACCTTTGCCATCGTGACCACACTCTGGTGTTGCTTGGCCACACATGTGCTGCTTTTCATCTGTGAAATGTTGGCAGGTATGGCATGCTCCTAAACATTGAGCATTTCCATGCTATTTTTACTGCCACTCAGGTAGCTATCAAAGGGAGGAGGCACATCATACAAACCACATGTGTCAAACACAAGGCCTGCGGGCTGAATCTGGCCCACCAGGCCATTTCATGTGGCCCTCACACCTCTCCTGCAGCTGTGGTACTCCCCCCGCCTGGTGAGCCCTATCCCCACACTGTGGTCCCCGCGGCTGATGATATTCTGAAGAAGGGCCTAGCAGCCAGCACTTGTGATCTACTTCTACTTCTGACTGCTCCTCTGGCCAAGTCTTGCCGTCAGAATGTTGCTGCGGCAATGCTCTGCACGGCTCACAAGAGTTTGATAGAGGAGCAGTCAGAAGCAGAAGTAGATTGTGACTGCTGGCTGCTGGGCCCCTCTTCAGCATACCAGCAGCCGGGGGCCTGCAATATGGGGATCAGGCTCACAAGGAGAGGTAAGGGGGTAGAAAGAGGCACAGGGGAGGGGGCAGCAGAAAGAGGCACAGAGAGGTTCTCAGCTGGGACCAAAAGTTAAACAAAGTTAATGTAATAAACAATCCTTAGTAATATTTGTCTTGATGATTAAAAAAAAAACTTTCTGTTTTCAAAACTCATTTTTCAACAAACAATAGTTGTACACTTGAATATCTATTTGCCATTATTTTTCCCAGATTTCTAGTTTCAGAGCTAGTTACTACTAAAACCAGTAATAATCGAATGCAGAGGTAACAATTTAATTTGATAAAAGAGGAGATACATTTATATAGTCTTACAGATACAACTGGCCCTGTGAGGACAACCATGATGCTGATGCGGCCCAAGATGAAATTGAGTTTGACACCCTTGATTATAAACCATGGCCACTCTGGTTCCTTTTTTACTTAGCAACTGGTGGATCTGCTGCTCTAGAGGTGGTAAACCCACTCTGGAGTTATCACCTAGGATCCAGCACCAGCACAGCACCTGTTCAAATTGGAGTAGCTATGAGGACTGCCAGTAAATGTAGACTGAATTTGCGACCTCCAAGGTGACTGCCTCTGCTCCGAATCTTAAATTGTTGGCAATGACATGGAAGGAGGCAAAACCTTACTGGTATCCTAGAAAAGAGAAAGAGTCCCCACTTTCTCTCAAGAAGTTTGGTGGCTTGTTTAAATATATATTTTGGGGTCTATGTTTTAAGTCTATATTGCATAGATACAATTGTTTTTTAAAAAAATGTGGCTTCTGGAAATATAGTAAACTTATATTAATTTTATGCAGACCTGTGATTTTCAGCAACCATGGATTATCGTGTCCTATATGTAAAATGGCGGCAATATGAATGTGGATACACTGAAGTGTCTGTGTATGTCTCTCCTTCTCTCTCTCTCTGTGTATGTATGTATGTATGTCTATATATATATATATCCGCACAACAATTCTGTTGGCATGGACTATTTTCTGGCAATTCCCAGGAAAAGCTGCAGCAGTTTACTCTCAACCTCTAGTTTGTTTGTTTTTTACATTTAAGACATATTGGGACCAAAAAGTATCCTTTACTTTCCTTCCTTTCTGCTCCTTTTACCTTTCCCCCAGTTACAATGCTAGAGTGCATCAGTGAAATGGCACTTTTGCATTACACCACTATAATTCTAAGTAAAATTTACTAAAAAATTCAGAGAGAAGAAAATTTGCCCTTCAAACCTTAAGACTACCTCAGCAAACCAAGCCCCAGTGTAATAAGTGGGGAAAAAAGGTTGAAGAGCCCTAGTGCAGATCCAAGGAATTGCTACAAACTACCACCAAAAGAAGGGAATTTGTAGATTTGGAGGTCACAACACTAGGGAAAACCTATCAAAACCTAAACAGTTTTATTGTGAGAACTCATGCTTCTTTAGACCAAAGTGGAAAAGCCCTTAGTCTCTACTCTATAGGACTTACTGCTTCTGGACTTCACCTTCTGGAATTCTCAGAGTGTGTGGAGGGGCTGAATGACTCACAGATATGCTGCCTATGTATTTATGTAGTGGCTTCTGTAGGTTCACTAGTTTGGCTGAACAACACAGCTTGTCCAGTTGGCAAAAACTGCAGCACAGCACAAGCTGAAACAGCCCTGGTGACACCCAGCCAAATGAGGTATGCATGGCAGGTCACACATGTGATCATGCTGGCTGGAAAAATGGGAATTAGCATATGCACCAGGTAGAGACAACTAGATTCTAAAGTATGGAAAATATGGAGCTCTAGACATATGCTACTCGTTGAAGAGGGCAATATTGTGGTAGATGGACCAGTAATCTAACTCAGACTGGATCCTGTGCTAGATTTAGCATTGTGCTATGCAATTCTGAGCAGTTCTCTTGCATCATCCCATTCTTCCTCAGAAGAGGTATTTTTGCCCCCAAGTGACATGTAGCTATTACTGTGCAGCTTTGGCTACTGCAGCCCAGTCTCCAAGTGTCATCTCTGCAGATTTGTCTGCTGGGGATGCTGCATGTGGGATAGTTCTAGACTGATAGTTCTAAGTAGGATAGTTCTAAGCTTAAGGTGAGGCTACAATGTCTAGAGCCCTCTGAAATGTTTCCCTCAGCTTTCAGCTGTATCCCAACACAGATGCAGGTCTCAGAAAACAGCATAATGGACAAGGAAAAACAAAAACAAAAAACGGATTAGCCCCAGCAGTCAAAGGCATACTTAATATAACATAGCCTATCTTTACAACCTTTGGTTCTACCTTCCCTCTTCCAAGTCAGTGATGATCATTTGGTAATGACTCAGTAATCAGTGCCTTGCAACACCCATAGATGCTGCCACACTCCAAAGGTGGACAGCATGGTGGAATGGAGAAGATAACAGAGATGTAGTTCAGGCTCAAAAGGACATGTGCTCAAAGGACACCAAGTATATTTTCCTCCTTTTTTAAGCTGTACAATCTCAGGCTATTAATCTTGAATGTTGGCCATATTTTGAACTTTCAGTAATGCTTAAAAAATGTGCCCATAAAGCTCCTCTACCTGTGTGGCTTCTTCTCTTTTTGTTACCAGAGAGACCAGATCTGGACAGTTAAATGCATAATTAAAATAGCACCGTATTTTCCTTTGGCATTGACGTATGAATGGCATACTGACAAAAAGAGGATCAAGGACAACTTCTGGCCTGATCCTGCCAAGCTGGGTGAGGATCATTCCCAAGTAAGTGTGCCTGGGACTCCAGCACCTTTTCATCTAGGGCATTTCCGCACTGCACTGTGCAGAATAATAGTGCTATTATTCCACTTTCAACATCCTGTGGAATTCTGGGGTTTGTCGTTAACCGAGGCCAAAGAGCTCTCTGGCTGAGAATTCTAAACTGCCCCTCCCTAAACTGCAAACCCTAGGATTCCATAGAATGTTGAAAGTGGAATAACAGCGCTATAACAGTGTAGTGCAGAAAGGCCCCTAGACAGCTCATTCCTTTAATCTGGCTCCAGGGAGTAGCAAGAAACATCCCCAATCTTCCATGCCCATTCCCCTTAGCCAAAGCTCATTAATCCAGCAGGAAACGATATTTGCCAAGATTGACAGCTGTGGATTTGGATTTAATTCTGAGCTTTCTTTTTCTTTTCCTTAAAAAAGAATACATGTCAGTGTCCACCTCAACAGGGTTGTCAAGAGGAAAAACAAAGGAAGTTTTAATTCTTTTAGAGTCGCCAATTCTTCATACATTTCAACATGCATTTCCAAGTCTAAGAACAGATGCTTTTTTCACAAGGCTACAATCTGGGAAGGCAGAAGGCTAGGAGCACATTTTCATTTTAGATTATTTAATTCTTGACATTTCCTTAATTCCAAATACTAGACATACCACATGCACACAAACTTGGCTTCTCCTCTCAGATCTGATTCAATTTCGGTTTTAAAACAACAACAACAACAACAACAAAAAACACACCCCCAAAATCAACTCCTTGGTATAACAACCTCATAATGCTAGTATAACAAAATGTATTCCTAAAAGCACATAATAACTTTGTTTTATACCACCCTATGATAACGTCCCAAGGGCTGGAAAATTATCTGCTCTGGTAATTCTTGAACCAATTGCTGGGGCACTTAATCAATCAAAATGTTCATCTCCTGAAAGCCCAATGAGTTTGCTTGTAGAGGAGTTTGCCTGCGATGTATCTGCGTGACTCACTGCTCTGGCACCCTGGCACCCTCTTCCAATCAGCTTGGCAATTTGGCCACATGCTTGCGTTGTGCAGGATAAGAACATTAGTGATTGGCCAAGACACAAGTGAGGATGAGTCTGCCAGGCTCCAGGATCTATGGGGGAGTCACTCCATTGATACTACCACCTTCATAGGCACATTTGGTGGGAAGAGGGTCTTCTCGGTGGTTGCCTCTAGTCTTTACAACTCCTTCCCTAGAGAAGCCAGGATGTTCCCTGTGGTAGATGATAGGGATCATTCAACTTCCTAGTTCCAACAGCTCCACTGGCTGCTGCCCTGTTTTGGGCATAATTCAAGATGCTGATCATGGCCTATAAAGCTCTATACTTCTTAGATCCAGGCAACCTGAGAGGCTGTATTTCCCCAGATGAATCTGTCCAGACCTTGATATCCACAGGAGAGGTTTTTCTTTCAGTCCCACCAGCTTCACAGGTACAGTTGCTAGGAATATGATAGGGCCTACTTGGTGGTTGCTCCTAGACTTTACAACTCTGTCCCTAGGGAGACTATACTAATCCCTTCCTTGCTGTCCTTTCATTGGCAGATTAAGCCTTACTTATTTAGTCAGCGTTTTAGAACTGAAGGCTCTTAAAGAAAGGGCCTGTAAGAGGGTGCTTTATTGTTTTTAACTGTACTGTTTTAACTACTTTTTACTCCTTTTGTGTATATTTTTTAAAATTATTTTTATTAAGAGCAATGTTACATGACAGATCTAACACTAGTGTCAAGTATCAATAAATAAATAAAAATAAAATACCATTAGACAACCAATAATGAATTCTATCCTGTAGTGTACATTATAACTGACTCCATTAATAGCTTTATAATAATGAGATGATACATAAACAGTAGCTTCATCTTATTCCTACCTTAATAGAGTTATATATTTTTATAACAGCACAAAGTACTAGACAACCTACATTTATACCTAATACTCGTTGTAAAATTCACTTCTAACTTCCTCTTACATATATGTTTTAAATAGTTTTAATATTGTAAAAAACTGAATTCTATTTTAACATTGTATGTTTTTAACTAGATAGTAGTCATTTCAATTTGTAAGCCTCCTTAAGTTCAAGATGGGGGAAAAGTAGGGTATGAATAAAATTGATAATTTTAATGGCCCGAATTCTACACCACAGATGCAGTTTAGAAATGCATAACTACATATTGTTTCCTGACTCCAAACCTGCCTTACAAGGCCTGGAGCCTGAATGAGTGATGAAGTTCTGTTCTGGTGGCAATTGGGGTACAGCAGGACAATGTTCCCAGGTCCTTCCTGCCACTGATCTGCATTGAAATGATCACCCGTAGAACAGACCAAAATTGCCCAGTGTGACTGCTGGCTATTAAGGTAGGCTGTGGGGCATTTGTGATCATGGCAACGGTGCCATATTCATAAACGTGAATGCATAAGTCTAGCTTAAGCATTCGTAACTGCTCAACAGGATGCCAAGCAATAATAATAGGAGTATCAAATCTATTAATTTTTACTTCTGTACATAAGAATAATTTTACACGTGTTTCTATTTATTTCTCTGCACATACTTTTAAGAGCAAGTGTGGTGTAGTAGTCTGAATCTTGGACTTACAACCCTGGAGATCAGAGTTCAGTTCTTGCTTGTTTGGGGAAACCCACTGGGTGACCTTGGACATGTCACATACTCTCAGTCCCTGAAAGCCCCATGATAGGTTTACCTTAGAGTTGCCGTAAGTCAGAAATAACTTGAAGGCACACAACAGCAATAGCAACAACAAGTGCTTTCCTCTCTGTTTCAATTTTTAGAAATTAGGAATTTTTGAATCTCAGTTTTGGCAAAAAAAAAAAAAAGATGGGATATAAATAAATAAGTAACAACAACAACACTTTTAAATGTAATATCTCAAGCTTCGATTGAAACATGGTTAAGCCTGCTTAAATAATGCTGCTGAGAAAAGTGAGGGTGGGATGGTAAAACTCAGTCCAGAGAGATGTCTCCCCATCCTTTCTGTGCAGAGCATCTTAGTTCTTTCCAGAATGATTTTGTACAGTTTTTTTTTTAAGTGATAGGTGCAAGTTTGACAGTGAATGATCCAGAACCTCTTGATAGATTTCTGTGCAAGCTTGTTGTGGAACAAGTGTGTAACCTGCCAAATCACACCAGCCTATGAATCACAGAATCATAGAGCTGATAGAGACCACAAGGGCCACTGAGTCCAGCCCCCTGTCATGCACAAATACACGATCAAAGCAATCCTGACGGATGGCCATCTAGCCTCTGTTTAAAAACTTCCAAAGAAGGAGACTCCACCACACTCCTGGGCAGCATATTCCAATGTCAGACAGCTCTTACTGTCAGGAAGCTCTTCCTAACGTTTAGGTAGATTCTCTTTTCTTGAAGTTTGAAGCCATGTCCTAGACCCTTTCCACAACTCACCCATTTTTGGCACTGGGGTGCGGTGCTTGCGCAAGCAGCTTCCAGAGAGAGGCTCTCGCTTCCTTGCTCCTTCGGCTCTGCATGAGCTTCCTGCCCGTGCGAGAGCCCCGCCTCTTCCTTTCGCAGTGCAGCCTGGGACCTTCCCAGCCTGCACTGGACAGGAAGTGCAACCGGCCTGGCTCCCGAGGCTCCGCACGCAAGGTAAGTGTGCACGGGGCCCCGGAGCGATGTGCAACTGTGCAGCATTTTCGGCTTCAAGCTGAAAATGAAAAAATGTGTGCACGGTGAGTGTCAGACCCTGGAGCGTCACGCAAATGTGAGTGTGTCATGTGGACCACTCTTCACACGTGCTCAAGAGGTCCTTTTGCATTCGAAATGCCGTGCGAAAAGGGCCCTAGTCTCTGGAGCAGCAGAAAACAAGCTTGCTACATCCTCCATATGACAACTCTTCAAATATTTAAGCATAGTTATCATGTCCCCTCTTAACCTTCTTTTCTCCCAGCTAAACATACCTACCTCCCCAAGCTGTCCAGTCCTTGTACCATTTTGGTCACCCTCCTCTAGACATGTTCCAGCTTGGGGAGGTGGAATTCATATCAGTAATGCAATTGCAACAGGTAATGATTGTCCCATTTGGTTACTGCAAGGCTGTGATAAAACATTTATTATTTTCCTCAGTTCTTTGTTTTATGGTGGTAGTTACTGACTACAGAGAACCACAGGCAGGTCTCAGGTTCAGTCCCGCAGATGTCTAGCTTTGTTTTGCTTTTGTTTTGTGTTTTTTAAAAATCAGACAGCATAGCTAAGAAAGTCCTAAGCACTTTGAAAACCACAAGTAAACAAAACTGGCTTACACTATTTATTGATTTACTGAATTTATACAATATCCTTAGTCCTGGGATGGGACCCAATGCTAGTAGCCTGATTCAGTATAGTATTCCTCACCAATTCAATATGCTGTTTGATGCCATGTTTGCCGTACATCACCTTGACAAAGTACATTATTATTTGAAGGACAGCTGATATGCTTATGAATGCATTCATAACTTTCAGTACTTGCCACAATCTCCTTAAATGGCATGAAATATTATTTGCCTTTAAAAGCATTTTCTCTAGGGAAAGATTTTGACTTCTCTTACACAGCTGTTTCAGTAATAATAGTGGCCTCTTTCTCCAGTTTATACATGCCTAAAAGCTCTCCCCCCCCATCAGTTCTCTTGGGGTGTCTCTGCCAAGAACTCATGGGTTGTCAAAGGAATGTTGTCTAACAGAAGCTTGAACAAATAAGTCCACTGGCCACAGTAATGTTGGCCCATCAAAGCCACAGTAGCAATTAGAAACTCAGCTTTATTGTACACAACCAAAGAATCATAGAGTGGGAAGGAACCCTATGGTTCATCTAGTTGTGTGGTTCTTAATCTTTTCTTTACTGGGGAACCCCTGTAAATAGAATCTGTTGCAGGGGACACCCAAGATTTAACTCAAGATTTAAATATTTAAATTTAGATTTAAATACTCAAACATTTATTTAAAGTTGCTCATCAGGGGTCTTCTAAAAAGGGAGCAGTTTGCCTGCTGCTGTGTGCCTTTCATCAGGGATGTGGCAGCATGTGTGTGTGTTTGCTGAAACTGCTCCCTCATTTGCAAACGAGAGAGCAATTTGGGCATGTGCACACGCCTGCTGTAATGTCCTTTTTGTCAGGGATGCAGCAGTGGCATGTGTGTACGCTGAAACTACTCCCTCATTTGCAAACAAGGGAGCAGTTCGACCATGTACACATGCCTGCTGCCACGTCCCTTCATGCCCATACTCTTTGCTCCCACATAGAAGAGACAATAAAACAAGGCATCCTCCAATTCAGCAGCAGCAGCACCCTTCCAAAATGAAAAATTAGCCTATTACTCAGAATGCTTGCTTGCATCTGTGGGGAGCCCAGTGAAGGAAGCGGGAGAGGGAGGGAAGGAAGGAGGTAGAGAGACAGAGAAAGCAGAGCCAGAAGGAAAGTGGAAAGCCAGCACTTGCCAGGTGATCCCTGTCTATAGGTGATGAATCCAGTTTCTCCCCTTGAAGTCTCTCATCCAGCCTGACATCCAAGGCAGGGTTCCCCTCGCCTTCTACAGGCACACTCCCTCCCCTCTTTTTCTCTCCTTTCTGAGAAGAGCTAGCCATTGGCAGGGAGGTATTGCTGCCACCACTGTTGGTGTCCAGCAGCAGGGCTTTGAGGGCTCCCTGGACCTCAGGTTAAGAACCACCAATTTCAGCTTTGGCTGATTCAGGAAATCCACAGCTAAAGCATCATTGATAGACGGCCTTCCAACCTCTATTTGAAAACCTTTGATGAAAGAGAATCCACCACCCTCTTCCTAACATTTAGTTGATCACGGGTTCTTACAACTTTACCAAGGAAAAGAACACTGAACATACTAAATAAGCCTTTTTTATTTGCCATCAGCCAGAACTTGGGTTTTAAAAAAAGACTGTAACAATATCTTCTTGTTGTGTGCCTTTATGTTGCTTCTAACTTATGGAGGCCCTAAAGTGCCCTTATCATGGCATGTTCTTGGCAAGATTTGTTCAGACTGGGCTTGCCCTTGCTGAGGCTGAGAGGCTGTGATTTGCCCAAGGTCACTCAGCGGGTTTCCAGGGCAGAGGGGGCATTTTAACCAGGAGTCCTAGTCCAACGCTCAAATCACTACACCAAGATGGGTCTCATGTCAAAATATCTAGTAGGCTGTGACATATATTTGCATGGCAGCTGATGGTTCAGCAGCCTGCATAGCTCTTTTTAAATTCAGATTATAATCCAGAGTGAATTCACTGCCCATTCACAGGGAAACCATCAGCCACCATTAGGTTCTACTCACCTTCAGAATCATCATACCCAATACGTTCTTACCTGTATGAAGTAATTCTCTTCAGGCTGGCGACAGGAACTTCATAGCCACACTCTTCCATAATTTCTTTGCAAGCAATTTCTTCCAGAGACAGTTGTGGCTTGTCTACAATACCGGCACAGAGTTCATACGTTACTCCTGTTGAGGCGGGCAAGCAATCTGACAGGGGGCACCAGCCCTCCTGACTTTTACTCTCAAAATCTTGAGGGCACTTCCGCTCCATCTCACACATGTAGACAGCTGACAAACATGAAAAAGAAAAACTCATTCCCTGGTCATCTTCTTGTACATGCATGGTCCTCTTGCTTATGTATTATTGAGAAATAGAGTAAGTGAAACAACCACAAGGACTGGCTTAAGACATTTGGCTACATGAGACAGAACAGCTAATGGGACATAAGTCAGCAGTGTGATGTGGCAGCCAAGAAAGCCAACATGATTCTGGGTTGCATCAATAGGAGTATGGTGTCTAGATCGGGGGAGGTAATGGTGCCACTCTATTCTGCATTGGTTAGACCTCATTTGGAATATTGTGCCCAGTTCTAGGTACCTCAATTCAAGAAGAATATCGACAAGCTGGAGTGTGTGCAGAGGAGTCGACCAAAATGATGAAAGGTCTGGAAGTCATGCCCTATGAGGAGCAGCTTAGGGAGCTGGGTATGTTTAGTTTGCAGAAGAGAAGGTTAAGAGGTGACATGATAGCCATGTTTGAATATCTGAAGGGATGTCATGTCGGGGAGGGAGAGGGCTTGTTTTCCACTGCACCAGGACAAGGAGCAATAAATTCAAGCTGCAGGAAAGGACATTCCACCTGAACCTCAGAACTTCCTGACAGTCAGAGCTATCCAGCAGTGGAATATGCTGCCTGGGAGTGTGATAGAGTCTCCTTCTTTGGAGGTTTTTAAACAAAGGCTGAATGGCCATCGGTTGGGAGTGCTTTGATGTGTGTTCCTGCATGGCAGGCGGTTGGACTTGATGGCCCCTGGGGTCTCTTCCAGCTCTATGATTCTATAAGGTAGAAAAGCCCATAAGCATCTCTCCCCATCCCTGGCAAGTAAAATATGATAACAACAAACTAAATGAAAACTGACTACCTTTTTAATGAGATGAGAAGATGTGCAGCCTGAGATAGTTACCTCACTCTGCCTAATGGCCGGGCTGGCCCTGACACAGCTGAGCCACACCAACAAAAAACAGTACATGTGCAGGCAGGCATATTGTTTGTGTAAAAAATATGTAGTACGTGTACGTACATCTTCTGTCTTGGGAGTACACAAGGCCAACCCTGTTGATCTGCAACTCAGTGTGTGAGTCAGAATTCCACAAGATCCTTCATCAGGTCACTTTCACATTACATACTTATAGCACTTTAATACTACTTTAACTGCCACCGTGATATCCTTCATAATCCGCAGATTTGTAGTTTAATGAGGCACTAGAGCTGTCTGGCAGAGAATTCTAAATACCTCATGAAACTAGAAATCCCAAGATTCCAGAGGATAGAATCTTGGCACTCAAAGTACTTTGACTGTGTAGCATGAAAGAGACCTTGGGCTCAGTGGATTTTCCTAACACTGCTACTTTGTCTTCACCAAGTAAAATAACCTGGGCTCACAGCTTAATGTTGGCCTACTGCTCTTAAAACAAATGAGGTGAGAGCAGACCTGTTAATTAGATCATGGGCTTTACCCAGCCTAATGGTGAAAGACTCACATTTCTAACTCTTTTTTAAAAAATAAAAGGAATATCTGGAGTATGATGAAAACATAATAATCCTAGAATAAGGCATTTATCCATCCTCTTCTCTGTTACCACTCCAGGTTTTAACAGTAGAACTCACAAAGTAAACACTTTAATAACACCTAGCACTTTGCTTTCACATGCAAAAGGCTTTAAAGAGTCTTAGAGACATGTGTATAAATAATCTGAAGCCACTTAATGCAGCTAGCACATCTAAATTTCTTATAATTGAGCACACAATTGGGAAGTAATAGTTGCACTTAGAAGGCAATGGAATACCAAATGTTCTGTGTATTTTGGAAAAAAACATGGGAGGGGGGAATCAATTAATGTTGCTTAGCAAAATGGAGGGCTTTTACAAAGATTGCTTTTTTTATTATTATTTTTTCTACCAGCACTACTTCTTCTATGGGAGCAACTTCTGTCTCAAGACAACTTTCCGTTTGCCAGCCAACATGTGTATTTCACAGAACTCATCAGTACTTGCTGGGATGTTGGACTGCACATAATGTACCATGTGCCCAACGATGAGTCTTTCAGCCAGTCAATTCAGCTGCTGTTTTGGGAGAGTTATGAAAAGCATGCATGTTTGTTTGAATAGGGCCACCCCCCCGCTTTTGAATATATACTCCCTTCTTGCGCAGATTGCTGGGTGGAATTTGCTACAGACCTTTTACATTAATCTAGAAACAGCTGTTGTGGTAATACTGTCCTCAAGGAAATGTTAAGAGACAAGTAATAACATCAAAGAAAACACAAAGGACTGAATTTTTTCTGCACTACTGATTTGGTTTATATGTTGTTGCACAGGCTGGTAAAAGGCCACTGTTACTAGCAGCCTTTGCTGCAGTGGTGCCACCTTTATTATAAGCCCTGCTTCTGTGCTTTTAACAGCTGCTGGACATGCATAAAGTTAACCAGATGCCATGGAAGCAACTGGTAGGAAAAATACCACCTGATAAACTTCTAAGAGTTAAGGCTGATGGCGCATAGGCACAAACCCAATGAAAAAGCTGGCAACTTTATTTTGTGGTGTCCCTTTTGAAATGTTGGTACAACTGGGGTGGGGGTGAAAGAAGGTGCTTGCAGTCCCAAGCAAGACAGACACAAAAGATGAGCATTTCTGAGCCCCTGGTGGACCGCTGTATCGAATCAGTAATTGTGGCTGATACTCAATTAAGTAGGTTATTAACTCAGACTCTGGAAAGCAGGAAGAAGAAATTGTTTCTTAGGAAGAAGAAAAATGCATGACTTATGAATGTCTCTTCCATGCAGCATGATATTGCTTCTTTTAAAAAGGAACTACATTCTGCACTTTGTAGGCCTGGGATAGCATATAAAACTTGGAAAGGGAAGACTTTGGTTCAAATCCTCCCTTGAGAGTAAAAGATACCAAGAACTGCTTATGCCACACAAACCCACTCAGCAGTGATATCAAGCAGCCAAAGCCGCAGCTTCCCCTCACATCATGCATGAAGCGGCAAGATACTGGAGAGAGGGCTTTACTGAATGGCAGTTTCCTTTTGGAACTCCTTAGCAGGAGCCCTTGCTGCTGTCATGTAACTCCTAGGCTAAGGCCATTTTGTTTTCCCGAGATTTTCATTCACAGCAATAACAACATCTTACCCACCTCTCTTCAAGGCTCAAGGTGGGCTACAACATGGGCCATTTTGGCACTACACTGTTATAGTGCTATGATGCGGCCCCTCCCGAAACTGCAAACCCCAGGATTCTATAGGGTGTTGGAAGTGGAATCATAGCACTATAACAGTCTAGTGCAGAAATGGCCATAGATTAAAAAACAACTAAAAACACATAAAACCATTTACAATATACCAATTTAAAAACCATAGTTTAAAACTGACTGGGCAGACCTGCCAGAATAGTGTTTTGCACCTTTATATGCTTGGGTTTTTTTTTATACTATCTCAGTGGTCTTTAACCTTTTTTTTACTGGGGATCCCCGTAAAAATTAATTTGTTTTTGGGGTCCCCTAGACTTAACTCAAGATTTGAATATTCAAATATCTATCTATCTATCAAAGGTTTCTGGAGACTAGGACTCACTCAGTCACTGGGCAAGTCACATTCCCGAGTCTCACAGGAAGGCAAAGGCAAACCCCTACTGAACAAATCTCCCCCCCTCCAAAAATAAGCTGGCAATAGGCATGTATGCATACCCAAACTATGACTCTGGAGACCAGGGTTTGAATCCCTACTCAGCTATGGAAACCCACTAGATGACCTCAGGCAAGTCACATTCTCTCAACCTCAGAAAAAGGCAAAGGCAACCATTCTTGCTAGGAAAACACCCATGATAGGTTCACCTTAGGGTTGCCATAAGTCCAAAGTGATTTGAAGGCACACAGCAACAAAGTGCTACTGACAGCGGGAGGTTCTCTCTAGCCATCACATATCTCCCTTTAAAAACTAACTTGTGAAAAGTCCCCTTTGAAAACTGACAACCTGGCCAGTGGCCATGCTGACCAGAGGATTTGGGGAATTGTTGCCTGAATGTAAGCCTTCCAAGGTTTTCTCATTCCACTCTGCCTCAGTGGTGGTAGAGAAGAATACCAATGTGATAAATATCCTCTCCCTCTGAATGCAAAGGGCAAAAGCTGCTAGAGACTCTCTCAGGACTCAGGATGGAAACACCCAGACAGGAAGCTTCACACACAACAATTTTAACAAGGCTGAGTGTAATTTCCTTGACTGCTGAAGAAAATATGAGTACCACAGCTATGTACCTTTTTTAAAAAAACAGACAAACAAACCACTAAGCCCATAAATGTGAAAAAAAGTAAAGCAAAAGAAGAGGATTACCTGGACGGAACTGCTTCACCACAACAAAGCATTGCCGAGACGTATTAAAGATTAGAATGGACACACTGGGGAAGGAGGAGAGAAAAAACAAAACAAAAACTCAGATCAATGGACTTATTAGAGAGCAACTTGCCACGCTGGGGAGGTTTCAATGATGGTAGGGCTAAGCTTTAAAAGCCAGGACGAGTTAGGCACAAGCACATTAGCTAAGGATATAATTACTAAATTGCAGTTTGAACAAATGAAGAAGCTGGCACTAGCAGATATGTAAGTCCAGCCCATTCTGGAGATGAAGACCCTGGCACGCATAAGAGACCTGTTCCACCGATACCAGGGTCTCTCCATCCAGCCCCAAATACCTGCCTATCTGTTTATGCAAGCGAGTCTTAAAGTAGACACCACTCACTTGGATATTGTGCTGGAGCTATGTGGCCTCACAGACTGTGCAACATTCTCAGGAGCAGATTCACATGGCAATTGGAATAAGTACAAGTAGGAACAGCACTGTATAGTATTCTTGCTCAGCCAGCCATGCCCTCATCTGGGATGCTCCATTCTTTTCTGTCCCACCCTCCCAATAACAGATAGTCCACATTTCATGGCCACTGCGTCCTTCCTGAGTTCTTCTGGGAGTAGTCCCTCCCCTCAATTTTGTACTTCGACAAATCTGCAGGTTTCCCCAAGCCTACTTGTATAGATGGTGCTGTTCCAGCTACATAAATTTGAATAGAGAATTATCAACTTAGGCCGTTTCTGCACTACACTATTATGGTACTATTATTCCACTTTCAACATCCTGTGGAATTCTGGGGTTTGTAGTTTACTGAGGCCAAAGAGCTCTCTGGCTGAGAATTCTAAATTCCCCTCCCCTAAACTGCAAAGCCCAGGGTTCCACAGGATGTTGAAAGTGGAATAACAGCACTATAACAATGTAGTGTGGAAATGGCCCTAGTGTACAAGGTGTGAAACTGTAGCCAGGTTGTTTGAAATTTCCTTTACACATGGATTCTTTAGCATTTGCAACAAATTCAAGTTATTGCCACCCTCGGGATAAATGGCAAATACACTAGGATTATCAGTCATGTGGCATCATCCTTAATGATTTTTCTAAGAATAAAAAGTGTTGTGGCACCTTGTGTTTTGTGGGCTGTGGCCCACTTCACCAGACTCCAACAAGAAACAGCTAAACAAAGATTTAAGAGGTTTACCTCTGGTGCCATGAATCAAAGAAATGAAGGCTTTTAAAAATCTTACTTACATTTATTATCATTTATTTTAGAGCATTTCTGTAGCACATTTTGTTTAGTTAAAAAAAAACCCCTCAAAGCTGTTTCAGTAAAAACAAATGCAATAAATCCAGTTGCTGAACACAATAAAGCAAGAAAAAGCAATTTATTAAAAAAGAAAAGTGAGGTAGCTAATAATGCTAACAATTATCAAAATGCCTGATTGTAAACAGACAAATCTTCAATTCTGGTGGCAGAGAAGTCCATACCTCGTCTCAAAGGGGATACAAAATTATTTCACATGGTGGGCATCACAGCAGGGAAGGTCCACCTCCAGACCACAACCAGACAAGGCTCACTAGGCAACGGTATGGTAAACAAAGTAACTTCCTCAGAAAGTAAACATTGGAACACTATGCAAGAGAAGACAACATCTCACATAGCCTGGTCCTGAATCACAAGCCAAAAATTGAATCTGATTTGTTTCACTAGTTCTTTAAATGTTGGAGTTAGAGACACAAGTTAGGAAACTCTACTAAGGAGCCTGGCTGCCATATTTGGCACAAGCTGCTGTCAAAGTCAGGCCACTTCTGCACTATGCTCTTATAGCGCGATTATTCCCCTTTCAACATCCTATGGAATCCTGGGGTTTGCAGTGTAGGGAGGGGCCGGCCGGCTGGCCAGCCCCTCCCTAAACTGCAAACCCCAGGATTCCATAGGATGTTGAAAGGGGAATAATCGCGCTATAAGATCATAGTGCGGAAATGATCTCAGCCTTGCATATAGCATACTGTAATATGTTAATCAGCTTATATTAATGCAAGACTTTATGTGTCACACCCTGATTATTATTTGTCAATGACCATTATTATATAAGGTTTGTTTGTTTTTTACTTTTCAGCTCCCTCTTATCCGTCTATCCACTCATCTGCCCCATCATATACAGAATGATCTCTCAATGCAGGAAACACATCATGCCCTTGAGAAGTGGACTGTCATCCAAAAAAGCCTGGATACAGACCCTAAATCTCTTCCAACTCTATGATCCTATAGTGTAAGGCAAGCAGAGAGCAGACAGTAATGGAGCACAAAGAAGCATACTATAGAAAGGTAACAGCTAGAGAGGGTTAGCTTGGCATGGCTTAGCTTAGCATGGGCCATCAGATCAAGATAAGAGACATCTTGTCTGTCAGTTGAAGGAACCCACTCCCCTAGACTGGGTGCTGTGGGAGGCAATGGAATAACATGTAACAGAATATCACATGGGTGAAAGCCACTGTGTAGTTGCCCTGTTGCTGGGAAGTGAGGCAAATAGAAATGTGAAATCAAAGAGCTTGGAACACCTTTGTTCTTCAAGTAAAACTCCTAGAATCCTCCAACCAACAATGCTAGGGGCCATGCTGGCTGGGGGACTTTGGGAGTTGTCCAAAAAAATGAACTTTACCAGGCTCTTCTAATATGATACACATATGATCAAGAGACTTCAATGAATACAGAAATCTGGGAAAGAGAGGCAAGATTTTTTGTCCTGCTTTTTGTTTTTCAGCCAATTTGAATGCCAACTTCCTGACAAACACATTTGTCAATTCATGTATGTATTACATTTCCATGATAGCTTGTTGATTACCTAACGTTAACTTTGATTGATACCTTGCCCTACCACAAAGACTTAGGAATCGCTACAGATGGCTGAAGGGATACAGCTGAAAGCCAGCATAGATTTGCGTATAGATGATATAGAACTAGGACATGGAATTTAATCATTGATTCACTTTCTGCTTTGGTGCAAATATTCTTTGTTTTCAGTTCCTGATTTGTAAATTACCATAAGCCCCTTGTTATACTGGGCATGGTTTATGAATGTGCAAATATTATCTGTACTTTGTGGAAGAAAACAGGAAATTGGGACAAAATACACAACTTCCATATGGCTTCAAAATTTTCATAAATTTTATTTTTCTAACCTCATGGAGGGGCTATAGATCCTGAGAGATTCTTAAAATATGTTACTTCTCTTTGTCATTACTATCTTGGTTGAATACTTTGCTAATAGCAAATTTTAAAATACTCATGAAATTAGAGTATATATTCTAACAATCCCCAGAAAGTGTGTGTTTGGGGGGGCACGGAATGAGGATTACTTGAAAACAAAGTGAAGTGTCAATTCACTGAAGAATGAGTTATTATTTCTTTCCTAAGACTCACTCACTTAAAGACAAGTACAGAACAGATGGAACAATCAGAACCAAGCTGTCAAAGTTAAGGAACAAGATCAAATCAAACTTGAATGAAATAGTGTTTTCATTACAACTGTCTCCTTTTTGTGCCATCTTGAGACAATCGGGAACACTGGAACATTAAGCTGGTGAAATTTACCAAATCAATCAACAACAACAACAAAAATTCTGTTTTATTCACCATTACAAGTAATTAGTTTGATTTTCTTGAAAAATGATGAAAGGGACTACAAAGGGGTGTTCTTGTTCTAAATCAGAAACAAGTAATTGTTTGCTTTTAGATATTTAACAAAGATATAAATGGCAAGGAGGACCCTGCAGCAGGCCTCTGCTGGTAGAATAGTGGGGTGCAGCAGAATCCCTCTCTATTGCAATCCCCATGGCCCCTCAAAAGCTACTCTAGGGGTTTGGGAAACCGTATGGAGCCAGTTTTTGGGTGAGGTCGATGATGGTGGAGGAGAAGGAGAGATGGTTGCATTGCAAGCTCCAGAACCATTTGAATTCAGCCAACTACAGTCAGCCTGCCACATTTGCTGGTTTAACTTTTGCGGATTTGATTATTCATGGATTATTTGCTGTCACCTTTGCTGCCTCCCTATGCCATTTTTAACACAGACTGCAAGCCTTGTGAAACTGCGAAACAGCAAACAAGACTTGCAAGTCCTTATTAAAAATGGTGTGGGGCAGCAGTGGAGGTGGCAGAAAGCTCCACCAGCCACCCACTTCTGCCTTGTGGAGGAACCCTGATGCCTCAAAGGAATCCGTGGTGGGTTGAATATGGTGATTATACTTTTTTTGTGTTAAATATGGATGGGGAAGGTCTAGAGTTATTCACAGTTTTTCCACTTTCATGGGGGTCCTATGCCCTTAACCCTAGTGAATGTGGAGGGATGACTGTATATTTATTTATCTGAAGCATTTTTACCCACATTCTTCAGTTTCCAAGTTCTCCCAGTGCTGCAGTCCATGTAGTAAAGAGAATAATATTTAGACTTTCCATTACATATTATGAAACTTTGTTAGCCAGGATCTTAGATGAATGTGAAGGTAAGTAACATGCGAGGTGTCTGGAAATAAGTAATGGGACAAAGGAGAGGGGCTCTAATTTAGTTTACTTTTTTTTAGTGTCTCCCAAATGGATTGCATTGGTTGATTCTAGTGTGTCTGTGTGTTCCCACTGAAACTAGCAAAATTTCAAGTGGATTTTCAGATGCTCCCAAGGAATGGCCAAAACCCCCAAATGGGTGATGTGTCAAAAATGGAAGGCCAAAAAGGGACTCCTTTCCCCACAAGTCCCCAACCTTGCATACCTACAAATCAAAAATGTCTAAAATGCCTTACTCTGCAACAGGAGCAATAGGTAGCAAAGATGGGTTACTACCACAAAGACTAGGATCTACAAGACTTCTCCTTAGCATGAAATGATGCCTGGGGGTCTTGTGTCTTTTCCTATTTGTCAGTGAGATCTCCCCACGACCTCTTGCCCCCAAATGAGGCCTTCTTTTCAACTTGGTATGGACCTGGGAGGACTGGCATAGAGGGTTGAGTAATGACAGGCTGTGGATGAACATAACTGGGACTGGTGAGACTGCTCAGCAAGTGGAAGAAATTCACAGAATTACTGTTGCCTGGAGCTGAAGGTTGATTTGGTTTGGTCTCCTGCCCTCTTGGGTCCTGTTTAGGGCTAGTCTGAAAGGAGAATAGACTGAATTAGAAATGAAACCAGGCTTTTTGAATGGAGTAATTCTGCATTTCAACTTCCCCACAGACTCATATCATCCTTACTTGAATCAACAAAATTAGGTTGGTACTGCATAAATTGTAGTTCAGATATTGAGGAAGGGGTTTCCATCACTCATACGGGTTAAATTTATTTAACGAGAGACCTGACTTGATATTTTCCCCGTATTGTAATGGCAGCATATTTGGCAACATAATGCACAATGATTGTATCCGACCAAAGTATTATGTTATCAGAACGCCAAAGCGTAACACAAGAGCAGGAAAAGAGCACACTTTCCTTGGAATGTATGAGGCCTATACAAGAATTTAATCTGAAATTGACATCAAAAGGTCCCAAACAATAGGTCTCATGTGCAAACATGCCAGAAATGCATACAATTTTTTTGGTTGTTGTTCTTATCCCCTCCCTGGAGAATACAGTCAACAAAACTTTTTTGTTTCAGGTGCAATGAGATCCTGAGAGTTCTATGAATCATTTGAAGGGAACAGAAGAATTCATGGGAAGAGAAAACTTTGCAGATGCGGGTGGCCTGATTGCATGTGGTGCTCCCTCAACCTGCAAAGGCTTACCCGTTCCAATGTAAGGGAATATTTCTATACTCTTGCCTTGGGCCTGGACAGGTCCCCTCATCCACAATGAATCCTATATACTCAGGAGATCTGTGTGTGACCACATTGCTCTGGAACCACCAGAATTACTGTTAGGGACACCCAAGGTTGATAGAAACATTTTGTCTGTGCCCGAGTGCTACAATATCCATTGCTCTCCTTGGCAAGGTGTTGGGCCCAAGGCCCTCTGGGTAGGCCCAGTGTTACACGCTCACACATTTCAGTTCAGCCTGCTTTCACACTAATGCACATATTTTGGGGGTTAGTTCATGTTGTTGCCTGGCTAGGTCAGGCTGCCCTGTATGCTGTAGTCCTGTGAGAATAGCCAAGGAATGTTAACGATGGGTGCTTCACTCCCTGCACTGTCCAGTACGGTGGGGGGAGAGCAAAGCCTGATTAGAGACCATCCACTGCCTTTTCAGGTGGGTAATGAGATTTGGCCGCGAGCCTATTGTGCACCTGGCCCATGGGTGCCTCAGTAATTGGCGTCCGAGGTGGGATAGCCCTCCTCCTGCCCGTTTCGGCACAGTGGGTGGATGGATTGGCAGCTTGTTTTTCCACTCATGTGTGAAAAGCCTATATAATCTGTTGGAACAAAGAGAATGCTGCTCCATCACCTGCTTTGCCTTTCCGACGGAGCTGGAGTGTAAGTATACTTGTGTGCCTTTTGTTTTTCTTTTTGCTTCTTCGCTTAATAAACTACATCCTCAAAGACCAGAACTGGCTTGGTTCTTGCCTCCCAGCATCTCGCACTTCGAATCTTGCATGGGCACCCAAACCAGGGAGGGTCGTGTGCGCTACACAAGGGTAATAGGACAGTACTGGCTATTTTGCATGACTCCACCTTTTAGAAAGGCACTTGAGTCATTTATGGCCAACTAGCTATAAACACTACTGGAATACCTTGCAGTCCTTCATCTTGATCAACAATAACCTGTTCCGCTCTTTGCATCCGGAGACCTTCTTCTGTGAGCCACTTTCTACTCCTGTTGCTCTTTGTTGTTCCATTTTTGTTCCATTGAGGGCTCCTTTTCTTGGCCATGACTTATTTCAAACTTCATAGCATGACTAGTTGCCTGGTTTGTGATTTTAGCTAGTCTTCTATTCTTTTTGCATCCTGCAGATGGGCTCTTGCAATCTGCCTGATCTTGTCCATTCTTCTCCAGCGCAGATGATCAATCAATACCTTCAGGCAGGAAGAGGGAAAATTTACTGGAGCTGAGATCCTTGATGAAAAGGATCCATTTCATATCCTTCAAAACCCATCAGCTGCAATCCTGTATGGCTTAAGTGTATTGGAGCAGTGAACCTACCCAAGGCTAAGCCCCTTCTCCACCAATTACGGAAAAGCCTCTGAATTCCCCTCCCTCCCCAATGGCCATTCTCTGCTTCATGGGGAGCAGGCAGGATCACAGAAGCATTTGAGTATACCCACTTAGCCAGATGCAAAATGATTACAGCAGCACTGAGATGTCCAGAGGATCCCTGCAGATCTCAGCTCTGATGTCATGGATATGGTAAGATCTTCTGCAACCCTGCAGAGAATGGCTTTGTGAAGGGATTCAGAGGCTATTCAATAATGGGGGTAAAGGTCTTTGGGTACTGTGGATGGAGGAAGAGAATACCGACTCCTGTGGCAATTAAAAAAGGACATAGGTAATTTCCATTGTTATATTGCTGGCACTTCAGATACACTCCCAAAACTTCATCACACTAGAATGCCATTAACAGAAATTCCTTCCACAATAATCTGAGAAAGCCTATTTCACCTTCCAAACTACTAACATTAGAATCGCTAAATTGTGTTCTTTAAAATTTAGTATAACTTCATTCATCCATCCATTCATCCATCCATCCTTGCGCTATTTACATATATCATAAGACCTCTGGGTGACTCATAATAAAATCAATTTAAACAAGTTTAAACAAATTTAAAACATTAAATTAATTTAAACATCCTATAAATAGATGAAACAATTGAAGAAGATCGCTGATAAGCACGTATGTATACAGGTCTCGCTGAAATCATTAGGACTCAAAGGCTTTAATAAAAAGCCAGGTTTTAACTGGACGCCAGAATTAAACCAAGCTGGTTGTTCAAAGGAAGAGAATTCCACCAGCAGGGTGTCACAGTAGAGACAGCCCTCTCACATCCTTACACAGTATACAGCTGCCACTGGTGGGGCGAGAGAAATGCCCCTCCAGCAGATCTCAGTTCTCAGGCAGTCACATATATGGAGAGGTGCTCCTTCAAATACTGAAGTCCAGGCCATTTAGGGTTATAAACACCATTACCAACATCCTTGAATTCAGACTGGAAGCATATTGCCAGACTGTGAAATTCCTTTTATATGGCTTCTATAAGCTTTTTCAGTTTATAAATTCCTTCATTTGGCTAGAGGGGTTATATATGCACGGTTTTAAATTTAGTCCAACAGCTAATTTTAAGTGTTGGACTGAAATTGAATGAATGGTGTCTATAACGTCGAAAGATCAGGGAACTCGGGGGGAAAAGCAGAGATTGATAAATTAACTCTTCTATTAGAATTTGTGCTTAATTTTTGAAAATTAATCCTAAAACTGACAGCTCCTGAACATGCAATGTGAAAAACAGAGTGGTATCTCTCTTGTTATCAAACAGTCACCAAAACAGTTCAGGGTGGAGAAAACACAGCTACCTGATTACAGGGCAGATGTACTTAAGCTACACTGTACTTTGAATATTCTCTAGTGCCATTCCTCTACTTTCTCAGAGCATTAACCATAATGTAGACAAGATTAAATGTGTATGTGCTTCCACAGCCTTTATTGGCTAACTCTGAGCTCCTTCCAAAGCAGGTTGCTTATGTTTCCCCACCTCTGCTCTGTCAAAGGCCAATACCCTTCCAAATGGTTACTTAAGATGCAGCCCATCACAAAAGAAAGCCATAAGCTCTTGACAAAAACACTCAGCCTTTCATACTAATCAGAGATAAAGTGGATTTGGTATTTTAAAAAAGGAGCGGAGTGATAAGGAGAGAGGTATAAAAAAGCTATTTTGTCACAGTATTCCCACCACCCCACCAAAAAAACCCCAAAAAGTCAATTTAATATTAAAAATGTTGTACTGAAGGACAGAAAAGGAAGAACTAATGAAGTGTATATTTCTAACATCTTCTGCTGGTTAAAAAAATATTAATCTGATGTTGTAGCAAAATGACCATATTTAATGGCCACAAACTCACTACAAATGTCACAACCTGTTATTATAATCAAAGAAGTTACTGGCATAGAACTTACCCTTTCAAAACCCTACCCCCAAATTCACCAATGACCAGTCTAAGATATATCTGACAATGACTCCAATTTAATGTAAATAAATCATATAAAGGATTGTTGTTTACAGCAGAAGGGTAAAATTATATAAAGACATTATCCGGAGTCTGCAAGGACCCCAAAGATTAATTTACATGGGGTTTCCTAGGTCTAATTCTCACCTTCATTTCATGTGTGAAGGGAACAAGTTAAAACGATTCAGTTTAGAAATTTCCTTAGTTTCCAGTTTCTCTGAACACAGGAAACCGGGAGTTGTTTGCACCAAAGTTAACAAACTAGGCTATTAAATCATGGATGCAAAGCAGAGAGTAATGGAAAGGGCCTTAGTTTACCTGTACAATTCCTGATAATGATATAAAAGTTCCCTCAATATAAAACCTCCAACAGGTATGAATAAAAGTTAATGGAGGTAATGGTTAACACCTCCTTATCCAACTTTCTGAATCAGCACAGAAAGAGTTGACTTCTGATACCCCGGACATGAAATATTTTCTTAGAATCCTAGAACCTTAAGAGTCAGAAAGGACCACGAGGGCCAGCTAGTTCAAGTCCCTGTCATGCAAGAATACATTACTAAAGCACTCCTGAAAGATGCCCATCCAACCTTTATTGTAGGTAGAATTTCTTTACTGTAGATAGAATTATTTTTCTTGTAATTTGAATCCATTGGTATACAAGCTTGCTCCTTCTTCAGTGTGGTACCCCTTCAGATATTTAAAGATAGATAGCTTGTCACATCTCAGTCTTTTCTTCTCCAAGCTGCACATATGCAGTTCCCGAAGTTGTTCCTCATAAGGCTTGGTTTCCAGACATTCAATCCTCATAGTTGCCCTCGCTGTACGCATTATTGTTGATATCCTTTTTGCACTGAACTGGACACATTATTCCATGTGACCAAAGCAGAATACAGTGGCACTGCAACTTCCCTTGATCTGGTTACTGTGCTTCTGTTGATGCAGCCCAAAACTGCATTGGTTTTTTTGGCTGCTGCATCACACTGCTGACTCATGTTTAGCTTGTGGTCTACTAAGAACCTTAGATCCTTTTCACATGTACTGCTTTCAAGCCAGGTGTGACCTATCTTATATTCCTACATTATATGTTTCCTGCCCAGTTCCACTACTTTACATCTACCTTTGTTAAAATTCAGTTTTTTAGTCCTGTCCCAACTGTCAATGTCATTTTGAATTCTGTCAAAAAATCAGCTACCCTCCTAACCTGGTGTAATCTGCAAATGTGATATGCACACCTTCTGTTCCTTCATCTAAGTCATTTACAAAGAGGTTAAACAACACTGGACCCAGGACAGAACCTCAAGGCTACCCATTAGTCACTCCTCTCCAGGATGAAGAGCAACCACTGATGAATACTCTCTGGTTTTGGTCTGTCCACTAATTACAGATCCACCTAACTGCAGTACTGTGTAGCCCTCAGTTTACCAGCCTGCTTGCAAGAATATCATGGGGACCTTGTCAAAAGCTGTACTTTCTGTTTTGTTCTTCTTCACATATGTTCAGTATAGAATTCTGAAGGCAACTGCTGTTTACTTCACCTGCTGTAGGCAGGCATACACAGCTACGCAGGTAGTGTAGAATCCCATTCTTTCCCAGCTCAAGTGTTATTTCATTGACTTACTTCAAACACACTGCAGTGATCCAACAACAAAAGCCTATGTTCCTCTAGCCTTTCTTCAACACCCTCCTAATTCTGATGCTGCTAAAAAACCCTTCAAGCTAGACAGAGGACAAAGAGAAAAAGTGAGGGCTGGGAAACAATAAAAAGACTTTGTAAAAAGGAGCTTCTTTGTTAAAGCCTTTGTTAACTGAGGTATGCCTGTATTATCCCAGGCCCAGAGACTGCAGGGCCAAAACCTAGGTGATGTCATGTGAGAGTAAGCATGAAATAGAGCTCTGTAAAATATTGGATTCATTTTTTTAAAAAAAGCTTAACTAAGAGTGAACACAGTGTTATATGCAATGGTCTCACCCTGAGAACTGGAGAAAAAGGTCTAGGCCCTGAGATTCAAGATCAGGCCTGGAGATTTGGCAACCCTACTTGGTAATTCCAACTAGAGCAAAGCCACTGAATCTCTTGTTGAACAACAAGTTGATATTTATATAAATCTCACTGATTCAGTGTGCCTATTCTACCAACAGGAACGGAGCCTCATGATTCTTTTAAAATGCGCATACACGTTTGTGTTTATGTGTCTGCGCATGCTGAAACATAAAATTTCCCCTGATTGAAGAAGAAGACACGAAATATGAACTAGCATGGATTAAATGAAGAGCTATGATTCCCCCAAATATAGGAAGGTTTCAAAAGGATCCCACCATGTTTCTTAGGAAAGGCAATGGAGCAGGAAATTCCTTGTGATGCCCCAAGCAACAAGGCCTGCTGTCTTAACAATCAGGCTTGCAAGAGAATGAGAAGTCACAATAAATTTTAAGATATGTTAACAATCCCATAAGCATCTATCTTTGAAACATAAACTACAGCTTACTTATTATTACAGTGGTTTGAATTGCTGCAGTATTTTATTTAATCAGCATATAAAAGGACTGAGGTGATGGAGAAAATTTCAAATAAACAGATGCTCAGCAAGGTACAATAATGGATAAAATACAGAGTGTAAAAATTCAACAACAACAAAAAAAGGAAATGAACTGGCAAGCCAACATTCAGTATACAATATACTGCATTAGTCAGAGCATTTTAAAGTACAATATACTCTCTGTGTTTGTGTGTGTGAGATACCTTGGCCCACATCCCAGGATCCACAAGGCAAGGAGACCTTACAATTCAAAACCATCTCTGTGTGGGTGGGGGCGTAAAATAAATTTCAGACCTATTGTGTTTATAGTTTCAGTAAGCTCCCTGATGGTGATGTTTGCAACAAATGTTGTAATGGCCCTTAATTATTTGTGAAAATTGCTTTCCCCAAAAAAGTTATTACATAAACACTTTAACCCTCTAGGAATACAAACTGTGAAAGCACACAGAATATAGCCTGCACTGGTGTTGCTAGAGTGGCAAACTCTATCTGTTGCCTGCTGGTTGTAATCTGCATGCGCATAGCGCAGAGAGTTCTATAAAGATGAAAATGTATTTATGGAAGTCTGTTGGTGAGACATGCTAAATCCTAAAACTGTGCACATAAGCAAGACATAACAATGAGGAACACAAGATTTAGACTATTCTGTTCATTTGGCCTCATCTCATTGGTTGTTATTGTTGTGTGCCTTCAAGCTGTTTCCAACTTATGGTGAACCTAAGGCAAACCTATCAGGGGTTTTTCTGGGGCTGAGAGTATGCAACGTGCTCAAGGTCACCCAGTGGGTTCCCGTGGCCAAGTGGGGAATTGAATCCTGGTCTCCAGGGTCATAGTCCAACACTCAGACCCCTAGATCATGCTGGACCTCCCCCATACCATCTACTCTTGTCTGAAAGCTATGGATCTGAAAAGTTATGGATGTCCAATTACTTGTTTATTACATTATTTTTTTTTTATTATCTCACCAAGATTCTTGTCTCACCTACATTCCATAAACTAGTGAGACTTCCTCTGCTCCCCTACCCACATGGAAATATATATGTATGTTGGTTAACACTTTGCCCAGCATACACATTTTAATGCATTTTTATGCATATATCTATTTTGTGTATTTTACCACTAACTAAAGCATGTCTGTATGCATTGTTTCTAATACAACACATCTACCTGCATATGAGACACACTTTCCCCCCCAAAAAATGCCTTCTGAAAATGTGGTGCATCTTATACACCTGCCTGGTGTATAGTAAAATGAGGGGGATGAAAGGAGGGCTCCAGTAAGTGCCTGGGTAGAGAGAAGTCCCCGTCCAGGCAAAAAAGGAAAGGCACTTTTCTATTCCTTTTTGCCTGGGGGGCCGGAAGTTTCCCCCACCAAGGCAGAGGCAACAGGAATGGCAAAGAAGGGAGCTTCTCTTACACACACCCACCCCTTCCTGTTCTTTCTGCCTTGCAGGGAGGTCCCCCCACCCAGGCAGAAACATCAGGCTTGGGGGACAGGGTACTAAATTTTTTTCCCTAAAGAATACAGTCTGAAAATAGGGAGTGTCTTATATGCTGGTGTGTCAAATAAGCCAGCAAATACGCTATATGTATTCTGTTATGTGCATTCACTTGCATATTAATCAAGAAGAAAAAGGTGGGGAGAAGAATCAAAGTTTCTTTCTGCTGAGGACACAGCAAAAGATATCCCTGTGCTTTTGCTATCAGTCTTGCAAACCACAAATTAGATTCCTTATTTTGCTTCAAATCCAACCGGATGCCTGAAGGAGACCAGCTGTACCTGTTCAAGAAAGGTGCAGATGGAGCTGGAACAGAAGGTTCTTTCTAAATGACAGTTGTGACCATGGCATAAAAACAAATCAGATGATCTCAGTTGAAAGAAACTTTTGATGTGTTGCTTGGCTCGTGCCCTTCAACAAAGGCAGGGTAAAATTCATTATTCCTGCATCATCCTTGATAAAAAGGTGTCAAGTCCAGACTTGATCACCATCAACAATGTTGATCGCCCAACATCCCTTCACAGCTTGTTCAAAAAGCTTTTCTGTAATGTTTAACCTGAAATGTTCTGTCCTCAGCTTTAGATGTCTACATGTTCTGTTCTCAATGGCCAAGGAAGATAATTGATATCTGTCTCTTCTAAATATCTCTTTATATGTTTACAAAAAGTATTCTCATCTCTCCTTAAGCCTCCACTGCCCAAGTATGAACATGTCTTACTCCTGCAACAATGCAGTTTGCTTTGTTTTTGGCATCATTGCTGGCCTCCTTTCACTCTGGGGCATGTTGATAATTTTCTCTGTTATTTAAAGACTCACTTCTTTTATCAGATTATTTCCAATGGGAAAAGAATCCGTCTCCAAATCAGTTTCCAAATGACCCAAACATGGGTCAGTACAGGACAGCAGCAAAAGAGCTAGAATACTGTACAGTAAGTTCCAGGCAAAGATGGGTCTAACACAAGGCAAATGTGGTATAACGATGGCATTTGATAAACTCCTGTGTGTTGTGTCTGTGTGTTGGGGGGGAGGGAACAATGATCCTTCCAGAGCTTGAAGAAATTACATCTTGGGGCTACACCTCCCGGAATTCTCCTGTCAGCATGTCTAGTTTGAGACTTGCTCTTCCTCCTTCGTGTGGGTATTTTCTGTACACGGAAAAGTTCTTATGTTCTGTGGCAAATATGAGAACATTGATATGGCATCATATTTTTGCCTTGGCAGACACGGAACAAAGACAAAAATTCATACCTTGATCTTCAGGTGAAATCTTCCAAAAGTTGTAACAAGCTATTTCTCTCACATTAATGTAGCATATGTCCATATTGTCTGATTCCATGTGTCTTTTATTGTTGAAAAATGTTTAATAGCTTGTACAATCATAAGGTAGGAAAAGTTACTTTTTGCACTATAACTCACAGAATCTCCAAGCCACCTAGCAGGAAGATTTTGGGAAATGTAGTCAGTTTAGTAGTTGTCTCATGCTCTGGTATAATCCACATGAACCTGGGATTAACGGCTGAGTAATTTTCAAATCTCGTTATCTTTGTGGTTATTCAAATTTAGAATGTTATGGGCACATACAAAATAACTTGTTGCAATCTTAATGTATCATTACTAAAAAAGGAAAGTTTCTTTCAATATGGACGCATAGCTTAACACACGCTGCGTCAGAACGAAGACCACAAAGAGAGCAACAGCCATTAAATAATTGCCCGTCGGCAACCAACCTCCAGTTGTAAATAGGAGGAAGAAGAAAAAGAGCAGTAGATTATGTGAAAAGACTCATGAATGAATCTGAAAAAATGTCATACTGTAGCTTCAGTAATTCAGATCTAAAACACTACTGCCACAGTGTACTTGACTGAGGGCATCATCTAACAGGAATATATGTATTTGTATAAGCCCTATTAGAAGGCACATATGTTGTTTCTGGCATGTGATTTGGCCATACAGCTTTATAATGCCAGGAGTGTGAGTTATCCCATGGGTACCATTTTGTTTGTTTGGTGGATGAAGCAGGTATATCAGAGACCAGAAGTGTCTCTCTTCATCCATGACACAGCCTTAATGCTTGTCCATAGCACTTTAAGTGCATCTGGAGAGGCCCTTCTCTCTGTTCAACCACTTTCCTAAGCTTATTTGGTGGGGGAAAAAAGGAGAGAGACTTCTTGGTGGTTGCTCCCAGACTTCGTAACTCCCTCCCTAGGAAGCCAGAATGGCCCCATCCTTGCTCTTTTTCTGTCAGTAAGTTAAGACATACGTGGTGCTGTTTTTAAGTTTTGAATGTTGTCTTTTTATGAATTTTAATGTTTAATGTTTTTAACTTTATCAATTGTTTAATTTTACAATTTTTACTTCTATTGAATAGTCTTTAAATTTGTTGTTAGCCTCTTTGACTCTCATTACAGAAAGAAAGGTGGGACGATGATGACGACAACAACAACAACAGGCCTAAATGTCCTAAAGGACCAGCTCCCATCTGATCTCGGAAGCTAAGCAGGCTCAGCCCTGGTTAGTACTTGGATGGGAGACTGCCAATGAATACCAGGTGCTGTAGGCTATATTTCTTCTGAGTCTTCCTTCCCTAAGAAAACCATATGAAATTCATGGGATCACCATAAGTCAACAGGTGACTCGAAGGCACACAAAGGAAGCCCCTGCCTGTCAATGCCCCATTATCTGATTACTCGCTCTTTCAATGCTTCCAAATTAAGGACAAGTACAATTGCTTCGCTGGCGGTTCCATTCTTTCATTAATTCTTCTTGCCTATAGACGTTCACTGGGGACCACTAGGATGCATGTGCTGGTTGGAAAGATAGTTGAGAGGGAGGGAAAGGCTCTAAGCCAGCTGAGAGACTTTGCAAGCAGCGTACGGTATGTTGTCCCAAGTGAGTCTCCATAAGTCCTTCATGCTCCCTACAGTACAGTGCATGGATTCCATTTTTCAACCAATTCCATTTTATGATAAGTGCTCTAGTTGATAAACTGTCAGATAAGTGAGGGAAACTTGTACATGCAAACACACAATAATAATAAATAATAATTATAATAATAAATAATAGCAATCTGGAAATTGTTTATATGGTATGCTGCCCTGAGATCCTGTGCTAAAGGGTAAGATATAAGTTTTCCAGTAAATAAATAATATTTAAATATATAAGAAGACCCTTCATGAATGACTATAGGCCGTTTGCATTCTCATTTAACTGAATGAAGTAACTGCAATTTCTTAGTCTCATGCTAATGGGATAAAATTGAATGAATCCATGTTTATTGCACCTTCAAGGAAGGATAGAGTACACACATCAAGAAACAAATTTTTAAAAAGGAAAAAACTAGGAAGCTTCTAGTTCAAAAGGGGACTTCACTGTGGGGTTTACCTGAACATAAAACTAATTTAGCATTAACAAGTTCAGATGATAAATTTGGGGCATGCGTGACTGGAATGGAGACATTTTCATTATTCCCGGGATGGTAGGCAATCTGCAGCTTGAACAAGATGGCTTGGCATTCTCTCCAAGCTGAAAGCTGTGCTCTGCAGTCACTAAAAAAGTTGCAGGATGACAGCTGCTGTACATGTAAAGACAACAAATGTTATGTGACCAGAGATGACTGGCATGACATGTGCACCTTATGTAATCATGTTCTCAGCTATTTTAAAAACGTCCTGTTAAAAAGCCCTTTAAAACTGATGCTTGTACCACACTAAACTAAACCAAAGAAACAAACAACCTCAATCCCCCTCCGACCCTATTGGAAATAGGTCTCTTGGCTGCTCTTTCTTCACAAATATTTTTTAAAAAATGGTTCCATGAAGCAATTTCTTTAAACAAAAAAATAGGGAGTGTTATCTTTGGCAGAAACAATTTATGAAGTGGTTATGTTTCAGAACGAAAAGAACAGTGAGGCACTGCATTTTCAGCAATACATTGATCCGTATAGCCTCCCAGACACAACTTCTTGATGTCTAAGTACAACTGTGATGTTTTTGAAGTGTGTTCTCCAGCTTTGAAATGTCCTCTCCCCAGGAGGCACGAAAAAAGTATGAACTAAGAGCTTACTGAGTGGCATGGTTTGTGTGGGAGTATGCCACCTCAGAATGAGCATGGGCGGGAGAAGGAATGGCATGTTTGAATATGTAGCCATGTTTGATGTTAAGTAAACACTCAAAAGTGCTATATGAATACAGAGACAGACAGAGAGATGGAAGACAGCAGGGATGATGGATTTCTTGGGAAATGTTCTGGAAAATAATGTTAGCCAACAAACATATTTTGTGAAATTTACCTGTCATGTGTCCTCATGAAGTCCCAGATTTTGGAAACCCCATTCTGGAAAACAAAAAGCCATCAATGACAATTAGTTCAGAGTGCTAGTCTTTAATCTACTCCCATATAAATCAACCAATGTAATGTACAGTTGCAGATATGTATGATTTCAGATATTACATTTTTATGTTGGAAGACACTTTGAATGCCACACCTTTGGCAGAAAAAGCAGTATATATGTATTAAAATCTGATAGCACCTTTGAGACTAAATGAGAAAAAGCAATTACCAGGGTAAGTTTTCATGGACTCCAGTCCACATCATCAGATGCAAGTACTAAGTATGACAGCACTCTTAAAATAAATATATAAACCATAATCACTTCATTTATGATTTCTTGGCAAAGACTAGAAAGGGGAGGAAGGAAGCAGAGCCAAAGGTGGTGGTGGGGTACCTCAAAGAAAGCTTCATGAGACTCTGAAGCACCTTCCTGGACTTTAGAAGAGCTCTAATAGATTCCTTTCATTTACCAGCTGGATGACCAAAAGCATGTGGTTTCTGTTTCCTTAACTAAAGATGAATATGGCATTTGTTTTAAATGCTTTTAATTCCAAGTTTTTATTTATGAACTTACAAAGACTTTACAACTTGGGGAAAGTTCGTACATTAAATGAATCAAGTTTCTCATCCATCTGAACTGGCTTCATTCAAATAGGTACAGCTATTCACAGTGTCAAGAAAATACGTTTTATTTGGCTGCCAGGAGGCAGTTAAAAAAGACAGTCTGATAGAAAGAAGAAGCAGAAATCCTGATTTAACAACAGAAATATGGCTGAATACACAGGGATTGAAAGTCAATTTTTAAAGAACTTAGTCCAAACCGATGCTTGGACAGGCAATATTGTCAGTTTCACGTTCTCTCCAAATTTTTATTATTATTGCTCAAATATGTTTTGGCAAATTCATGAAGAAGCTTGAAAATTTTGAGACATTATGCCTAGTTAGGAAGAAACTGTCTACATCATCTAAATGCTGCTGATGTAAAACTGATAATGCTTTCCTGTGTCATATGATGAGAGTATTTTCAGTGGTCAGATGTATCACAGAATATTCATTTTGTGTATGAAAAATCTTTGACTTTGATAAGACACATATGTTCTTTTAAATTACAACTCTGTGAAGTGGGGTTTAACCAACGGACAACATGGTTGGAGCTTGTGTGTTGCTGCCTGTTGCCAAAAACCTTGTACACCAAGGTTGGAAAGATAAACATTCATCACACTTCAGCTATACATGAATGGTTATTTTATGGACATCAGTTCCAAGAACAGGTGTTCTTTAGAAATACGCTCTGCTTACAGTAATGTACATGCTTATTCCATGCACTTACTTTTGGTACTTCCTCTCCTTCTCCCCTCCCCTATTTCCTATAGTCATACTTTTAAAAAATTCATTTTTTTTAAAAAAGATGAACCAAACAAAATTTCCACACATCCCTAGCTTTAATAGTTTTATACAAACATGCTATGTCTCTGTGCTACTTGGCTAAGAAGAAATGCAACTTGCCTATTAAACATACAAGAATCCTATCATCCACTGTGGCTGACTGACCTGTGTTTGCAGCTCTTCACCAAAACTGGCATTCTATTTATACATAAAATGCAAACATCTGCAACTCTAATTTAACTTATGCTGGTCACAATCCTGCAGGGCTCAGTGTAGCATAGTAGTTCCACATGTGAAACTACACTGTACTGGGCCATTTACCATCTCCTCAAAGTACCACACATCTGCTATTTCATGCCTGCTTGAGGGTGGTGGGGAGATCACACAAGCACTTGGATATGTCCCCACAGCCAAATGTGAGACTATTACATTATCTGCTGAGTTCCACTAATGTCCTCTGGAAGTCTCAGTGGATGATGTAATCAATTTGTGTCTAGAAACAAAGGACATTTTCACACGGGGGTAAAACCCCGCGGTGCGATGACCGGAGACAGAGGTCGTTCTCGCCGCGGGGTGTGCTAGCGTGACTGGAAAAGGTGAGGCGTCACACCTCCATCCGCTCTAGCGCAGCTGCAGAGGTGGCACTGCAAGTTTTTTAAAAACCACCTTCCCAGGTGGTTTTTACGAAACTCGCCCGCACTAATCCGTGGCAGCTCCCAGTGAGAATCTGCTGAGACGTGTTAGCGCGTCTCTGCAGATCTGCCCGGGGGCGGGCTTCCGGCTGGCGCGCTGCCCTGATTGGTGGAGCGCCACCGGAAGCCTCCGGCCGCCATTTTGGGCACCGCGGAACGCCGCCAAAATTCGGCGGCATGTGAAGCGGCGGAACTGCGCTCCCCGCAGGGACAGAGCAGGGATGGAGCAAAACGTAAGCAGGTAAGCTCCGCCCCTGCGTGCGCTGCCTCATTTTGGCCCCCCCACATGCGAAAAGGGCCAAAGACATAGCCAAATACTTTTGTGGTCTATTCAGCTCTCCACCAAGCTCAAAATGGCTGGGGTGGGAGGCTTCAGTGGCTCTAAGGTAGGTCAGGGTGGGGGTTTGGTTGCTACTGAGGGAGGAAGGGTATACCAACTTCTGCAACAACCAAAAATAGACAAATGCTATACATGTTGGCAATGGCTAGAATCCTGTATCTTAAAAAAAATGGAAAGATAATAAAATACCAGAGGTAGAAGAATGGTCAATAAATTGACTATGTTTCTAAGGGATAAAACACTTGTTAAATTGATGTAATTACTTAAAAGATAAATGGAGGGATAATTCAGCAATTGCTTTAATGCCATGATTCCTTTCTGATATGGAGGAGAAAGAAACTTGTAGATACAGTATAAAGAAGAAATGATGGAATAGAATCACTGTCTCGACTGTTGGATAGGGTGAGATAATACTTGCTGAAAACATTTGTACAGAATAAATATTTATGAGGTTGTATGTGAAAATAATTCATAATAACAAAAATAAGCATATTCAGGCCAGCTATTATTTATTTATTTATACACTGTGGTGTGGAACACTGGACTTAAGATATGGAAATAGCAAACCATAATTTGTTGTAGTGAGCAAATGAATGCGCATTAGCAAGCATATTTCATTGAGGAAATATTTGTCTGTCTGTCTAGCTAGCTATTATTCTGCCTTTCTTTTCACATGGGATCCAGCGTGGCTTACAATAAACAAGACGAAGCTACAGACCTAATTATAAAAAAAAGTTATAATACAATTAAAGAAATTATTTTAATTAAAGCAGCATTAATTTTAAAAAGTGTAAAATCACCTAAAAACATAACAAAAAAGGTACACAAATAAAGATAAAAATACAACACACACATACCCCATAAAAAAGACTGTTGTAAAATCAGTCACCTGTGGGCAGGAGAGTTCCTATTCGCCGCCATGTATAGCATGTATCCTCACCTAATCACTGTGAATCTCCCAACCAGCTCTTCAGAGAGGCCCTGCATTGTCACACAATCAGTTTTGGTCTGGTTTGTTGATAGCCAAGAAGTTCCCACAGTCCGAGGTACTCATTTGTGGTTCGTTGTATAGTACAGCACAGAGTCTCTGACTCATCTCACCCCCCAACTTGACAGCCTGCTGTTGGCTTGGATCTTTGCTCTCACATCGATTTATCTTTTCTTTAACAGGAGTAAGTCATGTTTCTCTCCACATGGGAATGTGTGAACAAGGTCCACTGGGCACTCTGTTGAAAACTCTGATCGGGGAAAGTGAGAATGGCCAATGGAGAAACCAAGGATGGGTAAAGATGCCACACAGCAAAGGCAAACCAGAAGGCTTACGAACAGAATTTTGTAAGGGCAGCTGAACACAGAACAGTTGGTGTGGATTAGTGAACTACCACATTGCCTTGGACAATAAGCTTCCGAGCTTTTTAGGTTTAATCAAGCTTTTCCTCCACTCTGAAAAGCTGAGTGCCTCCCTGTTTGCTGGTTTTTCTGACATCTCTATAGTGCTAATTATAAAAAGTTGCCCATCTCAGAATATGGGAACAATTTTGACATGGGTGAAAACCGAGAGAACCTGACGATAACATAGAAAAAATACAGGCATACTTTCACCAGGTAATGCATTTGAAGAAGTAGCTGCATATCCATTGAAGCTCATGCAAAAAAACAAAAAAAAAAAACAGTCTTATAGGCGCTGCCACAGTTCCTTTCTTTTTTTCTCTCTCCCCTTTCTTCCTCCTTGTTAGAAATCCCTCAGTTAACAAAGCTTCTGATAATGAAGCTCCCTTTTACAAATGCTCTTACCACATAAAGTCATCATCCTGGCAAAGCTATGCATTGTTCCTGTGCTACCATATGACATCGTCCCTGACCAGCTGCTTTCCCATCCCGAAGCATTCCAAATCAGCCCTTTTTCATTACTGGGAAAAATCTGGTAACGGGCCTCCTTTCCCGCCACAATTCTATCAACTGGGCAAGTGTAGTTCCTGATTAGTACTTTATAGTACTTTCTGTCAACGGCAATCCAGGAGTTGGTGAGGTGTGGGCACTTCTAGGTGGTATGTTTGAAATCTATCACCTCTCTGTGTTTATTTTAAATTTCTCTTTTGAGATAATTTTTTAAAAATACATTTTTTAGCATTATAGTGCAAAAACGCAATAGCATACAGGCATGTCATGACAGTACAACGTTGCTGTGCTAGTACAGCTTACAAAAACAAACAAACAGACAAAAGACCAATCATAAACTGCGGGGTAGGGAAAAGATGGAGAAAAGGACTTGCCAATGATGCTGTAATGCGGAGGGAACACCGGTGGCAATAACACTACTCATCCATTTAAGTCGAAAGAGTGCAGTAGAGAGTGTTCATAATCTAATACCATCATGGAAATGGCAATGCTGGGATTCAAACGGAACAACCCACTATTAAGGGATAGTGAAGTAAGGGACAAAGTCTTTATATGCCTGCCCATCCCTCCTTTCCTCCTTGTCCTCTGTGTAGCTGCAAGGCTTTTTTTAGCTGCAGCAACACAGGGAGGATATCGAAGGAAGGATGGAGAAAAATAGACTTTTGGTATTAGGCTGCTGCAGTGCACCTACAATCAGCAATGCAACAAAACTTGAGCTGAAAAAGAATGGGATTCTGCTTTGGCCACCTACTGTAGCTGTGTGTGCTTGCCTATAACAGGCAACAAAGACCTCAGTTGCCTCCAGAATCCTTCAGTGAGCATGCATGAACATCAAAGCATACAGAAAAGCAGACAGCATGTAAGTCTGTCTTATCGTCTATTTTCAGCACACATTTGGCTACCAAGATGGGAATCATGGGCCCTTTTCTCACGTGGGGGAGCCAGAGGATCCTCTGAAGATGCCAGCCACAGATGCCACAGATGCAGGCGAAACGTCAGGGGAAAATACTAATAGAACACAGCCTCAAAGCCTGGAAAACCCACAACAACCTATGTTTTTGTTTACTTATGCAAGATGTACATGAGCTGGTTGTTTCATTTCACATGTGGATATTATCAGTTTTGAATCAAACACTGCTGAAACATGTTAAACTGCTCTTCTTTTTTGTTGCACAGGTTTCTGTCTCTATTCTTTCCACATTATTTCTGCCTATGGTACCAAATTTTCTGTTAAGGAAGTTATACCCAGGAACACATCTATTACACTAACTGAGGCATACTTGTACCTTTCACTGAACACTGTGGTTGGTGAACAGACATTTGTATGCCAATTTTTTTAAAAAAAACACAGGCATAGTATTTCCAGAATTCCACAATTTGGGGGGGGGATGTGTGTGTGTATTTAAATGTTAAATAGTGCAGGTGAGGATGATAGTTGGAATGTATTTGGAGCACAATTCAAAGTGCTAGGCATGACCAACAAAGCCCTATACAACTTCAGTCCAGTTTATCTGAAGGATTATAGGCAGAATCTTGTTGGTGACTTGTATCTTTGTAAATGGACTTAATTCCTGTGGGAATTAGAACTGGGTAGTTCCATAACGTTTGTAACCAGCAAACAGGAGAGTGAGCCAAGTGACCAAAGTGCATTGTGCATGGTTGTGTGTCAATCCTGTTGTGCATGGGGAAACCAGCTAGGGAGCATCAGTGTGCATTGGTAGAATCTGACACTGTTGCTGGTGTCCCATTATACATCTTTGCAATTCTCTCACAGGGTTTCTTAGTATATCTGCTATGTAGCTAAGCATATATAGTGTCAGGTAATGTACACTTTCGCTGAAGATTCCAATTTCTATCTCCCAATATATCCCTACCAGACTCTTAAGATTCTCAATGGAGTGCTTTCTGACAGTCCCACAATTGTTACAGGTGTCCTCTGGTGAGGACACCTGAGAAAGCCTTCTTGGTGGTTGCTCTCAGGCTGTGGAATTTCCTTCCATGGGAAGCTAGGCTGGCTTCCTCTCTGTTCTTGTTTCTCCAACAAGAAAAGACTCTTATTTCAATAGGCATTTAGTGATTAATCGGTTGCACAGAAGTGCTTTCTAACAGGATGTGTGCACTGCATTTTTATCTTTATGTTTTTAAATTGTTTTTATATTGTTCTATATTACAGGTATTTTAAGATGTTAGCAAAATCTTTTTTTAATACTTCCTTTCTCATCAGGTTTCCAGTTCTCTCTTGTTTCATCCATATTGTAAGTATCATGTCAGGAGAAAAGTGGGATATAACTAAAATAAATAAATAATCTAGAAGTTGAATCGCCACTCACAGGAGCTTCTAGGAGAAGTGCCTCATCCATTTATTTATTTTTTTTGGCCAGAAAAAGGTTGTTATGGCAAGTCTGGCAGGACTGAGAGTTGCTAAAACTGATTTGGATGCTACATGTGGCTCCAAGGCTATTTCCCCCCCACTCTTGCTGTAAAAGATAGTGTACAAATTTTAGAAAAACCTAATTAAAAAAAAAGATAGTGTACAAATATTTGAAATAAATAAGTAAATAAATAACTAACTGTAAAGTCGAAGGCTTTCACGGCCAGAATCCATAGGTTGTTGTGGGTTTTCCAGGCTTTGAGGCCGTGTTCTATTAGTATTTTCTCCTGACGTTTTACCTGCAACTGTTGCTGGCATCTTCAGAGGAATAAATAACTGCACTGCATGGGATGCTAAGACAGCCAGCATGGTCTAGTCGTTTGAGCATCGGACTATGATTCTAGAAACCAGGGTTTGAGTCCCCATTCAGCCATGGAAACCCACTTGGTGACATTGGGCCAGTCACACTCTGTCTCAGAGGAAGGCAAAGGCAAAAACCTTTCTGAACAAACTTTGCCAAGAAAACCCCATGACAAGTTTACTTTTGGTCAGAAATATCTTGGAGACACACAACAGCATGGGATACTACTGATCAGAGAGACAAATTCAGTTCCACTTTTCCTTTCATCCTGATCATCTGTGCATAGTCACTACAGTCAGCCCTCCACATTTCCCAGTTTGACTTTCACAGATTTGATTACCAGTACTTGTGATTTTCTTCAACCCCTGCCCCCTCCCCAACCTCAGACCCTTCTTTTCTAAAGGAAACTTTCCTCTTAGAGGCTCCAATCAGGCCGCCCTTTAAAAAAAAACCCTCTGGTCCTCCTCCACCAGCTGCCTGGCCAGCTAAGGACAGTTCACAGCCTGATTTCTCAGCACCACAAACCCTCTCTTGATGCGTCCCCACACCCAAGGAAGAAAACTGGTGAGAGAGAAGAAGTATAAGGCCATCACGTTGACCCACCCACCTTTTGGGTGTCTGTTCTCCCCATTATGACTCAGCCCCCTTCTCACAAATACATACACACATTTTGATATTTGCAATTTTTCCACTTTTGTAGGGGTCCTGCACCCCTAACCCTAGTGACTGTGGAGAGCTGACTGTAAACCAATCTCCAATTTTCCTTTATCTGTATACCTTCCGCCATGGATCCCAAAATTTCAGAATCTGGTCAGCAACTTTGATTAAATATATTTTAATTAACTGTAGTTATTAAACATAGTTTAATTTCAGTTCACATGTAATTTCAGCAAAAGTGAATTTAGTGAATTTAGTAGATTCATTTTAAATGTGAATCAAGCAAATTTATCTAATACGTTCTGCCAACTACTCATTTTTTTTGCCATTTTTTTCCAGATTAACAACTTCTATGGCTTCATTGCAAATGATACATAAGTTCTTGATTATTCAGTTAAACACCTCAAAACTCCTCTTCAAAGTGTTGATAAGACTTGGTTCAGCCGTAACATTCCTTATCTGCATGATTTTTTTGGGGTGGGGGCTGGGAATGAGCCGATCATTGTTCCCTTATGTTTCTGATTGTGAAACCAGATTAACTCTCTGGTTTGAACATATGACAGTTCATACTTTCATCTATCCAGACCACAAGTGGGAGAATCAGAAATGCTGTAATTGATCCAAGCCTGAAATTCTTATCTGGAAGAAACCCTCTCTGAATTCAAGGAGACTTCAGAGTAGAATGCCATTTGTGGAATGAAACCTTTTTATATATATCCTGAGGCTCTCTTATCCCCTGCTCATCAAGGCCTGAAAAACAGCTACCTGTGAGTATGAACTACCCCTCAGACCTGCCTTCATTCCTATCTGGTAGTAGCACCTAAGTGTGAAGGTGGGTGTAGTAATACCTCTTTATCCCCACCGTCACTTTTCTTTGCTACTTGCTTGTCACTGTTCTATCCACTCAACCAATTAAAGCTGTTGCCCCCAAACTTTCATTTGGTATTGTGTGTGTGTGTGCGTGTTCAGGCCACCTGTTGACTTACGGAGATCCTATGAATTTTGTAGGGCTTTCCTAGGCAAGGAATACTCAAATGTACAATGCAGTAAAAAGGCTTCCATGTTTGTGGGCTCTTTGATCTACAACAACGAAGCCATAAATAGATTGAGTGCCTCTTTTAAGATAAAGCCGCACTATGCATGACTGTGCTTCTCCCTATGCGCTGATCTGATAATGCCTGTAAAGGCATCTTATGCTTATCTGTGAACAAGATCCAATTTTACATGGTCAGCTTGCACCTGTCCAAATAAATAAGGCAATAAACAAATGAAACTGTCCAACATCCCATTGTTTGCAGTGGCAGAAACTCAAAGGAGTACCATTTGCTGCTATTGTCCAATGTAAAGTAATTTCAACTTGGCTGTATGCAACAGAGTTTCTACTGTGCCAAATGCCTGGCACCTTTCTTAACAGTCCAGGAGGAACGCTGCTAATTATTAATAGCAAGTAAACAGTTACCAATGGTTATATAGCTCTGTGTACTTTACAGCAGACCACATCCAGTGCATTTATGGTGATTTTATCAGGTAATATGAAAGATCAGGGCAGAGATTTATCATTCCTCTATTCTGCAAACTTGTACATTGGCAGTGTAATGAAGAGTAAGGGCCCTTTACGCTACACAATTAAGGCACTGCAATTCCAGTTTAACTACCACCCTACGGAATTCTTCGACTTGCAGCATAGCTAGAGATACTTAGAATTTTCTGCCAAATAGCAACAGTGACTCTTGACACTACAAAACAACAAGATTCCATAGGATGTATCTATGGCAATTAAAACAGAATTACAGAGTGCTATAATTGCATAACGAGAAAGGCTCTTAAAATAACTGGAAACACCATCAGATTACTGCCACACTTCTAGCATAATGGCAAACAGCAACCATTGCTATCTGTATTATGCAATTTCTGAGAGCTTCTACCCATGTCTTGGAGATACAGCCATGGTATATAATGGGGGAGACTGTCAGCTAGAACACTTGTTATTGTTAATTTACTTGTGGCATTTCTTAATTGCCACTTAGTTGGTCAGGGCCCTGAGGCAATTAATGGAGATTCGCTTCTATCTCAGCTTCATTGGGAGAATTTCAGTAGCTCTTGCTGCACACAGAATACAGCCCCAGTAGAAACTGTTGTATTGTTAAGGCTTGTAAAATAAAGAACAGTCTTGTATGTTTCTCATATAGCAGTTGGTTTGACACTTTGAAACATGCAGCAGTCAAATGGATGCATGTGTGCTGTCTTGAATGCCTGTTGTCCATGAAATGAATCGAAAGAACAAAACAACTAAGGTGGCATCCTTTCAATGGAGACCTATTTCCCAAGGTCTCTTTAAATAAGAATTTTTCACCTTTCTGCTTAAGCTGAATGAAATTAGGCCAGCGTGAGTCTTAGGTAAGGAGCATTATAACCTGAATGTCACAACTGTGAAGGCCCTGCTACAAAAGGATCTGATAATAGCTCAGAGATAAGATGCTTGGTTATTACCTAGATTAAATATCCAGTATTCCCAGCAGAAAGAATATCAGGTACTAGGGAAGGAGAGACATGATATCCTGGGGACTAGCTGTTAATGAGCAAGAAAGAAGGACTAATGACCTGAATTTGTAAAAGGAGGCTTCATACACCTTAGGGAAGATTTTCCTCCCATCTAACCCATCGTAGGTGATCGTTTGCCAAAAAAAGAGGAAATGCCTCAGTAAAAAACAAAGCGTAAGTGGGCATTTTTTAAAGTAACATTTTAATATTAAGATTATATTCGTAGATGCTTTTGTTTGCATGAACACAGAGTGGTTACTAGAATTTAATAGAAATACAGTGCATTTCACCATTGTGGAGAACACTGGGATGACATTACTTGGGGGCATGCTCAGGCTGCTGTCCACGTACCGATTGTTGACGGACAACTTCAATGTCCTCCCTGCACACCCCTGGCTCTTTTTTGACAGCTCTTTATTTTTAAAGTGGACATGAATTGGGCATCCATTCAAACAGAGGACTCCTTCAAACCGAAGACTGTTCTTTGACGGCTTTCCAAATAAAGGATTCTCTGTAAAGTAGGGCACATACTCTAGCATATAAAGCTAACTATTGAGAGAAAAAACAGAAAGTGATGAGAAGATGTGTACATACATGTACACCCCCCGCCTCTGGCAGAGCTTGACATCTCTGTGCTCATCTCAATGAGAAGAGACCCATTAAATCAATGGGAGCTTGATAAGTCAATTGTTTATCCATTTACTCAATGGGCCTCCTCCAGCCGGGACTAAAAACAGGATTTAGCCCAGAGTATGCATATGTGAGAGGGCTTGGGCATCTTTCCTCTCTCTATCAAACTCCTCTCACTTTGTTTCTTTTCTTCTTGTCTGCTACATTTCCTGCTCCCATCATGTAGAAAAGCCATTTTGTTTATCCACTTTCCATTTTAGCTTAATGGAAATTGATTTCACATCTATAATGGTTTGCAAGAAAAGACAAAGTGGGGTTTCATAGTTTGATGGAGACGCTTTTTTTTTTTTGCCAGCTGCATTATTAATGCCAGTTACTATCATGTAGAGTCGACAGCTAACATCTCCAGTGACTATGGCAATGACCCTGCACGCTCTGTACCTTCAGGTCAATCTGAACTTAGTGTGATTCGTTCATGTGCGTTTCCATTAGCATGCCTTCACCTCTGCATTGTTTTAATTTGCTTTGCTCAGGAGGAATTTCTGTCCAGTATCACTTTGAGCGTGGCCTTCTTGTAAATATAAAATAATGAATAAAGAAAAAAAAAGGCTTCACCTTCACTGCCAAGCACCACTTAAAACCATACGGGATTTTGAAAGGCAGCACAGAGCCAAAAGCTCCATGTGATGTTGTGAAATCAGAATTCTCAACATAAATTGTACATTGCAAGACAGGGGCAGCACGTTTGGACTTGTACAGATTTCTGTGTAACTGAAATGAGCTCCTTTTTACACATGAATACAGGAAACGTGACATTCGAATTCCTCCTGATTTGGAAGAGAAAGACTGCTGCTGTTTCAAAAGAAACATTTCCCACATTCTTAAGAGTGGAGAGCTAGAATGATGTAGTGGATATACGGCTGGACATTGTCTCTCAATCCAATCTGCCACACGGTGGTGTTCTCCAGGGGATAATTTAAGATAGCCCCAATAGAAATATCAACTTGAGTTTTTTGCAGGAAGGGTAGAATATAAATATCACCAGGCAATAAGTATTTGGAGAACTACAGTGTTCAGATTGCTGTGTTTAGTTTAGATACTGCAGTTCTGGGTGTCCATAAGAGCTCTGAAGTACACTAGAGCAATTCCGAGTTTCAGTGTAATATTTGAGTGGTTGAATGAATGAATGCTACAGTCAAAAATAATATTTCTATACCTAGTTTCCTCTCCATTCACTATTAAGGTGTTACATGATGCACAAAGATTAAGTACTAAGATTGACAGTACGGAAGCCACTGATGACAGGTTTCTCAATCAAGGTTCCCTGAACCTTAGGGTTCCACAAGATGTTGTTAGGGGTTCCAAAAGAGATCAAGACTGAAAGAAAGAAAACCTTTTTTTTTAAGCTATAAAGCTTCTTGAGACTTCAATATTATTTCAAGGTACCTCCAGGAAAAAAATGGTAGAGAATGGGCAAGTGGCACAAAACAGAAGAAATGCTTCTGCAGAAAGAGAAGACAAAAGGTGGTACAGATTTGCATAATACTTACCCGTAGAAATGAAACTTTAGAAATCCCCTAGAACTGAAATAAAATCAGAATACATCTCACCATAGTGAATGGGGAAGACTTTGTCCAGGTGATGTATGCTTGTTCAGTATATTGTCTGCATGCTGCTTGATGGACAACCTCAAAGTTTCAGCTCTCTCTTCTTAATGTTACGTATTTAAATTTAACCAGTTATGGACTAGCCAGACTTCCAAATGCAAACTTCTACATTTAGGCCATAAAATCCAAATGCCTAGTTTGATAGATGGTGGTAACACTGTGGTGAAAAGGGGAGTGCCCTCTGATAATCTTTCAAAAGTAGAACACGTGGGAATTCCAGTAGTGTCTAACCATCAAGCAAAATGAGCTCATTTCAGGAAGCAAGTTCATGGGGACAATTATCTAATTAACTTGTTATTTATGTCTACCACCATAAAGGTCTCCATTTGTATTTTCCACCTTGGCCACCAAGAAGTGCAGGATTCATTCTGGTGAAGCCGTTCTTAGAAAGTTCCAGTCCATGGGCTGGTTGCTCCAGTAAAAAGAAAGGCTCTGGGAACTTCTACACTGATAAGCCCAGTGTGACAATAGAAATACAGAATTAGAAGGGGCCTTATGGGCAATCAGGTGCAACCGCTTGCTCAGTGCTGGATCTCCAGCTACAGCATACGCAGCAAGTAACTGTCCAGTCTCTCTTTTTGTAGGCATCCAGAGAAGGAGACTCCCAACATCTCTTTAGGTCATTAGTTCCACTGCCCAACTGTTCTTACTGTCAGGAAGTTTCTTCTAATGTTAAATTGAAATCTATCCGCCACCCTGTAATTTAAAACCCTTAGACCAGTGGTTCCCAATCTTTCACCCTGCAAATGCTGTGAACTTCTCCTCCCAGAATTCCTTACTGTTAGTCAAGCTGGCTGGGGCTTCTGGGAGTTGAAATCCAAAACACCAGGTGGACCAAAGGTTGGAGCGCACTGCTTAGACATAATTCTGCTCTTCAAGGAATCAGAGAACAAGCTGGCACCCTCCTTTTCGTGGCAGCCCTTTGAGTGTAAACATCAACCCCTTAATCTTCTCTTCATCATAGTGTTAACACTATCTATCAAACTAGGTGTTTGGATTTTATGGCCTAAATGTAGAAGTTTGCATTTGTCTCTATTGAATTTCATTTTATTAATATCAACCTGATTTTCTGTTCCTATATTCCAATGTGTTAGCTATTCCTCACAGTTTTGCATCATCTACAAATTTGATAAGGACTTCCTCCAACCCAGCATCTAAATCACTGACAAAAATACAGAAGGATGTCTGTCCCAGGGCAGAACCTTTCAGCTTCACTTCAGACCTCCATCCAATCTGATGCACAGCCACTGATGACAACTCTTTGAGCACAGTTTTCCAACTAATTATGGATCCATCTGATGGTGTTTCCATCTATTTCATATTTAGTCAATCTGCTAATCAAAATATCATGGGCATCATTATCAAATGCTTTGTTGAAATCCAGATAAATGACATCCACAGTATTAACACCATCTATAAAACTAGTGAACTGAATCAAAAATGATATAGGTTAGTTTGGCAGGATTTGTTCTTGTTAAAGCCATTGGCTCCTACTGATCACTTCATTGTCATCAAGATACTTGCAGACAGATGCCTGTATAATCCATTCTAGTATTTTTCCTGATACAAACAAACATATAAACACTTCTTACAACTGAACAATCATCTGGAAATGCAAACAATCTGAAGTCACATACTGTAAATTTTACAAACCGTAACCATTCTAGTCTTCAAAGTGAGTGTTGTATTTTTTTTACCAGGAGACTGCAATCAAATTGCTTCCAGATGGCTGTGGCAGTATAGTTTACCGTTCAAAGATGCCATTTTTTCACCCATTAGCAGGTAAAACAAACATCTGAGAACACGTTTGCTTATTCAACTGTTAATGTGATACAGTGGCCCAAGCCTCTGTTTCATACGCATCAACTTCTAAGACAGCTATGTTAAAATCTATGATGTGCAAATTAACAATTCTCTTTATGGTCAAGACAACATCATAACAGGAAAGCTGCTTTTTAGGTATAAACTGAAACACTCTTTCCTCCAAAGATTTATAAGCCCTTGATTTACTTTTTGACAGTAAATAAATAGTTAATTCAGTTAGCACAGTAGAGCAGATAACTGTCACACTCAGATCAGGGAGACCTGTAATCAAATTCCCACCCCAGCATGAAGATCAATGGGTGTCTTTGAGCCAAACATTACCTATCAGTCCAAGATACCTCACAGTATTATGGTGAGGATAAAAACGGGATAGCCTCAACCAATAACTGAGCAAGTGAGCGAACAAATACAGCCTACAAATGGGAAATATTAACTAACAAATTATGTAAAGCAACCACCATCACCATCAAAGTAATTACATTCTCCTTATAAACCCTAATCTTTTCCCCCAAGCAAGTACACAGTATATTGAAACTGATACTTGAATCGGTGAGGATATTTTGCTGGCACTAAGAAACTCGATAAGTTAAGAGGTTCAAGTTATGACTTTTTTTGAGGGGGAGGGGGCTAACTTTAGTTTAGACCAGGTCAGCAATTAAATTAAGGTTATAACCTGGGATGCAGATGTGGGGCAACTGGTATGGCACAAATGAATTCCAGAAAAAGCAACTTATAGCTTAATACTTTAAATCATTTGTTCACTTTCACATTTTTACAGCTTTGACGTATTTCTGACAATATTTGGGCAGCAGTTCAGCACATGATGTATACTATATTAAGACAAGGTTAGGAATAATTGTACAAGATTTCAGATACGGTCCTTACCAGGGTAAAGGAGGTTTGGGTCCCCAATTTCTGTTTTCGGGGGGGGGGCGTGGCAGAATCCTCATTACATTCAGTTCTCCGCTGAAAAGCCTGCATTCAAGGTTGGCTGAATTTTTCTTGTACTGAAGGGGAAATTAAGCAGTAGTGGAACCAGAGTAGGACACCAAAATATACCTGTCTTAAGGGGAATCTGGGTAAGGATGCTAAAAGGGCATCAATTATCCTATACCACTGATAATTATTAAAATGAATTCAAGAGCACTCAACTATGCTTTTGTACTGACTTTCTCCTGTGGCATCCAGTGCAGCTCACAATATAAAATAACAGCTGAGGGACACAATACAGAAAAAAGGGGTTAAGGAGGCAAAAGAAAAAAAATGCATTCAAGGTATTGACTCTCATGAGCTATGTAAGTTGAGGATACAATGGAATCAGAGGCAAAAGTTCTGGGAGGAAAGAACTAAGATGAGAATGAGGCCAAGCTGAACAGGCTTGATGGGCCCTTGCCATCTTGCCTCTCCTTCATAAGCAACAACATGGAACAGTTGCCGACCTTGGTAATGTTTCCTTTGCAGTATGGAAACTGCAACAATGACTACCTGGTCAATGGGGTGGGAGTGGCAGGATCCTTAGGTGGAAGTGACCATGTTCTCCTGGAGTTTATTATACAGTGGAAAGAAGAAGCCAAGCATATCAGACATACATTCTAGACTTTAAGAAAGCTGATTTCAGTAAACTTAGGGAAATACTGTACGTGATCCCATGGCCAGGAATACTAAAAGAGAAGGGAGTTAATGATAGATAGGAGTTTCTTAAAAGTGAGATATTGAAGGCACAAGTTCCAACCATTCCAATGAAGAAAAACGGGAGGTGTCTAAAGAATCCGGGATGGACATCTAAAGAACTTTCAATGGAGCTAAGATTCAAAAGAGAAATGTACAAGAAATGGAAAAAAGGGGCAATCACCAAAGAGGAACTCAAACAAATAGCCAGCAAGTGTAGCGAGAAAGTCAGAAAAGCTAAAACGCAGAACGAACTCAGGCTTACTGGCGAGGTTGAAGACAATAAAAGGGGCATTTTTGGTTTTGTACGTAGCAAAAGGAAGAACAAAGAAATGGTACAGCCTCTGCATGGAGAAGATGGTGAAATGCTAACAGGGGACGGAGAAAAGGCAGAACTACTGATCACCTTCTTTATCTCGATCTTCTCCCAAAAGGAAAACAGGGCTCTCCCTGGGGAAAATGGAGCAGATGATGTGGTAGGGGAAATGGAGCATAGCATAGGTGAAGAGGTAGTATAGGAACACCTGGCTACTCTAAATGAATTCAGCCCTCCAGGGCCAGATGAACCATATCCAAGGACATTAGAAAAACTGGCAGAAGTAATCTCAGAACCCCTGGTAATAATTTTTGAGAATTTCTGGAGAAGTCCCAGCAGATTGGAGGAGGGCAAATATTGTTCCCATTTTAAAAAAGGGAAAAAAAGAGGACCCATGGTTACTGCTCTGTCAGCCTGACATCAATACTGGAAAAGATTTTGGAGCAGATAATCAAATAGGTAGTCTGTAAGCACTTAGAAAGGAATGCTGTGATTACTAAAAGTCAACCTGGGTTTCTCAAAAAATAAGCCAGGCCAGACTAATCTTATTTCTTTTTTTGATAGAGTTACTCAGTTGGTGGATGAAGGGAATGCTGTGGATATAGCATATCTTTACTTTCATTAAGACCTTTGACAAGGCCCCCATGATATCCTTGCAAACAAGCTAGTAAAATGTGAGCTTGATAATGCTACGGTTAAGTGGATTTGTAACTGATAGACTGATCGAACCAAACTGAAAAGGTGCTCATCAATGGCTCCTCTTCATGCTGGAGAGAAGTGACAAGTGGGGTGGAACAAGGGCTCTGTCCTGGGCTCAGTGATAAAGCATCTTTATTAATGACTAGGATAAGGAAATAGAGGCCATTCTTATTAAACCTGCAGATGACCCCAAATTAGGAGGGCCAGCTAACACCTCAGAGGACAGGATCAGAGTTCAAAAGGACCTTAACAGATTAGTGACCTGAGCCAAATCTAACAATATAATTTTCAACAAGGAGAAATGCAAGATATTATGCTTGGGAAGAAAAAAATGAAATGCATAGATATAAGATGGGTGACACCTGGCTTGACCATAGACTGTGTGAAAGGAATCTAGGAGTCTTAGTAGACGACAAGCTGAATACAAGTCAACAGTGTGATACAGCAGGTTAAAAAGCCAATGCAATTCTAGGCTGCATCAACAGAAGCATAGTGCCTAGGTCAAACGAAGTAACAGTAACACTCTTTTCAGCGTTGGTCAGATCCCACCTGGAATAATGTGTCCAGTTCTGGGCACCACCGTTCAGGAAGGATATTGACAAGCTGCAATGTGTCTAGAGGATGGCAACCAAAATGGTGAAGGGTCTGGAAATCATGCCCTATGAGGACAGACTTAGGGAGCCAGGTATGTTTAACCTGGAGAAGAGAAGGTTCAGAGGTGACATGATAGCCAAATATTTGCAGGGATGTCATATGGTAGATGAAGCAAGCTTGTTTTCTACTGCTCCAAAGACTAGGACATGGAGCAATGGCTTCAAACTTCAGGAAAAGAAATTCCAGCTAAACATTAGGAGAAACATCCTGATGGTAAAAGCAGTTAGAAAGTGGAATGTGCTGTCTCAGAGTGTGATGGCATCTCCTTCTTTGGAGATTTTTAAACAGAGGCTGGATGGCCATCTGTTGGGGATGCTTTGATTGTGTATTCCTGCATGACAGCAATTGGACTGGATGGCCCTTGTGGTTTCTAGCAGCGGTATCATTCTATGATTCTTCCAACAGTCCCACTCTGCTGCCTGATTCTGGCACTGAGATGATCCTGTACTCTCAAAGAGTATGTCAATAGAGTGCAAAATGTGGTAGGTTCTACCCAGTTGTTTGGCTTTGAGTATGGCACCATTTAAAAAACTGCCATCGAAGAATCAACCTAGCTAAGTACAGAGGAGTTTGTCACAGGAAGGCTGGATACCTCCTGAGCAATTAAGTAATTAATTAAATTTGAAATAATAATAATAATAGAATTATTCTTAATCTTATTAATAATAATAATAATTGTATTAATAATAATAATATAAAAACAATAATTATTCTTCCTGCTTTTTCTATTTATTATAATTGAAATATAATAAATACAGTAGTTAAAATATCTTTAAACTATTTATAAAATTAAAACCAGTTAAAAACATAGCTATTAAAACAACTAACAAACAAAACACAGTTCTGCAGGGCCTAGTCACCTTGAAAGGCATGCCTAGTCACCTTGAAAGGCATGCTGAATTTTTTTTTTTAATTCTTCACCTATCTGCAAAAAGATAGCAAGAATGTTACTAGTCTAACCGCTCTGGGAAGGGAGTTCCAGAGCATCAGAGCACGGGAGCAGACACTGGGAAGGCCCTCTCCCCTTCCCTGTTCCCACCAGATGTACCTGTGATGGTGGTGGAAACACAGGCAGGCTCATACAGGAGAATATAGTCCTTCATATAATTGATCACAGTAATTATGTACAAAACAACAGTGTGGAACAGTTGTAATCTGCATTTGTGGAGGGATGACCTGCCACCAATGAAATCACATATCTGTAAGGTACTGAAGGTATGGAATGATTAAGTATGTTTTCAAAATAGCTAGTGAAAAGCCTTTAGCAATGGCCCCAGCAAAGTGGTACTGTTTCATTGTCTCATTGGCCCTGCGATCACAGCCTGACATAGTAAAACATACTGACCCACTCAAAGTGGTTGGAGAAGAGGAGAAATCAGATACATGGCACTGGATAGCAGTAGTTGGCAAATTATGTTTTACATAGCATAAGCAGTATCTGAACTGTGAGCATGCTGCAATCCAACAGCAATTACACAATTCTTTGTAGCTCTAATGAAGCAAAGCGTTTAATACACCAGATTAAGACTAGGAAGACCCACTCATATCTCGGCTCAGCCTGGGTACACACTGACTCACTTGATCTAGTCACCACCTCTCAGCCTGTCATGTAGTTACAGCCTGAGACATTGGCCATTTCCGCACTACGCTGTTACAGTGCCATTATTCCACTTTCGATATCCTATGGAATCCTGGAGTTTGCAATTTAGGGAGGGGCATTAAGAATTCTCACCCAGATTGCTCTTTGGCCTCAGTAAACTACAAACCCCAGAATTTCACAGGACGTTGAAAATGGAATAATAGCACCGTAATAGTGTACTGCGGAAGTGGCATGGGACTCTCATGTCAAACTCCACATTCCACATAAGGAAAAAGATAGCTCTGCAAAACAGTTCAGCAACTTCTGAGCTTGTGCAAGTGGGATAACAGTGGTAACTTTTGCAGGTCCTTTGCATCCAGATACTATAGGAGGGCTGGATTAGAAAATCACCTTTATAAGTGATTTTTCTTTTCAAAGTAATTTTCCAAGCTACGTCTCTCATTGTGCCAAGGCTGTGATGAACCCCAAAGGCAGGCATTCATAAACTGACCATCTCCTCCTCCTCCTCCTCCTCTTTTTGTTGCTATCCCCTGCAGCTTCTCCTTTTCCTCACTACTACCAATTGCTGCTGCTGCCTGTACTTTCTATGTAACTATGCCAGTAGAGGTAAAGAATCTTGACCACAATAGGCAGAAGAAAACAAATGGCAACCTAAACTCTATGGGAGAAAGATAGAATAAAAAATGTAGTTAAAAAACTAAATGCAATCTTGACTCAGATCCATCCTTAATGTGAGCCAGCGCTAGTTCTGGTGGAGGAGGAGAGACATAGAATTATGAGATTTCCCTGTGTATAGCATTGCCTAGTTAACGCAAGGGAGGTAAGGGAATTTAATTATTTGCAGCTATCCTCTCCACTAAAACAGGGAGAATAAAGGCAACAAGGACCTAACATTATTCCACCCAAACAATCCCTCTGCCATAACTTTCCTTACCTCTCCTTTGCTGAAAAAGGAGGGGTATTCTGCATTACTGGCAAAGTCCTAAAATAAGAATATTTTTGGAGGATGACAATTCTTATCTTTGCTTACTTACAACTAATTTTGAAAAAATGTCTTCATATTTTAAATCAGAATCACCAAAATATTTTAACAAGCATCAGTATGCTTTGTTTTGAAAGCAATGGCTGTTTGCAGGTCAGCCTTCTTAAGAAAGTTCTAGAGAAGCCATTTTCCGCTCACTTGCTTTGAAAGCCATTAAAACAACTTGATGAAGAACAGCAGCAGGGGGTTAATGGAAGGCAAGGCTCAGAAATAATCTTTAGATTTTCCCCTAAGACTTTCTCATAGGACCTTACAAAAAAAAATCGCAAGGACCTTTCACCTCTCCCACCTCTTTACAAAAATCAATACAAAATGGACAGATGCTACCAACTACAGAATTCAGACTGTGACTTACATAACACACGGCAATTAGCCATCTCTCCAAACTCCTGAGGATGCAAAAAATATTTTAAAAGGATAACCAGTTTGCTGTCATTATCATCTTGTTAGATATGTAAAGGATAATGTCCATTCACTCTTTCTAAATAGGGTGGCCAGGTCAAGATCCACATGTGTTTCACCGTTCAAAGAAATTTCATCCATGCACATTTATTAGTTAATGTTTAACTAAATTTAATGATTAAACCAAACACATAAACACACACATACAGTGCTTGAAACTTGAACCCAATTTTTGTGGCCTTTGAAACTTCTCACCCCCAGCTGTACAAAGAGCTGTCACCACTGTTGCAAAAATCAAAATCCTAGCCACTGCAGCAAGCACCATAACCTAAAAAGCACTTCAGAGAGCACTTAAAACTCCTAAAAGCATGACAAAACACTCCACAGGATAACAGCTGAGAGATCTATAATGGGGGCAGGACACTTTGGCCTCACAAGATTGCTGTTCACAAACTTTTGCATCAAGAATAGTGGTGGCATCTGTAGTAACAGTGAAGGGGTGCTGCTCCCAAACCTCGTGGGAGAGCCATCTTCCTGTGCAAAGAAATTGCCCGGCTCTCAATCAAGAAATATCAAAAGGGCAACCCTTTGATATCCAGCACACTGTATCTACAGCAAGTAATTCACAGCAATACAACTTAAAGCATTGGCTCACGGACTGGTACCAGTCCATAAGCCACTGGCTGCCAGGAGCCAAATGACAAGTTTTCCCCAATAGTAGTAGCAGTAGTAGTAGTGGGGAAAAATATGTTGGTCCACCACATCAGATAGCTTGATATGCACTGGCTTATAGGGCATGAGACAGCCATTTTTCACCACCTAACATACAGCCTAGCATACACACGTTATTATTTAACTCATTCATAAAAGGTTGAGGATAGATCAGATGAGATGGTCAGATTTGCTAACAAGATTTTAGGTGGATTATAACAAAAAATGGATTATAGAGAACTTCAGAGGAATCATTCCAGTTTGGGGGAGCTGTTTCTTCTCTGTCTGCAACAAGCCTAAGATGTCTTCCACGTTCCCACACATAGCCTCTGGTTACAATTCCCTACCATCATTATCCTTCAGAATCCCTACTCTAAAGTATTTTACATCTTAGGGCCTAATTCTAGCCATAAGGCTGAAGAGCAACATTTCATTTCATCTGTCCACATCATTCAGACATAATATGTGGGTATGGTTGGATCTTTCAGGACTCCACGGGACAAGAGATTTCTAACAAGTACAATTGTATCATGCCCATCTCTACAAGGACTATTTTTCCATATTGACACTTTTGGGGTTCACTTAAAACAAAGTCAAACTAGATGTGACATGGCTATCTCTCACATCTGTCTCATTCTCATGCAAAACCATGGGGTGTAGAGGAGAGTAGGCTCTTGTTTTTATTTTCTTCTGCTTTTTCCTGTTAAAGAAATCTATCCTAGCTTTCATCCGTGAAACAAGAACACATGATGGCCCTGGTCCTATGTGTCACTTTCTTCTTCATAGCTGTCTTATATTGTTGCTCTCATTTTTTACAATCCTGATGCCCACCATAATAAAAGATATAGTCTATAACACATGAGCTCCATGTCAATATCTTATTTATTATCAACATTCATGATAGTATTTAAGACTTTTACACACAACTTGATAAAAGGCACAGTGCTTAATGAGGTTTGTGTGTCAAATGTTCATTTTCAGAAAAGTCAATCAAGTGGAGGTAAAGTTATCTCTTCTTTTGTGACTGTTCAGTCAAGCAGCTGCATGAATTCATACTGATGACTGGTTTCAGGGGCAGATAAAGCACCTGTAAGTCACTTAATTGCAGGAGGTAATCTTGGGTGAGAATGGTAAATATCTTCCTTATGCTAATCACCACAGATAAGACAGGGCAAGTAAGCACCTGAATTAGAAAAGCTCACTTTGCAATGGGCCTCATCTTCCACTTGGGTTAGATAACTTCATTTAACCTAAGGGGTTGTTGCTTTTTTCTGTACCACCTCACTTCAACCAGAGGATGCTCATACCAGTATTTTAAACACAAACGAAAATCCACAAAACACAAGGAAGATTAAAAGCCTGTAGCAGAAACATTACTCAGCAACACTACCTGAGAGCCACCCCTGAAAGGTGGGTTTAAAAGACCCTCTTAAATGCCAACAGGAATCCTGCTGGGCAGACTTCTTTTTGGTAACTCATCCTCACATCCCTCACATCCCAGGCAGGAACTGAGAATGCCTTACATTCTCTTAACCCCAGCATGGATGGGATCCAAAGCAGAGGAGCTGACGAAATTGTTAATATGGGGTGGAGGAAGAGTAAAGGTCCATTTAGGGATAAGCAATTTCAAGGGGGAAAGAGTCAGTGTCGTGTAGTGGTTTGAACACTGGACTATAACCTTGGAGACCAAGGTTTCATTCCCTGCTTAGCCGTGGAAACCCAATGGGTGACCTTGAGTGTATCACACACACTCAGTCCCAGAAAAACCTGTGATAGGCTTGTCTTACAGCTGCCATAAGTCAGAAACGACTTGGAGGCACACGACAGGTCTCAAGGGGAAGTAGATCAAAGCATATGCAAGATATTAAAAAGTTAAAACCAGCAAACTGAGTTGAGCTTTTAGATGCAATTGGTATCATGCCTGTGTGTATTTTCCAAATCACGTTTGCTTGTTGTTGTTGTTGTTGTTTTTAATTATTTACAGCATTCCTTATGTACTGACTAGACCCAGGCTTACTTAGCTTCAGCCAGGCCGACGACCCAGAACATACTTAAAAGTACAGGCCCTGACCTCTAGCTTTTTGACAGATGGTTTATTTCAATGATATTCTGTGTAAGGTTTCCACAGATATTTTAAATACGTGTATGAAACTGGGTTTGTAAACTAACTACAAAATCCCAAAGAATAAGATTTTATTTTTTTATTTTTTTTAAAAAAACAGGATAAATTGGGAAATGCAGCATCAGAGCAAATGAGCACACAAAGGAGCAGGTGTGTTAGGGTTATGAGACATGCTTCCCTAAAGAGGAATTCTCTGTCTCTAAGCACTGAATATAAGGGAATATGAAGCAGAGTCCCTTCTCCTTTAATAGCACAATGATTTTAAAGGAAAGAGAGAAAATTGTCCTGTTTGCTGTACTGTTGGTGTTGGTTTCTTAGGTCTGAAAGTTGATCAGATTGTTTAAAATATGAGAAAGGGTGCTGGAGACCCTTAAAGGACCCAGCAAGTTCTGACAGCATTATACAGGAAAGCTGTGTTTTAAAGGTACATAAACCTATTCAGTACCTAGGTATCAACAGCTGCCACATTGTATGTATAGCCTTCAACAGATCTGAAAGGGCTTAAATCCAATCCCTCCGAGGTTTAACTAAACCCAGTGGGCCAGACTGTAAATATACTGCCCAAAAAAAAGGGATGGCAGGTCTCATGTGCCTTCAGTCACCAGAATGGCAGCTTGTCATACACTGAAATCCCATTTTTGGCACAACTAATAGCTGGAGGTGATACGCTCTTTTGTTCCTGGCATGCTTGTTGTAAGAAATTCCTAGATCCATTTTATAATTGTTCTATGTGACAAAAAACAATCTGCTAAGCCAAATTGGCTAAAAAAGAAATTCAGAAAGGGCTCTGCTTTCCACATTGAAGCTAATGGAGATGAGCATTACCAGTAGCACAGAAGGAAAGTGTTCATCTGTGCTGTTCAGTTTTATATACAAACCTGCACACAAACACAGACCATAATAATAACCCTAATCTTTTCTACCCTTCCTTTGTTCTTGGATCCAAAGAAAAGGGATTTTATTAAAATTAATGTTGAAACATGAGCCCACACCGGCAAATTAGTATCATCTCTTTCTGAAGTCCATATCCCACATGCCATCTTTTGAAAGGCAAAGACTTTCCCATGATTATATTGAACAGATTCATGGAACGAACATCACTCACCTTGAGGAGTTTTGCCTTTCTTTGGCCTATAATGTATTCATCACCGCTCATCACATCTGTCCCTCCAAATCCCATTTCCTGTTCTATTCATGAGACGCAGCAACCTGGAGCTTTAGTGATTGCCGCCACACTTTTCCCATGGCCTTCTCACCTCTCATCTCCCCCCAAGTACCCCATTCCCATTGTTTATCATCTGTTCTCCCCTGCTGGAAACTGCTGTCAGATGTTCACTTATCCCTAATCTTGCTTGCTGCCTTTGATATTCTTTCTAATCCAACAACCTGTCAACTGGGGCATCAGCCCATGTCCAGGCCAGCTGCTCTGTCCCAGGCTCCAGGATTTTCTCTCAGACTCCGTATGAAATATTCAGACGATAGGGACCTAGTGAGGAAAACCTGGGGCAAATAATTAATGTTGTTTCGATCAGAGCTCATGACTTTGGTGTGCCATTAAGTGAGCCAGTGAAGGAAACTAACCTTTAAAAGTTTGTTTAAACTTGAGTGTTAATATATTAATGAAACTCTGGTCAATGTTTAAAGGACATGATTGAAGACAAGCAAGCTCTTGATAAAGGCAAAGAGAAGATGCTTTCTAAATTAAAAGCATTAAAGAAAATCAAGTTCACACACAAGCTGACTAATGTGTGCAAAACAGTCCTTCTTCATTTGGTGTTCACAGAACAAAGCAGCGTTCAGAAAACAGAAGATAGAAAATTTCCTCGTATTAATTGTAAAATATGAATATTAAACTTCAGTAGGTTTAAGTGGTTAAGATGTGCTACTACAAACATGTTATATAGCAAACAGAGTATAACCTGGGATACCTAGGATAAAGCGCAAAAGAAGGGCTACTGAGCCCATAGCCTGTAGTAACTTGTGTACTTTTGAAAGCTTGATAGAAGGCAGAATTTCATCATCTTTTCCCAGCAAAGTTTTATCATGATGGGAGATGGTGCCCCGTGGAATTTCCCCTTTCTCTGTGAGCCTCTTTGTAAAAGACTCTAAGACCATTATTCATCTTTTCTTAAGAACTACTCAGAGTGTCTGCGAGGATGATACAGCCTTAATAAAAGTCCTTATTTATGCAAGGACAGACAGACTCTGGCTGTCCCCATCCACATCCTATAATGAAGCAACAAGTTTTGTCTCTTAAAAGTGACTTATCCTACTCAGGTTCTAGATCTGGCAAACACACAGCACAGAACTTTTCCTTTTCCTTCTCATAAATCAATCTTGCTAATAGAAAAGTCACATGCCTCACATCTACAAATTTTGTTGAACTCAATCTCCAATTATTCCTTCTCATTGTTTTTCCCCACCTTCATAGGCCATTTCCACACTACACTGTTATAGTGCTCTTATTCCACTTTCAACATCCTGTGGAATCCTGGGGTTTGCAGTTTAGGGAGGGCCTTTAGAATTCTCAGCCAGAGAGCTCTTTGATCTCAGTAAACTACAAACCCCAGAATTCCACAGGATGTTGAAAGTGGAATAACACCATTGTAACAGTGTAGTGTGAAAACAGCCACAGAGTTGCAGTCCAACAATATATGTACACCGCACATTTCTTTTCTGAATTAGATTCAGTGAAGCTAGTAAAGCATAAACTGATTGGAGCATTCAAATACAGTAATCTTTCAATAATTCTTATCTTTAAACATAATTACAACGCACAGAAATCATTGCTTTTGTACTCTTTGGAAATAAGCATTCACTATAACTGAAAAGCTGACCTAAAACTAAGCAAGACCACTGGCCTATGCAGCCAAAGATTGTTCAGGGTAGCAGAATCTAGGCAAGGTATTTCTCAGCCTTGTTGCCTGATATGCTTTCAACCTAAGAGGCCATGGATTGTAGCAAGGGCTTGAAAATAGGGCATGCAGTCTTCCATTGAACTGAAGTCCCTTCTCTCCTAGGTATGGTCGAGCTTCTCTCTTTAAGTCTAGAGCAGAAGGCATGGTGGTTCAAGTGTCAGGCTGACTATAGCCTTGATGCCATAGGGTGGGACTTTCTGCCAAATGCAGACAGTATCTCTGACATCTACCAGAACTATGTCTACATTTAGTAGACAGAGCTACAAAACAAAGAATTCCTTGAATGAGTCACATCCTCCAGGTAGAGTACATATTGTAACAAAGGAAGGTATTAACTGCACATCTGGTGGGCTGTTATGCATGGCTGGTTGATGGCATTCGGACTAGTGAGTTATGCATTATGTAATATGGGCTATAACATCAATAATCCTTTGTATGAAGGATTTATAGATTACAGTAGTTCCCCTTTTGCTACAGTTTCGCTTTATGTGGTTTCAATTGCCTGTAGTCAACTGAGGTCCAAAATATTAAAGGGAAAATTGCAGAAATAAACTGCAAATGAGGCTACTAGTAGTAATACCAGTCCTCTTCCTTCACAGACTCACTTTCCTCCCTCCCACCCTTTGACCCGATCTGTCCCCCAGCGTATGGGTGACAGCACTTATGCCGCCTGCTCTGGGTACTGCCAGCTGCACCTTCTCTGCCTGCCCATCCTGCCTGCCCCCTCCACTTCAACTGCTCTTCCGCCAACACCACCAAGGGAAACAACTCTAGAGTTACTGGAGGCGGCCCTCTAGCTTTGCAAGGGGCCACAGAGAGATGCAAAAGACTCAGAGAAGGGGTTCAACAAGCTTGTTGTGTGATGGAACACTCTGTTGCTGCCCAGCTATCCTATAATGGCAGACTAACAAAATGCATCAACTTAAGAGCTCATGTCAGGAATTTTTTAAGAAGTTTCCTACCCTGCCTCCCCACCCGATCCCCGGAAGGAAATGAGAAATGCTCCCAAGGAAACAGGAACCTCTCTCTGAACTGTAATATTCACAGTGGTGCTCACAACAGGGATGACATCCATTCCGGTAATTAGATATGACTATCATACTATCCAGTACTATGAAATTTGGTACTATCTGCGGTTTCAGGCATCCACAAAGGTCTTTTGAATATATCCCTCACACATAATGGGGGAACTACTGTATTTTCTGACAAAAAAGCAGTAAGGACATGCTAGGCAGACAATATCCTGAGCTTATCTACTCTATGCTTTGATTCTCAGTTCCAGGAAACAAGCAAAACATGGTTCATAACTATATCTATTTTACAGAAGACAAAGATTTCACATTACCACTCCCCTTGCTGCTTTCACAAATGAATGCGCAGGCACGGCAGCTTCACAACATTTGATCCACTAGATAATTAATTTTTCATCTTTGCATTGGCAACTACAGACCTACAGCTGGGAGCTCTGTTACACCTCTTCACACCAGATTCATCAGTATTCAGTTGAAAAGCCTAGGATGAGGGGACACGTGCCATCTCTTAAATGGCAAGTTGGTCCATATTTTTCAATTTTTTTCCAGAGCGATCAGAATACTAAAGCTTTATATCTTCATATAGCTACAAAGCTATAGCAAGCAGCATCCAAGGTGTTCTCCTGTTCTAAAACTCTAGTTTATGACCCATATGCTTAGGGAAAGTATTCTTAGCAAAGAAACTGGATTGAAAGATCAGATGCATAAGGAAGCTGACTGGAAGCCAGGAAAAGAAAAATCTGAGTGATAGGTACAGGAAGGTGAAAGATATATCAGGGAAAGTACGTACAGGTTACTGCATTAGAACTTGCTTGGTAGCTTCCTGGAAGCATTTACTGAGCCTCAGGAGAAAATGGACTTTTTTTCCTGTTTTTTCTTACGTTCTCAAGAAAATTTTTGGCACACAGATGCACAAAGAAAAAGGAATGACCAAAAACCATGCTTTTGCCCCCATTACAATAACACTCCTAAGAAACCGAACATAAACAAATGAACAACCACAAAAACTTAGCATTATTAAAGTAGTCAGGCTGGATAAAAATTAGCCATGTGGCAGCACTACATAGTCACTGTGTTATCATTTGGATTTAATTCTAAAGTGTTGAGCTTACTGCACAACACCGTTATGCCGCAATTGCACTGCATTAGTCCTGTTTTAGCCTGGAGCTCATTGTATGACACTGTGGTTTCTCTAGTGCTGTACCATGCAGTAACACTGTTGGGTTGTTTGGAAATCAATTATTTTCCCACTGGAAATAATCTGTTACCTGATGCCCCATCCTACATTCTCATTTTGAGTGAGAACATCTCATCCTACTTTGTTAAAATATTGGCAGTATGATTGGTGTGGTGTAGTTTCATTGTTCCTCCCTTTGGGATTGCCTGAGGATATCCAGCAGGGAAACCCCTGACTACTTCTTGTGACTAGTCCAGGAGGACATCAGCCTTCACAAGAATTCCCAAGAGAACTGCTGTGGTTTCATCCTCAGTTCTCCAGCATGTTCTTACATTACTTTATCTTATTTTTAAATAAGGGGAGTAGTGCAATAGTGTGATTACAATGTAACCCTATGAAGGTTTAATGCCCAGGGAAACCATGGCGTTCAGGAAAACATTGAAGAGTAAATAAAGAGTAAATATGCAAACGTTTAAAGAGTGATATACAAAAGCAGAACTGGGCAAGTGTTGGTTCATAGGAAAAAGCACAGAAATAAACAGTAGAAGTGGCATGTTGTGCGTTTCTCATCCTGATTTGGGTGGGAAGTGGGGGTGGTTCCATAATGGTGTCATTATGTAATTGCATGATTATGCAATTGCATAATCATGAAGCAGGTTGTGGACCCAACAGGGTTGTGTAAATGGCATTGTCATATTCCAAGTGCGAGGAAGCAAACATGAGAACTGATGCTATGGAAGCACAAATGCAGTGTTGGTGTAAGAGAGTGCATTGCTATTCCATCACCTTTCCAAGTATGGGAGGAGCAGTTATCAAGCAGAACAACTCAAAACAATTGACTACTGTGATAATCCTCTATGAGACTTCATCCAAATCTCTATTCTTTTCTTTTTACAACCATGGAGATAGTATTTCTTGAATAAAATTTCTGAGGTAGTGAAATAATGAGCTGCCTCATGCCAAGAGCTAGTGATGTAAATGAGCAGACCAACCCTGTACGAGCATAAGATGTTGCTGTTGTTGTTGCGTGCCTTTAAGCCATTTCTGACCATGGCAACCCTATGGTGAACCTCTCAGAGTGTTTTCTCAGCAAGGTTTGTTCAGAGACTTAGCCATTGCCTTCCTCTGAGGCTGAGAGAGAGTGACTTGCCCAAGATTTTGATAGCCAAGTAGGGATTTGAACCCTGATCTTCCAAAGTTCCAGTCCAAGGCCATTTCCATACTAGACTATTATAATGCTATTATTCTACTTTCAACATCCTATTGAATCCTGGGGTTTGCAGTTTTGGGAAGGGCCTCAAAGGCCCCTTCCTAAACTGAAAACTCCAGGATTCCATAGGATGTTGAAAGTGGAATAATAGCACTGTAACAGTCTAGTGCGGAAATGGCCCAACACTCAAACCATGACATCTCACTGACTCTCAGTGGGCCCTACTTCCAAATAAATCCACACAGGATTGTAGCCTTTAAACAGAGGTTAAGTATTCAGCTATTCTTCACTAAAAACTACCAAGGAAGAATGACAAGTGACAGCTTGGCTCATCAAACTCATAATCAGCTTGCTAAATTGAGAACATCTGAAATGAGGAAAGCCTCACTTATCGAATGTAAAACTGGATGAGTAAAAATATGTTTCTGTTAATTTTTTTTCTACACCTACCTCCTCAATTCAGAGGAAGGAGCACAGAACATTCTCTAGGGACAATGTATTGTTATCTCAAGTGTTAAGCTTGTATTTTTAATTTATATAAGAACTGAGACTTCAGCAAGGAGTTTTATGTTTTCATTGCAATGGCTGTGAGAATTGCAAGGCATTTTGATCACCATTGTTTTAGCCGTTAGAAAAAGAGCCTTCTGTTACAGAAACAGGAGATTCCTGAACTGTAATGAAGACAAACAACTGGGGGAAGAAGGCTTTTGTGCCAGGAGTGTGGAAATGATGACCTTCTAGATGTTTTGGACGTCAATGGCCTTCTAGATGTTTTGGACTTCAACTCATATCAACCCCACCAAGCATGGTTAATGGTGAAGATTTATGGGAATCAGGAATCCAAAATACTTCAACGGTGGAAAGTTTATGTCCTGCTTGTGGGTTTCTAGAGATAGCTGACTGATTCTATGCTCCATCTAGATCAGGGCTACAATTTGTACAGCCTTCCAAATGTTGTTGAACTGCCATTTCCAGCATTCTTCACCATTGGTTTTCTTAGCTAGTGCTACTGGGAGTTACAATTTGACAGCATTTGGAGGCCTGCACAGTTTCATTCGCTGCAATATTTGAATTTTTCTCTTTAAAGCACCATACATCATTGGCATTATCACAAAGGTATATAGTGGTATGGAGCTATGGGAAAAGAAAACAAAAAAGATTACTGTGGTACCTTAAAAACTAACATGCTTATTGTGACACAAGAGTACTTATTCATCATTAGGATCACTCTTATTTCTGCATAACACATTTTTTTCCTGTGAGTGTGTGTGTGTGTGTGTTAATTTAAGAAGCCTGTATGGCAATGAAGGGTTTCCAGGAAGAGGGTCCTTTTTAACGTGAGGTCTTTAAAATACTGGTTGGTTTGGTTAACATTTGTTCCCACCTCATCATACAAATTTCTTTTTTTCTTTTGAAATGCCTTGAATTCCCATTGTAGTCATAACCTAACATATTTGTGGGGAAGTATAGAACAGTTGGTAGTCAAAAGCATCCAGGTCACAGTATTTCTGTTCTTTGTGAATGGGTGTGAAAGCTGGATAGTGAAGAAAGCTGACAGAAAGAAAATCAACTCATCTGAAGTGTAGTGCTGCAGAAGATACCATGGGCTGCTAAAAAGACAAATAAATAGGTCTTAGAGCAAATTAAGCCTAAATTGGACAAGACAATAACGCTCAGTAGTGTGGAAAACAGTAATAGAAGAGGCCACATTACACTGACTCAGTTAAGGAAGAAGCAGTCCTAAGTCTGCAACAATATCTAAGCAGGGTACTTGCTGACTCGGGACCCTGGAATTCTCTCATTCATAGGCTCACTATAAGTTCAAGTCCTCTTGAGAGCAAATAACAGCAAAATAACATCACAGAAAAGTGGAGCCAAGTGCCCTGAACACAGACAACGAAAAGACTGGGATTGAAAGCCATCCTACAGGATATTGCTGGGGCCACTCTGTGAGAAGGATAGACCTACCTAGGATACCTGTGTGGAGATGAGGGGTGGGGAGAGGAAAACACAAGAGTAAGAAAACTGGCAGCTCCTACAACAGACACAAAAGCGGGGAAAGATGTAATGTTGACAGAGATCCTAATGGCAACATTTTAGGGGAACGGGAAATGCACTTTCCTCTTTATGCCAGAATGTGCAAGACATTCTTTTCATGAGAAAGCGTGCAAAGGAGAAGTAGCATAAGGTGCCTTCACACAGTTTAATTTGGCCCTGAAGTTGGTTGCCAGGAAAAGCACAAATAAATAAACTCCATACTCAGCTAGAATTGCATTCTTTCAGTCAGAGTTTTTATAGTCTTAGCAGTTACCAGAAACAGGTGAAACTCACATATGTCTGTATCTATCTGAGTGGCTCAGGGTGTGTGTGGGTTTACTGATGCAGTACAGCTAGAGTGCTTACCTTTGCACTAAGAGCTGCAGTGGTAGGGTGTTGCACTATGGAGTTATTACCTGCTTTCAGACCTCAAGGCACGCCTCCCGCAGCACAGCTGACAGCTGCAAGATCTACGTGGCCACAACTCATCTCCTCCACCATTTCGTAATAAAAAAAAAGGGATAATACTGAGTCATGCTTCGAGCACAGGAGCCCACAGCATACCTAGCCAGTCTGGAAAGGAAGCATTTCCTTTCCCAAAGAGTGTGAGGGGAACAATCTACTTGGGCCTTTTAAAAGATCTGTAAATCAATAAATATACAGCCTAGGGAATGGGAATTCTGTGCATGCTCAGAATCACTCAGTCCTAGATCTCTTTCGCACTACATAATTACTGCCTTTGATACTACTTTTTAAGCACCTCCTGGCTCCACCCTGTGGAATCCTGGGGTCTGTAGTTTGGTGTTTAGAATCATAGATAGCTTTACTGCCTCACCAAACTACAAAACCCACAATTCCACAGGATGGCAGATAAAGCACTACCATGTAGGCTTTCAATGGGTGAATTCAGGACCTTTTATTTATTAAATACATTTTTAATTTTTTTTAAAAATTGTTATTTTAAAAATTGTAAGTTTTTAATGATTTTATATGTTTTTAATGTCTTTAATTGTTTTAAATGAGTTTTTTGAATTTTTTGGGAAGCCGTCCTGGGTCCCACTTTGGGAGAAAAGGCGGCATATAAATACAACAAATCAATAAAATAAAATAATGAGGTGTGAAAAAGACCGTAGACATCCGTCAGGTTTTGCTGTGGGTCTCTTCTGGGGAAAGTAAAACTAATCCTAGAAACAAAGTACGCCCTTTGTAAGCATCTATAGTACTTAAAAGACACTTGTGCCCATGGACGTCAGAACAGAGAGCAAAGGGGCTTAACCTCCTCCCAGGCTAGACTGGGAGAGATGAGCCCCCAAATGATCAAGCATCAATGATCAGGACTACCAAGACTCCTGGGTAGTTGAGCCGCACCCCCGAGAAACTACCAATCAAAGGGGTCTTAGGCCATTGCCGCACTATGTGTTATAGTGCTATTATTCCACTCCCAACCTCTTATGGAATCCTGGGGTTTGCAGTTTAGAGACGGGACTTTAGAATTCTCAGCCAGAGAGCTCTTTGGCCTCAGCAAACTACAAACCCCAGGATTCCACAGGATGTTGAAAGTGGAATAATAGCACTATAACAGTGAAGTGCGGAAATGGCCTTAATCTACAACCATCCCTGCTTTTGCTTAATCAGGCCTTACATACTTTCCCTTCTCCTTGATATATTGTCTTTTATGCTTTAAACCATTTTGTAACACTCTTTTCATTATTACGTCCTCGTCTTCATGGTAGCCACATGGTTAACTGCTTCAATGGGCGGTATTATTATTCAGTATTTCTACTCTGGTTAAAAAAACAAAACAAAACCATATATGCAAGTGAGCGAATTCCTGCTGGCCGGCCTGCCTGCCAGTCTTCTGTCCCGCCCCGCAGCGTCAAAACAGTTCTGTGTCTCTGCTTCTCTGCCCATGTGCAGAGTGCACTCTCCTCCCCATAAGCACCAGCCAACCTTTCTCCCACGGCCTCAGGATTGGCAGCAGCGGCTCTGTTAAGGCTTGAACTCCGGAAGCCCTCTTTTTTTCGGGTGGGAAGGAGGAAATCTCCTCACGCCGCTCCCCGGACCGGGCCCTGCGGAGCTGGAGGCGTAGGCCTCGGAAGCCCCGGCCCCTCGTGAAGGGCTTCTCGGTCAGGCAGGCGGCAAAGAAGGGCGGGGCGGCGCCGCTGGTGACAGAGGCGGCTTCTTACCTGCCGGTACCGGAGGCGAAAAGGCCGCAGGTACTGAGAGGCGGCGCAAGGCCCGAGAGAGAGCTCCTCGATGGACTCCATGGCCGGCGACGGGCGGCCGGGCGGGCGGCGCCTCCGCCTCAGAGACTGGTGCTGCCTGGGAGAAGCCGAGGAGGAACGGCCCGAGCGGGAGGCGAGCGAGGAGGAGGAACAGGCCCCTCGGGTGGAGAGACCGCGGGACAGGAACACCCCAAATCCACAGAACGGCGATACCCGGAGCACCGACGCCGAAAGCAGCCGTGTTGTGGGTGGGTGGGGAGGAGTTGTTTCTCACTGTATTTTTCCACAAGACGGTTTTCTTTCTTTAACCCCCTCCCTGCTTTATTATGCACCAGGGGACACACACTCGCTTTTAGTCGTGTGTGTGTGTGTAAGGAATATTGAAGGATATCTAGGGCCATTCCCGCACTACACTCTTATAGCGCGATTATTCCACTTTCAACATCCTGTGGAATCCTGGGGTTTGCAGTTTAGGGAGGGGCGCCTGGCCCCTCCCTAAACTGCAAACCCCAGGATTCCATAGGATGTTGAAAGTGGAAGAATCGCGCTATAAGAGTGCAGTGTGGAAATGGCCTCGGATAGGCAGTACCTGCCGCCTGTTCCAGAGGACAGCCCCTCTGAAGGACTACCAGGGGACGGCTGTGAAAGTGGGCTTTCTTTAGGCCTTTCCGCACTACACTGTTATAGTGCTATTATTCCACTTTCAACATCCTGTGGAATTCCACAGAGCTCTCTGGCTGAGAATTCTAAATGCCCCTCCCTAAACTGCAAACCCATAGGATGTTGAAAGTGGAATAATAACACTATAACAGTGTAGTGCGGAAAGAGCAATAACCTGGAGGTGCCCCTGTGTAGTTAGCACGGGATGGTGGACTCAGGAGGCAGGCCGCCTGGGCCGTTTCACACTACACGATGTTAGCGCTATGTATTCCACTGTAATTGTGACAGCTGTATCATGCAGAACAATGGATGTTGTAGTGTTGGAGGCTCTAGAAGTCTCTGTCAAAAGTACTGCATTTAAAATTCCTCTCCCGAAACTGTAAATCTCAGCATGCATAAGATGTTGCAATGGCAGTTAAAGTGGAATCACAGTGCTGTCATTTTGTAGTGTCGCAGACTTCTAATTGTCTGTAATGGTGGCCCTCGGCCACAGCCTTTCTCTGCTTGAGAGAGATATGTTGTAATTGTCTGGCTGTCTACAGACAGCGTGGTGTAGTGATTTGAGCGCTGGACTTGAATTTCCCACTTACCCATGGGTGACCTTGGGGGTGTCACACACTCTCAGCCTCAGAAGACCCTGTCATAGGTTTGCCTTAGGGCTGCAGTAAGTCAGAAATGACAACAGGTGAAGGTGCAAACTATTTTTTATTGTGGTACAAAAGTAGAAAAGTTAAGTAGTCAATGTAATTCTGGGCTGCGTCAATAGGAGTATAGTGCCTGGGTCAGGGGAAGTGAAAGAACCAATCTGTTCTGCTTTGGTCAGACCATTCCTGGAATACTGTGCCCATTTCTGGGCACCACAGTTCAGGAAGGATATTGAGAAGCTAGAACATCTCCAGAGGAAGGCAACCAAAATGGTGGAAGGGCTGGAAACCATACCTTATGAGGAGCAGCTTGGGGAGCTGGAATATGTTTAGCCTGGAGAAGAGAAGGTTAAGAGGCTGTGTTAAGCTATGTTTAAATATTTGAAGGGATATCATGTGAGGATATAGCAAGCCTGTTTTCTGCTGCTCCAGAGACTAGGATACAGAGCAATGGCTTCAAACGTCACGAAGAAAAGATTCCGTCTGAACTTTAGGCAGAAGTTCCTGATGGTAAGCTTGGCGGTGGAATGCACTGCCTCAGACTGTGATGGAGTCTCCTTTGAAGATTTTTTAAACAGAGGCTGGATGGCCATCTGTCAGGAATGCTTTGAGTGTGTATTCCTGCATGGCAGGGATTGGAATCGATGCCCCTTGTGTTCTCTTCCAACTGTATGATTCTGTGATTCTAAAAAAACCAAACAAAGTGGCACTTGCTGGTTAATGTATTATGTACATCAAGTGGTAATAAAGGCAACTGAATCCATTTCAGTTCCCAGTTATAACCCAAGAAGATGGAGAAAAAGTCAAGGGGCCGGGGTTGATACTTCTGCAAGGCATTGTAAGTTCAGGAGAATATGATCAAGCCTCTGTTTAGAGTGGCTACTTGGGCATCTCCAAAAAAGATGACACAGATTTTCATTTTGCATACTGTTTACATGTGGTTTTTATGTGTAGATGCAAATATAGAAATCATTACTTCAGTTAAAATGGAAACACGGTACACAGTGGGGAAGAGTATGCCTGGGTTACCCATGTGTCTGCCAAATGTGCTCTCCAGGTGGTAACTGCAGATGGGTAGCTTCAAAGTGCTCCTGCACCCTGTGGTCTCCTTTCCTTCTTCTTTTTCTTTAAAGTGAAGTTAGACTGAACATCCTTCAAAGGGAGGACTGGCCTACTTTTGGAAAGTAGGACACAGGACACTGTGTCCCATTCTTTAGAAGGTAAAACAACAGAGAGCCCTGTGGCACCTTCAAGACTGATGTACCAAGGGAATCCAAGTACTTCTTTCTCAACTGAGCTCAACAGATAGGGAATCAAAACTCTCTAGGAAAGGACAGAGGCACAGAGTTTGGGAGACACCTAACAGAGAAGAGGCCTCAGAAGTTTCTTTCTGTAGATGTGAAGGTATAATTCTACATTATTTTCTGAATTCTGAAAATGTATTTTTATGTTATAGGTTTTCCAGAGGGGCCTCTGTGCTCCATCAGTCTGTGCAATATACTGTCAGAGGATGTGGGGGGGGGGGCGTTTTTTGCTGTGGCACCCAAGTTACAGAATATCTTCCACCTAGAGGCCACAGTGGTGCCTATGTTACTATCATTCTGGCTCCAAGTGAAAATGTGGTTGTTTATGAAAAACCGTTGGGTCTAACTGTTTTTACACAGATCTGCACATGTATGTGGGTTGAAGTTGTTTTAAAGTATTTTAACTTATTTAAATTGGTTGTTTAACATGATTTTAATCTTTTAAAATCCTCCTTTTTTCTATTTAGAATGTTTTAAATTGGGCATGCTTTGGGCCAGGCTTTTGTTGTATAGAGATCTTTCGACAGAATGAGGGATATAAATATTTTAATAACTAAAAAAAAAGGTAAGGAAAAAAAAGACTATTTGGATAGCAGCAGCCAGCAATCCAAGGACAGAGGATATCTATACCTTGGGAAATGAAATGTAATACCACAAAGTAAGGGGGTTTTGGAAGTCTTTCTGTGGGCCCCTGCACTGTGCGCTTGAAAAGCAGAATAAGAAATCAGCTTTGTCATGGTTCAGCATCTGAGGAAAAGGATGGCAGGAGGAACTGAAAATATCCAATGACCCTGATGGGAAAGAGAGAGAGTTCTGGGCGGGGGTGGGGGGCTTATTTCTATAGATTTTCCTTCCACAAATTAACCCAACACATTTCAGGCAAGAAATATTTATGTGGAGTTCGTCAGGGCTTGTTAACATAAAGGATGGCAGACAACACATATGCCCTCCTTTCACTTTTAACAGGCGCTAAAAAAGTCATACAAGTAGTCCTTGTCCAGATGCCACTAACTTGTGGAACAAAAGTTTTTAAAATACATCCTGAGACTCAACCTCTCTTTCACGTTGTGATTCAGTTCTGTTTGTGGTCCAGTTCTTTATCATTCATGTCTGGTTTTTTTCCCCTCTCCTGCAACAGACTGACATAGTTTCCATTTTGAAAATTATTGATACGCGTCAGGAATAGCTGGATTCTCCAGTTGTTATGAATAACATGAGCAGAGCAGCTTTGCATACTTCCTCTCTTTTATTTTAACAGTACTTTGCTATTTGTCCTAGTTTGCATAATTTTGTTTTGTTTTTATTGGTGGCAGTTAATGCCCCGCCCTCAACCAATTCTTTGGTTTCAGAAATTCAAAGATTTCACCAGATACTCTCTTTGCTCATTCAAGCAGATCTTGGCAGCTGTAAGAGCTAGTAGAAACTTGCTCAAAAAGGGGTGGGTTTGGGAAAGCAGCTGAAATTCTCAGCTGAATTTTGTGCCCTGTGCCTCCTTCTGTATCTGTTCTGCAAGCCTAAAGAATACATGCAACCGTTTGTGTGGCTGTGCATAATTGTTAGTAAATTAGTTATTGTGTAATCAATTTGTACAGATTGAATATCTTAACTTTATCCTGTTGAAAGATCAGTTGTAAAACTGCTGCTGGGTATACCCCTATGCCCAGTGCAGCTGTCTTTCTCAGATTTTTGATAACTGGAGCATAGGTTATATATGTGTCTGGGTGGGTCGTTTCAAGCTGGAGGTGCACACTAGTTGACACTCAGAAAAATACATACATTCTTAATGAGCTTCCGTAGGCACCTTGAATACTAATGGATTTCCTTCAGCAATCCAAGTTCTAGTTTTCCGTTTAGAATAATAGAGTTGGAAGGACCACAAGGGCCATCGAGTCCAGTCCCCTGCCATGCAGGAATATACAACTAAAGCATCTTCAAAGATGCCAGTCCAATGTCTTTGTAAAGACCTCCAAATATGAAGAGTCCCAACACACTGCAACATAATTTATTCCACTGTCAAACAGCCCTTACATCAAAAAAAGTTCTCTTTAATGTTTACATTAAAATATATTTTCTTATAATTTGAATCTGTTGGTTCTTGTTCTCTCTGGAGCAGCAGAAAGCAAGCTGGCTCCATCTTCTACATGACATCCCTTCAGCTACTTGAAGATAGCTATCATGCCACTTCTTGGTCTTCTCTTCTCCAAACTAAACTAGCCAGCTCCCTCAATTGTTCCTCATAAGCCTTGGTTTCCAGACCATCTCAGTTGACCTTCTCTGGACACATTACAGCTTATCAGCATCCTTGAATTGTGATGTCCAGAACAGGAAACAGTATTCCAGATGAGTTCTGACCAAAGCAGAATAGAGTGGAACTATTACTTCCCTCAGTCTGGACACTATGCTTCTGTTGATACTGTACAGAATTGCATTGGCTTTTTTGACTGCTGCATCACACTGTTGACTCATGTTTAGCTTATACTAAGAACACTAGATCCTTTTCTCATGTACTACTTTCAAGCTAAGTGTCACTCATCTATATTTGTGCATTTCATTTTTCCTGCTTTGATGTAATATTATACATTTAACCCCGCAGAAATTTAGTTTGTCAGTTTTGTCCTACCTCTCCAATGTGTCAAGGTCATTTTGACACACCCCCCCCAATTTGGTATCATCTGCAAATTTGATAAGCATATCTTCCAGTCCCATCAACTATTCCATAATAAAGATGTTAAACAAGACTGGGCCCAGGACAGAACTTTGAGGCACTCCACTTCCCACTTATGTCCAGGACAAAGAGCAACCATGGGTTCAGCCCTTCAGCCAATTATAGAACCACCTCTCTGTAGCACTGTCTAGCCCAGAGATCACCAACTTGCCTGCAGGAACATTGGTTTACAAAAATTAAAAAAATTAAATATAACTTTATTTAAAAAATTATTACAAGCAGCTGATATTATTTAAAATGAACTAAAAATATGGTACACCACTTCACACACATACTACTGCTCCATAGTTAAAATTCAAAGACCTCCCTTAATAAATATGTCTTCACTTGCTGGCAGAAAGACAGCGAGGAATGGGCCAACCAGACCTCTTGTGAAAGGGAGTCCCAGAGCCTGGGAGCAGCCGCTGAGAAGGCTCTCTCTTAAGTCCTCACCAAGTGCACCTACAAAGGGGATAGGACAGAGAAAACTGTCTCCCGCATATCTTAAAACTTGAAGTGGCTTGTATAAGGAGATACAGGCCATTTCTGCATGACAGGGCTGTGCCACTTTAGGGACAGGATGGCAGCGGTTGGCTGGTTGTGATTCTACACAACGTCATCACCAGCTTGCTGCCATCCCATCCCCAAGTGTTGCGCTCATGTGGTATTCATAAAACGGGAAAAATCTGTTTTGCGCCTATGACCACATGACTCTCCCATACTTACTATCGTGTGGAAGAGCAGGGAAGCATGACGGTGATCCTTCCATAGTGCAGCAGGGGAAATGCCCGGCTGTGCTGCGGAAGGAAGAGGTAGAGCCATTGTGAGCCGGTGAGGTGCGGAGGGGAGCGCTCCTGTCCCACTCCCTTCCCTGCCAGGACTGCCACAGGACAATGCATGAAGATGTAATGTGGAAATGGACACAGTCTTTCAGACAGTCTGGACCCAAGCCATGCAAGGCTTGAAAGGTCAAAAACAGCATTTTGAATTCTGCCTGGAAACAGACTGGTACCCAGTGAAGGTGTTTCAACAGGGGGTTCACATGATGCCTGTAAGCAGCCTCAGTCAGCAGCCTGGCTGCAGCATTTTTGACCTGCTGAAATTTCCAAACAGTTTCCAAAGGCAACCTCCTGTAGAGTGTGTTACAGTAGTCCAAATGGGAATACTGGAAGGAATGTGTCTATATCAATAATGAGTAGCCATTGACAGTCTTTCATAATTTTTTCCTATCTTCTTTTAAAAATGATTCAAATGGGTGCTTACCACTGCTTTTTGTAACACAGAATGAATAGGTGCATCCCATATGTTGGCTTAACATCTCATGGCACATTTTTGCCCCTCTGTGGCCTGGGCTTTGTTACCTATGAGTAACAAGGTAGAGAAAGGTCTGAGATGGTGGGGGTAGAACAGGTATTGTGTCGCCCATAACAAGTGATAATTACAGTGCCTTGTAATCATGACGGCAAATCATTTAACTAAGACCTGAAATGCCAATTAGATGATGTCACTATCACATTAAAAGACAAAGCAGCAGATGGCCAGAATTTCAGAAGAGTGTTTGAGTAAATCAATACATTCAATGAGTAGTTTAATGTAGTGATTAGCAAACAGTTGTGTCTGTGTTCATCTGTCTTGTGGTTGCCTAGAAAGGGAACACACAAAACCAGAGGCAAAAATGCCCATGACACATTTTGAACTTCTGTTCAAGGATGTGATAGAAGTTGGCCTACTGAGTATTAGAGAATATCAAAAAAAGAAGTTTGCCTTATGGGCAACCAAGCCTCTGGAAAAGAAAACTAGGGTATTGAACCTAATGAAAGTCTGGATTTAAAACAGTAAGCCACATAAAAGAAGTTAAAAAAAAGTGTTCTTTTTTATGAAATGAGAATAGTCATTTTGGTTTTCTGCCAGGGATGTTTGCTATTTGGTGTTTCCTTTCCAGGTGTTGTAGGCATGAGCCATTCAATGAAAGGATATTTGGTAATCCATAGGAAGGACATTAATTACCGTTCATTTTACAGTTTAAGTAATATGTAGGCGATGCTACCTGGTTTGCTTTTCTTTGAATAAGAGATCACTGGAGACTCATGGCATGTTTGTAGTATTTGCTTTATGTACATGTGTGCAAATAAATTTCTTAAGCAGGCCAAATAAGTACAAAAAATAAAAATGAAAAATCATAGTGTTTCACTCATAGCTTCAAAGGCCTGGTTCAAGAGGTAGCAAAAAGGGCAATATGGTTATCTGCTTACATTATCTGCTGATTCCTTAGGTTCTGTCCTGGTTTAACTATCCAGTAGGTCAAACTGCTTTGCTTTCAAACCAGTGCTAGCAATTGAAACAATTCAAGTCGTGGTTTCTGATTTTGGTTTGGAAAGAAATTTGAATGATGTGACAGGTTTGAAATGACATGACAAGCTATGGTTAAGCAAAAATGGAAGCCAAATCTTCTGTATTCTACCTTATGGCTGAACTAGAGCAGTGCTTCCCAAGCTATCTGATGTGAAGGACTGGCCATGTTTTTTCCTGGTATGTCAAAGGCCAGTACCATATTAGCTACACTGGTTTCTGTCTTTCCTGGAAACTTGCCAGAATTGGCAAGCCAATGACTCAGGGACTAGCACCTGGCTAAAGCCCACCATTTTGAGTGGCGTGGCACTAAAGGAAAAGGATTGAGACAAATGCATGAGCCTAATGTTCACTGTGAATTATTTTTGTTGTACTAAACATGGTTTCGTGTGATGTGGCCTTTTTCTCTCTTTGAAACTGAAACACCATTTATATTTGTCATGAACTGAGTTCCTCAGTGAGGAAAATGTGCAGATGTTAAGAAACATTTGCATTGTCTGGTCAATTCACTATTAACTCCATTTGAACTGATCAGTCCTCCTTAACCAACACACCTGAATAACTTCTAAGTGGCCTTGCAAGCTCAAAATTGTGATTATCCAACCACGGTACATGTAGAGAAAGTACAGCCTAAAAACAATGTTACATATATCAGTAACTGCACACATTGATAGAGTGTGAAGGAAAGTCATGCTTTCTTTCTTATAAACTGGATGGATTTCAGTAGAAGAGGAAGAACAAGTCCTCTGCCACCCATAGGTCTCAAACAACTGGCCATTTCCTTCCCTTTTGTCCCAAGTTCAGCAAAGATGTGGAATGTAGGGCCTTCTAGATTTTAAACAGCAACCACCATCATCCCTTACCATACGACTGACGAGAGTTGCAGTTCAGTAATATCTGGAGGGCCACATGTTATATTACCCTGCCTAAAGAGATCCTTAGATTTTAAGAGAGAGGTTATTTTTCCCAACTGGGTATGTAAGACACAAATTCAAGATTAGATGGCAGCTGATAGATTTCTTTTCCATTTCCCCTCAAAGCAGCAAGAATTATTAATGGGTCACTCAGCCCTGCTGCTGATTGCTAAAGACTAGTATTCCTTTTCAAACTTCTGTGGAATAAGAAGCAGGTCTTTGCTTCTTTGCTCTTTCTTTTTTTAAAGGAACATATAAATCTTCTTGCACTCTCTTTAAAAGAAGAACTTATAAATCTGCCATATACTAAGAATACTAAGCCCTGTATTGTCAGCTCTGACTGGCAGAAACTCTCCAAAGTTTTCCTAGGAATTCTTTCTTAATCCAATGTGGAGTTCCCTTGTATTCCTTGTGGTCTTCCATCTTAAGTTGCTAACTAGGACTGGTCCTGCTTAGCTTCCAAAATCAGAAAAGAATGAGTGTATTCAAGATGATATGGTGGAACCTATTGTGTGGCATCACTGTTGTGAGCTACCAGTCCAGACCATACAGGTATATATATGAGGGCCTGTTTAACAACCCTGCTGTAGGAAGGTGGCAAAACTGGCTTACCTTTTTCGTTTTAGCAGCAGTCTTTGCATGTCTGCATTCACTAGCTGTTAGATTGCATGCCACTGTCTAGGAACTAGGTGCAGCAAGTTTATGGCAACTTCCAGTTCATTTGTTTTGTGTTTTGGCCCACACCCACTCCCTTCTTGCACCCACTCTCTTCTTCCTTTGTTTCCTCTACGTCTCATCTGCCTTTACCTGTCCCATGGGTGGTAAGAATCTCTCTAGGTGAGATACTTCCACTTTCCTGGCAGTATCTTTCTTGTCTTACCTTTCTTCAAGAAGATGAACATGTGTTAATTATGCACAAGAGTTTGTGAATAATGTACCATAAAACTGTTCCAGTTGGGAGTGTTGCCATTAACTCTCTGTTGCCCCACTTTTTCAGTTGCTTTTAAAATGGCCCAGTTTCTCCCTCTTCTTCCCATGTTCCCCTTTGTCCTCTGCTTACTTGAATTGCCGCAAACTAAGCTCAAAACACAAAAGTAGTTTGCCTTCACTTAGTGGGGGAGGAGGGAGGGGAAGGAAGAATCTTACCCTTCCCAGTAGGCAAACTGCTGCAGCCTCACCAAGCTTGTGTGTTCTTCTGCATTCATAACTTTTGCCATATTGACCACACTCTGGTACTACTTGGTTAAACAAGTCCCAATTTTCATCTGCAAAATGTTGGTGGTTATACAGTACAACTGCTTTTATGAATCCTGTTTTAAAAAGCTAAGTTTAATTTCTTTCTCTGCTAGACCCTGTGTGTAGAGTGGAGTGGGCAGGTAAATTGTACAACTTCTGCCTACTGCATTTACTACTCTTCTGGAGAGACTTAATACTGTTTTTCACATATTTCTCCAATCTGTGGTTTTTTATACCTTCAGCAATTTATAGCAGCAGTTCTCAACCCGGGGTCCATGGAGCCTGAAACTGGGGTCCCGGAAGCGCTGCTGCTGGACACCAACAGCAACAGATCTTACCAAGAAAACCCCCATGATTGGGTCACCATAGGGTCCCCATAAGTCAGTTTTCCAAAAGGAGATGCATGATGGTGCGAAGGAACCTTGCCCTGTCAGCAGCATTTTGTTGTGAGCCTTCAAATAACTTCTGACAGACAACTCTTACGGTGAATTTATTGCAAGGTTTTTGGGTTTTGTTTTGTTTTTTGCAAGATTTGTTCAGAAGCAATATGCCTTTGCCTTTCTCTGAGGCTGAGAGATTTGCCCAACGTCTGAGTGGGGATTTGAATCCAAATCTCCAGAAGCCTTTAATAAATAAATAAATAAATAAATATTTAAATCTCAATTTAAATATTTAAAACTTGAGTTAAGTCTTGGGGAGGCCAGCAACAAATTATATTTGCAGGGGATCCCCATAAAAGAAAATTTTAAGAACCACTGACTTACAGGAAAAGCAGATATGTAACTGGTGATCTTTTCCCAACCTCTCTTCTCCCTCTGCACCTTAGCCTGTACTTCCATGCCCATCAGCTGCTGCGCTGTCCCCAGTGTCATTTGCAGAGTTTGCAGTGTTTGTTTTAACCTCTGTTGGCTTCAAGGGTCTGCTCCCAAGATGATGCTTGAACCTGCTCGCGCCTCCCTCTGCTCTGCTCCTGCCTCAGGCAGCTGCAGAGGGCACAGCCCACCGCCTGGCCGCACCTGGGTGAATGCGTGGAGCAAGTGAGTCAGCCTGGTCGTCCGCAGCCCGCCCTAGCCCAGCCCATCTGCTCAGGCAGCAGCTTGATGTTTATCTTGGACACACAGGAATGTCTCTTATGTGTTGTCTCCCTTTCTGGTGCAGCTTTTTACCTGGGAGACTGAGTTGCCTGATTCATTTGTTTCTAGCAAACTGGTAAAGCACATTGAAAAACAAAAACAAAAAAACAGCCATGTGATTTATTGTTTTATTCCCAGAAGTTGCAACAGGTCAGTTTATCCATGGCTGTGCTTCGCAGAGAAAGAAACTGTTCTGTCTTTGTCTGATACACCTAGGTCCAGAGCAATGCAACAACCTCGCTTCAAATCAGCTCCTTCTTATTTTGTGTTTAAAGAATGAAATTCACAGCTATAAGAGGAGTGACACCTGGCTTGACCACAGTTCATGTGAAAGAGATCGAGGAGTCTTAGTAGACCACAAGGTGAAGCAATATGATGTGGCAGCTACAAAAGCCAATGCAATTCTGGGCTGCAACAATAGGAGTGTAGTGTCTCACTCAAGGGAAGTAATAGTCGCACACTATGCTGCCTTGGTCAAATCCCACCTGGAATGCCATGGCCAGTTCTGGGCATCATAGTTCATGAAGGGTATTAACAAGTTGGACTGTTTCCAAAGGAGGGCGACCAAAACGGTAAAAGGCCCGGAAAACATACCCTATGAGATGACACTTAGGGAACTGGGTATGTTTAGAGAAGAGCAGATTAGGTTAAGAGGCAACATGGTAGCTATGTTTAAATATTTGAAGGGATGTGATACGGAGGATGGAGCAAGGCTGTTTTCTGCTGCTCCAGAGACTAGGACAAAAAGCAATGGATTCAAACTTCAGGAAAAGAGATTCTGTCTAAACATTAGGAAGAACCTCCTGATGGTAAGAGCAGTTCGACAGTGGAATACACTTCTGCCTTGGAGTGTGGTAGAGTCTCCTTCCTTGGAGGTTTTTGGACAGAGGCTGGATGGCCGTCTGTTGGGAATGCTTTGATGGCGTATTCCTTCATGGTAGGGGGATGAACTTGATGGCCCTTGTTGTCTCTTCCAACTCTATGATTCTGTGATATCCAGAAAGGAGCTTTCATGGACCACTGACTTTGGCTGGCACTGTTTTCTTGATATATTGTTGTGTAACTTCAAGTTGTTTCTGATTTGTAGAATCATAGAATCATAGAAATGTAGAGTTGGAAGAGACCACAAGGGCCATCCAGTCCAACCCCCTGCCATGCAGGAAAACCCTCAAAGCACTCCCGACAAGTGGCCATCCAGCCTCCGCTTAAAAACCTCCAAAGAAGGAGACTCCACCACACTCTGTGGCAGCACATTCTACTGTCGGACAGCCCTGACTGTAACAACAAAAGTTCTCAAGGTTTTGCTATGATAGCCACAGGAGAGTGTGAAGGGTTAGAGAAGGGTCTGGCTATGCCGCTCTCAGCGGAAGATGTTGGAAGGCATTGTCCTTGAGACTTATGTTTTCAGAGATGACCTTGTATGTCTGTCAAACTTCAGGTCACCTGTCGACTTATGGCAATCCCATGAATTTCATAGGGTGTTATTAGGCAAGGAGTACACAGCGGTGGTTTTTCCAATTCCTTCCTCTGAAATATAGCCTATAGCACCTGGTATTCCTTGGCAGTCTCTCATCCAAGTACTAACTAGCAGACCCTATTTAGCTTCCAAGATCAGATGGGATCTGGTGTCTTTAGGGTATTTACATGTATGCAAAATTGAATTAAGTAGTATAGCAATGTCTGTATTTGCCTAAAAGCAGCTGTAACATTATGATATACCAGCATCCCAGCTGCATGTTGGGATACTCCCTGAAGTGTGTCTGGACATTGGCTGGGAAGTGCCAGAGCGCCACAGGAGTGCCTGACACACCGCAGAAGTGTGTGGTGTGCATCAGAAGCATGTGATGTACATTGGAGCATTTTTTTTCTTTGCCCGGATGTGCATCTTCACTAACAGGGCTCCATTGTGTTTCTGTGACACACTGAAGAATTCAGAAAGTTACAAACATAGACTATGATGTAAGATCACGGCTGCTATCAGTTTTCGTCTGGCCAATCCCCCCTTCCGCTCTCCACCAGCCGTGGAGTGGCTGTTCAGAGAGGCTATTGCAGTAAAACTGTCAGGCCTGAGGTTGAAGACAGGGGACCTGCAATGTAGTTCTGCCTGCAGAAGTCTTAGGTCACATTAGGCCATATAAGATCTCAACTAAAAGGTGTTGCAAGCTTGTTGTTTTATAATGGTGGTGGGTATAGAGGAGCTCTGGACCATCATTTGCCCTCCCCCACCTTTTTTGTTTTTTTTGGCTCATTTTAACTACTCTTTTTCAGACTAAAAAAAAAAGTTGAACTGCCTGTCTTCCAAACTTCCAGGAACAGTGGATTACTTTTTAAATAGAGTCGCCTGCATTGTTAACCTTATTTTTTTTTAAAAAAAAAGTTTTACAAAACTGATTTGTTTTCCCCCTAGGATTTTGTTTTTTCCAGTCCATTTGGCTCCCTAGAGGATTCCAAAGGGAGAAAACTAGCTCCTGGATCCATTTGTTTTTTAAAGGAAAGGGGGAAAATTAATCTGCAGCAAGTTTCCCTAAAGTCTATAGTCAAAGACATCTCTTTCTTTAAATATGACTGGTTTATATTAGTCTTGTACTGAGTCAGACTGTTGGTTTATCCAGAGAAGTAATATCTGCTCTGATTTGGCAGTATTAATCTCTTAAGCTTTGGGGCAGGGAAATTCCCAGTCTGGCAAAGATCCCCTTGGCTGGAGAGGAAACTGGATGTAGGAGCTTCTCAATGCAGCGCTGGTGATCTTCCTCTGTCCTCCAGCTCCATTTTACAAGTCAAGTCAAGTGAACATTCTTGCCCATCTCTGTACCTTCAGGGCATGTGCATCTTCTCTCTACCATTCCTTTTCCTCTTTCTCGCCTCCCACATGTCATCCTCTTTGGCCTACTCATTCCTTCATTCTTTTGTGCTGACTTTTCCTGATATAGGACATTCCAGATGTTCTCAGCTAGAACTCCCATTATCCCCAGCTGGGTGGAATGGAGGTACACTTCCAAAATATCAACCCGGTGAAGAATGATGCACTCAGTAGCCATGGGATGCTGACAGTCAGTAGAAACAAAAACATGGGACATGGAATATGTGTGTTGTGTGTGTGTGTGTGTGTAATGCCATATTTGAGTTCCTTACAGGTTTACTGAATTCTGGAAGAGGGCATGGCTAGCTGATGTGAACCCTAAAGAGAACCTGCCAGGAGAGGAGGGCAATATGCTGCAACTTTCTGTTGCAGGTCCAGTTTGTATTATCATACACATCACTGCTGCTCAAAGCTGTGGTCCCTGAACCAGCTCTTGTCCCCAAGCCATCAGCTGGCAATCCCTGTCAGGTTTCCAGGAAGCAAATAAATGTATAATGTGGTGCAAATATAGTAGTGAACCCTGACTCACTGAGGGGAAAAAATATTGCTGGTCTTCCTCCCCATGAGGTAGATAGAGAAGCACTGATGTAGATAAGCAGGGACCTGGAATAAAATATTGCAATGACCGTTACGCTGGATGATAATTCCCATCACTCTCCATGCTGTTGAAAGCAGAAAGGTGCTGGATTCTGACATCTGGAGAGCCACACGTGCCCTACCACTCCCTTGGTTGGAGAATTTTAGGAAAAAGAAGGGCTAAATACAATGTCCTTCCAGCTCTGTTGAAATCTTCCCTTGTTGTGTTCCAAAGGGCTTGTAGCAGATATTCCTCCAACTTGACTCTCCAGTGACTCAGGCAGGCCAACTCACACCCCCGTCTTGACTGATGCTGTCGAACGTTCTGAGACCATTGAACCTGCTAAGTACTAGGACTAGTGGCTCTCATTTCAGTGGGATGGTGAGAAATTTTCCTCTGGTCTCCAAATGTCTAGGACTGCAGAGACTGAGTCATTGAAAATTGTTCACACTTAGGATTCTTCTATTTGCTTTGTTCACATTCCCTTAGTAACTTTGCCTGCTTCTTTTCTCTGGTCACCCAGACTGCTTGACTGAAGTTTTAAGTTAGCACAATGCAAAAAATTTGTAGACTGAAAATTTCCACTGGGACAGACCGAATTGTAAGGCAGAGCCTCATTTGGTATCCCCTCACTCCTGCCACTCATATACCCCTACGCTTGCAGGGTTTTCTCCACTGTGTGGCAGAATAACTTGTGTAGGTTTGGGATATCTGCGCGCCTTGACCCAGGTAACAATGGGTTGCCATTCGCTGCTCAGCCTCAGGTAGTGAAATATCTTGGGTCAGCCCTGTTCTGCATATCAAGAAAGACCCCTAAGTGTCCTGAAAATGGCTGCCTTGTCTGTAGATGGTCCTGTTTCATTGCCAAAATGGAGTCACTTAGTTCAATATCGGGGGAAGAAGTGAGTCCTGCAACAAAATATTGCAGCACACATCCTTCCTAAGAGGAATTATCCTATTAACTATACCAGTTAGCCATGTTGCCCCAGGCAGAACATTCCACTCCTTTCTTCCACCCCACCATGTACTCTATTTTTTTTCTCCAGTTTGAATTGAATTCTTGCGCTCCATTGGCCACTCAGTATGTTAAATTCTCCTATGCTTTAGGATGCAGAAGTATCTCTGTGTGTATAGGCTTTTTTTAAAAAAGAAAAATTCATACTTTTGCAAATCATATGGTGATATCAATCATATGGAATTCTACTGTGCTGAATTTTCTAGATTGCTGATGACCAGTTTTAGAATCCCCACTTGGCCACTGGGTGACTTTGGGCAAGTCAAACTCTTTTAGTGTCAGAGGAAGGGAAAGGCAACCCCCCGAAACAAATCTTGCAAAGAAAACCCTGTGATAGGCTCACTTTAGGGTCACCATGAGTTGGAAACCACTTGAAGACATGCATGAACGACAACAACTGCTGTCCATGGCACTTTATAAAGTAAAACACAAGAAAAAGTAGCCAGGCCTACCAAAGGCACACAGTGTAATCCACATACAAACTCATGGGGGAAGGAATACAAGATAAAGCTAGTGCAATACAACAGTAAAACAAATTATCTAGACAGAAATACAAAAACCCAATGTATATAACATATTGCAAACTGACAAACATATGTAATGTGGTCTCTTCCAACTCTACATTTCTATGATTCTATACAAGATTATCAAACAATATTAAACTAAAATTTCAAAAGCTTTGGAAAACGAGAGTTTTTAATTGAGATTTAGAAACACTGAAGAAAGGGAGAGTCTGCAAATGTTCAGGGAAGTAATTTTGGGAGCAGGGATCAGCAAGAGACAGGATAAAGAAGAACCAAGGAAGCAGAAACCCTTGGTTAAGCAATGGTTTTCATCAGCTGGGACTGATGTTTCGATTTGCATATATTATAAATGTGCCATTAAATTTAACACAACAATATCCAGGGCTTCGACACATTACATTTTTGCTAAATTAAGCAGAAGTAACCCACATAAATGAGTGCAACATGCTGTAATTTGGGACATTTAAGTTTATTTATAGCATGAGGGGAAAAAAAAACCCTGTAGTTCTCCCTGATGCTGTAAACAGATCTAAAAGGGTCCAGCGCTTTTCACTTTCACAGAACAATTGATTTACTATTTTTTTTTAAAAAAAGCCTTGATAAAATCGTGGAAATGAACCAGCACAGAGACATAGAATGCTCTGTTTGCATGGGAGTTAATACTTGGTGCTAGGCAATTTGATTAAAATGGTGTCCTTGGTAGGCTGTGGTGCCTCTTGTATCCTGCCATTGTGTTCATGCATAAAAGGATAGAGTCTGCCCTTTCCCAAAAGAATATAATCACATTTTCCAAATGAAGAAAAGAGGAGGGGAGGTGCTGCATGGGGGTGTGGTGAATGGGATTTTTTTAAAAAAATAAAATAATAATGAAATCAAACATCAACTTGGATCATTCTGCAAGTTATTGTGACTCCAGAGTATTTCCCATGGATTTGTTACTTAACAGAAGATGATTTGCTTCAAGGAACTGAAAACTGAGCGAAAGGATAGAAGAGTAATGAGGCCGGAGTGCTGGACTATGACCCTGAAGATGAGGGTTTGGGCCATGGAAACCCACTGGGTGCGTTACACCTTCTCAGCCCCAGAAAACACCATGATAGGTTCACCTTAGGGTCACTATAAGTCAGAAATGGCTTGAAGACACCCAACAACAAGAACAAAACCTAGTACACAAGACTCAAGATTTTATTTCTTTAACTGTTTTTATTTAATAGGCTTTTAGCCTGACTTTTGGGATGTGCACCCTCACCAGAAGCTAATGTGATGTAGTGGTTTCAGTGTTGAACTAGGACTCTGGAGTCCAGGGTTCAAATCTCCCCTCAGCCATGGAAACCCACCTTAGGCATGGCACACACTCTCAGCCCCAGAAAAATCCCATGGTAGGTTCACCTTAGGATCATGATAAGTCAGAAATGACTTAAAGGCACAGAACAACAACAAGGTGCTAGATCTCTCTGGTTGAGAATTCAAAATGCCTCTCCCTAAACTACAAAACCCAGGATTCTGGTGAATTGAACGATGATGGTTAAAGTGGAATCATGGCACTATAACTGTGTAGTGTGAAAGGACCCATTGTCAAAACTGTATAATCACAGAAGGCACACCACACCCTTTTCACCAATGTTTTTAGAATCACTGGAGTGCACTGAAAACCAAAGCCCTGAAGTTAAACAGTTAATTTATACACTGAAATAATTGCAGTAATGAAAATTTACTCTGATCTTACCCTTAACAAAATAATTAAAGTATTGAATTGCACCTTAGACATCCAGTGACTAACAAATGAAAAAGCTTTCCAAGAGGGTAATGGGGAATGGCTGAAAGGCATGTTGAAAGACAGTTTAGACATAATTATCCAGAAATTGAATTCCTTTGTTAATTTCAAAGATTTCCTTTAAAAAAAAATAAGCAGTGTTATCTACCATCTTATTATTCCATTAATATAATAAAAATTCTTCCAGGTAGGATTTTTTTTTCATATAGCTCATGCTGCAGCTTTAAAATGGTTGGAGAGAGTTCCTCCGAGAGTGTTTCGCATGAATTTCAGAATTATTCCACTGCAGAATGGGCAAATTCTCCCCTTTGCAGCTGTTGGCTTGCTGCTCTCCATGTTGCCCTTGGGTTATGCTTGGATAACCCATAACACACATACAGAATTGTGATATTCCCTTGCTGCTGCAGCTTCTCCTAGCTTGTCCATCAGAAGTATATCTATCATAAACAGTGCCTAGGGCAAGCATGGAAGTTATGCCCCTACCTCCAGGGCTGCTGCCACATCCTCTTCCTTTTCCTCCTCCTCCTCTAAATCTTCTGTCACAGACATAAAGTTTATGCCAAATTTAAATTTAAGAGAAATTTTTTATAAGATCTTACATAGATGGGTATATAACCCCAGAAAGACTACAAAAAAAATAACTAAAACTGGGGATGCCAAGTGTTGGAAATGTGATGAAAATGTGGGCACTTTCTTTCATATGTGGTGGACTTGTCACATGGCAAGGAAATTTTGGAAGGGGATACATGATGAAATTCAAAGAATTTGTGATGTGAATTTTGAAATGATATCGGAATTTTACTTATTAAATATGGTAGGTCAAAATAGGGAGGTTAGAAGACACCAGAAGATATTACTGTACTTGATTACGGCAGTGAGACTAACATATGCTCAACACCGGAAAGAAAAGAAAGAAATCAATTTAGAAGAATGAAAATTAAAGGTACTGGATATGGTAGAGACTGGAAAATTAGCAAACTCTTTGAAAAACAAACCCATCCAGAACTTTGAAAGGGAATGGAAAGGGGTAATGGAATGGTTAAAAATATAAACTTATTATGGAACTTATGGAACTTATAAACTTTTTATGGAATAGTGAATTTTTTTGTCTTTATAAAAAATGGAAGATAAGATATAACTTAACTGGGGAAATAAAACATGGAAGTGGAGGGGGGATATATCCACGACAGTGGCATATATCCCGTTATTTTATATATGTAAAACTTTAATAAAATTCTTTTTTAAAAAAATGAATCTTCTGTCACAGCTTTTTTGAGCCGCTTCAGAATTGGTGCCCAGGACACATACCCTCCTTGCCCCACTCTAGCTACGCTTCTGTTGTCCATTTTCCTTCATTAATAACTTTTGCCGCCTTGACCACACACTGAAATTGCTTGGACACATGTGTCCTGGTTTTCATCTGTGAAATGTTGGAGAACATGGCAATAATTCACTGTGTAGGATTAGAGCAGGAGAAATGGTTCATTTTATCCAGGGACAGAGAGTGTGTCTGACTCTCCAGAACTGCAGTATAAAAACATGTGGAGGGTCAAAGTTTCCCCCTCTCTGCTTTATGTTAAATAAAGACCTTGGAAAAGTTACTTTTTGGGACTACGTTCCCAGAATCTCCTTGCCAGCGTGGTTGGTAGTCATGCTGGCTGGAGGTTCCTGGGAATGATTGCCACAAAAAGTAACTTTTCCTAGCTCTGTGTTCTCCTGAGCTGCTTCACACCAATAAAAATACATCCATATAAAACAACACCTGCTTTTCGAAATCTTCCTCAGTAATCATTTGTCAAATGCCTGCCTGAACTTATTAGTAGAAGTATGAAAGAGAAGGGGCCACCCAAGCCTCCCTTGGAAAGCAGCTGGGAGCAGTCACAAAGAAGGCCATGTCTCATATCCATTAACAAATGTGACCCGAAAATGGGCTTTTCTTCTGAGACTTCACATGAGTGAATACAGTCCTTCAGATAGCTGTATATGATGGATGTGTCCACCGCTCTAAGATACATGAAATTAAAATGGTGCTTCCTCAGAGTGTTGTTGCTGCCTGTCACAAGGATCCATTATACAAGGAGCTCCCCCACAACCTGAAATATAGTCAGCTTTCCCCATTTGCTAGGGTTTGGGGCTCTGGAGTCCCTCAAATGTAGAAAAACGGCAAATATCAAAATTTTGTGTGTGTCTATGGGAAGGGGACTGAGATGAAGAGGGGAACAGGCATGCAGAGTCCAAACCAAGGCCATTTCCGCACTAGCCTGTTATAGCGCAATGATTCCACTTTCAACATCCTCTGGGATCCTGGGGTTTGCAGTTTTGGGAGGGGCCACGAGGCCCCTCCCGAAACTGCAAACCCCAGGATTCCAGAGGATGTTGAAAGTGGAATCATTGCGCTATAACAGGCTAGTGCGGAAATGGCCCGAGTCAGGGAAAGGAGAGGGAAAAGGAGTGGCTCAGCATGTTGGCCCTGTATTTACTTCTCTCATGCCCATCTCCTCCCTTGGGTGTGGGGTAGGGGCTTGGGAGAGGGTTTATGGTGCTGAGAAATCAGGCTGTGAGCCATCCTTAGCTAGTCCGTAGCATCTGGTGGAGGAGGAAGAGGATCAGAGGTGGGTTTTTCAATGCCTGTGTGGTCTGATTGGAACTGCCAAGAGGGAACGTTCCCCCAGAAAAGAAGCACTTGAAAAACTCATAACTAATCAAATCTGTGAAAGTTAAGCTGCAAATGTGAAGGGACAACAGTAGTACTTTCCAGAAGTCCCCTTCAGAGGACCTCTGGTCCTCTTCCTCCTCCACCAGATGCTGCTAACTAGCTAAGGATGGCTCACAGCCTGATTGCAGCTAGCCCTGCCTTGTGTGGTGAGTATCTCAGCTGGGATACATCATGGCCAAATTCCTGGCAGTTCTTCTTGTTCAGGAAAGCAGAAATTTTTATAACAGCTTGTTCCTGCACGTGTGTTCAAGGGTACTTCCTTAGATGATTTCCTTGCAGTAGCCACAGTCTGTGTGTGTGTATGTGAATCCCTGTCTCGTAGGTCACAGGTTCAAGATCCACTGTGGGTATGTGGTGGAAACAGTCTTCCATATGTGTCTTGAAAATATTTAGAACTCATTTCACCCACCACTACCCTTTAAATCTGATGTACAGGATTCACGATTTCTCCACCCCATCCTCTTATTCAGTGCTACACCCTACAACAATGGGCTGTAAATTTCAATATAGAGTTTGTACTGTAAACAGGAGACTCTTTAAAAACTGGAAACAATAAGGGATTTCTTGGAAAACACGGACTATGTGCAGAAATGTAACCCTCCAGATCACAGTAAATGTCTATTTATGATTCTCTCTTGGGATGTTTGAAAGGGGATTGCTGTGTCAGTAACCTGAGCCAATGTGTGAAAATAAGAAGCAAGCAAAATCAAAGACAGCAGGTAAGAAAATCCTGCAAAGTAAAACAACTGCATATAATATTAGAAATATGCTTCAAAAAAGGATTATCTAGCAGATTTGGGGTGCAGGAAAGGAAATGTCAAACATCTCAACCTATACTCCAAACGGGGAAAAACAGTTGTTGCCGCCCTTGTTCTTTGTTGAATTTTTTTTTTCCCAGTGCAAGGCACCTTACCAAAATAGGAGACGAAAACATTATGTGAACAACAATGAGTGTCTCATGGGCAGCCCTCCCCAGCCCTCATAGGGAGTCACCAACAAACATTATGAAAACAACCACACAATGATATTAATTAAATGCATACCCTCCAACTGTGTCAGTTTGGCAGGGACAATTCCAGTTAATTCTCTGTCATTCCACTTTTTCAGCCTCTTTTAAAAACACCCCAGTTTCTCCCTCCTCTCTTTTCCCCCTTTGTCCTCAGCCTACCTTGATTGCTACAAACTGAGGTCAAAGAGCAAAAGTAGTTTCCACTCAATTAACCCAGCAGGGAGGAGAGAGGATGAGGAGCCCAATCTTGCCCTTCCCAGTAGGCTCAGGCAAAAACAAACTGCTGCTGCCTCTCCCAGCTTGCGCCTGCATTATTAACTATTGCCGTCTTGACTACACTCTGATGTTGCTTGACCACATGTGTCCCGGTGTTGGTCTGTAAAATGTTGGAGGGTATGGAGTGTCATAGGGGATGTCATATGGAGAATGGAACAAGCCTGTCTTCTGATAATCCAGAGACTAGGACACAGAGCAATCATTTCAAACTTTAGAAAGAGATTCCACCTAAACATTAGGAAGAACTTCCTGATGGTAAGAGCAGTTCGAGAGTAGAATATTCTGGCTGGGAGTGTGGTAGAGTCTTCTTCTTGGAAGGTTTTAAAACAGAGGCTGGATGGCCATCTGTTGGGAATGCTTTAATAGTGTATTCCTTCATGGTAGGGGGCCGAACCTGATGGCCCTTGTTGTCTCTTCCAACTCTATGATTCTGTGATCTCCAGAAAGGAGCTTTCATGGACCACTGACTTTGGCTGGCACTGTTTTCTTGACGTATTGTTGTGTAGCTTCAAGTTGTTTCTGATGGTAAGAGCAGTTCAACAGTGGAATATGCTGCCTGGGAGTGTGGTAGAGTCTCCTTCTTGGAAGGTTTTAAAACAGAGGCCGGATGGCTGTCTGTCAGAAATTCTTTGATGTGGATTCCTGCATGTCTTCCAGCATAGCAGGGGGTTGGACTCAATGGCTCTTGTGGTCTGTTCCAGCTCTATGATTCTATGAGTGGTTTGAGCATTGGACTATGATTCTGAAAACCAGGGTTCAAATCTCTGCCCATGGAAACCCACTGCGTGACCTTGGGCACATCACACACTCCCAGCCCCAGAAAATCATGTGATAGGTTTGCCTTGGGATCACTATAAGTCGGAAATGACTTGGAGGCACGCAATAAAAACAATGGGCTTCTTTGTTCCAGTAATGCAGGATATGCACAGACCCAGAAATAACCCTGTTGGTGATTACATTGATTCAGTCTTGAGATGTATACCAAAAGCTGGTGATGGTAGGGATCATGAGCAAGATCTGCAGCCTTCAGATGGCCAAGTGCTTCTCTTCTTCCTTGAGGAAATAAAGGAAAATGCGATTGCCTTGTAGTTCTTCCTCTGCCCCTGAATGATGAGGTTGACTACTAGTCATTTGTTTCTTTTATGATTCTTTTGTTTGAAAGAAAGCTGCACCTGAGTGTGAGTGGAGGCACTGGATTATTAAACAAAAGGATTTTACTTTTAATTTTAGCAACTATATAATTGAAACGGAAGCCAATAGACAGCTTCATCTTCCTCCAGCCGCAGAGGAAGTGATGACAAAAAAAAAAGATATATTTAGATATGAATTATGCAACTAGTTTTAAAAAATGATCTAAGAGATATGATTATAGGATATGAGCACTATCAAAGAAGGTCTGGGATTTATTACTTACTCTTCAGAATGTGTGAAGATGTTATTTCCTCTTCTCTCTCTCTATTTCTTATTCTGTTCTCTTAATTAAATCTCCATCCGTCTATCTGATTGGCATGATTTTTCCCCCAGTGAAGTTTGTTTTATGTAATGGTATGGAAGGAAATGCATGGGGAGGAAGGAAGGAAGAAGGAAATAAAGCATTGATGTGGCCTCATCTGGAGTCCAGCATTCAGTTCTGGGTGCTTCATTTTAAGAAGGATATAGACCAGTTGGAATGAAGTCAGAGTAAGGCAATGAGAATGATAAGAGGTATGGAGAACTAAACATTTGAGAGGAGGCTGAAGGAACTGGCCATGTTCAGATTGGTCAAGAGAATATTGAAAAGTGATATGATGGCACTCTTTACATACCTCAAGGGCTGCCAAAATAGGAGGGTGCAGGCTTGTTCTCTGGATAGAGGATAGAACTAGGTCTAATAATTATAAGTTACAGGAGGGTAGATTTCAACTGAGCATTAGAAGGAACTTCTTGACAGTGAGAGCAGTTCAGTAATGTAACCAGTTGCCTAGAGAGGTGGTAAGGTCTCCTTTTCTGAGTGTCTTCAAAAAGAGGCTGGACAGCTTTGTTACCTCAAGCCCGAGGTCTACAATTTCATATTGGTTATGGTTAATATTTCCACGTGACACTCCATAAGATGAACTCCACGTGTCTGAAAGGGTCAAGGAGAGCCTGTGTAGGCAGGCACGGCCGTACGGCCTCAATTATGCAAGCTAGGTCTAGGCCAGTAAACAACTATCTGTCGCACAGTCAGTAATGCCCTCCAGACACAGCCGACCATTAAGCACATGCAAGGGCTCTCAGCCCCGAACTGCCTGCATGACGGGATTAGCGCGTCCATCTATACAATCTCCAAATGCTGCCCATCTGCATACTGTTCTAACAATTGGCAGTGCTGGCTTAATCTCACCAATTCTGATTCTGACCTTTCGGAGGCTTTGTCTCCACTCAAATCCCTATTGTTCTCCTCGGGAGAGGGCTAGCCTCCAGGTACAATCTTCCCTATAAAAACCCCAAGCTTGAGTTTCTTGTTGGAACACTCGTGCCTTGCATCCCAAACTGCTGCCGCTCTGTTTGGAGAGCTTCCCCTCAGCCTCCACGTGCTGGGAAACCATGAACCCAAGCTTCGAATTCTATTTCTTTCTCACCGGACTGCAGGATCAGGTGGAGTATCACCCCAGAAATCTGCTTAAAACCCCTATCAATTTTCCTCACTTTCTGCTTCTATAGTTCTTGGATGAGTGCGTGAGTGCATGTGTCATTGTTTGCTGAATTAAGTAAAGTTTAATAAAATCTTTAAATTGAATAACTTTGCCTAGTTCTTGTCGTGGCCTGACCCTGTAAACATAGGGTTAAAGATCTCACTATGTTACCCTGCCTCTCATAGCACTGGCTTGTGCTCTCAGCTAATTCCCCACCTTTGTAATATTTGGAGCACATTTAGGTGTCCCTCCCGGGACTTACAGAAATCAGGGTAACAGCTTCCTCTGGGGGATGCTCTAGCTGGAGATCCTGCATTGATCAGGCGGTTGGACTTGATGGCTATAGGGTGTTTCTATGATGAGATGCTACATGCAGGGATATGATGTAATATAAGGCATCTTATTGTTGTTATTGTCTTTCAAATCAACCTCAACTTAAGACAATTCTAGCATTTTCTCGGCAATATTTGTTCAGAGGAGGTTTTCCTTTGTCTTGCTCTGAGACTGAGAAAGTGTGACTTGCTCAAGGTCACCCAATAAGTTTCCATGGCTGAACAGGGATCCAAGCCCTCATCTCTTCAAGTCCTAGTTTAACACTCAAACCACTACACTAGAGCTGGACAAAGTGTAGCCTCTAGGCCAGGTATGGATGCTGAACTCCACTTTTGTAGCCCCTGAAACCCCAAACAGTTTTGCCAAGTCCTCCTACTCTTCAACTTAAAAAAAAAATGGCACAAATTTCAGGCAGTTTCCCCAAACCACCAGAAACCCTCCAGTGTCTGAAAACTAAAAACTAAACTAAACTAAACTACTCCAACCAGACAGGCATCTCAGAACTGCAGTCTACACCATTTTCCTCTTTGGTCCCTCTGAAAATGGCAATAGGAAGTGATGCAACATTGCTTCCTGTCACAATTTTGAGAGAAATTGCGGAGGGCTTGTTCTGTGCTTGTGGGTGTGTGATACATGGTGGGGGGCGTATTGGGGAAATTGCATTACACCATCTGGGCTATGTGTAAGGTGCAAAACTATAACACAGAGGAAAGATAAACACATGGTCCACACCACTAGGTTTCATTTGAAAGCTACCATTTGTGTAGTACATGGGGGAGACACTCTTTGTATATGCCCTAACTGGCTAAGCTAAATTTGCGGGTCATTGGTTTTTCACAAAACATCCATATTCTGTTAGAAATAGGAAATGCCAGTCTGGGAGCTACAAAAGCTAAAATAGTTGGCAAAGAAACATCAGTCTCTGATAGCCCCAAGTACATACAGTTCCTCAGTGTGTAGTTAATGCAGCATAAGTAGGAATTGTTTGGTTCACAGGCCATATGTACCAAACCGCCATTGAGACTCCTAATCTTTGTGTCTCCCATTTTCTTCAAATAAGAAAATTCACTTTTCAGCTGAAAAAGTACTCTCTGGGACTAAATTCTATATTAAAGTGCTGTTGTGAAGGGGGCCCACTCCCGATCAGCAAATAGGTTGCCAATGCTCTATACTATTAGGAGTGGGAACATTTGCATGCTTAATTAACTGGCTAGTTAGTTTGCATGTCTATTGTAGGCACAGAGGAGATTGCCTAGAATAAACTTCCTGTTGTTTGGTCAACACCCATTTCCCCTTCCATGTTCTCCTCCTCTTCCCCTTTTTGTTCTTCAGCTTCCCTGCAAGCATGTGGTCTCCAATCCTCTGGCCAGCATGCTTCCCTGTGAGCATGTGACGGCTTAATTTCTTCAACAATTGAAACTATGTGTAAACTATGCACAAGATTTTGTGAGTAAACATTTCATACTTTTTAAACAAACTGTTTGTGTTTATTTTGAGCTAGATTAAGTGTGACTGGAGTGGAGATGATGGAGTGGGACTGGTGATTTGTTCAACTTCTGTTTGTGCATTTACTAAATACTCTGCTGATTGGGAGATTTATTACTAAAAATCTCTCAGTTCCCCAACATAGACTGATAGCAACCAGGAGTGATTGAATATCAGTTCCAGTAACATAAAATGATGGTCACAGTGGCACAGGGTGGCCCTCCAGGGTTTCAGGGTAGCTGAAAACCATACTCTGAGCCCAGGAACATGGCTACCTCTGCAGTGCAATGTTGAACACACTGAACTTGTTTGGGGCACAAAACTGTTGCTGGGAGTGCTGTGTATAGTACCTCTTACTCATATCTGAGTTTCTACAATGTGTATATTTTTAAGGATTCAGAAGGGAGAGAGGACAAGATCATAGAAAAGTTACTTTTTAGATTACAGAACCCCCGGCCATGCTACCCATGCTGATTGACTAATCACAGACATTCTATTAGCATATAAAATTAATTGCTGCGGGTTCTGATCGCAGCCAGCATATGCTGCTTCCTTTGAAAATTAATAGTAAATTCATTCTCAGAGGGTCATCCTGGCATAGTGTATAGACTGTCAGCTAGCTGATGCATTCATGAACATTGCTTGATGGGTGGCACGTTTGTGGTAGCTGAAATATGTAAACTGACTACATCACTTCCTTGGAGGTGACAATACTTATTATTTTGTATGTATGTGGCTTCAAGTTATCTGTCAACTTATGGCAACCCCATGAATTCCATAGGGTTTTCTTAGGCAAGGAATACTCAGGGGCATTTTGCCAGTTCCCTCCTCTGGAATATAGCCTACATTACCTGGTATTACTGTAATAATGATAGTAACTATTCAAAATGCAAGAATATACAGAGATTCTGTCTAAACATTGGGAAGAACCTCCTGACACGAAGGGCCATTCAACAGTGGAATGGGGTGATTTGAAGTTTTGTGGTTTCTCCTTCTTTGGAGGTTTTTAAACAGAGCTTGCATGGCCTGTTTTAATTGTGCCTTCCTGTATGGCAAGAGGTTGGACTAGATGGCCCATGCAATCCCTTTACCCTTCACACTTCTTTGCTTCAATAGATCTTAAAGCAGCCAACATACCCAGCCCTGGAATATTTTATTTTTCTTTTGACTGCCAGAGGTTTCCTGAAGAAAATTTCTGCAAAACAGCCAGAAGCAGGCTGTCTTTTACTAGAGTCACTCAGGAAATATGAAAAGGAAACACAGTGCTAAAAGCTGGCACAGAAAAAAGCAGCCGTACAAGCTGCACGATTCCCCCAGCCTTTACGTAATGAATGTCAAGTTGGAAGAAAGGTGACCAAAAGGCTATTTAAATCCACTACCCAAAGAAGATGGGGTTTTGGGGGGACTAAAACTCCCATAATCCCCCAAACCAGCATGGCCAGTGGGGATTAAACAGAACTGGTGCCCCAAGAGGTAACTTTCTCCCACTCTGTCTAATTATGCTTGGTTCTCCAGAAGTTCAAGTGATCCATAGGATGGCTATACATTGCGGGGAGGAAGAGGTTAGGAGGAAAGACATTTGAATAAATATGCATAGGCTAATTTGAATAGAAGTATATTTTGGAATATTTACTGTAATTGAAATAGAAATCAAATTAGTCTCACCATGATGGGGAAGTGTGGGGCAAGGTAACCTGTTTACCTATCCAGTATGGAGCGAAAGTATCCACAGCTCATGAGCAGCTTCAGGAGTCTTGTTTTCCTTTCTTGTTTTTGCCTCTGTTTTCAAGATGGACTTCAGGAGGACAGGCCCTTCAAACAGGACACTTTCAAACAAAAGACTGTTCTCTGCTAGGCCTCTGAATAAATTATGTGTAAAGGAGGACAGATGGCTACCCAAATTACCAACGTGACAACATTTGAAGCTGCATCTTGACCTGGCTTGATGTTTAGAATTTGGAATTTCCTAGCCTAAGAGAAAGGTCAGGGGGTGCAGATGTGTTTGCTGACTTCTGATGTTGCAATGGCTCTTAACTCTGTCTTTTTCCATACTGTTGCTCCAAGGAGCCTGTGGAATTTATGGAACTTTCTCCCAGGTCACAGCTTTTGCAAACACAGTTGGTTACCTTCCTGTCCTGCTCAGAATTCTGAACAGTAGCAATGCCGTCTGCATTGGTGAAGTGGTTCATACTCCAAAGAAGAGAAAATGCTTACAGATACACAAGCATCTGAAAAACAAAATCATTTAAACTTGGCGTTTGGAATCTGAAAGGTTTATCCGTCCAACAACAGCTTGGGAGAATCTTTATGCTTAGGTTATTGGACATTTAGGGTCTTTCCACATGACCCCCTTGTTCTGCTAAAGAAATGGTGTTTATACCATTGCTATGCAGCTGGATCTATATCCCTTTACGCAGGTGCCTCCCATCCCAGCATGGGTACGGGAGAGGAGCGAGACCGCAACAACACTTCTGCATGATGTCATCACGATCCCATCCTTCTCCCATCACCAAGTGGCATAATCGCAGATTAAATCATTGACGGGTTTTCCCTGTCAATGAACCACAATTGCATGACCATCCCACACTTAGCTGGCCTTCAGAAGTGCCAGAAGCGAGATGGAGGATTAGTTGAGACCAAACCAGCCTAATTAGGACAGTTGGAGAATAAGAAAGCTGTCATAGAACCATTTTAGGTAGGACCATTGTTATAAAGGACAGGGAACTGGGGCTACGAGAGGCTATCAGAAAAACATGAGATGAGTAAGGAACCAGCAATCAACAATCAATTGCATTGTGTCCAAAAAGGAGAAGGAGGAACAGCATTCTACTAGTAGGAAACAGCAAAGACTTGAAGACTTGAAGAAAGTCAAGGCAGAAAGTGCAAAGGCAAGTTTGCATCTGAACATTAAGAAAACAAACATAATGACAACACATCATTTATATAACTTTAAAGGAGATGATGAAGACATTGAAATAGCTTAGGATTTCCACACCTTGGCCATTTCCGCACTACACTCTTATAGCGCGATTATTCCACTTTCAGCATCCTATGGAATCCTGGGGTTTGCAGTTTGCCGGCCAGGATTCCATAGGATGTTGAAAGTGGAATAATCGCGCTATAAGAGTGTAGTGCGGAAATGGTCCTTGTTTCAGTCTTTAATCAGAATGGAGACTGTGGTCAAGAAACCAGAAGAAAACTAGGACTTGGAAGGACGGTTATGAAGGAACTTGACAAGATCCTCACATAAAAAGATATATCATTGGATACAGAAGTTAGGATTGTCTATGCCATCGTATTTCCAGTTTCTATGTATGATTGTGAGAGCTAGACAGTGAAGAAAGAAAATCAACTCCTTTGAAATGTAATGCTGGAGGAGAGTTCTGTGGACACCCTAGACTGCTAAAAAGACAATTGAATGGGTCCTAGAGCAAATCAAGCCTGAACTCTCCCTAGAAGCCAATATGAGTAAACTGAGGCTGTTGTACTTTGGCCATATCATGAAAAGACCTGACACACTAGAAAAGACAATAATGCTTGGTAAAGCAGATGGGAGTAGGAGAAGAGGAAGAGTGCATTACAGATAGATAGACTTGATCAAGGAAGACAGATCCCTGAATCTGCAAGACCTGAGCAGGGTGGTTGATGATAGGGGGACTTGGAGATCTCTCATCCATAGGGTCACCGTAAGCCGAAGTTGACTTGACAGCGTTTAACAACAAATTCATTTTTAGGTACAACTTTGAGAAAGGAAAAAAGGGACCATTCTAATCAAGTTGAAGTTAAGCCTTGGCTGTAAGTTTTGAGAGTGGCATATCTCGGCATTTCAGTCTGTTTCAAATGGCTTCCTGTCACCCAATGCCCATTAGGTATCAGCAGGAAATTACACATTTATGAGTGATTTACTTCTAAACAAACACAGCTACCCAAACAATACGTTATTGAATTGGGCCGTTAGCTTTTTAAAGTATTCCAGTGAAAGATTGTAACAGCTGTCTCAGCTGATAACTACTGATTTGGATAAGAAAATTGTTGATGAGAGTTATTAGCCAATTGTTTTATTAAAGTCCAACTGCTGCTTTAAGATGAGCGAGGGGGAAAATATTTTTAAAATCCTATTGAACTTTGCATGTCATTTTCATTAAAACAGTATTTTTTTCCTTTTTGCCACAGATTAGTTCTTTGGGTGGGAACTTAATGACTACAGAACTGTATCATAGGTCACATCAAGATTTTCTTTTGAAATTTGGGTTCGTTGAATGCTGGGAGAGGCAGAGAAAGGGGGAGATTAGGCAACCAAAACAGTTTACACAAAGATCGGCGTGTCCTGGGAGCTACAGACAAAGATGCAAGATAAAGGGTAAGTAAGAGACTATTCCACTTAAGGGTCCCCAAACCTGAAGCAGTAGTGGAGCAGAACCAGACTCACAGGCCATTTCCACACTACACTGTTATAGCGTTATTATTCCATTTTCAACATCCTGTGGAATTCTGGGGTTTGTAGATTACTGAGGCCAAAGAGCTCTCTGGCTGAGAATTCTAAAGGCCCCTCCCTAAACTGCAAACCCCAGGATCCCATAGGATGTTGAAAGTGGAATAATGGCACTGTAACAGTGTAGTGTGGAAATGGCCACATGGGCAGAGTTTCAGCGATTTTTTTGATGAGCAGGAACTATGAGGTCATTTTCTACCCACACATTCTCCCCATTCCTTCTGCAGCTTAATTTCAGATAAATATGTAGCAAATGAACAGCAGAATAGTAACTAAATAAATCCCTATTTTCTGTTTTTAAAACAACCTCTGTTTTAGTTGACAAATCAAGTTTTCTAGTAACACTGTTGTGCATATAGAGTCTAGCCCAGTGGTGGATGGGGGCTCCCATGTCTGTGAAGTGGTAAATCCATTCCAGATTTTCAGATTGCTGAGAAAGGAACTATCCAAGTCCATTTTGGGAGATAGGGCGGAGCATCTTGGACATACCTTTAGAGCCAGCATTAAAACCAGGAATGGATTCACTGTCCCACTGACAGGGGAGCCGCTGCTGGTCTAGCCAGCTTCTTACATAGAGACCACTCAGTTTGTTTCAATGTTTTTAGTGTACATCACTCTGCTAGGCAGAGAGTGCTATTATTTAAATAAGAGATGGGGATGAATGCCACGCTGTATAGATCTTTTGCTGTTCTACAGCCTCTTCCTACTGTACACAAAGCATGCATTTCTAAAATTATTCTGTTCTCTTGGATTGGCCAACATATTATAGCCTCTACATTAATCATATATACCTGATTAAAAAGCATACCAACAGCACTTCTCCTATGTTTGCCCTGCATTCCAGTAGAGATGCATTTCATCACTAAAAATATATGTTCATTGAAGTGATTAACAGAGAGAACTAAAAAAACATAAATAAGCGAAATGTCTCAGCTTCTGCCTTTTTCAGTTGTGAAAAATGAAACTGGGCTGCATCAAAGGTAACAGTTCTGAACACTTTGTTTTCAACATTCGTCAGTGGATGATAGTATTATCCTCTAGGCCAGAGCTTTCCAAGCTTTTCATGTTGGTGGCACACTATTTTAGACATGCATCATTTCATGACATGCTAATTCAGTTCTACTAGCAAACCAGAGGTTCAGCTAACCCCTTGTAAGACATACAGACACATACATAAATTGTAATAACAAAATGCATGGGGATACAATACAACATATCTCATGAAAACCTTTCATATATTTCTAAAAATATATGATTTATAAATAATAACATATATTTCCAAGATTGTAGGTGGCACACCTATACACTTCAGGCGACACACTGTGCTGCATCGCGGCACACCATTTAGAAAGCCCTGCTCTAGGCTGAGGCCACGTGGTATTAGGATCTTAAGTGTATGAGTGCAAACATACTCCCTTTTGTCCAAAATGCATGAAGGAAATGGCAACTCAATACCAAACAGGGAAGAAATCAGAGAGGCTGTGATCTTTCTGAGCTGAAATGCCTGGCAACTGGTTGCTCTAACTTCCTGGTTAGGATTGCAGACTTGTGGTTCCTGAAACGTGTACACAGCTCTTGGCTGTTTTTCCCCACGTACTGCAGACGACATCCTGTATGTCTGCATTCGATCATATAAATTAGATTGCAGGACTGGCAGCTGATATGTTAATTAATATACAGTCAGTCTTCCACATTTGCTAAGGTTAGGGGTGCAGGACCCCTGCAAAAGTGGAAAAATTGCAAATATCAAAATTTGTGTGTGTCTCTGGGAAGGGCACCAAGGCACAGTGGGGAGAACAGGCACTCAGGATCCAAATCAGATCAGGGAACGGAGAGGGGAAGGGCATGGGTTGATATGATCACCCTATTTCTTATGCATCGTCTTCCTTGGGTGTGGGATGGCACTGGGGGAGCGTTTGAGAAACTGGGCTGTGAGGCTGTCCTTAGCTGACCAGGCAGTGGCAGGTGGAGGAGGAGGAGGAGGACCGGAGGTGGGCCTCAGGTGCGGGGGGCACAGGTTGAAGAAAGTAGCAAATAATCACATCTGTGCAAGTCAAACACAGAAAGGAGGAGGGCTGCCTGTAGTAGATAGCGCCAGTCACTGTGCACCTAAAAGTGACAGTCATCTTACGATACATTCATTTGGTGCAGTGCTTTGGATTGCACAGGTGTGATCCTGGATTGCTGACTGGGGCTTTCGGCAAAGATCTTACCAGTGGTCTCTGTAGATTTGGTGGCTGTATACATGCACACGCACACGCACACACACACACACCTGAGCTATTCCAGTATTTTGGCAGAAGAACATGGATATTTTCCAACTTCATCTGAGGTAAGTTGCTGAGATCTCATCTTTTTTTAACCCCCATCGGGCAACCTTTTACGTGTGCAATTTCCCACATTCAATCAGATCCAGGAAAAGTTTTACAACATGATTTACTGTTTGTCTAGACAAGGCCTTACTCATCATGTATGGCACAGAGGAGGAAGGAAAGCAAAAGGGTAATGGAGGTTGCTTTTTTGTTTTTGAAATAGACATCATATTCAGAATATTTCCTGTGATACTATAATAGTTTTGAGTCCTTGACTGATTCATCAGCACCTCTGCTTGTTGTTCTTTGGTCTTTTTCTTTTGTTAAAAGAATAAAGTATACAAACAACAACAAAAAAGGACCCCAGTTCTTGGCTGACATAACCCTGAGGCTTCAAAGCAGGCCTAGAAACGTCATCCAAAAGAGGTACACAGGGCTTGGACTTTGGCACGTTTCCCATGGGAAGGGGGGGTGTAAGCAGGAATTGTTCTTGTACGCCTTCAAGTCGTTTCTGACTCATGGCAACCCAGAGGTGAAACTGAGTTGCTAAATAAAGTAAAGACACCATGTCTGATCTTGGAAGCTAAGCAGGATCAGCCCTGGTTAGCACTTGGATGGGAGACCACCAGTGAATACAGGTGCTGTAGGCTATATGTCAGAGGGAGGAACTGGCAAATCCTACTCTGAGCATTCCTTGCATAAGAAAACTTTATGAAATTCATAGGGTTGCCATAAGTCAACAGGCAACTTGGAGGCACGCACACACACGAGGCAAACCTATCATGAGGGTTACATTTGGCTGAGGCTGAGAGAGTGTGACTTGCCAGTGGATTTCCCAGTGGATTTCCATGGCTGCATGGGGATTCCGACCCTGTTTTCTAGAGTCATTCTCCAACTCTCAAACCATCACAACATGCTGGCTCACAGTAACTGGGAGTAATCTGAGACAATACCTAACTTTATACATTTATTGTGTGAACCTTAGAATACTTTATTAGAGAGTTCTAGTGCCAGGTTGTATGTATGTGTGTTTTGACAAGCAGGAACTATGAGGTAACTTTCTAAGCACTCAGAGGATTGGCTGGAGAGCTCTAACATAAAACGGCAAGTACTTCAACTGTACTACAAATTCCAGGACTCTGTAGGATGGAACCATGACAATGGAAGTGTTATAATTGTATAGTGTACTTACATCTCTTTCCCCAATTGGTAGTCAACATTCCATTAGTACTGAGTATTTACATGGGGGGCAATTTTTTTTTTTAAAAAATCCCTTTTAATGGGCCATTCACACTGTACAATCATAACCCTATGATTCTAATTTAACATAGGCAATGCCCCATGGAATGTTGGAGTTTGTAGTTTGGTGAAGCACTAGAGCTTCCTGGTTGGGATTTCTAAATGTCCTTCCCTAAACTACAAACTCCAGGACTCCATAGGATGGAACTATAGCAGTTGGAGCGGAAACATAGTGCTATATTTGGGAAGTATGAAAGAGCCGCTAACTTAAAAGTTCTAAAATCCATAGTAGTAAAGAGTCAATAGCTTTGGTCAAGCCTTTTATAGACATCATTGTATTTGTGGCTCAGATTTAGAGTGTTTATATCACTGCCTTATCTAGTGAAATATGTGAAGAATTTATATCAAAACAGCAGATGCCAGATACAGAAGATTTGAAAACACTCAATGGATAACCCTGTATATAAAAAAAATTATCTGGATTACTGCTAGTCTGTATCAGTGAGAAACCAAAACAAAGCTTTTCCATGAAGCCGGTCTTATTTAAGGGTGTCAATCTATATTTAGGATGTAGTGATACACTTAGGGAGTCAGGGTGTGTAGTGGTTGGAGTGCTGGGCTAGGACTTTGGGAAGCTGGGGTTCATATCCCTGCTCAGCTAGGACAACCCGTTGGGCGTCTTTGGCAAGTCACATTCTCTCAGCCTCAGAGGAGGAAATAACAAAATTCCCTCTTAACAAAATTTTGCCCAAACAAAACAAACCATGACACTTGTGTCTTAGGATCACGGTAGAATGGCTTGAAGGTACATAAAAACAACCATATGTTTAGTAGCACAGTCCTAGACATGTTGACTTATAAATAAATCCCATCAAGTTCAGTGGGATTTACTACTAGTTAAATGTATATAGAATTACCAGTATGAGCCTTCTGTGTATAAAAAACTGAGCGGTTTAACTATTTGTTAAATCTAGCCTGAATCATCTCTGAATTCAGGTTTAAATACCGAGTAAAAGCAATTGGATATCAGAGGCTTTGTTTTTCAAGTTATACCGTTTCCCCCCCTTTTTTTGTCCATGGATGTTCTTTGTAACAGGAAACCTTGACTTTTATGAAGCTCTTTTATTACCTGGAAGTTAAGTGAGCTGTCTTCAGTTTTCATTCTTTGAGACAAGGTCATTTTTCAAAAGGTTTTAACATTTGATCATAATAATAATGTGGGTCATGACAACCTGAGCTCTGGAAAAGACTTTTTAGAAAAATCAAGCTCTGGCAAGGAAAGTGTTCTTAAACAAAGGATACAGCTATTTACTACTAGTTCATAATTTCAAAAAAAAATATTAGTCGATTGCATTACAGGACTTGGTCTCCAACAAGCATGAAACTGGAGATAGGTTAGTTTCCTTTCAGTTTGGTTTTGATAAGAAGTTATCAAACTTCACAAATTTCATTTTCTTCATTTTTGTGTTGGAAAGAATTTGAGTTTTGTGTTTTTCTATTTTAAAAAATTGAGTGTTAGAGATACTCATCCAACTAAATCTAGGCATTTTCAGCAGTTAATTCTTAAAGATCTGGGTTCTGTCCTTACATATTCAACCACAGCATTGCTGAATGGGAATGAAGCATTTTTTGCAAATTTTCTTATCCTCATCCAATGTGTCTCGAAACACTGAGGCACCGCTTTGAAAAAGTGGTCAACTGCTTCCAGTTTGTTTACATTTTGCACCTTTTGTATAGAAAAAAAAGACTTTTTTTTTCAATAAAGAATGTGTTTGCATACAACTCCCAGAAACAGTATGGTTTGTGCAAAACACAAGGGGATGGATAGGCTGAAAACATTATTTTTATGTGATCAAATTTTTTTTGCAACAAGTCCAAGAATAATAATAACAACAACAACAGAAAACATCCTGTAATCTCAGCCAGCAGGGAGAAATTATTTGGTTCTGCATGTAGGAACAAAATAAGTGATAATTTTCATCCCTTCTGCTGAATTGGGTATGCCATTATCTTTCTCCTTTGTGGTTGCTAATATTTACTAGCTGATTGTATGTTACCACAAAATTTTGCTGACACAGGAGTCCCCTCATGATGCCAGTACCTCCGTGAAATGGTGGGGAATATTAGTTGAAAGAGGAGGCCTGTGAGAGGGAGGTAACCTTACATGATCTTTTACACCTATGTTTACTGATACTAGAGCAGGGAAGAATCAGCTGGGGATCCAAAAGTAAGCTTAATGTGTTTTATTTGGGGAATTGCAATCACATGCACAAGATCCAAGCTGTCATGCAATCACACAGGACTAGCTGAAAGAAAAGGGAGGAAAGTTTTGGATAGTGAGATTTTAGGGCAAAGTGGAAGAGTAGTGAAGAAGGAGATGTGGCTTAGAAGCAAGTCTAAGGACAGTACACAGTGGGGAATCAGAGTGGCAGAGTGGTGACCAGAAATTGGTGTACTGCCAGTTGAATGGCCAAAAACTGATGTTTAAGTACTCTATTTCTGCCTGGAGGGCTAGGGTGTTCATGGCTCTCTGGCAGTGTAAACAATGGAGTTTGCGCAGTGGACAATGAGGTCCGGAATGAGCTGATGGCCTTAGCATTAGGTGACAAAGGGCTAATGGTAGTTCTGACAGCTTGCTAATTGTTGGACAGGTGTGGAGACAAAAGGGAAGCTTGCTTGGTCAGAGGGAGAAGAGTTAAGACAATCAGCCATCCTGTGGGAATCTGCCAGACGTTGTTGTCTCTCAAAGGTTGAGTCATTGAAGGCTACTTGCAAGTCCATTATTGCTACAGTTTCCTGGTGATTTCCTGATTCTGACCTGGCTATGCCTGGAGGTCTCTTCTGACCTAATTTGCAACACATGTGTTCGGCCAGCCTTTTTCTCTTATTCAGCATGACCATACAGCCATAGTAGGGTATAATTTATACTTATGCCAATTAATATATTTTGCCAATTAAGTCATGTTTCGCCAATCAAACCGTATCAAAGCGTGAGGGTGTACACCCTGCTAACATGTCAGGCTGATACAAAATAGTCCACCTCATACTAGAATACCTATATTAAGCAAATTTGGCCAATGCAACAGGATGCATATTGAATTTCAGTTGATTTTTGGAACAAAAACTCCTTCGGCTTCTTTAAAAAAAATCCACAGAGAAACTGATGGGTTTTGTCATCCCTAGAGAAAGCACATTAAGGAAGGCCTCCTGTTGGTGACATAGAAAAGAGCCCTGATGGTGCAGTGGTTTAAATGCTGGTACTGCAGCCACAACATTGTGAGTTCGATCCTGCAGGGCTTCAGGTTGACTGATCCTTCCATCCTTCCGTAGGTCGGTAAAATGAATACCCAGCTTGTTGGAGGCAATTAGCTAAAACACATTGTAAACTGCTTAGAGAGTGCTTCGCACTGATAAGCGGTATAGAAATGTAACTGCTATTGCTATTGCTATACACAGACATAGGTCTACTGTACACCTCTGTATGTCTTTTTTGATAATTGTAGTGGTTGGTATTCTCTTCCACTCTTCATAACAACCAACTTTGTCTGCAACTCAGAATTTAGCCTCTCTTCCCTAGCCATTCAAAGGCTGGTGGAGACAGCGTGTGTACGTGGAGGAACTGGAGAAGTGTCTGGCCATGTCATCATAGCCAGGTGCAGACTGATGATATTATTTGCTGAGACCTCTGGGAGACCTTGATGGATCTCAGTGGATGATGTCATCAGTTTGTGTCTGGCTATGGTGACTTAGCCAGATACTTCTCCCATCTCACCTCCACTCCCTACCAGCCACTGAATGGGTGTGGGTGGCTTAGTGGCTACAGCAGCTAAATGGTGATTCTGGTGAGGGTTTGAAAGGAGAGATATAATGTAGTTCTACTTGTGGACTATTACACTATGCTGTGCCATACAGGAGCTCAGCCTCTGGATGGAAATTGCTCAGAGGTATTGTTATTTTGAGAAAGTTAGCTTTTGGATGGTCAATAGAACAGTCCTCTGAAATGTTAATCCCAGAATGCACCAAAATGGAAATCTTGAGATACCTTCTGCATCTCTACATGTTCCTTTCTGACATTTCCTTTAGGACATGGAAAGCCACAGATGTGAAAATCACTGCTATTATCTCTGCATTTCTCCTGTATTCCTTTGAGTTTGTGACATTTTGTTTTTAATTTATGCCTGGAAATTTAATGCATTTTCTATAATGTACACTGGGGTAGGGAAATTGTGACTTGGAGGACACATGCAACTCTTGGACCACACTTTTGTGGCTCCAGAAAATCGTACCACAGTCTCAAAAATCCCAATTTTTAAAAAAATTCTGGCAGGATTTTTAGAAATTTTTGCCCCCAGACAACACAAAAAGACCCGAAATGAACAAAAACAAGAGGAAATAGACCTAGCTCATGTCCACAAGTAAACAGAACCCTGTACTACTCTGAAATAACTTTTTCTCAGCAGTCCCTCTAAAAACAGCATCAGGAAGAGACATTGTGTCACTTCCTGTTGCAATTTTGAGAAAGTCGGTATAGGAAAATGGAGACATTTGGGCTTGTTGGGTAGTAGTGCAGCAAATGGGAGAAATTATCCCTTGGTCCTCACACAGTTGCCCTCCTGGATAGAAACATTTCTTTAAATGCTTTATATTTTTGTATGTATCTTCTGAGTTAACTGAAAGGGTTTGTGTGTATTTTTCAACTGTCTGCATTTTTAGCTGCTTACATTTTAAAAAAAGATGCATGATTTGTGTTACAACATTTACTAGAGATCTTGCAGATATCTAGATTTCTGAGGAAAGGTGCGCTCTGTCTCACAATATGTCTTAGAAGGTACAAAGTGGATTATTAAGTGAAGCTCCTACAAGCAATACAGCCAGCATGGTGTAGTGGTTTGAGCATTGGCCTATGACTCAGGAGATCAGGGTTTAGGTCCCCACTCAGCTCTAGAAATCCACTGAGTGACCTTGGGCAAGTCAAAGGCCCTTTCTGCACCATACCTGGATCCATCGTCGTTTGGTTGCAGCAGGATCTTTGCTAGGATGAGAGCAGGGACGCGAATGCTCTCCTCCGCATGGGCTGGCTCTCTGCTGAAGAAAGCATGATGGACACACCTCTTCCTTCTGCATTGCAGCCAGGCACTTTCCCAGGCTGTGCTGGAGCAGGAATTGCCTCCCTTGCGCTTCTGGGGTTTCCACAGGCCAGGTATGTGCAGGATGGTGGTGCAATTGCATGTCATTGACAGGGAAAACCTGTCAATGATTTAATCCATGATTGTACTGCCTGGTGATGGGAGAAGGACGGGACTGCAACAACATTATGCAGAAGCATCGTTGCAGTCCTGCTCCTCTCTTGTCCCCATGCCGAGGTTGGAGGCTCCAGTGGAAAGGTCCATACTCTTCAGCCTCAGAGGAAGGCAAAAGCAACCCCCCTGAGTAAATCTTGCCAAGAAAACCCCATGGTAGGTTAGCCTTAAGGTTGCCATAAGCTGGAAATGACTTGAAGGTACACAACAACAACCATAACAACAACAAAAACAACAACAGCTTGCAAGTGATAAAATTCTTCTTCATTTTTCTTATTTTCTGAGAGACCTGGTGGCACAGTGGTTAAATGCTGGTACTGCAGCCACAACCTTGTGAGTTCGATCCTGCAGAGCTCCAGGTTGACTCAGCCTCCCATCCTTCCATAGGCTGGTCAAATGAGTACCGAGCTTGTTGGAGGCAATTAGCTAAAACACATTGTAAACTGCTTAGAGAGTGCTTTGCACTGATAAGCGGTATAGAAATATAACTGCTATTGCTATATTATTTTCGTCTTTTAAAAATCCTGGCTTATATTGATAGACCATTTGAAATGATAAACTGTTTCCATTGATTTGATTGATCTTTGATCTATTGATTTCTGCCTTGAAAGAAAAGGAGCAGATGGAAATGCAAACTTCCAACGATATGAGATGTGAGATGCTAGCCCAGTGTGTTTCACCCAGGAAATAGCTGTATGGCCTTCTAGTCTTTAAATAGCTTCTGAAGGGTGCCATGCAAATATTTCTTGGCCAAAATGCATTGGGTTAGTTTGTGGAACAATGATTTTAGATATCCTGAGACTGGGGCTGGCATCACGTTAGTGACTTTTGCAGGTGTAAGTCCACCTTATGTCTGTGTTAACTTACTTTTTGGCATGTCATGGAGGTCAGAATTTTCTATTAACTGTGTGCAATGATCAAACTCATGGAGAATGTCTCATTTCTGTGCATCCAGCTGCAGGAAGCTGGGTGGATGCTTCTCTACCATCACCTCCCCACTCTCCTCTGGCCAATAAACAGCTGTGTTGGGAGGCTGCAGCAGGTAAAATGTGGGGCTGGGGTGAGGGAGGAGATGTGATGTAGTTCAGCCTGATGGAACTGTATGTTGTGTCTCCCTGATCTCTCTTTTACAGATGATTTCTGTCAGAACAGTAAGATATCAGTTTCTATATACAGTCCTCTCTCCAGATTCATGGGTTTGACCTTCATGGATTTGATTATTTGGAAGGCACACCTTGTCTCCCCCCACCAGCTCTCTTCCTTCCACTCCCTTGCATTCCTCACCCCAGGCTTGCAAGGCTTGCATTTAAAACAGATTTTTTCCCTTTTAGGTGAGCAAAACTCCTCCCCACCCACTGCTGGAGGTATGTTCTTTCTGCCAAGTTGCTGCACAGTCTGCTTTGTAATGGCCTCTGATTGATCAAGTGATCTCTGTGCTCCTACCCCTCTCTTTGGGAGGAATCTCTTTTCTCAAGATGGTGACTGGAAATAGCTGGAACATCAGAACTCAGTGTTCCTCTCTTCTCCATCTGAGGGGAAAGTACTGATAAGCCCTTTACCTTGTCTTTTTTCTTCCTCCTGAGAGTGCCAGGGCCAGAGGCAAGGGAATCGGAGGGGAGCTCTGGAGGGGAATGGGAGAACGATTACAGAGGGGAATCATTGGTGGTTTTCCCGCTTTTGTGAGGGTCCTGTGCCCTGAACTCTTGTGAAAGTGGAAGGGCCACTGTACTTTCCTCTGTTGAAATGCTCCGGGCCTGGAAGCCATACTTTGCAACATCATCTTATTGATGAAAACTTGGGCAGGTGTAGCAACGTGACATTAGAGTGTGGTCAAGATGGGAACAGTTATTAATGAGGAAGAACACACAAGCTGGGAGAGGGTGCAGCAACTTTCTTTTGTGTGAACTTACTGGGAAGGGCAAGACTTCACACCCTCTTCTCCTTTTCCCCCTGAAATAACTGAGTAGAAACTATCTGTGAAGGAACTAAAGAAAGCTGAGGACAAAGGGGAAACATGGGAGGAAGAGAAGAAAAATTGGGACATTTTAAATGTTGATGAAAAAGTGGAACAACACAGGATTAATTGGGACCATTGTTACTGGGCCATATACGCCCACTGCATGATATGGTATAACTGGTAGATGTAATTTAATTGGCATGAAATATAAATTATAAAATGTATGACTGCAAAGCTATCCTGGTGAGAGAGGACTAGCTGAACAAACGTGATGCAAAAGTAGGTCAGATGGGACCTCAGGGCATGGTCAGGGAAGCTCCAGTGACAATGGATTTGGAAATATTCCTCAACAACTCAACCTTTAGCAACAATAGCACCTGAAACGGCCTCCACAGAGTGACTGATTGTCTTTGATCATCTTCCTCTGCCTGCCAAAACTCCCCTTTTGTCTCCTCACCTGTCTCGCCATTAAGGCGCTATCATGATTCCCATGAGTACTTTGTCACCTAATGCTAAGGCCATTAGCTTGTTCTGGACCCCATTGTCTACTTTGCCAGACAGCCATTAACACCTTCCGCTTTAGGACAGAAACAGAGTATTTAAATGCTGGCTCTGAGCCAGATAACTCATAGGACTCTGGACATAGGCCGTCACTCTGCTGCTCCAATTCCTGTTCATGTACTACTCTCAGACCCTTGGTCTGAGCCATGTCACATGTCACTATCTTTTTTCCAGATAGGTAAATATTACCCACTTAGTCCTAACTTCTTGCTATCCAATTTTTCTCCCTTTCCTTCAATTAGCCTTGTGTGATTGCAAGACTGTTTGGATCTTGTGTGTATGAGATTGTTAAATTCCCCCCAATAAAATGAAACTTGCTTTTGAAGTCTCTGGCTGGTGTCCCAGAATTAATACCAGTACACACAGGTATAAAGGATCCTGCGAGGTTACTCCCTCTCACAGGCCTCCTCTTTGAGCTAATATTCCTCACTGTTTCATGGAGGCACTGGCATCGCGGGTGGACCACTGAGTCACCTACGTTTTGGGTTAACACCATCTCTGCTAAATTGAAACAGTTGATGGGTTTGCCTGGAAGCCAGCTAACCAACAAAACTCCCATATTCGATTTATAGCCATCTTTGATTGTTACCTCTAATAGGGCAAATGGTACTAGTAATTAGTAGGAACCCCTGGAAGGAGTGGGTGAGAAAGGTAATTTGGTTCGCAGTTCTTGGAACATCCCAGAACTTTGCCAAATGCAGCTGGCTCTTGACACAGCAATGGAACAATGTTTTCTTAAACATAACGTTGGTGACCTAGGAATGCCAAAGTACATGAATAAAGCAGAGCATTGCTTGCATTCTGCACCCGAGCCTTCACTACAGTTATAGTAGATTAGAATTGGAAATAGCCTGTTGTTAGCAACTCCTTGCATGGGGTGGAATTTGAATCAAGAGCTCTAACTGGATGGCAGTAAGACCACCCCCACCAAATAATAATGGAAAGAGCAGAGGCTGTTTAGCACAAGCTGCATCTTTTCTACTGTCGTTAATTCAATCAATAATTAACCCGCCTCTTAGCAGGGCTTGTTATCATAGCAATTCAAGTAGAAAAAATGCTGTCTGCCTGAATAATTTCTTAAGAGAATGTCTTCAGGGTGCAGCACGTCGACTTGCAATTTGAATGCTAACATGCCGTGCAAACTGTTAAAGGCTTGTTGACATGAACAAAGCAGTCAAAATCTGCCCTCTGTCCACAAGCAAAGGTTTGCGTGACTGGAAAGGTCTGCAGTTGGCTGTTTATTTATAATTCAATATGTGGGTACACTAGAACCTTCTTCCACGTTCATCTCTGCAAAGAAGATGCTGACCAAGATCTTGCCTTATCAGGTGTAGCTGCAATGACAGAGGTCCATCGCTGTAGCTTTTTCTTCTGATACCATGCCCCAAAGCGTTACCTCTTAAGCCAGGCAGTGCCCCAACCAAAGGGTTTCCAAGATGCTGTATATTGGGGTGCAAGGAAATGATGATTGCAGTGCTCTCCCTGTCATAGGGCACACTGAGAAGGAGAACTAGAGAGACACGTTGAGGTCCTGCCACAGCTGCTTGTCTCAACACAACAGTGTTGCTGTAATAGCTTCCTACCGTCCTGATCTTCAGTGCCTCAGAAGATCATTTCTGGGATAACTTTCAGTCAGTTACAACCATAAATGTGAAGTTGTGAGATTGTAAATCCATCTTATGATCTCTTAAATACTTCTATCCAATAACTTTTTATTCCGGGCCATACCCCTTTTCCACTCCACTGTACAACATGGTAACCTAAATCCAAAGGCTACTTCAAACTAGAGTAGAACCCTTGATTTACTGTGCCACAATTAATTCCTGAGAGCCAGAGTGGTGTCATAGGCCCTTTCCGCACATGGGAAAGGAACCGCGCAAAACCAGGACTCACCAGATTTCTTCAGCGTCCAGGCGAGTCCTTTGGGACAAGGAGCAGTGCGAGCTCGTTGCTCCACACTGCTCCGGCATCCAAAATGGTGACTTCCGGTTGGTGGAGGCTCTCCACCAACCGGAGAAGCTTGCCAGCCTAAAGCCCGTCCCTGTCAGATCTGCAGGCACGCACTAGTGCGTGCCTGCAAATCTGCACCAGAGCACGGCAATGGAGCGACACGGAGTCGCACGCTCCTTGCCTTTTAAAAACCTCTTAAAAGAGGTTTTTAAAAAGCACGCTGCGTGACTAGTTCTGGTCACTCCGAACCGGACTGAGGTGCAGAACTACAAAAAGTAGTCCGCCCTAGTCCACTCCACAGTGCAAAAGACCTCCGTTGGAGGTCGCTCTGCACCGTTTTAATAGCCCGGTGCGGAAAGGGCCATAGTTTGAGCACTCAACTACAACTGTTCAGCCAAAGAAATCCCTGTTCAGCCCGGGAAACCACTGGGTGACCTTGGGCAAGTCATACTCTCTGAGCCTCTGAGGAAGGCAAAGACAAACCCCTCTGAACAAATATTGCCAAGAAAACTCTGTGATAGGTTTCTCTTAGAGTTAACATAAGTTGGAAATGACTTGAAGGCATACAACAAAAATTTATCTCTGGGACAGCCATGCTTCAGGGTCTTGTCACACCATTTTGATTGCCTCCGAAGCACCTGCCAATTTGGTGTGCCAGAAGTGATATCGTATCATTCTTGGTAACCTTTAAGGTCTTTTTTTTTACTACTTTGAAGTGGAGAGTGTCTTAGAAACAGACTCTTAAATGTATTCTAAAGCAAATGACAATTTTTTTTTGGCTGAAAAAAGGGGATTTTTAAAAAACATAATTGTATTTAGTGGGTGCTGTGGGTTTTAAGCAGATAGTGGGTGCCTCAAGCATGCAACCTGTGGTACCCAGAATCTCTACCCCTGATTTCTTTTGTGAGTCTACTCTAGTTGGGACTAGTAAATGGATATAAGTCATTGACTCCATTCCCTAGAGCTTTCAGATAGTTTGACCCATGCTTCCATTTCTCCTGAGAGTAAAATGCACTTAATTTCAGTTTATGATGGCCAACCATTCTCTCCCAGCGTGCATGGAGTGTTGATCCTGTTCTCCCTCAAAATATGAGATTAAAGTTCATCTCCTTACTATTTTATGATCACAAGTTGAGGCAGCTTAAGGTGAGAGATAGATTCAAAGAGAGTGGCACAAACTCACCCAGTTTCATGGCTGAGTGTGAAGCTGAACCCAGGTCTTTTCAGTAACAAACCAAGACATTTAACTAAACATGGCTGCCTGAGGTTTAAGATCTGCTGGAGGACCCTTCCTCTGTGTCTCATCAGACAGGGAAATATAGCGTCAGAGGAAATGGGACAGGGCCTTCTTGGCTGTGGCAGCCCAGTTATGAAATGTCCTCCCTTTAGATGCCCAACTGACACCTACATTGCTGTCAGTTCATTGTCAAGTGAAAACACGATTATTTAGAAAAGCCTTTGAGACCTAACTGGTTTTACACAGATCCACAGATATGCACGGTTTTAAATTCTTTTTAGATATTTTAACTGAATTGAATCTTTAAATAGGTTACATTATTTAATATGTTTTTGGCCTTCTAAAATCTTCTTTACGTTGTTTTAAATTGATTGTATGTTTAAAAATGTCACCCCCCATTTGCCACCCAATTCCCAAATTGGGAAGAGGGGAAATTTTAGTGGGTTTTGTGTGTGTGGATAAAATTCTTTGCAAATTGCAGTGGTGATATGGGCTTACCCACTAGCCATGCCAAGGGCAATGAAGAGAAGGGGGGAGAGATAGAAATTTCAGTTCCCAAGTAAGACAAATGGAAATTTCTCTTCTTCCTTTAGAAATTGTTTGGGCTACTGCCAGAGGCGGTGCTGACATCGCTATTGGTGGCAGCCATTTTATGTCACAGTGCTCTCTGGAAAGGATGCCACATGACAGTATAGGATAATTCCAGAGGTATCATTGGGGAAAACAATGGCTCTCAGTGGGTAATTTGGGGCTGCTGATCTTTTCCATCAGTGCTCCTGGAATGAGGTTGTATCATGTTGCAGCATCCTTTCCATACGGAGTGGGATATTAAAGGGTAAATGGCAGCATGGTTTGCATAACTAAACTGTAATTTTGTTGTTGCTGTGTGCCTTCAATTCATTGCTGATTTATGCAGACTCTAAAGAGATCCTGTCACTTGGGTTTCTCAGCGAGACAGATTCAGAAGAGGTTCACGATTGCTTCTTTCTGAGGCTGAGAGAGTGTGATTGACCCAAGGTCACCCAGTTCATTGACTGAGTGGGGATTTCAACCCCGGCTCTCTCAGGGTCCTAGGCCATTTCTGCACTAGACTGTTATAGTGCTATTATTCCACTTTCAACACCCTGTGGAATCCTGGTGTTTTTGAAAGTGGAATAATAGCATTATAACAGTCTAGTGCAGAAATGGCCCTAGTCCTATAGTCAAACTACCATACGCCACACTAGCTCTCCAAAATACAGTTAAAGGGGGAAAAAAGGTCCCTGCTTCCAGCTTGCTTGTACTGTGAAGATTTTGTGACTCCTTTTCCACAAATGGAAGAAATGGCCCCAACCTTTGGGGCCAATGGATGAGTCTTTGAAACTAGACGGGATGGCTTTTCCTCCTTGGTGCTGTTTTCACATTATGTTTGTTTTTCTCAGGATCTCTTGTCTTAACCCCAGCCAGATATTTCAACATAAAACACTTCAGAATAATAATAAAAAAAGGCTGCTGCTTGGAATTAACCTGAATGGACATGAAATTAGTTTGTTGTTTTGTCTCCAAGGTGATAAACCACTTTAGCTGAGTGGCTTGTGATCAGCAATGAGGCCTTCTCTCTTTTTTCCTCCACAACTAGGGTTGACAGCAAAATAAAAACATGGGTTAAACATACTCTGAACAACAAAATATTCCATCCATCCCCCAACTTGATACCCTTCAGATACATCAAATGAAAACTCCCATCGTCCTCAGACATTACAATCATTGGATGATCTACATCTTATTTTATGTTCTAAATGGAAGGCGGTAGCTGCATATCCTCTAACATTTAACAGATGAAAAATGGGACATCCGTGACTGAGCCACATCAGATTACAGTTAAAACTGTGTGTCCAGGCAACAAATGGGTCAAAATATATTAATGAAGAACATGGGAAAGCACTATTTTAAGCAAAGAAACCCTAGAATTTATGTTTAGGAGTTTAGGAAGGGGAAACTCCACCCCTTCCTCCCCACTCCTTCATGCTGATTTAATTGAATAAAAAATACTTTTGTATTTTGAACTCAGTTTGCAGCAATTGAAATTAGCTGAAGACAAAGGGAGAAAGTGGGAGGAGGAGAGAGAAACTGGGACTTTTGAAAGTAGTTGAAAAACAGAGGAGTGACTGGGTCTGTCTTCACCAAACTGGACCATTTGGAGGGCATGCAGATTGAAATTTAATAGTAGATATCAAGGTGATTCACAGTAGAGCAGCAAGGATGGGGGACACGTGGCTGGATAACAGTTCGTGTGAAAGGGATCTAGGAGTCTTGGAAGATCACAAGCTGAACATGAGTCAGTAGTGTGATGCAGCAGCCAAGAAAGCCAACGCGATTCTTGGTTGCATCAATAAGAGTATGGTGTCTAGACTGAGGGAGGTAACTCTATTCTGCTTTGGTTAGACTTCATTTGGAATACCGTGCCCAGTTCTGGGCACCTCAATTCAAGAAGGATATCGACAAGCTGGAGCGTGTCCAGAGGAGGACAACCAAAATGGTGAAGGATCTGAAAGCCATGCCCTATGAGGAGTGGTTTAGGGAGCTGGGGATGTTTAGTCTGCAAAAGAGAAGGTTAAGAGAGGACATGATAGCCATGTTTAAATATCTGAAGGGATGTCACTTAGAAAGCAATGCGGTAATCATGAGAAGTCAACATGGATTTCTCAAAAACAAGTCATGCCAGACTAATCTTATCTCTTTTTATGATAGAGTTACTAGCTTGATAGATGAAGGGAATGCTGTGGATGTAGCATATCTCGATTTCAGTGAGGCCTTTGACAAAGTTCCCCATGACATCCTCGCAAAGAATATTATTACCATTTACTAGTCTTACTTTGGAAGATATTAGATATCATTTTGATATCACAATTCGGCCCCATTTTGCCACCCTTGGCCAAGTGTGTGTGAGGCCCCTGAACAAGCACAGAGCTAGGCGTGGCCATTAACTGCTGAACATTCCTTTTTCCACCTAGGCAGGCCGGACTCAGCCAGATCTTTGCTTTAGGAGACCTCCCTAGACAAACACCTCATTAAGGATGCACGCTAATACAAAGAACTCCCTGCCCCGAGCAGGTAACTTGACGAGCTAGACGCTTAACTGTCAAACACGCTGCATCTGCATACTGGCCATTCCATTGTCGATTCGGACTTAATTCAATCATGCTAAATTCTGACCTTTTGGAGACATTGTCTCGCGCCCAAACCTCATTGTTCTTCCCAAAGTACAGACTAGCCTACGTTCATATTTTCCCTATAAAACCCCCCAGTTGCAAAAGCTTCCTCGGATCGCTCTGAACTTCCATCCCACCTTGCTGCCGCTTTGTCCACTGAGCTTTCCCCTTGGTCTCTGTCCAATGCTGTGCATTTACGGACTTCTGCTGTGATGAAAGGGTTAAATTGAAGAAGCTATTGCTAAGGTAGAAAAATAGAGAAAAATAAGGTGAGCAGATGCGCCCTTTATCTTATCAGGAGGCTTAGGTATGTGCTTAGCTGTGCCGGGAACCTAGGGAGTTTTGATGTTGGAGAAATACTCCCTTGGTACCAAAATATATCATTTTTGAAAGCTGTAGCCTAGGTCTGTATAACCTGTAAACACTTCATATATGGTCATATGTAATCATTTCCTGTAACCTGTTTACAAGAGGGTATAAAAAGAGAGCTAATACCTGGATCGGGGCTCTCAGGCTTTGGAAATTCATTCCACTGAGATCTCTGCAGTAAAATAAACTTTTATTTTCTTTGCTTTCTAATCTGGTGGTCTCAATTCTTGGCGAGCTACTTCATTTGGGGGCTCGCCCGGGACTGAGGGGCGTTTTGCCCACTTTGGCGGACGCCAGGGCGTCGGGGCTGTCGCCTCTTCCCGACGCGACCCAGGGCGCCCCTGACTTACTTTTGTCGGAAGGATTGACTCGGAGTGAGGCGGCGGCTCTGGCGGTGGTGTTCCAGCCAAGGGACCCGAAGGCGGAGCAGAAAGCAGAACCCTCCCACGACTGTTGGTGAGTGCCCTCCCTGCAACTTCAGGGAGAAGAGGGGCCTGATCAACCCCTTAGTCTTGCCTTAATACCCCACTGTTGTGGGTGAAACTGCGAGGCTTTTTGGAGGTGGAAAAAGAAGTGGGAGGTAGTTTGTTGGCGTGAATGTGGTGTGAAAGGAGGGGTGCAAGGTGTCGCAGTTCCCATTGCATACCGTTGAGAGTCCGGGTGTGTGGGTCGGCACAGAGAGAGTGGTGTCTATCCCCCTTCGTGTTGGCACGTGAGACCCCCTACTCATGCGCCGAATCCCTTTCTCCTAGTGTGTCTTGTCCACGTTGGGAGGAAATGGGTGGGGGGCAGAGCCGGCAAACCCCTTTGGATTGTATGTTAAAGAATTTCAAGAAAGGATTCAGTGGGGACTATGGGGACCCCCCGATGACGCCAGGGCGTTTACGGAATTTATGTGAAGTGGAGTGGCCTTCTTTCAAGGTGGGGTGGCCTCCGGAAGGGAGCT